>JANUWF010003368.1:2309708-3596596 GCA_026120185.1 Voacanga thouarsii
TTAACAATCAATTAAATAATGCTCAATCAGAACCTTTAAATAGGAAGAGAAAGACCAATGTCAATGACTCATATTTTTTGCTTCTAAGGTTGGGCCATATTAACTCAACCAGGATTCAGAGGTTAATCCATGATGGGCATTTAGGCTCATTAAGATTAGAAAGTTAGCCTTAGTGTGAATTCTATCTTATGGGGAAAATGACCAAAAGGTCCTTTACCCCAAAGGCGGATAGAGCCAAAAAATCATTGAGTCTTGTTCACACTTATGTGTGTAGTCCTTTGTCTATGCCAGTAAGAGGGGGGTTTAAGTACTTCATCATTTTCACAGATAATTGTACAAGGTATGGTTACGTTCACCTAATGAGATACAAGTCTGACTCTTTTAACTAGTTCAAAGAATTTAAGGTTTAAGTGGAGCGTCAAACAGGTAAGCTAATCAAGACCTTACGAGCGGATCGTGATGGAAAAATACTTCCTTGGTGAATTCAAGGACTACATAATACATTATGGGATAGTATCCTAACTCTTTGCGCCAGGAACACCCCAGCAGAATGTAGTAGCTGAGAGAAGGAACATGATATTGATGGAAATGGTCCAAAGCATGATGTTTCATGCTACTTTTTCAGTATCTTTTTGGGTATATGCCCTAAAAGCAGTGGCATATATTCTGAACTTGGTACCTTCCAAGTCAATACCTAAGACTTTTTATGAGATGTGGACTGGGTATAAACTAAGTCTAAATCATCTCAAGATATAAGGTTGTCCAGCTTATATACTGATTAAGAGAGATAAGTTAGAACAAAGATTAGAATTATGTTATTTTGTAGGGTATCTAAAAAGTACAAAGGGTGGTAACTTTTATCATCCCAAAGAGCAGAAAGTACTCGTGAGTACTAATGCTAAATACTTGGAGGATGAACAAAGTATATCCACTAAAGGTTCAATAAGGTTGGAATTCGAAGAGAAATTATCTTATGAATCAACTTTTCCTAACCTGATTATAGAATAAGAATGGGCATAGCCTCAGGAGCCTATACAATTGGAGCCTTGTCATAGTGAGAGGATATCTAGGGTTTCAAAAAGATAGACTAGAAAGGCTTTTGACCTAGTCTCCAATCATTAGGAATAAGATCCCACTAGATACGAGGAGGCTATTGCTGATGCTATTGCAGACCTATGGCATGAAGCAATAAAAATCGAGATTGAGTCTATGTACTTCAATCAGGTTTGGGTTCTTATAGCTTCATCTAAAGGGATAAAACCCATTGGGTGTAAGTAGGTTTACAAGAGAAAAAGGGGAGTGGATAGGAAGGTGAAAACCTTCAAGGTTAGGCTTGTGGCAAAAAGGTATACTCAGAAAGAAGGGATCGACTATAAGGAAACCTTTTCTGCGGTAGCCATGCTTAAATCCATCTGTATCCTCCTTGCCATCGCATATTATTATAACTACGAGATATGTTAAATGGATGTCAAGATGACATTTTTAAATGGCCATCTTAGTGAAGACATTTATATGTCCCAACTAGAAGGCTTTATTGCTAAAAGCCAAGAACATATGGTTTATAAGCTTAAGAAATCCATTTATGAACTTAAGCAAGCATCCAGAGCATAGAACATTCATTTTGATAAGATTGTAAAGTCTTACGGTTTCATTCAAAGCGAGGATGAATCATGTGTGTATAAGAAACTGGAAGGCATAAATGTGATTTTTCTTGTCCTATATGTGGATGACATTCTACTATTGGAAATGATGTAGAGACACTGTCATCTACTAAGGTTTGACTATCGAGTCAATTTAGTATGAAGGGCTTGGGTGAAGCTAGTTACATTATCGGAATAAAGCTTCTTAGAAATAGAAAGTAGAGAATGTTAGGTTTATCCCAAGCTACATACATTAAGAAGATATTGCCCAAGTACAACATGAACTCATGTAAGGGGGCTTTGATCCCTTGTAGACATGGGTTATCTTTTTCTTCAAAGAACTGTCCAAAGTCTCAAGAAGAAAAAGATATGATGAGTAGGATTCCCTATATTTCGACTGTGGGAAGTCTCATGTATACCAAGCTGTGTACTAGGCCAGATATCTGTTTTACTGTAGGCTTAGTTAGCAGATATGAGTCAAACCCCAGGGAAGTTCATTGGCATGCTGTAAAGTATATTCTTAAGTATCTCAAAGGTATAAGAGATTATATGCTAGTTTTCAGGGGTGATGACTTGGTTCCTACATGATACACGGACTCAAACTTCTAGGCGGATAATGATGAGAGAAAATTCACTAGTGGATATATCTTCACCTTGTTTGGAGGAGCCATTTCATGGAGGAGTATTAAGCAATCCTATATTGCTGACTCAACCATTGAAGCTGAGTATGTGGCAGCTTCGGAGGCATCCAAGGAAGCAGTTTGTCTTTGGAAGTTCCTTTTAGAGCTTGGAGTCGTGCCACACAAAGACAAATCGGTTGTGATATATTGCGACAACACTGGTACAGTCTCACAATCTAAAGAACTAAGGAACCACAAAAAAAGGAAGCACATAGAGAGGAAGTACCACCTGATCCGGGATTTTATGCAGAGACGAGAAGTTGTGATGGAACAAATTGCCTCAGAGAATAATCTAGCAGATCCTTTCACCAAGCCTTTGGCAGAGAGAGTCTTTAGAAGACACTTAGACGCCATAGGGGTGGGCACCTATGGACTTACTTAGTATTAGAGTGCAAGTGGGAGACTGTTGGAATGTGTGCCCTCTTACACTAGGTTTCTGATGTATTTTTTACTTGTATTAATAAAAATATTTTCTCAAAATTTGTTTGTGAAATTTTCTTTATATTTGTGCACGATTTTATTAAAAAAGACCCATTGTGTTTAAGTAAATAGTTCATGTGAATAGAGGTCTTTCACAATAAGGTATAGACCATGGAATACTTAATACATAAACTATTGTTCTTAACCATATGATAAGAAAGGAATTCTCATCATGGTAAGGTTATTATGTTGTGAATTCCAAATAGGGAATAGCTTATCTTTAGCCAATGAGTAGTCTACTCATTTCATAACACAAGCGTATTTCTAATACGTAAAATTGAACCTGTAGTAGTGGTTTCTAAAAGTACTATGTGATAGAAACCCAGATTACTACTGTTATACTGTGGACTTGTACTCTACAGTTTGAGTATAAGTTTGTGGTTTGACGAAACTGGAAATGTATGCTTTGCTATACTATAATTAAGGTTCTTGAGAAGGACTAATATACTTGTATGTTAGGTATATGTGACTAGTTAGTTAAGACAGACTTATACAAGATAGTATCTATACTATATCGCCCCTTGTGGTTGTCCGAATGATCTAATTATCTAAAACCTTGGGGAACATAACTTGGATATTGGCTTTAGAGTAGCTTCCTTGGAAAGCTAGAATATTCCAAGAAGTCGTGGATCATTGGACTAGAAACCTAAGGATGGTATATGTCATTTAATGAGGTGTTAGTACACTTTTTCCTTTGTAAATGAACGATGATGTGTAGAGGGGTATTTTAGTCATTTCACTTGTAGGTCGAAGACATAGCTAACGCAGCATTGTCCTTAGGGTTAATATTTCCTTATGGTGATATTAGAAAATATTTAAAATGTAAAATATAGTTATTTATATAGTAAGGGTATTTTGGTCATTTTAGTAGCTAAGGCGTTGTATCTTTTTAGTTCTCAGAATAGCCTGTAAGTCCTAATTATTTTAGGTCGAGGAAATGGTCATAATGGAAAAAGGATTTTATTTTATTCAGGAAGTCTAATTTATTTTTTGATTGGAATAAAATAAAAGAAATGAGAGAAATTAAATTTATTATCTAGTTTGATTAGTTAATTAATTATTCAGGGTCTAAGCCCAGATTGAATAATTAGAAAAATTAACTTGAGCTTAAACTAGTTAATAAAAGGCTTAATAATTATTTTAGTTTATTTAGGCTCATTAATTAATTTTTGGGTTTTTTTAATAAACCCAGGAAATAAAATAATTAATGGTTATTACTTTTGGACTCATTGGCTTCAAGGAAAAATAATAAGTTATTTTGGCCCAATAGCCTAGACTAAAGAGTTTTTTATTATTCATGGTATAGAAGAATTGGGGATAACCTAAACCTCTTATGTTGATAACTTCCAGATGTTTGAAATATCAAAACACTAGGGGTTTGGTTATTTGGGATGTGAATAGGACTCGTTGTGTACAGCAAAAAAGGAAACACACAACAGAAAAAAAAAAAAAAACTCCATAGATGTCTCTGTTCTCTCTCTCTCTCTCACGTTTTCTTCATCTTCTTCTTTTTCCATCTTCTTGTCTTTGCTAATTAATAGCAAAGGATCAAGAAGGAACATCCTCGCCTAGGTTGTTTCACCAACATAGATAGGCGGAGGAATATTTTGAAAAGTGAAAAGTTTCGCGTACATGCCAAGAAGAAGCCAACGGATCACTGGTTTCTCGTCAGAATCGTCGTCTAGGCAGGTAGCTTCTCCTGTGGTCAGTGCCTCATCTTCTCAACCAGACCAGAAGAGGACACATAGAGGTATTTTTTTTTTTAACTTCCACTGTGTTATGTTCTTGTTTCTGGTAGCCATGCATGTTCCTCTATTTTTCGTTCCATCAATAACATCCTCCCCATGATGAGTTTTTGTCCTTTTGTAGGTTTCATGTAAAAAAAAAAAAAAAAAACCTTTTCAATTGACTTTCGGTTTTGCCCCACGAATTGTTTTTTTTTTTTTCCTTTTCCACTGCACCCAAAGTATTCCAAAATTTATGTTTTGGGCCTAACCAATATTAATTTCAAAATTTAGTTTTGGAAATTAATATATATTATCTAAAATAGTGATTTTAGATATATATATATATATATATATAATAAGTTTTTTTTATTAATTCTCGTTTTGAGAATTAAATCTAATTATGATTAGTTTTTATTTGGGACCCATGATTTGGAATAAAATTATATTTTGGAAATTAATATATTTTCTAAAATATTGGTTTTAGATTATATATTATTATTTAATTCCTAAAATATGATTTAGCAATTAATAAATTTTCTAAAATATTGATTTTAGATTTTATCCTATTTAAATTTCTAGAACTTGATTTTAGAAATTAAATCTAAAATATTGATTTTAGATTTTATCTTAATTTAATTTTAGAAATTAAATCTAAATTTGTTTTATTTTTCCAAAATAGAGATTTTGGAATTATAAAGTTATATGTTTAATTTTTATTTAAGCATAATTAATGGCATAGTGGATGGTTATGGACTAAAACTGAATTATATCTATTCATGCATTTTTACAGTTTTAATTTTTATTAAATAGGACATGCATATCCTACATTCTCTAAAATTCTTGTGTAATTCTCTTCTTATTTAACTTCCTTCGAATATAACTCGAGGTTTCTCTATTTAGGAAATTTATGTAATTAGATTACATAGGTTACATAGGAATAGAATTATTTTAAATTTTGGAGATGGCAACCAAAACAAGGCAAGAGGGTAAGACCTTCTACTTAAAACATGCATGAACACATAGGGTTAACCATGTTAATTTCTTTTTTTTTTTTTTTTGTGCTCGAGAAAATTAATTTAGGGAAAGTCCATAACTATACCATGTAATCGCTTTATTACCATAATTATCAATTTATGTGATTTATTGATATATTTATGCATGTCATTTGATGAAATCACTAAAAGGAATAAATCCCTCAATGAATATTAAACCTAATTTCTTCTGTTAATATAGTAAGAACGAGAGTCTTTTTTCGAGACCAGGTTATTGGGCTAATCTAAGCCTACTCGACATTGGACATATTTAAACCATGGAATTAAATTCTTACAAAATTAAATTCCTGATTAATGGGTTAGGTTTAACTAATTTTTTTATCCTGATTGGGCTAACTTAAGCATAAAGAAATTTAGAGGAAATATTGTGGTAGCCCAAAAGGCTTTAAGATTAAAATATGTTAATTACCCAATGATCTGGTAATTACATACGATGTAATTGATATTGGATACCTACCATTGAACTCAAGAGCGGTTTGTTGGGCAAACCCAAGATTATTCTTGAGGAATTTGGATACCGGTCCACTAGAAAAGCTTCCAATGAACTTTTCCAAATCAATAGTGGGGGCTATTGGTTTGAGTAAAATAGTTGAATGATAATGTGCTTAATTAAAAAAACCTAATTATTTGCATTTTATGTGCATATACACTTAGCTAATCTTCTCTATCTTTACATCTAGGTTATTTGCATCATGTCAACCAACCTAAACATTTGTATCATCTTGAAAACCAACAAACTCACCAACTATCTCGACTGGTATCAAAATTAGAGAATTGTTCTCAAATAAAAAAAGTTGCTCTATGTGTTAGATGCTCCTATTCCGCCACCTCCAACCCAAAATGCTCATGCTGATGAGCATGCTATTCACAAAAAGCACCAAGAAGACAGTGACACAACAACCTATATTATGCTAGCATCAATGTCTCCTGTGCTACAAAAACAATATAAGCATATGGATGCTCAAACGATTATTCTCCATCTTAGAGAGTTGTTTGATCAACAAACAAGAACAGAGAGATATGAGATCTCTAAAGAGCTCTTCTGATCTAAGATGGCTGAAGGTGCTCTATGGCCACTCATGGGCTAAAGATGCAGGGCTTGATAGAGAAGTTTGCATCTCTTGGGTTTATAATGGATAATGAATTAAGTATTGATTTAATTTTGCAATCTTTGCCCAAAAGTTTTTCATAATTTGTGATAAACTATCAGATGAACAAGATTGAGTCCACCATTCCCAAGTTGATCAATCTTTTCAAAATTGTAAAATCCTCCATGAAGAAGGAATCTAATGCAGTCTTGATGGTAGAATCTTCTTCTACTAAGAAGAAATTTCCTAAGAAGAAGAAGAAGGAGACTCCCACTAAGCCCAAAGGTGGTGTGAAGAAGAAAAACGCAGCTACCAAGGGCCTATGCCATCACTATGGTAAGATGGGCCATTGGAGGTGCAACTACAAAGCCTAATTGGAGACTGTGAAGAAAAAGAAGCAAAAGGAGAAGCTTGTGGACACTTCTACTTCTATTCCTGATATGCTTATGATTGAGATAAATACTGCCTTTAGAAATGAGATATAGGCATTGGATACTGGATGTGGATCTCATTTATACAATAAATTGCAGGGACTAAAGGACAGTAGAAAGCTTAAGAAGGGCAACGTGGACCTATGTGCTACAAATGGAGCAAATGTTGCTGCATTTGCTGTGGGGACTTACGACCTACACCTATCTTCTGAATTAGTTTTAGAATTTTAAAACTGTTATTAAGTACTAGTTTATTAAAAAATATTATCTCAGTTGTATGTTTAGATGTATATAGATTTCATTTAATTTTTAAGAATAAATGTTGTTCCTTTTCATTGAATGATATCTACTATGGTTCTACAACTTTAGTTAATTGTTTATATGTTCTAGATATGGATAATCTAATTCTTAATATAAACAATAAGAAACCAAAGATTGATAACCTAAACACCTCTTACTTTTAGCATTTCCGTTTAGGTAATGTAAACAAGAATCGTGTTTCTAAGTTACACAGGCTTGGTGACTTAGGATCATTTGATTATGAATCATATGGCATTTGCGAGTCTTATTTACTAGGTCAAATAGTTAAAACTCTTTTTTTTGGAAAAGGAGAAATGACCAAAGAGTTATTAGAACTCATACATTCTAATATATGTGGCCCAATGTCTATACAAGTAAGGAGAGGTTATAACTATTTCATAACATTTTATCGATGATTATTCAAGATATGTGTGTTTGTATTTAATGAAATACAAATTTGAAACTTTTGAAAAGTTTAAAGACTTTAAGAATGAAGTAGAAAAATAACTTGGCAAAAGTATTAATACTCTAAGATCGGATCAAGAAAGTGAATACTTAATCCAAGAGTTTCAGGGTTATCTTAGAGATAATAGGATATTATCTCAATGGACTCACCATATACACCTAAATAATATGGTGTAT
The DNA here is from genome assembly GCA_026120185.1 of Voacanga thouarsii. Classification (NCBI taxonomy): domain Eukaryota; kingdom Viridiplantae; phylum Streptophyta; class Magnoliopsida; order Gentianales; family Apocynaceae; genus Voacanga; species Voacanga thouarsii. Next base: position 2,317,749 of record JANUWF010003368.1, read on the forward strand.
CTAAGAGAAGGAATTGAACCCTTCTAGATATGGTACGGACCATGAATGGCTTCTGTAGACTTGCCAAAATCATTTTGGGAGTACGCACTAGAGACTTCTATTTATATTCTAAATAGAATTCCATCAAAAATAGTTGATAGTATCCCGTTTGAGATGTTCTTTGACAAGAAACCAAAGTTATCTCACTTAAGAGTATGGGGTTGTCCTACCTTTGTCAAAAGACCACAGTCAGACAAATTTGAAAATAAGTCTGACTAGTGTTTGTTTGTAGGTTATCCAAAAGAATTTTTCTGGTATTACTTCTATCTCCCATCTAAAAATAAAGTGTTTGTTTCGAAGCATACTATCTTCTTAGAGAATGAGCACATGCTCAAAGGGGACAGTGGGAGTAAAATTAAATTTAGTGAAGTTCAAGAAGAACAAACAAACAAGGATCAATCGTCTGATCCCACATCTATTGAGAGAATAGATGAACCTTATACAACACAAGATCCTCGTAGGTCGAGTAGGATACATATGGCACTTGAGAGATATGGATTTCTCATAAGTGATCACAATAACATATCGCTCATAGATGAAGATGAGCTTACTACCTACAAGGAAGTTCTAAATAGTTCAGAATTTGACAAATGGCTTGAGGCATTGAAGTCAGGGATGGATTCCATGTTTGACAACCAAGTATGGACTTTAGTTGATCCACCCAAAAGAATCAAACCTATTGGGTGCAAATGGGCTTTAAGAAGAAAACTGACATGAACGGTAACGTAGTTATCTATAAAGCACAACTAGTGGCTAAGAGTTATCGTCAACAATATGGTATTGACTATGACAAAACCTTCTCGCCAGTAGCCAAGCTAAAATCCATCAGAATACTCCTAGTCATTACCATTCATCATGATTATGAGATCTAACAAATGAATGTGAAAATAACTTTCCTAAATAGAAATCTAACTGAGGAAGTGTATATGACATAACCTGAGGGTTTCATATCCAAAGATAGCATAAAAGTGTGCAAGCTGCAAAGGTCTATTTATAGATTTAAGTAAGTTTCTAGGAGTTGGAACATCCATTTTGATGAAATAATCAAAGAGTTTGATTTCATACAAAACATGGATGAAGCTATGTGCACAAGAAGGTTAGTGGGAGTGCAATCATTTTCTTATTACTTTATGTAGATGACATATTACTAATAGGAAATGACATACCTATTTTTCAATCAATTAAAGTTTGATTGTCGAAGAAATTCTCCATGAAAAACCTTGGAGAAGCTATTGGGTATCTCATGCTTATCATATAAAGCGCAGCGGAAAAAATAAGAACGAGATACCACCTTAGGATCCATATATGTGTGGAAAACAAGACATAAAAAGAATAAAGGTAACAACTTTTTACCTTTCTTTGATCGTGTGGAAAATAAAATTTTTCCTTCTTCAAGTCGAGGCGCGATCCAGCAATCCTCTTGATCAAACACCACGAGATTTGAACGTCCAACCACTATAATCATAGTGTGTGATTATCTCTAACAGAAATCTACACGGAGGATGACACTCAAGCACTAAGATGTTTATGTGCTACCATAACCCAATAATGGTGACTGGGGTTTATGGTGAAGAACCACGAGAGAAAGAGAGAAGAGAAAAGGATCGTGTATCCTCTAGGGTTTGGAGTTGTTTTCATCTCACTTATTTAGCTCAAAGGAATCGTGTAATATATCCCATATATTACACGAAAAACCTGCTGAAAAATACTCCAACTGAGAATTCTAAAACAGTTAGAATTCCCTAATTGTAATTGAAAACATCAAGTTCTCACAATTATAATTTGGACCATAAATTATAACTAATTATAATTTAGCCACAACAACTTCTCTTTCTTGCAATTAAACCCCCCTATGTTATCAAATAATATCTTGAGTATATAATCCTCTATTGTGTGTGACCTTTCAGGTTTCTCGGTCAATTAGTAGTAAACATGAATTAATTCAAATGTCTTGAGATTAATAATCCATAATTAACTATAATTAATCATATTAATTCAAATCAGGATTAGTTTATTAATTCATCAATTAATAAACCCATATTCCCAGATCATGAGCAGTATCTAGCAACACATCATGACTACCCAAGAGTCCAGGAAGTCAAGTGGCTTGACATGAACCCTTCAATAACAAACTACAGTGCAATTAACTCCTTTCACCATACAATATCTCATTTGGTTTGGAGTATGGAATTAGGCCAACTCCTTCCAGAATATATATTAATTCTAGCCCAAATATAATAGTACTTGTACCAGGAACCCACTACTCTAGATAGATATCAATTGGAACTGTTTCCAATACACAGTCGCCTTGTCCAAGGACTTCTTGAGTAGTAATTCCTATAATTGGCCATGAGATATTCACCCCTACTATTAGGAGTGGTGAATCCTTTATTAACCATCTCAACTACTTTCATTTACCTCACAATGTACCTAATATCCATCTCATAGGTGGCCCTCAATCTGGCTCTAGAAATTGGAATCAAAGCACAATGCTCAGCAAACAAAGTACCTTGGAGATCTCAAGTCTAAAGATACTTGTACAATTGCTATATTGAGATTATATCACTAACACTAAATAGTTATCCATGTAATTATCTCATAACTAGGTCATCCAATGGACTTGTTCCTTTAACAAGCATCCATGTGTTAACTGTGAGTATTTCAATACTCACAGATATGAGAACCACCACTTGATCAAATCAGAAAGTCTAACACATGCTAGTCTTAACGTATTAATGATGTCCAATCTCATTAATACTACGACTATGGATTATTTAAGTACTAATACTATACAGTGTAGTAGGAATCTCATATCATGATCTCTATCATGATTTTCTTAACATATTGTTGTACTAGAGACTTTATCTAACAATTATTTTATCCAAAAGTAAACAAAAGATATTGTAAGATAAATAATTCCTTTTATTAAAATAAAATATGTCATATACAACGTACAAGTGATTACCTCTAGGGCATAACACTAACAGAAGCAACCTACATTCTTGGAATAAGGATCTATAGAGATAGGTCAAAAAGGTTGCTAGGTCTTTCACAGTCTATATACATAGACAAAGTGCTAAAGAGGTTTAGCATGGATCAATCCAAAAAGAGATTTTTACCCATGTCCCATGAGATAAGCCTTTCAAAGTTGATGTCTCCCAAGACACAAGTTGAAAGGGATCACAAGAGTAAGATTTCATATGCTTTAGTAGTTGGATCTACCATGTACACTATGGTATGTATAAGGTCTAATGTATCATGTGCTCTCAGTTTAATGAGTATAAACCAATCTGACCCTGGTGAGGGTTATTGGGCGGCCGTAAAGAACATCCTTAAGTACTGCGATGGACTAAGGATGTGTTCTTGGTTTATGGAGAAAGTGATTTGAAAGTAAACAGGTATTTGATGCCAATTTTAATCTGACAAAGATGATTTCAAATCATAATCTGGCTACGTGTTTATGTTGTGCGGAAGGGCAATAAGTTGGAAGAGTTCCAAACAAGAAACTATTACAGAATCTACGACAGAAGTTGAGTACATAGCCGTTTCTAAAACAGCTAAGGAAGCAGTTTAGATCAAGAAGTTCGTGATGGAACTGCGTATGGTCTCTAGCATTGTTGGTCCAATATCATTGTATTGTGATAATAATGGAGCCATTGCATAAGCAAAGGAACCACGGTCTCACCAACAATCTAAGCACGTGCTATGATGCTATCATCTAATCCAGGAGATCATAGATGGACAAGATGTAAAGATAGAGAGATTTCCCATGGATGAAAACATGGTTGACTCACTTACAAAAGCATTATCCCAAAAGAAACATGATAGGCATGTTGAGTCATTCGGTATTAAATATATGAATGATTGGCTCTAGTGCAAGTGGGAGTTTGTTAGTATTGTGCCCTAGAGGCAATCACTTGTACTTTGTATATGACATATTTATTTTATAATATATGACATTATCTATCTTTCAGTTTGTTTGTTTTTTTTTTTTTTTTACTTTCATGAAAAATAACACTGTTAGATAAAGTCCCTAGAACAACATTGTGTTAAGAAAATCATGATAGAGATCATGATGTGAGATTCATACTATACTGTATAGTATTAGTACATATATAATCCCTAGTCATAGTATTAATGAGATAGGACATCATTAATGCGTTAAGACTAGCACATGTTAGACTCCTTGATTTGATCAGGAAGTAGTTCTCACATCAATGAGTATTGTGATACTCAAAATTAACACGTGGATGCTTGTTAAGAGAACAAGTACATTGGATGACTTGACTATGAGATAATCATATGGACAACTATATAGTGCTAGTGATAGAATCTCGCTATAGCAAATGTGCAAGTATCTTTATACTTGAGATCTCCAAAGTACTTTGTTTGCTGAGCATTATACTTTGATTTCAATCTCTGGAGCCAGATCGATGGTCGCCTATGAGATGGAATTGGGTACAATGTGAAGTAAACAAAAGTAGTTGGAGGGTCAATAAAGAATTCACCACTCCTAATAGTAGGGGCAAATATCTCACGGTCACTTGCTGAAATTATTACTCGTGAAATCCGTGGCCAAGGTGATTGTGTATTGGAAATAGTTCCAATTGATGCATATATAGAGTAGTGGATTTCTGGTACAAGTACTATTATATTCAAAGCCAGAATTAATTTATATTCTGGAGGGAGTTAGCACTAATTTTGTACTCCAAATCGAATGAGATATTATATGGTGAAGGGAATTTATTGCACTGTAGTTTGTTATTGAAGAGTTCATATCAAGCCACTTGACTTCCTGGACTCTTGGATGGTCACGATGTGTTGCTAGATACCGCTCATGATCTATTGAATATGAGTTTATTAATTGATAAATTAATAAACCAATCCTGATTAGAATTAATAGATTAATTCTAAATTATTAAGAATTATTAATCTCAAAGACGTTTGGATTAATTCATATTAGCTACCACTAGGCTGGGAAATCTAATAGGTCACACACAATAGAGGATTAAGTACTCAATATGTTATTTTATAATATTATGGGGTTAAATGTGAGAAGAAAAAGTTACTGTGGTCAAATTAAAATTAGTTATATTTTTTAGTCAAATTATAATTGTGAGAAATTATTGATTCAAATTACAGTTAAAGAATTCTAATTCTTTTAGAATTCATTAGCAGCTATTTTTCTGGGGTTTTTCCCAAAAAATAATCGATGATTGTTTCTCCAAAAAAATGATAGAGAAGATTGTTTTCTGGGGTTTTTTTTAGATACACAGTTTTCTCTTCTTCCTTTCTGTGATTTTACCCTAGCCGCCTTTCTTTCTCTGCTAGCACAGAGATTGTGCTCTGGGCATTGAGTAAGCATCCTCTTGTAGATTACTAGTAGAGTTAATCTCACGTTGAGATTGAAGAGGCAAGACAAATTGTAGAACCGGTTGCTGTTTGATTGAGAGGTTTGTTGGATCGCGTCTCAGCCTTCACACATGAAGGAATTTTTTTTTTTTTTAACGACAGAGGTAAACCCACACTTGTTCTTTTGCCTATTTAAATCATATGCATGTGATCTTGGGCTGAGATTTTTGTTTTTTTCGCTGCTATAAATATTATAGTATTTTTGAAATTCCAACAATTATTGTTCCACTAATAATAATCGATTAGGGACAATTTAAAAATAGTCTTTCTATTTGTTATAGGGTTTTGCTATCAAGTCACGTACTTGATAACTATTAAACTAAATGCACTATTCATGAAAAAAAAATGCCTCATATTATTACAAAATATATAACGACAATAATATAAGTACAAATTGTTTTAGGGCTAATCCCCAACAAGTTCTTGCATACATGAAAATACTTTTATGCGTGATGTAGGTTCTTGTAACCAAGAAATGTATGAACATGATCTTATTTTAATATGTGGTTTTGAAAAAAGAATTGTAAGTTTTACATCTTACGAAATGTTTTGCGCATTGTTATTTTGTAAACTTTTCTAAATTTAACATGTAAATCCTTACATTTTATGTAAGCTTTATGTATGAGTTGTTTTCAAAAACTGTAAGTAGTCATATTCATGAAATATTTTATGTACGCGGTACTTTTGGAAACTTTTATAAGTCTTTGTATACAGGAAAAGCTTTATGCATGATCTGTCTTTGGAAACCTTCCTAAATGTATTATGTATGATTTAGGAGCCAAGCATTAAATATCATGAAATGTTTATGATCATTGAACTATGAATTTACTTATATGAAAATATTTGTGAAAGTTATGGCATGAACTATGAAATCATTAGCTCCACTTATTATGACTCTCTATATAGTAAATTGAGTGTATGAAAATGCTATACCTTCTTTTGATTTTGGGAACACTTGATCAACTATATATATAATATATAGTTATTGATAAACCTTAGAGGAAGGGGGAGAATAAGGTTTATGGCAAACAAATACAAAATTTTAAATTCTTTTAATGACTAGTGAGAAGAAGCTGGAAGACATATGCGATTAAAACAACATATGCTGATTAGCTTTCAGAAGCTTAGTCAGTAATCTCACTAAATCTGCCCTAAATGAAAAGTAGAGAGATCAAATTTAAAATGGGTAGATTAAGAGATCAAAGACGGACTTACTATGAAAACACAAAAGGACTTAAATCATACCATTTATTAAAAAAAGATGTAGCGATTTTTTGATTTGACTTATAGGGGCTAAATTAGTCATACTTTGCTTAGTTATTTGAAGCTCTTTTGTAAGACATTTTGTGCAATAACTAGTCATATTCTTTCATATTTGAGATTTTACCCTTGGAAAGGTATTTTGTTCATTATTTCAGATTTTTGGGTAAAACGAATCAGAACCGTTGCGAAGTAGAGCAGAGGCAGCGCCGGCTGCAGTTTGGAACTTATGCGCACAATTCGGAGAAAAATCGGCGAACGAGTGGAGAAGCAGAACACAGGCGGCACCGGCTCCGAAGGACCAAGGCGGTGCCGGCTGTGTTCTGTCCTTGAGGCAGTGCTGCGATCTTTCTACGCGTTTTTGGAAACCTGAGGAGTTTTAGTATTTTCCAACTTCTACTCGGCCAAGAACTTTGTACCTACGAGTTTAGACACTTCTTAAACCTATAAATAGATGAAAAACACAAGGGAAAAGGGGAGAAATCATTAATTATCATAGAAAATCATTAAATCCAAGAAGAAATTCTTCAATTCAAGGAGGGTTGTACAAGAAGGTCTTCAAAGGAAGAAGAATGAGGCTTGTCTATGAGTGCTTTCTTTTACTTTATTTTCTTTTTCTTGACAATGATGTTTTAATTATTTTATTGTAATTTGACATCAGTTTAGATATTCATGGTATTTAGAGTTATTTGATCTTTTGATTAACTGATTGTTATTCTTGGTATTTAATTACTTGGATTAATTGCGAGATTAATTGATTGTGCCGTTAACTTGCTTGAGAATAGGGTTGATGGTTTAAATTGATTGGTTTCATATTTGTTGCCTTTTAACTTGCCTGAAAATGGGGTTAATTGCAAGAACAGAGTAATTAAAGATTAATTGATGTCTACCAAAATATGGATTCAATTGGTTAATTTCATGGGTTAAGTTTGCCTGAGAATGGGACTTAATCAGAGAATTGTGTTTAATGCATCTTTTAGGTAAGACTGGTTGAGACAGAGTATGTGATACTAAGTTACCTAGAAGATAGGGATTCATGGATTGAAAAAGAAGTGAGTCTACTTTAATTCTTCATGATGCCAAGGGAATAATTAGTTATGATAGAGGTTGGGTACTTTAAGATCATGGTTGTCTAATCAATGGTTTGAATTACATAAATCTACATCCTTAACATGTATATATTTTTGTTTTTATTTTATTTTATTTTATTTTATTTTATTTTATTTTATTTCGATTTTTTTTTATCGAGTCGGTTAAACAATGAAAGAAAGGTAATTAATGTCTACTTGTTCCTTGAGGATCGACACTCGTTTGAACCCTATGCTCGGTTAATGATGAGTACGCTTGCTCATATGTGTGATTTGGGTTTAACGTTTTAATTTAAACTTGATTGGGAATGTGCTTAGTTGTTATATGATTTTTACACCCAAGTCCGGACACATCAAGTTTTTGGCTCCGTTGCCGGGGAACAATAGCATGAAAGTTTGGATTTTGTTGATTTAACCATGTAAATATGTAAATTTGTATACTTGTTCTTTCCGCAAAACGGTGTTATCTTTTGTAATTCATGTATTCTTGTATAACCCTGTAACCTCACTTAATCAACTAACTTGGACTATGTCTTTTAACTAACTGTGTAATCTTGTAATTCCATATCTAACTCGTCTCTATGTTCAGGAGAAATGGCGAATTGGGAGCTAAGGAGGTCGAATAGGGGGCAGTACCCCTATTACGATTCGGAGAGAACACTCACAGCACCAGAATCAACAGATCTTGAGACCTTAATTGGGACATTTGTGGTGCATGTCACGGGGCGTTTTCAAGAAATCGATTCCACATTCGAAAAATTTGAAGCAATGATCCACAACATGGAATGACAAATCTGATTTTTTACGGATATGGTAATAAAATCTCATGAACCCACACCATTAGCCGTTATGGAAACAGTTGCTGTCACGTTGCGAAGTGGAAAAGAATTACCAGACAATCCAGATGAGGGCCGGCGCCGGCTATACATAAACCCCGAAACCATACAACACAGAATGGAACCAGCACCGGCTGAAGCACTGGAACCTGCGCCGGCTATCCCCTATCCACCTCCCGAAAAACTTATTTTGCAGCATAACGTACCGTACCCTACTCATCTATATAAGGGCCACACAGATGCTCAATTCGACAAATTCCTTGAAGTGTTCAAACAACTACACATAGTGAGGCTTTACTCCACATGCCCAAATATGCCAAATTCCTCAAAAGCAAACTCGTCAACAAAAAACGATTGGAAGAGTTGTCTACAGTAGTTCTCAACGAAGAATGCTCAACTATCCTACAAGACAACTCAAGATTACCACATAAAGAAAGTGATCTAGGGAGTTTCTCTATCCCATGTCTAATTGGCACTTTTCATGTCTGTAATGCATTAGCTGACCTAGGTGCTAGCATTAATTTATTACCATATAAAACATTCAAAAGGCTAGGCCTAGGAGAACCGTAGCCTACTAGGATGAGTATTCAACTCACGGATAGATCTATCAAATATCCTAAGGGCATAATAGAAGATGTGTTGGTAAAAGTTGATATATTCATATTTCCCGTGGATTTTGTTGTTCTTGACATAGATGAAGATTCCAAAGTCCCCTTAATCCTAGGTAAACCCTTTCTAGCTACAGCAAAAGCATTAATTGATGTTCATGGGAGGAGGTTGACACTTAGGGTTGGAGATGAGGAAGTCATAATTCAAATCCATAAAAGCATGCAACAACTTATGTCTTTTGATGATTTATGTCTAAGAGTTGATATTCTTGACAAACCGATTTTTGAGTTGATGTAGGAATCTAGTGAGGAAGAATTGATGGAAACATCAACGACATATTTGGAGGGATGTTATAACGAGGATGGAATGCAGAATTCGGAAATAGAAAAAAGTAGTTTAGGGAGAATGAAATCATCTATAAAAGATCCTCCCAAATTAGACTTAAAAGACATCCCCGAGCATTTGGAATATGTGTTCTTGGCTAAAGAACGTAAGTTGCTTGTTATCATTGCCAAAGATCTCAAGCCAGAACAAAAGACTAAGCTGGTAAGTATGTTGGGAAGATATAAGGGAGTTATAGCTTGGAAGATCACTGATATTAAAGGCATTAGTCCATCCTTTTGCACGCACAAGATCTTGATGGAAGAAGGTGTAAAACCCGTAGTGCAACCCCAACGTAAGTTGAACCCACATATGAGTGAAGTGGTAAATGGTGAGGTGGTTAAGCTCTTAGATTCAGGCATCATTTACCCTATCTCTATTTGTGTTTGGGTGGTCATACTCAAGTGGTACCAAAGAAGGAAGGAATGACGGTGAGCCCCAATGATAAAAACGAGTTAGTCCCGATGAGATTGGTCACAGGTTAGAGGTTTTGCGTAGATTATAGGATGGTAAACAAAGCCACTAGAAAAGATCACTTCCCTCTCCCTTTCATTGACCAAATATTGGAAAGGTTAGCCGGACATGAGTATTATTGTTTCTTAGATGGGTTCTCTGGCTACCTGCAAATTCTCATAGCTCCAGAGGACCAAGAAAGACCACTTTCACATGTCCATATAGTACTTTTGCATTTCGTAGGATGCCATTTGGCCTTTGCAATGGTTCCGAAACATTCCAAAGGTGCATGATAGCTATATTTGAAGGACTCATGAGGGACATCATGGAGGTATTTATGGATGATTTCTCAGTTTTTGGTGATTCATTTGACTTGTGCTTATCCAACCTTGAAAAGGTGCTAGCAAGATGTGAAGAGACTAACCTCATGCTTAACTAGGAAAAGTGCCACTTTGTGGTACAAGAAGGTATTGTGTTAGGGCATAAAATTTCGAAGAAGGGTATTGAGGGTGATAGAGCAAAAATTGAAGCAATCGAGAAGCTTCCTCCTCCTACTTCAGTAAAAGCTATAAGGAGCTTTCTTGGTCATGCAGGTTTCTACAGGCGGTTTATCTTAGACTTCTCAAAAATTTCGAAACCTCTTACTTCTTTACTTAAAAAGGATGTTGTGTTTAATTTTCATGATAAATGTCTCAACGCTTTTACCATACTTAAAGAGAAATTGATTAACTCATCCATTCTAATTGCACCGGATTGGTTTCTTCCCTTTGAACTAATATGTGATGCAAGTGATTTTGCAGTTGGTGCAATATTGGGACAAAGACGGAACAAGCACTTCCAATTGATATACTATGCCAGCAAGACTTTAATGGATGCACAAGAAAATTACACAACAACAGAGAAAGAATTGCTTACCATAGTATTTGCCTTTGATAAATTCCGTTCTTATCTTATTTTGTCCAAAGTCATTGTATATATGGACCATTCAGCCCTGAAGTGCCTACTAACCAAATATGATTCCAAACCAAGATTGATAAGATGGGTTCTATTATTGCAGGAATTTGATTTGGAGATTAGGGACAAAAAGGGTGTCGAAAACTAGGCTGTGGATCATTTGTCAAGATTGGATAATCCAAACCTAAAATCCTTGCTAGAAGAAGACATTGATGAGGTTTTTCCGGATGAGCAACTCTTGCTCATAGAAGGTGAGATTCCAACCACACCATGGTTTGCCGACTTTGCTAACTATTTGGCTGCAAGAATTACTCCGAAAGGCCTCATGTTGCATCAAAAGAAGAAATTCCTCTCCGACGTTTGGTATTACTTTTGGGACGATCCATATGTGTTTAAATGTTGTGCGGACCAAATCATTCGGAGATGCGTGGATTCTAGGGAAGTAGAAGATATTCTTTGACATTGTCATGAAGGACTCGCTAGAGGCTATTACCAAGCCAACAACACTGCACGAAAGGTGCTAGACACCGGATTTTATTGGCCCACATTGTTTAAAGATGCCCACAGGTTTGTCCAAAGTTGTGATAGGTGTCAACGTACAAGTAACCTCTCCAAATCTAATGAGATGCCATTACAAAATTTTCAAGTGTGTGAAGTATTTGACTGTTAGGGCATAGACTTCATGGGACCTTTTTCTAGTTCTTTAGGGAATAAATATATTTTGGTGGCAGTGGATTATGTCTCTAAATGGGTAGAAGTCTAAGCATTACCCACTAATAATGCAAGGGTGGTGGTCAAATTTCTAAAAAAATGTTTCACTCGTTTCGGTGTACCTAAGGTCCTCATTAGTGATAGGGGGACTCATTTTTGTACTGCACAAATGAAAAAAATTCTCACACACCTAGGTGTGCACCATAGGTTGGCTACCCCCTATCACCCCCAAACAAGTGGACAGGTTGAGGTGGTTAATAGAGAATTCAAATGAATTTTGAAAAAAAACTGTCAACCACACTCGGAAGGATTGGAGCTTAAAATTAGATGATACCCTTTGGGCATATCGGACAGCCTTTAAGACACCGATTGGCACGACTCCGTTTCGGTTAGTTTATGGTAAATCATGTCACCTACCAGTTAAAATTGAACACAAGGCTTATTGAGCAATAAAACTGGTCAATCTTGATCTTGAGTCAGCTGGGAAGTCCAGGTTACTTCAACTCACAGCCTGGGAGGAATTGCGAAAAGATGCTTATGATATGTCACTCCGGTATAAAGAGAAAGTGAAATCCTGGCACGACAAGCATATTACTCGACAACACGATTTTGTGATAGGCGATCAAGTATTGTTATTCAATTCTCGCTTACGACTATCTCCAGGCAAGTTGAAATCTAGATAGTCGGGACCATACATGGTGAGTAAGGTATTCCCCTTTGGCACCCTCAAAATTACGCACCCTAGTAAGGGTACTTTCAAGGTAAATGGCAATCGTGTGAAACGCTATGTTGGTACGCCACGTTGCCATATGGATCAAGCAGCCATGACCTTACACGCGGCACCATGATAACTAGTACTTTGATGATGCGGAGGACTGATGATGCTTGTCTATATTTGCTCGCTCACTCTTGTTTTTGTTTTCTTTCTCTTTTCATGTTTTTGTTTTAGTTAGTTTGGGTTTTCCTTTCTTTGTATTTTTTTCCTTTCTTTTGTTTTTGCTTTATTTTCTTTTCTAGTTGTTATGCTTTGGTATTTTCTTTTGTATTTTTTAGGTACTTTGATGATGCCTCACTCTTCAAGCGTTCAGCTCTTGTACGACACGATGAATGGAAGTTTGCTTTTTCTATCTCTTCTCCTTTATATTTTTGGTCCCATGGTATTGTTTGTTCTTGTTGTATTTATGTGGCCATTGAGGACAATGTCCAATTTAAGTATAGGGGAGTGATTTGATTGACAAATCTTCTATACATATTCTTTAGCCTTCTTAGGAGTAACAATTTTTGTGCCTTGGGAGTAACAATTTTTGTGCGATAATTTTTCAAAATTTTCTGAGTTTCTGTGCGATTTCAAGCGATACTTTTTAATACATGTCTTTATGATGAATTATAGAGCATATGTTCTAGATCATTTATGGCTTATGTATGACTTTTTGCACTCACTTGGACAAAGTAGTTCTTAATCTAATGCTTTACATTATTCTTAAACTTTTTTTTTTCTAAAATTCATGGAGCATTCTAGAACTTACTTGAATACATCTCAAGGCGAAATAAGAAAGGCAATCATGATTTAACTTAGGGGTGGCGGTAATAAGCCTTCTTTGGATAGTTTGAGCTTTTCAAGCCTACCTATGGTTATATTATCTCTAGTGCCTATTTTGAGTCTAAATTGTTGATTTCTTTCTTTAAAACCCGTCACAATATTTTGTTCATTACTTGTGCTGAGAGTTTGCATAATTTTCCAAATCTTTATGCTATTAAAGGATGAAAGTATATGTATGATGAGGAAGAATGCTTGGATAAAGATCATGACTTGTTACTTTCAGTCATGGATCAATTACGAGTGGAGTTGAGAAAAGAAAGGAAGTAGAATGGAAGAAAGAAGTTAAAAAATCGAGGAAGAAAGAAAAAAAATTTTGAGCTGAAAAATGAGAAAGAAGAAAAGAAACGAGAGGAATTGAAAAGAGAAAACAACAAGCTGCTAGAAAAGTGAGTGGAAAAATGAAAGAAACAGCAGCAGTGAAAAACAAAAGAGGCGGAAAAGAAAAGAGAATTGAGAAAAAAAACAGAAGAAAAAAAACATCACAAAAGGGATGGTGATTGAACTGTGAAAGTTAAGTTTATATAAAACACTTGACACCATTGCCAGAAAATTGAGTGATCTTGAGAAAAAGAGTTTATGACAAAAAGAGGGGAAAGAAAAAAAGAATAATGTAGGATTTGCATGAAGTGCATAAGGTTTGTCACATAAGGTTATGGTTTAATTGATTCTTGGAATAGGAGAGCAGGGAGAGTTGGAAATTATAGATTTATTTTGGTTACCCTTTTCTTGCTAACTCTCAATTTTTCTTTGACTTTTGATTTTCCTAGATCCTTCATTTGCTAAGCCACATTACAAGCCTTTAGCCTTATATTACAAGCTTAAAAGTCCTACTTGATCTAAGTAGAATCATGATATGTCTCGGATTAGTGGAGAGAGTGTATGAAAAGTAAGCACATGGAATGCATATTCTTTTTTAACTGACTTCTTTCCAATGGTTTGAGAATATTGTGAAGTATTGTGATTGTTCTACTAAGTCATTTATCACTACACAAGTCTTGCATTGGTTGTGAAAGATTTAGTATCAAATATTTTATGTTCATGAATGAAGGAAGCATTAAAGATATGGTTTTGGAATTGATTGAGTGACTTGATTAAAACCTTATGTTTTTCCTACTTGTTCTTGATACTTTTCTTGAGGACAAGCAAAGAGCTAAGTGTGGGGGAATATGATAGGGGCTAAATTAGTCATATTTTGCTTAGTTATTTGAGACTCTTTTGTAAGACATTTTGTGCAATAACTAGTCATATTCTTTTATATTTGAGATTTTACCCTTGGAAAGGTATTTTGTTCATTACTTCAGATTTTTGGATAAAACGAATAAGAACCATCGCGAAGCAAAGCACAGGTGACGTCGGCTGTGAGGCTGGAATCGACACCGGCTGTAGTCTGGAACTTATGCGCACAATTTGGAAAAAAATTGGTGAACGAGTGGAGAACCAGAACATAGGCGGCGCCGGCTCCGAAGGACCATGGCGGCGCCGGCTGTGTTCTGTCCTTGAGGCAGTGCTGCGATCTTTCTACGCGTTTTTTGAAACCTGAGGAGTTTTAGTATCTTCCAACTTCTACTCAGCCAAAAATTTTGTACCTACGAGTTTAAGCACTTCTTAAGCCTATAAATAGATGAAAAATACAAGGAAAAATGGGAGAATTCATTAATCATTATAGAAAATCACTTAATCCAAGGAGGAATTCTTTAATTCAAGGAGGGTTGTACAAGAAGGTCTTCAAAGGAAGGAGAATGAGGCTTATCTATGAGTGATTTCTTTTACTTTATTTTCTTTTTCTTGACAATGATGTTTTAATTATTTTATTGTAATTTGACATTAGTTTAGATATTCATGGTATTTAGAGTTATTTGATCTTTTGATTAACTGATTGTTATTCTTGGTATTTAATTACTTTGATTAATTGCGAGATTAATTGATTGCGCCGTTAACTTGCTTGAGAATAGGGTTGATGGTTTAAATTGATTGGTTTCATATTTGTTGCCTTTTAACTTGCCTGAAAATGGGGTTAATTGCAAGAACAGAGTAATTAAAGATTAATTGATGTCTACCAAAATATGGATTCAATTGGTTAATTTCATGGGTTAAGTTTGCCTGAGAATGGGACTTAATCAGAGAATTGTGTTTAATGCATCTTTTAGGTAAGACTGGTTGAGACAGAGTATGTGATACTAAGTTACCTAGAAGATAGGGATTCATGGATTGAAAAAGAAGTGAGTCTACTTTAATTCTTCATGATGCCAAGGGAATAATTAGTTATGATAGAGGTTGGGTACTTTAAGATCATGGTTGTCTAATCAATAGTTTGAATTACATAAATCTACATCCTTAACATGTATATATTTTTGTTTTTATTTTATTTTATTTTATTTTATTTCGATTTTGTTTTATCGAGTCGGTTAAACAATGAAAGAAAGGTAATTAATGTCTACTTGTTCTTTGAGGATCGACACTCGTTTGAACCCTATGCTCGGTTAATGATGAGTACGCTTGCTCATATGTGTGATTTGGGTTTAACGTTTTAATTTAAACTTGATTGAGAATGTGCTTAATTGTTATTTGATTTTTACACCCAAGTCCGGACACATCATTGACAAGGAATCAAAAATGCATCAACAACTCTCAAATTTATATGCACAAAACAAGGGATTTATAGTAGTTTAATCCTCAACTGATCTACATCCACTACCTTAAGTGATATGAGCAAAGCATGACCAGCTTCACCAAAAGCTATAGCTATCAGTGGGGGCATATCCCCCTCTCATATATACTCACAGTTGTAGGACCGGACTCGTACAATCATAAGAGCTACCCAACATGCCCTCCCTTTCACGAGAAGGTTTGACCTCAAACCTTAGGCAATGTTAGCAGGAGTTCCACCTGGGAGTCGAACCCATGACCTAGCTCAATACCAAATGATATGAGCAAGGCATGACAAGCTCCACCAAAAGCTATAGCTATTAGTAAGGGCACATACCCCTCTTATATACACCCACAGTCACAAGACCGGACCCGTACCACCACAGGGGTTGCCCAACATGGTAGGCAGTTTTTGGAACTCAAGGTATAGTAGAAATTTGAAGCAATTTTAGCCCCCAAAATCAATAAATAACAAGAATTTTTCAATCCCCAATTTTTATACCAATAACAAGGCACAAGTTTAACACATAAAATACAAGAAAAATCAAAGAAAACTTAACCTTTTGTAGCACAAATTTAAGTTACATGACCAATTTTGAAGCCTTGTTCAATGTCTCCAAGTTTTGATGAGAATCAAAGCTTCCTCTCTCTGATACCAACTAAATGACTAACGGTGAAAGTTGATCAACAGACAACAATGAGCCTCAAGGAGTTTAAATCAATCAAGTAGATTTAATGAATTCAAGAAGCTCAACAAAATTGACTAGAGAATGGGTATGGACAAGACCTAGCAAGAATTTTCAATGTCACACTAGAAGTTCAAGGAATATAGTACTCAAGAGTAAGAACAAGAATTTATCAACTAAGATGATCTTAAATGGACAAGCAATGTCCCCAAAAACATGAGTTCTCAAGAGTTTAACAATAAGGGAAACTATTGACAAAAGAATTGAATGGACAACCAACTAGACTTGGATGGAAGTTTGGACTAATTCCTAAGCAATTGGGGAGAATTTTATAGGAAGAACTTGTTGAGCACTTGAGTGAATTGAAAAAGGTAAGAGAGTGAACCTATTTGTATAAAAGCCAAAGAGAGCTAAACACGAGGATGAGTACAAATACGTAAGGGATGAGGAAATTACTTCTACTATCTAAACCTTCCAAGTAAAATCTTAACAAAATATATCAAGACTCTTTTGATATTCGAGCCTCCTTTTAAACTCTCAATGCAAAAATGGATGCATGGGAAGAGATATAACTAAATTGCAAACCAACCAAAGCCAAGCCTCAATCATTGTACAAAGAAGGGGTTATAGAGAACAAGATAGCCCTATAATTATAGAGGAAAATAATCTCACACCCCCATTGTATGAGTAAGGAGAGGATTGGGATGAGCATTCCGTAGGAAGTCATCCACCTGCACCATTGAGAAGAGGTAGGCAAGGTAGAATGCAAGGTAGACATGATGGGCAAATCATGACAGAGAGTTCAAAAGAATGGAAGAATGAGATGAGGGAATCCATGAGGAAGATTATGGAGGACAAAATTGGGGAAATGGGATTAGAATGAAAAGACGAGAAGAAGATGAGAGTGATAGAGAGATTAGGCATATTTTGAATGTACCCCTTTTCCAACTAAAATCTCAACAAAATATCTCAAGAAGATGAAGGTACCCCTTTTCCAAGATAAAAGTGACCTGGAGGCTTATTTTGAATGGGAAAGGAGAATGGAGATTTTGTTTGAGTGCCATGAGTATAGTGAGCAGATCAAGGTTAAATTAGTCATTTCAAGCTTCCTTGAGTATGCTTTAGTGTGGTAGGACCAAGTAGCATCCCAAAAAAGGAGAAGGGGGGATCAACTAGTTACCACTTGGGAATTGTTAACGAACTTGATGAGAGGAAGATTTGTTCCCTTATACTACTATAATGAACTTTACCAAAAGTTGCATGTGCTTAGATAAGGAAATAAAAGTGTAGAGGATTTTCATAAGGAGTTAGAGGTGACCTTGATGAGGGCTAACACTGTTGAGGATGTGAGGGCTACAAAAGTAAGATTTTTAAGTGGGTTGAATAGGGACATAGCAAATGTGGTTGAATTACATTCTTATGAGACATTGGAGGAGATGGTGCATATGGCCATTAAAATTGAGAGACAACTTAAAAGGAAGTCACATTTCAAAGAAACCATCTACACCAATCATATTTTCAACCACCAACCTAAAGAAAATGAAGAGCAACTAAAACTACCAAAACCACCAAGAGAGCCTTACAAACCTAGAGAAGAATAGGCCAAGGATAAGGAGAAAGGTATTGAGAGACCTCCAAGGACTAGGGACATCAAATTCTTCAAATGCTTATGCTATGGGCACACCTCATATGAGTGTTCAACCAAGAAATTGATGTTTACTAATACCCAATGAGAGATAACTAGTGGGGAGGAGGATTGTGGAGATAAGAAATGAAATGAGGGTCACAATGGTAATGATAATTCTAGTGATGACGGAATGGTTATGCCACCTCTTTACGCATTAGTTGGAGTTGCAATTAAGGAAATAGGGACTTGTATTATAGGAGATGTTTATGATGATGAAGTGAAGAAGAGTCATGTGTTGCTATCATTGATGAAGGGAGCTTTACCAATGTTGTGAGTGCTAGTCTTATGGAAGAATTAGGTCTATATACCCCAACCCCTATAGATTGCAATGGTTCCATGACAGTGGGAGGTTGAGGGTGAACAAATAAGTGTTTTTGGCAATTGAAATGGGGAAGTATCAAGATTAAATTGTTTGTGATGTAGTCCCCATACAAGCTAGCCATTTAATTTTGGGAAGGTCATGGAAATTTAATAGGAGTGTGTTACATGATGGAAGGAGAACTTCATACTTGGTTTTTAAGAGAAGGAAGCTATATACTCTTCTACCCCTACCCCCAAGTGAGGTGAGAGAAGTGAAAATAAAAATGAGGAACAATGAGAAAAAGAAGAGTGTAGTAGGAGACCTTCTAAAGGAAGAGAATGAGAGAAAAAATGAGGGAAAAGAAAGAGTGCAAAAGGAAACTTCAAAATAAGAGGGAGTGAAGGAGGGAAAAAAAAAGAGGAGAGAAGATATAGACAAAATGAGAGTGACTCTTTTGTGCTTAAAAGATGAAAAAAAAGAGGGAGAAGCTACAAAAAAGAAGAGCGAAGAAGGGGGATTAATTTTTCTTGTGATTCTTGAGTTTTTAGATTGCTACAAGTGTGAAATTTTTTAAACCCCTTGAGTTACAATGTTGCACCTCAAGTGTTTGATATGGCTATTTGATATGATATATAATCAACCATAGAAAGTGTTTGCAATAGTTTTAGCCACCATTTCAAGTGAAAAGTTCACTCAAGAAAAATATCAAACACTTTATAAGCAGTTTTCGGAACTCAAGATATAGCATAAATTTGAAGCAATTTTAGCCCCCAAAATCAACAAATAACAAGAAAATTTCAATCCCCAATGTTTATACTATCAACAAGGCACAAGTTTAACACATAAAACACAAGAAAAATAAAAGAAAAATTGACCTTTTTGTAGCACAAATTTGAGTTACAGGATTGACCAATTTTAAAGTCTTGTTCAATGACTCCAAGCTTTGATGAGCATAGAACTTCTTCTCTCTGATACCAAACTTTTTTTAATATTGATAGAAATCAAAGAGTCTCATTTGAGAGCTTTTGAGAGGTGATTCCTCTTGGGTAAATCCTATGAACATCAAGATCATTCTTAGGGTCTAGTCCTTCCCTATGTATTGAATCTATAAACTCTTTTAGAATAGATCAATTGGCTTGCTAATTTGGGTCCTAGTTTATAGGTAATTTAAGGTTTTTGTTGGAGGTAAAATTGGTTGCCTGAATCATTTTCTTCAAAGTGTTCTTGGTTTCTTTTTGAATTAAGGGTCTTTGGTTGTGATTTGGATAACTTAATTCTCATTTCTAGTGTTCTAAGTTCTTTATTTTGTCTTAGGGTCCTAATATTTAAATTGGGTGTGTCATTTCTTCACCAAACTCACTATTTTGAGTTCTTAGTTGGGTCTTGTATTTTACTCTAAATTTAGCTACGAAATTCAATAGAATATCACCCCCAAGACCATATCATTAATTCCACACTTAAGGATTTCAACTCAACCACTAAAATCTTTTTCCCAAATCAATGGTGGTAGGCAATACCAATCTTACACAAAAGGATCATCACACTTGGTTTTGCACCCAACTTCTTTAAACACAACAATCAAAGCTCACCCCAACTGGGTTTTATCTTTTTAACCTTGATACAAAAGTTGATTAAAGATAAAGTACAGAAATAGCTCTAGATTGAGCAAATTTGAACCACTAAGCATAAAATACCTTTTTACCTTTGGAATAATTTGATTTCACTTTGAAGCACAAATGAAAATAGAGATTTTTGTATTCTAAAGTGTGAGAGTGTTTTTGAGAGAGATAGTACAAAAATCTACTTCAAAATCGAGTTCTGAAAGCTTTTATAGAAGCCAAACCCGAAGTCCAAATGGCTAATAACGGCTAGTTATTTTCTATCAGGATTTTCAGGGTTTTGAATTCACAAGGTGGAAGAATGTCCATTCAAAAGGTGAGTCCAAAACGGCATTTTACGCAAAGAGATATATTTTAAAAAATGCTACAGATCATTGGATGGAGTTTAGGATTCAGAGGTCCATCTAAACTACTCAATCTAAACATCTGAAGGCCTACTCTTTGAAATCATTTTATTTATGTGCTTCAAGGTATAAACAAATTGAATATAAGGTAAAGAGACATAGAAATTTACAAATAATACCTTAACAACGATTCCTAATCTATAGTTCTTTCACAAAGACTTCACGATTTGTAAGCTCTTAAGTTGAAGTTATACTTGACTTGGATTCCATTGCTCAAGAGTTGCTTAGCAGTCTGATTTGTACACCTTGAAAGAACTGAGGTCGAACATGTCTTATCACATGTAGATCACACAAGTTAGTCATCATCAATGTTTGTCATAAATTAAAACACGGAAAAACACCCTTAGGGTTAACAATCTTTCCCTTTTTAAGTGATGAAAAACTTAATGGGATTGTGACACGAAAATAATGATATAGACAGTATGGACATATTAGACAGAGAAAAATAAAAATGTTTTTAATTGAAATGCATTCTCTCATTATAGGACTCAAAGAGTGCTTATGAGTTTAAGATAAGAAAAATAAAATATAGTCTAAAAAACATAGCTCAATGAGCCTATGGCCCAACCATCCTCCATATCCTCCTTCCTTCCATGAAGAGGACTATTTCTTATAGAAATAACCAAATAATGGTCACATAAAAAAATGTATAAGTATGTACATAAAGAGGTGTAGAGAATAAATCATCAACAGCAATACTCCCCTTATGTATGTGCATATATGAACAATAGGAAAAAGATACTAACAATAAAGTGTGTTGAAAACCTAAATTGGGATTTAAAATTTTGGACTTCCGAATCATGCGTCCAAAATAGGTTAAAATAAGACAGAAAATCACTTCCTATAAAAGCATTTTTGGGCTGGTGTTTTGGATTGAAGAATTGAGAGTCCAAAACTCCCCCTGTGTTTGTGCAGGGTAAAGAAAATCACAAAGATAGATCTACGGTTTTCCAAGAATCAACCGAGCCTAATTTTCTCAAAGAATTTCAACACAAAGATTTCACTGTGCAAGCAAAAAGAAATAACACAGTTTTCATAAGTATCCACTTAAATGTCCTTATTATCAAAAAATTTAGCATAATGCACATCACAACCATTATCATCATCACTTTTGACAGTGCTAAGTCACAAATCACATTTTAAGTTCACAATCCATATTTATAAGGGCAAAAACCAGTGAAAGAGATATCATGATAGAAAAAAAATTGCATAACATAATGTTTGATCAACCCAAATTCCAAAAATGTATATCACAGAATCACGAGCTCCTTAAGAAATTACAATCTCCATAGCCACAATCCAAATTCAATCACAATCCTCATCATCCAAATTTAGCATAATACTACAGCAAATTCAGCTCCTAATCATATAGTCACAATCCATATTTATTTCTCCCCATTTTTCATCAATTAAAAAAATAACAATAAGCAGCAGAGAAGCAATTAGTAGTAAATTGGCAGTAATATTAGGAGAATGTCCAGAACAGGGATAACAATAAGCAAATAAGCAACATTAGCAATAACAATAAGCAGTAGGAACAAGCATTAATATCAGTTAAAGACCAAAATAAATGTGTTCATGAAAATATAGTGTAGAAAACATGAAATTTGGTAAAATAAAGTTGTGTCATCAGAATAAAAGTTGGCAAAAAAGGTCATCAGTCATCGATCGTCATATGCCACATCTCATGGAATGAGGATAGTCGCAGGCTTAGCATTGGCACCCTTCTCTGAATGTTGTTGAGCAATTCTACTGGACTTCTGTTTTTCTAGGACATGCTTCTGCCTTTGGTCAGATGAGCTACCAAAGACAGTTGGTTTGTCTTGCTTGGGAACTTCATTGACAATAGTGGGTGTAACGTTATGGGTTTCTTGGTGTGCAAAAATGGGACATTAGTAACATCAGTCTCTTTCTTGTTCTCTTTCTTACTCTCCTTTTCTAGCTGAACATCAATTTCTTCCCGTGTTGAATGAATGATATGTTCAAGCTCTAGCACGAGTAGAGGAACTTGTTCAGTCGAATTGCTATCCTTCCACATTTCTCAGTCTATTTTCCAACAAAACAATTTTGTACACCTTTGACTTCTACCCTCAGACTATCTAGTTTGGTGGATAGCAGATTTATAGCATCCAAAATACTCTGAGTTATTCTATTTTCCTGAGTTTTCTACTTCCATCTAGATGTTTCTCCTTAAATTTTAGTCTCAACTTTTCTTTTTGTTCATCTTGATGTAGCAAATTTTCCTTGGCCTTCACCAATTTTTCTTCCTTTTCTTCAATGGCCTCTCTAAGTAATATCCACTGACTATTCGCTTAAATAGACCCTATTTTCTTAAATGAATCTCTACTATAGATATTTGCCTTGCAGTGCTCAAGGGCAACCATACTCAAATCAACATTGAAGTGCTAAAATAGCTTGGTGAGAAGGTTTCCAAAAAGTAATGCTTTGTTTGATGTGTTTCGAGATTGAGTCATTAATTTCACAACCAGAAACCCAAAGTTAATTTGATTTCGTTCTGATAGAGCCAACATCAATGCCATTTACAGAATACTTACAGATGTCTTGTGGCCAAAACTAGGTATCACTATGGTTGAGACCATGTGATGTAGCAATGTCCCCATTCTATTTAACCATTTAGCATTTCAATCACTTGAAATTCTAAGGCTCTTGGCACCAATAAATTTCATCTCAAATTGACTCAGTTACAAAAAAAAAAATTCAAACTTTTTTATGCATTTTTTTCATTTTGAAAGATTGTACTCCACCATCTCTGACATTAAAAAATTATGTTTGACATATGGTTGTCAAAACTCGAAGTTCACTTTTCTAACTCTAGATGTATACCACTACATAATAAACGTGTTTGCTATTTTCTCGTGTCGTCCCTTTCTCAGATTTGCATAGAATTCTCAAACCAATATAGTGTATAGTTTTTCATTCACAAATAATAAAGACCCCCAACTAACTGAGTGTCCATGCTTTCCTCTTCTGGAGGTTGTTTTGACAATGCAGTTTGAAGAGTTAGTTCATCAATGGCAACTCCTTTGTCCTTCTTCTTCGCAGATGTCGGTCCGGCAGTAACTAATTTTTTTATTTTTACTTTGTTGCATTTCTTGATCTCTTTCATCATTAGCTCAACCATTTTGTTGGGTTTTAGATTTTACCAATGGAGAACAGGATTGAAGAGTTTGATTTTTCTAGTTTTTGGCGAGAGAATGAAGGCCAAAGGAAAGAGAAAAGTGCTCCAAAAAATGACAGCTTTTTGAAGAAGATTCAAATAAATTTGAATTTTTTTGGGGGGTTTATGAGATTTTGAAGAGTATAAGTGCAATTTAGTACATTTGAGAAATGTGATTTTTGAAAATATGTAAAGGTATTTTGATAAGAAGAGGGAGAGTGCTGCATTTGGAATAAAAAAGGTGCAAATATTTAGAATTTAAAAGATTTAAACATTTGGACATAGATTGTCCATCCGATTTCCCTGTCCAAAAGGTGTGTCATACATGTCAAAAGATAATGTGGCTTTTGACTTAAAATACAGTCCAAATACTGCATCTAATGTCTCCTTCCAAACTTAAAAAATCTTCAAGAATTCTGCAAGAATAAACAATCAATTTCTGGCAAAATCGTTAGCTACATAATCTGGTAATTCCCAAACCTTGTCGTAGATGATTAAATCTATCTTCGACCAGAGGTTTAGTGAAGATATCTGCAAGTTATTCATCAGTTAGAATATATTCCACACACAATAACCCTTAAGCACATGATCTCTAATAAAATAATGCTTAATTTCAATGTGCTTAGTTCTAGAATGCTAGATAGGATTCTTGGTCAGATTGATAGTGCTAGTATTATCACATAGGATGGGTACGCAATTAAAATTTAAACAAAAGTCAAGCAAAGTATTTTTCATCCACAAAATTTGCACACAGCATCTCCCTACAGCAATGTATTGTGCTTTAGTTGTTGAGAGAGATACATAAGCTTGCTTCTTGCTATACCAAGAGAAAAGAGAGTGTCCAAGAAATTGACAGTGTCCACTAGTACTTTTTCTCTCAACTTTGCACCCGGTATAGTTGGCATCTATGTATCTTATAAGATCAAATGAATTAGATCGGGGATACTATAAACCATAGTCATATGTCCCAATTAAGTATCTAAAAATACGTTTTACAACACATAGATGAGATTCCTTTGAACAAGATTGAAATGGAGCATAATGACACACTAAGAACATAATATCAGGTCGGCTGGCATTAAGATAAAGGAGACTTCCAATCATACCTCTATATTTTAATTCATCCACTTTCTTATATTTTTCATCTTTATCAAGCTTTAACGATGTGCTTATAGGTGTATTTATTTCTTTTGCATCGTTTATACCAAACCATTTGAGCAGTTCCTTGGCATACTTGGTTTGATTTAAGAAGATTTCATCTTTGGTTTGCTTGATTTGAAGATCGAGGAAGAAATTAAGTTCTTCCATCATACTCATTTCACACTCTTGTTGCATTGTCTTGGCAAATTTCTTGCACAAAGAATCATTAGTAGTTCCAAAAATAATATCATCAACATATATTTGCACAATTAAGATATCATCAGAATTTTCAGATTTAATAAATAATATGGTGTCAACCAAGCCTCTTGAAAAACTTTTTGAAAGAAGAAAACCACTAAGCCTTTTATACCATACTCTTGGAGTTTGTTTTAAACTATAAAAAGCTTTGGAAAAATAAATAGTTTGGAAAACGTTCATGAATAAAACCAGGAAGCTACTCCACATATACTTCTTTTTCAATAAAACTATTCAAGAAAGCACTTTTGATATCAATTTGGTAGAGCATAAAGCCTTTGAAAGATGCAAACACAAGTAACATTCTTATTGATTCTAACCGAACAACGAGAGTAAAATTTTTTTCATAATCAATGCCATCTTCTTGATTAAATCCTTAGACAACTAATTTAACTTTATTTCTAATGACAATACCATGCTCATCAAGTTTGTTTATGAAAACCCACTTGGTACTAATCCCGAGATGATCAAGTGGTCTAGGAACAAGCTTCCAAACTTGATTTCTTTCAAATCGATTTGATTCTCCTTGAATGGACCTAATCGAAAAATCATAATGCAAAGCCATATTAATGTAATTAGGTTCAATGCTCAAAAGAAAGAAAAATTATCAACAAAATACCGTCTAGTTTTAACTCTGCTGCCAGGGTCGCTAATAATCTGCTCTTTTTATGGACAGTTTTGTACTTTCAATCTGTTGACAAATTCTGATCAGTGTGCTTGATCTTCTTTGTTCATTTTGTTCGGCTTGTTGTTCCTCTAGTTCTTCTTCTTTGGCATGGTTGTCAAGTGATGGAGCTTCAAGATGTTCAATTCCATTTTTCTTTGAGCTACTTACATCATCGTCATCGCCTAGACTAAAGGTGGTACTCATTAGTCCAAACAAATCTATACGCATTAGTTCAAGAGGTTTTGAGATTGAATTCACTTTCTTGGGTTTGAAAGATATCTTGGTTGTGTTTTCTTCTATGCTAAAGGTAGCCATCACCATCATTTATGGAGAAGCACTTTACATCATGAGTAATAAGACCATCAAGATATAATATATAGACATTACTAATACAGTTGGCAACAAAAATGATTTCATCAATGGAATTATCAATAATAGTGCATGAAAATTTACCTTGCAACTATTGTCATACAAATGACTAATATTAAGCAAGTTGTACTTCAATTCATCAATCAATAATACTTGTTTGATAATGATGAAGGATCCCTTACCAACATTACTCATACTGTGTATTTTTCCCTTTTTCTTACCACCAAATGTAACAAATTCATCATTTGCAGCTTGAATGTCATCAATTAGTGCTACATTTCCCTTCATGTGTCTTGAGCATCCACTATCCAAGAACCATTTTGTGGAGCTCAATTTTTTTAGCTGATGTACATATTCATGAGATGGAAGAATGCCTTTTGGTACCCACTTTTTCTTGGGTCCACGGCAGTTAATAATGGTTTCTCTAATTTTTCAAACTGTTTTTGTACCAGATTCTACTTTCTTCCTAACATGATACCTAAATGTTATATGTCCAGATTTTTCACAATATGTGCAACAAATATCAGTCATGTATGAAGAACCAGTTTTTATAAAGTATGATCTGTAATTTTCAACTTTGTTTTCATGCCTATAGCCGAGACCATTTTGGTTTCCAGCTACGTGATGTGCACTAAATAATTTTTCTAGATTGTTTTTGCCATTCGTGAACTTCTCAATGCACGTGGTGAGGTCATCAACTCTATTTTTCATATCATCAAAATTGTTGAGCATAATTTCAAGAGAAAGTACTTTGTCACACAAGCATTTGTTTTCAAGTGATATATAATGCAAAGAAGTTAGGATAACATCCTTTTCAATATTTGAGCACATAATAGAATCAAGTAAACTTTGTTCTCATTCCACAGCTTTGCATTATCATCTAACAAGGAATCTATTTTCATTTTCATCTCATTATTTCTTCTAGATAGCTTTTTAAGTTCATGAAACATGTTAAAAAGTAACTCATTAGGATCATCAGGCTTCTCATAATTAGAATCATGCAATTCAAATATCGAATTAAAGGGAGTAGGATTTACCTTATTTTCCATGGTCATAAAACAAATGTTTCCTTTTTCATTTTTAGATTCACAACTTTCTTCAGTCTCCAATTCAACTTGTCCCAAGTCCTAACCAGTCCTTTTCTTTTCTTCTTGTTGTGTTTTTCTTCTCTTTCTTTAGCTATTGGGCAATCAACAATAAAATGCTCTATACTCTTACATTCATAGCATTGAGATTTGAGGACGAAGTTTGTCATTTCTTTTTGACAAACTTCTTTCATTTGCTAAAGTTTCCTTTTCTGAACATCTTTTTGAATTTTCTAGCTATCATAGTCAATTTTTCATTGCCCAGATTAGTACCATAATCACTTTTAGATTGATCACTGATAGCTTTATTGTCTCCAACTTTTAAGGTTGTTCCTCTTTTTCCTTTGCCATCATCATCATGTTCTTGAAACATTTTAAGTTTCATTTCATATGTTAAGAGAGATCCGATTAGCTCTTCAGTTGGTAAGCTATTTAAATTCTTAGATTCCTCCACAACCAATGTTTTTGGCTACCATCTTTTTAGCAAAGCATTAAGTAACTTTCTGTTTTACTCATCAAAGGAATAGATTTTCCCATATGCCTTCAATCCATTCATGATATTTGTGAATTGAGTGAATATATCAATTATGTGCTCACTTGGCTTTATAGTGAATATTTCATAGTCTCGGACTAAAAGTCCTAACTTCGATTCCTTCACCTGATTAGTCTCTTCATGGGTGACCTCAAGTAATCTCCATATTTTATTAGCAGAATTACAACTACTCACACGGTTGTATTTGTTCGCATCAAGAGCACAACATAGAATATTCATTGCTTGATAGTTTAAGGTCATTCTAGCATTGTCATTACTATTATATTCATCATTTTTTTTAGGTACTATTTTGCTTTCAACAACTTTGGTTGGGACAAATGGTCCTTTTTCAATTAGATTCCACAACTCAAAATTAATTGAGCACACATGTATCTTTATTCTATTTTTTCAGAATGTGTAGTTGCTTCCATTAAACAGAGGAGGTCTATTTGTTGAAAACCTTTTAATGTAAGACAAAGTAGATGTGTTTGCCATATAGATCTTTTCTACAAGACTATTAAACCGAAAATAGTATAGACCAATGCTCTGATACCAATTGATAAACTTTAGAGGGGGTGAATAAGGTTTCTGAAAATCAAATGAAAATTTTCAAATTCTTTTAATGACTAGTGAAAAGAAGCTGGAAGACATATGCGATTAAAACAGAATATGCTGATCAGCTTTTAGAAGCTTAGTCAGTAATCTCATTAAATCTATACTAAATGAAAAGTAGAGAGATAAAATTTAAAATGGGCATATTAAGAGATTAAAGACGAACTTACTATGAAACACAAAAGGACTTAAATCAAATCATTTATTTTTAAAAAAAAAAGGATGCAGCGATTTTCTGATTTGAGAAGGAATAAAAAATGCATTAACAACTCTCAAATTTAAATGCACAAAAATAGACCAAGGGATTTATAGTGGTTCAATCCTCAACTGACCTATATCCACTACTTTAAGTCTACACTTAAGGATTTCAGCTCAACCACTAAAATCTTTTTCCCAAATCAATGGTGGTAGGCAACACCAATCTTACATAAACGAATCATCACAATTGGTTCTACACCCAACCTCTTAAAACACAACAATCAAGGCTCACCCTAACTGAGTTTTACCCCTTTAACCTTGATACAAAGTTAATTAAAGATAAAGTATAGTAATAGCTCACAAATTGAGCAGATTTGAACCACTAAGCATAAAATACCTTTTTACCTTTAGAACAATTTGATTTCACTTTGAAGTATAAGTGAAAAGGGAGATTTTTGTATTCTAAAGTATAAAAGTCTTTCTAAGAGAGATAGTACAAAAATCTACTTCAAAATTGAGTTTTGAAAACTTTTATAGGAGCTAAATCCGAAGTCCTAATGGCTAGTAATGACTAGTTACTTTCGGTCAGGATTTTTAGGGTTTTGGATTCATAAGGTGGAAGGATGTCCATCCAAAAGGTGAGTTCAAAATGGCATTTTACACAAAGAGATATATTTTAGAAAATTCTATGGATCATTAGATGGAGTTTTGGATTCAGAGGTCCATCTAAACTACTTAATCCAAATATCTGAAGATCTACTCTTTGAAATCATTTTATTTGTGTACTTCAAAGTAAAAACAAATTAAACATAAGGTAAAGAGACATAGAAATTTACAAATAATACCTTAACAATGATTCCTAATCTATATATGATTTACAAGCTCTTAAGTTGAAGTTATACTTGACTTAGATTCCATTGCTCAAAAGTTGCTTAGTAGTTTCATTTGCACGCCTTGAAAGAATTGAGGTCG
Source organism: Voacanga thouarsii (assembly GCA_026120185.1). Classification (NCBI taxonomy): domain Eukaryota; kingdom Viridiplantae; phylum Streptophyta; class Magnoliopsida; order Gentianales; family Apocynaceae; genus Voacanga; species Voacanga thouarsii. The sequence goes on from JANUWF010003368.1 coordinate 2,347,443, forward strand.
AACATGTTCTATCACATGTAAATCACACAAGTTAGTCATCATCAATATTTGTCATAAATCAAAACATAAGAGAATGTCCTTGGAGCTAATAGTTATATATATAGTTTTATATATACATATTTGAATTTGAGAGATTGAATGATTTTTCAAAGTATTATCAGGATGAAGAATGTATTTTTGTTTTGGAATTTGGAACTAAATTTTAAAAAGGATATTAAGCTAATCCTTGAAGGATTACCATTGTGTTGAGCTACTTTAAAAGATGATTGTGTAGGCTTGAATACTTAAAGGGGCAAAGCTTCTAGTGTTAGCTCACGTTAGATTGAGGGCATCTTCCAATAGATAGGCCATCTCCAGAAGATGGTCACTGTCCAAACGGGACGATAGTACATAAAAGTTAAGCTAGTCCTTAGCTAGCAGCATAGTTCTTTATGGAGCAAGAGTGATGAAAGTGGAATATCTGGTCTGGTTTTGAGTGAGAGAATGTGAGTATCTTTTTCGATAGGTGGTACACCAACTTGACTATTTGGGATTGCAATGTGCGTTGCCCTTATATCACATTTATATTATGTATCATGATTATATGGTGGTGTTAATAGTTCAAGGCTCAATATAAATGTTTCACTTGTTCCTAAATTTATTTTAATGATATGATCCTGAAATGATATGTTTATACTTTACTTCATAAGTATTTGGTAAATTCTCCTAAGATTTTGATTAAGGAATTGTTTGAAGGCATAGTTTATTACTTATCTTTGTTACAAGCTTAATATTTTACATACATCATGAGTTGATTTAAAATGAGACATGAGCACACACAGGAATTACTGAGATTTATTCCTCACAAGTTTCTCTTAATTATGTTTTCAGAGAGATTTGAATCTCATCAAAGTTGGAAGACTTAGTTTAAGTTACTTTTGTTAAGATGTTTTTTGTATTGTGTTGCTATTATGACAAGACTTGTATGATTAAAAGTCTTGCCATAATGGCAACACAATGCAAAAGCATCTCAATAGAAACAATTAAGCTAAGTCTTTCAACTTCAATAAGATTCAAATCTCTTTCAAAATATGATTAAAAGAAACATATGAGATAAAATCTCAATAAGTACTAAAGTCTCAGTTTGAATAAACTCATGATGCATGTGAAATATTGAGTTGAACAAATACAATTAAATAATTTATGCCTTTATAAATACCCATAAACAAAACATTATGGGAGAATCTTACAAATGCATTTGAAGTACAGAGTCAACATAATTTTATCAGGAAAATTCTAATAAAATATTTCAGGAACATAATAATTATTCATATTGAGCCTTAGAACCATTGCCAATATTGTATCGTCAAGATACCATACCATAAAGTCATACATCCTAATACACAGTATAAGGGCAAAGAATATTACAATCTCAAACCATCAAGTAGGTATACATCCTATTAAGATAGGTATTCCCCCTTTTCTCACTCAAAATCAAATTTGGATGTCCCGCATATGCTCTTTGGCTCCCCTTGGAACTACATTGCTAGTTAAGAACTCGACTCAATATCTAAGTATTATTACTCTGTTTAGAAAGTGGCAACCTTCCGGAGATGGCCTATCTACTGGAAGATGCCTGTTGGGGATATGCCCTAGAGTCAATTTGTACTTATACAATTGTCATTATGTTTTATATAATAATATGAGGCTTTTCTTTCCATGAATAGTGAGTTTTGTTTTGTTGGTCATCAAGTACGTGACTTGATAGTAAAACCCTACAATGAATACAATGACTATTCTAAAACTGTCCCTGATCGATTATTATTATTGGAATAATAATAAATTAAGATTAGTATGTTTGTGACTTGATGGCTATGTTTTACTGGCCATGGATATTTGTGATATCGAGTCAAAACATAAATAAATGTTAGAGAACATTGTATTGGACATGACCCACTGTGAGAGTACTTCATGGAATATGTCATAAGTACTTTCTAGCCATAATAATATTGAAAGTCCTTCGACCTAAATTCATCATAGTTTCCTACTTGATAAATTCTGTATTTTGACATTGTCTAAAGTTATCTTTAACCAGATAATAAATTAGACTACTGTTGGATATAGAATAAATCAATGAGAGGAATATGATTGATTGTGAAGGAATTTGTCCCTCTCAGTTATGGGAGAAATATCCATGGGCCCCTTGATAAGTTAGACTGTTAAAAATGCATAGCCGTGCTCAAATATATCAATCTAAGATATTGATATCATTTGTTTGAACAGTCTACTATGAAATCAAGAAATAATTGATTAAGCTTAATAAGGATGACATGCTCCGTACCTTATGCTTAATCTAGATATCGTGTGACAAAAGGACTAAATATAAAATTATGGTTTGGTTCAAAGAGATCACCGATCTTCATATAACCTAGATAGTTATAATGTTTTGCTAGAAACCACTTATAACTTGTGGGCCATTTAAATATAATTTAGGCACACTGCCAGTGTTAAATGAACCTATAGGGTCACACAATAAGCGAACTTGTTAGGTTATTTTTCTGGTGACCAGGTTCGATGAATCTGGAAATATATCTAAGTTAATCGTACTTACAAAATTTACCAGATACAATGAATCTGGAAATATATCCACATTCGATGTATCTGGATGATGTCCAGATTATAAGAATCTGATTTGGTAAATTAATTAGTTAAATTACCGAGATAATGACAGAATCTTATCATATCAGTTTTAATTTAATTTGAATTTAAATTAGAATATGATAAGATATTATTAGGGTTGAACTCTAAAAGGTTCGGGGGTTTTTAAGAAAACCCTAGCTGTCTTTTCAATAGTCCAATTTTTCGGTTGAGAACATTCGTGCCATTCTCTACCAGAAAAGAAAAAAAAAACCTCTCAAACCCTAGGCGCTAGCACTCCCCGGGTATCGAGTGAGTTCGCGGTGTGTATCCGATAGAGGACGTTCGCATACTGCAGCGTCTGGTGATTGTTCGGGTTGAACGTACAACAGCGCAATCAGAATCGAAGGATTTCGATTACAGCAACCAGAGATAATTCTTAAACCTTAGATCTTCTTAATCGTTTACTTGGGTCCTCGGGAGGGATTCGTAGATGTTTTCCGCGTTTAGAAGTCCACGAATTCTAACAATGCCCACATTATAACATGAGCTAATATTAGGAGTTTTGCCCCCTTTGAGTACTTAAGGCTTTATTTTTAATATAGCTCAACATAATGGTATTTCTTTACAAAATAGCTCAATACAATTCTAAAATTCAGTTCCAGAACATTCATACTTTTTTCATCCTCGTAATATCTTGAAAGGCAAATTAGCGGGTTTCGTTCCTAAATATTGTTTTCTTGGCTAAGTTGGTCCCTATTAATTTTAACTTATCAATAATTGTTCTGCTAATTATTTAGTCCTCTCGAACCAATTCCAATAAGTCAACACGTAGTCAACATCTTTTCTCCAGCTTGGCAAAAATAATAGAGGGTATTTTCGTCAACTGTTGTTATTCTTGCCAACTTATTCTCACGTGTGCCGCTCATGAGAATTCAACAAAATCAAACACTCCTCTACTAAGTTGATGATGCCGATTCCTATTCTTTCTTCATCAATTCGAACACTTGAGTACTAGGGCTTCTCTCTTCAATTTGACATAAGACTTAAAGAACATCAGTGATCAGTGAATCATCATTTTAGTACTAGGGTTTCTCTCTTCATTTTAGCACTATGGTTTCTCTCTTTTATTTTGACAAAAGATTAGTGAATCTGAAATAGATTGAGGACAAAGGCTAAAGAAGACTAAAAGAGTGATGGAAGGGACTAGAATTATATATTCAAATGTTTAAATTTCTTTACGGCATTCTAGCCAAAAAAGCATCTTACAAAGGTTGCTTGACTCAAACACAATTGAACAATACTTTGGGTAAGACAATTTATGATTTTTCTAAGTAGCCATGAAGATCTAGGTTTGCCTTCCATCGATTGAGTTAATAGTAATTGCAAATTTTGTAGTATAATCTGGAGGGGTAAAGAAGAGAAGAAGAGAAATGCATTTTCATATCTTGACTCACTATGTTTTCATATATATATACATGTAAGAGTAAAGAAAAGGTGCTGAAGTCGTTGAAGAATAAAGACATTTTGCCTAAGAAGTATGTTTTGGTTCCTATCATCCTCTGATATGTCCCTCGATTTTCTCAATCCTATTGTATTTTACCTTTTTTGGTCTAGGAAAAGATGACCAGATGCAATGTTCTTTCTTTGTTGTAAAAAAAATAGTTGTGCTCTTTTATGGAATTTTTCATGGGTCACTAGAGTATATTGATCTTATGTAACTTCGATGATGAATCAAACTCAAAGAGTCCATGCATAGTCCTATTAGACTCACTACAATTAACAAAATAAAGAATTAAGCCTCATATTAAAGAGTAAGCTACAGTGTTTACACTTTTTTTTTTTTTAAATCTATCTTAAAAAATGTCATTTGCAGTAAGTTTACAATACTTCATTTCATCTTTGTATACTAAAATTTACTATATTTTGAGCAAGTAGATGATTCCTTGATTTTAAATGTACTTCTTATTGTGGATAGTTTTGTGCTAGACATACTTAAATTGGAGAGATAAGCTAGTAGAGATATAGTACAAAAAATTCCTCTACTCTTACCCAAGGCAAGATAGATTTCAATATGATTATTTTGCAAGTTTGTTCAGTCAATTAAAGCATGTTTGTTGTACTAATTACTTGGCCAATTTATTATTAGGTTCCATAAGAAACAAATGGAGAAGAATGTGGTTGTTATGTTCAATATTATGCTTATTTGTTTATGCGCAATGTTCTTGAAATTTTCAGCATCATTGATGGCCGCCCTTACTTTATAAGTCCAGAAAATGCTTTGACTCTATATTTTCATATAAATTTCGGCACCAATGGAAAGGATCAGTTTGCTTTAGTTCTGAAACTCTTCATTTCATGCATTGTAGCTGAAAATGGATTGATTTTCTTTGGAGGATTTTACTACATTTAGACATAGCCTACATTCAATGGAAAAGATAGATTGTAGTTCTGATGATTCCAAGGTCAGTGATACCACAAGTACAAGTGTAGGTGATGTGATTAAGCTTCATGATTCTCATTGGGAGAACAAAGAGACTGCTATAGGTATGATGCAATTTGAAAAGTCAAGAATTGAGGACAAAATCCTGGCAGTAGCAAGTGAGAGCTTGGGCCATACAAAGCATCAGCAATTAGTAGAAGGCATTAGTTTAAATAGGGACGAACATATTACATTAGAAAATTTTGTTGAGTCTAGGGATATGGAAAGTGCTAGGCCTAATGTCACGGTCATTGTGATAGGTGATGAATTGCTACATTCAATTGATGTGGTGGTTGAGATAGAAGTTTAGGAACTTGGATACTTTATTAGTTATAATATTTCTACTGTTAGCAATAATTAGGGGACATCTGAAGTCTGGCTACCTATGGACACTTCAATTTTAAACAAGATCCATACAGCTGAGTTACCAAATGATGATGAAAGTGAGCTTTCAAAGTTCACTAGCAAAGCTGGGTAGAATAGAACTTTGTCCGACTTTAGCAACCAGAACTTGAGTGAGGAGTCCATTGAAGAAGAATCTGAAGCAGAACTAAAAAATGAAATCATTGAGGAGGGCCAATACTTTCATGATTTTGATTATTCAATAATTGATGATGATAAAAAGTTTGAAGAGTTTGTGGATCAAGGACTTGAGGACTTTGATGAAAATTTGGAAAAGGAAGCTAGTCATTTGGAAAGAGAAGCCAGTCATTTGGCAAATTTTGTTTGTTACATTATGTATTCAAAGTGTCATTTTGCCCTAGCTGCAAGTTGTTAATGTTATAGCACGGTCCTGTTTTGAAGATTGGTTGGAAAGGATAATGATCTAGTGGTGGTTATTTTTTTAGACATTCTAGAAAGTGGATATTGTTCGATTGTGTATGAAAGGGGGAAAAGATGATAGTCTAATAGTTTTTTTTTTTTTTTTGGTCAATTCTAAAAAGTGGATATTGTTCGGTTGTGTATGAATAAGGAAAAAATGGTGGTCTAATCCTGGGTTTTTTTGGTCATTAGGTAGAAAGTGGATATTGTATTGTGTATGAATGGAAAAGATCATATTCTTTGAACAAATCATGTCCTTTTTATATGATGTTTAAGAATTGTAGCAATGTTGCAATTATGTTTGGTTTTTTGTATCAATTTTCAAGTAGCTAAGCATGTTCATTCCTCCATACATACATATATATATATATATATATATATATATATTTGTGGCAATTTTCTGCCTTTGAAGTAGGTCAAACATGCACACACCCTCGTTTACAAATTTTTAGTTATCACTGTGTGTGACACAGGAGAAACCAACTCCAAGCATCATATTGTTTCTATTTTTGCTCAACTATGGTAAAATAATGTCTTTCTCTAGTTCGAGAGGTCTCCTGCATACAAACTCCAACTGTATTCGATGCTTGTCATTTGACATTTCTCAGCTTGAAATCTCATTTCAATGTTTGATCAAAGCTTGATGCCTCAATTCACAGATTGCCATTTCTTTTCAAATGCCAAAAGACCCAACAAGCTAAACCTACAGGAAATGGCTTCATAACTTTTCTACTACTACATCAATGGTAAAACATAGAATATTCCATTGAAAACTCCCGCTACAATTTTCTTTCCTTTTCAAGACTACTACAACTACATCAACAGTAAAGTAAGGGAATGATTATTTTTTTCCTAGCTATAAGACCATCACTAAGAACCACAATAGAATGAAAGCAATCCAAATGTCCTTTTTTTTCTGAGAAAATGCTCTTTCTGCTTCAATCTTCCTAACCCTCCGCAACAAACTAGGTATGACAACCTTGGATCTTTTGCACATAGGAGGATCAACCCAACAAAATAATTCACATTTCTTCACAGCCTAAAAATAGAGAAAAGAAATAAATAGCTTTTCAATCTTTAAACATAACCAGCACATTCATTGCAAATTTTCCACTCACCCAGATATGTTTGCATGCTACAAATCCCCTCCTCGGATTCTTATCAGTCCATGAAGTTTGAATCAAAGTTGTGATGCGACAATAGCATTTGGTTGGGTATTCTCTAAAAATCGTCTTGTCTCATTGTACCTTGAACTCGAATGGCTTGAATCTCCTTCATCATTTCCTTTTCCCCCTAGCATTGTACCGTATAGCCTTGGTTGTTTGCTTTTTTCAGATCTAGGGTTCTATTGTGGGAGAAAAAGGAGAATATAAGAGGATTTAGATTCCAAAATGGATATTTCTATTAGGGGAATAAATACTTGCCTAAAATAACTTGTTTTCAATCTATTCTAGATCCACTGATCTTCTGTCAAGAAGAGAGAAAATCTAATACTAAAATATTCACAATGATGAAAAAAAATCGGAGTCTTCATCAGCACAATAGAGCAAATTGGTGTGTTTGCTTTAGTTGTCCAACGGTTAGGAATTTCCCACCCCTATATAACAACAATGAAGGGACAAAAATACCCTTTATTATTTTTGCCAAGCTAGAGATAAGATGTTGACTGGGCATTAACTTGCCGGAATTGGGTCAGAATGACCAAATAATTTGCACAAACATTTATTGAGGATCTAATAAGCTAAAATTAAAAAATAAGGACCAAACGGTCAAGAAAATAATGTTTAGGGATGAAACTCGCCAATTTACCTATTTTGAAATTATATAATCTCCTAGAATTCAAGTGTAAAGTTCATCGAACCATTTCATAACTTATAGAAGGCATAACATTTTTGTACTCACAAATCACCTTATAAAATATAGTGATAATTGGAGATAATAATTTCAGAGTTCATGTTATGGCTTTCACAAATATTTGCAAGAAAACTCAAAGTTAGATGGTCATAATCATTTCATGATATTTAATGCCTGGCTCCCAATTCATACCTATCAACTTTTAGGAAGGTTTCTAAAGTAGGTCATAGGTAAAGCATTTCATAGAAAGTCTTACAATTCTTTTTTCAAAACTACATATTGGAATAGAGTCATGAATGCAAATAGATTTAAAGATGTAGAACTTACATATCAAATTTAGAGAGGTTTTCAAGATATCTCATACGAGAAGTATTTTGTGAAATGCAAGGACTTACAAAAGTTTTCAAAAATATCTTATGCATAAATTTTTTTCATGAATGCAAGGACTTACCTTGACTTAAGCTATTGTGTGATTTCAAGTGTTGGAAATAGTGACGACAATTACACACAAAAATCAAGTGTTAAATAAAAATGTCAAAACACTTAAAACACACAATAGGGAAAGTATACACATCGTGTAATATAAAATTTAATAACAAGTATCGAAGATCCTTGGGGAAGGCATAAAGGTACCACTACTAAATCTTCTTTTATTGTTTAGCCTAATGACAAAATGGAATAGACTAATTACAATAAACGAATAAGGAGAACAAACACAACCCTCACAATATTAGCCATGAAAAAATCAAAGATAAAAAATAGAGTATCAGACATATACTTGTCAAAAATCCCTCAAAATTAACCAAGTACCAAACCAAACTCAAGTTCGTTAACTTCCAATTTTAATACCAATGTAGGTCACAAATACAAAACTCACACTCTCTCGAGTTATGGATTTCCTATTATTAGCCAATTAAAGGGTATCTCAACCTCCTTAATTAAACCCAAGAAGCATTAAGTGCAAAACCCCCCAATTACCCAAGATAAATTCGGAAGAGCCCAATACTCCTATCTTTAGGCGATACCAAATTTTCAATGATCACCATATTATGATCCCTCAACTTCTCTCTTGAGTTAATCGAAGGAAAACTACATTGAACACAACTCCTAACCCCATCTCTTGAATTCATTAGGAGAAAATAACCCAAATAACAAATCTAATACAATAAAACCAAGTAATCATTCATTAGGAATTGAAATTCAACAAATTAATAGTATATTTAACATAAGAAAAAACTAAGGTTCATCCCTTCAAGAACAATTAAGATATTCGATAGAAACTGACAAATGAAAACAAAGGAAAGAGAGTAAGAAATGCTCATAGACAAGTTGTCTCTTCATCTCCATCTTCAATCTTCTTTTGAATCAACCTTCAAATCTCTCCAATCTTTTCTCTCTTGGTATGCGTGTTATTTCACATTGTTGGCTGCTGAAAATGGTCTAGAAAAGTTCTATTTATAGGACTTAAAAAACCCTAGAATCACTTAAAATCGATCTGCATTTTTGTTCTGCAAACTTGCACGGTGCCGTCTGAGTAGATATAAGCGCTGTCGTTTACTCTCTGCATCTCTCTTTTTTTTTTTTTTAACTATATCTACGACATTGAATGACGTTGATTATACTGAACCAAATGTCACCGTTTTGTTCTAGTAAACTTTTTTGTTTTAACCTTTTTTATTCTATTCTCTTCACATAATCCTGTTTTATTAAGTATTGCACACAACAATGTGAAAAATGCAAAGATGAGTGGTCATTTAAGCTAAATTCTACAACAAATATAGTACAATTTATACAAAAAATTTGCATATAATGAGCAGTCGTTACTCCCCTCACTTAAACCTTTACTTGTCCTCAAGCAAAACACATTCATTCCCAAACGAACAAATAGCGTACAAGCACAATACAATTATTTGCAAACATGTAAAATAGTTTTACAAGCAACATGAATGATTTTAAACACCACATATTGGGAAAATTAACAGGAACAAATCAATATATATGCAAACAAAGTCAAAATGGTAGAAATATTATTCTTCCTTTGCCTTAGAATTCAACCAAACACTTATCCATCCAAGACAATCCTATATATATCTATATATTAAATATGACAAAACCAAAAATATCAAAGTTGAATTAAACAAGTTTATACCAAATTAAAACGGTTCGCTCCACTCTTTGGGTCAAGATTATAAACAATGTGATTTACATAAGATAGGGTTTATTGGCTAACTCTAATCTCATGGCTTACAAAAAGTACAAATATCACATTACAACAATATATTACACTTTGATACAATATTACAATAATACATTTCGACTTGGAATAGCAAAGTAGGAGCTTCTCATTTTTCATTATTTATCTTTTCTATAAAGGGATGCATTTGTAATGCTTTTACTTGAGCACTTCTTTCAGCATCTTTTGCATTTTTTTTCTTTTTAATTCTTTTTCTCTTTTATTATATAACATGTTATTTTTCATCATAGGATATGCCTTTTACATTCCTAAAGCATTTTTTCTCCTCACTTCGATTGGTGCATTGAGTAACCTATTTCTTGCTCCTACTCACCTTATTTATATTAAACAATACAAAACACAACATTAAAAAAAAAATAAACAAAGGAATGAATGAATAAATAAATGGGAATGCCATGAAATAAGATGTAAGCCAACAATCCATACTCTATATTTCATCAAACCGTCCTCATCCATTCTCAAAAAATCAAGCTTCCCAACATTTTTAAAGGTATAAACAAGGTTAACTTACTTCTCAAAACTTAACCTATGTTATACCTGATATATATGTTTATATAAAATCACTCTCCTAGAAAAGTCTTAAATAGAATTTTCAAACAGAAAGATAAATAATAAGTCCATCAAACTAACACACATATCAACACATGTACCAAAAAGTCTTGAAAGTTGGCCCAAAATTTTCGAAAAAAATTTTAGGTCAAATACAAAAAAACAAAAATTTTAGCCCAAAAATAAGAAAATTTCCAAAATAATCAATAAAAACTTGTAAAGAAAAAATTACTCAACCCCTCCCCCAGACTTAAATAGGACAATGTCCTCATTGTCCAAAATATATTATACAAACACATATTTACATGATACAAAATAATAAAATAGGGAGGGGAAGGAAAGCAATAGTCCTTGAATATCTTGAAGCTCAGTGTCCAGAATATATCCAAGAGGCTTTCGTGTCCAAGAGGTGGTTAAATATTACAAAAAATAAAAATAAAATACAAATAAAAATGCTAATGAATAAATAACAAAATGAATTATAAGAAAAATAATATATATATATATATACATATATATATATATATATTGGAAAAAAACCCCAATGGTGCCATTTGATATGATCTAGACAACACTGTTTATGCCTGTTTCTGCAAAATAATAAGAATAAAAGCAAACAACACACAAATGTGAAATAAATAGCTACAAGAATATAATGAAAAAGATTAAAAGATAAATAATATACAAAGAAAAAAAATACAATTACAATTACAAATAATAAGGATAAACCTTGTTATCATAACTAATTAAATCAATTAGACAACAACATTTACTAGTATCAATATTACAAAGTACAAAATAACAAATCTTATGAGATACAATAGAGCGGAAAATCATCTCAAATATTTGTATAAACTAGAGATGTTAACCACTTTGCCTTGTAGGCATTATAGGGAAAGAAAATGATTAGAAGCTTAGTAGACTTATTAGGAAGAAATTCAAAAGATTGCTACAATAACTATCAATTAATTAATACTACAAACTCCAAATAGCACGCAAAGTCTCCTAACATCCAACAATAACTTCAATTCACTTCAATACTATAGAGCTACTATACAAGAGATTATACAAACTTAACAAAATCTCCAATCAAACAACAACCTTCTGCAAAACACAACACCATTATACAATCCAATCAACTCCTCAATCGATTCACCACTATTAAAATTAAATTTTAATCTTCCACCAATATATATATATATATATATATATATATATATATATAGAGAGAGAGAGAGAGAGAGAGAATACAACAACACTAAAAATATTAACACAAGGCTAAAAGAGAAACTTCACAACAACAATTAACCAAAATCCTTAAAATGTAAAATAACTACCCCTTCAAGTGAACTGAAAAGAATGCCACAACAAAGTCTCATTAATGAATAGCATTTTACAACAACACTTCCACCCCAGAAATACTATTACAACACTAACTATAAAATTCTCAAACAATAATGATAATAATACACAATAACAAGGTCATTACCAAAACAAAACTTAATCAATAGAATCTAATGTATAGACAATTTACTATAACAACTTACAACAACATCAAAAATAATAATACAATAAGGTATAATGATATAATATTGGAGCCTGATACAATTTATTTATCTCGGTGACTACAAATAAAAAATCGAAACAATATACAAATAAGGTAAAAAAAAAAGGAAAGAAGTATATATACAAGTAATGGTTAGTAGTATGCATAAATATATACAAATAATTACATAAAAGAACTAGGAATATTTACATATATATATATATATATATATGTAGTTAAATTAATAAAATCCAAACTTTTGTGATATTATCCTTATTCCCCGGCAATGGTGCTAAAAAAGCTTATTGTGCTATTTCGAGCGTTGAAAATAATAATGAGAATTACACACACATATCAATTTTTAAATTAAAATGTTAAAATACTCAAAATGCACAATAGGACAAGTATACCTGTCATGTAGTATAGAGTTTAATGACAAGTATCGAAAATTCTCGGAGAATAGATAAAAATACCACTACTAACTCTTCTTCTATTGTTCAGCCTAATGAAAAAAAAATGAAATAGACTAATTACAATAGATGAACAAGGAGAACAAATACAACCCTCGCAAGCTTAGCTATGAGAAAATCAAAGTTAAGAAATAGAGTATAAGACATGTACTTATCAAGAATCCCTCAAAACACTACAAGAAAAAAGGGATTTCGTAACCAGATTATTTACGTCGGATGAATTTTGATTGCAAACGAGCACTCAATTACGTCAAAAGAAATATCCATTGCAAATATCATGAACCTTTAATATCATGTAACGAAAATTAACCAATTGCAAGCAATTATGTGGTTGCATAAACCATCTTTATTTACGACCAAAATAATAATCTTTTGCAATGAAGAAAATGGTGAGGATTGTAATTTTGAATATTGATATTTTATTTCATAATTTAATTTAAAACACTTTTAAAAACAAATCTTAAGTGAATTTAAAAATTAATTTAATATTAATAATATTTTATTAATTCAATGATTTATAAATAAATATTAATTAAGTCTTGTGGTTATCCATTTATTTGTGGGGGAAAAAAAAGAGTACCAAAAGAATACATATTAAAAATGTTTCAAAGAACATTTTTGCACTCATAAAATGTAAAAAATATTATTTCTAAAAATGATTACACATTCACACACACACACACACATATATATATATATATATATATATATATATATATAAAATACCCAACAATTGTATAAAAAGAAATCCTCAATCCAACTAAATCTACTATTTGTAAAAAATAATAAAAAATAAAGAGGAAGAAAACATCTTGCAAAACTTGAAATTAACAATATATAGCAATAAAACTAATATTAAAAGCACCATATACACACACACACACTTACACATATATATTATAATAGAAAATTAAAAAAATTGACCAAACCAGACCGAATGTAAATTAAATTGACGATTTAAGGTTCTGTTTGAAAAATGCTTGAAACCAAACCAAATCAAACAGAACCCATGAGCACCTCTAGAAGCACGTGTACTAAACCTCACTCTTAAGATAAATGTTATGTGAACAATATATAAGAATCTTATTATTCAACAGTATTATAAAAATTTTTTGGAACTCTTTTTTTAAATTTCAAAAGCAATTTCATGATTTTAATAATTCTTTAAATTCTTTTTTTTTTTATGTGAACAACTAAACAATAATTTTAATTAGAACATTTTTCAACAATTATAAAAACTTTTAAAGTAATCACATTTTAGTCATATTTTTAAGAATTTTAATTTCAAAAACAAATTTACAAATACTATTCAAATTCTAAATTTCATTAAATAGAATAATAAAAAAATAACAATCTTAATCCTGAAAGTAAGTTATTTTATAATCAACTCTTCCCACAACCATATTACCCAAAAAAATCAAACCCTATTTTTAGCACAACAGATTTTTCTAGATATGATCTTTTTTATTTACAGTCTTTAGTCATTCAAGGTATTCTCTCTCTTGTGCTTTAAGTTTAATTTTTTTTTATTTCATTTTTTTCTATTTGTTTGAATCTTTTCTCTCCTTTAAAATTGCTTTTAAATGAAAGATGAAAACTTTGGCATCAAAATTAATGTTTGATACACAATTTACTTATTCGTTCATTCTTATATTCATCAAAATCAATGTAGAGTTGCATCTCTTGGCGATGGTACTTGTCCCGTATAATGGCTTTACCCATCCATTATGTAAGTTTTTTTTTTTTTTTAAATCAAAATCTAAACTTCCAATGAACAAGTTATATGAATGTTTGCTCCTCTTAATCTGAATGTCCATGAAGCATCCTGACTGTACCCATACATGATGAATGTTCACACGTCTCAATCTGGTACAACAAAAACCCTAACGACAACAAAAACCAGAAAAGATCAAGAAATCACAGATAAAGGCATATAGAATTTGAAGAAGTAAGCAGAAATTAGATTCCCAGAAATCTTCGACAACATTCTATTCAAAAGGCAAATGCATTCTTTAGAGCATGGTCACTAGTGTAAGTTTACTATCTTAAAATTGGGGAAGTGAGTGAAAAATTGAGTGAAATTAGTAGCTTTCGTATATAGATTTCTTCCTACATCTAATGTTCTTGTTCGTGCTTGATTATCGTTTTCATTTTTTGTAGTTAAAGATGCTTTGATCTTTGACCTTCTCGCACATCGTGAGTTTTTACCATTCAAAGATTATGCCTTTGATTCTGGGATGATAAAGTACCCCAAATTAATTGGAATGACAAAAAATAAAATAAAAGATGAAGAAAGCTACCGTTACTTCAAGATTTGGTGCCTTGGGATTACAATTTCTTGTTTTTGAAATGTTTGATGCGCAATGCATCTCATTTCTTTGTTAGTTACTAGTTAACTCTATTTTAGGACCAAATTATATTTAAAAAAAAACTCTATTTTAGGACCTAGGTTTTTTACTTTTAAATGGAAGAAATTTTAGAATTTGGAACCAAAACGTTTGGATCTTTTCTTTTTGTTTGAGAATTTCTCTAAATTGTTAATGACAGAGTGTAATTTGTACTTATATTTTCTTCTTATTTAACCCTAAGGCTAATTTCTTCTAGGTTTTTGAGTAAGGTTATGAACTCATGATAGTGATTTTCAATATACAAGGAATAATAGGAAGGGTTTTTGAAGATTCTGTGAAGGTTCAACTTTTATAATGGGTTTTTAGTCAAAGTAATTACTGATATTAAAATCTTAAGGTTTTTAGTCAAAGAATTTCTCAAAGTAATTCTATTGATGTACATTTTAACAGAGCCTCAAATTAATACAAGGGTTAACTTGTGTTAGAGTACTTTAGGGGTGTCTTTTAACCATAAATATGTATCTGTCTTTAACGTAGAGTCATATAAAAGTACTCTTGTCTGTATTATTGTATTCCTCTTGTTTGTGCCTACCATGCTATGCCTTTCTCACTATTTCTACTTGAAAGTTCCATGGCTTGCATGCATAAATTTTCCAGACTAGTCACAATTTTACTACATCTACATTTACATAAGTTGAGCTTATGTAAGTATTTTATTTAATCAAATTATTTCAATTGCATTTATTTCATTGAATTTTATAAAACTATTAATTTTATGTCAATAAAATTATTTCATTATTTTGAATATTTACCATTTGATTTGTTTTGATTTGCAGGGACATTAAAATATGAAAAGTAATGATTTGCAAATATTCATCCACTTTGAAGATGCGAAGAGATGTTTCTGGTTGAGAATTAGTTGAACATTTTGTAATAAAATATTAGTTTACTTGTTTTTTATATGGATATTTAAATTATATATTTTTTAACATTTAAATTATGCTTCATATTTTATACTTTCTAAAATTTAAAAAATATAATAGGGCAGCTTTAAAAGTATTAATTTTTTTTAAAAAAATGACGACACAAGAAAAATGAAAGGGTAAAAAATTTATAAAGAAATTATGTACCAAAAAATGTCACAATAGTAATCATATGTCGTAAATTTTAGGACATTGAAAAAAAGTGATGTTAAATTTTGGGACATTACAAAAAATTAGTGTTGTGGAAAAGGAATGCAATCATACTTACATGTCGTAGTATAGCAAAATTTGACATGCTACACAATCAGTGTAGCAATAAAGGGGATTCAAACGTAATTTTATGTCAGTAATTTGGAGACGCTTATACAAAACGTGTCTTGAGAAAAAAAATTATATATAATACATATTAGTAAATTAGACGATAGTAGCAAACATAAGTGTCGTAATATTAAGTACACTTATATAATAAGTATCGAAAATTATGAGTCGTAAAATCTTGGAACGTATAGAAGTAGGGACACATTTAAAAGTGACGAGAATTAATTAAATATTTATTTAAAAATAAAAATAATTATAATATTAAATATTTTCAATGAACAATAATTATATTTACAATGAAAAAAATCCGTTAAAAAAACCTATTTGCAATGGCCATGCAACTGAAAAATAGCCGTTGCATTTAGTTTTAATAGATTTGAGGTTTCTTGCCACGAAAAAAAAGGGTCATAAAAAGAGGCATTTTCCATGGAAAATAGATTATTGCGACGATGCTTATAGTTGCAAAGGCAATTGCAAGCCCAGCAATAGCAATGAGCATTTTTCCGTTGCAATTGATTATTTATGACCAAATCAATCCTTTTTCCCACGAAATTCAGTGGTTGTGGAAATCCATTTTTCTTGTAGTGAATTAGCTAAGTACCAAATTAAACTCAAAATCACTTCCAATTCTAATGTCGATAGAGGTCACAAATACAAAACTCACTCTCTCTCGAGTTATAGATTTCCTATTCTTAGCCAATTAAAGGGTATCTCTACCTCTCTAATTGAACCCAAGAAACATTGAGTGCAAAACTCCCAATAACCTAAGGTAAATTCAGAAGAGCCCAATACCCTATCTTTAGGTGCTACCAAACTCTCAGTGATTGTCAAGTTCTAATCTCTCAACCTTTCTCTCGAGTTAATAAAAGAAAAACTCACGTTGAACCCATTAATTGGAATACAACTCATAACCCCATCTCTCAGATTTATTAGGAGAAAATAACCCAAATAACAAATCTAACACAATAAAATCAAATAATCATTCATTAGGAATTGAAAATCAACAAATCAATAGTAGATTTAACACAAGAACAAATTAGGGTTCATCCTTCAAGAACAATTAAAGCATTCCATACAAATTGACAAAAGAAAACAAAGGAAATAGAGCAATGCATGCTCATAGACTAGCTGTCTCTTCATCTCCATCTTTAATCTTCTTTTGAATTAACCTCCAAATCTCTCCAATCTTCTTTTGAATTAACCTCCAAATCTCTCCAATCTTTTCTTTCTTATGTATGGGTGTTATTCCCCACTGTTGCCCGCTCAAAATGGTTTGGAAAATTTTTATTTATAGGCCTTGGAAATCCCTAAAAATCACTTAAAATCATATCATTATTTCTGTTCTGCGAACTTGCATGTCGCCATTTGAATTGATATAAATGGCATCGTTTACTCTTAGTATCGCCAGTTATACTGAACCAAATGCTGCCATTTTGTTCCAATAAGCTTTTCTGTTTTCACCCTTTTTATTCTATTCTTCTCATATAATGTTGTTTTATCAAGTCTTGCACACAACACTATGAAAAATGCAAGAACGAGTGGTCATTTAAGCTAAATTTTACAACAAATATAATACAATTTCTACATAAAAATATGTATATAATGAGCACTTTTCATAAGCAAAAGATTTGAATTTCCTAATTTAGTTGTTCGATCCTCAAGCTACAATATCCACCACTTCTAACACAAAAATTATACAAGTGTCAAACTCCTATATTAATTCTTAATAGAGTATCTCAGTCCCAATCACAATTCTAATTCAACATGTCCTTAAATCATACACTTAGATTCACAACCCCTAATCACATGTTCCCAATCACAAATTAACATAAAGATCTCAATTAGAAGTCAAACAATACTTAAAAATATCAAATACATAAGCTCAGCAATTCATTCAACATAACTAATCAAATGTTCGATAGAACTTAAGAAATTTCCTTCATGAAATCTCATTTTCAAGCATAGGCTGTTTTTATAAATAAATTCCAGCAAGCATAGATTTTGATTCTTGCAAAAAATACCTTATAAACTTCCTCAAATGTTTCCAAAACTTCATGGGACAAAGTTGAACATGCATGCATTTGATTTTTAGCAATATCAGCAACAAACTATGGCTCAATCAAAACTAAAAAATTTGAAAATTTTATTTTGCATCATTCAATATGGCAGTAAATAGAGTAGCCTTTTTGTGAAACCCCAGTTGAAACCAACCTTAGAGTAAGGGGGTTGGGATGCATATCATATTTTATTGCATGTTTAAATATATTTTTATATGATTTTATATGCTTTGGATTTGTGTGTTGTAGTCTCGAGGGCTTGATCATGTTTATTGAGTAAGAATGACAAAATGGTAATTTTTGCTTGAGGTGAAAATAGGGAGATAGCTTGAGGATTAAATAGGAAAAATATTTTAGAGAGAAAATAAGAACAAGAGTTGTTGTGGTTTAGTGGTTAGAGCTTTGGAATTAATTCTTGAGGTCTTGGGTTCAAATTCCATCATTGGAGCTTTAGCATAATTAAATTTTATTTTTGCTTGGGAAGGTGGAATTTTCGGCCTTAAGTGCTTTAGAGTAGAGTAGAAGTGTTGTCTTCGGGGAGACATGATAGGAGTATCCCAATCCTATTCTTGTACCCTACAAAAATTCCTAAGGGAATTCATTTCTTCTTGATCTTTAATTTTTCCTAATTCTCAACTCGTTAGATTGGACAAATTTGTTCTAGCCAATTTCATTCCAGAAATTTCAGTAAAGTGTTGTGGCCTTGAAGGTTCAAAATGCCTTAGTGAAAGACATCTTATGGTCCAAAAATGTGGAAGAGATGGGGAAGTTCCAAGAGAATTAATTCCCCCTAGTGAACCTTCAAAACTTCACTCTAACTAGGCTCATTTTTCTTCATGTAATTATTTGAAATTTTTCCAGCTTTTTGTGCATACAAAGTGTCAAAATTCTCAGCCATTATTCCCTCCCAAATGTTGCTAGAAAATGGCCCTTTTGATCAGTTTGAAATCTGAAATTTTCTGGCCATTTTCGGACTGCACAAATGCTATGCAAAACTAGAAAAATTTCTGGGCAAAATCGCAGCTTAGGTGGTCTTAAACCAAGCTGTTTCCTTCCAGTTTTCTCCCAGCTCCTTAGCCACATTTTTCCTCCATGAAGAAGCCTGGAAACCAGCCTTGAAAGACCCTGAATGCCCCTTCAAACTCTCTGCAATCTGGCTAGAAAATGGTGGCAGCAAAAGCTGCCCAGAAAAATTCCAGCAATGGCGAAATTCTATGCAGGAATTTTCCAACTTTGTTTCCTATTCCAGCCCTGGCCGAAACTTCATCATCTTTCTGTTCAAACTTCTCTTGAACAGCCATGAACTGAACTCTATTGTTTTCTCCAGTATTCTGCTCGAAAAACCAGTCATGGCTGCCCTAAAATATCTCCAACAAATTACTGCAATCATGCCTTGAAAGGATACCAAAATTCCCACAATCTTAATTTAGCAACCTTCCATAAAATGTCCCTCAAACAACCAGACCTTTCCTTCACCATTACACTCCTTCTTTTTGGCCACCATTAACCTTCTTCAACCAGCTTTCATCCATCCAAATCATAGAGCAATCAGTCGGCTATAGTAGCTCCAAAAAGCTCTCCATTGATCAAAGATATTCTTACTATATTTTGTTTCCAAATTTGATTCCCAAAAATATTCTTTTAGGATTTCAACAACCAGTCTTTCCTTTTTCCTTTCAAACCAGAAAAATCATTTACCTAAACTACACAAACAATTCGGCTATTGCACACACACAGAATTTCGGCAGCTTCCAATCCGAAATCCCTCCATTCTCTTCAACCTTCAAGCACACATAGAATACCAAAAACACCTACTCCCTTCTCTTGCCTAATACCTCTCCAAACCACTTCAATCTTCTTCAAAAAAATTCTAGAATTCATCTACTCACTGCCGTGAGTCCATCTGTACCATTTTTAACATTAAACTCCAAAATCCAACTTGCTCTTTTGGATAAAAAAATCAGAATTTTTGTGAAGGCTCAAGAACACCTTCAAGGTAGGTTTGTTCAATCAACTTCATCTTCACTAATCTTTTATCTCTAATGAATATATATATGAATAAACATGCTAATGGAGTCTCTTCTTCTCTCTCTCTCTCTCTCTCTCTCTCTCTCTCTCTCTCTCTCTCTCTTGGCCGAATATCCGCTCCCTCTTGGCCGAATGACTTCTTCACCAATGGCCATGCATTCTTCATCTCCCTTGGATGGATTTAGTTATCTAGGAGTTGAGATCCATTCGAAACTCCTTCAAAGTACTCATCAATCAAGTAAGCCTTTTCAACCCTCTTTTTAAATTCTAGATTCATGTCTCTAGGATGATATTGGTAGAAGATGGATTATGAATGGGATTTGAGCATGTATTGTTGTGATGAGTAGAGATTGAAGTATGAATAAATGTGTGTTTATGATGGAGATGGGATTTATGCATGAGTTGATTATCTTGGTTGATTGTATGGTGTTTTTAGGGTTTAATGCATGTCTCCATGTCATAGGTAGTATTTGTGATCAAGTATGCTAGAGATTATGTCATCTATGATGAATAGGATTTATATTCATGTATGATTATTGAAGCCATGATTATGTTTATGCTAGTAGAGGTTGGATCATGCCTTGATAAATTTAGATCTATGCTTTTATTCATGATTTGGATGATTTGATGAATTGGAGAGAGTATATGTTCATGATTGTGGATAGCAATAGAAATATGATCATGATCTAGTTATCCCTAGGCTAATTTTATTTCTTCAATAAAATATTTAATATTATAATTTTTTCTAGCAAATTTGAAAACCCTAGGAAGGTAGATTTGAATTATTATATAAGAATATTTTGGTCAAATAAATGATAGCTTTTATTAATGAAATAATATATATATATATATATATATATATATTATATATAATAATATCAAATAAAGCCTTTTATATAAATGATCATAATAAGTAAAAATATTAATTTCGTAAGTCTTATATTCATAAATATCATTAAAATTTATTATCTTTTAATTATTATCTTTTAATCAAAACCTATTAAAATTTATTTATTACCTTTCAACCAAGACCTATTAAAATTTATTTTAGTTAGCAATTATTTTCAAACAATTAATTATTAATAAATCATTATTTTACCTAATACCACCTAGGACTTTTCATCAAATAGACTCTAAATTATTCTTAGCAAGAATTAAACTTTCAACTTATTAGTACCTATTTCCCAAAACACTAATTATTTTAAATATCAAATTAGACTTAGCTTATAAACCTTTTTATTTATTATTTGGCCTTAAAGTTTGGGACATTAGGATCATGGTAGTAGTGAGTGAGCTAGTTTTATTTGTGAATGTGGATTTTGGCTTGAGTTTGATTGTGGAGGCGGGGTTGAGTCAGCGGTTGAAGATCTTTATTTTATCTCGAGTTAAGGATCAGGTAAGCTCCTGCATAAAACCTGATTAATGTAAAATGTTTATTATGGCAAGTCAAATGTAGAGTGCATGGACACTCATTTCTGTAAAGGCAATTGAGGATTGACTTCTTTCTTTTTTCAGTCAAACAAATTATTTGAAAATCAATAAGCAGATTTACTCAAACTCAAAACTCTTTCTAAAACTGATTTTAACAGAAACTTTGGAAATTCTTAATTGCCATTTTCAAGTGGAACTGTATTTTGCTCATTTCTTCCCAAGTGGGATAAGTTACGTTGAGTACTCAATAAAGGTGGACTATTAGGGATAGTCTTTGAGAGGTTAGGGTAAGTCTCTCAGTAGGTGGCCACCTCTGAGGGGTGAGTCCTTCCCGGATAAGATGCCAGTTCAGTAGGTCGTGTCGGTCCGAGCTAGCAATTATTTTTCAGTCAAGTGACTGTATGTTACCAAAATGGACACCCGGTTGTTGTTTGGGTATAGAGAAGGAGGAGTATCTTGCCCGGTAGGCCGATCACCTACCTTTTGTTAGTCTGCACAAAGTGTCAGCATTCTGACCGGTTATGGGGCCCAACGTGTGGTAACCCATGATCATTTCTTTTAAGTGGTTGATTTTATTGATTATGTATGGTTGGAAAAGCCAAAACACCACTCTTGATTTTGACTAATGTTTATTACTTACCAGTATTTCTCTTATAAAGATTTATACTTTGCATTCACGAACTATTTTCACTAGACACTCAAAGCACACACGGACTTACTGAGATTTTTATCTCATCACCCTTTTTAGCATGATTTCAGGTCGATCCTACTATGGGGGTGAGTAGCTAGATATTGCCTGCCTTGGAAGATTTTTTTATGTTTAATTTGTGTAATGCTTTGGGGAGTTGAGAGTGGATAATTTTTATTATGGATTTGATTTTGGAATTCCTGGATTTATTCTCAGGTTGTAATAAATTTTAAGTTAAAGTATTACTTTTATTCCGCTATTTTGATTTGTGTGTCCTAGTTATAAAGACCCCTTGTCCTTTAGACGGGCCTGGCGGGCCTAGGTAGTGGGGTGTTACACTTTTGTTCAAGAAAATAAACTCATTTTCCCCCAAGTTTTCTAGTACTTAACTACATTATATATACTGAAATTTTAAGTTAAAACTCTTTGAAAATTGTGAACACCAACTTATTAATTGAAAGCTCCAAAATAAGGTGTAATATCAACAAGAAATTGACATCTTTTGCAAGACTATTTTTCAAAAATTTCTACAACTTATCCTCATGGTTTCAAGCTTGAAATCTTATTCAAGCATCTTCATATAGCATCAAATAAGTATGTCATATAAGGTCCCAACATAATTCAATCAAAATAACACAATTCTAAGTCAAGAAATTCACATGTTACACACAGAAAATTTCTAACAAACAGAGGAAGTTTTCATATAGCATAAAGATAGGTTCTTTAGATGAGTTCCATGGGAAATAAAATATATAATACTCATAAAACATGGTAGAAACTCCGTAAATCAAGCCCTCACAAGTACCATTCGAAATTCTTACACAATTTCACTATAGATTCAACATAGAAATAATTCCAACAAGCATGCTCTGTATTGCAAGGTGAATAAAACAGTTCCTTTAACCATAAATCATCATTAAATTTGTACATAAAAGCATATACTCGAAGAAGAAACACTTGTAATTGAAATCCCTACAAAAACTCATTCAAATTTTATCAAAAGATAAATGTTTTTGAGATTCCAAAAATTCCAACTAAGAGCATATGAATCGGTCACCATAGAAGAAGAAGAAGAAGAAGAAGAAGAAGAAGAAGAAGATAAAGTTTTTTAATTACCTTCCTTGACAAAATCGTTGAGAAGCTTAAAGAAACAACTAGTAGCCTTCTTCTTCACAAACAAAGTTAAGGTTCTAGGTTTAGTAGAGATAAAATCAAAAGAGTGAAAGGAGAGAGAGTATGTGTCAGCCAAGCTAGAATAGGGGAAGTAAAAGAATTAGGTTTAGGATAAAGTTTTCTTGGAAAAGAAGAATGAGATGGATGGCTAGGATTAGAGATAGATTACAATTTTGGGGCTTTACTTGGGGGGGCAAGTCTCAGGGTTTTTAGAGAGGAGGTAAGATGAGATTGTCATATGTTTATAACATACTAGGGTTAGGGTTATGAAAAGTCATTAAAAATAGTTTTGAATTGACCAAGATATTTAATTGATCAAGGGTTCAAACCTCACCACATACAATATTCTTCTAGTTTTCAAAAATAGAGTTTAGATTTTGTAGAAAATACTCATAAGTCCTTTTTAAAGCTAAAAATAGAATTTTCATCCATAAACGATATTTTCTCTCCAAAGTATTTGAAATAATAGTTTCTAATAAATAAAACTTCAATCTACGTCATAAAATTAATCACCACTCATATTCCTAGAATATTCATATAATTATGCATAAATCATATACACAAATTCATAAACATACTTTATGATTAAAAAAAAAGCACTTAAATATGTAAGTCACATAATTATCCCTTCAATAATTATAGCCATATAAAATACTCAATGAGTGCATGTTCAACTGCTAATTCTAATCTGCAAATAGCTGGGGTGTAACAATTACCATCATCAATTTTTTTTAAGTATCAAAATATTCTTGGAATGCAAAAAAAGTAAAGAATAAAAATGTCAACACAATCTGTTCCAACTTCATCGCCACCTTCTGCTACCTACAGTGAAAACAACTACCACCACATCTTGCTTATACCCAAGACCCAACCACCACCAACCACCTCCTTCTCCAACAGCGTCCTGCAACTGCATCCACTTTGCAAGGGCAGATGAAGGCCTTTTATAAACATAAAATCTAGTAGGGTGCATGCAAAGAGAGACACATGTTTATAGGAGGGAAGAAAAAGGATAGGTTTAGTCTCTATTTTTGAGCCATGTCAATGCTTCTGGAAGTGTTTAGCAGCAAGAAGAATCCATTCACCTTTATCTTTTCTCATGAAAAATAAGAATCTTGCAAACATGTTGAACTATCTACCATAGAAAAAAAAATAAAAAATCATTTCCAGCACACTACCATTATTTTAGGCTCTGCTATGATGATGCTTCTTCATATTTTAGTTAGATTTTCTACCTTAAACGCATCCCAAAACAATCATAGAGAAAAGGTTATAGGGATTGAAATCATTACAGCCCATCAACTGTTCAATTTTATAAGAATAAAAAGTGAATATTCATGTACAACTAGACTGGAGAAAGAAGTTTCTAAGCAGAAGTTGTCATTCCTGGATAGAAGTAGGTACATAGATGGAATTTTGTTTGGAGATGACCTGGGGTGGAGTAAGAGGGTGGTGCAGATTATTCTAGAAATCTACCAACTTCTCTTCTCTTTAGGCTTCTCGTATCTTTTTCCAATTTTCTAACTAAATCGAATTAATTCTCCTTTTTGAATCTAAATTCTTCCATCCTTTTTTTCCAAAAATAAACATATCTCCTCCTCTTTTTCCACCACCTTGTTTTAACCTTTGCTTACCAAATTTCCAAATCAAGTTCTTTCAAACCTTAGTTTACTTATTGCTACAGTATACAAGTTTCTCTTTGGATTCAGTTCATTAAAAGGGGGGGGGGGGGTGGGGGGACATTCCATTCTACCGAATTTTGTGGCACGGTTTTTTTTCAGCTTTACTAAGTTCCAGGGTTTGATAAAACTTCTCCAAGAAAACCAATCTGCTTTCTGGCTATTCTAGCTACCGTGTGGTAAGTAGCGGAATTTTTGAAAAATGGGACTGTTTTCCAACAGAATTCCGACAGTGGGGCTACCACTACCAGAATTCTGAATGTAGTGTCGTCGCATTCAGTGAATGAGACCAAATAAAATGAGGTCGCATTCACAGAATGTGACCATAACCCCATTTTTTCCACAAATAACAGGATATTACCAACAAAAAAAAAAATGCCATGCGACATTTAGGTCGCATTACTGGCATTCTATGAATACGACCTTAAGGTTACAGCCCACACCCCTTCTTCCTCAATTTCTGGAATCCTATCTTCATCAACTTATTCAATTTTCAGCCACAAAAATCTCCTCCAAACATCATCAAAACTTCACGAAAACATCACAAATCCAAGCTAAATGCTATTCCATGCAACCGGCTATACAAGAGACCAAAAATAGCAATATAGTATTCATTTGTTCTCCAAGTAAAAATCACATTCAAAAGACTCACATCCTCCTGTAGGATGCATGTTAATTACTAGTAAAATTCAAAAGACTCACATCCTTCTGTGGCGATTCAAGTCAACATTTCTCACATGAATAACATTCAATATAATAGTATATATGATTGAAGCATTCAAAATAACAAGAACAATATCGCAAGTACATAGACAAACTGCGTTGAAAATACAATTAAACAGAAAACGAACTAATAGATGATGACAAGGGCTAGTCTCTCGAAACAGTAAAATTATTATTATTACAATTCCTCCTAGTATGTTCATTCCTGTGACAATTGCTACATCTTGGAGAAGAGTTTGGTGTCCGATAATCCATATCACAAGGTATCCTCGAAGTTCACGTACGGCCAGGAACTTCATTTTGCATCATTTCTTCCATTGATGCAAGCGTAAAATTAGAAGGCCTCCAATATTGCTCATTCGCCACAGGAAAAAAATTGATCCTCATATGTAAACTCATATTTCCTTCTAGTATAGAATTCCAAAACAAAGTTAATTAGATTCCAACCTATGTGACGACATGCTGCAAACCCATGTGAACAAGGAATACCATATATACTCCATTTTTGGCACGTGCATAATCTCTCCGTTAAATTGACACTGTAAACATTTAGACTTCTACCCCCTTGTTGAACAGACGATTTGATCCCATATATACTGGCTTGTATATTAAATTCAGTCACAACATGCCCTCTAGATTTGTCTTCAAAGTAAGAATACAACTTTCACATTTCAGATGGTAAAGGATGTCTCAAATTAGATGCCTCATCTCTATGTTCATTAAAATATTTAACTAACTTTTGAAATGAAATTTCAACTAAAACTTTTAATGGAAGAGATCTTGCTTTCTTTAGCACACTATTCATACATTCAAACAAACTAGTAGTCATTGAACCATATCTATGCCCTTCATCATTTGACAAAGTCCATTTCTCCAAACCAATATCCATTAAATACTTAAATGCATCTTTTTTTCGGATCCTAATTTCATCTAAATATGATTGACACTTATTCCTTTTGCGCTCTAAACTAGCAGCGTACATCAAACTTGTCAAATTAGTGTCCTTAAACTTGGCATGAAAATTTCCCTTTAAGTGCCCGAGGCAATATCGACGAAAAGCCAAAGGTTCTTGCTACTCATTCATATGACATACAGTATTGATAATGCCTTTATGTCTATCAGAAATAAGACATATGTGTCTGTCCAAAATGACATGTTGACGTAGGAGTTTTAAGAACCAGCTCCAATGATTCCTCATCCACGATGGAAAATGCAAGAGGGAAAATGTGACTATTCGCATCCCAAGTGAACGCTACCAACAGTTTGCCTCGATAAAGTCCCTTTAAATGGGTTTCATCAATTGGTACCACTGGACAACAATATTTGAAACCAACAATTGAAGGTTTAAATGACCAAAAAAGGAAACCAAAAGCTTTCAAATCACCCACACTAGTCCAATAGTGTCTCCATCTCACAATAGTCCCAGGATTGGAATCCTGCAAGGCAAACATATATTTTGGTAGGGCAATCCACGTTGAGGGCCAATCACCATATACAAGTTCTATAGCAACCTTTCGGGTTTCCCAAGCTTTCTTAAAAGAACAACCCGTCATCCATAGTTTCTAAACTTCAGTAATAACATCACTCACATGGCATTCAGGGTCATTTAATACTAAATGTGTCACATTACGGGTTATGAACCAATGATTCATGTTCCTATGCACATTATTCACAACTGTAATGACGCTTGTGTGTTCTTTGTTCAAAACTGTTATCTACCACTGTCAATGAGTCTTCTTATGTGTAATGCGAATATGCCAAGAACAAGGATTGCCGATACCTGAATGCTTGCACTTAGCATACCAGCAGTCTTTCTTACTCTCCAAGACTCTGAATTCCCGACCTGCTTGAATAGACCACTTTCTTACTGAATATATAGCCTCCTTCTTGTTCTAAAATCTCATGTTTAGATGCAAATCAGTGTCAGTGTCAGACCAACTTCTTATAACATCGACTGAGTGCCTGTTGAGTGATTCATTAGCACATGCACCAGACCCTACATCATCAAATATTAGAAATCTTGTTGATTGAGAAATGTTATTAGAAGGCCCCACTATGTCATTCTTGTCATCTTGCACTTCAGTTGCGGGAATGTTTGCTGAAATGTCACTTTCTTCACTCTCATTTGTGTCATACCAATTCATTGGTTCTTCCGAGCCAGTGAAACAGTCACCGTCAGATGTATGCAACATTGAATCAACATTTACTGCACCTGTGACCATATGCGATTGAGATGCTATATCTGTTGGGGTAGTGCTAGTATGCAATCGATTGTCATTTGCTAGATACGTATCCACCTCTAGTCGACTTTGTGTTTGAACCAGTAGTTGCTCGGGGATAATCAAGTTATTCCTTCTTACCAAACCTTCAGATGTGTGACCAGCATTAACTGTCTCAGCATTACTACCAGTTGAACTAATGTATCCAGTTTTGGTAACGTTTAATGTTGCACTTGTATTTTTCATCGATTGGTAAAATGATTGGGGGCGTATGTTGTTCAAGTCTTCCATCCCCATGCCCGTAGGAAGTTAGGATAATGAATTCATCGAGTGACCTAAACCCATGACCTGGTTAAGCATTGCCAAGAATAAACCCGTTGGTGGAGATAACCCTGCCAAGTGACTTGTGTGTTGAGATGTCAAGTCAAAGTAGCTAACATGAAGTTGGATGCTCTGTGACTTAAACTCATTTGGTAGCATCCATAAAACCTCCATATCATCGTCATCGCTCAACTCATTCGCAGCATATTGTAGATCAGATCCATACAGGAATGGATGTCAGAGTATAATCTTGAATATCATGTTTCTCCCTCCTAATCCAAGATAGTTCCTGACCTTTTCAAGTAGTTCAGAGTACGATATCCGAAGCCAGAGTATCTAGATTTTTTTAACAGCCCCATCAAACTATATAGACCCTCGATAATCCCACTGAATTTGACAATCCCCAAAAAAATAGAGCACAATAGGAGGATCCAATGCAGTCATGGTTACAGTATGGGCACAATCTAAGAAATGCGAGGAAATAATAAAAATGTGCACGGGAGCTGAAAGAATGACTTAAAAATTATAAATAAAATCAATCGAAATGCATTGCTATTACCTTTTTAAGTAGATCGAAATCCAAAATCAATAGACCCAATCTGAGCTATCCATCAAACACCCATTTCGCAGCAGTATTACAATTTTTTAAAGGTTTCCCAAAATGAAATACATCTGCAAATCTGGAAGCAGGAGTCGGCTTTTGTTGGAACTGGTCCGTTGAGGTCGCATTTGTCGCATTCATCAAATGCAACCTTAAGGTCATTTTTTTTAAAAAAAAAACATATATACTAAAATTATTCATATCCATAACCTGTATACAAATTTTGAAAAAGTTCAAAAGCAACAATACCAGCTTGAAATGATTCATATCTATAACCTGTATATAAATTTTTTTTTAAAAAGTCCAAAAGCAACATTACAAAAACAAATGAATATGGTCTTTTAATCACCCAAAATCAACAAAGATAGCTCGCAAAAGGTATATAAAGTACAGAATATCTCTTGACATCAAGTGCACCTAATGTGGTGAGAGTACACAAGGACGATGAGGTTTAATCTTTCGCCTTGGTCTCCCACCACCTGCTGGCTCATCGCCGTCATGCGCATAATTTGGATCCCAAACCTATTGGCCTACTGGCACGAGATCCAGAAGCTGGTGTAGAGCTGGCACGGGATCAGGAAGCAAATACGGTCCTGGCACAGGATCTGGCTTGGGATCGGGGATCTGGCTTGCTGCAGGTGCACCCGGTCTGTATTGCCAATGACAGACTATACCATGAAAGGGACGTACTGGAAGCCCCTCAATGTGAAAAATGCCTATCATCTGGTCTTAGCACAATGGCCCCACATCCCCGTCATCGAACACGCACGCTGTCATACGCAAAGAGTGAACCAGAATGACTACAAAGTCGTGACCAATCAGATCATTTAGTGCAATATTAGTGTGAAAAACATTCCCCTGGGTGCTAAAATCACCTACAGTAATCTCGATTTACGTGTCACCTCCCGTCTCCTTCTGAATCTCAAGCTCCTGCTGTACCTCTGGAACAGCCTCGTGAGGTGGAAGATGCACTCGAACTCGGGGTCTCCTGCCCCCACGCCTCACTCCTAGGTGCATACATCCATCAACAGGATCCCAAGGCCTCGATGTAGGTTGGGTCAATGCGACGATGGTCGGCTTGCCTACATCGACCGGTATTGGTCCAGCATACCGGTCGTGTTCCTAATGACATGCTGCAAGTCCTCGGGCACACATATCTCGAATGTCAATAAATGCCCTTCGGGACACCGAGTCGGCACTATGAATATGACGTTCAGCCACTGTCATAGCTCGTCCCATAATATCAGCCTGAAATCATCATTCAAAAAAATTAGTGAATAATTAAATGACTTCTCAAATTATTAACTCCTACATCACCAAATGAATTACATTCCATGACAACCATACTAGACCCGGTAGGATGATACCCCGAGGTCAAAGAAGCACGAGTAATGGGGTTCCCAATCTGAAGACGAGTACGGTCCTTATACCATTGTATATAATCCATTGCGACCGAAACGCCCATCATACTGGTCTGGATAAGGTCAACTCGATTGGCCCACATCTGAAGATATGGCCCATGATATATTTTGTAATCTCTAGATGGATTGCTTCGCCTATCATCCTCATGTAGGTCAATCCTCGTATTGCAATCCATCCGGATAGACTGAACCATCCCAAACTGTCGCATCACCTGGTCTAGAAAATATAGCTCGATGACCTCCCAACTAATCAACGTTGTGCGTGACCTCTAGATATCGGGTCCCTCTAAATAACTAAGGGGGAGGAGACTAACCAAATCACTCTGATAAGGCCGCCAGACAAACTGTCATACCATTGTTCAGGAATGTTAGTGTCAAACAAATAAAGAGTTCTAAATAAAATATTTATATATACTCACATCCTCGTCTGAGAGGGCATTTAGCTGGGAGTGATAGGTCACGAGAACATGTGTAGACATCCGATAAAGTTGTACTGGTACATCCCATCGAGCACCATAGGGTGCAAGGGGTGGGAATCATCGCGAGGTATACTCCGCTCTAGCCGTACAACTCAAACATGCTCCTATACCCATAGCTACAATGTAGTCACAAATGTGTTGGCTCGTAGTACATATGTTTATAAGATAAAAATAAAACATAAAACATATTTGAATTTGTACTTGGAGTAAAACTATCGGTCTACAAATCTCCTATGCCAACCCAATAGAAACGTGACACAGACATCTATACAAGAATGCTAGAACAGCACTACCCCAACTGAGCGTCCCACATGCCTCCAAATCCTCGAGGAGAGGTAGGTATCTCAAGTGGAGCAGGTTCCCTGACTTATCAGAGAACAGAAAGCCCCCAATTAGTAGCAAGATAAGACAACGAGCACACTACATAATGATGTCATCAGTCGCATCACCGGTCAAAGGAAATGTAACACCCCACGACTACGTACCCTAAAAGGGTAGGGATGTCGCCCCGTCCCGTAGGACAAGGGGTCTTTAGAACGAGGTATAAAATATAAAGGCAATCTCCAAAAGGATCAACTTAGATAAATAAAGAAATATTCTTATTACATCAGGCTCAACTTGGAGAAAAACGGAATAAAACAAAATATTATTTAGAAGCATAAGTAATAAATGTCTCCTAGAACGGATAGAGAAAATAGTAAAAGCTTCAACTATTACATGCCCCGCTGACTCAGCACAGTCTATCCCCTGAAAACATGATGTAAAACGGTATGAGAATAAATCTCAGTACATCCTGTGTGTGCACATGGTGTTTTGAATAGTACGTGTATGCAAAGTGTAAAACATTTGTAAAAATACTTTGGCAAGTCATAAACAATCTCTTTTCGCAAGGAGTGGGTTTTTCTCATTGTCACACTTTGAACAAAATAAATCCTCCACTCGGATAAAAGTCATGTCACCATACGTTGGGCTCCATGAGAACAAATTGGCCAAGGCACCACACTTTGTGCACCTTGTCCGGACCAGATTACTACACGTTGGGCGTTCTGATCAAGGTGAGTGTACAGCCCACCGGGTGAGATACTCCTCCATCTCTACACCCAACAAAACCATCCGGGTGTCCATGCCAGGAATATAAATAATACCTTTCAGGCATAATGCTAGCTCAGACTAGCCTGACCAACCAACACTGTCGCCTTTTAAAGCAGAGTTCATCTTCTGGAGGTGGCCTCTCGCGGAAGACTTACGCTAGCCCTCCAAGACTAGTATTGTTAGCCTACCCTTATTGAGTACTCAACGAACATATCCGTCAATTCCTTATTCAAAATATTTTCAAACCTTGGCTTTGCAAAACGTGGTTTTCTTTAAAAGAGATTTCTAAAAATTTAAGGAAAAGAATAGTTTTCTTGCTAAAAACCGTTAGTTTGACAAAACCGTTTAAAGAATAAATACCCACGTTTACAACCCAAGCAAACACAGTTTAACAATAGCTTTACAAAGCTTCACAACATAGACTCGCCAACACAACCTTTAACAAAACAGTTTATAAAAGGACTTACCATCACAACATTTAATAAAAAAGTTTATGCAAGGACTTACTTGATATGCCTCAGATAAATGCGATAAATTCACAGCTGGCTTTCCTCAATTATCCCCCTGATCTAAACCATATAATATCATGATCAGGGTCTCAATTAATTCAAACATGCTCTAATCCCATTTATTTTCATAATAATTCGCAATCTCATATTTAATTCCAAGTAAACTATTCAATCCCCAAAGATCAAATACTACGACCACATGTTTATCTCGCTAATAAACACGATTACACTTTACTTTCGACATCAAGGGAGGGTATTCCCTTACCTTGCAACTACCGGGTAATGAGGTTTCGATGCTCCTATGGTGATCGTCCCGAGTTCGCTTGAGAAGAAGAGTGAAGCTACCTCCTTTGATTCAGTTGACCGAAAATTTAGGAAGAAGAGGAAATCAACCTCTATATGGCGTGATTTAAGGGTAGAAGAAAGAGAAAAGAATCATTAGAGAAAACAGCATGAAGAGGTTGAAAGGGTTTGTGCTTACCTTAAAGTGTGTTCGACTTTTGGTTTAGAATAACTCTTGTATTCTCGAAAATAGCTTGTTCAGCTGGGGTTTTTCAGTGAATGATGTGTGCAGAATTTCGGTTGAAGTAGGAACACAAAGCTGGCCGAAAATCCTGCACAAAGCTGTCCGAATTTTTCTGTGTATATGCTGGACGAATTTCAGTGTTTTTGTGTGAATAAAATTCTGGTTTTGTGCAGCTAAGGTAGTTGAACTGTTAAGGAGTGTTCTAGGTGTTTTGAGCTAGGATTTTCAGAGTTGGATTATAGCTAAAGGAGCTGGAATTTTCGGACAGCTTATGTGGATACAAAGCTGCCGAAATTCAGCTAGGAAAAGGAAGAAATCCTAGTTAAATTTGGATTGAAATAAAATCTGGTTTTATCAAGGATTTGGATAAGATTTCCTCTAGTCCAAGAAGAGTTTGGATTGAGCTAAAGGTGCTCCACAGTGGCGGACAAAATCTAGAAAATTTTCAGAATATTTCCAGCTTATGGTTTCCGAAAATTCAAGGGAACAAAAGCTGAAAATAAAACAAATTTCATCCTTAGCTAAAATCCTTGAACTTAGGAGTTAAATATAGAGTCTTACTCCTATGGAAGTGGCGTTTAAACCCAAAGAAAATATCTAAGACTTTAGTTAAAATATTTCTCTAAAACAATTAAATAAATAAAAGGATTATGGCTAGAATTATTGAAGAGGTAAAATAAGGTTTTTCCCTAATATATTCCCTAACTCTAATATTCATCAAGAAGAGTTTTATACCACTTGAAACTCTTCAAAGTGGCTCCTAGCTGGGGGTTTTTTCGAAAATCCTAAGGAACACAAGCTGAAAATTAAAGGTGAACTTTATTCACATCAAAGTCCTTGAATTTAGGAAATAAATATAGAGACTTATTTCCTTGGAGTAAAAATACTAAAATTTCTCTAGGATAGCTAGATTCTTTTTCGGCCAAGATAAGAAACGGTCTAAAGAAAAGAATTTTAAGAAGAGAAACTAACTTCACAAAAGGTAGGATTCGAACTCGGGTCACCAAAGGAAGTCACCAACCTCCCCGCTATTCCAAAACAACTCCAATGCTAATTTTTCTACAAGAAGTTCTTACCACCCCAATACTCATTCTTCCAAATCTTCGACCAAACCTCCCTTAACCAAATCTTTAACAACACAACTATTTCACATCAATTAATTTAAATGCAAGAGTAACGGAAAAATTCACATGCATCCATGCAAATAAAATTATTCTAGCTACCACATAAAATGCAAGATGCTATGCAATGCATGACTTTTCCCCATAGTCAAAGGTGGTTTTGGGCGGGGTATTACATCCCCTCCCCCTTAAGAGAATTTCGTCCCGAAATTCAGATTTCATACCCTTTGAGCATACCCGGATACTTTCGTCTTAACCATTCCTCCGTTTCCCACGTTGCATCATGTGCTCCATGATGATCCCAAAGTATCTTCACCATGGGTATCTGCTTATTTCGGAGTTTCTTAATACTCCGCTCCAAGATCTTGACGGGTCTCTCCACATAACTGAGATTGGGTTGCAACTCTAACGGTTCCTCATTGAGTACATGACTCGGATCGGGATTGTACCTTTTCAACTGAGAGACATGGAATACGTCATGCATCCCGGTTAGGCCATATGGTAGATCCAATCGGTAGGCAACCGGTCCAATTTTCTCCAATATCGGGAATGGTCCCAAGTACCTAGGACTCAACTTCCCTCCCCTCGGATGTTTCAGGATTCCTCTACTAGGAATCAACTTCAAGAATGCACGGTCACCTACTTGGAACTCCAATTCCCTCCTCCTAGTGTCTGCATAACTTTTTTGTCTGCTTTATGCTGCCCTTAGCCTTTCCCGAATTAATTTAATCTTGTCGGTCATCTCCTGAATGCATACTTCACCAGTCTTTTTAACGTTCCCTTCTTCTGTCCATCCCCGCATATCGGTACTCGGCATTTTCGCCCATACAAGTGCTTCGTATGGCGCCATTCCGATCGACGCCTGATAGCTATTGTTGTATGCTAACTCCGCATGCGGTAAAGACTCAATCCACTTGTCTCCAAAGTCCAAGATACATGCTCGGAGCATGTCTTCCAATATCTGAATGACTCTTTCGGATTGACCGTCTGTTTGCGGATGAGCAGAGGTGCTCGAATTTCGTGGTCGTGCCCAAGGACTCCTGGAACTTACCCCAGAACCTTGAAGTGAATCTAGGGTCCCTATCCGACACGATGCTCGACGGTACACCATGCAACCTTACAATTTCTCGGTTATATGTCTGAGCCAACAATTTCCATCGAATCCCTTACGTTTACCGGTATGAAATGCGCTGTCTTGGTCAATCGGTCCACTACCACCCAGATCGCATCTTTGTGTGACTTGGTCATCAGAAGGCCAGTCACAAAGTCCATGGTCACCTCTTCCCATTTCCATTCGGGAATCGGTAACGGTTGCAGTAAACCTGCAAACTTCTTATGCTCCATCTTAACCTTCTGGCATGTCAGACAAGTTGACACATGCTGAACTACATCCCTCTTCATTCCAGCCCACCAATATTTCCTCTTCAAGTCTTGGTACATCTTTACCTCCCCAGGGTGTATGGTGTATTTGCTCTTGTGCGCTTCATCCAGTATCCTCTTCCTTAAGTCTTGGATGTCCGGTACACAAATCCGGTCCCGAAAGTACAATACCCCTTTCTCATCGGTTCAGAAATCGCCTCCTCCTCTTGCGATCTCTTTCTCCCTGAAAGTTTGAAATTTTGTACCGCCCCGTTGACTCGATACAATTTCCCGGTCCGGATCGGGTTTCAGGGTCAGAGTTGCTCACGCAGATCTTCCCCTTTTGCACTTGCGCCTCTTTCTCCAGGATATCCCGGACTCGCCAACACCTCCCGTATTCTCAAGTGTGCCATTTTCACCTTTCGACTTAGAGCGTCTGCTACCACATTCGCTTTACCCGGATGATAGTTAATGGGGCACTTATATTCTTCCAGGAACTCCATCCACCTACGCTGCCGGAGATTCAAGTCCTTTTGCGTGAAGATATATTTCAAACTCTTATGGTCCGTGAAAACCTTGTATTGTGCACCATACAAGTAATGTCGCCATTTCTTCAAGACGAACACTATAGCTGCTAGCTGTAGGTCATGCGTGGGATAATTAACTTCGTGCGGCTTTAGCTTTCTAGATGCATAGGCTATGACTTTCCCTTCCTGCATCAGCACAGCTCCTAGTCCTTCCTTGGATGCATCTGTATAGAGTGCATAGGGCTTATCAGCCTCAGGCAGACTCAGCACGGGTGCTGTAATCAACCTCCTCTTAAGTTTTTGGAAGCTCTTCTCGCACTTCTCACTCCAAGCAAAAACGACATCCTTCTTCAACATTCGTGTCATCGGTGAAGCTAAAGTGGAGAAGTTTTTAATGAAACGCCGATAGTACCCGGCCAACCCAAGGAAACTTCGTATCTCGGTAATGTTCTCCGGTTGTTTCCAATTAGCTACGGCTTCTACCTTAGCGGGGTCCACTTTGATCCCCTCCTTGGATATCACGTGACCAAGGAAAGACACTGAGCTCAGCCAAACTCACACTTACTGAACTTAGCGTAAAGCTTGAATTCCCTTAGCTTCTCTAGGACCAACCTTAAGTGCTCCGCGTGGTCCTTTGGACTTTTGGAGTAGATCAAAATGTCATCAATGAATATAACCACGAACTTGTCCAAGTAGGGTTGGAAAATGCGATGCATCAAATCCATGAATACTGCTGGTGCGTTGGTTACACCGAACGGCATTACTACAAATTCGTAATGGCCATACCGCATGTTGAATGCAGTCTTAGGAATGTCTTCTTCTTTGATCCTCACCTGATAGTATCCTTGTCGTAGGTCCAATTTCGAAAAGCAAGCAACGCTTTGCAGTTGATCAAACAACTCATCGATCAAGGGTAGAGGGTATTTATTCTTGATCATTAGATTGTTCAGTCCCCGATAATCGATACATAGCCTCAAGGTACCATCTTTCTTCTTGACAAACAACACCGGGGCTCCCCACGGTGATGTACTCGGCCGAATGTAGCCTTGCCTTAGCAATTCTTCCAATTGCTCATTCAACTCCTTCAACTCTATCGGTGCCATCCGATAGGGGGTTCTGGATACCGGCTTCGCTCCGGAATCGGATCCACGGTGAACTCAACTTCCCGTTCAGGGGTAGGGAAGTGAGCTCCGTAGGGAACACATCCAAAAAGTCTTTCACCACCTCCGTACTTTCCAAGGTACACTCGGTCCTTTGGTTTGTTTAGGAGATACGCCAAGTATCCTCGCACATCCTTTCTTGAGCAACTTCCGGCTTTAGCTCCAAAGAATAAGAAATTTCAGTTCCTTCGTTCGCTTGCCATTGAATTCAATTACATCCCGTCCAGGTCTCACAAACTGCACCGTCTTAGTCTTGCAGTCCACACGAGCTCCGTGCTTCGACAACCAGTCCATGCCCAAGATCAAGTCATAACCGTCCATGGCCAGGATTATAAGGTCGGCCTCCAGAATCTCCTTCCCAACCTCAACTCCACGACTTCCCATTTTCTTGCCTGCTTCCACCACCTTTCCCAAGGGGGAACTAACTACTAGGGTATAAGGTAGCTCATTTCCTTCCCAACCCGCACGTGAAGCACATACTTTACTTACATAAGAGTGTGTAGATCCCGGATCTATCGTAACATTAACAAGACAACCTTGGATAGAAAGGTTACCTTCGATTACGGCGGCGTCCGCTCCGACCTCCTCTCAGCTCAGGGCAAAAACTTTGGCCTTCACCTGGGGCTTTAGGCCTCCCGCTCCGGTTGGTCCAGTAGCGGCACCTCTGTTGCCACCCATTGGCTAGGTCGGCGCGGTCTGCTCAGTCCTTAAGGGTTTGGGGTAGACGTTCCTCAGATGTCCTGGGTCTCCGAAGTTGAAACACCTTCTCACACCCCCGCTACCCCAGCAGTTTCTCTCGATGTGGCCTCGCTTCCCACACAGTCGGCAGTTCAGGCTGCCTTGCATTGATCCGGCTACGTGCACTCGGGCCGCTTACCCCGATTTCCCCACGGCTTAGAACCCGCAGGTCGCTTATTGTCTGAAGGCCTCATAGGTGGATGACTTGGTTGAAAGGGTCGATTCACCGGTCGGTGCCGATCTTCGTTCTCCGTCCAAGAAGCTACGTCCACAGCGGCAGTGTATGACGTTAGCGGTGATGGACCCAACGCCCTCCTCAAATCTGGCCTTAGCCCTTTCACGAATTGCCGGGTGTGCTTCTGCTCCGTATCTACCAAGCACTTGCAGTACTTGGACAACTGCATGAATCGGGCTGCATATTGGGCCATAGTCATGCCTCCCTGCCCGAGGGTCCGGAATTCATCCTCCCTCTTCTCGCCTACCCATCGAGGAATGTACTCGGCCCGAAAGCCTCCGTAAAATCATCCCGCGTCCACTCCTCGCTCCTCCTTATCCCAATCACCCCGTACTCGCCGCCACCAAGCCCGAGACGGTCCCCTTAGCCGAAAAGCAAGCAAACTTTACCATCCTTTCTTCCGAGTACCGCAGAGTAGCGAAAATGTCCTCCATCTCGCTCAATCCATTGCTCGGCTTTCTCATCCCGTTCCACCTCCCCCGGAATGTGGGAGGCCGGAACTTCAGGAAATGCTCCAAAGCCTCATCCTCTCCCCGCGGTGGTTTCCTCGGCCACCTTGTCCACTTTTTCGGTCAAGTTCTGTAGAATCGAGGCCATCTTGTCGAAAGCTCGACCCATGGTCACATCCCGTGACCTCTCCGAAGCCATCTCCTCGCTCTCCGGCGTGTGCTCTTCCACATCGGGGTGG
Organism: Voacanga thouarsii; assembly: GCA_026120185.1. Classification (NCBI taxonomy): domain Eukaryota; kingdom Viridiplantae; phylum Streptophyta; class Magnoliopsida; order Gentianales; family Apocynaceae; genus Voacanga; species Voacanga thouarsii. The sequence continues at coordinate 2,386,460 of JANUWF010003368.1, forward strand.
AACGACGCATCCGCTCAAACTCCGGGGTGGAGGATGCACTCTCCCGCACCGTTCTGCTATGCACCACTGTTCGGCGTCTTGGTGCCATCTTAATCACATTCACTCAGGGTCAGATAGTTATCAAGGGGAAAAAGAATATGCTTAGGTGCATGATCAGTTGATAGTAATGTACTCATCTAAAAGAGAATGTGATGATAACGTGCAGAGATAAATCAAGTAATAAACGAAACTCATGCTTGTCATATAAACCATTCTTTGCGGAAAAGAAGGGGTCATCTCATACGATACCCTTTTTATTTAAAATGATTAATAGGCCCTATGAGCCATATGCTCCCTTAATAAAAAGATAAACAAACAAAAGTATGCAAATTCCAAAGAAAGAAGGAGTAAAAGCTGCTGGTCTTCTATGTTCGACTCTCCCTAGTTTCAACAGAAGTATCAGAGTCGTCAGAGGCCGGTTCCACCAGCCACCCCACAGAACTATCGGGTCTCCCTATGTAGTTCCTTGCGAAACCAACCCTCCCACTTGGCTGCCCTGACTCACCCTCTCGACATCTCTTGGCTCTCATGGCCGTCTCATAGAGCCCATCCAACGCTAATCTAACTATACTCTTAGGCGCAGGCCTCTCACTTCCGAAGTCAGATGGATCAACCAACCCCTTTCTCCTTAGCATGGCATCTACACCCAGTCCATATCGGAGTCCACACCCCTTAGGACTCCCTTCTAGCTTCCTCTTTCCCTTATCTACCCCTCCTAGAGCTGACTGCCTATTGTCTCTCTCTCCCGGGACAACCTCCATTACCTCCTCGTCCTCTCTTTCTACCCCAACCATCTCTCCCTCGTTCCCATCGTCTCCCTCATTCCCTAGCTCATCTACCTTTCCCTCACTCAACTCTGGCATCTCCTCATCTCCCTCATCTTCCCCTAGGCTCTCCTCGACCTCCATCTCCGTCTCAACCACCAGGTCGTCTAACACTGACGGCTCACGCTCTCTCTCTGAACCAGACGCGGGTGGATCGGCTACGGGTAGTGGGGCAGGTGGATTCCCGCAACCAGCGGGCCAGTCTCTGACAGCAGATACAACTCTTTTGACCATCCTATAAACAAAAGACAGGAATTAGAACCAGATCAAAATACTTAAGAAAATAGAACCTCATAAGTCAAGTAATTGCCCAAACCAGTCTCTGATACCACTTGTAACACCCCATGACTACGTACCCTAAAAGGGCGGGGATGTCGCCCCGTCCCGTAGGACAAGGGGTCTTTAGAACGAGGTATAAAATATAAAGGCAATTCCCAAAGGATCAACTTAGATGAATAAAGAAATATTCTTATTACATCAGGCTCAACTTGGAGCAAAACGGAATAAAATAAAATATTATTTAGAAGCATAAGCAATAAATGTCTCCTAGAACGGATAGAGAAAATAGCAAAAGCTTCAACTATTACATGCCCCGTTGACTCAGCACAGTCTATCCCCTGAAAACATGATGTAAAACGGTGTGAGAATAAATCTCAGTAAGTCTTGTGTGTGCACATGGTGTTTTGAATAGTACATGTATGCAAAGTGTAAAACATTTGTAAAAATAATTTGGCAAGTCATAAACAATATCTTTTCGCAAGGAGTGGGTTTTTCTCATTGTCACACTTTGAACAAAATAAATCCTCCACTCGGATAAAAGTCATGTCACCATACGTTGGGCTCCATGAGAACAAATTGGCCAAGGCACCACACTTTGTGCACCTTGTCCGGACCAGATTACTACACGTTGGGCGTTCTGATCAAGGTGAGTGTATAGCCCACCGGGTGAGATACTCCTCCATCTCTACACCCAACAAAACCATCCGGGTGTCCATGCCAGGAATATAAATAATACCTTTCAGGCATAATGCTAGCTCGGACTAGCCTGACCAACCAACACTGTCGCCTTTTAAAGCAGAGTTCATCTTCTGGAGGTGGCCTCCTGCCAGAAGACTTACGCTAGCCCTCCAAGACTAGTATTGTTAGCCTACCCTTATTGAGTACTCAACGAACATATCCGTCAATTCCTTATTCAAAATATTTTCAAACCTTGGCTTTGCAAAACGTGGTTTTCTTTAAAAGAGATTTCTAAAAATTTAAGGAAAAGAATAGTTTTCTTGCTAAAAACCGTTAGTTTGACAAAACCGTTTAAAGAATAAATACCCACGTTTACAACCCAAGCAAACACAGTTTAACAATAGCTTTACAAAGCTTCACAACATAGACTCGCCAACACAACCTTTAACAAAACAGTTTATAAAAGGACTTACCATCACAACATTTAATAAAAAAGTTTATGCAAGGACTTACTTGATATGCCTCAGATAAATGCGATAAATTCACAGCTGGCTTTCCTCAATTATCCCCCTGATCTAAACCATATAATATCATGATCAGGGTCTCAATTAATTCAAACATGCTCTAATCCCATTTATTTTCATAACAATTCGCAATCTCCTATTTAATTCCAAGTAAACTATTCAATCCCCAAAGATCAAATACTACGACCACATGTTTATCTCGCTAATAAACACGATTACACTTTACTTTCGACATCAAGGGAGGGTATTCCCTTACCTTGCAACTACCGGGTAATGAGGTTTCGATGCTCCTATGGTGATCGTCCCGAGTTCGCTTGAGAAGAAGAGTGAAGCTACCTCCTTTGATTCAGTTGACCGAAAATTTAGGAAGAAGAGGAAATCAACCTCTATATGGCGTGATTTAAGGGTAGAAGAAAGAGAAAAGAATCATTAGAGAAAACAGCATGAAGAGGTTGAAAGGGTTTGTGCTTACCTTAAAGTGTGTTCGACTTTTGGTTTAGAATAACTCTTGTATTCTCGAAAATTTGCAGAGAGAAGTTGCTGAAATTTTCGTGTAGAATGGAGAGGGTAAATGGTGGTTATGGTTTAAAATTAGAGAAGATTGGTTTAGGGTTAGATGGTGATATTTAGATAGACTCCTAATGGCTTTAGGTTTCTTGGACAGCAAAGGCGAAATTTCCAGCTTGCGCGCGTCTCCTTGCTGCCGGTTTTTAGGTGAGTTTTATGGAGGAAAAGATTCTGCAATTTGCTCCTCTATGCTGGCCGAAATACTGCTCAAAGGAAGGGCTAAATGTGTTCAGAATTTTGGGCCAAACAAGGAAGAGTTTGTGTGAGTTTTGATGACTGAAAAATCCTGTGCAAGTGCTGTGAAAATTCTGTGCAAGTGTAGCAAGTTTTGGACTGGTTTGACTGCTATAATTTTACAGAAATTTCTAGAGGAAAATTGAGGGTTTTGGGCGCTGAAAATAGCTTGTTCAGCTGGGGTTTTTCAGTGAATGATGTGTGCAGAATTTCGGTTGAAGTAGGAACACAAAGCTGGCCGAAAATCCTGCACAAAGCTGTCCGAATTTTTCTGTGTATATGCTGGACGAATTTCAGTGTTTTTGTGTGAATAAAATTCTGGTTTTGTGCAGCTAAGGTAGTTGAACTGTTAAGGAGTGTTCTAGGTGTTTTGAGCTAGGATTTTCAGAGTTGGATTATAGCTAAAGGAGCTGGAATTTTCGGACAGCTTATGTGGATACAAAGCTGCCGAAATTCAGCTAGGAAAAGGAAGAAATCCTAGTTAAATTTGGATTGAAATAAAATCTGGTTTTATCAAGGATTTGGATAAGATTTCCTCTAGTCCAAGAAGAGTTTGGATTGAGCTAAAGGTGCTCCACAGTGGCGGACAAAATCTAGAAAATTTTCAGAATATTTCCAGCTTATGGTTTCCGAAAATTCAAGGGAACAAAAGCTGAAAATAAAACAAATTTCATCCTTAGCTAAAATCCTTGAACTTAGGAGTTAAATATAGAGTCTTACTCCTATGGAAGTGGCGTTTAAACCCAAAGAAAATATCTAAGACTTTAGTTAAAATATTTCTCTAAAACAATTAAATAAATAAAAGGATTATGGCTAGAATTATTGAAGAGGTAAAATAAGGTTTTTCCCTAATATATTCCCTAACTCTAATATTCATCAAGAAGAGTTTTATACCACTTGAAATTCTTCAAAGTGGCTCCTAGCTGGGGGTTTTTTCGAAAATCCTAAGGAACACAAGCTGAAAATTAAAGGTGAACTTTATTCACATCAAAGTCCTTGAATTTAGGAAATAAATATAGAGACTTATTTCCTTGGAGTAAAAATACTAAAATTTCTCTAGGATAGCTAGATTCTTTTTCGGCCAAGATAAGAAACGGTCTAAAGAAAAGAATTTTAAGAAGAGAAACTAACTTCACAAAAGGTAGGATTCGAACTCGGGTCACCAAAGGAAGTCACCAACCTCCCCGCTATTCCAAAACAACTCCAATGCTAATTTTTCTACAAGAAGTTCTTACCACCCCAATACTCATTCTTCCAAATCTTCGACCAAACCTCCCTTAACCAAATCTTTAACAACACAACTATTTCACATCAATTAATTTAAATGCAAGAGTAACGGAAAAATTCACATGCATCCATGCAAATAAAATTATTCTAGCTACCACATAAAATGCAAGATGCAATGCAATGCATGACTTTTTCCCATAGTCAAAGGTGGTTTTGGGTGGGGTATTACAGGAAAATCCAAGGCCTCCTCAATAGGACCCTTCCTAATCCTATTTCCCCGTATGTCCTCGGCCCGTAACCTAATGCCAAGCAGTCTATCGCAAAGGTTAATCCAGTCACCTTTGTTATAGTGATAAGGAGGCCCTATCACCGCATCTCCATCTACTCTAAGGCCCCATAATATCGCAACATCCTTCAGTGTCATTGTAGCCTCTCCTAAAGAGAAATGAAATGTATGGGTCTCCTGATGCCATCGCTCTACTAGTGCGATTACGAGAGTATGATCAACCTGGATATATCCAACTCGCCTAACTCCACCAAAATCAACCCTATTCACTAACTCTGTAACTCTACCGGAAAAGGGCGTATGCTCCCAAAATGCAAAATCGCATCGTCTATACACCAAAGGAATCTCACAAGCACGCTGATCACTAGACCATACCAAAGACAAACAATGACTTGACTGAAGAGATAGTAAACTGTCGATGAGAGGCCCTAGATGGATATCTATGTGCATGTGATCCATTGTACGTATTTAAATTAGGATCACACAATTAGACTATGATTGAATCTATGCGCATGATTAGCAATCAAAGGTTAAAGATATCCATGTAAGCATTTTAATGAGTATCAGTTCTAGAATTTCCAAAACTTTTTGTATGTGTTCACAGAGCATCCATAATCTATATTACCAAAAATTAGTAGTATAAGGGTGCAGAGGTAATTCCCACTCACAGGTGTAATTACATGCAGTCCCAAACTATTGGTTGGTGCACATACTACCAAGTGGGATACTCATTCCTTTCTCATTCAATCCTAATTAGGTTGCCTCATGTCTAACCATCATTTCCTTTTGAACCGTACCACTAGTTAAGAACTAGTTCCACACTCCTATACTGCCACCTTGACCAAGAGGAGTCTATCTTCCGGAAGTGACTACTTATTAGAAGACATCTTTAATCCAACTAAGACTAGTATAGAAGCTTTGCTCTTATTAAGTACTCAATGCTTACAATTCCCAAAACTCCCACAACAAATCAAATCAAGTTAGCTCAATACATTAGCTAAACCTAGTTTCTTTCATTGCTCATATTTCCAAAAATAGGAACCATTTACCAAAAATAGTCATGCTATGATTTTTCGTAAATTTGTATGCATGAACATGAAAACATACGTTTGCTTGTATACAACAAGACTTAGAATAACTTACTTTGGCTCCCATATCAAATGGATAAATTTAGAAAATTTCCATTTCTAGAAAGTTTCCAAAACGGGGAAGTTCCAAATATAGAAAGTTTTCAAAGATGAAAAGTTCCATTTATAGAAAGTTTCTAAAAAGAAAAGACTTCTAGATATGGAAGGTTTTTTAAAAAAAAGAAAAAGCTTTTGTTTATAAAAAGTTTCTAAATTTGAAAAGCGTTAAGTTGAAGAAAAGTTTCCAAAAATAGACATATGCAGTAGTTCATAGATGCATAGAAATTTTTCTTGATTAAGCAATAAACAAGTTTCTCAACTATAATAGATAGGTCTATGCCCTTGGAAACCTTCCAAGTCTAAAAAAAAGTCACAATATATCTCATGGACATTCCACTAGGCTACATGGACATTCCACTAGGCTAAAATGCCTCGTTAGAAACAAAATTTGTAAGGTAATTGGACAGGGCACTATATGGACTAAAATAGTCCTCTCAAGCGTGATTTGGTTGATTTAACTTAACTATGAAAAATATGGCTACTATCAAAATAACTATGATCACATACTTTTCTTAAAGCATCGACAAGGAAAGATGACTGCTTTGCTTCTCTACATGGACAACATGATTATCACAGGAGATGATGTTAAGGAAATCTCCAACCTACAAAAGCACTTGTCTACTAAATTTGAAATGAAGGACTTAGGTGGGCTTATATATTTTTTGGGGATAGAGGTCACAACATAAAGAAAAAGGCATATTTCTTTCTTTAAAAAAAAAAAAATGCATTAGATTTGTTAGCAGAAATAGGACCATTAGATTTCAAGCCAATAGATACTCCAATTGTTCAAAATCATGGACTTAGGTTGTGTTTGAATCAAGCACAAGTTGACAAAGGAAGATACCAAAGGCAAGTGGGTAAGCTAATTTATTTATCATATACTTGTCATAACATTGCATATACTACTATAAGCATAGTAAGTTAATTTATTTGTTGTCTAAAGGAGAATCATATGGATGCAGTATTTCAAATTCTTTACTATCTAAAAAGTTCACCAAGGAAAGGGTTGATGTTTACCAGGAATATTCATCTAAATATTTATGATTATAGATATGCGGATTGCGTAGCAACTTCATGGATCAAAAATCAACTTCAGGATATTTCACTTTCGTGCGAGGAAATTTGGTTACATGGAGAAGGAAGAAGCAAAAGGTGGTGGTGGTGTTGTCAAGTACTTAAGTTGAATTCAGAGGTATGGCTAAACAAGAAATTCAGACCTTGCTGTTGCGGTGACAGCTAAGGCAGGTAACTTGCTATTGCGGCGAAGGCTCCTCTACGGCGGTGTTGTGCAGCTCCAGGGAAATAAGAATTGATGAAGTGTTGCGCAGAAGGGCTATGAAACTGAATAATGATGTGACCTGAAAGTCGCATTTCACTAATACGACTTTAGGTCTCATGTGATTAATTTTTTTAGTATAATATTAGGTTTTAGGTGGGAAAAATGGGGTTTATGGTCGCATTCAAATGCGACCTCATTTTATTTGGTCGCATTTTGGTGCAAAATGCGACCTCCCTACTTCCGGAATTCCGACTGAGGCAGTCCCACTGTCATAATTCTGTTGGAAAACAGCTCTATTTTCCGAAAATTCCGAGTAAGCAGGGGTGATGGATGGGGATAATGATGGCGGTGGTGCTTGTTGGAAGTATTGTGCAGACTGTTTTTACCCTTCAATAGTGGGTTTGAGGATTATTTTAATATTTTAAAAAAATTTGAGGATGATAATAAATTGAAAAATAATTTATAGACAAAAATATAATTGTGAAATTAATTTGAGAGTGATAATATATTTAAAAAAGAGTTCAAGAACGAAAATTATATTATAAAAAAGTTTTAAAGACTACTTAGACTAATTGTTCTGATTGCAATCATACTTCATTTCAAGAACTCTCAAATTCTCTGTTTTTCTCATCGAAAGGTTATTTCAATTTCCATTATAAATCTTTATTACTGTTGTAAAAGCTGGACTAACAATAGTCTGACGATACATTAGAATATTTTGTTACATTAAGCGAGAAATATTTTGAAGTTTTTGTTTTGCTTCTGTTACTTACCATTTGCACAATTTTGTTACTCTTCATATTTTTTTTTTCTCTTCGAGTGAAAAACTATTTTAATTTACCTTCCACACTCCAATGCTTTTAGGCATTGTTTTTTGGACCAGATGATGGGTTAGATCAATTAGATTGTAAATCGATGTTATTATTGGTTCAATCTATTATTTTAAACTGTTTTTTAAAAAAATCGTTATAAATTGTACGAATCGTATTGAATCAACTGGTTTAAATGGTAAATTGTTGAACCAATCTGTTCGATACTGATCCAACTAGTCTGTATTATATTATATTATTATGAATTTGAATATTAATGTCTTTATGAATTTAAATTATATTATATTATTAATTAATTTTATTTTTTATAATAATTGTATTTTTAACTTTTAAATTATAATATTACATATTCAATTACAGTTCAATTACGATCTAATTGCTATTAAACTATTAAACCATGAACCAATAAATTTTTTGATTCGATGACTAGTCCGATACTGAAAACATTACTTTTAGATATTTATTAACAATCATTTTTAATATATATAAATATATATATATATATATATATATATATATATATATATATATATATATAAAGAGCTGCGGAGAGCTCTTATTTCGACACATGACAGCATCCTTTGTTAATAGTTGAGAGTTTTGCATTCAAATGTTTTGTTGAGAGTTTTGAATTCAAATTTTTTTTTTTTTTTAATAAAAATGTGAAGGTCATTGAATTCAGATGAATTTAATAAAAGTCAATGTCTTGTGTTTATTTCCAAAATCCCCATAATCCTTTTAACTCTTCAAATTTTTCTCGAATATGCCTGTTAGTCATTAGGTTTCATATACTACTTTCATTTCATAATATAAGTCGTTTTAGCCTTGAAATTTTTTTTTTTACAATATAAGTCATTTTATAAAATTCTATAAAAATTTATTATTTTTTCCAACCTATCCCTGTCTACAATCTCTTTTTTCACTAATTATGGTCTAACTCTCTCCAATTATCAAAATAAATAAAGACTTAATTAGGAGTCTTTTTGAAAATTTAGTTTTAAAATTATTTAGAATTTATGAATTCTTAATTCATGTGCATAAATCTAAAACAACTTATATTTTGAAACGAATATAGTATTTCAGAAAGCCAAACTTCATACATTTTATTTGGAACTCTCACAACTTTTTTCGAACTCAAAATTCCTTCCCAATTTAACTCCCTCTTTTTTATCAATTTAACGCCCTCTTTCTCGAAAAGACCAGTTCTGGTTCCTCAGTGCATCGGTTGTAGAGGAAGCCACGAAATTGGAAAGCACCTTTCAAGCACCAAATTTTATAGAGATCTATGTTGAATGTGCATTTGATTTTTCTTCATGTAAATTAGAGTGTGGTCAATTAGCATTTGACATATCCCATTGGCTCATGCTTACTAAACTAATACACTTATTATCATATACCCGATTACTTACTTCTGTATGTTATTTTCCACAGGAATTGCATCTTCAATGGGAATCTTCTGTAAGTATTGCTTAAGCTTTATCACATGACAGGCCTTTAGGCAATACAAAGATTCTATGATAAACTCATAATTTATTAGGTTAAAAAATGTAAATCTGTGTACAGGTAATTTGCACGTTCATTTTTGTTCTTTAATACTCTTGATAACTTCATTGAAGATGGTTTGTGAATTCAATTGAACACTAAAAAATGACTATATATAAAATTCTTAATTAATATTATTCTCATTTAAAAAATAATTTAACTAAAATTATCCTATATAATGCAAGGGTATCAAATTAGTAAAAAAAAAATAGCAAAAACCTAGATCAAAACCACGACCTACTTTTGAATGGCTAAATTTAAAAAAAAAAAAAAGAATCTCAAATCGAAATGTATAATTGCACAAATTTTGAAAGCATCCCTAGGCCAAAGTGAACCTCAACGGGTGAAGAGCCCAACACTAGCAATGGCAACTGGGCCGGGCCGGGCCGGGCCCACTAGGCAGCCCGAGAACTGTTCACCGGTCCGGTCCTAGGGCCGGTCCGGGCCAGGGGATAAAATCCCAGGCTCGTCAAGGGTTGGCCCGCTTGGGCCCGTGGCTCACCTACGGCCCGGTGGGCCAACCCGCTTGAGATCTCTGCTTTTTTTTTTTAATTTGGTCCTTTAATTTTTATTTTTTTTTTGCAGTTTAGCCCCTAAAACGGTTGAAATAGTTTTTTTTTTTTTTGCAATTTAGTCCCTAACCCCCAAAACTCTATAAATACCCTCAATTCAACCCAAAACTCATCAACACTCTCCAATTCTCTCAAACTCTCTCCAATTCTCTCTTATTTCCATTCATTTTTCTCTCATTATCCTCAAATTTATTCATTTTCTTTACAAAGAGTATTAGAATAGAATTTATTTTTGTGTTAATACTTTTTCAATTCATCAAGAAAGTCTTCATATTTTGGAAGGTTGTTGAGTAACGGAATAGTGGATACAAGAAGTAAAAAGCTCAAGTGCTCAACAAAGTATTGGTATTCTTGAATTTTGGTCATCAACAAGTTAGTATTTCTTAATCTTACATTCTGAAACAATGTATGATAAAAGACATGAAAGACAAAACAGCTAAAGCTTTATCTGACATGTATCATTTGTATGAGTTTGAATCTTCTTCTTCTAGTTCTCCTAGTTTAAGTAGGCAAGCTTCATCATCTAGTAGTCACTTTCAACCTCCGCGAAAATCTACCTCATCAATTTCATCAGTATTTAATCCATGGGATATTATGAAACGTCAAAAAAGATCGACTACTACCTACAACGAGATGGCAATTTACGAGATACAGCCATTGGTAGAAAATGAAGATCAGCATTTTGATATTTGTGGTTGGTGGAAGGCTCATGTAAGTCAATACCCCATTTTATCAAAAATGGCACGTGATCTTTTGACACCACCAATCTCTACAGTGTCATCGAAAAGCGTCTTCAGTAAGAGCACTCGAACAATCGATGAAAGAAGATCTCGATTGGCTCCTCAAACTTTGGAGATGTTAATGTGTTGTAGTAGTTGGTTTGCAGCCGAAGATAGGACGGCTAATTCGTGGATTATTGATGATGACTCAGATGATGAATGGGGTGAACCAAGTAGTTAGTTTAATATTTTTGTAATTAGGAATTTAGGATAAGTAATATTATGTATTTAATTTTATTTTTAGGATATTTATTATAATTTTAAATTTTAATCATTATAATATTTTTAAGAGGTTTAGGCATCAAGTCCCCCTCTTATGTAATCTTTATTTTATTAATTAATAAAATAGGTAGGGGTCCAAACCAAACCTCCTACCACTTCAAGGTGGCTTTTTTATAATTTTAAAAAATTATGTTAAGTAGGGGGAAAAAAAAAGAGGAATAAGCCACGGGCCGGCCCGCACTGGCCCGCGGGCCACACGGGCCTAGGTCCCGGTCCAAGCCCTCCAGGCGGGCCGATCCTCGGGCCCGGCCCAGCACGACCCAAAACTGTGCGGGCCGGCCCAATTACCATTGCTACCCAACACTAACGTCATATAGCAGTTGTAGTTCATAGAGAAATTCTTGTATGGATCGTAGATCTATAAACTATATGCATTGAAAAAATATATTGTATAATTTTTATTATATAAAGTATAATCTTTTAATGCATACAGTTCATGTTAAAATTTTCGGCATTCATAAAATCATAGTAACACACATTCTCTTCCCTCCTGAAGTAACAATACTTCCATCCCTATGAGTTAAAAGGCAAAAATGTCCTTAAAAATGTATACTTTTACAATTATATCCTTCATATTTAAATTTAACAATAATACTCCTCTTAAATTTAAATCCTTTTAAATATATTATTCACATTTAAAATTTAGTAATAGTACTCTTCTTAAATTTAAATACTTTTAAATATACTCTACTATTAAAAATTTAATGAAATGCTCCACATTTGACCATTTTAAAAAATATAATCGCAATACCCTCATTATTATTAAGGGCAAATTAGTAATCTCAACTTTTGTTTTCTCCCAACAATAAACATTTGTGCGAATGAAAAATATTGTTTTGCTTCTATAAATCTCCTAAATATTGAAGATTATAATAAAAAAATATTAGTGAAAAGAATTTTGATTATGTTGTTTTATTATAATAACAATTGAAGATTATTATAAAACTTATTGATAAAAAAAAAATTCATAATCTTTCAACAGTTATATAGTTTTTGTGAGAAAATATAAAATTAAAATATATAATCATTAAAAATTATAATAAAAACTATTTATAGAAAAATTATTATAATCAAATAGCACCTAGAGAATTTATAGAAACAGATCATTTCTTTTTTCACCAACAAACATTCATTATTTGGAACAAACAAAAGTTAAAATTATTAATTTACTCTTAATAATAATAAATATATCACAATCACATTCTTTTAAACGATTAAATATAAAATATCCCATTAAATTCTTGATGAAAGAATATATTTAAAAAAATTTAAAATTTAAAATTATATATTATTACTGAATTTTAAATATAAAAAATACATTTTAAATTTTTAAATTTTTTTAAAAATATTATTACTAAATTTTAAATATGAATATTATATTTAAAAAAATTAAATTTTAAAACAAATATTATTGTTGAATATTAAATATAAATATAATTACAAAAATATACAATTTTTTTAAAGACATTTTTACCTTTAAGCCTTGCATTACATACATGGCAATGGCCCCGATTTTCACATCTTGTTAAGTATCTGATCTTAACCAACTTTAGTTTATCACATAGCCCCCGCCAAAATATTTTTAAAAATATAAAGACAAATCCCAAATTCTGGAAAAGAAAGGCACTTTCAACAACTCACAACACAGGACACAACCTTTAGAGAGTAACATCAAGTAACTCGAGCACACGTCGATCCATCCCATATATTCGAATAAAGCACATACTCTCTTAACATATCCTCACTCCACAAACAAATTCTGCTGTCAAATAGATGGTTAGTGTTCCTCAGCACCACTAAGAGATATCGGCAAACACAATTCATTACAGGAGGAGCACGGAAACCCATAAATAGGTTTAAAAAAATGGCAAAAAACTCTATACCCTTACCGAGAAGCCAATTAAATTTATGCATCAATATACTCAAAACCATCCAAGCTTGCTAGAGAATTCCAATCCAACAGCAACTCCATACATTTTAACACTAACTCTCAGGAGAGGGGACATGAGACTTCAAGAGAGGTTGGAGCGCCTTGACAACGATGCTCATATTTGGCCTGAATTCAGCCTCATACTGCACGCACAGAGCAGCAACTGCTGCTAGCTGCATCAAAAGATGGGGAGGGTTACCCAGGCGGAATATACGGTGGGTTATAGAACTGAGGACGAATGAGGGAGAAAGAGACTTACCTTAGCAACGCCTTTAGCAGGGTAGTCCTTCAGCTTTGGGTCTATACATTGTTTAACTTTGTCCTCAGTCAGCCTTGGAGTAGCCTACAAAAGTGAAGGATAACAGGTGTCATTGCAAATTTGAGTACTGTACTTGGCAAATGAAAATTAAAGGCAGGGAGGTTTATTCCAAATACAAGAACCAACAATTTAAACCAAGAAACGACATGGAAAGAGGGATGGAAAAAAATGGGAGCAGAGCAAGGGAGAAAAAAACAGTTATAAAAAATTAAAAAATAAAATAGAATGCTCACCCAAGTAACGAGAGATTGCTGCCCACGAGGCATATTATGATCAACAGGTTTCCGACCGGTCAATAGCTCAAGTAGAACCACACCAAAGCTATACACATCACTCTTTTGTGTCAGCTGTCCCGTCATTGCATATCTGCTCAACATTTTTAAATGAAATTTAGGAGATGAAATGTCTTCAGGAAAAAGAACTTCTCTAGGCCAATTGTCTAGCATAAGATATACAGGAGTCTTTTATGAATGTTATGTTAACAGATATGGAAGCCAAAATCCATCAGGAATATTCCATTAATATATGACAAAAACGGTCCCCTTAGAAATAGATCAGATTCTAGTCCAACAAAGCTGACAGGTCTGGGCATCAGCTGCATTCACATGACCAATCTTCTCATGAAGTCAAATACAAAGACAAACACAAACAACAAATTATGCCATTAAAGCATTGAAAGCTTATAAACCTCCAAAGCAAATGTTCTTCAAGGTATTACAACATCACAGCATAAGGAATTGGGTTAATGACATATAACCCTTGAATCATGACCCTAACATCAATTTCATTCCTTACTTTAGATGTAGTCACTTCTAGTCAATGATTTGAAATGTAATTAGTATCCCTAGCTCATTAGTAAAGAAGATGTTAATAATATTTTCCCCCTGAACTTTAAGATTCCTTTAGCATATTATTTATCAGATAAAATATAAAAAACTAACATTAATTCCACTATTATCTATATAATATATTTTTTATATGGTTTATCACTTTCAAAAACATCTATGAATATTAGGCTTTTCGGTAGGAAGGGTAACTCTTTTCTAAACAATTCCCACCCACCCACCCAACCCCACCCCCTCCTCCTCCTTCTCCTTTTTCTTTCTTATGTGTTAGGGGCAAGCTTGACATTTCAAACCAGACAAGCAAGTTATGTAGCTAAACTTAAGGTTCAACCAAACTGATGCAGGGGTCAGAGTTGGGGGTTAAACGTCAAAAACCCTGAAAATTTTAGCTAATATGGAATCTATTTGAAGGTTGGGAAATTAAAATCATCCAAAGAAGAGCGGATACAAACATGGCTTGTATAAAATACTTAGGCCAAACCACTATGTTTCCTAACAAGGAATAGTCATGTCCTTTTACGAGCATCAAATTTTATCCAGGTTAAAAGATGAGTAACCAGTGCAACTTCTAACGAAAACTTCCAATTAGACAACTGTAACCATTCAATGATTCATGAAAGGAAATGTAGAAGGTTGTCAGTTAGCCCCAAAAGCACAGGCACAATGCTGCAATCTAGTTTTAATTTCCACAAAACACAAGAATACATTGTCTTGTAATTGGCTATGACAATCATGAAAGGAATATTAGCAATCCTTCCAATCAAATACAGTTAAAATATGTACTCCTACCCAAAAAATCAGTTTTCAGCAGTGTCTTGTGATCCAAGCACAGAATCAACCTCTTCACACTCAAAATTTTGTTCATACTTGCAGTTTGATTTACAATTAAAATAGTAAATTCATCCTAGAAATTAAACTAGCAAATAGAATGCCCTATATCATGAAGTAAGGGCAAAATATCTTCTCCATATCCATCAAGGCAATAATCCAAGACAAATTTATTCAGATTTAAATTTTACTGAAGATACAATTCTTGAATTTGTGAAGTAGAGACAAACAGGTTCACAAAATTATTGTGCATGAGATGTGTGCATATATCAAAAGAAGATTGAGAAAAGAGAACACAGAGTTGGCATTACTCTGGTGCATGATAACCAAATGTTCCCAGAACTCTAGTTGAATGAAGGCGAGCAGCCATGTCAGGAGCCTGATTTGAAAGATTGAAATCTGCAATCTTGGCCTTGTAGTCTTCAAAAACAAGCACATTGCTGGATCTGATATCTCGGTGTATTACGGCAGGTTGAACCTTCTCATGCAGATATTCAAGTCCCCTAGCAGCATCAACTGCAATTCTTACCCGTGTTATCCAATCAAGAACAGGACCAGGCTGAGCACCTTGTACCCCCTTCCTGCCTGCCATATCCCAAAAACAATTTTTCATGCTCTCTCTTGGGATACAAAAGATAATAACAGTAACAATAACCAAGAAACTTGACCAAGTTTTTCAGAAAATCAAACAACAATCCTCCATACCATGCAATATGTCATGCAGAGATCCCATGGTTGCAAACTCATAAGCTAATACACGAAGATTTCCTTCTACACAGTAACCAAGTAACTCAACAAGATTGTCATGCTTCAATCTTGAAACCATGGAAACCTGGAAAAATCAACAAACTGACCTCACTACCAAAAGAATTATAAACGATTGAATTTAAAAACTCAGGAACCAGTGTCAAGTCGCTCACACACTTACCTGAGTCAAGAACTCAACGTTTGATTCTGGTTCAGATGACACATCAAGCTTTTTTACAGCCACTGCTTTTCCATTGTCCAGGTTTGCATAGTATACTCTTCCATAAGATCCTTCACCAATTAAAGCCTTCGAACCAAAATTGTCAGTTTTGTCTTTCAATTCATCCAGAGATAAAGCTGGCACCTCTATAGGTGGTATTGCCTTCTGAGCTTCAGAAATAACAGGAGCTGATACCTTTGACCCTCTTTGGTGCCCTAGGTATTGAAAATAAAATTTAAGGTTCAAAAGAATTTCCAATAAGACATTAGAGATACCTTTGTTTCAAAATCAAAATTTCCACTCGAGCAATAGTTAGTAGAATGAATACAAAATAATTTATTGCAGGTACGAAGGCCTTGCAGAGCTGTTAGCCTAATTTGTGTTTCATGTTCAAGTCCAGCAATAAAACTAATCACCTTTTCCTACACTAGTAAAGAGCAAGGAGTTCCGGGAAAACTTGTTCACTTTGGTTGATAAGGAGTGCATCCAAATATGATCTAGCATGCAAACACAGGTTAAGACAAGTCTTCATTAATAACACATTACTCTGTGAGAAGCAGAGGAACAACAGCTTGAGAATTTATATGGTGGATCTTGTACGGTTCCAAGAGCTGGCATGAAGTTAATAGAAAGATTGAAAATAATATCACTGCAGACCAATCAAGCTGCAATTGGTTGTCATTCGAATGCCTTTTGGCATATATCAATATCTCAACTTAGTTACAAATTTTGAGAACAAATAAAGATCAAAGGGATATTTTTTGGGTCAAAAACTGGAAATTGAATGTCATGAAGAGTATCAGACCTAGAATTCAGATATGAATCAGTCCCCCCCCCACCCCCCACCTAGCTTCATTATGAAAATGATTGGAGAAGTTGAAAAGTAGCTTCTGATGATGCCAGTGAAAGTTTAGAGGAAAATCCCCAGTAACTTTGACGCAGCACCATTCCAGCTCGAGTGGTGGCTGATACAGTGTTGCTTAACATATGAACCAATTTTGGAAGAGCCAAAAGTGTAGATCCAGAACAATAGAAAGACAGAATAACGGGAAGGAAAGAACTCACCAAAACAAAAGAGAGAAGGGGGGGGGGGATAAAGCAAAACTTCACAACAAGCTACCTCAATTTTGTAACTCAACAATCACTCCCCATCTAGAAAGCTGTTACAGAGTTACAGAGAGGCGTAAAAACCCTAGTACCAAAACTACTTCAAAGCTAAGAAAACATCGAAGCTAAGCAACTTCAATCCTAAGAAACTTACAACCCAATATGAACAAAAACTACAGGAGTTTAACTGCAGTCTAACACCAGATAAGTTAACCTAGAATAACCTAGAGAACAACCAAATTCTACTACAAGTCGAGGATTTACCAAAATGACCCTAAGACATATATAGCATCACGAAGCATTCCAAACGACAAACTAGGAGCAGCTTCATCTTGCAATAATAGGCAAAGACCTAGTATTTTAGACCAAGATTGACAGCTAATAGAAAAGCAAAGACTAGGAATTGTTCAAGAGTAAGAACAATCCAATTAGAGAGGGGAAACAATCTTGTTCTCGGGCTATGAACAGTATCCCAGTTAATTGACTTGCTAGTGGAGAAGAGAAGGAAGGACAGAGAGAAGAAGGGAAAGAAGACAGGCAATGCCTGGCTAGAAAAATCCAAATAATTCTCAATATTTCATTAGTTCACTCTGCCAAAAGAAGGAACCATTATAGGGTATCTATGATGTTAAACTTCTTAATAACCAAACCCTAACGAATACCCTTGAGAAAAAGGGGGGGGGGAATTCCCAAATCCTAAACAAACTGGAATTCTAGAATTCCTCCTAAATACTTTACTTCTCTGAGTTTTTATTAAACACAGACTCAAAGGCTAAATACCTGTACATTCCAGCAACTAATAAAATGACTAGAATACCACTGACACCTAAAAATCTAAGTATGGATAGAAACTGAACTGTGGCAACTTCTAATCACCACGGATATCACCCTTTGGACCCGGCTTTGTTCTTCATTGCTCAGGAAGGGTTGGATTCATTTATAGGCTTCCAAAGGCTATAATTCTTGAATAACCATTGAATACCTTCTACATCAAAGGATATTTTCCTTTAGACTTCTCTTAACTCTGCAATTTAAACTGGAAAAAATTGAGGACAAGGAGTTAGAAGACTGAGACTACTTGGAAAACTTAAAGAGGAAGTGACTCTGAAGGCTTTCCTGTGGATGAAATGCACCATATAGGAGAGTTATTTCCAACAAGCAGCCAATTAGATAAAATGAACTTATGTAATTTCTTGGATTATGTCTCTTTTAGGGTGAAGTTCATTTCTCAAAATAATGTTTCCGTGCAAAGGCAGGATTCCAGAAGAGTACTACCTTGACAGTACCCGTGTCATTAGAAATGATTCAATAAAAAATCAACGGACTGCAATGAAGGATCTAAATAACGTCATCAAAAGGCTATCACACAAGTATAACACAGGTGTGCAAACAAAATCTTCAGCTGCATCCTTAGGGAGGAAAGTAGGATTCCTAAGAGAGAAGTACTACAATGTAGATATTTAGACCAAAAAAGCTGTGGCTTTAGTAGCTGACATAATGTGGAGGTTGTAAGGGAGTTTCTACAGAAAGATTGGAAAAGAGAGGCACCTAAAAGTTCCTTGTTTATGTAGTGAGATGAACTGGTTTAATCTTAACTGCTGAAAAATCTAGGAAAAAGGAGGGACTTGTTTAGGAGGGCAATTTATGCCTGGCAATCTACAGTGACGATGGAATCATCTAATCCTATAGTGCAGGAAGTATCAATAACAGCCTGGTGTCTCAACTTTAGCCTTCCTAGGGCATGCAGCTAATGCTATAGATGGACCAAATTGCTAACAAAGTTAAAACGAGGATAATCAAGCATGCAGAGCAGAACGTTTAGGAATTCAAAAATGTGGAGAACAAGAATGACTTCTAAAGGAATTCAGAATCCTTTGTATGGAACACGAAATTTTGGTCATGCTTCTTTTTTTTTTAATATCAGATTGGCTTTATGTTTTTTGGAGATGAGAATGAATTTGAATTTTGGAAAGAATGGGGATGGGGGTGGGGGGTGGGGGGTGGGGGGGGGGGGGCAATGAGAAAGAATTTGATATTCTGTAAGTGAATAACATTTTTTGGCGGATGTTTTGAGACTGAAAAATAATGTGAATTCCATTTAAAAGTCTATAAATAAAAAAATAAAGAATAAAACGAAAGGATAAAAATATTTCAAAACATAAATGGATAAGATTTGTCCCACATTGGATAGATATTAAGTTAGGATGTTTGCAATGCTATAGGCCTTTCCGCACATACAAGCTTGCCTAGTGTAGCTCATATTAAGCCATATGTCAGGTAAGTTTGCAAGACATCAGAAACAACTAAAAGCATAAATTTCAAGAGCACCGAGTTAAGGTGCCATTGTCATGTTTTATTCCAGAACTTACCATATGTGCAAGAGGATATCAAGGGAACAAATTCAAACTTGAATTTTAACTCTCTAAAACAATTTGACAACAAATATTAGGATCTGAATAGAAAGACTCATGCTCCATATATACTACGTATAAGGGTTTTGAAATTGTGTGGCTGCTGCCCCATTGACTAAGATATTTGGCAGTGTCTAATATGAGCACGCCGGCAATAGATCGCAATAGATTTAGGTCATTCGTCAGGTAGGAAGGTTTTGTTCTTGAGAAAAGAACATCAGGAATAGGGCTTTTTGAAGCACACACGATACATGATTTATTTGAAACTAGAAATTAGAGATTCCCATATGAGAGGATATTAGTGCTTAGTCCACAAACACCATCACCATGGTAGGAGCTAGAAAACTCTCTGAAGTATGCTAAGGTCCTTAGAAGCAAGGAACTGTATTCTGTTTTCCAAACCACCAACCATATCTCCATGCTTCCTGAAATCTGATTACAATAAAAAGACTCCTTCTTTCTAGAAATAGAATAAATACTATAGGTAACAAAACAATCCACTGTAGAGACAATTATGCAAACCAATTACATATACAGACCTAAAACCCAAAGTCAATGCAACTGTACAACAAGCTCCCAACTTACTTGACTAACGTATTATCCAACATATTAAATTATCTTCACGCTAATAAAAGTAGGAGAGAATGCACCCAAGAAGATGCTCAAGAAAAGAGGAGAAATTAATTAGTTTTAAAAGTTCAACAAACTTTACAGCACTTCAGCATGTTCACACAATGAATGTTTAATTTTAGGCTAGAATGACATTTAATTGGTTCTAAATTTGGCCTTCTCCATTTATATCCTTAAAGAGGAAATATAATCACAAAAGGTAAATGATATCAGGAAATGTTTCACTCTCCAAGGACAGAAAATGGGTTTAGTCTTTAGGTTATTAAAAATATACTTGATAAAAAATTATCATGCCTTCCAAACAAGATACACAACTCAAGAATCACGATTAAAAGATGGAAATTTTTCTGTGCTTTTAACAATTCATGGCTAGCCAGATCCAGGATTTATTAAGGATGCAACCTGAACAAAAGAAGGTTGGTTGTACTTATACAAGTAGTTCAACTTATGAGAAGACAAAATTTTGAGGATGCATGGATCCATTACATGTAATTCCTATAACCTGAATATGGTTTTGTTCCTCATTTTAGTAGCTTTTCGGTGTCTCCTGGTGTCGTTCTTTAAGGGTTTATTTCACCATTACCATGCTTCTTATTTAATCATCTCTGTCATACTACCTATTAATAAAAGAAAGACTCAATTTCTGCAGCATTGCAATTAGAGTTTAGATACTCAGCTCTTGGAAATGGTTTCAAGTACTAATAGATGAGCACATTTCTAAGGAAATCTAGGTGAGATTGCAAGGAACAAAGTTGGCTTGATGTGCTCAGATGAGGAAGCAGAAGCAAGAAAACCAATAATATTTCTCTGTCCTTCTACTTGAGGGGCAAAGAGAATTGCATTTGCCACTAAGAAAGCACAGGCAAAGGTTAGAGACTTGGCTGAGCATTAGCGAAGCATCATAGCGGAACTCAAACCCATGTCAAATACAGTTGATTTGGTGCTCCGGGAAAAAAGGAATCCTATGTTGGCTATTACCTTTTCCATTATTATGCTCTAAGCAATAATATCCCCATTAGCCGGCTTAATCCGCAACAGATCTGATTTTCCATTATCGCAGGCTACTCACAGCCTTCATTCAGCCATTGTCAGAATCCAAAAACCATCTCTTTTTGAGCCACTATGCCTGTTCTCATCCCTTTACACGTTACCAAAAACCACCATGCAGCTCTACAGCTATATCCTAACGTCTAATAGTGCTCTAGCTATGTGAAAACCACAATAAATAAATAAGTAAATAAATAAACAAACAAATAGACAAATTATTAGAACTTATATATTGTTCCTGAAAATGTAAGAGGGATGAGCCTTCTAGAGGATCACTTCAAGGGAAGAGGTGGAACAGTTTTGCTGACAGTTTTAGAAGAACCAGAGAGCAAATACTCGACACAAAACACAAATCATGTTAGCAGCAGAATTAGGAGCAATAAGGAGACTATACCATCAGCATGATTCTTTGGGCTTCTAAAAGGTTCATTCTCATTTGATGGGTAAGACTCCTCAACCTGACAGGTACAGCACAGCCACCTTCGCATCCTAGCTCTCTTTCTCAAATAAAGATCGTCTTCAGCACTTTTATGGTCCAGCCGTACAAAGTAACCGGGAGGAGGTGCATGTGCCTGTCAAATGATAGCCATCGATGAGAAAATCATGGGATATCTGAGTCACATACATCAGAAACAACACAGTTACCACAATCCATCAATGAACACAAATGTTTGGGCGACATGCATAGAAAGGGATATACAACGATAGATATGTACATAAATACGGAAAATTGCTTGTATATATTGAGAAGCTTTTTTTTTTTTTCTTTTTTTAAACTCTTCCCTTCAAATATTAGGGGAAAATATCTCACATACACATGCAATAACAACATCAAAGGTGATTTGCATGAAGACTTGTTTCACATAATGGTTTATGGCACAAACAAGTTCGTTTAACTTAGTTTAATACAAAAGAACTGACAACTTCAAAAATACAAAGCCTCAATGAATCGTGGTAAACATAACCTAAAGAACAATAAATGCTCCCTCCAATTCCACGCTTACACGGGCAATAAAAGCATCACATCATTCAATGCATATAGCTGTACATAAATAAATCCAAATTTCATTCCTCCTCCTTTCGAATCATATATTATGAAAAAAATCCCAAAAACAATTCCCAATTTATAAAGGCATACAATCTAGCATATGGTCTCGCAATATATTGGTAACGCATGAAATGCCCAAACTAAAGCAGAGATTACCCCCAAAAAATCCCTAGTCAAATTAGATTCTTTACCACTAGACCGGGCCGATGAAGATTGTGATCCATGGATAAAGAAGGTCAAGAAAGAAATGAAATCAAACACAAAGAAATCACAGTTTGAAAAACACCTCCAGAATCCAATTTGTCACAAAGATTAGCAAGAACCAAATAATTCCATTAAAGTAAATAGAATTAAAAATTGGGCTGAGAGATCCGAGAAAGAGAGATGGAAAGACAAAGCACAAGAAATGGCCGCTTCCAGGAAAGAACGAGACCAGAGGCACAGAATATCGACTAAAATAACCTATAACTAACAACTTTCAAGAACAATAACAGCCATAGACGAGCAAGCGAAATTCATGGCATTTCTTTACCTGGAATTTCTTGTATTTCTCTCTCTTTGTGTGTTGTAAATTAGAAATTTGAACAGAAAGTAGAAGGGTTTTTGGTTGGGTGGATATGTTTCGGGAAAAAAGGGGAAAAGAGAGTGGGAGAGACAGGCAAGGAGACAGCCAGGCAACAAACCAACGAATCAACAACGTCAAAGGAAGGCAAAGTTTCCTCCGCCTTTTTAATTATATATGTATATATATATTTTTTTTTCTTTTCTTTTCTTATTCTTCTCTTCATATGTATATGTGTGCGTTGTAGAGAGAAATGGGGCGGTGGGGAATGAGTTGGAGGAGCGGCCTTTTTTGCTTTCTGTGTCAACTGTAACCAAAAAAAAAAAAAAACTTTTAAGATATTGGAATAGTCGATTTCTTTTTTCTTTCTTTTTCCTGTTTAGAAAATACTCAACTTTAGTTTTAGAATAAAAAATATTGGAAGCTGACCCAAAAAGAATTTTAAAAAAGGGGGTGAAAAAAAAGGATAAATAGGAGACCATCACAGCGAGGAAAGTGATAAGAATAAATTTTTATATAATATGAGTTGTACAATCATAAATAAATAAAAAA
Source organism: Voacanga thouarsii (assembly GCA_026120185.1). NCBI lineage: Eukaryota > Viridiplantae > Streptophyta > Magnoliopsida > Gentianales > Apocynaceae > Voacanga > Voacanga thouarsii. Next base: position 2,409,835 of record JANUWF010003368.1, read on the forward strand.
GATCACTAAAACTTTATAAAATTGATCAAATTTAATTTATATATATTACTCTGAATGAATTTTGTCATCAAACAGGACTCAATGCCAATGATAATGAAATAGAAGTACAATTAATACCCTATGAATTCCTTTACATAAGTCATTTATCTGAGAAACAATCCTCTTTTTTAGTATAAAATGTAATTTAATAGAAATTATGTTATTATTAAAATAGAATAATAAAATATTATTTTTGTTACTTTCCTTTGGATAAAAAACAAGAATTCCACTAAACCATTCTAGAAAGCATAGTATAAATTAAAGGGATTTTTGTTAGAGACTAAAAGGATCTATAACTAAGTTCCAACAAGATAAATTTTTACAAAATATTTCAACTTGATGTCCTACGTATAAATTTTCAAAATGGAGAGCAATCGTGCGTGTTATCATCCAAGTGCAAATTCATCATTAAATCTCCAAGTTGTTAGCTCAATGATGTTGTTAAGGTTTTGGATATACATAAATATAGGTAATAAAAATACAATTATCATGTATCAATAAATTAAACTTAATACTTCCCCCATCCCCTTTTATCTGCCTATTTAACTTATTACACAAGTTTTAAGAAAAAGAAAGTTTTTCAGTAAATTAATCAACATTTCTTATCTCACTCTCAAAGAATTTCTCTCCCTATGAGTAATCAAATTTCAAAACTTTATGCATTGTAAGTATAATTAATTTAATCAAATTTCAAATAATTAAAGAGGGATATTTGTAAAAAAAAAATAATTAATATACTCTTAATTTGCTAATGGGACACATAAATTGGAAACAGATAAAAGGAGACGAAAGGAGTATCTTACTATGCAGTAATGGACAATAAGGATCAATCCCCTAAGGAATTTGAATTAATAACAAAGGACTAATTTTTTTATTCTAATCTTATGAATGATCTCTTTAGTAGTTAATCCCAATTAATTCCAATAGTAAAATAAATAGAAAATTGGGAGAAATATTAAGGAAACTACAAAATCTAATTATTAAAGAATTAGGAAACTAATAAAATAAGAATAAGAAACTGAAATAAAAATCCAAACCAATTCATAATCTAACTAATCTTTAAGAATATATCTTAAAAACTTATCATAAACAACAATTATCCTATGAGTAATTGGTTTTAGAATTCATGCTTAGCGCTTTAAAAACATATCCCAACCAAATTGGATTAACCTTACTTAGCACCTTGAATCAATCTCTAATCCAATTCGTAATGTAATCTAACTTGATTAAATTATAACTTAGCTAATTAGATTAATTGTGTCTTATATAAAAAACAATATCAATAAGCATATCAAGGCATCACCAATATCAAATCACACATAACAATAAGCTTGAATCTTCGGTAACTTGAATTGTACAATTCTCTATCAATGTAATCAAGCCATTAGTAGCAACTTAATTAAATCAATAGATGTTACTTGAAGAAAATCAACCAAAGATCAATTATCTTAGTTATTCAATCATGAGAATCAAGTATGATGGCCAAACACAATTGAAATCAATACAATTGGCAAAGATAAAATCAATAATTGAATAAACATTCAAAGTATACTCTCTAAGAAATTAAAGACCAAATATTCAATTCAATAATATCTCTAAGTTTCTTAATCAAGCATTCAAAACATAATCTAAAAATAGAAAGAAAAAAAACTAATGTTTTAACATAGAAGAAACAAAGGAAAGCAAAGAATTCGGAAACAAGAGAAAAATAGAGATTGGTTGAATGATAGATGCCTAGTATGCCTACAATTTCGTATAATTCCTTACCTCTGAACTTTAGCTCTTACCTTTTGATAGGAATCCAACTCACCTTGATGATCATTCACAAGAAGAGGGGACCAACCATTCAACCAAGTATTCAAGGGCCTATGACGAGAGCGAGGATGAAAAGGCTTCAAGAAAGACTCCAAGATTTTATGAATGGTAATTTGAGATTGGAAGATCTGTGTTCAACAATTGAAGGTTTCAGGGAGTATGTTTTGATAGTGATACGAGTCAAGAAACCAAGGGAAGCCAAAAATCAAGTTGAAGGAATAAAGATGGAAAACTAGCGAGGAAAACCTAAGAGTGGGCTAAAACCAAAAACCAAGGGAAACCAAAATTCAAGTTGAAAGAATAAAGATGTAAAAATAGGGAGGAAAACCTAAGAGTAGGCAGAAACCAAAAATCAAGTTGAAGGAATAAAGATGAAAAACTAGGGAGGAAAACCTAAGAGCGGGTGGAAACCAAAAACTAAGGGAAACCAAAAATCAAGTTGAAGGAATAAATATAGAAAATTAGGAAGGAAAACCTAAGAGCGGGCAGAAACCAAAAACTAAGGAAAACTAAAAATCAAGTTGAAGGAATAAAGATGGAAAACTAGGGAGGAAAACCTGAGAGTGGGTGGTGTTGCCTGGATTAAGGGAAGTAGCGCTGCTTGGTGCTATCAAGAAGAGGTGGTGCCGCTTGGTTCATGCCAAGTAGCATTGCCTAGTGTTACTTGCAAAAAAAGTGGAGGTTTTGAGAAATGGTGATGTCGCTTGGGTTAAGGTAAGCGGTGCCACACCTCATCAAGATCAAATGAAGTTTTTCTTGTTTTCTTGCTTTATTTATTTATTTATTTATTTTTGTCTTTTAATTCCTACGACTTTTCTTATATTTTAAGCCTTCAAATGACATGTAATAGGGCATCTAATGACTGAGATTACATCCTAATTGCTAGGATAAGTTGCTTATAAATACTTCATTATAACATTATGAATACATTTTTACATATCATTTTGAGATCAAACTCTCTTTTATGAGGTAATTCCTCTTGGGTTCTTCCTTAAGAATCAAAATTAATTCCCAGGGTTCTAGTCTTATGGTTAGAATAGGTTTCAAAATTCTAACAAGGATAGATTGATTGTAAGCTCTTACTTGGGTCTTGGTATCTTGGCTATTCCAAGGTTCTTGTTAGGCTAATAATTGATTGTCTACTTCTCTCTATCCTTTTAGTTTTTAATTCTTTACTGAATTAATGGTTGTAGGGTATTGAATTAGAAAGCTAAAATCAATAGATCATAGGGTTCTAGTGCCTTAATTATGTTAAAGTTCTATACTTTAGGTTGGGTATTTTTTTAGGTAATAAGTTTCTCCAATTAATCCCTAGAGTGCCGGTTTGTTCCTAATTATTATTTTTATTTGAGCCATGAATTTCAGATTAAAAGGTCCCAATAAGTTATATCAAAATTGGAATCAGAGCTTGGAAAAATTTTAATTCTTATCAAAACTTGTGGAGTAAGAAAAAGCTATGCAAAAATGATAAGAATCAAATTATACATGAAGACCATTTTCAAGAAATGGGAAGAAGGACAAAATCACACTTCATAGTACCATAAGTAAGAATAATATTCAAGAGGATTCAAGTAAATTTTCAAGATAATAAATTCAACAAACCCATGTCCAAGAAGATTGTGAAGAGAAGGATGGAAAAGAAAAGGCCAAAAGACACACAACACAAGCAACAATCCTTGTGGATGATCAAGCCAACTTTTAAACAAGGAGTGAAGGCCAAAGAAGTATCAAGAAGAGTTTAAAACGACCAACGTTTCATTTGGAGGATAAAGGAAAGACAGAGAAATGGAATGGAGGTCCAAGGAGCTGGTTTTGAAGTGTAACAAAATGAGGAGACGACACCCAGAGCCTACTCGGTGCCGGCCGAGAGTGAAGGACCCGATGCCGGCCCGAAGCTAGCTCATTTCTATTTTGGACAGAACTGAGCTAGCGCTAGCTCCATGTGCTAGAGCTGGCATTGGGCCCACTCGGGATAATCCTGACTTTTTGTTATTTTTTGTGTTTTCAGCATTTTACGCTTGTAGTTTAATTGTCACAACTTTCATTATATTTTAAGCTATTTTCAGGCATGTAATATGGCCTAAAAACTTATATTAAGGCCATCTAATTTTTATACTTTGTTTACTAATTAGTTAGGACAACTTAGGGCCTACAAATACCCCATTACAGCCTCTTTTGTAATATAATTCAAATTTCAGATTTCAAAGATTGAATAGAGTGTTAAACTCTTAGAGAGGAGAATTCCTCCTTAGTTCTTCATTTCAAGACTAAGAAAATGAATTAGACCCACCTTTATTTAGAGTCTCTAAAATCCTTGGGTTAATCCAAATTATTTCTTCATCTTGGGTATTAGGTGGATTTATTTTTACCTAGGGTTCTTGTTAGGAAACCTAGAAGGGTGCCTATTTTTCTCCATCCCATTTGTTCTTGAATTTTTTGTAGATTCAATGGTGTTTGGGTATTAAAGTAGTTGGCCAAATCTTATTAAAATTTAGGTTCTAATTGCTCATTCACCTATGGTTCTAATTTTGTGGGCATTTTGGTAGAGAATTGAGTGACCAATTCTTGGGTCTTATTTTTGAGTATAATTTCTAAATTTTGGTGCTCCCAACTCGTATCCAATTGGTATTAGAGCAAGGTAGTATTGGTTCTTATTAACACAATTTTCTTTAGGCAAAGGTACAATCTCTTCAAGCATTTGTGAAATTTTTCAAATTTTTATCACTTCTTTGAGTGTTATTTTTGAATGCTTGAAACTTAAAATTATGCCATGAACTTGATGTTAAATTGGTCTTATATGTTTGTATGATGCTTGAGGAATCATTTGGTATGAATATTTGTTGATTTTAAGCACAAACAAGGTGGAAATCTCATCAAAACCATTGATGCAAATTCAAATCCCGTCACATTTTTAGCTACAATTTTTGGAAGCTCAATACTTCAAATTTAGCTATGTGTTTGTTGTGAAATTGAGCCTACATGTTTGGGTGATATATATGTAGCAATTTGTGGTGATAAATTGTAGAAATCTTAAGGTTTATTGGGTGTTTTGTTGCAACAATTCTGAACACAGAAAAAATTTTCGTAACTCCTTTTTGTGCTATTTTTGTGAGTTTTAAAACTCAAAATTTGTCCATGTTATTGCTGTGAAATTTCTCCTTGATGTTATATCTATCATTAGGAATGAGTTTTACTTGTGAATCTTGAGTATTGGAGTAGCTATATGATTGAAAATTTTGAATTACATTGAGTTGCGAGGTTGCACGCCAAGTGTTTGGTGTGTGGTTTCATGATTTAGGATTGTGCTCATATAACAATCAAAGCTTAGTTTATTGAATCCCTACAAATTTTCTTACTTTTTAACTTATTTTAGTGGCTTTCAATTTCTAATTGTTATAAAAAAAAAAATTTTCTTGGAGGTGATAAATAGTTTGAAAAGTAAATTGGTGCATCTTGGATCATATTAATTTATCTCTTTAAATTTTTAAATTTTTTGTGACTTCATTGCCTTGAGTGAGTTGATTGATCATTAAATTAAATTATTGAGATTCTGATAGCATCCTAAATTTTTGAAAACCCTATCATTTGTCTAGACATATACGAAGTATTTGATGAAATGTTTGAGAGTTTTTACATAGTCTTGTAAGGGTTCTTAACCTACAATTTTCACTTTCATTGAACTTAATTGATATACTTTTTGAATTTAGTGATTTAAATACCTAGATTGATATCTTTTTGTGATAATTGGGATTGAATTGAACATTATTAATCATTGAGTCCTATCCCTTAGTACCCTTGTTGATTTGAATCCTTATAGTGCTTGTCTAGTTATTGTCACTACACATCTCTTTGAGAAATCTTTGAGTCTATGTGACAACTTACTACTTGAAATTCTTATTGATTGAGTCTCATTCTTATTATCCATCTAGTGCTAGCTCATTTCTTCTTAGAACTTCTTGAACCTTTGGAATTTGGTTGACTTTAACTAGTGGAACTAAATCCTTTGAATTGGGGAGACTTCAGGAAGAATTTGAGTGTGGAATTGAGAGTGTGGAGAAGGCAAGAGGATAAGCTCATTTTGATAAAAGCCAAAAGAGAGTATACACAAAAGAAGAGTGTCATTGAAAGAGTGTAAACACGTGAGGGAGTGAAGTGAGAAATTCCTTTTGTATTTTCTACTTAAATTTTGTGGGTACTTATCTTGAAAGCAAAGTTCATAATGGCTAGTTGGACTGAAAGTGGAGAATATGATTGCTATGAAGAGCCTTGTTCAACTAGAAATAGATATGGTAGGAATGATGAATATGATTGGAGACATGATGGGAATGAATATGTGGGTATAAATTATTGGAATGATGGAGTTTGTGTTGGAGGACCACAAAAATATTTAAGTAGTGGGTTGCAAAGGACAAAAAGTGTTATGCAAAATGAAATGGAGTATAGGTGCTATACTTGTTTGAGCTATGTACACACTTCTTATGAATGTCCAAAACGATCCAAGCCAAAAGAAATAAGTGCATCGCAAAATTCTTCCAAGAATGGTTTGAGAAGAAAGTCGGATTATGTTTGTTCTACTTCTTAGGATTATGGCTATAACACATATGATTGTCCAAGAAGGAAAAGTCAAAGAAGTAGGGATGAGTTACAAAGAAGTGAAGTGAGCCATTATGAGTATTGTTTCAGCTGTGAACACACTTTACCTACTTGTCGTTAGAAGTCCTTTAGTTTGCAATGTAGCTAATTGGACAAAAAAAATTAAGTTGAGGAAGGAGCATGAGGAAAAAGAGGTAAATCACTTAACATAAGAGAAAAAGAGCCAACATAGAGATGACAAAGAAGAAGTTGAGCATGGTGAAGGTGAGTTTGATGGGGAGCAAATATGTACTGAAGACGATGGTTCCAAAAATGCTTCAAGTAACTATGAATTGAGAGAGAGATCATATCAACAAAAGAAATCGAAAGAATATAATGTTGTGAGGAGTGAAACACCGATACCATTTTCTAGGGAGGCCACAAATCTAAAAGAGGGAGTAGATGATGAAAGGGGAAATGTGATTGAGTAAAGAAATTCATTAATTGGTGTTGCTAGTAGAGTTTTGGATACTTATATTGTTGAGGATATGAATGATTCACAAAGAGCAAATATTTTCTACTCAAGATGTAAAATCAACCAAAAGCCATGTAGTATAATAATAGATTGTGCAAGTTGTACAAATGTGATAGGTACTACATTGGTGGAGGAGATAGGTATAGATACCATGAAGCATCCTAAGCATACAAGCTTCAATGGATCAATGATTGTGGTGAGGTGAAAGTGAAGGTGAACAAACAAGCTAATGTTACATTTAACATGGGAAATTATGAAGATGAGGTACTTTGTGAAGTGATGCCCATGCATATTGGAGAGTTGTTGTTGGGAAGACCTTGAATGTTTGATAGAGATGTAATGCATAATGGTAGATGAAACACTTATACATTAAGCAAAGAGGGAAAGAAGTATAATTTTCTCCTAATGTCCCCTAGAGAGGTTACAAAAGATCAAAATCTTATGAGGGAGAAGGAAAAGAAAAGGAGAGAGAAAAAAGAGGAAAAGAAGAGAAGGTAGAAGAAAAGAGAGAGAGCTAAATGAGAAGGAGGATAAGATAAAAAAGTTTGAGGTAAAAGGGAAAGAGAGAAGAGTAAAAGAGTATGGAGAGAGGCAAACTTGAAGTAATGTGGAGTAAAAAAGAGCCAAACAAGAAGTTGAGAAAAAGAAAATAAGTGGGGGAAAAATGAGATTGACAGCTTGGATTGAGAAGAGAGAAAATAAGGGAGTTAGTGAGGATCCAAAGCCAAAAGTTTTACCTTCATACAAAATGTTTTGTTTGAATTGTACTATAGGTATCAAGTCGAAGATGAATCATTTTTAAGAAGGGGGAAATGACAGGAATCAAATTAGGCATGACGACCATTTTCAAGAAGGGAGAAAAAGAACAAAGTCACACTTCGTGGTGCCATGGGTAAGAACAATATTCAAGAGGATTCAAGTGAATTTTCAAGATAACAAATTCAACAAACCCAGGTCCAAAAAGATTGTGAAGAGATGGATGGAAAAGAAAGGGTTAAAAAATGTACAAAATAAGCAACAATTCTTGTGGAGGATTAAGCCAACCTTTAAATAAGGAGTGAAGGCCAAAGGAGTATCAAGAAGAACTCAAAATGACTAACATTTCATTTGAAGGATCAAGGAAAGGCAAAAAAATGGAATAGAGGTCCAAGGAGCTAGTTTTGAAGTGTAACAAAATGGGGAGACGGCACCCAGAGCCTACCCGATGCCGACCCGAAGCTGGCTCGTTTCTATCTTAGACAGAATCGAGCTGGCTCCAGCTCTAGCTGCAAGAGCTGGCGCCGGCCCCACTCGGGATAATCCTAACTTTTTACTATTTTTCTTATTTTCAGCCTTTTACGCTTATAGTTTAATTTTCACAATTTTATTATGTTTTAACCTATTTTAAGACATGTAATATGGCATAAAAACTTGTATTAAGGCCATCTAATTTCTATACTTTGTTTACTAATTAATTAGGGCAACTTGGGGCTTATAAATACTCCATTATAGCCTCTTTTGTAATAGAATTCAGATTTTAGATTCAAAGATTGAATAGAGTGTTGAACTCTTAGAGAGGAGAATTTCTCCTTAGTTCTTCATTTCAAGACCAAACAAAGTAATTAGATCCACTTTTGTTTAGAGTCTCTAAAATCTTTGGGTTAATCTAATTTGTTTCTTCATCTTGGGTATTTGGTAGATTTATTCTTACCTAGTGCTCTTGTTGGGAAATCTAGAAGGGTGCCTACTTTTCTCCATCCCACTTGTTCTTAAATTCTTTGTAGATTCAAGGGTGTTTGGATATTAAAGTAGTTGACCAAATCCTATTAGAATTTGGGTTCTAGTTGTTCATTCACCTAGGGTTCTTATTTTGTGGGTATTTAGGTAGAGAATTGGGTGATCAATTCTTGGGTCTTGTTCTTGAGTATAATTTTGAATTTTGGTGCTCCCAAACTCGTATAAAAAAGTGAGACAAAACAGAGCATTCTAGGATCTAAGAAAAGAGCTTATAAAAAATCATCAAAAACTTGAGATATTCTAAAATTTTCATGTGGGGTTTGACTCTATTATGTTTATACATTATTGGGGAAGCAAATTTTCATTTGATTTATTGAAAATTATGGCTCAATTTGGTTAAAATTTATGGGATATATTGAACTACAAAAATTTGGAACTCTTTTGAATTACATAGTTGAGCTCTTTTGCTATTATTCATTGCTATTAAATTCATCTAATTCCTAGTTCTTATATCTTATTTTATTTGAAACTCTTAACTTTTCTTTATGTAATTCATGTTTTATGAATCTTGTGACTTTCTTTACTTATTGGATTTGATTTAGTTGAGCTCTATTTTATTGAATCATTATTGATTGACTTGTCCTTATTGCCTTCTGTACTTGATTGTTTGGCCTCTAACCAAGACCACCAGTTAATTAATTTTGGAGGATTAATTAACTTGTTTAGGTCGACTAATTCTCTAAAAAATTAGGAAAGTTTTTGAGGAAAAGGACATAGAGGAATAAGTATTTCAGAAAAAGGGAAGGAGGGAATTTCATTGTTATAAAGAGCCAAAAGGGAGTGATACATGAGGGTTGAGTGATCATCAACTTTGAAAGAAACACGTAAGGGAGCACGTGAGGAACTTCTTTCTTCCTTTCTAACCAAATTTTATAGGTAATTATTTCTTGAAATTCCCAACACAATAGATCAAGGAGATTAATTTGATTTAAAAGTAGCTTTTGAAACTCTACATGCAAAAATTGATGATATGAGGAAAGATATGAGTTGCAATCTAATCAAGGCCAAGCCTCTATCATTACCTAAAGGAGAGGGCAAACACAATAAGATAGCCCTAGGCTAAGAGATGAGTATAACACCACACTTTATATAAAAAACGAACTGAAGGTTGGGATGAACACTCTATGTAGGGTTGTTAACAAACTCCCATGAAAGGAAGAGGGAGGTAAAGAATGAGGGGAGGTTGTTGTGTGTTTTATGGTGGTTTGATGTGAATTATTGGGGGTCAATTACACTTGAATTTTGTGGCCCAATTAAAGTGTAAGAGAAGAACATAATTAATGTACCAAAATAGAGACTTGTTGTAGGAAATTGAAGAACAATCAATTATCTAATCCAAAAGACTTGAACTCTAGGACATCTAAGGATCCTAGAACCCTAAGAACTATGAATTGAATCTACTAAATCACTCCCAAACACTTTCAACCCAGTTACGATTTATGAACAAATTTGGAGAAGAAGATTTAGACAACCGAATAGAATTCTAAGAAAAATCTTATATCAATAACAATCTAAAACCCATTTAAAAAGCTAATTAATTTATCCTTAGAAGTTTAAATATTCAATTAAAAATAATGAGTAGAATCCTAAGTTGGTCATAATGTTTATGGGAAGAACACAAAGAGAAGAACTCACAAAGAGTTTTTTAATTCAAAATCTATCGTCTAAGTTTCTAAGTTGTGTATACAATGATAAACAAGCTTATTTATAGGATACTTGTCCTAAATAATTTGAGATCTAATATAAGCCATTAAATGCTTATTTACATGCCTTTTGAAGGCTTAAAATGTAAAAAATGTTGTGGAATTAAAAAGAGAAACAATTATGCTAAACAACAAAAAAAGGGGGGGGGGCAAATTGCTTATGTGACCCGAAACTGGTGGCACTATCTGGGCCAGCCCGAGCAGCACCACCTACTCTCTACTCTTGCAAGGCTGCCTAGGTAGCGTGATACAAGTACGGAAGTTCCTAAATTTTAGCTCCAAAATGCAAGAAACAAAGCTGTAATTTTGTCACACTTGGGTATGCCAAAACAAGGAGTTTTATTTAATATATTTTCAACAAGAACAAAAGCACTTAAACACCCCTTGAAATCCACAAAATTAACCCTTCAAAAAATGATATTTTTAAGCTTCAAACAATACAAATAATGGTTCAAATTAGTGGTATAGATCTAAGAAACAAGAAACCAAGAGTTGGTCACTCAACTCCTAATCAAATTCACACCTTAAGAATACTAGTTGCAAAATAGCCAATATCCTTAAGATTTTGTGAAATCTAGCTTATTTTAAAGATATTTTAATACCCTAATTTAACAAGAGATTAGAATACAAAGGAAATAAGTTGGAAGACACCTTTACTTATTCCTATCAAACATACTAGGAGATTATATAACCTAACACACAAGGAAAGAAAAGAAGTTTAGATTATCCCTTTTAGTTTAGAGACTAGATCAAGGTGGGATTACTTCCTTAATTTGTTCTTGATGAATGTGAGAATCACCTAAGAAGATTACCCTTCCAAACTCTCTTTTGAGAGAACTTTGATATCTTCTTTAAATATCTAAGATAGTTAGAAAAATACAAGAGTTTTGGAGTCCTTATACAAGGTCTTAAGTCTTGGTCAAAGAAAGAATTAAAAATATACAACTAAGCCTTAAAAAAAAAAAAACAAAATAACATATGAAAATAGCATTTTGGATAGCGATCGGCGTTGGTTAGGTAGGCCTAGATAGTGCCAGTTTCTTTCTGCTTGCTCCAGCTTGCTACTTCTGGCACCACCAACAACGATTTGTGTGTGGGAGCTGACACCTATTCCTTTATGGAAATTAGTATTTCTACCAAGTGTATGCTCAACAAATCTTACTTTTGTTCTTCATGGTTGCCTTAGGTGTTTCTTTGACCCTTCAAGTAGGTTTGTAGACACTATTGGCCCTTCTAGTTGCTCTTTTGGATGACACTCCAATAATTACTCCATTGTTCTCAAAGTCTTAGCTATGTATTTTTTTAATCTTCCTAATGGATTTGTAGTTAAGATTGGATCCTTGTGATGCTCCTTTGGATTGCCTTCCATCTCTTACTCTTTTGGCCTCTAATCCTTGGTTACATGTTATCTTGATATTTCTTAAGGATTGTTGTTCCCTTATTGCATCTTTGACCCTTTGACCCTTCTTTCTCCAACCACTTCTTCACAAATCAGTTGGTTCTTGGTTTCATGGTTTTGTTGGCTTTGGATACTCCATGAAATCTCTTGAAAATGTATCTCATACAAAGAATCTTGAGTTGTGATTTGGACCTCTTTTCCCATTCTTTGGATTAGCCTTTTGGTCTAGGATGGTTCCTATTATTTCCCTTTTCTTTGAAATAATTTGTCCTCAAATCAATATCTATGGAAAAATTCAAACAAGAATAAGTTTATAAAGGTAAAATGTTAGGCCTTTGCTCTTCACTCTCTTTATGCTCTCTTTTCACTGTCTATATTTTCTCTTTCATTTTACCTCCACTTGTTTTCTTTTTCTCACTCTCTTGCTTATAACTCTTTTGATTTTTCTCTAAATTCAATGAGGTCTCTCTCATTTTATATCCCTCTTCTTTCTTTATCTCAATTCTACCTCCATTCTCATATTTTGCCTTAACCTCTTGTATTTCTCTCTCATGGTTTTGTTTCTCTAACTCGCCTTTTACTTTCTCCTCTTCTCTTCTCTCATTCTCTTTTACCTATTATTTTTGTATTTGCTCTCCCTCTTTTCTCCCATCTTCTCTTTTTTTACTCTTTTGTTTTTGTCTTTCCTTTTCCTCTCTTCTCTTCTTTTCTTTTTCCCTCAAAATATTTTGATCTCTCATAGCCTTACTAGAGGGATAAGGGAAATACAGTGAATTTCTTCCCTTCATTCTTCAAAGTATAAATGTTTCTCCTCCCCTTGTGTACCATATCTCTATCAAAGATTTATGGTTGTCCTAACAGGATGTCCTCCATATGCATAAGAAATACATCACAAATTACTTTACTTGCTCATATCAATTGTAACCCTGGCTTATTTGTTTACCTTCGCCTTACCACATTCATTCTACCACTGAAGCTTGCAAGGTTTAAGGTGTTTCAAAGTTTTTATACCTAATTCCTCCACTAATATAGCATTTATTACATTAGTACAACTTCCATTATCAATAAGGATACTACATAATTTTTGTTTGATAAGACACCTTGAAAAAATATGTTCTCCTATTTGCAATTCTCCTCCTTCTTCACCTTCAGAAGCGTTCTCAACTTTTTTTTGCTACTCCAATCAATGGGTATAGTGGTTCAATCACAACCCTTCCTTTTCTATCAATTTTTTCTCCCTTAAACTCACCATTCAAAACCTCACCACAATCTTTTCCTCCGGATGAGATATCACCTCGGTCATTTATGAACACCATCTTTTTGTTTGAACATTTTTGGAAGGAATGTCCATAGCCTAGATATTTTATAGCACTTGATGTTCCTATATCTTTGAGATCCAAACAAGACTTTTCCTTTGTCCTTTCTCTTTTCTTCTCTAGATTTAGTGTTTTCATGCAATGTTGGACTAGAAGGCTTATTCTCACTAGCTTCACTCTTTCTTATTTGCTCTTGCACTATTTCTGGCCAACTTACCATTTTTTTCTTCTGTTGTAGAACTTTCTTCTCCACTTCATGTTTTAAACTTATTTGCCCTTGAACAACTTCAACAATACTATGCTCCATTTCTTCTTGCTCATTCTCCTTCATCACTCCTAATGGATATGGTTCATCTTCTAAGAAGTATAGTATGTTTTTGTACTTCTTCTTTACTCTATGAAATTAATGTAATGATTCCACATTAACCTCTCTATTATCACTAAGCTTCTTTTCTCCATGTTCTTCTAGTTTTAGTGACACTTTTTGTTTATCCTTCTCAACCTTTATGTTCATGGCCTCCACATTGGTTTTGATTCTTTCCCGTCTCTTTTGCTTCTTTTTCTTGCATTACATCTTTCTCATTCTTCATATTTTGTTGTTTACCCTTTTCTCCATGCGTCACCCTTTGTTATTTATTGAGATACTCTATCATACTTCCAAGGGCTTTTTTCATTTTCTCAAATTCAAGCTTAAGCTTATCATATATATCAGGATATTCGTAGGATGAGTGGTCATAGCTCATATATATTTTGTATTCATACTCCCTCAATTCATTTTGCACTCCACCCTTTGGATATTTTTGTTCTCCTCCTACACAAACTCTCTTATTCTTATAACTCACTCCCTTATATGTTTCCTTTTTATATTCCCAATCACCTTCTCCATATCCCCAATAAAGTTTTTCATATTTAGCATACCTTCTACCACTTATGCTTGGTCCTTCATCACATTCATTCCAATAACTTATACTCTCATAGTCATCCTTCTTATATTCTTGCTCATACTTATCATATTCCCCATAACGACTTCTACTTGAACGAGACTCCTCATTATAGCTATACTTTTCACTTTCACTCCAATTAGCCATTGTGAATTTTCTTTCAAGAGAAGTACCTACAAAATTTAAGTAAAAAATATAAGAGAAGTTCCCCACTTTACTCTTTCACGTGTTTAACACTCAATTTTGGTGGTTACTCTTCACTTATATTTGCACTATTCTTTCACTTTTGTTACAATGAGCTCATCTTCTTACTTTTTTTTTTCTTAATCTTTCAATTTTTCTCACTCAATTTCTTCCTAATTCTTCCCAAATCAAAATTTTGAGTCTACTAGTTTTAGTTAACTAAATTCCAAAGGATAAGAAGAATAAGATTCCAAGATATAATTTATTCAAACACTTGGTAGGCAACAAGGATTGACACAAATGAATAAGAATTCAAGTAGAGGGTTGCCACTTAAACTCAAGATGTTTAAGAAAGAAACAAGGCAACAACTACTATGCAAAATACAACTAAGACTCAAGAAAAACAAATTAATATGAGATAGAATTCAATAATGAATAACACTAGGGCTCAAGTAGACAAACTAGTAAGAAATAGGTTCAAAGATTGACAATGTTCAATTAACCCCAAATATCACAAAGTAGATCAAATTCTAGAACTACAACCTACTAGTCACAAGAACTATAACATACAAGTTTAATGCAGGTGAGAGATATAAACTAAGAACTCAAACAAGAAAATGTAGAGTCACCTTGGCATTTCATCAAACATTTGGCAGGTAAGGTTGAAAGTTCATAAAGTCTATTAATCTTTAAGTAAATGATACTACCACAACCTCAAGGGAATCAATTTTATAGCAATCAACAATCATTCAATGCAATGATAACACAAAGATATTTAAAATTTAAAGAGGAAGTAGTATGAATTCAAAGTTGCTCATATTTCCAAATAAAAATAAAGTTCTCAAGAAAACAAATTTTCTTGTGACATGAAGAAAGATTTACCTAACTAAGAACACTCTCCAAGTAAGGAAACTTCTACACTTCATGGATGCATTTCATCAAACACATGATATGCATAGCAAAAATTTCTTTTAGAGCTTTCATCAAACACCTTATATGCATAACTTGTTAATCAATTTTTCCTTAACAAAATTAGCCTCATCTTAGCTCAAATTCATTAAATTTTCTTGACAAAAGATTCCTTAAACATCAACACATAATGTAGGCTCACTTCCTCAATAAGTTCATGGCCAAAATTGAAGTTTTTAGCATTTAAAATTTTTAAGATTGCAAAATTTTCAACAAGGTTCTTGAATGGTTTTGTACTTTGTTTTACTTCTAAATCAACAAATTTTTATGCCAAATGACACCCCAAATGTTAAACTAATATGTAGGCACAATTCCACATCAAGTGCACGACAAATGTTGAAAGCTTTAGCTCAAGAAAAATAGTAAGTATAAAGCTGCAAAAATCAGAATTTTTGCAACAAGATCTTGAAGAGATTTTTGTGCCTTTTTCCAAGGAAAGTTGTTTTAATTGGAATCAAAACAAAGCCAGCTCTGATACTAATTTAATATGAGCATAGAAGCATCGGAATTTCAGCTCCAAAATGAAAGAAACAAAGTTACAATTTTATCACACTTGAGCATACCAAAACAAGGAGTTTTATTTAATATATTTTCAATAAGAACAAAAGCATTAAACACCTCTTCAAACCCCCAAAATTAAACCTTCAAAAGATGATATTTTCAAGATTCAAACAATATAAATGAAGACTTAAATAGTGGTATAGATCTAAGAAATAAGAAACCAAGAGTTGGTCCCCACACTCCCTACCAAACTCACACCTTAAGAACGCTAGTTGTAAAATAACTAACACCCTTAAGATCTTGTGAAATCTACTCTAGCCTACTTCAAAGGCATCTTAACATCCTAATTTAATAAAAGATTACAACACCAAGAAAATGAGTTTGAAGGAACCCTTACTTATTCCTATCAAACATACTAGGAGACTAGGCAACCAAGCACACAAGGATAGTGAAAAAGCTTGGATTATCTCTTGTAGTTTAGAGACTAAATCAAGATGGAACCAATCCTTTGATTTGGTCTTGATGAATGTGGAAATCACCCAAAAGGATTACCCTCCCAAACTCTCTCTTGAGAGAACTTTGATATCTCATTCAAATGTCTAAGATAGTTATGAAAATATAAAAGTTTTGGAGTCTTTATACAAGATCTTAAGCCTTGGTCATAGAAAGAAATAAAAATATATAACTAGACCTTAAAAATAAAATAAAATAACACACAAAATGGCAGTTTGGATGGCGTCTGGTGCCGTTGGGCAGGCCTAGCCTGCGCCAATTTCTTTGTTCTTACTCTAAGTTACTATTTATGGCACCAGTCAGTGTCAGTTTGTATATAGGAGCCAACACTGATTTATTTCTAAAGGAACAATAATATTTCTACCAAGTGTATACTCAACAAATCTTGCTCTTGTTCTTCGTAGTTCCCTTAGGCATTTCTTTGATCCTCTAAGTAGGTTTGTAGACACCATTAGCCCTTCTAGTTGCTCATTTGCACTCCAATGATTGCTCCATTGTTCTCAAAGTCTAGGCCATATGTTTCTTTGATCTTCCAAATGGCTTTGTAGTCAATATTGTATCCTTGTGATGCTCATTTGGATTGCCTTCCATCTCTTACTCATTTAGCTTCTAATTCTTGGCTATATGTTGTCTTGATCTTTCTGGAGGATTGTTGTTCACTAGTTGCACCTTTTGGCCCTTCTTTCTTCAACTACTTCTTCACAGGTCTCTTGGCTCTTGGTGTCATGGTTTTGTTAGCTCGGGATATTCTATGAAATCTTTTGAAAATGTATCTCATCCAAGGAACCATGAGTTGTAATTTAGATATCTCTTTTCCTTTTTTGGATTGGTCTTCTAGCCTGGGATGATTCTTATGATAAGGCTCAAGTAACACTGCTTGGCCTAGGCTAAGCAGCGTTGCCTATTTTGGCAGTATTGGGCAATGCTGCTCGATTCACTCCTAGCTTTTCTTCTCCTCAGCTTCATTGTCCCTGATTTGTGGCACTCCAATCGATACTCCTTTGTCTTCCAATCCTTTCTTTTGAGTTTTCTTAGCTTTTCACATGAATTTGTGGTTATATTGACTTACTTTTGGTACTGCTTAGATTACTCATTTCTTGATTACTCTTTAGATTTTGGCTTGTAATCTTTGAAAGTATTCATAAAATTCTTTGATTTGTAATTTCCTATGGATCATTTGAATGTGCCTTAGCCTTCCATTCCCTTCTTTTTGAAATGCTATGGCGCTTGAGCAAATTGCTATCATTTCTCCTTTTTTGAAATAATTTGTTCTTGAATCAATGCCTACATTCAAAGAAGGTTTTTTGTGTGAGAATAAGTATTTATGCTTATAAATGTACACTTCTGTTTGAGGATAAAGGTTGCAAAATTCCACTATATGTTTAAAAGTACATTGAAATGGCTTGCAAATATTCTTTCTGATTATTTAAAGCTGCATTCCATGAAAATAACTTTAAATATTCAAGAGCATACATAAGACTTACTGGAAAGTAATTGAGTAATGCTTGTTTTGCATTGAAATTAATTCTAGGTTGTATTTGTTCCAAATTACAATGTCAGTGTAGCTGAGCTGCTAATTCCTGCGGTGAACTTTCATAGAATTTAAGGTGTCAAGCTCACTCTTGAAATCTTCTATTTCACAATTGTGACCGCATTTTGGTTATTGAAGAGCTAATAAACCTAGGTGATACTTTGTTTTGGTAAGAAGTTTGGTAAGGAGTTGTGTATAAAAACTTTACCTTAACTGTGTCATGACCTAGTAACATGGTCAAATCAAAGTTGAATTATTTTTCTTCCCTATTCAAAAAGTCCCTATCCAATGGGTACACATTGTAATAAGAAGGAAATCATTTCCACCATTGAACAATTAATTTGAAGCTCGAAAACAGATTTTATGGATCATAATTGTTGGACTAACATCAGTTGTGCCTATTTTCTATATATATTGGACTAAAATGTGATTGAAATTTGGCTATTTTTGCTTTTATTTTCAATTTAATATCATGACAGTTTCCTTTTTTTCTTGTCAATATCATATATAGTCTTCACCATAATGTTTTGGCATATGGTGATAATTTTTTTTTTTTAGTAAATATGTTGATTAATAAGGTCTAGATATTATCAACAATATTGATTTTTTTTTTGTTTCTCCATTTTCTTGGTAAAACCATTTTTTTTATTAATTGATATAATATTTTTTGTTATGTAGGTGAAAAGAAATGCAAATTGAAGTAGGCTTGTTAAACTTGGAGTAGACCTTAGTCTACATATATATATATATATATATATATATATATATATATATTACTTTATGATTTTTTTTTACAAATTTATGAAAATTAATAAATTTAGCATATATATAATAAATTACACACAAAAGTACTATTACCCTTGTATATTTATTTAGTTGATTCCAAGATATTTAATAATAAATTTATTTTGGTAATGGATTGAACTTAAATAAAAATTTATGGTTATTTTCTTTTCTTTTAATGTAAATTATCATAGGGGTATATTGCAATTGGTCTAAAATATTAAATTGTTACAATATTCAAAATATACTAACATTTATAGGTTAGGGATATCAGAATAAGAGGATATAAAAAAATATCATTATATTAGGAATAATATATCACACACAAGTATTAGAAAATATATGATTACTTACATAAAGATTTGTCACATTAAGGTAGATATGCTCCATAACCAAGTGTCAAAAAATAATAATTATTTTGGCATTTAGTTATGTTATATTTGAAGCAATTACTAACATTACAAAAAAGTCATAAAATAAATAAATTATAATATACGAAGATGACACTATGCTTCATAATGTGACAATATTATGTACTAAAAAAAATTTAAATATTTGGTTTGCCCTATCTTTATTATTACAATAATAAATGTCATAAAAAGAATTTATAAATACATCTATATATGTTAGCATAGGTTCTTACAGTAATATTGATTTATGACATTTATAAATGTCAAAGACTTTTCCTGACATCACTTTGGACGACACTCTTTTTATATGTCATAATAGACCAAATGTAAAAAAAAAAAAAAACCCCCTCTATAATGACACAAAAATATCATTCACTGTGAGTAATGAATGATCACTCTGCATGGGTAATGGGTGATTACTCTTAAATTAGTTTTATACTATATACACATGAGTTAGTTTTTTTGAATGATCAAGGTGATTTTATGAGTATTTTGTTGGTTGAATTGAATGCTTGACACATCTTGAGATGGTTTAGTGCCTAAAAAATATTTAATTTATAGAAAAAACTCTGTCAGATTTTTGTTTTCAAAATTTGAGAATCTTGCGTGGAAAATGTTGGAATGTATGCCTAAAATGGACAATGTATTTTTGTATTTTTGAAATTAATAAAATACTTCATTTATTAATATTTTTTTGTTTACATATATGTGCATAATAAGGTTTAAGTGTGTCAGTAAGTAATCTATGTGATTGAGTTGTACTTTCACAGTAAGGTGTAGATTTTGAGCTTGTTGGTGTGTGTTTGTGCACTGTGCTCCAATATGAATGTGTAAAGAAATAAGCTCACTCTCAATCAAGTTTTTTAAAAAAATAATAAAAATACCAATTTAGTTAAATACACACACACATTATTGGGCAAGTATATCCACCATGTAGTATAAAGTTTAGTTGGTAAGTATCGAAGATCCCCAGGAATTGGGTCAATTACCGCTACTTTCACTTGAATTCTATTGTTCAATCAATTAAAAAAAGGAATAAGCTAATTAATTATTAACTATACAAGACTACCACAAAAATCGATCAACCTAAATTTCAAGTCAAAGAACAAAAGATCACAAGGAAGATTTAAGCAAGGAAAGGAGATTAACCATGCAATTAAATAAGAATTCCCCCATGATTACTTAAATAATAGACATCACTCAATCAACTGATAGCAATTTCAAGAATTGGCTAGATTTCCAAAATAAGGTAAAACTCTCTCTCTCTCTCTCTCTCTCTCTCTCTCTCGCGTAATGAATTCACTACCCTAGGATCCAACCTATGGATATCTTTATCTCACAAATTAAACCCAAAGATGCAAAATAATCAAGTAAATCTCAATAAGCCAAAAAGCCCTAGAACTCGTATCTCTAGGTGATCCCAAAATTTCATCTACCATAAAGTTCTTAATCCTCTAAATCATTTCTTAAGTTCATCAAAGGATAAAAAAATCTATTAGATTAATACCAAAAGGAACCCATCTCATATATATTTCTCAAGTTTAATACAAGAGAATTGCCCAAATTAATTAAATCCAATCAATCAAATTCAAGTAATAGATTTCTCAAAATAGAAATCAATTAACCAAAAATCATCCAATACAAAAGTAAAATAGGGTAAAACCCTTTAATTATAATTCAATTCAATTAAATTTAACAACCCCAACTCAAATCACGAAGAAAAAGAAAAGGAAACTCATATACATGACCTCTTTTCTTCTTTGCATGCTTAAATTCGGGGCTGCTCATTCTTCCTTAATTCTTCATTGATCTTCTCTTCTTTTCTTTTTCTTATCTTATACATCCTTTCTCAAGTTCAATACAAGAGAATTGCCCAAATCAATTAAATTAATCAATCAAATCCAAGTAATAGATTACTCAAAATAGAAATTAATTAACCAAACAATCATCCAATACAAGAGTAAAATAGGGTACAACCCTTTAATTATAATTCAATTCAATTAAATTTAACAACCCCAACTCAAATCACAAAGACAAGGAAAAGGAAACTCACAGACAAGATCTCTTTTCTATTTTGCAAGCTTGAATTGGGGGCTGCTCCTTCTTCCTCAATTCTTCCTTGATCTTCTAATCTTTTCTTTTTCTTATGCTTTCAAATGGTTCTTTGATGAAATTCGTGGGTGGCTCCTCCCTATCTCTTCCTCTAATTGTAACACCCCACTACCTAGGCTCGCCAGGGCCGGGGATGTCGCCTCGTCCAAAGGACAAGAGGTCTTTATAATTAGGTCACACAAATAAAATAGCGGAATAAAAGTAATACTTTAACTTAAAATTTATTACATCCCAAGAATAAATCCAAGAAATTTCAAAAGAAAAAAAAATTCATAAATAAAATTATCCACTCTCAACTCCCCAAAGCAATACATAAAAATAAATGATAACATTCTCTTCCAAGGCAGATAACACTAGCTACTCATCCCCACAGCATAATCAAGCTGAAATCATGGTAAAAGGTGATGAGATAGAAATCTCAATAAGTCCGTGTGTGCTTTGGGTATTCAGTGAAAATAGTTTGTGGATGCAAAGTGTGAAATCTTTATAAGAGAAATATTAGCAAGCAATAAACATTAGTCAAAAGCAAGGTGGTGTTTTAGCTTTTTCAGCCACACATAATCAATAAAAATCAACCACTGGAAAGAAAGGGTTATGGGTTACCACATGTTGGGCCCCATAACTGGTCAGAATGCCGACACTTTGTGCAGACTGACAAAAAGTATGTGATCGGCCTACCGGGCAAAATACTCCTCATTCTCTATACCCAAACAACAACCGGGTGTCCATTCCGGCATAACACAGTCACTTGACTGAAATAAAACTGCTAGCTCGAACCGGCATGGCTAAGTAGTACTGACATTTCTCTAAGTTGAGCTTATCTTCTGGAGGTGGCCTCCTGCCAAAAGACTCACTCTTGCTCTTCAAAACTAGTACTACTAGCCTACCCCTATTGAGTACTCAACGTAACATATCCCCCTTTTGGGAAAATGAACATAACATAGTTCTACTTGAAAATGGCAATTAATGATTTCCAAAATCTTTGTCAAAATCAGTTTTAGAAAGAGTTTTGAATTTGAGTAAATCTACTTATTGATTTCCAAATAATTTATTTGACTAAAATAAGAAAGGAATCAATCCTCAATTGCCTTTATAGAAATGAGTGTCCATGCACTCTATATTTGGCTTGCCATAATAAACATTTTGCATCAAACAGGTTTTATGCAGGAGCTTACCTGATTCTTACTCACAATAAGAGGTCTCCAACAGCCTACCTAACCCCGCATGGGGTAAATATAAACCACAATCAAATTCAAGCTAAAATTCACTTTCTCAATTTAAAACTAACTCGATTCACTACTACTATGATCCTAGTGTCCCAAACTTTAAGACAAAATAATAAAGGAAAAGGGTTTATAAGTTAAGGCTAATCTGATATTCAAAATAATTAGTATTTTGGGAAATAGGTACTAATAAGCTGAAGATTTAAATCCTGCTAAGAAAAATTTAGAGTCTATTTGATGAAGAGTCCTAGGTGGTATTGCGTAAAATAATGATTTATTAATAATTATTTGCTAGAAAATAATTGATAACTAAAATTAGTTGAAAATAAATTTTAATGAGTCTTGATTGAAAGATAATAGATAAACTTTAATAGGTTTTGGTTAAAAGATAATAATTAAATTTTAATAATAAATATTTTACTTATTATGATTATTTTCATAAAAGGCTTTAGTTGATTTCATCATTTTATGTAACATCTATATGTTTTATTTTTCTAGCAAAAGCTATTATTTATTTGACTAAAATATCCTTATTATATATAATAATCCAAATCTACCCTTCCTAGGATTTTTCGAAATTACTAGCCAAAAATCATAATATTAAATATTTATTGAAGAAATAAAATTAGCTTAGGGACAACTAGGTCATGATCATAATTCTATTGCTAACCACAATCATGAACATATTCACCCCTTCACATCATCAAATCATGAATATAAGCATAGATCCAAATTTACTAAGGCATTATCTAACCTTTACTAGCATAAATATAACCATGACTTTAATAATCACACAAGAATATAAATCCTAGTCATCATTGATGACATAATCTCTAGTATACTTAATCATGGAGGCATGCATTAAACCCTAAAACACCATACATTCAACCAAGATAATCAACTCATGCATAAATCCCATCTCCATCATATTTATACATATATTCATGCTTCAAACTCAACTCATCACAACAATACATACTCAAACCCTATTCATAATCCATCTTCTATTAACATCATCATAGAGACATGAATCTAGAATTTAAAAGGAGGGTTAAAAAGGCTTATTTGATTGATGAATACCTTGAAGGAGTTTCGAATGGATCTCAATTCCTAGATGACTAGATCCGTCCAAGGAAGTTGAAGAAAGCATAGCCATTGGTGAAGAAGTCATTCGGCCAAGAAGGAGAGAGGTTCGGCCAGAGAGAGAGAGAGAGAGAGAGAGAGAGAGAGAGAGAGTCCATTAGCATGTTTATTCATATACATATTCATTAGAGATCAAAGGTTAGAGAAGATGAAGTTGTTAGAACAAACCAACCTTGAAGGTATTCTTGATCATTCACAAAAATTCTAGTTTTTGATCCAAAAGAGCAAGTTGGATTTTAGAGTTTGATGTTAAAAATGGTATGGATGGACTCACGGCAATGAGTAGATGAATTTTGGAGTTTTTAGAAGAAGTTTGAAGTGATTTGAAGGGGTATTAGGCAAAAGGAAGGAGTAGGTGTTCTTGATGTGCTATGTGTTCTTGAAGGTTGAAGAGAGTAGAGATGTCTTGATTTGAAGCTGCCGAAATTCTGAAGGATTAGGGCTGGCCGAATTGTTTATAGGGTTTTGATAGATGATTTTCTGGTTTGGAAGGGAAAAGGAAAGGCTAGTTGTTGAAATCATAAAAGAATATCTTAAGGAATCAAATTTGGAAACTAAATATAGTAAGAATATCTTTGATCATTGGAGAGCTTTTGGCCAAATTGTTGTGCAGTGTTTCTGCTGGATGAAAGTTGATTGAAAAGGGGTAATGGTGGCTGAAAAGATGGAGTGAAATGGTGAATAATAAGTCTGGTTGTTTGAGGAACATTTTATGGAAGATTGCTAAATTAATGTTGCTAGAATTTTGGTATCTAATCAAAGCATGATTTTAGAGATTTACTGGAGAGATTTTCAGGCAGCCATGTCTGATTTTCATGTAGGAGCTTGGGGAAGACAATGGAGTTCTGATCATGGCTGTTTAAGAGTGGTTTGTGCAGAAGAAAGCTGAAGTTTTGGCCAGGGATGAATTAGGAAACAAAGCTGAAAATTTTCCTGTATAGAATTTTCGCAAGGTGCTGGAATTTCTGAACAGTTTCGGCTGCCATTTTCCAGTCAGCTTGCAGAGAGTTTGGAGGAGATTTTAGGGGTCTTTCAATGCTGGTTTCTAGCCTTCTTTATGGAGGAAAAACGTGGCTAAGATGTTGAGCAAAAACTGAAAGAAAACAGTTTGGTTTCGGACCTCCAAAGCTGCGAACTCAACCAGAAATTTCTCTGGTTTTGCACAGCATTTGTGCAGTCCGAAAATGGCCAAGAAAATTTAGATCTCAAGCTGATCAAAAGGCCATTTTCTGGCAGCATTTGGGAGGGAATAATATCTAAGAATTTCGACACCTTGAAGGCACAAAAAGCTGGAAAAATTTTAGTTAATGCCATGAAGGAAAATGAACATAGCTAGAGTGCAATTTTAGAAGGTTCACTAGAGGGATTTATTCTCTTGGAATCTCCCACAT
Organism: Voacanga thouarsii; assembly: GCA_026120185.1. NCBI lineage: Eukaryota > Viridiplantae > Streptophyta > Magnoliopsida > Gentianales > Apocynaceae > Voacanga > Voacanga thouarsii. The sequence continues at coordinate 2,434,690 of JANUWF010003368.1, forward strand.
CTCTACCACATTTTCAGACCATAAGATGTCTTTCACTAAGACATTTTGAACCTTCAAAGCCATAACACTTTACTGAAATTTCTGGAATGAAATTGGCTAGAACAAATTTGACCAATCTAATTAATTGAGAATTAAGAGAAATTAAAGATCAAGAAGAAATGAATTCTCTTAGGAAATTTTGAGTAGGCACAAGAATAGGATTAGAGTACTCCTATCATGTCTCCCCTAGAGCAACACTTCTGCCCTATGCTAAGGTTCTTAAGGCCGAAAATACCCATTCCTAAGCAAAAATAAAATTTAATCATGCTATAGCTCCACGATGGAATTTGAACCCAATACTTTAAGAATTAATTCCAAAGCTCTAACAACTAAATCACAACAACTCTTGATTTTATTTTCTCTCTAAAATATTTTTCCTATTTAATCCTCAAGCTATCTCCCTATTTCCTCCTCAAGAAAAAATTATCATTTTGCCCTTCTTATCCAATAATCATAATCAAGCCCCCTAGACTATAAAACACAAATTCAAAGCACATAAAATCGTATAAAAATATATTTAAACATGCAATTAAGTATGATATGCATCCTAACCCCCTTACTCTAAGGTTGGTTCCGACTGGGGTTTCATACTAATGACCTATTTATAGTTTTTTCAATGAAAAAAAAGCCCAAAATACGCTGAACAAAGCATAATCTGCAATGTTACACAGTGCCATGGATGTAGATAGGAACAGTGTCGTGCATGCCTTGATCCTCTAATTTCCATGTCAAATGACGTCATGGTGCTTATTGTTGCCCTGTACTCGATTGTTGCGCAGTGGTGTGAAGCATGCTAATTATGGTGCCATGGAGCTTCTGATGTTCCGCAGTTTCTAACTTTTGATGATGCATGACAACATGTATCTTGACTGGCATAGCACCATGTAAGCTCAGAAGATCGATCTCTAAATTTCAACTGATGCATGATGGTATGTAGATCATTGCCGACGGTGCTGTGCATACCCTATATAGCTCATTTTTCAGTGTTTTCTCCTTAAATTCTTTTCTAACTTCAATTCTTTTAATCTACATCAAACAAGGAGAAATTTAGGAGAGATGAGTAGCAGTCTATAATGAAAATTAAAGAATTTAAGCTCAAATTCTATATAAAATATGCATGAAATAACTAAATATCAATCCCTTACACTTAAACTTTTGCTTGTCTTTAAGCAAATTTTTACAATCAAAACATTTCAAGCAAAAACCATGTATACCAAGAATAGATCTTTAGCAACAATGATTTTTATAAAAAAATTATCCAAATTCTCTTGAGATGAAAATTCAGTTTCAAGTCATCTAACTAAGCTTAAACTCATATAAACCTGTGTATTTAGATAAATAAAACCGAATCCATCGAAGTTAGATTAAATAGGTCTATATTTATTCAATTCAGTCTCATCCTATCTCTTGGTTCAAGATTATGACTCCAATGATTTGTATAAGCTAGGAATAAGGGTTACTTAAGTTCTCTAATTTCCAAAAGCTACTACAACCTGAGTAGTAAACAGGAGATTAGTCCATACACTTGTTTTTACAAGGTAAATGTAATTATCTAGTAAAGATGGAATAAAAATATTTTAACCTTTACATTACCCTTATTAGGGTAAAATAATACAAATGCCTAGTAAAGGTGTAAAGAGTGATTTTTCAGCATTTGCATTGCTTTACTCTATGGAACTTTTTCTTACTCCAATTTACATTTACTTAAATCCAGAATTAGGATTGGCTAGAAAATCATAGAATATAAATGGGCTAAAGTTCCTTACTTATACTTCATCATAAGTTTCTCATCAATTCCCAAGAAACAAAATGTCACAAAATTTACTAAAATATAGATAAGGTTAAGTTAAATTCTCAAGACTTGATATATATCACACCAAATATACACATTGACCAAAGAAAATCCCTTCAAAACAACCTTAATCAAAATTCACTCATCAAGAGACAAAGAATAATAATTCTAAACAAGTCAAAATATACTAAAAATCGAAAAAAATTTAGCTCAATTTACCTTTTGCACTTATAATACTCAATTCTCTCTCTCCTACACTTAAAATGCACAATGTCCTCATTGGCAAAAGGAGTATGCAATGTTCGTATAATGGGACTAAAAGAAATGTGAGAAAAGAAAATAGAGTAATACTCCCTATGGAATTTTGCAGCTCAATGTAATTCAACAAGAAGAGAAGAAAGGCTTATCCATAGAAATCATAAGAGTTATCTACAATTGTCAAAACGAAACAAGTACTAAAACAAAGAGAACATAAGTAAATTGAAGAAAAGGGAAATACATAACAAACTACTGAAATAATATTTGCCTTGAGTTATAGAGCAACAATTGATCCCACTCTTTGAACTCCCGATTTGGTAAAATATGCTTATCATGCTATTGCTTGACCTTTTCCTTATACATTTTGCGGTTCTCTTAAGCTTCACTCCTCAACTTATCTAGTTCATTCAATTAAAGAAATCTCTTTTCTTGTGCAGAATCAAGATTAAAATTCACTAACTTAATGGCCTAAAATGCCTTGTGCTCAATTTTCACAAGTAAATGATAGGACTTCCCATAAATCAATCTATATGGAGTGGTACCTAGAGGTGTCTTATATGCTGTCCAATATGCCCAAAGAACATCATCTAGTGTCACACTCCAATCTTTTTTAGTATGGTTCACCACTTTTTCTAAAATGCCTTTTAACTCTCTGTTGACTACCTTTACTTGACCACTAGTTTGGGGATGATAAGGGATAGCTAGCTGTGGGTAACACCTAACATGTTTAGCACTCTCGCCAATTGATTGTTGCAAAAATGAGTCCCCCTATTACTTAAAAGCACTCTAGGCACCCAAACCAAGTAAACATATTTTTCAAAAACTTAACCACCACCCGAGCATCATTTGTTGGCAAAGCCTGTGCTTTCACCTGATACATAGTCAACAGTCACCAAAATATACTTATTACTAAAAGAACTTGGAAAGGGTCCCATAAAATCAATTCCCCAACAATAAAAAATTTTACAGGCTTGCAATATTGATAATGGCATCTCATGAGCCTTAGAAATGTTAATGTCCTTTGGCATCTATCATAGTTTTCACAAACCTGTGAGCATCCTCAAAAATTGTATGCCAATAAAATCCCAATTCTAGAATTTTTCTTGCATTGGCTTAATAGTGTCCACCAGTTGATCCTTCATGACAATGACGGAGAATGTCTTTGGCCACCTCTTGATCCATATATCTTCTGATAATGTGATCTATACAACAATGAAAAAGAAAGGGATCCTCCCAAAAGTAATTCTTCACTTCTAAGAGAAATTTCTTTCTTTGTTGTGAGGTGTATTCCTTTGAAATAATCCACGCAGTAAGATAATTAGAAAAATCAGCAAACCATGAAGAAGATGAAGTTTTACTCTCAATCCATAATAATTGTTCATTAGGAAAAGTATCATAAATTTCAATTTCTTTTAAAGGTTCTAGATGAGGGTTTTCTAGTATAGACAAATGGTCTGTGGCAAGATTTTCAGCTCCTTTCTTATCTTTGATCTCCAAATCAAACTCTTGTAAAAGTAACACCCACCTTATTAGTCTAGGTTTAGCATGATGTTTAGCCGGTAGATATTTCAAAGCAGAATGATCAGTGTATACACTCACTTTAGATAAAATAAGGTAAGAGCGAAATTAATTAAAAGCAAATACTATAGTAAGCATCTCTTTTTCTATGGTAGCATAATTCTCTTGAGTATCCCTAAGAGTCTTACTGGCATAATAAATTGGTTGAAAGCTTTTCCCTTGCCTTTGTCTAAGCACTGCATCCACTGCAAAATCACTAGCATTACACATTAATTCAAATGGTAGGGATTAATCAGGTGTAACTAAGACAGGAGAATTAGTCAGTTGGAACTTTAATTGATTGAAGGCTTGAAACACTATTCATTAAAGTTGAATGGAGCATCTTTTTCTAGAAGAAAGGTGAAGGGTTTGGAAATCCTTAAAAAATCATTGATAAATCTTCTATAGAAATCTGCATGTCCCAGAAAACTTCTGATTGCGTTTACAGAGGATGGTGGGGAAGCTTCTCTATGATTTCAATCTTTTCTCTATCAACTTCCAAACCTTTACTTGAAATTTTATACCTTAACATAATACATTCCTCTACCATAAAATGACATTTCTCCCAATTCAACACAAGATTCATTTCTTCACAATTTTGGAGTACTTTTTTCAAAATTTTCAAACACAACTTAAAAGAATCCCTAAAAATAGAAAAGTCATCCATAAACACTTCCATTATCTCCTATGCTAAGCCTTCAAAAATAACCATCATAAATTTTTGAAATGTCCCAAGCCCATTGCACAATCCAAACGACATTTGCCTATAAGCAAAAGTTCCAAAGGGGTAGGTGAACGTGGTCTTCTCTTGATCTTCAAGAGCTATAGGAATTTGAAGGTAGCTAGAAAATCCATCTAAAAAATAGTAGTACATGTGTCCAGCTTGTTGGGTATCTCAAGCTCGTATCGTATACGATGCAGTGGAAAATAAAATGAGATACCCTCCCAGGACCCGTCTATGTATGAAAAACAAGACATAAAGAGAGTAAATGTAATAGCTTTTACCTTTAGGTGATCGTCCTAAGAACAAAAAATTTCTTCTTCAAGTTGAGGCGCGATCCAGCAATCCTCATGATCAACCTCCACGTGAGTTGAGTGCCTAACCACTATAATCACAGTGTGTGATTATCTCTAACAGTGATCCACACAGAGGGTATACTCAAGCACCAAAATTTCCCGTGCTAGCAGAAAAATATGGCAGCTAGGGTTCTTTGATTAAGATCAAATCGAGAGAGAGAAGAGATGAAGCTGTTGTTTCGTGGCTCTTGGTTTTTTGTGTGTTGTTCAACTAGGATTTTCATGTTTTATATCTATTATATATTACACGACATTCCCCTCCAAAACTGAGAGTTCTAATCCTATTAGAATTCCCTAATTGTAATTGGAAACATGAAGTTCTTACAGTTACAACGTAGACCACAAATCATAACTAATTATAATTTGTCCACAACAACTTTTCTTTCTCTCAATCAACCTCACTATGTTATCAAATAACATCTTGAGTATATTGCGTATGACCTATTAGGTTTCCCAGTCAATTGGTAGAGAACATGAATTAATCCAAACATCTTTGAGATTAATAATCAATAATTAATTAAAATTAATCCTATTAATTCTAATCAGGATTGGTTTATTAATTCATCAATTAATAAACCCATATTCCCAGATTATGAGCGGTATCTAGCAACACATCATGACCACCCAAAAGTCCAGGAAGTCAAGTGGCTTGACATGAACCCTTTAATAACAAACTTCAGTGCAATTAACTCCTTTCACCATACAATATCTCATTCGGTTTGGAGTACGGAATTAGTGCCAACTTTCTCCAGAAATAATTCTGGCCAGAATACAATAGTACTTGTACCAGGAACCCACTACTCTAGATATGTATCAATTGGAACTATTTTCAATACACAATTGCTTTGGCCAAAGACTTATCGAGTAGTAATTCGTACAAGTGGCCGTGGGATATTCGCCCCTACTATTAGGAGTGGCGAATCCTTTATTGACCATCTCAACTACTTTCGTTTACCTCACAATGTACCCAATATCTATCTCATAGGTGGCCCTCGATTGAGCTCCGGAGATTGGAATCAAAGTACAAAGCTCAGCAAACAAAGTATCTTGGAGATCTCAAATCTAAGGATACTTGCACGTTTGCTATGTTGAGATTATATCACTGGCACTAAATAGTTATCCATGTGATTATCTAAAAGCTAGGTCATCCAATGAACATGTTCTATTAACAAGCATCCATGTGTTAACTTTGAGTATCTCAATACTCACGGTTATGAGAACAATCGCCTGATCAAATCAAGAAGTCTAACACATGCTAGTCTTAACGCATTAATGATGTCCTGTCTCATTAATAGTATGACTAGGGACTATTTAAGTACTAACACCATCCAGTGTAATAGGAATCTCATATCATGATCTCTATCATGATTTCCTTAACACAGTGTTGTACTAGGGACTTTATCGAACAATTATTTTACTTAAAGTAAATAAAAGAAACTGTAAGATAAATAATGTCTTTTATTACAATAAAATGTGTCATATATAATGTACCAGTAATTGCTTCTAAGGCACAACACTAACAAACTCCTATTTGCACTAGATCCAATCTTTCATGAATGTAATATCGAATGACTCAACATGACAATCATGTTTCTTTTGGGAAAGTGCTTTCGTAAGTGGGTCAGCTATGTTCTCATCTGTGGGAACTCTCTCTATCTTTATTTCCTTAGCTGCTTCAGAAGTGGCTATGTACTCAACTTCCGTCGTAGAGTTGGCAATAGTCACTTGTTTGGAACTTTTTCAACTTATTGCCCCTTCACACAACGTAAACATGTAGCCAGATTGTGATTTGAAATCATTTTTGTCAGATTGAAAACTAGCATCAGTATACCCATTTATTTTCGAATCACATTCTTCATATACTAAGAACATATCTTTAGTCCTTATAAGTATTTAATGATGTTCTTTATAGCTGCCCAATGACCCTCACCAGGGTTGGATTGGTATCTGCTCGTCAAATTGAGAGCATAAGATACGTCGGGCCTAATACATATCATAGCATACATGATAGATCCAATTGCTGAGGCATATGGAATCTTACTCATGTGATCCCTTTCAACTTGTGTCTTGGGAGACATCGACTTTGAAAGGCTTACACCATGTGACATGGGTAAGAATCTCTTTTTGGATTAATTCATGCTAAATTTCTTTAGCACTTTATCTATGTATGTAGATTGTGAAAGATCAAGCAACCTTTTGGATCTATCTCTATAGATCCTTATTCCAAGAATATAGGTTGCTTCTCCAAGATCTTGCATGGAAAATTGTTTGGACAACCAAATTTTAACCGTTTACAAGACAGGTATATCGTTTTCTATTAGCAATATGTCATCTACATAAAGCAGTAAGAAAACAATTGCACTCCCACTAACCTTCTTGTATACATAAGGCTCATCCATATTTTGAATGAAACCAAACTCTTTGATTGTTTCATCAAAACAGATATTCCAACTCCTAGAAGCTTGCTTAAGTCCATAAATAGACATTTGCAGCTTACACACCTTTGTGCTATCACTGGATGTGAAACCCTCAGGTTGTGTCATATACACTTCCTCAGTCAGATTTCCATTTAAAAAAGCTGTTTTCACATTCAATTGCCAAATCTCATAATTATGATAAGCACCAATGGCTAGGAGTATCTTGATGGATTTTAACATGGCTACTAGCCAGAAGATTTCATCATAGTCAATACCATGTTGTTGATGATAACCCTTTGCCACTAGTCGTGCTTTATAGGTAACTAAGTTACCATCCATGTCTGTTTTCTTCTTGAAAATCCACTTGCACCTAATAGGTTTAATTCATTTGGGCAGATCAACCAAGGTCCATACTTGGTTATTGTACACGGAATCCATCTCTGACTTCATGGCCTCAAGTTATTTGCCAGATTCTGAACTATTTAGAACATCTTTGTAGGTAGTAGGCTCATCTTCATCTATGAGCAATACGTCATTGTGGTCACTGATGAGAAATCCATATCTCTCAGGTGCCACATGTATCCTACTAGATCTACGAGGTTCTTGTGTATTAGAAGGTTCATCTATTCTCTCAATAAATGTGGGGATAGACGGTTGATCCTCATTTGTTTGATCTTCATGAACTTCACTAAGTTTAATCTTACTCCCATTGTCCCCTTTGAGCATGTGCTCTTTCTCTAAGAAGACGGCATGCTTCGAAATAAACAATTTGTTTTCGTAGGATAAATAGAAGTAATATCCGAAAGATTCTTTCGGATATCCCACAAACAAACATTTGTCAGACTTACTATCAAGTTTGTCTGATTGTGCCCTTTTAACAAAGGTAGGACAACCCCATACTCGCAAGTGAAATAACTTTGGTCTCTTACCAAAGAACATCTCAAATTGGGTAGTATCAATCGATTTTGTCGGAACTTTGTTTAGTATATAAACAAAAGTTTCTAGTGTATACCTCCAAAACAATTTTGGTAGGTCTGCAGAAGCCATCATGGTCCGTACCATGTCCAGAAGGGTTTGATTCCTTCTCTCAGATACATCGTTATGCTGAGGTGTATGTGGTGGAGTCCATTGAGATAATATCCCATTATCTCTAAGATAACTCAGAAACTCTTGGCTCAAGTATTCTCTTCCTCGATCAGATCTTAGAGTCTTTATACTTTTGCCAAGTTATTTCTCTATTTCATTCTTGAAGTCTTTGAACCTTTCAAAGGCCTCAGATTTGTATTTCATTAAATACAAATACCCGTATCGTGAAAAGTCATCGATAAAGGTTATGAAATAGTTATAACCTCCTCTTACTTGTATTGACATTGGGCCATATGCATCAGAATGTATGAGTTTTAATAACTCCTTGGCCCATTCTCCTTTTCCTGGAAAAGGAGTTTTAGTCATTTTACCTAGTAAACAAGACTCATATGTGCCATATGATTCATAATCAAATAACCCTAAGTCACCAAACTTGTGTAACTTAGAAACACGATTTTCATTTACATGGCTCAAACGACAATGCCATAAGTAAGAGGTGTTAGAGTTATCCATTTTAGGTTTCTTATTGTTTATATTGAGAACTGGATTATTTAAGTCTAGAACATATAAACCATTAACCAAAGTTGCTGAACCATAGTGAATATCATTCAAAGAAAAAGAACAACATTTATTCTTAAATATTAAATGAAATCCATATAAGTCTAAACACGTAACTGAGATAATATTTTTCATTAAAACTGGTACATAATAATAGTTTTGCAGTTCTAGAATTAATCCCGAAGGCAGGTTCAGCTCGTATGTCCCCACAACAAGTGCAGCAACCTTTACCCCATTTGTAGTACGTAAGTCCACATTGCCTTTCTCTAACCTTTTACTGCTTTTTAGTCCCTGTAAGTTATTGCACAAATAAGATCCACATCCAGTATCTAATACCCATATCTCATTTCTAAAGGCAGTATTTATTTCAATCATAAACATATCTGGAAAAAAAGTAGAAGTGCTTGTAAGCTTCTCCTTCTGCTTCTTGTCCTTAATGGTCTCCAAGTAGGCTTTGCAGTTGCGTCTTTAGTGGCCCATCTTCCCACAATGATGGCATGGGTCCTTGGTAGCTGCTTCCTTCTTGTTCACACCACCTTTGGACTTCATGGGAGCATACTTCTTCTTCTTTTGAACTTTCTTCTTAGAAGAGGAAGATTCTACCATTAAAATTGCATTGGAATCCTTCTTCATTGAGGACTCTGTAGTTTTAAGAAGATTGATCAATTCAGGAATAGTGGATTCAATCTTGTTCATCTGATAGTTAATCACAAATTGTGAGAAACTATTAGGCAATGACTGAAGAATTAAGTCAACACTTAAGTCATGATCCATCGCAAACCCAAGAGATCCGAGCTTCTCTATCAAGCCCAGCATCTTCAGCCCATGAGTGGCCACAGAAGAACCCTCTGCCATTTTCCAACGAAACAGTTGCTTTGAGATCTTATATCTCTCAGTTCTGGCTTGGGCATCAAACAGCTCTTGAAGATGTAAAATGATCGATTGAGCATCCATATGCTCGTGCTGTTTTTGCAACTCAGGAGTCATAGATGCCAACATAATACATGATGCTGTATCGCTATCCTCCTTGTACCTTTTGTGGACAGCATGCTCATCAGCATGAGCATCTTGGGCTGGTGGTGGTGGAATAGGAGCATCTAGCACGTAGAGCAACTTTTTCGATTTGAGAACGATTTTCAAATTTCTATACCAGTCGAGATAGTTTGATTCGGTTAACTTGTTGGTTTTCAAGATGCTACGTAAGTTTAAGTTTGTTAACATGATGTAAGTGACCTAGATGTAACGATAGAAAGTATTAGCTACTTGTATATACACATGATATGCAAATAATTAAGACTTTAATTAAGCGCATTTTTACTCCACTATTTTACTCAAACCAATAGCCCCCACTACTGATTCGGAAAAGCCCGTTGGAAGCTTTCCTAGTGGACCGGTATCCAAATTCCTCAAGAATAACCTTGGGTTTGCCCAACAAGCTACCATTGAGTTCATTGATAGGTATCAATACCAATTACATCGTATGTAACCACCGGATCATTGGGTGATTAACAGCTTTTAATCTTAAAGCCTTTTGGGTTTTCCCAACTTTTCCTCTAAATTTCTTTATGCTTGAGTTTGCCCAACCAGGATAAAGAATTTAGTTAAATCCGACCCATTAATTAGGAATTTAATTCCATAACTTGAACATGCCTAATGTCAAGTAGGCTTGGGTTTGCCCAACAACCTGATCTCGAAAAAGGACTCTTATTCTTACTATATTAACGGAAGGAATTAGGTTTAATATTAATTAAGGGATTTGTTCCTTTTAGTGATTTCGTTGAATGACATGCATAAAAATCAATAAATCACATAATTGATAATCATGGTAATAAAGCGATTACGCGGTATGGTTATGGACTTTTCCTAAATTAATTTCTTCGAGCTATAAAAGAAATTAATATAGTTAACCCTATGTGTTCATGCATGATTTAAGTAGAAGGTCTTACCTGCTCGCCTTGTTTTGGTCGTCATCTCCAGAATAGAATAATTTTACTCCTATCTAACCTATGTAAACTAATTACATAATTTCCTAAATAGAGAAAACCTCGAGTTACATTTGAGGAGAATTAGATGTGAAGAGAATTACATAAGAATTCTAGAGAAGGTAGGACACACAGGCCCTATTTCATAAATAAAAACCAAAACTGTAAAATGCATGAATAGATATAATTGGTTTTAGTCCATAACCATCCACCATGCTATTGACTATGCTTAAACAAAATAAACATATACTTTTATCATTCCAAAATCACTATATTGGAAAGACAAAACAAATTCTAAAATCACCATTTTATAAAGATACACTAATTTTAGATTTTCAAAATCATTATTTTGAAAAACAAAATTGTTTGTCTCAAAACTAATTTTGAGAAAATGCTTTTGGGTCCCGTTTCTCATCAAATAAGATTTTTCCCTTTCAAAATTCTATTCTAATTTTTTTTTTAAAAATACCTGGAAGTCGCAAACAGAGCAAAACCAGTGCCGGTTTGGAAGTCGGAGCCTGCACCGGCTCTGTTCTGGTTTTAAAAAAAATTTTCCTTTCCAAAATCGATTTCTGGACATAGTGAACAGAATGGAACCGGCACCGGCTTGGAGGTCGGAGCCGGTGCCGCCTGTGTTCTGAAACAATAGCGGCGATTTTTCAAAAAATTCCAGAAACAATTTCTTGTGCTTCCTTCTTATGCAAATTTTTAGTGAGAACAATTCTCAGCAGTATTTTCTGTTTTGAAGCTCTAAACAACAACCAATTTGTTAGTTTAAACAAAATCAAAACAAAAAATTAAGATGAAACGGAGGGCAACATCCATGTTACAAGAAAACGTTTTTCCTGCAGAAATTTTTAGCACTAAAGAAAGCATCTTTTCGAAATACGCTGTGACTTTTACACAATTATATTGTGCTACGACCCAATCCATAATGATCGAAACGATTTCGACTCGAATGAAAATAATTTTCACAGTAAACAAAGACAAATACGAAAATAGTTTTTCATGCCAAAACAATATCCGTAGACTACACATAACATTTCTCTGATACCACTGTTGGGTATCTCAAGCTCGTATCGTATACGGCGCAGCGAAAAATAAAACGAAATACCCTCTCAGGACCTATCTATGTGTGGAAAACAAGACATAAAGAGAGTAAAGGTAACAGCTTTTACCTTTGGGTGATCGTCCGAAGGACAAAAAATTTCTTCTTCAAGTTGAGGCGCGATCCAACAATCCTCGTGATCAACTTCCATGTGAGTTGAACGTCTAACTACTATAATCACAGTGTGTGATTATCTCTAACAGTGATCCACACAGAGGGTACACTCAAGCACCAAAATTTCCTGTGCTAGCAGAAAAAAATGGTGGCTAGGGTTCTTTGATTAAGATCAAATTGAGAGAGAGAAGAGAGGAAGCTATTATTTCGTGTGTTGTTCAGCTAGGGTTTTCGTGTTTTTTATCTACTATATATTACATGAAATTCTCCCCCAAAACTAAGAGTTCTAATCCTATTAGAATTCCCTAATTGTAATTGGAAATATGAAGTTCTCACAGTTACAACTTCTCTTTGTCCACAACAACTTCTCTTTCTCTCAATCAACCCCACTATGTTATCAAATAATCCTCTATTGTGTGTAGCCTATTAGGTTTCCCAATTAATTGGTAGAGAATATAAATTAATCCAAACATCTTTGAGATTAATAATCCATAATTAATTAGAATTAATCCTATTAATTCTAATTAAGATTGGTTTATTAATTTATTAATTAATAAACCCATATTCCCAAATCATGAAAGGTATCTAGCAATATATCATGACCACCTAAGAGTCCAAGAAGTCAAGTGGCTTGACATGAACCCTTCAATAACAAACTTCAGTGTAATTAACTCCTTTCACCATACAATATCTCATTTGGTTTGGAGTACGAAATTAGTGCCAACTCCCTCCAAAAATAATTCTGGTCAGAATACAATAGTACTTATACCAGGAACCCATTACTTTAGATGTGTATCAATTGAAACTATTTCTAATACACAATTGTCTTGGCCAAGGACTTCTCGAGTAGTAATTCCTATAAGTGATTGTGAGATATTTGCCCATACTATTAGGAGTGGTGAATCCTTTATTGACCCTCTCAATTACTTTCGTTTACCTCACAATGTACCCAATATCCATCCCATTGGCGGCCCTCGATCGAGCTCCGGAGATTGGAATCAAAGTACAAAGCTTAGCAAACAAAGTACCTTGGAGATCTCAAGTTTAAGGATACTTGCACGTGTGCTATGTTGAGATTATATCACTGGCACTAAATAGTTATCCATGTGATTATCTCAAAGCTAGGTCATCCAATGAACTTGTTTCATTAACAAGTATCCATGTGTTAACTTTGAGTATCTTAATACTCACTGTTATGAGAACTACTGCCTGATCAAATCAGGAAGTCTAACACATGTTAGTTTTAATGCATTAATGATGTCCTATCTCATTAATATTATGACTAGGGACTATTTAAGTACTAACACTATCCACTGTAGTAGGAATCTCATATCATGAACTCCTTAACACAGTGTTGTACTAGGGACTTTATCGAACAGTTATTTTACTTAAAGTAAATAAAAGAAACTGTAAGATAAATAATGCCTTTTATTAAAATAAAATGTATCATATATAATGTACCAGTGATTGCCTCTGGGGCACAACACTAACACAGCTAGCCTCTCTAGCATTTGATTAATAAAGGGAAGAGGAAAATGGTCATTTCTTGTACCTTCATTTAATTTCTTGTAGTCAATACACATCATCCAACCCGTTACAAACCTTGTTGGTATGAGTTCATTTTTCTCACTGGGCACTACTATCATACCTTATTTCTTAGGACCTATTTGGGTTGGGCTTACCCATACACTATCTGAAATTGGATAAACAATGCTTGCATCCAAAAGTTTGATCACTTCCCATTTTACCACTTTTTTCAAATTTAGATTTAACCTTCTTTGAGGATGTACCACAGGTTTGGTATCTACCTCTAGTAAGATCTTATGTGTGTAAAAAGAAGGGCTAATCTCATTTATATCAGTAATCTTCCATGCTATAGCCTTCTTATGATTTTGCAAAACTTGAACCAGTTGAAGCTTTTTTTCTTTATCCAAATCTTTGGTAATGATGACTAGAATTTGTTTCCTTGTGCTAAGAATGCATACTCTAGTTAGTAGGGAGCTCTTTCAATTTTAATGCATGAGGGTCTTCAACAGATAGTATCATTCTACCAAGACTTGACTTTTCAATTGTCTCAAAAACTTCTTGCCTAAGAATTCCTCACTACTCTCAACCTGCTCAACATGCGCCATGACTTCCTATGTAACTTGTTCTTTTACTTCATTTTCATTTAACATGCAGCCCAAGCCTTTTTGATGAATTTTTCTTGTATAAAATCATTGGCACATTCATTAAAGATACCCATTTCAAAGTAGGAGTCATCTTGCATAAGTAAACACTTCATGCTCTCAAAAATTTTAATCACTACTTTTTTATCTTCCACTCTCAATGTTAACTTCTCCCAGTGAACATCTATAATAGTCTTAGCAGTAGCCAAAAAGGGTCGCCCTAAAATCAAGGGGATTTTAAAATTCTCTACTATATCCAGAATGACAAAATCCACTGGAAAGATGAATTTGTTAATTTTAACTAATACATCCTCAACAATCCCCCTAGGATGGTTGATAGATTTGTCCGCAAATTGGATATTCATCCTAATAGGTATTGGTTCACCTAAGCCTAATTTCTTAAAAGTCGCATAAGGCAACAGATTGATACTAGCTCCAAGATCTGCTAACGAAGTGCCAAAAATAACATTTCCAATCACGTAAAGGATGGAAAAACTTCCCGGATCCTTTAGCTTCTTTGGTAATATCTCATTGCTTTGCACAATAGCAGAACATTCCTCATTTAAAGTTACTACAGGTAGTTCTTCAAGATTCCTTTTATTAGATAATATATCCTTGAAAATTTTGGCATACTTGAGCATTTGGGCTAAAGCTTCTACCAATGGAAGATTGATGTGTACTTTCTTGAATAAGTCCAAGAACTTATGAAATTATTCATTCTCCTTTTTTTTTCTTAAGTCTTCCTGGATTTGGAATTGGAGGAATGGAATTTGGCAGCTATTTGTTAATTGTTTCTGCTTCAGACTGACCCAACGGCATCGTAGCGGTCACATTTGATGGTGCCATCAGTTCTTTGTACTCATTATTTTCCTCTTCAATTTGTTTTCCTACCTGAATAGGGTTGTTTGTTGTTTCTAGTTCCTTTCCACTGCGAAGTGTGATTGCCTTGACTAAACCTTTTTCATTATACTCCTCACATCCTTCTCGAATAGTTCTTACCAAAGGCCCAAGTTATTTTTCCAATTTAATCAATAAATTCTCCTGTGTTTTAAGTAATTCATCCATCTTCTGGAAATGTGTATCAATTGTGATGGTGAAATCCACAAATAAATCTTCGATGAGTGGCTCTATGAGAGATTCTTTATCTCCTACCTCTTGATGCAACTGATCCTTTTTATGAAAATCTGAAGACATTGGAATTACCCTTCAAAATGATATTCCTTAAAGAGTAATAACCTATTCAAATCACAACTGTGTCAATTTTCTCAAGATAACTCATTTAACTCAAATGACTATCATTTCTCTGCAATTCCAAATAAAACACAAATAAAATAAAATAAAATGAATCTATACAACAACACTAAAATGGTTGTCCTAGAAAAGAAAATAAATTAGGTATTTACTAGAAAGAAAAATTTATAAACATATACAAACATAACAAATTAAATCAATATAACTCAAGTGTTTTTGGAATATTGACAACCGATGACCGGCAACGGCGCCAAAAATTTGTTAGTGTGTGTTCATACACCGTGTTTCCAATATGAATATGTAAAGAAAAAAAGCCCACTCTCAATCAATTTTTTTTTTATAAAAAAAATACCAATTTACTCAAATAAACACAAATTAGACAAGTATACCCATCATGCAGTATAGAGTCTAGTTAGTAAGTACCAAAGATCATCAAGAATCAAGTCAATTACCCCTATTTCCACTTCAATTCTATTGTTCAATAAATCAAAATAGGGATTAAGCTAATTAATTATTAAGTATACAAAATTACCACACAAATCCATCAACCCAAATTTTAAGTTAAAGAATAAAAGATCACAAGGAAGATTTAAGCACGAAAAGCAGATTAGCCATGCAATTAAATAAGAATTCCCCCAAGATTACTCAAATAATGGACATTACTCAATCAACTCATAGTAATTCCAAGCATTGGTAAGATTTCTAAAATAAGGTAAAACTCACAGTCTCTCGAGTAATGAATTCACTACCTTAGGATCCAACCTATAAACATCTCTATCTTACAAATTAAACCCAATGATGCAAAATAATCAAAGAAATCTTAATAGGCCCAAAAGCCCTAGAATCCCTATCTGTAGGTGATCCCAAAATTTCATCTACTACAAAGTTATCAATCTCTCAAATCCTATCTCAAGTTCATCAAGGGATAAACAAATTTATTGGATTAATATTAAAGGGAACCCACCTCATACATCATTTCTCAAGTTCAATACAAAAAAATTGCCCAAATCAATTAAATCCAATCAATCAAACCTAAGAAATAGATTACTCAAAATAGAAATCAATTAACTAAATAATCATCTAATACAAGAGTAAAATAGGGTACAACCCTTTAATTATAATTCAATTCAATGAAATTTAACAACCCCAACTCAAATCACAAAGAAAAGGAACAGGAAATTCATAGACAAGATCTCTTTTCTTTTCTTGTGCTTTCAAGGGGTTCTTTGATGAAATTCATGGGTGGCTCCTCCCTATCACTTTCTCTAATGAGCTATTTATAGTTTTCCAATGAAAAGCCCTAAATGCACTTAATAGAGCACAATTTGCGATGTTGTACGACGTTGTGGATATAGACAGGAACGGTGTCGTGCATGCCTTGATCCTCTAATTTTCATGTCCAACAATGTCGCAATGCTTATTGTTGCCATGTGTTGGATTGCTGCACGGTGGCATGAAGCTCGCTGAGCACGACGCCGTGGAGCTTTTAATGTTCTGTAGTTTCTGAATTCTGATGATACATGACGATGTGTATCCTGACCGGCACGGCAACGCAGATGCTCGAAGATTGATTTCTAAATTTCAGCTAATGCACGACGGTGTGTAGAACATTGCTGATGGTACCGTGCATACCCTGCATGGTTTTTTTTTTGTGTTTTCTCCTTGAATTCTTTTCTAACTTCAATTCTTTTATTCTACATCAAACAAGGAGAAAAGTGGCAGAGATAAGCAACAATCTATAATGAAAATTAAAGAATTTAAGCTCAAATACTATGTAAAATATGTATGAAATAACCAAATATAAGAGCTACTAATACATAAGCGAAAAAATTATTCTTGATCAATTGATAAAGTTGGACAGTTTATCAAAGTTTAAATCTATAACATCCTATATTTCCATGCTGTAGTAGACTGTAACTTTTGGGATGTTGGACTGTCTTATTCTCAGATAAGGGGTCTTTATAATAAACTTCATCTATTAGGCAGTGGAAATATTTCCAAAATATCTTTGTTGAACATAAGATGACACATAAAGTCTGACATCTAATACATATACTTAAGGGTATAACAGATCCAAGGTATAGCATGAGCCTCTGGAAGTCCACCGTGCTTTGGCTGCGCCTCTGATCCCTAAAATAATTTAAAGAAAATAATACACGTGGTAGTGAGAATTACTTAGTGAGTCTTGTGTGTGCTAATGATTTGTAAAACAAAAAGATAGCATATTATCACATAAAACTATTATGGGAAAGCATTGCATTTGTTTACTGAAAATAGTTACACAACTCACTATTGGAGTATTTATCCAAAATTTAGCCTTATTTGAAAAACTGAGTTTTACACAACATTATTGTCTCATTCTTAAAAAAAACAGGTAACTCTCTCGAGGAAGGTTGGTCAGCGGGCAAAGCTCACAACCCTTCGCTTTTGGCATCATGATCTTGTTGTGCCAAAAACTTTGCCCTACAGCACTCAACCGTGCATTATTAGAAAGGTGGAGTTATTGTCACAATCTACCTCAACTTATATTAATTCTTTTTACTTGCAGTAGTACGAGTCCCCATGATATGATCTTATGTTGGTAAATTTGTAGAACAATAACAAATAAATGTGCAAAACCCTTAGCTAAACAAGTATAACCTTAACAGTGAAAGTTTGTGGCAAAAGAAGAAAGGAAACTAACTATTCCCTAGCAAACTTTTGAAGAATAAAACATCAAAGACCCACAAGAAATATAGTAAGACCTACTATAAATTCACCCAAATATCCTTAACACAATAAAGAAAATCAAGAATAAGAGAAGTAGAACTATAGGCACTTAAGCAATGGAATTCAAGATAAACCTTAGAAGAATAAAGTAACAAGACCCAATCAAGAGAAACTACATTGGATTATCTAAAGATTTTAGAAACTCATACATATGGAGGAATAAATCTTAAGAAAGGTTTTGAACAAGATGAATAAGAAGGTTAAATCTCTCAAAGCTTGCTTTCATAATTTGAAATAATGTAAGATGAATTATTTTGTTAAATCACAAAAGATATATTTATACTACTCTAACCCTATCTAAGTAACTACTAAGGCCTCAAGATAATTTAAGGGCTTAAAAGGTCTTTACAAAGTGTTTAAAATAGAGAAAATGAGGAGAAAATAGCAAAAATTAGCAAAATAGGGGGTTCTGCCCGACTGGACCCGGCCTGGAGCTGTGCTAGACCTGGCGCCAGGTTAGCTCTAGAATTCCAGCGTTTGCTTGGCCCAACGCACCGGCGCCAGGTCTGCCTACTGGGGCCAGCGCTAGGTGTAATCTAGTAGCTGGATTTTAGCATTTTCACCCTCATTTGCTCATTCTTTTGGTGCAGGCATGGGTTGTTGTTGGGATTCTACTTGGATGCTCATCAAATTGAGTTCGTAGCTGCCTTTATCACTTCAAATCTCTTCCATCATCAAGTATGGTTGTAAGAGTAATTGGATATCGCGTTGGAGTCTTTTGGTCCTCGATTTTATCATTAGCCCTTGCATTGTCGCTCCCCCTTCTTGAGTTTGAACTACTTGGTTGGCTTAATTCCTATTATTTCTCCCTTCTTGAAGTTGATTCTTCCATGAATCATTACCTATATCAAAAGGAGTTAAGTCACTAATGTTGAATGTAGCACTGATTTTATACTTACCGGGTAAGTCGATCTTGTAAACGTTATTTCCAACTTGGCCAATGACTTGAAAAGGTCCATCGCCTCTTAGGTCCAACTTGCTCTTCCTTTAAGTAGGAAATATTTCCTTGCGAAAGTGCACCCAAGCCCAATCGTCTGGCTCAAATGAAATCTGTTTCCTTCCTTGGTTGCGCTTAATAGCAATATCTTCATTTCGCCTTTTGATAGCTGCCTTTACTTTTTCATGGAGTGCTTTCACTAATTCTGCTTTCTTGGCTCCGTCAAGATTCATGCGTTTTTCTACAAGCAAAGGAACCAGTCCAAATGTGTTAGCATATTAAAACCATATACAACTTTAAAAGGAGAGTAAGAAGTAGTAGAATGGATAGCCTGGTTGTAAGCAACTCAATGTGTGGTAAGTACTCTTCCCAATTCTTCAAGTTTTTCTTGATAATAGTCCTCAAGAGTTGGGTGAGTGTCCTGTTGATCACTTCCGTTTGCCCATCCGTTAAAGGTGACAAGTTGTGGAAAACAAAAGTTTAGTACTAAGTTTATTCCACAAGGCCTTCCAAAAATGGCTAAGAATTTAGCATCCTTATCAGACACAATAGTCTTTGGGATTCTATGTATCCTTACCACTTCCTTGAAGAATAAATTTACATTATATGAAGCGTTATTAGTCTTTGAATAAGTCACAAAATGAGCCATTTTTGAAAATCTATCAATAACCATAAATATGGAATCCTTGCCTCATTTAGATCTAGGCAACCCTAAGATAAAGTTTATTGAAATATTAATCCAAGGGCCATTTGGAATGGGCAAAAGAGTATACAGTCCATGTGGAAGTGACCTAAATTTAGCTCTCTACATGTTTTGCATTGGGAACAATATTTTTCTACATCCTTTTTCATTTTTGGCCAAAAAAAGTGTTCTTTGAGTGTGCCTAAAGTTTTTGCAACACCAAAGTGTCCCATTAGCCTCCCACTATGAGCCTCATTGACTAGTAATTTCCTAATGGACCCATTTGGTACACAAAGTCTTGACTCCCTAAATAGAAATCCCTCATGCCTATAGTATTTAGCAAATGCACATTTTTCACAAGTATGAAAGATTTCCCCAAACTCCTCATTATTTTCATACAATCTATTCACAAGCTCAAAACTTAGAATTTTAACATACAAAGAGTTTAAAAGTAAATACCTTCGAGATAGTACATCTGCAACCATATTGTCCTTACCCTTTTTATATTAGATGACATAAGAAAATGTCCTAATGAACTCCATCCACCTTATATGCCTTTTGTTAAAGTTTTGTTGGCTTTTGAGGTGTTTAAAGATTTCATGGTTAGTGTGGATCACAAACTCTCTTGGAAATAGGTAATGTTGCCAATATTCTAATGTCCTCACTAAAGCAAAAAGTTCCTTGTCATAGGTGGAGTAATTGGTGGCTGCCTCGGAAAATTTCTTACTAAAATAAGTAATGGGTTTTCGATATTAGGTTAGAACCGCACCTATCCCCACCCCATTTGCATCACACTCTATTTCAAATACTTTCTCAAAGTTAAGTAGGATAAGAATTGGGGCTTGGCTTAATTTGTTTTTAAGGGTTTGAAAAGCTTGTTGTTGTGCTTCCTCCTACTTAAATCCCACATTTTTTTCAGCACTTTAGTTAGAGGGGCTGCTAGGGTGCTAAAGTTTTTGATGAATCTTCTATAAAAGCTAGCTAGCCCATAGAAGTTACGAATTTGAGTAATAGTGGTAGGAGTGGACCAATCTTGGATGGCTTTCACTTTTTTCTTACTAACCTTAATCCTCTTAGCACTCACAACATACCTAAGAAATGTAATCCCCTAAAAAAAAAAAAGAGTATTTTTCCAAGTTAGTATATAATCTTTCCCTTCTAAGAGTAACAAGCACACATTGAAGATGATTCAAATGATCCATATATGATTTTTTATAAATTAAAATGTCATCAAAATACACAACAACAAATTTCCCAATGAATTCTCTCACGCATGAAAGTATTGGGAGCATTAGACAACCTAAATGGCATAACAAGCCACTCATACAATCCTTATTTGGTTTTGAAATCCATTTTCCATTCATTCCCTTCCCTAATCTTAATTTAGTGATAGGTAGATTTCAAATCAATTTTAGAGAAAATACTTGTACCAAACAATTCATCAAGTAAATCATCTAGCCTAAGAATGGGTTAGCGATACTTAACCGTGATACTATTGATGGCACGACAATCTACACATATGGGCTAAGTCCCATCCTTCTTGGGAATCAAGAGAATCGAAACTGTGTAAGGGCTTAGGTTCTCTTTCACATGTCCCTTCTCTAGTAACTCCTCCATTTGCTTTTGTAATTTTTTAGCTTTCTTTAGATTGGTTTTATAGGCCAGTTGGTTAGGGATGATGGTTCCGGGCACAAGGTCTATTTAGTGCTCGATTCCTCTTATAGGCGGCAATCCTCCGGGTACCTCCATTAGGAAAACATCATCAAACTCTTGGAGAATAACTACAATTTCACTTGGTAAAGACAAGGTAGAATCATTAGTAGAAATATAAGATTCTTTGCAAATAAGAAGGATAACCAGGTCTTTAGCCTCTATTGCTTCTATGATCTCACTTCCTTTTGTAAAATAATTCACTCTTCTTTTACCTCCCCTCTCTTGTCCTTACTCACTCCCATCCGTGATAGTCAATAGCACTTGTTTTTCCATTCTCTCCCTTAATTCTTTCCCTTTCCTATCTTGTTCTTTTCACTTTAACTTTTGTTTTTACTTGGCATCTTATGCTCCCTTTTTCTTTTCCGTTTCCCTTTTGATCTTTTGGTCTTTATTCACCTTACTTGGAGGTATGGGGATTAGAGTGAATTTAGATCCCTTCTTAACAATAGAATAGGTGTTTTTCCTCCTATTATGCTTTACATTCCTATCATATTGCCACGGTCTCCCTAAGAGCAAATAACTCGCTTGCATAGGTACCACATCATATAGCACATCATCTTTGTAGTTTTCCATCTCAAAAGATACGAAGACTTATTTGTTGACCCTCAATTTTCCACTATCATTCAACCATTGTAGCTTGTAAGACTTGGGGTGTTTAATCCGTTTCATTCCCAACTCATCAACTAAGTTTTTACCAATCACATTAGTGCAACTTTCACTATCCACAATGACATTACAAGGGGTCTTGTTGATTAGACACTTTGTGTAGAATATATTCTCCCTTTGTTGATGGTCTTGGTCTTCGATGGCTTGGGAGTTCAATGATTTCCCAGTGATATGACCTTGTGTGGGCTTTTTCTTGGTGTTATGGGTGGTTTAGTTAGTTATTGGTTCAACTCAACCCAAGGGATCAAAACAGGGAATTCTTCTTGTGATAAAAATGAGAAAATGAAATAATAACCTACCCTCAAGAATAGTAGAAAGTTCTACTATAATCTTACCCCAATATCCTTGAAGCAACAAAGGCAAATAAGAACAAATAGAATAGAGACAATAGGTATCCAAATATTGGAATTCAAACAAATCTTAGAAGAACAAAGCAGCTAAGACCCATTCAAAGAAAACAACATTGGATTATCTAACAGATTTATAGACTCATTCATAAGGAGTACTAACCCTTAAGCATGATCTTGAATAAGATGAACAAGGAGGCTAGGGTCTCTCAAGATTCTCTCTCAAATTTGAATTAAAGTGTATGAATTATCTTGTCAAATCACAAAATGTTCTATTTATACTACCCTAACCCTAGCTAACTAATCCCTAAGGTTCTATTACAGTTTAGGATTATAATAAGTCTTTACAAACAATTAAAATTAGAGAAAATTGAATAAAAATATAAAAAACGTGGGACAGCCGTCGGCTGCCTAGGATGGAGTCGGCGCCGGCTAGGGTCCTTGGAGCCGGCGCTGGTTATGATCTGCTTCCGATGATTGTTGGACAGATTGAAGTCGGCACTGGTTATGCTGCTTGGGGCCGGTGCCGTCTGTGCACTGGAAGGCCCCCTTTTGGTCAAATTTCTTCTGTCTTTGTTGCCGGCTTGAAATCTTGTTGGGGTCCTTCTTGGATAGTCATTAAATGAACTTTTGGCTAGCTTCCTCAACCTTCAAACCCTCTTCCAACCTCAAATATGGTTTTATGATCAATTGCAACCCGTCTTGAAGCTTCTTGGACCTAGATCTTGTCATCGGTCGTTGTCCTTGTATAGTCATGCCTCCCTTTTCTTGATCTTGACCTCCATGATGAAGTGGAGTCTCATCACCTAGTGACTCCAACTAAGGAATACTCTTGGCCAAACACTTCTCCTTCATCACTTTTCTCTTCTATATTTTCTTCTTGGTCTTCTTGGTATCGTTCTCCCTTCTCTTTTTCATCGGTGGAGACTTCTCCATAGGGGTTAGTGTACATAGCCCTTTTACTTGGACATTCATGATAAGTATGCCCATAGCCAAGACACTTGAAGTACTTGATATCTTTATTTCATTATGGTCTTTCCATGACTTTTCCCTTATCCTTATTCTAACCTTTCCTAAGTTTTTAATCTTTCCTAGATTTTCATTCTTCCTTTGGCTTCTTGTACTCCATTTGAAAAGATTTAGGAGCATCCTTCTTTTTAATTGGCATCTTGCTAGTGGTGTTCAAATTTTGAAATGTAGGCTTAGTAAAAGTCCTCCTCTTTAGTTGCTTTTCAATCTTGGTGGCGGCATGAACCATGTCCTCAAGTTGGTCATAGGAGTGCAACTCTACCAAATTGGCTATTTTCCTTTTCAATCCACCCAAAAATCTAGCCCTTGTTACCCAAGGATCCTCTTGGATTTGGGCTCACACCAATATCATCTCTATGTCCTTATAGTAGTCCTCCACGCCTCTATTTCCTTATTTAAGAGACTGAATCCTTTGGTAGAGGTCTCGGTAGCAGTGGTGTGGGACAAACTTAGACCTCATCATATCTCTTAATAAGTTCCAATTTTCCATAACTTCTACTCCCATTTGTCTCCTTTGAGTATCCATTTGTTCCCACCAAACCAATGCATACTCTGAAAACTTCAAAATAGCTAGCCTCACCTTTGATATTTCATTATAGGTATGGTATTAAAAGGATATCTACATTTTGCTCTCCCATTCAAAATAGGCTTCAGGACCACTCTTTCCATAAAATGTTAGTGGCTTCAACTTGATATGGTTTAACTCCCTATCCTCATCATTTCCTTCTCTCATTCCTCCTCTATTGCCCTATCCTCTATTGAATTCCCCATAGGTATCATCATGTTACCCTTTATACCATTCATTAACTCCATCAAATTCTCTTTCCAACCCTATTAGATTATTTTCCCTATTCCTTTCTTGACCCCTGCCTCGTCCTTCTCTTATACCATGCCTACCCCCTTTTATGGAAGCTTGTTGAAAACCCCCAATAGAGTGCTTGTCCCACTCTTCAACTTGTTGAGCATTCAATAGAGGAGTATGGGTATCATTATCCCTCATTCTAGGGTTAAAGGCTTCAAATCTCTCTTGACCTCTTCTTTGTGCAATGGTAGAAGAGGTACTAAGTTGATTCCTTAAACTCATTAGCTCCTTGTCATGTGTTGAAACTCACTTTGTATAGTTTTTATCAAAGCTTGCAAATCATCTTGCAAAGCCCTAACATCAAGTGGTTCTTCTTGTGGTCTACTAGAACTACTTGGATTAGGTTTAGGAAGTTTTTGTTCATGGGCCATGGCAATGAAATTACTCAAGGAGTTATACCTGTGAAAGAGATTAATAAAAAGAAGTAGTTCCTCTCTTCATTCCCTTGTGTGTTTACTCTTAATAGTTTTCACTCTACACTCGTATTTACCCTCTTTGGCTCTTTTGATGTTAGTCTCTCCCTTTTGCCTTTTTCTCAACACTCAAACCTTCTTGTTCAATCCAATCCTCTCCAATAGCCAAAGATTTTGTCCAATCAAGTGAATCAACAAAATTCAATAGATTTTTCAATTAGGGGGCTTAGGGGAATTTCAACAAACACTTGTTGGGCACCCTAAGCAAATAAATTTTCCAGCAAGAATTTCAAAGAACAAAGACTCAAATAGTGCAAGATCAATCACTAAAACATAATGAAGTAATTTTAAATAAGAAACGAATAAGAATTAGCAAGAACAAGAAACAAGAAAAATTAGTAGATAGGAATAGGAAGAACAAGACTACCACAAATGTGTAATGGCAAAGATGAGTTCAATGAGCATGTATTTCAGTAATAGAGTGATATACCAAATCCCAACATCCAAAGGAATGAAAATTAAAATTTAAAACTTACAATTATAGCCACAAATATCCTCATAGAACATTTATCAAACACCTTGGTTGCAATCCCATCACTTAAGAACAACCAATATTTTCACCCATATTCAAGCCGATTTTTACCATAAATATAAGATAAATTTGTTTCCAAGAATTATAATAACATCAATGAGCAATTTTCTCAAGGAAAAAAAAATCAAGAGATAGCAAATATTTTATGACCTTTTTGGAGCATGTTTTTGAGTTACGGGATTCTCCTATTTTTTTTTTCAACTTGTAGTTCTCATTTTCTTGATGTCAAGCCTTAACTGAAATAAAGACTTTCCTTACTCTGATACCAAACTCTTTGATATGATTTTGTGTTAAAAAATTTGTGGAACAATGGCAAATAAATAGGCAAAACCCTTGGCTAAACAAGTATAACCCAACAATAGAAATTTATGGCAAAAGAAGAAAAAAAACTATCTAACTATTCCCTAGCAAACCTTTGAAGAACAAAGCATCAAAGCCTCACAAGAAATATAGCAAGACCCACTATAAATTCACCCAAATATCCTTGATGCAATAAAGAAAATCAAGAATAAGAGAAGTAGAAATATAGGTACCTAAGCAATGGAATTCAAGATAAACCTTAGAAGAATAAAGCAATTAAGACCTAATCAAGAGAAGCCACATTGGATTATCTAAATATTTTAGAGACTCATATATAAGGAGGACTAAACCCTAAGCAAGGTTTTGAACAAGATGAACAAGGAGGTTAAAGCTCTTAAAGTACTCTTTCACAATTTGAAATAATGTAAGACGAATTATCTTGTCAAAGCATAAAAGATGTATTTATACTACCCTAACCCTAGTTAAGTGACTATTAAGGGTCCAAGACAATTTAAAGGCTTAAAAGGTCTTTACAAAGTGTTTAAAATAGAGAAAATGAAGAGAAAACAGCAAAAATCGACAAAACAATGGGTTATGCCTGACTGGACCTTATTTTAGGAGTTGTAGGAGTTGTGCTGGACTTGCTGCTAGGTCAGCACTGGAATTCCAGCACTCTGTCCAACTGGACCCGGCGCTAAGAGTAGGTGCAGGACCTGGTGCCAGGTCAGCATTGGAATTCCACCATTCATCTGGCCAAATACACCTGGCGCCAGGTCTGCCTACTGGGGCCGGTGCTAGGTGTAATTTGGTAGCTGAATCTTAGCGTTTTCTCCCTCATTTGCTCCCTCTTTTGGTGTAGACATGGGTTGTTGTTGGGATTCCACTTGGATGCTCATCAAATTGAGCTTGTCCCTCCAAATCTCTTCCGTCATCAAGTATAGTTATAGGAGCAATTGGATACCGCTTTGGAGTCTCTTGGTCCTTGATCTTGTCATTGGCCCTTGCGTTGTCGCTCCCCCTTCTTGAGTTTGAACTGCTTTGTTGGCTTGATTCCTATCACCCCACTTCGTAATCCCCTCACTACGAGGTTGATAAGGGTTGGTCACAAATTGGGTGTCTCACTTAGGACTAACCAATTAATAGTTTGCTTACGCATTGGGATAATGCTAGCTAGGGAACTCGGTTAATTCCAATGTCTTGTCGCTTCATTTCGAGTAAGATGATCCCCAACCTTGGTTGGGTAACTTGAGACCATCTATCTCTAATGAGAGCTAGTACAAAGGTCATAACTTCTACTAAGTACTCAAAGTTTCTATTGGTTCACAAGACCAGTATAATTCCATTGGCTCACAAGGCCAGATAAATATCCATTCTCGAAGAAATACAAATAAAACATTTTTTGGGGGCCAAATACCGTTTTTAAAAAGATAATCTCAAACCGAGAAATTTATTCCCAAGACCATAGCGAAAAAGGATAAAAAATTCTTCTCGTACGATAAAATAAATTTCTAAAGGTATTTTCGTCATTAGAAGAATACTCGATTTCAAAAGAAGTCTTATCCAGAAAATCTTGAATTTTAATTCTAAAAGAAGAATTAAATTTAAGGAATCCCAATTATGATTTAAAAAATTCATAATTCACATTTTTCCAAAAATCTTTTCCGTAAAAAGGAATATTTATGCTTTTCCAAAATAAAACATTGTTTCGACTCATAATTGATTGGAAGGAAGCTTTTTAGGTATACATTTATTTCTAAGAAATATTCATAACTCAAGTGAACCAAATTCCTTATTGAAAACACCATTTTCAAAAGTCTCCAATCAATTCTCCATTCAGAGAAACCATATTTTCTCAAAAAAGTACAAGGTCCATTAACCTAGTTATAAAAGGACTTTAGGCAAATTATTCACTGATTATGAATAGTTCCATTTTATGAAAAGTTCACATTTTCTATTCGAGCATTGCATGGCATAATACTAGTTTTTCCTTAGAAAAACCATAAGATTGTTTAGAGAAACCAAAAGAATTCAGAGAACATTTCATTAGCAAAAAATGGAGTTTAAAAAACAAGAGAGACTCGCCTCGTGTCCTTGATTAAATATCATGTCTAGCTGGTCACCAAACGCTTAATGTGAACAATCTACATTAAACATTGTTTCACGCTTAGTTTGGTATACCAAAACTTAGCTTAATATTCAACTAGTACCAATGTATGGAAATCACTCATTTCCTATTTCTTCATTCTCTTTGTAGAATAAGCACACACACACACACACACACACACACACACATATCGTGTATCCGAATCCTTTATTTCTTATTTCCACATTTTCTTTCACTTCATAAGCATAACATCTCTTCATGATTCTTATTCTTTTCATTTCTCTTTCCATATAAATAAAACCCCTTTGAGTTCATTTCCTTTAAAATAAAATTCTGCATTTCACTTCTTCTTGGCACACTTGTTTGTTTATATTACAACTTTTGATTCACAAGCCCAATTAATGTCAAACTAGTTCCAAAATATCTCTAGGACATTCCTTTATGATTTCCAATTCATGGAATAACAATTTCCTTTCCCATTTCATTCAGTTTTAATCATAAAGTCCCAGCTTATTCATCCCGTCACTGAACTGGCAGCCCTTAGTATTTAACCCATAACTTTTTATTTGCAAGTCCAAATCCTGTCAAATTAGTCTTCAAATGATCCTGAGACATTTAGCTACAACTTTCAGGTCATGGGGTTCCAGAAAAACTAGCCATATTTTCAGTTTATTGGTTCTTCAAGTCTGCTCGGAAATCACACAAACCAAATTTCTGTTTGTTCCTTTTTCTTCATACCATTAATTCTCTTCTCTATTCCATTTCACATACATGCTTTCTAATCATTTTAATGCCTTCTTTCCCATCTAAATATCACATAATCCACTGATTTTCAGACACAAGCAACTCAGTACTTTCATTTTTAAACAACACAAAATCAGGAGCCATGAATAACAATATTTCATTTTCCTCAACAATTAAACCATTTGATATCTTATTTCTTTCTTCCATCTTTGTAGGCATGAACAACCATTCAAACCACCATCAAAACACCTTTATTCTCCATAAAAACATAGTATATAGCCCTCCAATTCAACCGGCACGCACACAACAGCCCCAAACATAGCAATTTTTCAAGTAATTCTCAAAATTTTCATGAATTTTTCAATAAAATTAATACCAAAATAATCCTCACATTTTAATCTACAACTTTAATTCTAGGAGTATGATGTTTTACCTTGTGTATAAAAATTTAAAAGCTTGCAAATGCCCAAGCTTCTTCCTTTTCTCCTTCTCTCTTATCTTCTTGGAATTTCTCTCTTTTTTTTCTTTTTCTTCCTATTCTTTTCTCTCCCATTTCTTTGCTGATTTCTGGCCATTTATACAGCCCTTCCACCGCTATTTCATGGTCAACTTATGACCAATTTTGGTCATAAGTCAAATAGCTATGAAGAACTTGAAATTCTCCTATTGGTTAGTAGCAATTTTATCCTATTTCCCTTCTTTTCTATTCCTTTGTTTTTCCTTGTATGGCTGCCGGTTTTCAAGCTGTAAAACACAGCATTTCCACCACCATTCTTGGTCCAAATTGTGACCAATTGGTCAAAGATTGTGGGCTATCCATTTTCAACAAATTTTCCTATTGGCTTATTTAATTAAATTCCTTAATTCTTAAACTTATTCAATAAGCTTTAGCAATTAAATAATCCCACAAATATTTTATTCCTCCAATGATATTTTAACACTTGTTTTCATCCACCAATCATGTTACGCCGCTTGTCTCAATTTCGATCGCATTTCAAAATTTCTTCAGAAAATATCTATAATTCCGACCCGTATCGAAAAAATATTTTATTCTACCAATAGAATCTATAACTTTCACTGATTCAATAGTGGGAACCAAAATTCTCAATTCTTCCCAAATTATGGTCAAAACCCCGACCGCGGTCAAAATTACGGTAATACCCCCGATAGCTCATGTTATACCAAAATGTCTGCCTCATCGCGCAAATCAACTTTTGTTCTTGGCTTATACCCAAATTCTCATTCTATATAAAGTAGTCCTAATCTGAATATTTAAGGTACGAGTAGAATAAATCTAAAAATTCCGTCTAGGTCCCTATAAATTCTAAAATCCTAATAATAACCTTGGATATTTTTATTACACCAAGATGTTCATCTCATTATACTGATAATTTCTTATTCTGGCCATTGGTACAAATTCTTATTTTGTATATAGTAGTAGCTAGTCAAAGTGCAAAAAGGGAGGGATATTACAATCTCCTCTCTTTCAAGAAATTTTGTCCTCGAAATTGGATTGATTCTCAGGATTAAACTTTTCTTGTAAAAGTTCTAAATAACTTCTCTATTCCTTCATTCCAATCTTCCATACTATATCTATTCAGGATGATGGCTCCAAAATTTCTGATTCAAGTTTACTAATTCATCTCCAATATTCGAGGGCTGTATATCCCCTTCTTCTACATATATAACATTTATTAAGTCTTCTCTGGCAATCTTCGTATAAATGTCATCTTTTTTTGGCAAAACGTGGAACATTTATTTCTTTTCTTTTCTAAAATCGATTTTTCCTTTGTAAATTATTGCTCTAATAAATTGTTTATTAGGTCGTGTTACCTATTCCTATTCTTGTCTTGCCTACTCTTGATCTTCTATTTCTAGGCAAGAGGCCACTTCCACGGCAACATTATAATTGTTTACAGCTGTAATAATCACTGCCCGTCTTTTTTTAGGTCGTAACCCTTTTATAAATCACCGGGTCCAATCATATTCTGCTTGTACCAATAAAGGATAACATTTTGAAAGTTGTATAAATTCGGTAGCATATTTTCCAACAGTCATTTCTCCTTGCTTAAGACTTTGAAAATTTTCTTCTTTCCTTTCAATTATCCAGCGAGGTATAAATTCATTTTTAAATTCTCCCAAAAATTCCTCCTAAGTCCACTCTTTTGCTCTTGTTCTCGTTCTACTTCCTTTCTATTCTACTAATCTTGTGTTGACCTTTGAAATTTATATATTGCAAATTAGACTTTTCTCTATTTTGAATAGTTCAAAATAGAGAAAATATTCTCCATTTGGTCTATCTAGGATTCTTCCTCCACATGATTTGGTTTTCTGTAAAATTTGGGAGGGGGAAACTTCAGAAAGTGCTCTAAAGCTTGATCTGTGTCCAGTTCTAGACACAGTTCCCTCAACCGTAGGGTCTTGTTCAAGTTTTGAAGTATTTCAGTAAGTCCCGGCAAAGCTTTTGTCAGCACATTGTTGGAGAGTCAACTGCTCACTCTAGGATTACTCTTCTCATTATTGCCGATTAAACCTCCTGCAGTTGGATTTCCAGCAGATTGATGGGTGCATCTTCGAGGCATTTCTACTCCTCCTGAATATTTCTAACATGTACTTCTTAAAATATTACTGTCCATAGACATCAATAAAATTCAAAGTATCAAAAATAATTCACATGACATCTTCTAGTGGTTGTACAGTTATAGGGATACAATATCTCAAGGTGTAACATTCAGAAAGTTATGTTCATATATACCTTTAGAAATCGTTCTGCTACTCAATCCATTACCTTCTCAAAATGTAATTCTTCTCGTGTTGGAATCCCCTGCTGCATGTTAAAGTATAAAATAGTTGAATTATCTCACCTCTATAGGGTTGTAATATTTCCGACAATACCAACCGTGTTCCTTTTAACTTGGTCTTCAGCATAACCACGAGTAACCTTTCGCAACACATTTTCTTCATTTTTAAATCCACTTCATAAAACACCAAGTGAGTATATACATCTCAATACTTCCCATACATTTGACATGAAATAAAAGAAAATTTCTATTCTGCACATGTAAATGGGTATCTCTTGAGAAAATCTCATATTCTCCCAGCCTAATAGTATACTTTCACATATTGCTCTCGTATAGTCTATAGTCATGCCTTCTGTACTTATACCATTTTGCATATTAGCCCTTCTTTCATTTCTTTAAACTACTCTAAATTGTTCCCTTACAATTTTTGCAGTTACTTCCTAGGGGTCACCCACCCTACGATTTCTCTAACCCAAGCACGCTTCATTTTGAATTATCCAATGATTTTTGGTAGATTAATGCTGATAAAATCATATCCTTCCACACATTATAACAAAACAGGACATGTAGTACTCAAATATAATACCAGAGTACAACACAAATATGTATATCCTTGTCTGCACAATTCATATTGCACCATACATAAATGGCCTTTTGGTGTTTAACCTTCTTTACTCATCATCTTACTAATCCCAAAATGGAAAATTCAGAATTCTTTAAATAAATCAAATATGAGGCTTCCTTGACTTCTATTCCTTCACTATTGTTCGAGTTCAAGATTATAGACCCTTTTCAAAAAATGTCATAATTATCTCAACTCTCAATTTTTTTTTTTTAACTTATTAGAAGAAGTTATATCCAACTTGGATACCTCAAATTCTTATACTTTCACATATCCCCATATCTGACTCCATAAAATTCACTAACTTGATAAACCTACATTAATGTATACTATGATGGACTCCATCATATCCTGTTAGAGGCTTAGGTATTCTCCACCAAAAACTTTATTATGGATTCCGCTATGCTCTAATACCAACTGTAACACCCCATATTTTCATGGCGTAGTAGACTATAACTTTTGGGATGTTGCCCCATCTGATTGCTTAGGTAAGGGGTTTTTATAACGAGTTTCATCCAATAGGCAGTAAAAATTTTTCTGAAATATCTTTGTCGAACAAAAAATGACGCATAGAGTCTGACATCTGATACATATACTCAAGGGTATAACAAATCCAAGGTATAGCATGAGTTTCTGGGAGTCAATCGCCCTTTGACTGCGCCTCTGATCCCTAAAATAATTCAAAGAAAATAATACATGTGTGAGAGAAAATCACTCAGTGAGTCTTGTATGTGCTAGTGATTTGTAAAATAGTCAGACAACTTATTATCAGTTGTTGTTTCATAAAACCATTATGGGAAGGCATTGCATATGTTCACTGAAAATAGTTCTACAATTCACTATTGGAGTATTTATCAAAAATCCAGCCATATTTGAAAAAAATAAATTTTACACAACATTACTGTCCCATTTTTAAGAAAGACAGGGACCTCTCTTAATGGAAGGTTGGCCTACGGGCAAAACTCACAAGTCTTCGCTTTTGGCATCATGATCTTATTGTGCAAGGGACTTCACCTTACAACACTTAATCGTGCATTGTCGGAAAGGTAGAGTTGTCATCACAATTTACGTCAACTTATATCAATTCTTTTTGCTTGTGGTAGTACGAGTCCCTACTTCGTACTCCCTTTACCACGAGGTTGACAAGGGTTGATTACAAATTGGGTGTACAAGGACTAACCAATGAATAGTTTGCTTACACATTCGGATAGTGCGAGCTGGGGAACTTGGTTAATTCCAATGTTCTGTTGCTTCGTTTCTTGTAAGATGATCCCTGACTTTGGCCGGGTAACTTGAGACCATCTATCTCTAATGAGAGCTAGTACAAAGGTCATAACTTCTACTGAGTACTCAGAGTTTTCATTGGTTCACAAGACCAGTATAATTCCATTAAGCTCACAAGGCTAGATAAATATCCATTCCCGAAAAAATACCAATAAAACATTTTTCGGGGCCAAATACCGTTTTCCAAAGGAATATCTCATACTGAGAGATTTATTTCCAAGACCGTAGCGAAAAAGGATAAAAAGTCCTTGTATGATAAAATAAGTTTTCAAAGGTATTTTCGTCATTTGAAGAATACCCGATTTCAAAAGAAGTCTTATCCAAAAAATCATGAATTCTAATTCTAATAGAAGAATTAAATTCAAGGAATTACAACTATGATTCACAAAATTCACAATTCACATTTTCCCAAAAATCTTGTCCATAAAAAGGAATATTTATACTTTTCCAAATAAAACATTGTTTCGCCTCTTAATTAATGAGAAGAAAGCCTTCTAGGTAGACATTATTTCTAAGAAATATTCATAACTCATGTGAACCAAATTCCTTATTGAAAACACCATTTCCTAAAGTCTCCAACAATTTTTCCATTCAAAGAAACCATATTTTATCAAAAAAAGCACAAGGTCCATTAACCTTTTTATAAAAGGACTTTAGGCAAATTATTCATTGTTTATGAATAGTTCTATTTTATGAAAAGTTCAGATTTTCCATTCAAGTAATACTAGTTCTTCCTCAGAAAAATCATAAGATTGTTTAGAGAAACCAAAAGGATTCATAGAACATTTCTTCAATAAAATGTAATTTCACTAGCATAAAATGGAATTTATAAAACAAGTGGGTCTCACCTCGTGTCTTTGACTAGATATTGTGTCTCGCTAGTCACCAAACGCTTAACATGAACAATCTACATTAAACATCGTTTCACACTAAGTTTGGTACAACAAAGCTTAGCTCAATATTCAACTAGTACCAATGTAAGAAGATCACTGATTTCCAATTTCTTCATTCTCTTTGTAGAATAAACACACACACACACACACACACACACACACATATCGTGTATCCAAATCCTTCATTTCTTATTTCCACATTTCCTTTCTCTTCATAAGCATAACATCTCTTCATGATTCTCATTCTTTTCATTCCTCTTTCCACATAAATAAAACTCCTTTGAGTTCATTTCCTCTAAAATAAAATTCTGCATTTCACCTCTTCTTGGCACACTTGTTTGTTTATATTATAACTTTTGATTCACAAGTCCAATTAATGTCAAAATAGTTCCAAAGTGTCTCCAAGACATTCCTTTTTGATTTCCAATTCATGGAATAGCAATTTCCTTTGCAATTTCATTCAGTTTTAATCATAAAGTCCCCGCTTCTTCATCCCGTCACTGAACTGGCAGCCCTTGGTATTTTACCCATAACTTTCTATTCACAAGTCCAAATCCTGTCAAAATGGTCTTAAAATGATCCTAAGACATTTAGCTACCAATTTTACGTCATGGGGTTCTTGAAAAACGGGCCGTTTTGTTCAGTTTATTGGTTCTTCAAGTCTGCTCAGAAATCACACAAACAGAATTTCTGTTTGTTCCTTTTTCTTCATACCATTAATTCTCTTCTCTTTTCCCTTCCACATACATGCTTTCTAATCATTTTAATGCCTTCATTCTCATTTAAACATCACATAATCCACTGATTTTCAGACACAAGAAACTCAGTACTTTCACTTTTAAACAAAACAAAATCAGTAGCCATGAATAACAATATTTCATTTTGTTCAACAATTAAACTATTTGCGATCTTATTTCTTTCTTCCATCTTTGCAGGCATGAACAGCCATTCAAACCACTATAAAAACACCTTTCTTCACTATAAAAACATAGTATATAACCCTCCAATTCAACTGGCACACACAACAGCCCCAAACATTGCAATTTTTCAAGTAATTCTCATAGTTCTCATGAATTTTCCAATAAAATTAATACCAAAATAATCCTCACAATTTAATCTACAACTTTAATTCAAGAAGTATGATGTTTTCCTTGTGTATAGAAATTTACAAGCTTTCAAATGCCCAAACTTCTTCATTTTCTCCTTCTCTCTTTTCCTCTTTGAATTTCTCTCTCTATTTTTTTTATTCCTATTTTTTCTCTCCCTTTTCTTTGCTGATTTCTGGCTGTTTATACAGCCCTTCCACCGCCATTTCACAGTCATCTTATGACTAATTTTGGTCATTAGTCAAATAGCTATAAAGAACATGAAATTCTCCTATTGGTCAGTAGCAATTTTATCCTATTTTCCTTCTTTTCTATTCCTTTCTTTTTCCTTGTTTGGCTGCCGGTTTTCAAGCTGTAAAAACAGCATTTCCACCGCCATTCTTGGTCTAAATTGTGACCAATTGGTCAAAGATTGTGAACTATCCATTTTCAACAAATTTTCCTGTTGGTCGATTTAATTAATTCCTTAATTCTTAAAATTATTCAATAAGCTTTAGCAAATAAATAATCCCACAAATATTTCACTCCTCCAATGATATTTGGTAGCTCAGTAACATGTAAGTTGCAACCCCATTTGAACATTAATCTCTGTCTTTTCAACAATAGAATAAATTGTTCTAAGATAATTACCCAGTTCGAGGGCATGAGCATTGACGAACTTCAAATCAATCACTGCATAAGTACCCAAAAGTTTCCGGAAAGAACATAAACTAAGCAATTTCAATCATTCCCAAAATAAGAAGCATTATCAATGTGCACCATTTATTTCTTTTCTTTTCTAAAATCGAATTTTCCTTTGTAAATGATTGCTCTATAAATTTTTTATTGGGTCATGTTACGTGTTCCCGTTCTTGTCTAGCTTGCTCTTGATCTTCTATTTCTAGGTGAGAGGCCACTTCCACGCCAACATTATAATTGGTTAGAGTTGTAGTAATCATTGTCCGTCTTAATTCAGGTCGTAACCCTTTTATAAATCGCCGGGTCCGATCATATTCTGCTTGTACCAATAAAGGACAAAATATTGAAAATCGCGTAAATTTGGCAGCTTATTTTCCAACAGTCATTTCTCCTTGCTTAAGGCTTTGAAATTCTTCTTCTTTCTTTTCAATTATCCAACAAGGTATAAATTCCTTTCTAAATTCACCCAAAAACTTCTTCCAAGTCCACTCTTTTTGCACTTGTTCTCGTTCCACTTTCTTTCTATTCCACCAATCTTGTGCTGACCTTTGAAATCTATAGGTTGAAAATTGGACTTTTCTCTATTCTAAATAGTTAAAAATAGCAAAAATATTCTCCATTTTGTCTATCCAGGATTCTATCTCCTCCACTTGATTTGGTTTTTTGTAAAATTTAGAAGGGTGAAACTTAAGAAAGTGCTCCAGAGCTTGATCTGTGTCCAGTTCTAGATGTTGTTCCCTTAACCGTAGGGTCTTGTTCAAGTTTTGAAGTGTTTCAGTAAGTCTCGACAAAGCTTGTGCCACCACATTGTCGGAGAGTGGACTGCTCACTCTTGGATTATTATTCTCATTATTTTTGACTGAACCTCCTGGAGTTAGATTTCTAGTAGATTGATGGGTGGATCTTCGAGGCATTTCTACTCCTCCAGAACATTTCCAACATGTACTTCTTAAAATATTACTATCCATGGACATCAAGAAAATTCAAAATGTCAAAAAAAAGAAAAAAGAAAATCACATGTCATCTTCTACTGGTTGTACAGTTATAGGGACATAATATCTCAAGGTGTAACATTCAGAAAGTTTTGTTCATATACACCTTCAAAAATCATTCTACTGTTCAATCCATTCCCTTCTCAAAATGTTATTCTTCTCATGTTGGAATCCCCTATCGCATGTTAAAGTATATAATAGTTGAATTATCTTACCTCCATAGGGTTGGAATAATTCCGACAATACCAACCGTGTTCCCTTTAACTTGGTCTTTAGCATTACCATAAGTAACCTTTCGCAACATAGTTTCTTCCTTTTTAAATCCACTTCATAAAACACCAAGCGAGTATATACATCTCAATGCTTCCCATACATTTGACTTGAAATAAAAGAAAATTTCTATTCTGCACATGTAAACGGGTATTTCTTGAGAAAATCTCATATTCTCCTAGCCTAATAGTATACTTTAACATATTGTTCTCATATAATCTATAGTCACGCCTTCTGTACTTATACCATTTTGCACATAGGCCCTTTTTTCATTTCTTTAAATTGCTCCAAATTGTTCCCTTACAACTTTTCCAGTTACTTCCTAAGGGTCACCCATCCTAGGATTTCTCTAACTCAAGCACGCTTAACTTTGAATTGTCCAATAATTTTTGGTAGATTGATGCTAATATAATCATATCGTTCCACACATTATAATAAAACATGACATGTAGTATTCAAATATAATACCAGAGCACAACATAAATATGTATATCCTTATCTGCACAATTCATATTGCACCATACATAAAGGGCCTTTAGATGTTTAACCTTCTTTACTCATCATCTTACTAATCCTAAAATGGGAAATTCAGAATTCTTTAAATAAATCAAATATGAGGCTTCTCTGATTTCCATTCCTTCACTATTGTTTGAGTTCAGGATTATATACATTTTTAAAAAAAATCATAATTATCTCAACTCTCTATTTTTTTTTTTTGACTTATTAGAAAAAGTTATATCTAGCTTGGATATCTCAAATTTTTATACTTTCACATATCCCTATATCTGACTTCATAAAATTCACTAACTCGATAAATCTGCTTTAGTGTATACTATGATGGACTCCATTTTATCCCGTTAGAGGCTTAGCTATTCTCCACTAGAAACTTTATTATGGATTCCACTATGCTCTAATACCAATTGTAACACCCCATATTTCCATGGCATAGTGGACTGTAACTTTTGTGATGTCGCCCTATCTGATTGCTCAGACTAGGGGTTTTTATAATGAATTTCATCCAATAGGCAGCGAAATTTTTTCCAAAATATCTTTGTTGAACACAAGATGACACATAGAATCTGACATCTGATACATATACTCAAGGGTATAATAGATCTAAGGTATAGCATGGGCCTCTGGGAGTCGACCACGCTTCGACCGTACCTCTGATCCCTAAAATATTTCAAAGGAAATAATACACGTGTGAGTGAAAATTACTCAGTGAGTCCTGTGTGTACTTGTAATTTGTAAAATAGACAAATATCATATTATCAGTTGTTACTTTAGAAAACCATTATGGGAAAGCATTGCATTTGTTCGTTGAAAATAGTTCTACAACTCATTATTGGAGTATTTATCCAAAATTCAGTCATATCAGAAATTGAGTTTTACACAACATTATTACCCTATTTTAAAGAAAAATAGGCACCTCTCTCGATGGAAGGTTGGCCTGCGGGCAAAACTCATAAGGCTTCGCCTTTGGCATCACGATTTTATTATGCCAAGGACTTTTCCTTACAACACTCAATCGTGCATTGTCGGAAAGGTAGAATTGTCATCACAATCTCCCTTAACTTATATCAATTCTTTTTACTTGTGGTAGTATGAGTTCCCACTTCGTACTCCTTTCACCACGAGATTGACAAGGGTTGATCACAATGTCCCGTCGCTTCATTTCGAGTAAGATGATCCCTATCCTTGGTTAGGTAACTTGAGACCATCTATCTCTAACAAGAGATAGTACAAAGGTCATAACTTCTATTAAGTACTCAGAGTTTCCACTGGTTCACAGGACCAGAATAATTCTATTGGCTCACAAGGCCAGATAAATATCCACTCCCGAAGAAATACCAATAACATATTTTCTGGGGCCAAATATTATTTTTCAAAAGATAATCTCATACTGAGAGATTTATTCCCAAAATCGTAGTGAAAAAAGATAAAAAGTCCTTCTCATATGATAAAATAAGTTTCTATGGGTTTTTTCATCATTTGAAGAATACCCAATTTCGAAAGAAGTCTTATCCAGAAAATATTGAATTCTAATTCTAAAAGAAGAATTAAATTCAAGGAATCCCAAATATTTTCAACCATTCTTTGTCCAACTTTTGCATGGATGAGTACTTTTAGCCTTGAGTATAAGTTGGTGATCTGGTGAAGTTGGACTTGTGCACTTTGATGTATGATGGGTAAGGTCTAAATGCAAGGCAAAAAATCTTGTACATTGGGTGTATGATTCTAGATAATTAAGATAGATTTACACAATAGAGTTTCTTCGCTTCACCTAGTAAAGATATCACCCCCTTATGATTGTCCAAGATAATCTAAATGAACTAAGGTTCCGAGAAACGTGACTTAGTATTTATACTTTTGGGTAGCTCTTGG
The DNA here is from genome assembly GCA_026120185.1 of Voacanga thouarsii. Lineage (NCBI taxonomy): Eukaryota > Viridiplantae > Streptophyta > Magnoliopsida > Gentianales > Apocynaceae > Voacanga > Voacanga thouarsii. The sequence continues at coordinate 2,474,286 of JANUWF010003368.1, forward strand.
AAAATAATTTGGTATATACTAAAAGTCATGGATTATTGGACTAGTTATTAAAGGATGATCGATGTCATTAAGGAAGGTGTCAGTGCATTTTTCCTATTTCAATGATGGGTATTACGTAGAAGGGTATTTTCATCATTACACATGCAGGTAGAGGACATCGCGCTTGCAATATTATTCTTGGGGCTAATATTTCAATATGGTGATAAATTGAATATTTAAAATGATAAAGTATAGCTATTTGTTAGTAAAGGTATTTTGGTCATTTTAGTAGCCAAGAATAATATGTCTTTTGATCCCCAATGTAGTTCAAGTTACCTTAGTAAATTTTATTTACTATATGGGGTTGTTAGGTGAAATTAATATTAGAACAAATTATTTTAGGAGTCCAATAATTATTTATTTGGGTTAGAATAATTTATTGGGCTAATTTAATGAAATTGATTTATTGATTAATTATCTTGGAAATTTTATATTGGGCACAAGTACATTAATTAATTAATAAGAGAGTTATTTAATTAGCCTTGAGCTAATTTAATTAAATAAGTGTATTAATTAATTATTTTGAATAATTTTATATTGGACCCAAGCGAATTAATTAATTAATAAGAGAGCTATTTAATTAGTCTTGGGTAATTAAAAAAGCCTTAACCCACTAGGGTTGTGAGTGATAACTTTTGTTATTTTGGAAACAAAGAATAGCTGTCACAAGTAAAAGAAAAACAAAAAAGGAAATAAAAGAGAAAAAGTGGCGGTGGCTTTCGAAATTAAAAAAACCTGTTTTTTTTTTTTTTCCTTTCGAAAACCGAATTGCAATTTAGGCAATTGTGGTTTTCACTTTTGCAATATATACACAAAATTGAAACTTCCATATTTTGATTCCTATTTGATAGCAATGGTGTTGACTTTCAAATTGTTGTTGAAGTAGTCAACCGAGAAAAACAAAGGTTTTGATAGCTTTTTGAATCAATTGAAAAATAAGAAAAGCTTTGTATTTGTGTGGTGATGTTTTGGTGATCACGATTTTGGTCAACCAAAAAAAAAAAAAAAAACCAACAATAGAAAAAAGGCCTTTCGTTTTCTTTCGTTTTTTGTAGCCGCCAGTTCTTGATTTTATTCTTCTTTAGTTTTTTCCTTAAAAAAAAAAAATAGCTCTCTCAATATTCTTTCAAGAAAATAATTCTTTCACCTATTATTTTACTTTCACCAATAGATAATCTGTAGCATCCCGCTACCTAGGCCCGCCAGGGCCGGAGATGTCGCCCCGTCCAAAGGATAATGGGTCTTTATAACTAGGTCACACAAATAAAATAGTGGAATATAAATGATACTTGAACTTAAAATTTATTACACCCCAAAATAAATATCAATCCAAGAATAATTCCAAAAATACCAAAAACAAATCCGTAATAAAATTTATCCACTCTCATCTCCTCAAAATATTACACAAAAATAAATTATCAGAAAATTTTTCAAAGCATGTATAATCTAGCTACTTATCCCCACAGCAGGATCGACCTAAAATCATGGTAAAATGGTCATGAGACAGAAATCTCAATAAGTCCGTGTGTGCTTTGGGTGTTCAGTGAAAACAATTCATGAATGCAAAGTATAAAATTCTTTATAAGAGATCATTGACAAGCAATAAACATCAGTCAAAATCAAGAGTGGTGTTTTGGCATTTTCAGTCATACATAATTTATAAAATCAACCACTCGAAAGAAAGGATTACGGGTTACTACATGTTGGGCCCTATAACTGGATGGTCAGCATGCCACATTTTGTGCATACCGCCGGTCAAAATGCCACACTTTGTGCAGACTGACAAAAGTAGGTGATCGGCCTACTGGCTAAGATACTCCTCATTCTCTATACTTAAACAACAACCGGGTGTCCATTCCGGCAAAACACAGTCACTTGACTGGAAAAGAACACTGCTAGCTCGGACCAGCACGACTTACTGGACTGTGTCTTATCCAGGAAGGACTCACCCCTTAGGGGTGGCCACCTACTGAGAGACTTACCCTAACCCTCAAAGACTAGCCCAGTAGTCCACCCTTATTGAGTACTCAACGTAACATATCCCACTTGGGAAAAAAAAAAGAACAAAACATAGTTCCACTTGAACATGGCAATTAAGGGTTTCCAAAGTCTTTGTCAAAATCAGTTTTAGAAAGAGTTTTGAGTTTGAATAAATCTACTTATTGGTTTTCAAATAATTTGTTTGACGGAAATAAGACAGGAGACAATCCTCAATTGCCTTTACAAAGGTTAGTGTCCATGCACTCTACATTTGGCTTGCCATAATTAAATACTTTTCATCAATCACGTTTTATGCAGGAGCTTAGTTGATTCTTGCTCACAATAAAAGGTCTCCAACTGCTGACCTAACCCCGCATGGAAAAATACAAACCACAATCAAACTCAAGCCAAAATTCACTTTCTTAATTTAAACAACTCAACTTACTACTATCATGATCCTAGTATCCCAAGCTTTAAGGCCAAACAATAAGTAAATAGGTTTATAAGCTAAGGATAATTTGATATTTAAAATAATTAATGTTTTGAGAAATAAGTACTAATAAGTTAAAGGTTTAAATATTACTAAGAAAATTTAGAGTTTATTTGATGAAGAGTCTCAGGTGGTTTTTAGGAAAAATAATGATTTATTAATAATTTAGCTGTTAGAAAATAATTGATAACTAAAGTTAGTTGAAAATGAATTTTAATGAGCCTTGCTTGGAAAATAATAAATAAGTTTTAATGGGTTTTGATTAAAAGATAATAATTAAATTTTAATAACAAGTATTTTACTAATTATGATTATTTCAAAAAAAAAAAGGCTTTAGTTGATTTCATTATTTTTATATAATATCGATATATTTTATTTTTCTATCAAAACTATTATTTATTTGACTAAAATATCCTTTATATATATAATAATTCAAATCCACCCTTCCTAGGGTTTTTTCGAAATTACTAGCAAAATCATATTATTAAATATTTTATTCATGAAATAAAAATTAGCTTAGGGACAACTAAATCATGATCATATTTCCATGGCTATTCACAATCATGAACATATACAATCCTTCAATTCATCAAATCATCCAAATCATGCATACAAGCATAGATCTCAATTTATCAAGACATGATCTAACCCATACTAGCATAAATATGATCATGGCTTCAACAATCCAACATGAATATAAATCCTATTCACCAAATGTGACATAATCTCTAGCATACTTAATTATGGAGGCATGCATTAAACCTCAAATCATTATACAATCAACCAAGATAATCCATCCATGCATAAATTCCATCTCCTTCATATTCATACATATATTCATGCTTCAATTTCAACAATACATACTCAAATCCTATCCACAATCCACCTTCTATCAACATCATCCTAGAGACATGAATCTAGAATTAAAAGAAGTGTTAAAAGAAAGCTTACTTGCTTGATGAATTCCCTTGAAGGAGTTTTGAATAAGTCTCAACTTCTAGATGTCTAAATCCGACCAAAGAAGGTGAAAGAAGCATAACCATTGGAGAAGAAACCATCCGGCCAAGGAGGAGAGAGATTCGGCCAAGAGAGAGAGACCATTAGTGGGTATATTCATATATATATATATATATATATATATATATATATTCATTAGAGATCACGATTAGAGAAGATGGAGTTGTTAGAACAAACTTACCTTGATGGTGTTCTTGAGCCTTCACAAAATTTCTGGTTTTTGATCCAAACTAGCAAGTTGGATTTTGGAGTTTGATGTTAAGAATGGTGTTGATGGACTCACGGCAGTGAGTAGATGAATTCTGGAGTTTTTAGAAGTAGTTTGAAGTGATTTGGATAGGTATTAGGTGAAAGGAAGAAGTAGGTGTTCTTGGTGTGTTGTGTGTTCTTGAAGGTTGAAGGGAATAGAGAGTTTTTGGATAGAGGCTGCCGAAATTTTGAAGAGATTAGGGCTGGCCGAAATTTCTGTAGGGTTTAGGAAGGTGATTCTCTGATTTGGAAGAGAAAAGGAAAGGCTAGTTGTTGGAATCCTTGAAGAATATTTTTGAGAAGCAAATTTGGAAACTAAATATTCAAGAATATCTTTGATTCTTGGAGAGCTTTTGGAAGTCTGCCATGGCCGAATTTCTGTGCAGTGTTTCTGCTGGATGAAAGCTGATTGAAGAGGGATAATGGTGGCCGAAAAGATGGAGTGAAATGGTGAGGAATAAGTCTGGTTGTTTGAGGAACATTTTATGAAAGGTTGCTAAATTATAGTGGCTGGAATTTTGGTAACTAATCAAGAATGATTGCAGAGATTTGTTGGAGAGATTTTCTGGCAGCTATGACTGGATTTTTTGTGTAGAACTTAGGGAGGATAATGGAGTTCAGTTAATGGAGGTTTAAGGGTGGTTTGTGCAGAAAAAGGATGGAGTTTCGGCTAGGAGAGAATTAGGAAACAAAGTTGGAAAAACTACTGTACAGTATTTTTCGTAAGGCTGGAATTTTTTTTTTCTGGACAGTTTTAGCTGCTATCTTTCTAGCCAATTTGTAGAGGATTTGAAGGGGAGTTTCAGGGGTTTTCAAGGCTGGTTTCCATCCTTCTTCATGGAAGAAAAACATGGCTAAGGTGCCGAACAAAAATTGGAAGAAAACAGCTTGGTTTCGGACCTCCAAAGCTGCGATTTGCCCAGGAATTTTTCTGGTTTGCACCAACTTTGTGCAGTCCGAAAATGGTCAGAGAAATTCAGGTTGCAAGCTGATCTAAAAGGCCATTTTTCTGGTAGCATTTAGGAGGGAATATTAGCTAAGAGTTTCGACAACTTGAAGGCACAAGAAGTTGGAAAATTTCAGTTCATTCCAAGAAGGAAGATGAACGTAGCTAGAATGAATTTTTAGAAAGTTCACTAAAGGGATTTATCCCCTTGGAATCTTTCACATCTCCTCCACATTTTCAGACCATAAAATGTCTTCCACTAAGACATTTTGATTCTACAAAGCCATAGCACTTCACTGAAATTTCTAGAAAGAAATTGGCTAGAACAATTTGAACAAATTAATTAATTGAGAAATAAGAAAATTATGGATCAAGAGGAAATGAATTCTTCTTAGGAATTTTGTGTAGAACAAATGAGTAGGATTTGAAGACTCCTATCATGCCTCTCATAGGACAACATCTCTACTCTACTCCAAACACCACTAAGGCCGAAAATGATACTTCCCAAGCAAAAAGAAAATTTAACCAAGCTAAAGCTCCTATGATGGAATTTAAACCTAAGACCTCAAGAATTAATTCTAAGGCTCTAACCACTAAACCACAACAATTCTTGTTCTTATTTTCCCTAAAAAAAAAAAAAAAAATTCTTATTCAATCCTCAAGTTGTCTCCCTTTTTTCACCTCAAGCAAAAATTACTATTTTGCCCTTCTCAAGCAATGCTCACAACCAAGCCTTCGAGACAATAAAACTCAAATCCAAAGTATAGAAAATCATTTAAAAATATATTTAAACATGCAATAAATTATGATATGCATCCCAACCCACTCACTCTAAGGTTGGTTTTGACTGGGGTTTCACATAATCTATAAGAGGTTCGAGAATACTTTGGAAGATTAAAAGCTAGAAAATTTTAGTATGCGTATTTGATGCAAATGAGTCAATTCTTGGTCGGAATTCCTATGGAATAGGTAGTTGTGACAAATCAAAACATTCCATCAAACACAATTCCTCTGATTATTCAATTTAAGCGATCTAAAAGTAACTATTTCTAGATTTTGTCTCAGAAAAAAAATTTAAATTACTATTTTCTGCTATGTTTTTATTTTTTCACAATCCTTCAAGTGATATCAAAGCTATGGTTATAATTTGGGAGCATACTTAGGGTTAATAATTGGAAAAATATCCCTCGTAACTTTTTTATATGGTTGGATGTTGTGTACATCTCGCGTGTGAAGACATAGGCACTTGTATTTATTACTATTCGTTTTTTATAGAATTCATGTATGTCTTGTTTTGAAAGGTATATGTGATTGATTTTTTATTTAAATTCATCTACTGGAATTTTTGTAATAATATTGGTACTTGAGCAACATCGAAACTCCATGGAGAAAAAAAAAAAGAAGGAGAAAATGGTTGATGATTTTGGAGCAAGTAAGGAGCGGTTTGTCTTAGGTGACTCGATCACGGTTCGTGCGGTACGAGCTTCCAAATTTTTCTATTTAATTTTTTCTTGAAATTTTATTTTTTCTTTTGGGGCCCATATCATACAAGATTATTTTTCTTGCAATGGTTTATTTCTGATAATAAATAATTTTGTATGAAAATGGTTAGTGAAAGAAGAACCACCTTAGGATTAAATAAAACCATTTTAATTTTATTATTATGATATTTAATCCATTATTTGGTCACATAAGAATTATAGGTTAGAAATAGCATGTAAAAGGTTTATTTTGGAGTATAGCTACTTTATTTAATTTTGTGATCAAATGCACAAAGGTTTTTGAGATTTTTTTTTCTCTAGATAAAACAATTAAAGAAAAATATTTTTAAAATAGAACTACAAAATTTAAAATAAAATTAATGGTTTATTCTTCCAAACGGTTTTATTCTTGACATGGAGAATATTTTGAATTCAAGTTTTTTAAATTTAGTTTCTAAAAAATAGTTTTAACTTAAGTAGTGAAATTATCTTAAAGGGTTTTATTCTTGACATAGAGAATAGTTAATTTTTTTGGAATTTCACTAAAGTTAATAAAAACTAATTAATTTTAAGAAAATGTTTTTCCCCAAAACCTATTTTTTTCAAAAGATTATGTGGGAGAGGGGTTCTAACGGCCCCACGGCTTCCATCACGAGTTTCTGTTAGAGATTATGATTATCCTTGTGACATTTTGAGCATGATCCTTCACAGGAGAGATTTTCACGAGAATCTAGAACTAATAGGGGAATTATAATTAATGCCTAGGATATGTGTTAGTGTCGGCCTACTTATTATTTGAGACATTAATACTAGATTATCTGTAAGTAGTGCGAGTAGTGGCCATCTTATTGATGGAGCTATCTTTGGATTACTACCTATTAAGAAAGTTTAATTTGTAATGATTATATACTTAACTTAAAAAATTGTTAACCTTTCTATGAAGCTCTGTTAATGTTTCTGAAAGCAAAAAATTTCATATTTTTTGATAATAGTTTTAATAGGTTAACCATATCATGGAAATATTATGATGGTTTAAATATGCATTTCTTATATGTTTTTCAAAAAAAAAAAAAATATTTTTCTGAATGAAGTTTTTTTTCCAATAAACAGAAATGTCTGATTTCTGCCCTTTGTCCATTATTCTCAAGGAGAATAAGTTAACTAGATCTAATTACATGGACTAAAAAAGGAATTTAAATATAGTACTCACTGCAGAAAAGAACAAGTATGTTTTAACTGACCCCTATCTCGAAATTGAGGAAGACTCTATGGACCAAGATCGTGAGTTTGAGAAGGCATGGAGGAAAGTTGATGACATGGCTAGATACTTTATGTTAGCTTCCATATCTAATATTTTTTAGTCTAAGAATGAGAACATGCCTACTGTGTATAATATTAATGTATTGTTGCACACCATGTTTGCTGTCAAGAGTCGGCCCGCAAGGCAGGAAACTCTTAAGGCAATAATGAATACTAGGATGGCTGAGGGAGTATCGGTTCGTGAATATATTCTCAAGATAATTGCTCATTTCAAGGAGGCCGAGGTTCCAGGGGTAACAATCGATCCTAAGAGCCAAATTGACACGGTTCTTGAGACTTTGCCAAATTTATATTCTCATTTCAAGTTAAATTATAATATGAATAAGTTGAGTATGTCTTTGACCGAGTTAATGAAAGAACTCCAGGCTACTGAGAAAATCATGAAGCCAGCATCGAAGATTTTGGTTACTCGTTTTGGTTCATCTTCTAGAATTAGAGCCTAATATAAGAAGTTCAAGAAGAAGAAGGCTTAGAACAATACAGAGACCCAGCCTAAAGGGTCTAAGCTCGGTCCATCCAAACCCGATGTCAAGCCCAAGGGTAAGTGTTTCAAGTGTGGCAAGAAGGGGTACTTCAAGAAAGATTGTCTGGACTTCTTGGCTAAATCCTTTTCAGGTACTATTCTTTACTTAGAGTCTATACTAATAGTTAGATAATCATCCACTTGGATTGTTAATTCTGGAGCCACTGACCATATCTGTAACTCTTTGTAGGGGTTCAGTAAGATAAGGTGACTCAATAGAGGAGAGCATGGACTAGGAGTGGATAAGGGAGCACAAGGGTGGGCCGAAGCAGTAAGAGACTTGGAACTTTTATTTGGTTATAATATGATTTTATTTTTAAAAGATATTTTATACATTTCTAGTTTTAAACAGAATTTGATTTCATTTTCAAAGATTGATTAATTAAGGATGTTCTATTTCTTTTCATTCTTGTATTTCAATTAGTAGAGATGGACAGATTATTTATTCTGGAAATATGTATGGTAAGCTTTTCTATGTTTATCCTGTTACTCGTTAAATAAATAATACTCAGACAAAACCTAATAATAAGAAGAGAAAGACCACGTAAAACAACTCATATTTATGGCACTTAAGATTGGGGCATATAAATCCTAATCGGATTCAGAAGTTAATCTAAAATAGGTTATTGGGCTCATTAAAATTGGAGGAATGGTGATAGGGGCTAAAATTATCGCTATTTTCCTAGTTATTTGACGTTAATTTAAGATACTTTTATTATAATAACTAGGCATATTCCTTCCTATTTGATATATTACTTGTAAAAAGTGTTTTTGACAAATTTGTGTAGATGTAAGTGGATTTCGAGCAAAGAGTGAAAGATTTTAGATTAGACCCGACGCCAGGTCTAAATAAGTCACCAGGCGCTAGGTTTGTTATGGAAAAGCAGCAAATTTGAGGAGAAACAGATTGGACCCGGCGCCATGTGGGTCAAATGGACCCAGCGCAGGTCAATTCTAATCATTGTCAGTGAATTTTCCTTTTCTAAGCAGATTTTGGTAATTTCAATTTGATTCTTTTGGGAACTCTTTCAACCACAGAAAATGACTCTTGTACACACTTTTTGGCAATTAGAACTCCTATAAATACAAGAGAATAATATCTCTAAATCAGTTTTTCACCTTTGTGATTTGCAAATCCATAGGAAACTCCTAAAGAAACACCAAGATTTAGGAGAATCAAAGGAGAATTCTTGGAGAAGAAGATGAGGTTGTTCAAGAAGATTTTAAGAAAGGAGAAGAATGCTTACTTGTCTATGAGTAGTTTCTTTTTCTCTTCTTGTAATTTATTGATAATTTGAGTTTTAACTATTTTAATTGTATTTAGAGGATGTTTTTAGATTCATGACTTTATATTGATTTTAGTTCTTTGATCAATTGATTATTGTCTTTAGTATTTGATTACTTATTATCACTTGTTATTGATGTGAGTTCTTCTAATTAACTTGGGAAACGATGTTAGAAGTTTATTACATTGATTTCATATTTGTTAAATCTTAATGGACTTGAGAAATGAAATTAAGATTAATGAACCTAAGTGATCAAAGATTAATTGAATTCACCTTGAGCAAAAGGTCATTGGCTAATTTCAAGTTTACGAGGTATGAGTTTAATGCATCTTTTGACTATTTTAGTACGATTGAGAAATTTGCTAAATTAATCAAGAGATAGTGATTCCATGAATTAGGAAAGAAGTAGAGTCTACATAAGTAAGTTCATGACTTTAGAAACGATTGGATCTTACTTAAGTTCCTTCATGGTGCCAAGATGATAATTAATTATGATAAGTGCTAATCAATTATTTTTATGTCGTTGAGGATTTCTATCTATTTATACGTCTTTTTTTCTCCTTATTCTTACTCCTTAACAACCCTCGTGACTTCTCTTGTGTGAACTTGGTCTATTCTCTAATATATTAGGTTAGTATTTTATTTATCTCTTCTTATTTTATTGGCTAAACAATAAAGATTTGGGTAAAGTAAGGTGGGAGCCTAAATTCTCGTGGATTCGATACTTTCTATTTCCTATACTATATAATGTGTATACGTGCCCGTATATGTGGTTTTAGTGGTTAGCATTTTATTAAAGCTTGATTGATTATGTAATTTATTGGTAATATTTTTTACACTAAAAAACATGCATCAAATTGCCTCATTTTGAATATTGTCTTATAGGTAAAATGACCAAAAGGTCCTTTACTCAAAAGGCAGAAAGTGCCAAGGAAATATTAGAGTTAGTTCATACTGATGTTTGCGATTCTATGTCTATACCTGCTAGAAGAGGTTATGAATACTTTATCACATTCACAGATGATCACACACGTTTTGGTTAAGTTTACTTGATGAGGCGCAAGTCTGACTCATTTGATAAATTCAAGTAGTTTAAGGTTGAGGTGGAGCATCAACTAGGTAAACTAATCAAAAAGCTAAGATCGGATCGTGGTAGAGAATATCTTCTTGTTGAATTCAAGGACTACTTGACACATTAAGAAATAGTATCTTAGCTAATTGCACCCAGGACTTCCTAATAGAATAAAGTAGCTGAGAGAAGAAATAGAACATTGATAGAAATGATTAGAAGTATAATGAGTCATGCAACTCTTCCTATTACCTTTTGGGGATATGCTTTGGAAATAGCGGTATATATTCTAAACTTGGTGCCTTCCAAGTCAGTACCTAGGACACTTTATGAATGTGGTTGGTTGTAAAAGGTTATACTCAGAAAAAAGGGATCAATTGTAAGGAGATATTTTCTTTTGTGAAGATACCTTTTCACTTGTTGCCATGCTTAAGTCTATTCATATTCTCTTGGCCATCACATGTCATTAGAACTACAAGATATGACAAATGGATGTCAAGATAGCCTTTCTAAATGATTATCTTAGCGAAGACATCTACAAAACTCAACCTGAAAGCTTTATTACAAAAGGCTAAGAGCATATGGTCTATAAGCTTAAGAAGTTTATTTATGGACCTAAGCAAGTATCATGTGCATAGAACATACATTTTGATGAGATGGTAAAGTCTTATGGTATCATACAAAAAGTGGATGAACCATGCATATATATAAAAACAGATGGGAACAACATATCTTTTATGGTACTTTATATAGAAACATTCTACTTATTGAAAATGATATAGGGACATTGTTATCTATAAATGTTTGGCTATCAAGTTAGTTTAGCATGAAAGATATGGGAGAAGTTAGCTACATTCTTGGAATAAAGCTTCTTCAAGATAGGAAACAAAAATGTTAGGCTTATCTCAATCTTCTTACATTGATAAGATATTGACTAGATTTAGCATGGATTAGTTTAAACGTGCAATCATACCCTTTAGACACGGATTGACTTTGTCTTCTAAACAGTGTCGTAAGACATAGGAAGAAAAGGAAAAGATGAGAAGAATTCCCTATGTCTTGGCAGTGGAAAGTCTCATGTATGCCATGCTTTATACAAGGCTAGATTTTTGTTTTACAGTAGACATGGTTAGCAGGTATCAGTCAAACCCAAGGGAAAATATTAGCAAGCTGTAAAGCATATATCTAAATTCCTGAAGGGAATGAGGGATTATATTTTTGTTTACAGAATTAATGATTTAATTCTTATTGATTATACTGACTCAGACTTCTAAATGGATAACAATGAAAGGAAATCCACTAATTGATACATTTTTACTTTGTCTAGGGGGGCTATTTTATAGAAGAGTGTTAAGTAGTCTTATATTATTGATTTTACTATAAAAGCTGAGTATGTGGCAGCTTTAGAAGCTTCAATAGAAGCAGTTTGGCTCCAAAAGTTCCTCATAGAAGTTGGAATTGTACCACAAATGGACAACCAATTATCATATATTGCGATAATTTTGGAGTTGTGTCGCAATGCAAAGAACCAAGGAACCATAGGAAAGATAACATATTAAGAGGAAGTATTATTTGATCCGAGAGTTCATCCAAAAATGGGAGATAGTGGTTGACCAAATTTCCTCTTCAAATAATTTAGCAGACCCATTTGCCAAGCTTCTAACGGAGAAGATGTTTTGAAGATACTTAGCTGTCATAGGGGTAGGCACATATGGACTATTATAGTCCATTTAATGCAAGTGGGAGATTGTTAAAATGCAGGCCCAAAATGGACAATGTATTTTTGTATTTTAGAAATTAATAAAATACTTCTTTCATTAATGTTTTTTTGTTTACTTATGTGTACATTAAGGTCTAAGTGTGTTCATTAGCAATCAACGTGATTGGGTTGTGCTTTCATAGTGAGGTATTGATTATAAGTTATTAACACATAAGGGAAAAATTGTTCTTGATCGATTGAAAAAGTTGGACACTTTATTAAGGTTTAGATTATTATACTATAGATTCTAAATGGGGAATGGTTTACCTTAGTAGTCCACTCACACCAATAGTGTGAGCATATTTAGAATAGGTAGAATTGGACCATAGGATAATAATTTTTATAAAAGTACCATAATAAATAAAGATTGGTTTATCGCCGCTACTACCTGGATGAGTATCTTTAGACTTGAATATAAGTTGGTGGTTTGGTGAAGTTGGACTTGTACACTTTGATGTATAATGGGTAAGGTCCTAACGCAAGGCTAATAATTTTGTACGTTGAGTGTATAACTCTAGTTAATTAAGATGAATTTATATATTAGAATTTCTATGCTTCACTTACTGAAGATATCAACCCTTTGTGATTGTCCAAGATAATCTAAATAACCAGAGCCCTGAGAAACTTGACTTAGTATGTATGCTTTTAGATAGCTTCCGGAAAATAAGTTGGTACATACTGGAAGTCATGGATTATTGGACTAGTTATTAAAGGATGATAGATGTCATTGAGGAAGGTGTTAGTATATTTTTCCTATCTCAATGACGTGTATTATGTAGAAGGGTATTTTCGTCATTACACTTGTAAGTCGAGGATATCGCGCTTGCAATTTATTCTTGGGACCAATATTTTCATATGGTAATAAAGGAAATATTTAAAATAATAAAATACGATAATTTGTTAGTAAGGGTATTTTGGTCATTTTAGTAATCAAGAATAATATGTCTTTTGGTCCTCAAAGTAGTTTAAGTAACCTTAGTAGATTTTATTTATTATATGGGCTTGTTGGTGAAATTAATATTAGAAGAAATTATTTTAGGAGTCCAATAATTAGTTATTTGGGCTAGAATAATTTATTGGGCTAATTTAATTTAATTAGTTTATTGATTAATTATCTTAGGTAATTTTATATTAGGTCTAAATGGATTAATTAATTAATAAGAGAGTTATTTTATTAGTCTTGGATTAATTTAATTAAATTAGTCTAATAATTAATTATCTTGAGTAAGTTTATATTGGGTCCAAGTGAATTAATTAATTAATAAGAGAGTTATTTAATTAGTCTTAAGCTAATTAGAAAAACCTTAGCCCAATAAAATTGTAAGTGATGACTTTTGTTATTTTGGATACAAAGACTAGCTGTCACAAGTAAACGAAAAAAAAAAAAAAAGGAAGTAAAAGAGAAAAAGTGGTGGTGGCTTCGGAAATAAAAAAAGCTGTTTTTTTTCCCTTTCCAAAACCGAATTGCAATTTAGGCAATTGTGGTTTTCGGTTTTGCAATATATACACGAAATTAAAACTTCCATATTTTGATTCCTATTTGATAGCTATTTTGTTGACTTTCTAAAGAAAAGCTTTGTATTTGTTTGGTGATATTTTGGTGATCACGATTTCGGTCAACAAAAAAATAAAATAAAATAAAATAAAAAAGAAAGAAAGACAGAAAGAAAAAGAAAACGAAAAGTCTTTTTTTTTTTTTTTGTAGCCACCGGTTCTGGGTTTTATTCTTCTTTAGTTTTTTTCCTTTGAAAAAAAAAAATAATAGCTCTCTCAATATTCTTCTAAGAAAATAATTCTTTCATCTATTATTTTACTTTCACCGGTAGATAGTCTATAAGAGGTTCTATAATACTTTCGAAGATTAAAAGTTTGAAACTTTTGCTGTGCATATTTGATGTGAAGAAGTCGAAGTTTGGTCAGAATTCTTGCGGAAGAGATAGTCGTGAGAAATCAAAGCGTTCCATCAAATCCAATTTCTCTGGTTATTCAATTTAAGTGACCTAAAATTAAGTATTTCTAAATTTTGAGTTGGGAAAAAAGTTTAAATTGCTACTTTTCGCTACATTTTTATTTTCCTGCGATCCTTTAGAAAACTACTTAATGCTACACTAATATTATCTAACTATAATTCTATTTAGATAATACTAATATATGGAGTAATTGATATATAGAGTTTGGTATATTTATCAAATGTGAAGGGTTGTTGGTGGATGATGGATGATATTGGTTTGAGTTGATGTGTGGCTTTAGTGCCTAGTAGATGTCTAATTTTAGCCAAGACTATGCCGAGTTTTAAATTAGATATACTTGAACAAAAAACTTAGATGTCCAATTTTAAGGGGGGGGGGGGCTATATCTTATGCTATTGCTTCCCCTATTTTTATCCTTGTGCTATTCTGAAATTGTGTAAAATTATCCGTCAACTTTTATTTCACTTTATTCTTTTATCCTTATTTCACTTCTAGCAATGTCTTCTAATGGAAAGCCATTGAGGGATGGGGGATAGGGGTGTCCGTAGTCTCATACTCCCTCCCTAAATAAGCTATTTCGACTTTTAGTGCCTCAACCTTTATATGGCTCAACTAGACAAGATAGGGTGGCATCCCCAACATGGTCATCATCTGTTACTTCTTCACATGCCATTGGGTTGCAGGTCTCGAACCCCCGGTCATGGATTGTTCTGTTTGGTATCTCATGCGTATCATATACGGCGCAACGGAAATTTAAAAATAAGATACCATCCCAGGATCCTCATATGTGTGGAAAACAAGACATATATATATATATATATATATATATATATATATATATAACAAAGAAACAAAGATAACATCTTTTACCTTTGTTTGTTTGTGTGGAAAACAAAATTTTCCTTCTTCAAGTATGATAATTGTGGCGCGATCCAGCAATCCTCTTGAAGAATCACCATGAGAGTTGTATGTCCAACCACTATAATCATAGTGTGTGATTATCTCTAACAGAAATCCACACAGAGGATCTCACTCAAGCACCAAGATTTTTTGTGTTAGTAGAAAACAACAATGGTGGCTGGGGTTTTTCTTCCTTGTTCTACTTCATAAGTAAAACCAGAGAAAACAAGAAGAAGAAGAGTCTTGGATTCGCTATTGGAAGAAGTCACACGAGAGAGAGAGAGATGTTCACTAGAGAACATGAAGATCATATCCCTGTTATACTCTTGAAAGGATGGCCCAATACACATTATTTCATGTGTGTTGATAAAAAGGAGTATTGACACCCATTCCTTCATGTGTGCCCTTTTGTTTATTTTTGTATGACTTCTTATTCAACAATAAAACCACTTTGATTATATCTCATATAACCAAAAGCCTCTACAAAAATCACATCTGAGAATTCCAAACAATTTTCCAATTGCAATTGGAACCCATCAAGTTTTCAAAATTATAAATTGGCCCATCAATTATAACTAATTATAATTTGGCCACATCAACCTCTCTTTTTTGTAATAAACCCCACTATGTTATCAAATAACATCTTGAGTATATATTCCTCTTTTGTGTGTGACATATTAGGTTTCCTGGTCAATTGGTAGCGAACATGAATTAATCCAAACGTCTTTGAGATTAATAATCCTTAATTAATTAGAATTAATCCTATTAATTCTATTCAGGATTGGTTTATTAATTCATCAATTAATAAACCCGTATTCCCAGATCATGAGCGGTATCTAGCAACACATCATGACCACCCAAGAGTCTAAGAAGTCAAGTGGCTTGACATAAACCTTTCAATAACAAACTTCAGTGCAATTAACTCCTTTCACCATACAATATCTCATTCAGTTTGGAGTACGGAATTAGTACCAACTCCCTCCAGAAATGATTCTGATCCGAATATAATAGTACTTGTAATAGGAACCCACTACTCTATATGTGTATCAATTGGAACTATTTCTAATACACAATTGCCTTGGCCAAGGACTTTCGAGTAGTAATTCCTACAAGTGAACGTGAGATATTCGCCCCTAGTATTAGGAGTGGTGAATCATTTATTGACCCTCTCAACTACTTTTGTTTACCTCACAATGTATCCAATATTCATCCCATAGGCAGCCCTCACTTGAGCTCCGAAGATTGGAATCAAAGTACAAAACTCAGCAAACAAAGTATCTTGGAGATCTCGAGTCTAAGGATATTTGCACGTTTGGTATATTGAGATTATATCGCTGGCACTAAATAGTTATCCATGTGATTATCTCAAAGCTAGGTCATCTAATGAACTTGTTCCATTAACAAGTATCCATGTGTTAACTTTGAGTATCTCAATACGCACAGTTATGAAAATCACCGCCTGATCAAGATCAGGAAGTCTTAACACATGCTAGTCTTAATGCATTAATGATGTCCTGTCTCATTAATACTATGGCTAGGGACTATTTAAGTACAAAACTATACAGTGTAGTAGGAATCTCATATCATGATCTCTACCATGATTTCCTTAACACAGTGTCGTACTAGAGACTTTATCCAACAGTTATATTACTCAAAAGTAATCAAAAGAAACTGTAAGATAAATAATGCCTTTTATGAAATAAAATGTGTCATATATAACATACAAGTGATTGCCTCTAGGGCACAACACTAACATGTTCCACGAGAAAATAGGTAAGCAACAGAATCAAGTTTATTTAATGGTAGGCATTATTATAACTGATTTAGTGATTAATATATTTATGTTTCATATTATTTTTCCAAAAAAAGATTCACTAGCTTGAACAAATGTGCCCAAGAAATAAAAAATGTAATGAAGTAGTACTTTAACAGCCCATATACGATATACATGCACATATGGAGAAACGTGCGAGACTAATAGTTTTAAGAATTTGGGGTAAGCTATCGTCAAATATTATTTATTTTTTAATTTCTAAGTTATATACAATTCACAAGTTATAATCATGATTTTCAAAAATACTTCCAGTTGAAGACAGTACCCAGATCTAATCTATTTGGGAGAAGAAGTATCAGACAAGATTTCCAGACATGATGTCCAAGCTGATGAAGAAGGATGGTGGGGCATGTCCTCATTAGATAAAGGCTCAGCATTGGAATGAGATTTGCCATTATGGGGTTTAGAGAAGTATCAAAAGCTCTTAGCTATCAACAAAAGAATTGATGATAGGCTACCACCATACTAGAGTGTCTACTCATTTACTGAGCATGAGGAGAGGAGCATTTGGTAGTTTTATTTCCTTTTAACTACTTATTTTTCTTATTTAGTTTGAAATGAATTTATATAAGATTATGATTATTGTATTTTGTCAAAATGAAAGTAGCAGGTGAAGTAGGGGAGTTCTTTTAGTTACACAACATGCTTGAGACATTACATGTTTTTCAGAGTGGACCCAGGCAGGGTTAGTTTGTTAGTGATCACTCTCGCTAAACTTTGGTAGTACATAATTAATTATCTTGAAATTTCTTTATATTTCATTTATTTGAATTTTATTTTGGCATTTATTACTAAGGGTTCTTGTCTTTTTTTAGGATAATGTGAAAAATCTCAAGAAACACAAGTCCTAACATGAGTCTAGTAGCTCAGTAAACTCGACTACTTCTCTTTACAAGAAGGCCATGTTTGTAAAGGCAACAGGTAGGTTCAACAGGGGTTAAGTTTATAGGTTAGGATCAGAAGCGCCACGTGTTTGGTCTCAATTGCATTAGAGCAAATTGGAGACATCTTTTGGCCCTTTTACATCTGTTAATATTGAACATATGATAGATTAAAGGGTATAGCAGGCCGAGGATAGGCTTCGTACGTAGGCATTATGGCAGGTGCATGGACTTGTATCGACACATGATTAGGCAGTGAGATTCCACACTTACTGGTTGAATGACAGCTATGTCAAAGAAAATGGGCATTCGTGCATTACCTATGCCATCTTAGATGAGATGGATATTAGGATTATGCTCTAAAAGTAATCATTTGTACAATATATTTTGCATATTTATTCAATAAAATGTATTCTTTATCTTTCAATTTATTTGTTTTATATGTGTCTGTATAAAAAACTAATCGATAAAATCCTTAGCACAGTGTATAGTGTAAAAGAAATCATGATGTGAGATTTCTACTGCACTATATAGTATTTGTGCTTAAACTATCCCAAGTCATAGTGTTAATGAAATAGTACTAATGAGATAAGATATCATTAACGTACGAAGACTAGCACATGTTATACTTCTTAAGTAGATCAAGCGGTGGTTCTCACATCCGTGAATATTGTGATACTCAAAGTTAATGATAGGGTCTAAAGTCACAATTATTTTTTTAGTTATTTGAGGTTATTTTGAAATACATTCATTGTAATAACTAAGCATATTCCTTCCTATTTGACATTTTGCTTATAAAAAGTATTTTTGAAAAATTTGTGTAGATTTGAGTAGATTTCGAGCAAAAAGTGAACAATTCCATAACAGACCTGGTGCCAGCCCAGCCAAGGGACAGGCGTCGGGTCCATTCTGGTCGAGCAGAAGAAATCAAGCCAACCTTCAAGAAGAAAACAGAACAGACCTGGTGTCGGGTCGGGCAAGTGGACCAGGCGCCAGGTCCATTTTGTACGGCTAGTAAAAATTTAGAAGAAGAATAGAATGTACTTGGCGCAAGGTGGATCGAAGGTACTCGGCACTAGTCCCGCTCTGGAAGGTAAAAATTCTGTACACGAATTTAAGAATTTTCCAAAGATTTTGATATTTTCTAATTCTTACTCGGCCAAGATCTTTCAAGAAACGAATTTAGCATCCAAAAGGACTATAAAAGTAGAAGAAAACACAAGAGATACATACAAATACACATGTGGATGTGGATTCAAAAGCAAAAATTCCCAATCACTCATTCAAGAAGGAATTTACCCAATCAAGGAGGATTGTTCAAGAGAGCCTTCAAGGGTAAAGAAAGATGCTTGTCTATGAGTGTTTTTTTTTTTTTTTTATCTTTGTTTTCTTTTCCTTTAACAATGATGTGCTTAATGTTTTGATTGTCATGGAATATTATTTTGGAGATTATGATTTTGAGTTAATTGGAATTTTTGATCAGTTGATTGCTATTCTTAGTATTTGATTACTTGTTTTTTTTCTTACGGAGTTAGTTGATTGATTTTTATTATTGACTTGCTTGAAAAAGAGGTTGGTAATAACTTCAATTAATTAGTTTCATATTTGTTATCTTTTAACTTACTTGAAAATGGGGTTAATTGTCTAAGACATAGGTAATCAAATGTTAGTTGATGATTGCTAGAATATGGATTCATTGATTAATTTTATTTTTTAAATCACCTAGAATATAGGGGTTTATATGAGGATTATTTTAATACATCTTTTGGATAAGGTAGTCAAGATTGAATATGTTCACTAATTTAACTAGAAGATAGTGATTCCATGAATTACAAACGAAGTGGGTCTATGTTAAATCCTTTATGAGACCAAGATAATAATTGATTGTGATATTGGTTAAATGATTCGTTATCATGTTTTTAAAAGCTTTTGTCTAAATTGCATATTTTCACATCATTGAGTTGTATATATTTCTTTATTTTTCTTATTTTTATCTTACTACTTTATTTGGTTGGTTAAACAATGAATAAAAAGTGATTAGTGTGTACTTGTTCCTTTAAGAATCGATACTCGTTAATTCCCTATACTGTACTTGCGATGAGTATATTTGCTCGTATGTGTGTTTTGGGATTAATGTTTTAAATAAAACTTGACTAAGGAATGGATTTAAATTTGATGATTTTTATACACCTAAAATTTACGCATTAAGTTTTTGGCGCCGTTGCTAGGGATCAATATCATGAAGGTTTGAATTTTGTTGATTTAACCATGTTTATATGTTTATATATCCATATGTCTATATGTAAACATGTATATATGTTCTTTGTGTAAATAAGTGCTATATCTTGTTGTTTGTAACATTGTGGACCTTAATTGACTAACTTAGTTCATGTTATACTTGTAAATCCACTGACTTTTGTATTTAGGTAGTTTGTGAATATATCTAATGAGGGACGGGAAAACAGAGGGTAGTATGCAGTTATGGGAAAAATCAGAGAAAAAAAACCGCAAGCCTTAAAGGCCACATGGAAGCGTGAAGATCATACCTTTGCGCTCCTTAAGCCTTCTAGGTTGAGTAGAAGTGGATTGAACGATGGGAATCGCTTCGCCTTGCCCACTTGAAGAAGCTTCCGGTTGAAAACCCGCTAGCCTCCTACTTCACTTTGTTTGCATGAACGCCAAGCCTTTCAGCTCTCGGAATATTCCTCTACCTAACCTTTAGTCGGTGAACACAACAGTAAAGAAGAACGGTCTCAAATTTCCTTGGTTCTCTTGCTATTGGTTAGCAAAGCTCTAAGGAGAAAACAGAGAAGAGGGAGGCGTGAGAGACAGAGAGAGAGACGAGAGTCTCTGTTAGTTAGGGGAGATTAGGGTTTTTCTTTTCCAGAGACTTGTTTATTGGTCAGCCAAAATTAGGTCTCTCAATCTCTGATAAACATATCCCCGGGATATCATATTTCAAAATACCCGGATGTTATCCTGAGAATCAGTTTGGCTTAACCATAAACTCTTCTTAACCGTATTTGGAAAAAAAACCCTACGGTCCAAGCTATTGGGCCAAAATAATATTTATTATTTCTCTTGGACCTAAAAAGTCCAAAATAATAAACATTAATTATTTATTTCCTGGGCTTATATAAATAACCTAATAAATAATTAATGAGCTCAAATGAACCATAATAATTAATCTTTAATTATTTATTTCTTGGGCTTATATAAATAACTCAATAAATAATTAAACATTAATTATTTCTCCTAGTTTAAGCCCAGGTTAATTTCTTAATTATTCATACTGGACCTAGGCCCTGAATAATTAATTAACCAATTAAACTAGATAATTAATTTCTCTCAACTCCTATTTTATTTTATTTATTTATTTTATTCTAGTCTAATAATAAATTAGACATCTTGAATAAAATAAAATAAAATAAAATCCTCTTCAACTGAGACCAATTTCTTAACCCAAAATTAGTTAGGACTTACGGGCTATTCCGAGGACTAAAAAGACACATCGCCTTGGCTGCTAAAATGACCAGAATACCCATGCTATATAAATAGTTGTATTTTACAGTTTAAATATTTCCTAATATCACCATAAGGAAATATTGACCCCAAGGACAATGCTGCATTAGCAAAGTCTCCGACCTACAGGTGAAATGACTAAAATACCCCTCTACACATCACCGTATATTTAGAGAGGAAGAAGTGTACTAACACCCCTTTAAATGACATCTACCATCCTTAGACTTCTAGTCCAATGATCCACGACTTTCTGGAGTGTTTCCGCTTTCCAAGGGAGCTACCCTAAAGCAAACATCCAAGTCATGTTTCCCAGGGCTGTGGACATTTTAGACCGTTCGGACAACCATAAGGGGCGATATAGTGCAGAAACTATCTTGTACAAGTATGTCTTAACTAACTAGTTACATATACCCAATACACAAGTATATTGGTTCTACTATAGAACCTCAACTATAGCATATCAAAGCAGATGCTTCCAGCTTCGTCAGACCACCAACTCATACTCAAGTCGTAGAGTACTAGTCCACGCTATAGCGGTAGTAGTCTAGGTTTCTATCATATAGTACTTTTAGAAACCACTACTACAGGTCCTGTCCTACGTATTTGAAATACGCTTATGTCATGAAGTGAGTGGACTACTCACTAGCTAAAGGTATGCCATTCCCCATTTGAAATTCATAATATAAGAACCTAAACATGATGAGTTTTCAGTCTCATGAATAGGTTAAAAACAATTGTTTATGTGTTAAATAACCCGTGATCCATACCTTACTGTGAAAGACCACCATTCACATAGATCACTTATTTAAACACAATGGGTCTGTTCTAAATGAAAATCGTGTACAAACAAAAAGTAAATTCACAAATAATTTCTGAAAATAAATTCTTTTATTAAAATATTCGATTTTACATCAGAAACCTAGTCTAAGAGGGCATACAATCCAACAATCTCCCACTTGCACTCTAAGACTAGGTAAGTCCATATGTGCCCACCCCTATGGCGTCTAAGTGTCTCTTAAAGACTCTCTCAATAAAAAATTTGGTGAATGGATCTGCTAGATTATTTTCTGAGGCAATATGTTCCACCACGACTTCCCGTCTTTGGATGAAATCCTGGATCAGGTGGTACTTCCTCTCGATGTGTTTCCCCTTCTTGTGGTTCTGAGGTTCCTTAGATTGTGATACTGCTTCAGTGTTGTTGCAATACATCACAATCGGCCTGTCCATATGTGGTACGACTCCAAGTTCTGAAAGGAACTTCCGGAGCCAAACCGCTTCCTTGGACGCCTCTGAAGCTGCCACATACTCAGCTTCCATGGTTGAGTCAGTGAGATAAGACTGCTTGATACCCCTCCATGAAATTGCTCCTCCAGACAAGGTGAAGACATATCCACTAGTGGGTTTTCTCTCATCCTTATCCGCCTGGAAGTCTGAGTCTGTATATCCTATAGGAACCAAGTTATTAGCCCTGTAAACTAGCATATAATCTCTCATTCCCTTGAGGTACTTGAGAATATACTTTACAGCTTGCTAATG
Organism: Voacanga thouarsii; assembly: GCA_026120185.1. NCBI lineage: Eukaryota > Viridiplantae > Streptophyta > Magnoliopsida > Gentianales > Apocynaceae > Voacanga > Voacanga thouarsii. Next base: position 2,497,088 of record JANUWF010003368.1, read on the forward strand.
AACCTCCCCTGGGTTTAACTGATATCTGCTAACTAAGACCACGGTACATGAGACTTCCCACAGCCGAAGCGTAGGGAATCCTACTCATTCTATCCTTTTCTTCTTGAGACTTAGGATAGTCCTTCAAAGAAAATGACAACCCATGTCTGCAAGGGATTAGAGCTCCCTTGCATGAGTCCATGCTGTACTTGGCCAGCATCTTGTCAATGTATGTTGCTTGGGATAACCCTAACATTCTCTACTTCCTATTTCTAAGAAGCCTAATCCCGAGAATGTAGCTGGCTTCTCTCAAGTCCTTCATACTGAATTGACTAGACAACCAAACCTTTGTAGATGACAATGTCCCTACATCATTTCCAATGAGTAGAATGTCATCCACATACAGGACAAGAAAAATCACATTAATGCTTTCAAGTTTCCTATACACACATGGTTCATCTTCGTTTTGAATAAAACCATAAGACTTTACAGTCTCATCAAAACGAATGTTCCATGCTCTCGATGCCTGCTTAAGTCCATAAATGGACTTCTTAAGCTTGCAAACTATATGTTCCTGGCCTTCAGCAATGAAGCCTTCCGGTTGGGACATATAGATGTCTTTGCTAAGATGGCCATTTAAGAATGCCGTCTTGACATCCATTTGTCATATCTCATAATCATAGTGACATGCGATGGTAAGGAGGATGTAGATGGATTTAAGCATGGCTATCGGGGAAAAGGTTTCCTCATAGTCGATTCCCTCTTTTTGAGTATACCCTTTCGCCACAAGCCTAGCTTTAAAGGTTTCTACCTTCCCATATGCTCCCCTCTTTCTCTTGTATACCCACTTGCACCCAATGGGTTTTATCCCTTTAGGTGGAGCTACAAGATCCCAAACTGATTGAGGTACATAGACTCAATCTCGGCTTTCATTGCTTCATGCCACTGATTTACATCGGCATCGGCAATAGCCTCCTCGTATCTAATGGGGTCTTGTTCTTGATGGTCGGAGACCATCTCAAAGGCTTTTCCAGTCCATATATCCGGAACTCTAGACACTCTCCCACTACGACGAGGCTCCACTTGCACAAGCTCTTGAGGCTGTACCTCTTCTTGTTCCAAAATCGGGCAGAAGAAGTTGATTCCGTAGATAACTTCTCCTCAAATTCCAACCTTGTTGAACCTTTAGTGGAAGTACTTTGATCATCTTCCAAATATCTAGCATTGGTACTGACTAGTACCTTCTGCTCTTTAGGATGATAAAAGTAACCCCATTTTGTCCCTTTTGGATAGCTAACAAAGTAGCATAATTCTGATCTTGTTCCAACTTATCTCCCTTGATCAATACATAAGTTGGACAACCCCAAATTCTGAGATGATTCAGACTTGGCTTACACCCAATCCACATCTCATAGGGAGTCCTAGATACTGACTTGGAAGGCACCAAGTTCAGAATATATGCCGTTATCTCTAGAGCATATCCCCAAAAGGACACTGGAAGAGTAGCATGAGACATCATACTTCGGACCATTTCCATCAACGTCTTGTTCCTTCTCTCAGCTACTCCATTCTGCTGGGGTGTTCCCGGAGCAGAGAGCTGGGATACTATCCCATGATATACCATGTAGTCTTTGAATTCACCTGGAGGTACTCTCCACCACGATCCGATCGTAGGGTTTTGATTAATTTACCTGTCCGACGCTTCACTTCAGCCTTAAACTCCTTGAACTTGTTAAAAGAGTCAGACTTGCATCTCATCAGGTAAATGTAACCATACCTCGTACAATCATCCGTAAAAGTGATGAAGTACTCAAAACCTCCCCTAGCTGGTGTAGATAATGGACCACACACATCAGTGTGAACAAGACTCAACACCTCCTTGGCTATATCCGCCTTTGGTGTAACAGACCTCTCAATCATCTTTCCCATCAGACAGGATTCACACTGAGGCAAACTTTCCAATCTTAATGAGCCCAGTCCTTATCGGAGTCCGCACCCCTTAGGACTCTCTTCCAGCTTCCTCTTTCCCGTATCTACCCCTCCTAGAACTGACTGCCTAAGGTCTCTCTCTCCCGGGGCAACCCTATCTCGCGGCGTATATCCCTCACCACTGGTCCCTTTAGGGTTATGGCAAGCAGGGGTCCTATCAACTTCCCCTATCTACGGGGTCTGGGGAACCTCCATTACCTCCTCATCCTCCTCTTCTATCCCAGCCATCTCTCCCTCGTTCTCATCGTCTCCCTCATTCCCTAGCTCATCTACCTCTCCCTCACTCAACTCCGTCATCTCCTCATCTCCCTCATCTTCCCCTAAGCTCTCCTCGACCTCTATCTCTGCCTCAACCACCAGGTTGTCTAGCACTGATGGCTCACGCTCTCTCTCTGAATCGGACGCGGGTGGATCAGCTACGGGTAGTAGGACAGGTGGATTCCCGCAGCCAGCGGGCCAGTCTCTGACAGCCGATACAACTCTTTTGACCATCCTATAAACAAAAGATAAAAATTAGCACCAGATCAAAATACTTAAGAAAATAGAACCCCATAAGTCAAGTAATTGCCTAAACCTTACCCTCTGATACCACTTGTAACACCCCACGACTACGTACCCTAAAAGGGCGGGGATGTCGCCCCGTCCCATAGGACAAGAGGTCTTTAAAACGAGGAACAAAATACAAAGGCAACCTCCAAGAGATTCAACTTAGATAAATAAAGAAATACTCTTACTACATCAGGCTCAACTTGGAGCAAAACGAAATAAAAACAATTAATCGTTCAACAGCTTAAACAACAAATGTCTCCTAAGTAAAGATGACAATAATTAGAAAAGCTTCAACTATCAATGCCCCGCTGACTCAGCACACTCTATCTCCTGAAAACATGATGTAAAACAGTGTGAGAATAAATCTCAGTAAGTCCTGTGTGTGCACATGGTGTTTAAAACTGTACGTGTATGCAAAGTGGAAAATATTTGTAGAAATAATTTGGCAAGTCATAAACAATCTCTTTTCGCAAGGAGTGGGTTTTTCTCATTGTCACACTTTGTACAAAATAAATCATCCACTCGAATAAACAGTCATGTCACCACACATTGGGCTCCATGAGAACAAAATGGCCAAGGCACCACACTTTGTGCACCTTGTTCGAACCAGATTACCACACATTAGGCGTTCTGATCAAGGTGAGTTACAGCTCACCGGGTGAGATACTCCTCCATCTCTACACCCAACAAAACCATCTGGGTGTCCACGCCGAGAATATAAATAATACCATACCAGGTACACATGCTAGCTCGGACTGGCCTGACCAACCAACACTGTCACCTTTTCAAGCAGAGTTCATCTTCTGGAGGTGGCCTCCTGCCAGAAGAGTTACGCTAGCCCTCGAAGACTAGTATTATTAGCCTACCCTTATTGAGTACTCAACGAACATATCCGTCAATTCCTGATTCAAAATATCTCCACACCTTGGCTTTGTACAACGTTGTGTTTTTTTCTAAAAGAGATTTCTAAAAGTTTAAGGAAAAGAGTAGTTTTCTTGATAAAATCATTAGTTTGACAAAACCGTTTAAAGAATAAATATCCACGTTTACAACCCAAGCAAACATAGTTCAGCAATAGCTTTACAAAACTTCACAACATAGACTTGCCATCGCAATATTTAACAAAAGAGTTTATATAAAGACTTACCATCACAACATTTAACAAAAGAGTTTATGCAAGGACTTACTTGATATGCCTCAGATAAACGAGATAAATTCACAGCTTGCTTTCCTCAATTATCCTCCTGATCTAAACCATATAATATCATGATCAGGGTCTCAATTAATTCAAACATGCTCTAATCTTATTTATTTTCACAACAATTCGCAATCCCCTATTTAATTCCAAGTAAACTATCCAATCCCCAAAGATCATATACCATGACCATACGTTCATCCCACTAATAGACATCATTAAACCTTACTTTTGGCATCAAGGGTGGGTATTCCCTTACCTTGCAACAACCGGGTAATGAGGTCTCGATGCTCCTATGGTGATCGTCCCGAGTTCGCTTGAAAAGAAGAGAAAAGCTACCTCCTTTGCTCCTCTTGACCGAAAATTAAAGAAGAAGATGAAATCAGCCTCTATGGGGCGTGATTTAAGGGAAGAAGAAGGAGAAAAGAATTATTAGAGAAAACGGCATCAAGAGGTTGAGAGGATTTTTGCTTACCTTAAAGTGTGTTCGATCTTTGCTTAGAATAGTTCTTGAGTTTTTCAAAAATTTGCAGAGAGAATTTGCTGGAATTTTTGTGTAGAATGGAGAGGATAGATGGCTGCTATGATTTAGAGTTAAAGAAAATTGGTTTAGGGTTAGATGATGGTGTTTAGAAAAACTCCTAATAGCTTTAGGCTTCTTGGACAGCAAGGCCGAAAATTGCAGCTTGTGATGTCTCTCCTTGCTGCCGAATTTAGGTGAGTTTAAGGGGAGAAAATAACTTGCAATTTTCTCCCTTGTGCTGGCCGAAATATTGGTTAAGAGAAGGGCTGATTGTGGTCAGAATTTTGGGCCAAACAAGGAAGAGTTTGAGAAGGCTTTGGAGACTAAAATTCTGTGCAAGATGGCCTTATGTGCTGTGCGAAATTTCTGAATAGAAGTGGAAGAATTTTTGGACTATTTTTGCTATAGTTCTGCCGAAATTTCTAGAGAAACAATGAGGGTTTTAGGCGTAGAAATTGGCTTGATCAGCTGGGGTTTTTCGGTGGGTTGTGTGTGCAGAATTTCGGTTGGAATAGGAGTACAACAGCTGGCCGAAATTTCCTGCACAAAGCTGTCAAAAATTCTGGTTCCTAAGCTGGCCGAATTTTTATAGTTTTGTGAGAATAAAATTCTGGTTTTGTGCAGCTAAGGTAATCTGAATTGATGAGGAGTATTTAGGTGTTTTGAACTAGGGTTTGGAGAGTTGGATTGCACTTAAGGAGTGCTGGAATTTCGGACAGCTTGTGTTGACACAAAGCTGTCGAAATTCTGCTAGGATAAGGAGGAAAATCCTAGTTGAATTAGGATTGAAATAAAAGTCTGATTTGCTAAGGGATTTAGGATAAGATTTCCTAGCTTTGGAAGAGTTTGAGTTGAGCTAATGTTCCTCCAAGAAGTGGCGGCACTTGCTGGAAATTTTTCCAGATTTTTAGCTAACATTCTAGGGTTAAAATCAACAAAGTTTCCTACTAGAAAAATGATTCTTTAATTCCAACTATCCATGGTAACATCCATTAAGCTAAAATCAAGCTGGAATTTTATTTATTAGCTAGGGTTTTTTTTTTCCTTTTTCAAAAATCCTAAAGAATAAAAGCTGAAAATTAAAAGTGAACTTTATTCACATCAAGGTCCTTAAATTTAGGGAATAAATATAGAGACTTATTTCCTTGGAATAATGACACTAAAATTTCTCTAGGTTTGCTAGATCTTTTTCGGCCAAGACATGGAAACTCTAAGGAAAGGAATCTTTAAGAAGAGAAACTAACTTCACAAAAAGTAGGATTCGAACTCGGGTCATCAAAGGAAATCACCAACTTCCCCGCTATTCCAAAACAACTCCAATACTAATTTTTTCTACAATCAGTTCTCACCACCCCCTGATACTTATCCTTCCAAATCTTCGACCAAACCTCCCTTATCCAAATCTTTAACAACACAACTATTTCACATCAATTAATTCAAATGCAAGAGCAACGGAAAATTCTCATGCATCCATGCAAATAAAATAATTCTAAGCTACCACATAAAATGCAAAATGCTATGCAATGCATGACTTTTCCCCATAGTCAAAGGTGGTTTTGGGCGGGGTATTAAACTTGCCCTTTAGTTTGTCCTTGGGCTGTGCTACTGCATTCCCCTTCTTCCTCTTGAACTTTATGGATTTAGGCCCAACTCTTGAAGAAGAAGCCTTAGCAATCATGGCCTTTGACTGCGGCTTCATGACCTTCTCTGTCATTTGGAGCTTCTTCATCAATTCAGTTAAACTCATGTTCAATTTGTTTATGTTATAATTCAACTTGAACTGAGTGAAGGAGCCCGGTAGAGATTCGAGAACCATGTCCACTTAGCTCTCGGGATCAATGACAGCCCCTAAGATTTTCGCCTCCTCGAAAGCAGCAATCATCTTGAGCATATGCTCCCGGACTGATGCTCCCTCAGCCATCTTAGTGTTTATAATAGTTCAAAGAGCCTCCTACCTTGCGGGCCGGCTCTTGTCTGCGAACATAGTAGCCAATGATTGACTGATGTCATATACAGAAGCCATGTGCTCGTGTTTTGACTGGAGCACATTAGACATGGAAGCTAACATATAGTAACGTGCCATTTCATCAGCCTTCTTCCACGCCTTCTCAGCCTCTCGCTCTTCGGCGGTGGAACCTTCCCTGATAACAGGGCAGGTCTTGTAAAGGACATACTTATACTCTTTGGCTGTGAGTATTATGTCTAGGTTTCTTTTTCAGTCCACATAGTTTGGACCCGTTAACTTATTCTCCCTGAGAATAACGGCCAATGGACTAAAAGAACCTCCCACCATTTCTGAAAATCGCAAAATGAAAGAAAGAATTTAGTTTGTGAAATCAAAACAAAATTTGTGCACTGAAAATAATTTGGCTCTTAGGAAAACTGACATAGTTTCTTAGGAAGATTAACAGTTCTCTAAACTAAGTGTATTAACCGCCACAAATTAATTTCCCTTCTAGGTAATGATCTAGAGGATAACTCCATCGTGGGATGGCCATTTCCTCTCATTTCCTATGGACATACCTCGCACTATAACCCCCAACGTGGGCTGGCCGATCATAGTACGTGTCCTGGGTTATTAATTACATTCTTCCATTAGATCTAGATCCTTGTGGTATCCCTATCCTATACGGGTTCACTCCCAGGGTGACGCGAGGGGACCCACGATCTCTAATGAGGACCGTGATGAAAGCCGTGGGGCCGTTGGAACCCCTTTCCCACTTAGTCTTTTAAAATAAAGATTTTCTGAAAATATCCTTTTGAAATTTCCATTAAGTTTTTCCTTAACTCAAAAATAAAATATCCAAGTCCATTAAAATCTCTATATCAAGGCTTATATCCTTTGAGAGATTTCTCCATGGACTAATTTTATTTAAGTTAAAACTTAATGATTTCAAAAATTTTCCATTTAAAACTTTCTAGAGACTTTGGTCTCAAGTTTATTTGACAAAATCATTTTTTTAGTCCAAAACAAAACAAAATGGTTCTCTATTTTAATTTACAAAAATATCTAAATTCAATATATTTTCTATATCAAGGATTAAATCCTTTGAAAAAATATTCAAGGATGAATTTTTGTACAAATTAAAATAACCATTTAATTTTTTGAAGAAAAATATTTTTCTTGTAAAAAATGTTTCCAAAGACTTTGGTCTTTGAGAAAAGGCACACTTAGGTACATAAAAAATAGCATGCCAGAAAACAGTAAACATTTTCATGCTTTTCTATTTTTAAACCTAAGTGCCCAAATAATAGAATTAAACACATTAATTAATTAATTAATGATCTTGTTTAATCCTAAAATCCCTTACTAATATTTTTCATGAAAATATATTCCAAGAATATAAGTATTGCAAAATATTAACTTCGCCTGGTATGGGACCCAAAACGAAAAAGAAAAAAAATAAAAAAAAATTGCAAAAAATAGCTGGCAGTCCACTGCACTGGCCGCACCGGATCAGCGCTCGCATGGCCTGCGGTCCACTGCGGCCGCGATGCGCCATCCGCACGGGATCATCAGCTGTCTCAACCCACCAAGCTGCCAACCCGCTTGAGAACCCTCGCCCGAACTGCCTGCTTCCTCTCAGTGCTCGACCCGCGCCTCCGCCCGGTTTCGCACGCGCGACCCGTGCAAATTGGATTGCAATTCAGCAACGAAATCGGCTCAATTTTCCTCCGAATCAGCTCGGCTCCAAGGCATGAACAACGCGGCTTCACTCACAATTTCGTCAGTGGCTCGGCTCGGCTCACATGGCTTAGGAACAGTTTTCTTCTTCGTTTTTCTCTCTCTCGCGCGAAAATTGCAGAAACATCCTTTCTTTAATTTTTGCTTATTTCTTTGGCTTCTTTGGACATTTTTACTTACAAAAACTCATCCAAAACAATAACACAACCGCCTATACCCATTTAAATTGGATTTACACGATCAAAACTTCAAAGCCAAAAAATTTACAGAGATGCCTATGCTTCAACGGTGAAGCTCACAGTGATGCTATCCCATACCAAAACAGTGAAGGATCACAGGTATAATCATCTTCTACATTTTTATTACCTACCATGCTCCCTATATTGATCAAAGAACCATTGGCTCTGATACCACATTGAGGGACGGGAAAACAGAGGGTAGCATGCAGTTACACAAAAAATCAGAGAAAAAAAACCGCAAGCCTTAAAGGCCACACGGAAGCGTGAAGATCATACCTTTGTGCTCCTTAAGCCTTCTAGGTTGAGTAGAAGTGGATTGAACGACGGGAATCGCTTCGCCTTGCCCACTTGAAGAAGCTTCCGGTTGAAAACCCGCTAGCCTCCTACTTCGCTTTGTTTGCATGAACGCCAAGCCTTTCAGCTCTCGGAATATTCCTCTACCTAACCTCTAGTCGGTGAACACAACAGTGAAGAAGAACGGTCTCAAATTTCCTTGGTTCTCTTGCTATTGGTTAGCAAAGCTCCAAGGAGAAAACAGAGAAGAGGGAGGCGTGAGAGACAGAGAGAGAGACGTGAGTCTCTGTTAGTTAGGGGAGATTGGGGTTTTTCTTTTCCAGAGACTTGTTTATTGGTCAGCCAAAATTAGGTCTCTCAATCTCTGATAAACATAGCCTCGAGATATCATATTTCAAAATACCCGGATGTTATCCTGAGAATCAGTTTGGCTTAACCCTAAACTCTTCTTAACCGTATTTGGAAAAAACCCTACGGTCCAAGCTATTGGGCCAAAATAATATTTATTATTTCTCTTGGACCCAAAAAGTCCAAAATAATAAACATTAATTATTTATTTCTTGGGTTTATATAAATAACCTAATAAATAATTAATGAGCCCAAATGAACCATAATAATTAATCTTTAATTATTTATTTCTTGGGCTTATATAAATAACTCAATAAATAATTAAACATTAATTATTTCTCATAGTTTAATCCCAGGTTAATTTCTTAATTATTCATACTGGACCTAGGCCCTGAATAATTAATTAACCAATTAAACTAGATAATTAATTTCTCTCAACTCTTATTTTATTTTATTTATTTTATTCCAGTCTAATAATAAATTAGACATCCTGAATAAAATAAAATAAAATAAAATCCTCTTCAACTGAGACCAATTCCTTAACCCAAAATTAGTTAGGACTTACGGGCTATTCCAAGGACCAAAAAGACACATCGCATTGGCTGCTAAAATGACCAGGATACCCCTGCTATATAAATAGCTGTATTTTATATTTTAAATATTTTCTAATATCACCATAAGAAAATATTGACCCCAAGGACAATGTTGCATTAGCAAAGTCTTCGACCTACAGGTGAAATGACTAAAATACCCCTCTACACATCGCCGTACATTTAGAGAGGAAGAAGTGTACTAACACTCCTCTAAATGACATCTACCGTCCTTAGGCTTCTAGTCCAATGATCCACGACTTCCTGGAGTGTTTCCGCTTTCCAAGGGAGCTACCCTAAAGTAAACATCCAAGTCATGTTCCCAGGTCCCTGGACATTTTAGACTATTCGGACAACCACAAGGGGCGATATAGTACAGAAACTATCTTGTACAAGTCTGTCTTAATTAACTAGTTACATATACCCAATACACAAGTATATTGGTTCTACTATAGAACCTCAATTATAGCATATCAAAGCATATACTTCCAGCTTCGTCAGACCACCAACTCATACTCAAGTCGTAGAGTACTAGTCCACGCTATAGCGGTAGTAGTCTAGGTTTCTATCATATAGTACTTTTAGAAACCACTACTACAGGTACTATCCTACGTATTCGAAATACGCTTATGTCATAAGTGAGTGGACTACTCACTGGCTAAAGGTAAGCCATTCCCCATTTGGAATTCATAACATAATAACCTAAACATGATGAGATTCCCAGTCTCATCAATAGGTTAAGAACAATTGTTTATGAGTTAAATAACCCGTGATCCATACCTTACTGTGAAATACCACTATTCACATGGATCACTTATTTAAACATAATGGGTCTATTCCAAACGAAAATCGTGCACAAACAAAAAGTAAATTCACAAATAATTTTTGAAAATAAATTCTTTTATTAAAATATTCGATTTTACATCAGAAACCTAGTCTAAGAGGGCATACAATCCAACATCTAATGTGTATGTTTTTCTTTTCTTTAATTTTCTATTATTTGTTTTTCCCTTTTGTTTTTTTTATTTTTTTTCTATTATTTTTTTATTTTTACTTTTATTTTCAGTTTGATTATTATTTTTTTTGAGTACGAGATTGACATTATCATAGATAATTATTTTTGGGTACAAGATCAAAGGACTTACATTGATGATAGATTGGCAAAGTTATAGATGCACATTAATGTTTTTAGTGAAACGTCACTTGAAGCCTCAATGCATTCTTTAGTCGCCAATACAAATTCCTCCATTAAGTGGCACGAAGAAGTATTCCAACATATGAGTCATAAAAGAACACAACTAGCTAAGTTGGTTGAGGATGGCATAAAGACACATATGCTTGAACAAGAGAATCCCCAAGGAAAAGAGAAAGGATTTGAGGAACAATTATTCAATGTGGAAAGGGAGGTATTCAATTCTCCTCTATGTGCTAATAATTCTAATCTCTTTTTACCACATGATTTTTTAGGTTCTTCTCAATTCTTAGAGAACAAAGGTCCAGATGGTGATGTGTTGAATTTATCATGCCTCAAGGAGTTGGATCTTTCAACACTACATCATAAGAAGTCCTTGGAGGATGGTGATAATTTCCACCCTTTACCCCATGCAAAGGGGGGTAACATAGTTTTTGTAAATGTTCTGCAAAGTACTAATTTCTTGATCCTATCTTTAAGAACTCAATTGCTAAGTTTTCAGGGGAATTTTCTTTGTAACAAATCTTTTGAAGGGTTAATTGGTGATTTCAAAGTTTGATGTATTCTTTAGAGACCATGTGCACTTATATGTTGACAAAAATATTTATGCGTCTAAAGGAATGTTAGAGAATGAGGTTTATGTATTTTGCTTTGCTGAGAAAAATTATGTTCATGAACATTACCTTTTTAAAAAACCTTCCTTATTTTTACATTCATTATGCCTATCTTCTACTTTGAACTTTAATCTTTTTTACAATGGTTTGATGAGGAAGCATGTTGAGTGGAAAGAGTTCGTGTCTTTATTTTCTGTTTGGAGTTGTTAGGTTTTATTTCCCCCAAATAAGAAAACTATTTTCCATCTTAAAGTGTGGGGTAGTGAGTCATGTCTGTATTTACTTTGTTAGGATTTTTCTTTAGTTTTCTTTCTTTTATTTAGGTGTGCTTTATTTTGCTTTTATTTTCTTTATGCTTTTATTGGTGTTTTCTTTTGTAGGGCGAAATAAAGTCATTTTGGACAAGCTCTCTTCTCTATTTCTAGTTTTGATATCTATTGGAACTTATTGCACTTGGGGAGTATTGCTTAACTTTCTACCTCTTTTATCATTTTTGGTCCTCTTAGAAATGCTTTCATGTGTTAATTTTTGGCCAATGACAACATTATCCAGTTTAAGTGTGGGGGAGTGGTTTGGTGATTTTCTTTGTCCATGTTTTTATCAATCATCTCAAAGTCAATGGAAATAGGGTGAATCATGATTTTGGTACAATTCCCCTATGACTCCTTGTGATGGATTCACATGTGTTGGAGCTAATGAGGAATGGAAGTACTTTCTTCTCTTCATTCTTCCTCTCTATTGATTTTGGTCTTCTTGACTGTGTTTTTATTGTTCTATCTTTGGCCATTAAGGACAACGTCTAGTTTAAGTGTGGGGGGAGAGAATGGTGTTGAAGAAATATTTTCCATATCATTTTTTGTGAAAATTTTCAAAACTTTTTGTGGTTTTCATTGTTTAAATCAAGGTTTTAATTATTTTTTTCTTACTTGGATATGATTTTTTGTCATTCATTAGGTGGATCTTTATGAAATTGGTGTATTAGATAAGATATTGTCAGGACTTGAGAATATTGGTTAATCTTATTTATGCATTGGTGTTTGAATAGTATTTGACTCATCTAGTTTAAATATAGAGGATACGATGAATATGGGGAAAGTTTATTGGCTAACTCTTGTGTTATGAGTTTAAACATTGCTTAGCTTTGAGTTGTGATAAGGAATATGAGTTGATAAAAGATCTTTGAGAGGATAGATTGTGGAGAATTGTGAAAAATTGCTGTGAGTTGAAATATTGCAAGAATGAGTTGATTGTTTCCTCTTTGAAGATGAGAAAAAAATTATTTTTGCTTGATATGAGAGCCAATACGGATAGTGAAGAGAAACCTACTTTCTTGAGGCTATGAATTCCCAAGAGTAAAAGAAAGGAATATTGTTAAAAACAAATGATGAGTGATGGCTAAGAGGGGACCAATACGGTGTGTGAAGAGAAATCTATGCACTTGAGGCTATCAATTCCCTAAGTTATTAAAAAAATAGAGAGAAAAAGATTGGAGTGCTTTCCTTACATCATGACTTAAGTTATGCGATTTTTGGATCTGTAATGCTTGAATTGGTTAATGGCTTGACTTATGTGATTCATGTTATCTATATTTATACTTAAAGAGTGAAATAATCTTCTTAGACTAAGGTATACACTTGATTAATTTGACTTCTAGAGTTTTGTGGTATCTTGTCAAAAGTTTCAAAGTTTGTATTATTTTCAAATGGTATGAATGACGGGAGTTGTATCTTAAGTTTGAAGGGAAGACATAATCTTTGCTATAGTAAAGAAATTTTTGAATAGGAAAGAACTTGTATTTTCTTAATGAATTTTCTTGGATTAAAGTGTTTTGCTTGAGGACAAGCAAAAGTTTAAGTGTGGGGATATATGATAGGGGCTAAAATCATAATTATTTTTCTAGTTATTTGAAGTTGTTTTGAGATACATTTATTGTAATAACTAGGCATATTCCTTCCTATTTGACATTTTACTTGTAAAAAGTATTTTTAACAAATTTTTGTAGATTTTGAGCAAAAAGTGAACAATTCAAGAACAGACCTAGCGCTAGGCCCTGCCAAGGGACCAGGCGCTGGGTCCATTTTAGTCAAGCAGAAGAAATCAAGCCAACTTTCAAGAAGAAAACAGAACAGACCTGGCACCGAGTCGAGTATGTGGACCAGGCGCGGGTCTATTCTGTCTGCCCAGTAAAAACAAAGTAAAAATTCAGAAGAAGAACAGAATATACCTAGCGCTAGGTGGGTCAAAAGTACCTGGCACCAGGCTTACTCTGGAAGGCAAAATACTGTGCACAAATTTAGGGATTTTCTTATTCCTACTCGACCAAGATCTCTCAAGCAATGAATTTAGCATCCAAAAGGGCTATAAAAGTAGTAGAAACACACAAGAGATACATACACATACATATGTGTAGGTGGATTCAAAAGCAAAAATTTCCAATCACTCATTGAAGGAGGAATTCACCCAACCAAGAAGCATTGTTCAGGGGAGTCTTCAAGGGTGAAGAATGAGGTTTGTTTATGAATGCTTTCTTTTATCTTTATTTTCTTTTCCTTTAATAATGATGTGCTTAATGTTTTGATTGTAATTGGATATTATTTTGGAGATTATGATTTTGAGTTAATTGAAACTTTTGATCAACTGATTATTGTTCTTGGTATTTGATTACTTCTTTTCTTATGGAGTTAGTTGATTAATTTTTGTTATTGACTTGCTTGAAAAAGAGGTTGGTAATAACTTCAATTAATTAGTTTCATATTTGTTATCTCTTAACTTGCTTGAAAAATGGGTTAATTGTCTAGGACATAGGTAATCAAATGTTAGTTGATGATTGCTAGAATATGGATTCATTAACTAATTTCATGTTTTAAATCACCTAGAATATAAGGGTTTATATGAGGATTGATTTTAATGTATTTTTTGGATAAGTTAGTCGAGACAAAATATGTTCACTAATTTAACTAGAAGATAGTGATTTCATGGATTGCAAACGAAGTGGGTCTATATTAAATTCTTCATAATGCCAAGATGAAAATTGATTGTGATGAATGTGAAAGTAAACACGACAAAAAAAAAAAAAAGAAGAGGAACGCACAGAAGTATACTGTGAAAGAAAAAAAAAAACGCAGAGAAACGGAAGAGCTTTCTTTTTTTTTTTTTTTACCTCTGCGCTTTATCGATTGTCTAGGAGGTACCAGTGATCCTGTCTGAACCATTGCTAGTTCCTTGATCCTTTCTTTAGGTTGTTGTCCCGCAAGCTGTTGACTTTTTTTGGGCATCAACACAGTGCTTCGAGTTTTTCGGAATATAACCCCTGCTTGAAAGCTTGGTGAAGGCTAAGGATGAAGAGGATGATCTTCCTTTTTCAACTAAATGCTATCAAGCATTAATCAGAAAAAGTATCGTATCTCTGTTCTTGCTATTGAATAGTGCAGAGATCATAGTCAACAGAGAGAGAAGAAAAAAATGGCTAGAGGAAAAAAAAAAAACATCGTTCCATGTAATCTACCACTGTCCTCTTGAATCCTAACTATTTTGATAATAGGCTATTATCAAGGTATTCAAAATCAAACAGAGGCAGTGGAATCAGAGAAGCCCTAAGGCCTATTTCATGTTAAGCCATCCAGCAGATTAAACTTAACCTATAGGCCTATGGCCCAGTTCATTGGGTTAAGTCTTTAATTCAGTTTAATTATTCCTGGACTAATACAAGCTCAATAATTAAATTAATTAAATAATCCAAATGGGCCAATATATAATTCTCCCTTTTTATTTTATTCTAACCCAATAAATAAACAAGGCTACTTGAATAAAATAAAATCTATTTTATACAAGACCAATCCCTCAACCCAAAACTATCAGGACTTATGGGCTATTCCGAGGACTAAAAGACACATCACCTTGACTACTAAAATGACCAAAATACCTCTACAATAGAAATAGCTGTATTTTACATTTTAAATATTTTATAATGTCACCATAAGAAAATATTGATGCCAAGGACAATACCGCATTAGTAAATTCTTTAATCTATAGGTGTAATGACTAAAATACCCCTCTATGTATCGCAGTACATTTAGAGAGGAAGATTGTACTAACACCTCTCTAAAAGACTCTACTATCCTTAGACCTCTAGTCTAATGATCCACGATTCATAGAATATTTTCACTTTTCAAGAGAGCTACTCTAAAGCAAATATCCAAGTCATGTTCCCCAGGGCCTTGGATATTTGATCATTTGAACAGTCACAAGGGGCGATATAGCGTAGAAGCTATCTTGTACAAGTCTGTCTTAATTAACTAGTCACATATACCCAACATATAAGTACATTGGCTCTACAATAGAACCTCAACTATAGTACATTAAAGTACATGCTTTCAGCTTTGTTAGACCACCAACTCATACTCAAGTGGTAGAGTATTAGTCTACGTTGTAGCAGTAGTAGTCTGGGTTTCTTCTAAATAGTACTTTTAGAAACCACTACTACAGGTCCTGTTCTACGTGTTTGAAATACGCTTATGCTATGAAGTGAGTGGACTACTCACTGGCTAAAGGTAAGTCATTCCTCATTTGGAATTCATAACAAAATAATCTAAACATGATGAGATTCACATTCTCATCAATCGGTTAAGAACAAACGTTTATGTGTTAAGTAACCCGTGTTCCATACCTTACTGTGAAAGATCACCATTCACATGGGTCACTTACTTAAACACAATGGGTCTTTTCCAAACGTAGATCGTACACAAATAAATTTTGAGAATAAATTCGACAATTACATCAGAAATCTAGTCTAGAGGGCATATATTCCAACAATCTTCCATTTGCACTCTACGATTAAGAAAGTCCGTAGGTGCCCACCCCTATGGCGTTTAAATATCTCTTGAAGACTCTCTCAACCAAAGGCTTGGTGAAGGAATCTGCTAGGTTGTTTTCTGAGGCTATTTGTTCCACCATGATTTCTCGTCTCTAGATGAAATCTCAGATTAGGTGGTACTTCCTCTCGATGTGCTTCCCATTCTTGTGGTTCCTGGGTTCTTTGGATTGCGAGACTGCTCTAGCATTGTCGCAATACATCACGATCGGTCTGTCCATGTGTGGCATGACTCCAAATTCTGAAAGGAACTTCTGAAGCTAGGCTGCTTCCTTAGATGCTTCCGAAGCTATCACATACTTAGCTTCCATAGTTGAGTCAGCAATACAAAATTGCTTGATACTCCTCTATGAAATAGCTCTTCCAGGCAAGATGAAGACATATTTACTAGTGAATTTTCTCTCATTCTTATCTGCTTGGAAGTCTGAGTCTGTGTATCATGTAGGAACCAAGTAATCAGTCATGTAAACCAACATATAATCTCTCGTACCTTGGAGGTACTTGAGAATATGCTTTATAACTTGCCAATGAACCTCTCCAAGGTTTGACTGATATCTGCTAACTATGCCTACGGTAAAGTAGATATATAGCCTAGTGCACAGCATGGCGTACATAAGACTTCCCACAACTGAAGCGTAGGGAATCCTACTCATTTTGTCTTTTTCTTGTTGGGACTTAGGATAGTCATTTGAACAAAAAAACAACCCATGTTTGCAAGGAATTAGAGCTCCCTTGCATGAGTCCATGCTGATCTTGGCTAGCATCTTGTCAATGTATATTGCTTGGGATAATCCTAATATTCTCTGCTTCCTATTTCTAAGAAGCTTAATCCCAAGAATGTAACTGGCTTCTCCCAAGTCCTTCATACTGAATTGACTAGACAACCAAACCTTAGTAGATGACAATATTCTTACATCATTCTCAATGAGTAGAATGTCATCCACATATAATCACATTTATGCCTTCCAATTTCTTGTACACGCATAGTTCATTCTCGTTTTGAATGAAACCGTAAGACTTTACAGTCTCGTCAAAACGAATATTCTATACTTTAAATACCTGCTTAAGTCCATAAATGGACTTCTTAAGCTTATAAACCATATGTTCCTGACCTTTAGTAATAAAATCTTTCTGTTGGGACATATAGATGTCTTCACTAAGATGGCCATTAAGAAATGCCATCTTGACATCCATTTGCTATATCTCGTAGTCATAATGATATGTGATGGTAAGGAGGATACGGATGGACTTAAGCATGGCTACTGGAGAAAATTTTTTCTCATAATCGATTCATTCTTTTTGAGTATACCCTTTTGCCATAAGCTTAGTTTTGAAGGTTTTTACCTTCCCATCCGTTCCCCTTTTCCTCTTATATACTTACTTACCACCAATGGATTTTATCCCTTCAGATGAAGTTACAAGATCCCAAACGTGATTGAAGTACATAGACTCAATCTCGGCTTTCATTACTTCATGCTAAAGATTTGTATTGGCATTAGCAATAGCCTCCTCGTCTCTAGTGGGATCTTGTTTCTGATGGTCAGAGACTAGCTCAAAAGCCGCTCCAGGCCATCTTTCTGGAACCCTAGACACCCTCTCACTATGATGAGGTTTTGTTTGTACAGGTTCTTGAGGCTGTACCTCTTTTTGTTCCACAATCGGGTCTAAAGAAGTTGATTTTAAAGATAACTTCTCCTCGAGTTCTAACCTTGTTGAACCTTTAGTGGAAGTACTTTGAACATCCTCCAAGTATAAAGCATTAGTACTTACCAGTATTTTCTATTCATTGGGATGATAAAAATAACCTCATTTTGTCCTTTTTGGATACCCAACAAAATAGCATAATTCCGATCTTAGTTCTAGCTTGTCTCCCTTGATCAGTACATAAGCTAAACAGCTTCATATCCTAAGATGTTTCAGACTTGGCTTATGCATAGTCCACATCTCATGGGGCGTCCTAGGTACTGACTTCGAATGCACTAAGTTCAGAATGTATGCCACTGTTTTTAGAGCATATCTCCAAAAAGAGACCTAAAGAGCAGTATAAGACGTCATGCTTTGAACCATTTCCATCAATGTCCTGTTCCTTCTCTTAGCTCCTCCATTCTGCTGGGGTGTCCCCAACACAGAGAGTTAGGATACTGTCCTATAATATACCATGTAATCCTTGAATTCACTGAGGAGGTACTCTCTACCACGATCTAATCGTAAGGTTTTGATCAATTTACCTGTCCGACACTCCACTTCAGCCTTAAACTTTTTGAACTTGTCAAAAGAGTCAGACTTGCGTCTGATCAAGTAGACATAACCAAACCTTATACAATCATCCGTAAAAGTGATGAAGTACTCAAAACTCACTCTAGCTGGTGAAGACAAAGGACAACACATTTCAGTGTGAACAAGGCCCAATATCTTCTTGGCTCTATCAGCCTTTTGGTTGAACGACTTTTTGGTCATTTTTCCCATAAGACAGGATTCACATTGAGGCTAACTTTCCAATCTTAATAAACCCAAAGGCCCCTCATGGATTAACCTCTAAATCCTGATTGAGTTAATATGACCCAACCTTAGATGCCAGAGATATGAGTCATTGATATTGATCTTTCTTTTCCTACTTAAATGTTCAGATTGAGTGTTATTTATTTGATTATTTGTAGGATTTAAGAAGAATAAGTTTCTAAACATGTACCCAAAACAAAGAACTTCTTCATTTCTACTGATAGTAATACCAGAATGGAAATAAATAGAATATCCTTAATTTATAAGTTTTGCAACTGAAATCAAATTCTGTCTAAATCCAGGTACATATAAAATATCCTTCAAAATAACTACTTTATTACAATAAAAAATAATATCTAGTTCTCCCACTATAAGGGCTCATACTTGTGCTCCATTTCCTACTCGTAATTCATGCTCGTCCTTCTGGAGTCTTCTTATCTTCCTAAACCCCTGTAAGGAGTTACAAATATAATCAGTGGCTCCAAAATCAATAATTCAAGTGGAAGTTGATCCAGCCATTGAAACTGAGAGAACAATACTTGTAGGGTTTTTCTTGTCCTGAAGCTCTGAACACTCATTTTTCCAGTGTCCCTTTTGCCCGCACTTGAAGTACTTGCCCTTTAGCTTGTTGGGCTGGTTCTTGGGTTGGGTTACTGCATTTTCTTTCTTCTTCTTAAACTTCTTGGGATTGGACTCAGTTATGGAAGAAGAAGCCATAGCAATCATAGCCTTGAACTCTGGCTTCATGACCTTCTCCATAATTTGGAGCTCTTTCATTAACCTAGTTGAACTTATGTTTAATTATTTATGTTGTAATTCAACTTGAACTGAGTAAAAGAGCCCGACAGAAATTCAAGAATCATATCCACTTGGCTTTCAGGGTCAATAACAACTCATAAGAATTTTGCTTCCTCGAAAGTCGCAATCATTTTGGGCATATACTCCCTAAAAGCTTAGTATTTATAATCGTCCTAAGAGCTTCTTGCCTTGTGGGTTGGCTCTTATCAGTGAACATTGTGGCTAGTGACTGGCTAATGTCATACACTGTGGCCATGTGCTCGTATTTGGACTGAAGCACATTAGACATGAAGGCCAACATGTAGCAACGAGTTTTCTCGTCAGCCTTCTTCCATGCCTTCTCAATATCGCGCTCATCATTGGTAGAACCTTTCCCGATAACAAGGCAGGTTTCGTAGATGACATACTTATACTCCTCGGCTGTGAGTATTATGTCCAAGTTTCTTTTTTAGTCCATATAATTTGGACCCGTTAACTTATTCTCTCGGAGAATAATAGCTAAAGGATTAAAAGAACCTCCACCAACAATTTCTTAAAAATTGAAAAATAAAAGAAATCTCAGTTTATTGAAAAAAAATAATAATTTGTGCACCTTATCCTTATATTAAATCCGATAATAGTTAACCCTATCACTATTATCTTTAATATGATTAATTTGGCTCTTAGAAAAATTGACATAGCTTCTTGAAAAAATTAACAATTTTCTAAGCTAAGTGTATTAACCACCACAAATTAATTTTTGCATTCTAGGTAACGATCTAGAAGATAACTCCATCGATGGGATGGTCATTTCTTCTTATTTGCTATGGATATTCCTTGCACGTGGGCTAGCCAATCATAGCATGTGCCCCAGGTTATTAATTACATCCATCTATTAGTTCTAGATCATTATGGTATCACCATCCTATATGAGTTCATTCCCAGGGTGACGCGAGGGGACCCATGATCTCTAATGAGGATCGTGATAAAAGTCGTAGAGCCGTTGGAACCCCTCTTCTACTTAGTCTTTTAAAACAAGGGGTTTTAAAGAAAACATCTTTTTGAAAATATACCATTAAGTATGTAACACCCCACACCCTAGGTACCTAGATAGGGTATGATGTCGCCCTATTCAAAGGACCAGGAGTCTTTATAATAAGGTATAAAATAAAAAAAAAATTACTAAATAAAATTAAAGGAATAATCCCATTACATCCGGAAGCAAAACTTATACAAGTCTGGAAAATCAAACTAACAAACGTCTCTTGAAATAAATTCAAAACACAACTAAATAAATAAGCTGGAGTTCATCTCCTAGTGCTTCACCCTACTCAATATAAGCAATCCCTTGAAAAAATGATATAAAAGGTGTGAGATTGACATCTCAGTAAGTCTTGTGTGCGCAAATGTCAATTACAACCATTTTATGTATGCAAGTTTATCCAAATCACAAAGTCGTGTTTGCAAGTCAATTTCATCAATAACAGTTATACGAAGGAGCCTTGCTCAATAAATCCAAAATAGTTCACAATAAATCATTGTTTCATCACATTCATAATTCATTAAGTAGGGATTAGCAAATGATTCAACAATACAGTAACACAATCTATATCATAGTTACCACCATGATAGATTCCCAATATATTCTTTCAACAATAGGCAGTGGGGGATCCACCTACTAGGTGAGATACTCCTCCATCGCTACACCCAACATTCCGGTTGTCCAATTCGGATGAACAATGTCCACCTGGACCAATATGCTAGCGCAGATGGCCTGACTAAGTAGTACTGTCGTCTCTCCAAGTTGAGTTTATCTTCTGGAGGTGGCCACCTGCCAGAAGACTCACTCTTGCTCTTCGAAACTAGTACTACTAGCCTACCCTCGTTGAGTACTCAGCGCTCCCCGTTTAGGGGTAGAATCATTTTTCCTTTTTCAAAAGTCTTGATTAGTTTGATTGCAAAACATGATTTTCGTAATAGCGTTTCCAAATCATTTAGTAAATAGTGTAAATTTGAATAGTTAAAATTTAGTAAATTCTTTTTGAAAATACAATATCCACGTTTTCAATCCAAGGATCAAAACACAGTTTAACTCATCACATTTAGCAAACGTTTCAATCCTCTTGTCAAAACATCATATTGACATCAATTTCAAATAACATTGTAAAAATTACTTGCAAACAAGTAACATTTATCAAAACAGTTATGCAGGGACTTACTTGGATAAATCACAGCTAGATCCAACTCAATCGATTGCTCTTATTTCCACTCATTCCTTATCTAGAGCAAATAATCCCACAATTAGGATTTAATCATTCCACCAATTACTTCATATAATATGACTCCCCATGATCTCATTAATTACCTAATTAATCCATAGTATCTAAGGACTTCAATTCATTAAATCACATGTATAACTTCCCTTTACCATTCTATTGATCATAACTATGTATTGATCTAGATCGATTCACCATATGACAACTCCTAGATTCAACTAGCATAAAATCATCATAAATAGCCCCTTAATTATTAAAAGATCTCATCTTTACCCATTTAGCATAGGTCTAGGTTCATCATGACAAGATACATCAATATCCATACATGTTTTGACTATGGCTTACCTCAACATATTCATCAATCTAATTTTATTCCTGCTTTCATGTTAGACTCCATAAGCATCCGTAAGCCAATTTTTTAAAGATTAAGACCATTTAAGTCTGTAAAGGTAGGATATTGATTACCTCTTAGCGCTCTAGACTTAAATCACGGCAACTCCTTATTGACTAGCTTGAGTTTAATCGATAGTTGAAGAGATTGGTCTGTTTAGATGACCTTGTTCGGACTCACCAAGGATGGGATAAAATCAGTCCCTTATGAACATGATTTAAGGAAGAGAGAAGGAAAAGAATGGAGTAAAAATTGAATAGAAGAGTTGAAGATCAATTACCTTATTGAAAGTTTCGGTTTTGGCTTCGTTTTTGGGGTAGGCTGTTTGAAATTCTGAGAAGGTTGTAGGCTATTTGTTTCATGTAGTTGAGGGCTGAGAGCTGCTGTATTTTTGTAGCTTAGGATGGTGGAAATTTTAGACAGAAAAGGAGAAGAAATCTGATTGGTTTTGGTCTTTATAGTGGTGAAAATAAGAGAAGAAAAAGGGGTCTTTGTGTAGCTGTTTTTGCCTAAAATAAGAGGGAAGTTGAGAGTAATAAAAAGCTGGAATTTTTGTTAGAGTGAGTGTGTGTGTGTGTGTGTGTGTGTGTGTGTGTGTGTGTGTGTGTGTGTGAACAGTGACAAAATTTTGGAGGCAATGGGGCTAAAATTCTGGTATTCTTTTGGCTAAAATCAAGTCCTAATTGGTTAGGGTTTTCTTAGTTAACCCTAACTAGGTTTTGAAGTGTTTTAGGTAAGTTATCTTTACCCTATGTGTGGCGGCAGCTATGAGGGAATTTTCCAGAAAATCATAGAAAGGAATTAAGTCATCCATTTAGGAAATAGTTTAATTAATTCCCTATATTAATTTGAGTAATTTTTTAAACAGCTATTAAATAGTTATTTGGTAAGAGAATTTCTAGTTTCCTAATCCTTATAGCGACCGAAATTCCTCTTCCTTTTCCCTTCAAAATTTCAAAAATCTTGGACTTAATTCAAGAGATAAACATTTCATTTTTTGCCTTTTATTTTCTATATATATATATATATATATATACATATATATATTATTTGAAGAAAATTAAAATATGGAGATTTATCTCCTTGAAAACAATACCTATATAATTTCATATATTTTATCTCCAAACATATTACTTGGATATAGCTTTTAAAAATCTAGATTAGTAATATTTAAAATTCTCTAAAAGATTATGATAAGATATTAAGAACAAAAATTTAATTTACTCATTTTATAAAATAATTTCCAAGTAAAGCACACTCCCAATTTTTAGGAAATTGGTCTCCAAAACCTCAAGGATTTCGGCCAAGGCTAGAGAAAATTAGGGTAGAAGGAAAATAAAAGAAATGAAATAATTTGAGATAACTAGGATTCGAACTCAAGCCTACCAAGAATTAAATACCAAGCTTTATCCCCTAAACCACATTGATTCTTGGCAAATATTCTCTTAACAAATTCCCTTAATTCCTACTCACTTACTCCATCCCTTTTTCTAATAAATTCTCTTTGATAAAATAAAATTCAACTACCGCAAATACCACAACCACATTAAGAACAAGTTAATTCATGCAACAACAAACTAATATTTTCATGAAAATAATTCAACTCATCAAATGTGGTATAAAATAATATACCATGCATGACTTTTCCCCACTTACTAAAGGTGGTCTAATACATGGTATTACAAAGTATCCCTTAACTTTTTATAAAATATCTAAATTCATAAATCTCTATGTCAAGGTAAAATCCTTTAAGAGATTTTCTATGAATTTATTTTACACAGTTAAATACTTAATGATTTCAAAAAATTTCCTTTTAAGCTTTCTAGAGACTTTGGTCTTAAGTTTAATTTGACAAAAATAATTTTCTAGTGCAAAAATAAAACAAAATGGCTTTCTATTTTAACTTACCAAAATATCTAAATCCAAAATATTTTCTATATCAAGGATTAAATCCTTTGAGAAAATATCGAAGGATTAATTTTTGTCCAAGTTAAAAATAACAAATTTTTAATTTGAAAAATGTTTTTCTTGCCATAAATTTTCCAAAGACTTTGGTTTTAGAGAAAACGTGCATATAGGGTACAAAAAAGAATTAAGTATGCTAGAAAACTATAAACGTTTTTATGCTTTTCTATTCTTTTAACCTAAGTGTCCAAATAATAAAATTAAATACGTTAATTAATTAATTAATGGTCATGTTTAATCCTAAATTTTCTTTACTATTATTTTCATGCAATAATAATTCCACGAATATTAACTATTGTAAAATAATAACTTCACTTGGTATGAGATCCAAAATGAAAAAGGAATTGCAAGGAAAAATTACAAGAAAATTAATTAAAATCCTCTTGGTCTTCATGCATCCGTAGCACCAGATCACTGCCTGCTTGTACCCGCCACCTAGCTGGAGTGCCCGCGACTCTTCCACGACTCGGCAACTCTCGCAGCAGCTTCTGTGCTCAGTTTCCGTGAGGAAAACAACTTCCGCGAGGAAGCTTCCTCGCGAGCAAAATTGAGCCGAGACCATCTTGGGCCCAGCTGCGGCTCCAAGCCACGGCTGGCTTGGGCGGCTTCGACTCCCCTCATATCAGTAGCACCAGTTGTAACACCCCGCTACCTAGGCCTGCTAGGGCCGGGGATGTCGCCCCGTCCAAAGGACAAGGGGTCTTTATAACTAGGTCACACAATCAAAATAGCATAATAAAAATGATATTTTAAGGTAAAATTTATTACAACCCAAGAATAAATCCAAGAATAAACCCAAGAATACCAAAAATAAATCCATAATAAAATTTATCCACTCTCATCTCCCCAAAGCATTACACAAAATAAATCATCAGAAAATCTTCCAAAGTAGACAATATCTAGCTACTCATCCCCACAGCAGGATCGACCTAAAATCATGGTAAAAAGTGTGATGAGACAAAAATCTCAGTAAGTCCGTGTGTGCTTTGAGTGTCGAGTGAAAACAGTTCGTGAATGCAAAGTATAAAATCTTTATAAGAGAAATACTGACAAACAACAAATATTAGTTAAAACCAAGAGCGGCGTTTTGGCTTTTCCCACCATACACAATAATTAAAATTAACCACTCAAAAGAAAGGGTCATGGGTTATCACACGTTGGGCCCCATAACCGGTTAGAATGCCGACACTTTGTGCAGACTGACAAAAGGCAGGTGATCGGCTTACCGGGCAAGATACTCCTCATTCTCTATATCCAAACAACCATCGGTGTCCATTCTGGCAAAACACAGTCACTTGACTGAAATAAAAACTGCTAGCTCGGACCAGCATGACTAAGTAGTACTGACGTTTCTCTAAGTTGAGTTCATCTTCTGGAGGTGGCCTCCTGCTAGAAGACTCACTCTTGCTTTTCAAAACTAGTACTATTAGCCTACCCTTATTGAGTACTCAACGAACGTATCCCACTTGGGAGAAAATGAACAAAACACAGTTTCACATGAAAATGGCAATTAAGGGTTTCCAAAGTCCTTGTCAAATTCTGTTTTAGAAAGAGTTTTGAGTTTGAGTAAATCTACTTATTGATTTTCAAATAATTCATTTGACTAAAATAAGAAAGGAGTCAATCCTCAATTGCCTTTACAGAAATGAGTATCCTTGCACTCTACATTTGGCTTGCCATTAAAATTTTTTTTTTTTTTTGCATCAAACAGGTTTTATGCAGGAGCTTACCTGATCCTTGCTCACAAGAAAGGTCTCTAACAGCTGACCTAACCCCGCATAGGGTAAATAAAAACCGCAATCAAACTCAAGCCAAAATCCACTTTCACAAATAAAACTAACTCAACTCACTACTACAACCATGATCCTAGTGTCCCAAGCTTTAAGGCCAAATAATAAATAAAAAGGTTTATAAGCCAAGGCTAGTTTTGATATTTAAAATAATTAGTGTTTTGGGAAATAGGTACTAATAAGTTGAAGGGTTAAATCTTGCTAAAATAATTTAGAGTTTATTTGATAAAGAGCCCTAGGCAGTATTAGGTAAAATAATGATTTATTAATAATTATTTGCTAGAAAATAATTGATAACTAAAATTAGTTGAAAATAAAATTTAACGAGTCTTGATTAAAAGATAATAGATAAATTTTAATTGGTTTTGGTTAAAAGATAATAATTAAATTTTAATAATAAATATTTTACTTGATATGATTATTTTCATAAAAGGCTTTATCATTTTATATAATATCTATATATTTTATTTTTCTAGCAAAAGCTATTATTTATTTGACTAAAATATCCTTATTATATATAATAATCCAAATCTACCATTCCTGGGGTTCTTCGAAATTACTAGCCAAAAATCATAATATTAAATATTT
This sequence comes from Voacanga thouarsii, assembly GCA_026120185.1. Taxonomy (NCBI): domain Eukaryota; kingdom Viridiplantae; phylum Streptophyta; class Magnoliopsida; order Gentianales; family Apocynaceae; genus Voacanga; species Voacanga thouarsii. The sequence continues at coordinate 2,523,441 of JANUWF010003368.1, forward strand.
ATTGAAGAAATAAAATTAGCTTAGGGGTAACTAGGTCATGATCATAATTCTATTGCTAACCACAATCATGAACATATTCACCCCTTCAAATCATCAAATCATCCAAATCATGAATATAAGCATAGATCCAAGTTTACTAAGGCATGATCTAACCTTTACTAGTATAAATATAACCATGGATTTAATAATCACACAAGAATATAAATCCTATTCATCATAGATGACATAATCTCTAGCATACTTAATCATGGAGGCATACATTAAACCCTAAAACACCATACATTCAACCAAGATAATCAACTCATACATAAATCCCATCTCCACCATATTCATACATATATTCATGCTTCAATCTCAACTCATCACAACAACATATGCTTAAACCACACTCATAGCCCATCTCCTTCCAATATCATCCTAGAGACATGAATCTAGAGCCTAAAAAGAGAGTTGAAGGGACTTACTTGATTGATGAGTACCTTGAAGGAGTTTCGAATGGATCTCAACTCCTAGATGCCTAAATCCGTCCAAGAGAGATAAAGAAAGCATGAACATTGGTGAAGAAGTCATTCGGCCAAGAGGGAGAGAGGTTCGGCCAAGAGAGAGAGAGAGAGAGAAGAGAAGAAGAAAGTCCATTAGCATGCTTAAACACATATATGTCCATTAGAAATTGAAGGTTAGCGAAGATGAAGTTGATTGAATAAACCTACCTTGAAGGTGTTCTTGACCCTTCACAAAATTTCTAGTTTTTTATCCAAAAGTGCGAGTTGGATTTTGGAGTTTGATGTTAAAAATGGTATGGATGGACTCACGGTAGTGTATAGATGAAATTTGAAATTTTTAGAAGAAGTTTGAAGAGATTTGGAGAGGTATTAGGTGAAAGGAATGAGTAGGTGTTCTTGGTGTGCTATGTGTTCTTGAAGGTTGAAGAGAATTAAGAGCTTTTGGATTGGGGCTGCCGAATTTCTGAAGGGATTAGGGTTAGCCGACTGCTTGTAGGGTTTTGGTAGATGATTTTCTGGTTTGGAAGGGAAAAGGAAAGGCTAGTTGTTGAAATCCTTAAAGAATATTTTTGGGAAGCAAATTTGGAAACTAAATATAACAAGAATATATTTGATTATTGGAGAGCTTTTGGGAAGCTGCCATGGCCGATTGCTTGTGCAGTATTTCGGCTGGATGAGAGCTGGTTGAAGGAGGCTAAGGGTGGCCGAAAATAAGGAGTATAATGGTGGAGGATAGGTCTGGTTGTTTAAGGGATATTTTATGGAAGGTTGCTAAATTATGGTGGCTGGAATTTTGGTAACTAATCAAGCATGATTACAGAGATTTGTTGGAGAGATTTTCGGGTAGCCATGCCTGAATTTTGTACAGAAGCTTGGGGAGGACAATGGAGTTCATCTCATGGCTATTTAAGGAGGGTTTGTGCAGAAGAAAGCTGAGGTTTCGGTTAGGGATGAATTAGGAAACAAAGCTGGAAAGTTTTCCTGCACAGAATTTTCGCAAGGCTGGAATTTCTGGGCAGTTTTTGGCTGCCACTTTCCAGTCATCTTGTAGAGAGTTTGGAAAGGATTTCAAGGGTCTTTCAAGGCTGGTTTCCAGCCTTCTTTATGGAGGAAAAATGTGACTAAGATGCTAAACAAAAACTGAAAGAAAACAGCTTGGTTTCGAACCTCCAAAACTGCGATTTTGCCCAGGGATTTTTCTGGTTTTGCACAGCATTTGTGCAGTCCGAAAATGGCCAGAAAAATTCAGGTTTGAAGCTGATCAAAAGGCCATTTTTTGGCAGCATTTGGGAGAGAATAATGGATAAGAATTTTGACACCTTGAAGGCACAATAAGCTGAAAAAATTTTAGTTCTATGCATGAAGGAAAATGAACCTAGCTAGAGTGAAGTTTTAGAAAGTTTACTAGGGAAATTAATTAACTTGAAATCCTTCCCCCTCTTCCATGGTTTTGGTCCATAAGATATCTTTTACTAAGACATTTTGAGCCTTCAAAGGCACAACACATTGCTAGAATTTTTCTAGAATAAAATTGGCTTGAACAAATTGAACATCCTAATGAATTGAGAAATAAGAAAAATTAAGAATCAAGAGGAAATGAATTCCCCTTAGGAATTTTAAGTAGGCACAAGAATAGGATTAGAGTACTCCTATCATGTCTCCCCTAGGACAACACCTCTACCCTATGCTCCTAAGCAAAAATAAAATTTAATCATGCTCAAGCTCCACGATGGAATTTGAACCTAAGACTTCAAGAATTAATTTCAAAGCTCTAACCACTAAACCACAACAACTCTTTTTTTTATTTTCTCTCTAAAATATTTTTCCTATTTAATCCTCAAGCTATCTCCCTATTTCCTCCTCAAGCAGAAATTATCATTTTGCCCTTCTTACCCAATAATCATAATCAAGCCCTCTAGACTATAAAACACAAATTCAAAGCACATAAAATCATATAAAAATATATTTAAACATGCAATTAAGTATGATATGCATTCCAACCCCCTTACTCTAAGGTTGGTTCCGGCTGGGGTTTCACACCAGCTTAGCTGAACAGCTGGGCTCCGGCGGCTCGACTGCTACAATACTTCATCTTCTTCGTTTTTCCTGATGCGTTTCAAACGTTTCTTGGCTTTGTTTTTTACACAAATTTCACTAGAAATCATCCAAAACAATCCACAAACACCTATGCCTTTAATTGTAGGCTTACACGAATATTATGAAAGCCACAGAAATTAATTACAGGCATTCCTATGTCTCAACCGTGAGACGTATAATGGAATAACTACTCATACCAGAAAACACGAAGGTTCACAAATTATGATCAAACAATCATTTGATCATTTTTATTCACTAACATGCAACCTATATTGTCGTATAAACCTGGCTCTGATACCAGTTGAAGGTAATCATAGTAAAAGAAAAAAAAAAAGGAATGCACAGAAATATGCTGTGAAAAAAAAAAACGCAGAGCAGTGGGAGAGCTTTTTTTTTTTTTTACCTCTGCGCTTTATCGATTTTCTAGGAGGTACTGGAGATCCTCTGTAAATCGCTACTGGTTCTATGATCCTTTCTTCAGGTTGTTATCCAGCAAGCCATCGGCTTTTTCTGGGCATCAACACAGTGCTTCGGGTCTTTTGGTATATAACCCGTGCCTGAAAGCTTGCTGAAGGCTAAGGATGAAAAGGATGATCTTCCTTTTCCGACTAAATGCTATCAAGAATTAATCAGAAAAAGTATTGTGCCTCTGTTTTTGCTATTGAATAGCACAGCGATCACAGTCTACAGAGAGAAAAGAAGAAAAATGGCTAAAAGAAAAAAAAACATCATTCTGTGTAATCTACCACTGTCCTCTTGAATCCCAACTTCCTTGATAATAGGCTATTATTCAGGTATTCAAAATCAAACAGAGGCGGTAGAATTAGAGAAGCCCTAAGGCCCAAGTCATGTTAAGCCATCAACCAGACTAAATGTAACCTATAGGCCTATGGCCCAATTTATTGGATTAAGAATTTAATTCAATTTAATTATTCCTAGACTAATACAAACCCAATAATTAAATTAATTAAATAACCTAAATGGACTAATATAAACCTTAAGCATTGGCCCAATTCATTGGGTTGAGCCTTTAATTCAATTTAATTATTCCTGGACTAATACAAGCCTAATAATTAAATTAATTAAATAACTCAAATGAGCCAATATATAATTCTCCCTTTTTGAACCTTTTATTTTATTCTAACCTAATAAATAAACCAGGCTACTCGAATAAAATAAAATCCATTTTATACAAGACCAATCCTTCAACCCAAAACCATAAGAACTTATGGGCTATTCCGAGGACCAAAAGACATATCACTTTGGTTACTAAAATGACCAGAATACCCCTGCTATAGAAATAGTTGTATTTTACATTTTAAATATTTTCTAATATCACCATAAGGAAATATTGGCCCCAAGGACAATGCTGCGTTAGTAAAGTCTTCGACCTATAGTTGTAATGACTAAAATACCCCTATACGCATCGTTGTACGTTTAGAGAGGAAGAGTGTACTAACACTTCTGTAAAAGACATCTACCATCCTTAGACCTCTAGTCCAATGATCTACAACTCTTGGAATGTTTTCGCTTTCCAAGGGGAGCTACCCAAAAGCAAATATCCAAGTCATATTCCCCAAGGCCTTGGATATTTAGATCATTCGAACAGTCACAAGGGGCGACATAGCGCAGAAGCTATCTTGTACAAGTCTGTCTTAACTAACGAGTTACATATAGCCAACATACAAATACGTTGGCTCTACGATAGAACCTCAACTATAGTATATCAACGTATATGCTTCCAACTTCGTCAGACCACCAACCATACTCAAGCAATGGAGTATTAGTCCACATTGTAACAGTAGTAGTCTGGGTTTCTTCTAAATAGTACTTTTAGAAACCACCACTACAGGTCATGTTTTACGTATTCAAATACGCTTATACTATGAAGTGAGTGAACTACTCACTAGCTAAAGATAAGTCATTCCTCATTTGGAATTCATAACAAAATAACCTAAATATGATGAGATTCACATTCTCATCAATCGATTAAGAACAAATGTTTATGTGTTAAGTAACCCGTGATCCATACCTTACTATGAAAGACCACCATTCACATGGATCACTTACTTAAATACAATGGGTCTTTTTCAAACGTAAATCGTGCACAAATAAAATGTAAATTTACAAATAAAATTTTGAGAATAAATTCTTTTATTAATAAATTCAATAATTACCTCAGAAACCTAGTCTAGAGGACATACATTCTAACAGAATGCTAAGTGATTTAATATTATGTCTAATTACATGAATTTACATCCTTGAGTTATATCTATTTTTATCTTTATTTATTTTTCTTTTTATTCTCTTCTTATTTTATTGACTAAACAATAAAGATTTAGGTAAAGTAAGGTGCAAGCCTAAGTTCTCGTGGATTCGATACTTGCTATTCCCTATACTATACGATGGGTATACTTGTCCGTATGTGTGATTTTAGTGGTTGGCATTTTAATTAAAGTTTGATCGATTGTAGAATTTGTTGGTAATTTTTTCTACACTAAAAAACACGCATCAAGATCACCACTCAAAGGAGCATTATTCAAATGAGGTTTTCAAGAGAAGAAGAAGGACTTATCTATGAGTTTTATTTTTTATTATTTGTTTATGTTTTTAGAACAATGATGTGCTTAATGTTGTGATTATAATTAGATATTATTTTGGAGATTATGATTTTAAGTTAATTGAAACTTTTGATCAATTGATTGTTGTTCTTGGTATTTGATTATTTGTTTTTCTTACGGAGTTGGTTGATTGATTTTTGTTATTGACTTGCTTGATGAAGAAGTTGGTAATGACTTCAATTAATTAGTTTCATATTTGTTATCCCTTAACTTGCTTGAAAAAGAGGCTGATTGTCTAGGACATAGGTAATCAAAGGTTAGTTGATGATTGCTAAAATATGGATTCATTCACTAATTTCATATTTTAAATCACCTAGAATATAGGAGTTCATATGAAGATTGATTTTAATGCATTTTTTGCATAAGTTAGTCGAGATAGAATATGTTCACTAATTTAACTAGAAGATAGTGATTTCATGAATTGCAAACAAAATGAGTCTATATTAAATCCTTCATGAGACCAAGATAATAATTGATTGTGATATTGGCTAAGTGATTCATTATCATGTTTTTAAAAGCTTTTGTCTAAATTGCATATTTTCACATCCTTAAGTTGTATATATTTCTTTATTTTTCTTATTTTTATCTTACTACTTTATTTGATCGGTTAAACAATGAATAAAAAGTGATTAGTGTGTACTTATTTCTTCGAGGATCGATATTCGTTATTAATTCCCTGTGCTATACTTGCAATGAGTATACTTGCTCGTATGTATAATTTGAGATTAATATTTTAATTAAAATTTGACTAATGAATGGATTTAAATTTGATGATTTTTATACACCCAAAATTTACGCATCAGTTAACAAGTGGATGTTTGTTATATGAACAAGTTCATTGGATGACCTAACTATGAGATAATCACATGGATAACTATTTAGTGCCAGTGATAGAATCTCATTATAGTAAATGTGCAACTATTCTTAGACTTGAGATCTCCAAGGTACTTTGTTTGCTAAGCGTTGTCCTTTAATTCTAATATTTGGAGTCTCATCAGGGACTGCTTATGGGATGGATATTGAGTACAATGTAAAGTAAAAAGATTAGTTGAGAGGGTTAATAAAGGATTCATCACTCCTAATAATAGGGGCATATATCTCAAGGCCACTTATAGGGAATTATTACTCAAGAAGTTCTTGGTCAAGGTAACTGTGTGTTGGAATTTGTTGCAAATGATATACATGTTGAGTAATGGATTCTGAAACAAATACTAATAAATTAAGACTAGAGTTAATTATATTCTAGAAAAAGCTAGCACTAATTTCATACTCTAAATTGAATGAGATATAGTATGATGAAATGAGTTTATTGCATTGATATTTTGCTATTGAAAGGTTTATAAGAAGTCACTTGATTTTCTGAATTTTTGGATAGTAATGATGCATTGCCAGATGCCACTTATGATATGCTAAATATGAGTTTATTAATTGGAGAATTAATAAATTAATTCTAATTATTAAAGATTATTAATTCTATAGTGATTAGAATTAATTCATATTTTATTACCAATTGACTAAAAAACACATAATAGGTGTAACACCCCACTACTTAGGCCCAATAGGGCCGGGGATGTCGCCCCGTCCAAAGGACAAGGGGTCTTTATAACTTGGTTACATGAAAATAAAATAAAACAAAAGACTTTAAAATTAAATTTATTACAACCCAAAAGATAAATACTGGCACAAATCCAAAATACATTGTTTGCAACAATCTCTCAAACAACACTTAAAGTAAATAGCATGAGTCTTCAAGCATAGGCAACATTCTAGCTAATGATCTCCACAGCAGGATCTTCCTAAAAATATGGCATAAAAGGTGATGAGATAAAAATCTCAGTAAGCCCATGTGTGCTTTGAGTGTTTCAGGTAAAATAATTCATGTATGCAAGTTGTAAAAGTTTCAGAAGGAAAAGTGTTGGCAAGCAATAAATAAATGCTAAAAATAAAGAGTGGTGTTTCTCTTTTGAAACCATACATGTGCACAATAAATACAACCACTCAAATGGGTTGCCATGGGTTACCACACGTTGGGCCCCATGACTAAATAACAGTCAGAATGCCACACTTTGTGCAAGCTGACAAAAGGTAGGTGTACAGCCTACCGGGTGAGATACTCCTCCATCTCTACACCCAAACTTACCGGTTGTCCACTCCGGAACACACAGTTCACATGACTGAAACTTGCTAGCTCGGACCGGTATGACCTATCGGACTGGCATCCTATCCAGGAAGGACTCACCTCTCAGAGGTGGCCACCTACTGAGAGACTTACCCTAACCCTTCAAAGTCTAGTCCTGGTGGTCTACCCTTATTAAGTACTCAACGTTGATTGTTCCCCTTGGGAGAAAATTGATCAAAACTTTGCTTTATTTGGAAATAGCAATTAAGGGTTTCCAAAAGTCTAGTCAAGTTGGGTTTTAGAAAAAGTTTAGATTTGTATAAAACTGCTTGTTCAATTTTCAAATGATTTGCTTGACCGAAATAAAAAGGAAAAAATAGTCCTTAATTGCCTTTACAAATAAATGTCCATATACATTGCATTTGCTTGCCATAATAACTTTTGGTCTTCACAAAACTCCATGCAGGAGCTTACCTGCTTCTTTGCTTGCTCACACTCAAAAGTCTTCCAAGGCTGACCAAACCCCGCCTGGGGTAAACACAAAACATAATATCATATTCGGGCTATACCTGCCTTACATAAATAATTCTTAGCTCAACTAGTTACAACCATGATTAACCATGACCTCAATGTCCTAAGCTTTAAGGCCAGATGCTAAAGAATTTTATAAAACAAGTCTAGTTTGATAAGTTAAAATAACTAGGGGTTCTAAAATAATTGCTAATAAATTATAGACTCAAATAATAATTCTTGAGTGTTATTAATAATAAATAAACCAAGGTTTGAATTTTAAATAATATTAAGTCCTACATAATTTTAATAAATGATAATTTAAAAATAGCTTTATTATAAATAAATAATAAATTAAATAATTTTTAATTAAATAATTTTTTTAATAGATAATAATTAATTGTAATAAATAAAATTAGTAATAAATGAATTTTATTAAATTTTTGTTTAATAAAAATATTAATAGTCTAATTAACTATTCCAATCCAAATCCCCTAGTGTTTCGAATTTTGAAGGAAAATATAGTAGTAATTCTAATTTTTTTTTGTAATAAATTTTGTTAATGAATATAACCTAGAATTAATAAGAAAATAATCTCTTTTCATGATTTTCCTAGCTAGAAAAGATTCATGATCACATTCTCCATAATCAAACAATAAACCATTCCATTCATGAACACACACTTGAACTATCTCATACCATCACATGGCCAAAATCCTACTAAGCATAATCATCAATCATGGTTTCCATGGAACAATAAGAACATAAAAGCCTAATCACCTTTGGTGTCATAATATCTAATCATGCTTCAAACATCCATAAAATTCACTAAGCATGAAGAACATACATTGATTCGAAAGGAAAATACATATATCCTAGTCATATACAACAATTATCATGTCCTAACCCCCATCCCTTTATGCATATACTCAATCTCCCAACCATATTCCATCTCCCTATCAACACCTAAGAGACATGATTTCAGAATTTAATAAGAGAGATTTAAGAATGAATAATTGATTGTCGAGTACTTTGAAGAAGACAAAAGAAGGTCCACGGCGATGGAGCGTCTTGAATGGTCCAACGAAACAAACGATCATGGTTGATGATTGATCAACCATTTCGGTTAGAGAGAGAGAGAGAGAGAGAGAGAGAGAGAGAGAGAGAGAGAGAGAGAGAGAGAGAGAGAGATCATTAGAATGATATAATCGAATGGAAGAAGATGAACAAGAAAGGTGTTCTTGACTTACCTTGTTGATGTTCTTGAGACCTTCAAGAAAAGGTTAATTTCGATCCGCTTGAAAATTTTTGTTTGCGAGGTTTTGTGTTATAAATACCAGAAATGAGGTTTAGAAATTAAATGGAAGTGATTTGGAGTGTTTGAGAGTGATTGGAGGTGTTTAGAGTAGGGTTAGGCTTGAAGAAGGTTAGTGTGTGTTCTTGGTGTTCTAGGTGAAAATGGAGAGAATTTGGAAGAATGCTGCACGAATTTTGGTAGAAGGCTGGCCGAATGGTATGGAATGAGTGAGGGTTTCAGTTTTCAGCTAGAAAGAGAGGGGATGATCAGATTTTTTTTGAAATTTAAATGGAGGAAATAGTGGAGAGGTTTAAGGTAAGAGGTTAGCTATGGTGTTTTGATCAAGAGAGGTTTCTGCGGTCTTCAATGGAGCCGGCTGAACATGGATTTTTTCCTGAAATGATTGAAGGTTAATGTTGCTCAAGGCTGGCTGAAATTTAGTCCATGAAGGCAGAGAAAATTCTGGTTAATTAGCCTAATGCAAGAGTGGTTTTAATGGAGTAAAAATGCTGAAAATTATTTGAAGTTCAAAAGAGTTTGAATGGAGTGATCTTAGGAGTGTTTTGTGGTGCAACTATGGAGTCCTTATGCTCAAGGTAAGAGTGGGGTTTATGGTGTTCAGTCTACAGCTGAGCAAGCTCAATTTTTCAGAGGTTGAAGATGATTTTCGGCCTTAGGCTAGAAGGGAGCAAGGCTGGAAAATTCTGGTTTCAAGTTGTTCAGAATTTTCGAAGGTTGTAGAATTTTTGGTGCAGAATTTTGCACCCTCTTAGCTCGATTTTTAGAGGTTCTTCTGGGGTGTTTGAGGGTCTTCCAAGGTTGGTTTTTCAGCCTTATTTTTGGACAAATACAGAAGAGATTTGCTGGCTTGAAGGGGAACTAAAAACAGCTTCATTTCCTTGATTGCAAGCTGCGAAATGCCCAGTTTTTTTTTTCTAGTTTGGTGCTGTTTTGTGTAGTCCAAAATTTGCACTGTTTTCCCAGCTTCCAAGCCACATAAAATGACCATTTCCTTGGCAGCAAATGAATGGGATTATGGCCTGAATTTTCGAAGGAAGGGACTGCAACAATTCTGGAAAATTTCCAGATTTCTTTCCACTAAAGTATGAACAACATGAAGGCAGATTTGAAGGTCCTTTCATGGTGATTGATTTTCTCTTGGAACCCTTCCCATTTACCCTCCTATTTTCGGACAACTACCCAACCACCATAGCTGATTTTCGAATTTCATGGTGGAGGAGTTATCCCAGATTTTTTTTTGGAATTTAAAAGAAAGGATTTAATGGTTTTGAATTATAAAGATGTTAGGACAAGCTAGAGGTAATAAATAGGACAAGAATTCCTCTAGAATTCTTTTTAGGACATGAGGATAAGATTAGAAAATTCTCTTCATGTCTCCCCTAAGACAACATTCCTATTTTTATGGAATACAAGAAAACAAAAATTCAAACTTAATGAAAATAATCATGATAAAACTTAAATAATGGGATTTGAACTCATGACCTTAGAAATTAATTCACCAAGCTCTAACCACTAAACCACACTAACTCTTGTTCTTATTTCCTCACCCACATATTTTTCTTATCTACTCCTCAAGTTATCTCCCAATTCTGACCTCAGGCAAAATTACCATTTTACCCCTCCTACTCAATAAGCATAACTAAGCATTTAAACCTATAATCCACGATTCTAAAGCACATAAAACCATTCCAAAACATATATTTCATGCAAAATAATATGATATGCATTCCCGACCCCCTTACTCTAGGGTTGGTTTTAGGTGGGGTTTCACAATAGGTCATACACAATAGAAGAATTGATACTCGAAATATTATATGATAATATTATGGAGTTTATTTGTAAGAAGAAATAATATTATGGGCTAATTATAAATTAGTTATAATTATTAGGGTCAAAATTACAAATACTAAACTTTTGTGATTGAATTATAAACTTGTATAATTCAATGGCCTTATTACAATTTTGAAAATATAACCCCTAATGGAAAACTGAAAGGCTTTGATTATATTTCCTAAAAGGTTTAGGATTTATTCTGGAGATAAAAACCTATATATACAAGGTTATGTACATCACACTTAATACATTTTTTTTTCTGAAAAAAAAAATAGAGCCTTTTGTTTTCTTTTTTTCTTCCTCACGTAAACCCTAGCCGCTTGAATTTTTTGCTGGCACAGATTAGTGCGCTTGCGTTGAGTGCTAATCCTTGCATGGATTTCTATTTGAGAAATCTCTATTCTTGAGATTTAGTAGTTGGTTGTTAAACTAGATTAATTGGAAGGAAATAGAGAATCGTTCTCTGTCTAATGCCACCAAGTACTTGGAATTTCGGTAAAGAAGTTTTAGAGAAAATTTTGTGAAAGTCAGAAACAAGGTAATGTTCTATCCCTATTCTTGATCCTCAAATTACATACATATGATCTACTAGCCAGAATTCTTGTTTTATTTCCACTGCGTTGATCTGATTTGCATGAAGGAATTCTTACAATAGATGCTTTCCAAGCTAATATGGATGCTAATGATGATGTCGATGCCAATATTGACGGTGGCTTCATCCTACTGATGAACACCCTAGTCCACGTAGGGGTTCCGATCCTCCTCCAACAACCAATTCTACATCTGCTCCTTCGTTAGCTATATGATTTTGGTATACTTATTTCTATGATGTTTATGTGCTAATATTATTTGAACATGATGTTGTGATACTTATTTCTACAAACTATTTTACCTTTTTAGTTATGTACTAAACATTTTATACATATTATGCTTAGTTTCAGTTTTCATATCATATTTAGGTGCATAATATTTTTTTGAATTGGTTTATGCATATGAAAATTGATTCATATAGTGTTGATAATTTTAGAAAAAATTAAAAAATAAGAAAAAATGATATATGTATCAAAACCCTAGCAATTTACAACAAAATAGCAATAGTTAAAAATAGAAATAAGAATTTTTGTAGAAAAACCTTCACAATTTGCAACGAAATAATGACAGCTAAAAAAGAAATTGTAGCAAAAGCCTTGCAATTTGCAATGACATTGCGACGGCTAGAAACAGGAAAGTAAGAAAATCACAGGGGAACCCTCACAATGCAATAAATTTGCAACGCTAAAAAATGTAAACTGTAGCAAAATCCTTGCAAATATAGATATAGTTGTGACATCCATAAATTGGGTAAGAAGAAAACCGTTACTAAACCCTTACCATTTGTGGTACAATTGCAATAGTCATAGCAACACCCTCGCCAATCTGAAGCTAACAGAAACAAAGTTGCATTGGCGCCGTTGCAAATCTCTAGATAAAAATACAGAGAACTCATTTACTTTTTAATCTAAATTCATTGCAAGGGTTATTAATATAGATTATAAAATTTAATAGAAAGACCCTCACAAATTGCTTGTTATTTGCAATGATTTTGTGACAGCTTTTTTCTTATTTTATTGCAAAGCCATAGCAATTTTCCCATTTTGTTGTTCTTTGACAAAACATTAGTCGTTTCTTTGCCCTCACAAATCTGTCACAAAGGGCCAAGGTTTTCTTGTGCCGTCACAAAAAATTTAATTTGCTACGCCTTTTTTTGCTACGCTGCGCGTGTTTGCAAATATTATCACAAAATGCAAAGATTCCAATAGTGAAAATTAGTAGATATTTGCAAGAGTGATGCCCTAAGAATATTATTAGATAGAGTTATGGTTAATGTTGGATCATATCACATTCTACCTCCACAAAGATACAAGAGATTGGCATGGATATATGGGATGAATTCCCAAGTTTCTTTTAGATTGTAATCTACTCATGCTGCATCAAACTAGTGTTAAAGAAGCTCTCAAGTATGGTTCTAGTCCAAAATGTTACGAAGGAAGCAAAGACTGTCATTAGATTTATCTAAGATCATATATATGTTCTGAAGCTTCTATGAAATTGAACTTTTATGCATTGTCTAATTAAACAGACAACAATTAGGTTAACATTTCTAGTTCTAACTATGTAAAACAAGGTCATTAGGAGTGTGGCTTTGAAAAACTTTCCCTGATCATCTACCCAGAAGTCCATGTATTGGGCTTCAACATAGGAAGGAAAATGATGGCTAAAATCAATTTACATGGATCATGAGTTGCAACTTGGTTATATTTGTTTTGTTATCTAGAAAAATGCACGCACATTGCACGTATAATAATAAATAAAGGATTATTAAAGAAAAATAGCAGGAGATCATAAGTGCTCCAAAATTTTTAAGGAATAGTAATCCATAGAAATTTTGACACATTTGTTAGCTTTTGAATGGCATATCCTTGTGGGTTCAAATTGTTGTACTTCTCTTATTTTTTTTCTTTTTAAACTTCTTAAAAATATTTTATTTTAATCAAAAATATTTTTTCACATAATATAAATATAAAAGGCATTTAAAAATATAAGACATCTGCACATAATATTTTAGATGAAATTGTTTGCATTTCCAACATATTCAAATTAGAGGTTTTTGTCTACTATTGCGAGAAATATGCTAATTTCTAAAATAATGTTTCTAAACATATTATTTTATTGTAATATGTTAAAATAGCATGTCCATGAGGCTAGGTTCTTAACTTAGTTTCCCTTTGAAAACATTCACGTTAAATCCCACCAACTAAGCCATATTTGGTTTATGCTTTCTAATCCTATCAATTACGATATATTTTGTTTATGCCTTCTAGACCATGAGTTAAACAAATATGTAACAAAAATAATGTATTTTAATGGCTATTATAAAAAACTAGGAAAATGGAAAATGCCCATAATTATTTAATGTTAAATGGTTGTATAAATCTAAGGAAAATTAAAATAAAAATAGTATGAATTTTTTGGAGCATTTTAAAAATGTGTGTGCATAGTTTCTATAGGACTGGCTTTGCTAGAGGCATTGATTCAATGTTTATTCACTTATATTCTTTCTTGAAATTTTTTTCATGCCGTGTTTTCTATTTGGTTCACAGTATCATTTTAAAAGTTATTCATGTTATGTGTGTAGCCAATTCTTTGTTTCTAAAAAATTATCATTTACGCTAATATTAGTTTCTCTAGTTATGACTGAATTCTATAGCAACACTTTTTATTTTGTTATAAACCACCTAAACTTATCTCCATTGTGCACTAGAAGTTTTGATTATCCAACTTATGAAATCATAGGCACTATTGTAAAATGGAACTTGTGACTTTTTCCACTGAGAGAATTCGCAGGACTGAATCATTGAGGGACTAGCAGAAAAGGGTTGCTAGATATGTCTAAAGTGTTAGACACAAATTCCAAACTTTCAAAATAAAAAGGTACAAGGATATATCAGAAATTCCACCATGGCAACAAGGTTACATACTTCCAAGCTCTGTTGATTTGAATGGCAGGCTCCTTCAATAAATTTAGGATGAGATAATTCAGCAAGTAGTTCCTTTTCTAACTTTACAAAACATGATCATTGTGAGTACAACTTTGAAATTTATCTTTTAGTCATCAGCTTAGAAGCCTTCACAATAGGATCTTCAAAAAAGACCTAAACCTGTTTATTTACATGAAAAGGTAAAAGTACAAAAAGATGATGAACCATTTTTGTCGTAAAAGTCTTTAATGATGGTTTTTCTCCTAATGAAATTATTTGTTGCTAAATATAATTTTTTTTTGGTATTGCTTATAACACTTTTTTTTTTCTTCTTCTCTTCTCTTCTTCTCTCTACCTGCCCCCCTCCTTCCCACCACCACCACCACCACCACCCAGCACCCTTCCTATTATCTATTTACATGGATTATTTGTTGCAACCTAGTTGTAATATATTTAGTTAATTAGAAAAATTCACATGCATTGCATGCACAATAATAAGTAGGGGATGAAATACATTATTCTAGCTTGGTTTGAATCTCATTTAGATGAAATAATTGATCTAAAAAATAAATTGGACAAACAACCAAACACAAGGAAATACTTATCTAATCTAGTTCCATGTCATTTCACATAATTCTTGGACAAGAGAAGACAAAATGTAAAACCCTTATCTAACAAGATGTTGCCCTGCCTAACACAATTACCAAAAACAAAATGCCTTAAAAATGTTTTTAAATTTATTCATTTGTACATTACTATTACTTTTGACAGTTAAATCAAAATGAACAAAATTTTCATTTATACATTATAGATTTATATTCTTAGGACACATTTCACCAAATTCTGGTATAGTTTATAGTAACAGCAATCTTCCCCCCCCCCTTATTTCTTTGGTTAGAAAGCATATTTACTTCAAAAAGTATAGAATGCAACTAGCTATTTCTTCCATTAAGAGTATTCGTAGCACTGAATGATTGAGGGACTACTAGAAAAGGTTGGTAGATATGTCTATAGAGTAGGAATTCCAAGCTTGGCAAAACAAATGGATATAACAAGATATTAGGTATTACCCCTCAACAAGAAGCTTAAAAACTTCCATGCTATACTGATTTCAGTGGAAGGCTCCTTAAGAAAATTTTGGAGGAGATAAAAGCATATGTTCAAGAAATCAAGGAGTCAAAAACTCAGGGGTGTAGAATCCTGTTGGATGGATGGAAAGTCAGAAATGTTATGAAGGAAACAAAGACCTTAACTAGATTTATCCATTGTAATTTATCCTCTAAAGTAAAGAAATCGGATTTCTATCTATGGCCTAGTTAAAAGGTCAACAATTGGTAAGTAGTTTCTTTGTTAACTCTACAAAATATAATTATTGTGACTGTGATTTTGAAAATTTTCTTTCAATCAATAGATTAGAAGTCTTTGCAATGGGAGACCGGAACGTATTTATTCATATAAAAAGGTAAAAAGTGTAAAGACGGTGTTCTTGTGACAAAACCTCTGCTTCGTCACATAAGGAATTTTGGGATAGCCCATTGGTGATATTTTTGTAATCAACTAGATTTGTCACAAAAGTCTTTAATGATGGTTTTTTCCTTACGAAATTATTCATTGTGAAAAAAAATATATATATTTTTTGTATTCCTTAAAAACTTTGTCTTGTTTTTCTTTTTCTCTTGTTGTCTCTCTTTTCTCATCTCTTTTTCTCTTCCCCCAATCCCCCACCCACCACCCTTCCTATTATCAATTTACACGAATCATAGATTGCAACTTAGTTGGAATCTATTTAGTTAATTAGAAAAATGCATGCACACTGCACATATAATAACGAGTAGGGGATGCAACAATTTATTCTACCTTAGTTTGAATCTTATTTAGATGAAATAATTTATCTTAAAAATAACTTAGGGAAATAACTAAAAATAAGGAAATACTCATCCAATCCAGCTTCATGTCATTTCACATAATGCTTGGACAAGAGAAGACAAAATGCAAAACCCTTATCTAACAACACATATGTTGCTCTACACAATACAATGACCAAAAACAAAATGCCTTAAAAATGTTTTTAAACTTATACAGTTGTACATTACTATTACTTTTGAATGTTATTTTCATCTATACATTATAGATTTCTATTCTTAAGACACATTTCACAAGTTATGACTATAGTTTATAGCAACTTTTTTTCCCCCTTTTCCTTTGTTTAGAAACTGTCTTAACTTCAAAAGATAGCATAATGCAACTTGTCATTTCTTCCATTAAGAGTATTCATAGTACAGAATCGTTGAGGGACTAGTAGAAAATGGTTGCTTGAGATTGTTGGGATGTATGCCCTCTTAGACTAGGTTTCTAATGTAAAAATCGAATGTTTTAATAAAAGAATTTATTTTCAGAAATTTTTTGTGAATTTACAATTTTATTTGTGCACAATTACATTTGAAAAAGATCCATTGTGTTTCAGTAAATGGTCTATATGAATGGAGGTCTTTCATAGTAAGGTATGGATCACGGGTTACTTAACACGTAAACTTTTGTTCTTAACCAATTGATGAGAATAGGAATCTCATCATGTCTAGGTTATTATGTTGTGAATTCTAAATGGGGAATGGCTTACCTTTAGCCAGTGAGTAATCCACTCACTTCATGACATAAGCATATTTCGAATACGTAACATAGGACCTGTAGTAGTGGTTTCTAAAAGTACTATATGGTAGAAACTTAGACTACTACTGCTATAGCGTGGATTAGTACTCTACAACTTGAGTATGAGTTGGTGGTCTGACGAAGTTAGAAGCATATACTTTGATATGCTATAGTTGAGGTTCTATCGTAGGGCCAATATACTTGCATGTTTGGTATGTGTGACTAGTTAGTTAAGACAAACTTGTACAAGATAGTTTCTATACTATATCGCCCCTTGTGGTTGTCTGAATGATCTAAATATCCAGGGCCCTGAGAAATATGACTTGGATATTTGCTTTAAGGTAGCTCCCTTGAAAAGTGGAAACAATCCAAGAAGTCGTGGATCATTGGACTGGAGGCCTAAGGATGGCAGATGTCATTTAGAGAGGTGTTAGTACACTTCTTCCTCTCTGAATGTATGGTGATGTATAGAGGGATATTTTCGTCATTACACTTGTAGGTCGGAGACTTTGCTAATGCAACATTGTCCTTGGGATCAATATTTCCTTATGGTGATATTAGGAAATATTTAAAATGCAAACTACAGCTATTTATATGGCAAGGGTATTTTGGTCATTTTAGTAGTCAAGGCAGTATGTCTTTTAGTCCCCAGTATAGACCATGGGTCCTAATTAAATACGGCCTAAGGAATTAAATTAAGTTAAATGAAATTTATTTTATTTAAGTAGCTTGATTTACTTATTGGGCTAGAATAAAATAAAGGTCCATGGAGAGAGAGAATTTGTGAAACCCCACCTAAAGCCAACCCTAAAGTAAGGGGGTCGGGAAGTATATCATATCATTTTGCATGAATATATATATATATATATATATATATATATATATATTCGAATGATTTTATGTGCTTTAGAATTATGATTTATAGGCTAAAAGGCTTAGTTATGCTTTTTGAGTAGGAAGGGTAAAATGGTAATTTTACTTCAGGTCAAAAGAGGAAGATAGCTTGGGGATTAAAAAAGAAGAATATTTGGGTGAGAAAATAAGAACAAGAAGAACAAAAGTTGTTGTGATTTAGTGGTTAGAGCTTTGGAATTAATCTCTGAGGTCTTGAGTTCAAATCTCATCATTTAAGTCTTATCATGATTTTTTTTTTTTTTTTATTTAGGGTTGGATTGTTGTTTCTTGCATTCCATGAAAAAAATAGGAGTGTTGTCCTAGAGGAGAAGTGAAGGGAATATCCTAATTCTATCCTTATGTCCTAAAAAGGATTCTAGAAGAATTCTTTGTCCCTCCATTACCTTTAGCTTGTCCTAACCTTTACACCAATTAAGCTTGTTCAAAATTTATCCAAATCCATGTTTCAATTCCAAAAAATTCAGCAAGGATTATTGGTCTTTGAATTTCAAAAATGACTTTTAGAGGTTGGAGATTTGACTGAAAATAGGGAAGGATTTAAGGAAGGTTCCCAAGAGAAATTAATCCCAATGGTTGAGCCTTCAAACTTCACTCCATAGTGTTCATATCCTCCATGAAAGAAATCTGAAAATTTTCCAGATACTTGAGCAACCTAACTTTCAAAAATCTCAACCATCTATCTTAATCAATTTCTGCCAGAAAAATGGCCAATTGATTTAGATTGAAGACTGAAATTCTTGTGCAAAGACCGGACTGCACAAAACTGCACAAACCAGGAAAAAAAAATCTGGGCAGTTTCGCAGCATAGTAGGCCGAAATCAAAGCTGTTTCTTCTACCTTCAAACCAGTAAAATACCTCTATTTTTTCTCCATAAAGAAGGCTGGAAACCATATTAAAGGATCCTCAAACACCTCTCAAAACCCTCCGCAAATCGGCTGGAATAGTGCAGGAAAAACTACACAGGAAATTCTGCAACCATTCGAACCATAACCAGAAAAATTCCAGCCTTGTTCCCTTCAAGCCTTAGCAAAAACCACTCTCAAATCTCTGTAAGTTAACCCTTGTTCAGCCTTGAACTGAACACCATCACCCCCCTCCACTTACCTTGCACAACTGGACTCCATAACCACACCTCAAATTCCTCCTACAATCACTCCCATCTAACTTCTATTTGGATTTCAAAATTTCCAGCATTTGCTCCATGAAAACACCTTTAGATTAGGCTTCATAACCAGAAAATTCTTCTGCTATTGAACTCAGAAATTTGACCAGCCTTAAAGCTCCCTCAACCCACATTCATTTCAGCAAAACACAAGGAATCCAGTCTGCCATTCACAACTCCAAGAAACCTCCATCAATCAAACACCATTAACATATCTTTTACCTTAAAACACTCCTTAAATTTCACCATTTGAATTTCAATCAACCAAAATTTTCTCTTCCTCCCTAAACTGAAAACCAAAATCCCTGAACTCCCTCAATCATTCGGCCAGCCCTCTTCAGAAAATTCGTCCAGTATTCTCCTCTAATCCTCTCCATTTTCACTAAGAACACCAAGAACACACACTACCTTTCTTCAAGCTAAAGACCACTCAAAACACCTCCAATCCCTCCCAAAAACTCCAGAACACGCCTGCATACTCCCTAGAGTCCATTTCTAGATTTTATAACATCAAATCTCGAGAAAAAAAATTGACAATTGGATCAAAACTAGAATTTTTCTTGAAGTCTCAAGAACATCATCAAGGTAACCAAGAACAACTTTTATTCATCTTCTTTCCTTCAACCTTTAAACATGTCATACTAATGCTCTCTCTCTCTCTCTCTCTCTCTCTCTCTCTCTCTTTCTCTCTCTCTCTCTCTGCCGAAATAGTTGCTACAACCATGGCTGTTTTCTTTCTCCTCTCTTGGATAATTCAAGACACTCAAGCGCGTGGATCTTCTTAAATCTTCATCGAGATAGTCATCAACCAAGTATTTCTTCTTAACCTTTCTTTGAATTCTAGATTCATGTCTCTTAGATGTTGATAGAGAGGATAGAATATGAATGGGGGATTGAGTATATGCATATGTATGAAGGGGTTGAGATTGGAGCATGGGAATGATTGTTCATGATTAAGCTTTGAAAAATTCCTTGAGAATCGATGTATGCTCTCCATGTCTTAAGAGATTATGAATGTTTAAACATGCTAGATGTTATGTCACCTTTGGTGAATAGGATATTATGTTCTTATTTTCATTGAAGCCATGAGTATGATTATGCTTAGTAGAGATTTGGCCATGTGATAGTAGGATGGATTTAAGCCTTGTTCATGAATAGAATAGTTTATTGATTGATGCTAGAGTATATGTTCATGATTCTTGTTAGCAATAGGAAAATTATGATCATGACCTTATTGATCCTAGGCTATTTTGATTAA
This sequence comes from Voacanga thouarsii, assembly GCA_026120185.1. Taxonomy (NCBI): domain Eukaryota; kingdom Viridiplantae; phylum Streptophyta; class Magnoliopsida; order Gentianales; family Apocynaceae; genus Voacanga; species Voacanga thouarsii. The sequence continues at coordinate 2,543,942 of JANUWF010003368.1, forward strand.
CAAATTTTATTACCCTAATTAAAATTATTACTATGCTTTTTCTCCAAAGATTTCGAAATTCTTAGGAATTTTTGGAAATGGAATATTCAATGAGATAGTGATATTTTACTAGTCAAATAAATGATATCTTTTATTAAAAATAATATATATGTATTTATATATAATAATAATGATAAATAAAAACTTTTATATAAATAATAATAAGTAAAATATTAATGACCTTGTAGAATATTATTTATATTTATTTAGTAATCAAAATTTAATAAAAGTTATTTATTATTAATTTTAATACGTATTGATTATTAGTTAAAAGAGTAGTAATAATTTATTTTACTATTTAAGAATTACCATATTTTAATATCACCTAGGACTTAGGATTCTTCATCAATTAAACCCTACTTTATTTATTAATATCAACACTCAAGATTTATTATTTGAATCTATAAGTTATTAGTAATTATTTTACAAACCCTAGTTATTTTAACTTATCAAGCTAGACTTATTTTATAAAATCCTTTATCATCTAGCCTTAAAGCTTAGGACATTAGGGTCATGATTATAATACGTTGAACTAGGATTATTTTTGTAAGCGAATATAGCTTGAATATAACCTTATGACTTGTGTTTACCCCAGGCGGGGTTAGGTTAGCTTTGGAAGATTTTTGAATTTGATCGAGCAAAGGATCAGGTAAGCTTCTGCATAAACTTATTTGATGACAAAAGGTTACTATGGCAAGCCAAATGTGAAGTGTATGAACACTCATTTTGTAAAAGCAATTAAGGACTGTTTCCTTTTTATTTCAGTTAAGCAAATCATTTGCAAATTTAAACAAACAGTTTTGCACAAATACTAAACTCTTTCTAAAACCCAACTTTGACAAGAATTTTAGAAACCCTTAATTGCTATTTCCAAATAAAGCAATGTATTATCAATTTTATCTCAAGTGGGACAATCAACGTTGAGTACTCAATAAGGGTAGACTATTAGGACTAGTCTTTGAAGGGTTAGGGTAAGTCTCTCAGTAGGTGGCCACTTCTGAGGGGTGAGTCCTTCGCGAATAGGATGTCAGTCCAGTAGGTCATGTCGGTCCGAGCTAGTAAGTTTCAACCATGTGGACTGTGTGTTTTTAGAGTGGACAACCGATAAGTTTAGGTGTAGAGAATGAGGAGTATCTCACCCGGTAGGCTGTACACCTACCTGTTGTCAGTCTGCACAAAGTGTGGCATTCTGACCGTTATGGGGCCCAACGTATGGTAACCCATGGCTACCCATTTGAGTGGTTATATTTATTGTGCACATGTATGGTTTGAAAAGCAAAATGTCACTCTTTATTTTAACATTATTTCATTCTTGTCAGTACTTTCTCTTATGCAAATTTTACAACTTGCATACATGAATCGTTTTATCTGAAACACTTAAAGCACACATGGGTTTACTGAGATTTTTATCTCCTCACCTTTTATGCCATATTTTTAGGTCGATCCTGCTGTGAAGATGAGTAGCTAGATTTGTTGCATGCTTTGAAGATTTTATGTTATTTATTTTATGTGTTGTTTTGAGAGATAGTAGTAATCAATTTATTTTGGATTTGTACCTGTATTTTTGGATTGTCATAAGTTCAATTTTAAGGTATTGCTTTTATTTTCTTTTGTGTGACCTAGTTATAAAGACCCCTTATCCTTTAGACGGCGTGACATCCCCGGACCTGTTGGGCCTAGGCAGTGGGGTATTATAGAATTAATTAAATTAGTTTAGTTGGTTAATTAATTATTCAAGGATTTGGTCCAATTTAAATAATTAGGGATTAACCTGGGACTAAACTGATTTAGGCTTATTTAATTGGACTAGTTTATTTGGGCTGAAAAATTTAATTATTTGTTGAGCTATTAAGTTGGTTCTAACTAGAATAATTAATTAAGTCCAAAAGGTTAAACTAAGAGTCTAATGGTCCAGTCTAGTTTAACATAGGGTTATATTTAGACTAAATAGGAGGATTGGAAACAACATCATTGTTACAGAACACACAATCTAAGAGACGGCTTCTTCTCTGTGGAAAAGGCCAGCGTCTCTTTCTCTCTCTCTCTCTCTAGAAAATTCCCTAGCCTGTTAGTTGTTCACCAAACGGAAGTTAAGCATGCCGTATACTGGAAGACTGAGAGTTCAGCATTCACATACATGCAAAGATGGAGTAGGAGGCTTGCAGGAATTACACCAGAGGCTTCTACCAGCACACCTATCCTGGTTGCGCACGTTCTGGTTTAGCCACCTTTGAGAACCAGAAGGAGAGGTAAAAATTTTAAAACCTCGGGATTTGGACAGGGCGCAACCGGCGCTGGCTAGGGCAGCTGGAGCTGGTGCCGGCCCTGTCCTAGAATCCTATTTTTTGTGTTTTCCCAGATTTTTTTTTATGTTCGCTTCCACTGTGTGTCCTGTGTTTTCCCACTTTCTGTGTCTTCAATTGGTATCAAAGCATGAAGGTTTTGTGAAAATATAGGGAGCATGCATCTAGATGAATAAAACTGGGCACATATGTGTGATTAAAATTGTGATCCTTCGCTCCTTATGGTATGGATAGATTCTCTGTTAAACCTCACGGGTGGAGGAACAGGAATATGTAATTTACTATTTTTCTTAGTAAATTGTGTAAGCCTAATGTTTATGGATATAGGTGATTGTCGGTTTTGGTTGATTTCATTGTATTCGGTTTGAAATTGGAGAGCCATCAAAGCCAGAAGTTGTGCAGAAAAATAGAGGAAATTCGCAGAAGAAGATCGCAGAAAAAAAAAAATTGCAGGAAGAGGTGAACAGAGTCGAACCGGTGCCGGCTAAGGTCTAGAAGGCTGGTCCACACTGTTTTCTCGTGGGTCCTGGTTCTAAGCGGCGGGTGCAGTGGACCACACTTTAGATAGGTGGCTGATCCAGTGCGGTGGGTGCAGTGGACCAAGGAATTTTTTTTTTTAAATTTTTCCTTGTAATTTTTCTTGCAATTTCTTTTGATTTTGGAGTCCATACCAGATGAAGTTAATATTTTGCAATAGTTAATATTTAAGGAATATTTTTGCATGAAAAATATTAGTAAGGGATTTTAGGATTAAACAAGATAATTAATTAATTAATTAATTAATGTGTTTAATTCTATTATCTGGGCACATAGGTTTAAAAATAGAAGAGCATGAAAACGTCTACTATTTTATAGCATGCTATTTATTTTATGTACCTATGTGCACGTTTTCTCAAAGACCAAAGTCTTTGGGAATGTTTTTGACAAGGAAAATATTTTTCTACAAATTAAATGGTTATTTTAGCTTGAACAAAAATTAATCCTTAGATATTTTCTCAAAGGATTTAATCCTTGACATAGAAAATATATTGGATTTAGATATTTTTGTAAGGTTAAAATAGAAAGCCATTTTGTTTTAGTTTGGCACAAGAAAATTTCTTTTGTCAAATAAACTTGAAACCAAAGTCTCTAGAAAGTTTTAATTGGAAAATTTTTGAAATCATTAAGTTTTTAACTTAAATAAAATTAGTCCATGGGAAAAACTCTCAAATGATATAAGCCTTTACATAGAAATTTTTATGGACTTAGGCATTTTATTTTTGAGTTAAGGGAAAACTTAATGGAAATTTTCAAAAGGATATTTTTCAGAAAACCCTTATTTTAAAAGATTAAGTAGGAGAGGGGTTCCAACGGCTCCATGGCTTCCATCACGATCCTCATTAGAGATCGTGAGTCCTCTCGCGTCACCCTAGGAGTGAACCTGTATAGGATGGGGATGCCACAAGGATCTAAATCTAATAGAGGGATGTAATTAATAACCCGGGGCATGTATTATGATCGGCCAGCCCCTCGTTGGAGGTCATAGTGCGAAGTATGTCTATAGGAAATGAGAGGAAATGACCATCCCCTCGATAGAGTTATCTTTTAGATCATCACCTAGAAGGGAAATTAATTTGTGGTAGTTAACACACTTAGCTTAGGAAATTGTTAATCTTCCCAAGAAGCTATGTCAGTTTTCCTAAGAGCTAAATTGATTATTATCAATTTTGATAATAAGGATAAAGTGCACATATTTGTTTTGTTTTCACAAACTAAATCTTTTTTCTTTTATCTTTCGATTTTTCAGAAATGGTGCACCGAATACACTTGCTACTTCTCTCCATATTAACCCCCTTTTCAGCAAAAGGTCTTTAAAGATAAAAACAATAAGACTTTTTTTTTCTCAACTTAATTTTTTTCACCTCATATTTTTTCATATATATATATATATATATATATATATATATATATATTTTAACTCACATTCCTTATTCAAAACTCAAAGTTAAGTAAATTCTAAATCTATAATACAAGAATTAATCAACAACTCTTCTCATATTTTATCATATCATCTATATTCAAACTCAAAGAATAAAATAAAACTCAAATACCAAATATAACCAAGGTTAACTTAAATTCTCAAGACTTAGCAAAATCTAACTTAATAACCAAGTTTGCCTTTTTAATAAAATCCTACCATACTGAATGACAAATTCATATCCAAATTTAAAAAGGAAATCATATATTCATTATAAACAAATAAACTCCATTTAGCTCCAAAATTTTTTAAAACAAATTGCAAAAATTCCAACAATTCAAACATATATCATTGAAAATCCCTCAAACATATAATTGGAAATCCATTGAAAATCACAAAGATGCACTTGAGAAAATGTTAAATCTCTCCCCCACACTTAAATTGGACATTGTCCTCAATGGCCTAAAATAGCACACTAAAGCATAACCAATGGACCAAGAATGTAAAGAGAGAAAAGAAAATAATACTCCCCAAGGTAGATTAGCTTCATGAAAAGTAACTCAACAAGAAAAACCTCAAGATAATTTAAAAACTTGGACCAAGAATATCACCAAACCACTCCCCCACACTTAAACTGGACCATGTCCTTATGGGCAAAAAATAAACACCATAAAGCATCTCTAATGGGACCAAAATTAAAAAGGGGTAGAAAGTTTAAGCAATACTCCCCAAGTGTATATTAGCTTCAAGATATGAGAAGTTCATGCTTCAAGAAGTTGGAAGAATTATCTTAGCAAACTTCAACCTACATATAGAAAGATGAACACACAAGTAAAAGTATACAACATAAATCGAACAAAAATACAAATCAAGGGAAAAGAAAAATATAAAGTCAAAGCCTTTAAGTCCCCTCAACGTAGAGTCCTCCTTGTTGCCAAAGTGTCGAATAGCCCCACCATAACCTCCAAAGGCTCACAAGATCCTCTCTTTGTCTCACACTTTGCAATTGGTTCTCTTTTCAGTAAAGAATGTTTTCAAACTTTTGAGTCTCAAGAAACACAAGACAAGGAGACTATCCAACATAGATAGCAAAAGTACAATGCCCACCAATTTTAATTAACATAGCAAAATACCATAAGGAGGCCAGGATTTCCATATTTGCAAAAATTTCAGAAAAATGCATATCTAATTTTTAGAAGCAATCATAAGACTTAAAATCCATTTTATGCATTTTCAGCCCACCAACTAAACTCAACAAGGATTTGTCCATGTCTAGTAAATTTTTCCTCAAAAGCACATATCCACTATGCCAAGAATTTCAAGAGGATAAAATTGAGCGTAACACGAAGAGAGTTTTCTCACCAATGTATTCCCCAACGCATTAGTTTGAAAAAAAAAAATTTGAATCCATAGGGGGTAATTAGAAGAAGAAAAGTAATGTGAAAAAGAAGAAGAAGGTGAAGACGAAGATGAAGGGAAGGAATAATTTTAGGGGAATAGGAACAAGACAGATAAGAGAAACACATAACAAAATCAAAGAAAAATAAAACAAGAAGAAAAAGACAAAATAAGAACAATTTGGGAAGAAAAGAAATAGGGTAAGGGAACAAACGGAAAAAAAAATAATATAAATTTTTTTTGAATAGCCTTCCAGAATGGAGCTAGCGCCGGTCCAGGCCCAAGCCGGCACCGGTTGCATTCTGTCCATGCTCCGATTTTTTTTTTTTAATGGAATTCATGACCACTATACATATAACACAAGAATTCCTAAAAGCAAAAATTGTAAATAAAGAAACAAATAATAAGATAACTTTAATCCGTTTAAAACATCGTGTTTGCAAAAGTCCAAACCTGAAAATAAGAAGGGATAGTAATGACTCAAAATTACAGACGTTAAAATCAACAAATTAAAAATACTATTATTATACATATTCCATATTAACATTAGGTTAGTAAAATTAAATAAATAAATAAAAAATATAAACAAACATACAAAGACAAGTTAGTTATTATTAACATGCATATACTTAAGCACATATGTACAACATATAGGGAAATTAATATACACGTATACAAACAGCAAAATATGGCACCTTTTTGCAAAAATAACAATTGTACACATTTACATTATTACATATTTACCTATTTACATATTCACCTGGTTAAATCAACAAAATTCAAGCTTTCATGCTATTGTTCCCCGGCAGCGGCGCCAAAAACTTGATGTGTCCGGACTTGGGTATAAAAATCATACAAAAACTAAGCACATTCCCAATCAAGTTTAAATTAAAACGTTCAACCCAAATCACACATATGAGCAAGCGTACTCATCATTAACCAAGTATGGGGTTCAAACGAGTGTCGATACTCAAGGAACAAGTAGACATTAATTACATTCCTTTTATTGTTTAACCGACTCGATAAAACAAAACCAAAATAAAATAAAAACAAAAGAAAATAAAAATATATATATATACATGTTAAGGATGTAGATTTATGCAATTCAAACCATTGATTAGACAACCATGATATTAAAGTACCCAACCTCTATCATAACTAATTATTCCCTTGGCATCATGAAGAATTAAAGTAGACTCACTTCTTTCTCAATCCATGAATCCCTATCTTCTAGGTAACTTAGTATCACATACTCTGTCTCAACCAGTCTTACCCAAAAGATGCATTAAACACAATTCTTTGATTAAATCCCATTCTTAGGCAAACTTAACCCATGAAATTAACCAATTGAATCCATATTCTGGCAGACATCAATTAACCTTTAATTACTCTATTCTTGCAATTAACCCCATTTTTTAGGCAAGTTAAAAGGCAACAAATATGAAATCAATCGATTTAAACCATCAACCCTATTCTCAAGCAAGTTAACGGCACGATCAATTAATCTCGCAATCAACCCAAGAAATTAAATACCAAGAATAACAATCAGTTATTCAAAAGATCAAATAACTCAAAATATCATGAATATCTAAAACAATGTAAAATTACAATCAAATAATTAACATATCATTGTCAAGAAAAGAAAACAAAGGAAAGAAATAGATACTCATAGACAAGCCTTCTTTTTCTCCCTTCACAGACCCTCTTGTACAATCATCCTTGAATTGTTTATTTTCGAAAAATATTGGTGATGCACTTAAAAATAAATCTAAGTCCCTACATTGTGCACCTCCCTTTTTTAAAGGTAAATTGGCCTTTATTTATAGGCTTACAAAGTTCCTAAAAGAATCCTAAGTAAAGAAGAAGAAATTACCTAAATATAATCCAAAACCAAAAAGAATAATAAAAGGTCTAAATAAAAGTCTAAATAAAACCTAAATAAAACTAAATAAAACAAGGGTCCACCGTCTTTGACCTTTTGTGAAATTGAATTCAATGTGGACTTCTAATTCAGTTCTTGTCGTGTAGTGCTGGAATTGCAATTCTTGTGGAATTCGAATTTGTTGAACTCAGCTTCAAATTGAGCCATGTGAGATTGATTGAAGCCATCGAAATTTGCTGTTTCTTTCTTTGTTGTCGCAGTGGCTCAATTGAGCTGCTTCCCTTGCTTCGGTTCAATTGAGCCGCAAATCACCAAAACCTATTGAAATTGTTGCTTCTTGTTCTGATTTCCTTTTGTCCTTTGTAGCCATCTTTGATGACTTTGCTTTCTTCCACCGATTTCAATTGCCTTGGCTGCTTTGTTTGTAATTTCTATTGTTGTTGTCTGCTTGCTTAGCCGTGATTTTGCTGACCAAGTTTCATCTTTCTTTGTTTGCTAATTATTTTTGTTGTTTTTGTTCAGCTTTTCCTTGGTTGACCGAAATGTCTTTCTTCGTTTTGCTATTGTCCTCTAGCTGAAATTGTTTTTTTGTTGTCCTGCCGAGCTACCAAAGCCATGAAGCTACTTCATTCTTTCTTTTGTTTTGTTGCTGGCCAAAATTCAATTTCCCTTCTGTCCTTTTTTCAATTGCAATTCATTCCTCCAATTGTTCTGCACTTCTCTAATTTTCCAATGGCAAACCGGCACCGACTGTCCTTCTTGGAACCGGCGCCACCTATATTCTGCTTTGTGACGATTTTACTTTACTTTATCCTTAAAATCTAAAATAATGCATAAAATACCTTTCCAAAGGTAACATCTCAAATATGAAGGAATATGGCTAGTTATTTTACAAAATGTAACACAAAATAATATCAAATAACTAGGAAAAATATAACTAATTTAGGCTCTATCAATGTGTGTGGTCCTCTGTCTACACCAGCTAGAGGAAGTTTTGAGTACTTCATCACTTTCACAGATGATTGTACAACATTTGGTTACGTTTACCTAATAAGACGCAAGTCTGACTCTTTTGACAAGTTCAAAGAGTTTAAGGCTGAAATGGAGCGTTGGACAGGTAAATTGATCATGACCTTATGATCGGATCGTGGTGGAGAGTACCTCCTTGGTAAATTCAAGGACTATATGGTACATTATAGGATAGTATCTTAGCTCTCTGCGCCGGGGACACCTCAGCAGAACGGAGTAGCTGAGAGAAGGAACAGGACATTGATGGAAATGGTTCGAAGCATGATGTCTCATGCTACTTTTCTAGTGTCATTTTGGGGATATGCCCTGGAAACAGCAGCATATATTATAAACTTGGTGCCTTCCAAGTCAGTATGTGAAACCCCGGTCAAAACCAACCTTAGAGTAAGGGGGTTGGGACGCATATCATACTTTATTTCATAATTAAATATATTTTTATATGATTTCTATGTGCTTTGGATTTGATTTTTATTGTCTTGAAGTCTTGTTGGTGAGTATTGTGTGAGAGGGGCAAATAAAATGGTAGTTTTTGCCTGAGGTGAAAACAGGGAGATAGATTGTGGATTGAATAGAAAATAATTTTTCTAGTGGAAATAGCATCAAGAGTTGTTGTGGTTTAGTGGTTAGAGCCTTGGAATTTATTCCTGAGGTCTTGAGTTCAAAGCCTATCATAGAAGCTTTAACTTGATTAAATTTTATTTTTACTTGGGAAGGAATGGTTTCGGCCTTAAGGGCCTAGATCAATGTGGTGATGATGTCCTAGGAGAGACATGTTAAGAGTATTCTCATTCCACTCATTTGCCTACTCGAAATTCCCAAAGGGAATTCTTGTTCCCTTGATCTTTGGTTTTCCTTAGCTTTCAACTCCTTAGTTTGATCAAGATGTTCTAGCCTTTTTCTTTCCAGAAAATTCAGTAAAGTGCTGAGGTCTTTTAGGATCAAAATGTCTTGGCAAAAGACTTCTTATGGTCTGGAAAATATGGAAGAGTTGTGGGGAATTCCAAGAGGAAAAATCCCTCTAGTAAGCTTGCTGAAATTTCACTCTAGACTAGCTCATCTTTCTTCATGGCATGAGCTGAAATTTTCCAGCTTGTTGTACCTTCAAATTGTCGAGCTTCTTAGCTAACATTCCCTCCCAAATGCTGCTAGAAAAATGGCCTTAAGATCAGTTTGAATCATGAATTATTTCTGCCATTTTCGTGCTGCACAAAGACTGAGCAAAACCAGTGAAAAATTCTGGGCAAATCGCTACCTTAGAGGCTCAAAACCGAGCTGTTTTCTTCCAGATTTTGTGCAGCACCTTAGCCATATTTTTTCTCCATGAAAAAGGCTAGAAACTAGCCTTGAATACCCCTAAAATTTCCTTTCAAACTCTCTACAAATTGGCTGGAAGTGGCAGACGAAATTCTGCCCAGAAAATTACTGTGCAGCGAAAAAAAAAACTAGGCAGTCCAGATTTCCAGCTTTGTTTCCTATTTTTCTTCCAGTCGAAACACCAGCCCTAATATGTCAAAACCTCCCTTAAACTACCATTAACAGAGCTCCATTATTTCCCACAAGCTTCTGGATGAAAGGCAGCAATACCTGTTCGAAAATCTCTCCAACAAATCCCTGCAATTTAGCTTGATTACTTTCCAAAATTCCAGCCATCTTATTTAGCAACCTTCCATGATATCTTGCTCAATTGACCAGACTTCTTCTTCATCATTGTGCTCCTTAGTTTCGGCCATCATAAGCCTTATTGAACTAGCTTTAATTCCTCAGAAAAGCTACACAACCAGTCGGCCATAGGAGACTTCAAAGCTATCCAAACAATCAAGATATTCTTAGAATATTTATTTTCCAAATTCACTTCCTAAAAATATTCTTCAAGGATTGTAACAACTAACCTTTCCTTTTCCCTTCCAAATCAGAGAAATAACTCCCTAAACCCTACTGAAAATCGGCCAGCCCAATCTCCCACAGAAAATTCGGCAGCTGCAAATTCCTTACCTCTCTCTCTCGATTTTCTGCAACCATCAAGAACGCACACACTACACCAAGAACACCTACTTCTTCTCTACACCTAATACCCCTCCAAACCATCTCAAACCCTCACGAAAATCTCCAGATTTAGTCTACTCACTGCTGTGAATCCATCAACACCATTATTAACATCAAACACCTCAAAACATCTTGCTACTTCGGATCAAAAGCAGAAATTTCTGTGAAGAATAAGAACATCTTCAAGGTAAATTCACTTTATCAACTTCATCCTCTTCAAACTTGATCTCTAGTGGAAACCTATATGAATAACCATGCTAATGATCTCTTCTTCTCTCTTTCTCTCTCTCTCTCTCTCTCTCATGGCCGAAATCACTCTCCTTTGGCCGGATGACTTCTCCTCTCATAATCTTGCTCTCGCCATCTCCCTTGGACAAGGTTAGCCATTTAGGAGTTGAGATCTACTCTAAACTCCTTCAAAGAATTCATCAACCAAGTAAGTACCTTCAATCCTTCTTTTAAACTCTAGAATCATGTCTCTAGGATGATGTTGTTAAAAGATGAATGGCGATGGGATTGAGTATGTGTTGTTGATGATTGAAACATGAGTACATGTATGATTGTGAAGGAGATGGGATTTATGCATGGAAGGATTATATTGGTTGATTTCATGTTGAATTGAGGTTTGATGCATGTCATAGGTAGTATTTGTATCAAAGCATGCTAGAGATTATGTCACGTTGGTGAATAGGATTTTTATTCTTATGGGATTGTTTAAGCCATGTTCATATTTATGCTAGTAGAGGTTAAAGCATGTCTTAATAAATTTAGATCTATGCCTAGATGCAAGATTTAGTTCATTTGATGAATTGAAGGATTGTGCATGTTCTTGATTGAGGTTGGCCATGGAAATTGACCATGATCTGGTTGTCCCTAAAAGTAATTTTCACTCCATGAATAAAATACTCAATAAAATAATTTCCTAGTATTTTCGAAAACCCTAGGAAGGATAGATTTGGATTCTTATATTCATAAAGGATATTTTAGCCAAATAAATAATAATTTTGCTAGAAAGTAAAATCAATAAATATTATTTAAAATAAAGAAATCAATTAAAGCCTTTATGAAAAAGATTTATGCTTAGTAAAATATTTACTAAATCAAAACCCTTAAGGATTTACTTATTATTTTCCAAGAAAGGCTTATTCAATTTAATCTCAACTAGTTTTAGCTATCAATTATTTTCTAACAACTAAACTATCATTAAATCACTATTTTACTTAGTACCATCTATAACTCTTGATCAAATAAACTCTAAATCTTTCCCAACAAGGTTTAAACTTTCAACTTATTAGAATTTATTTCCCAAACCATTAATTATTTTAAATAACGAATTAAACTTAGCTTACAAACCTATTTAGTTATTATTTTATCTTAAAGCTTGTGACACTAGGATCATGGTAGTAGTGAATTGAATTGATTTAAAATTGAGGAAGTGGTTTGTGACTTGAAATTGATTAAGATTTGTATTTACCTATGTGGGGTTAGGTCAGCTGTTCGAGACCTTGTTATTGTGAGCAAGAATCAGGTAAGCTCCTGCATAAAACCTATCGATTTGAAAATGTTTTCCTTATGGCAAGCTAAATGTGGAGTGTATGGACACTCGTTTATCTGAAGGCAATTGAGGGTTGAATTCGTTCTTATTTCCAACACTTAAATTATTTAAAAGCTAATGAGCATATTTTCCAAACTTAAAACTCTTTCCAAAACTGATTTCTCCCAAAACTTTGGAAACCCTCAAATTGCTATTTTCATGAAGAGCAATGCTTCGTTCATTTTATCCCAAGTGGGAACGTCGTAGAGTACTCAATAGGGGTGGACTGCTAGGACTAGTCTTTGAAGGGTTAGGGTAAGTCTCTCAGCAGGTGACCACCTCTGAGGGGCGAGTCCTTCCCGGATAAGATGTCAGTCCAGTGAGTCGTGCCGGTCCGAGCTAGCAATTTGTTTTCAGTCAAGTGACTGTGTTTTGCCAGAAATGGACACCCGGTTGTTGTTTGGGTATAGAGAAGGAGGAGTATTTTGCCCAGTAGGCCGATCACCTACTTTTGTCAGTCTGCACAAAGTGTCGGCATTCTGACCGGTTATGGGGTCCAACGTGTGGTAACCCATATCCCTTTCTTTCGAGTGGTTGATTTCATTACTTATGTACGGCTAAATAAGCTAAAATGCCACTCTTTCTTTTGGCTAATGTTTGATGCTTGCCAATGTTTCTCCTATTAAAGTTTCACACTTTGCATCCACGAACTGTTTTCACTGAACACCCAAAGCACACATGGACTTACTGAGATTTCTGTCTCATCACATTTTTACCATGATTTCAGGTTGATCCTGCTGTGGGGTCGAGTAGCTAGTAATATCTGCCTTGGAAGAGAATGTGTCTTTTGATTCTATGTATTGTTTTGGGGAGACGAGAGTGGATAATTTTATTTATGGTTTATGTTTTGGAGTTTCATGGATTTACTCTGGAGTATTTTGGGTTGTAATAAATTTTTAAGTTAAAGTATTATTTTATTTCAGCCATTTTATTTGTGTGACCTAGTTATAAAGACCCTTTATCCTTTGGACGGGGCGACATCTCCGGCCCTGGCGGGCCTACGCTTCGGGGTGTTACACAGTACTTAGGACTCCCTATGAGATATGGATTGGGTATAAGCCAAATCTGAATCATCTTAGGATATAGGGTTGTCCAGTTTATGTACTGGTTAAGGGAGACAAGTTAGAACTAAGATCAGAATTATGCTATTTTATTGGGTATCTAAAAGGGACAAAGGGTGGTTACTTTTATCATCCTAAGGAGCAGAAGGTACTGGTTAGTACTAATACTAGATACTTAGAGGATGATCAAAGTACTTCCATGAAAGGTTCAATTAGGTTAGAACTGGAGGACAAGTTATCGTTGGTAGTAACTTCTTTTGACCCGATTATGGAATAAGAAGAGGCACAACCTCAAGAGCCTATACATATGGAGCCTCGTCGTAGTGGAAGAGTGTTTAGGGTTCCAGAGAGATAGACTAGAGAAGCTTTTGAGCTGGTCTCCAACTATCAGGAGCAAGACCCCACTAGATATGAGGAGGCTATTGCTGATGCCGATGCAAATCTGTGGCACAAAGTAATGAAAGCTGAAATTGAGTCTATGTATCTCAATCAGGTTTAGGATTTTGTAGCTTCACTTGAAGGGATAAAACCCATAGGGTGTAAGTGGGTATACAAGAGAAAGAGGGGAGTAGATGGGAAGGTGGAAACCTTCAAAGTTAGGCTTGTGGCGAAAGAGTATACTCAGAAAGAGAGAATCGAGTATGAGGAAACCTTTTCTCCGGTAGCCATGCTTAAGTCTATCCGTATCCTCCTTGCCATCGCATGTCATTATGACTACAAGATATGGCAAATGGATGTTAAGATGGTATTTTTAAATGGCCATCATAGTGAAGACATCTATATGTCCCAACCAGAAGGCTTTATTGCTAAAGGCCAAGAGCATATGTTTTGCAAGCTTAAGAAGTCCATTTATGGACTTAAGCAGGCATCAAGGGCATGGAACATTCATTTTGATGAGACTGTAAAGTTTTATGGTTTTGTTCAAAATAAAGATGAACCATGCGTGTACAGGAAACTTGAAAGCATTAATGTGATTTTTCTTGTCTTGTATATGGATGATATTCTACTCATTGGAAATGATGTAGGGTCATTGTCATCTACAAAGATTTGGTTGTCTAGTCAATTCAGTATGAAGGACTTGGTCGAAGCCAGCTACATTCTTGGGATTAGACTTCTTAGAAATAGGAAGTAGAGAATGTTAGGATTATCCCAAGCGGCATACATTGACAAGATGCTGGCCAGGTATAGCATGGACTTATACAAGGGAGCTCTAATTCCTTGCAGACATAGGTTGTCACTTTATTCAAAGGACTGTTCTAAGTCTCAAGAAGAAAATGATAGAATGAGTAGGATTCCCTACGTTTTGGCTGTGGGAAGTCTCATGTACGCCATGCTGTGTACTAGGCCAGATATCTACTTTGCCATAAGCTTAGTTAGCAGTTATCAGTCAAACCCTGGGGAGGTTCATTGGCAAGCTGTAAAGTATATACTCAAGTACCTCATGGGGAGGAGAGATTATATGCTAGTTTACAAGGCTGATAACTTAGTTCCTACAGGATACACAAACTCAGACTTCTAGGCGGACAAGGATGAGAGAAAATTCACTAGTAGATATATCTTCACCTTGTCTGGAGGAGCTATTTCATGGAGGAGTATCAAGCAATCTTGCATTGCTAACTCAACCATGGAAGCTGAGAATATGGCAGCTTCGAAGGTATCCAAGGAAGCAGTCTGGCTTTAGAAGTTCCTTTCAGAACTCAAAATCGTACCACACATGGATAGGTTGATTGTGATGTATTGCGACAACGCTGGAGTAGTATCGCAATCCAAATAATCTCGAAACCACAAGAAGGGAAAGCCTATCAAGAGGAAGTATCACCTGATTCGGGATTTCATCCAGAGACGAGAAATTGTGGTGGAACAGATTGCCTTCGAGAACAATCTAGTAGATTTATTCACCAAGTCTTTGGCTAAGAAAATCTTCAAAAGACACTTAGATGCCATAGGGGTAGGCACCTATGGACTTACTTAGTTTTAGAATGCAAGTGGGAGATTGTTGGGATGTATACCCTCTTAGACTAGGTTTCTGATGTAAAAATCGAATATGTTAATAAAAGAATTTATTTTCAGAAATTGTTTGTGAATTTACAATTTTATTTGTGCACAATTATGTTTGGAAAAAACCCATTGTGTTTAAGTAAATAGTCTATGTGAATGGAGGTGTTTCACAGTAAGGTATGGATCACGAGTTACTTACTACATAAACTTTTGTTCTTAACTAATTGATGAGAATGGGAATCTTATCATGTCTAGGTTATTATGTTGTGAATTCTAAATGGGGAATGGCTTACTTTTAGCCAGTGAGTAATCCGCTCACTTCATAACATAAGCGTATTTCAAATACGTAGAACAGGACCTGCAGTAGTTGTTTCTAAAAGTACTATATGATAGAAACCTAGACTACTACCGCTACAATGTGGACTAGTACTCTATGACTTGAGTATGAGTTGGTGGTCTGATAAAGTTAGAAGCATATACTTTGATATACTATAGTTGAGGTTCTATCGTAGGGCCAATATACTTGCATGTTGGGTATGTGTGACTAGTTAGTTAAGATAGACTTGTATAAGATAGTTTCTATACTATATCGCCCCTTGTGGTTGTCTAAATGATTTAAATATCCAGGGCCCTGGGAAACATGACTTAGATGTTTGCTTTAGGGTGATCCCTTGGAAAGCAGAAATAATCCAGGAAGTCATGGATCATTGGATTAGAGGCCTAAGGATGGTAGATGTCATTTAGAGAGGTGTTAGTACACTTCTTCCTCTCTGAATGTACGGCGATGTATAGATGGGTATCTTAATCATTACACCTGTAGATCGGAGACTTTGCTAACGCAGCATTGTCCTTGGGGTCAATATTTCCTTATGGTGATATTAGGAAATATTTAAAATTCAAAATACAGCTATTTATATGGCAAGGGTATTTTGGTCATTTTAGTAGCCAATGTGGTGTGTCTTTTGGTACCCAGTATAGATCGTGAGTCCGAATTAAATACGGCTAAGGAATTAAATTAAATTAAATAGAATTTATTTTATTTAAGTAGCTTGATTTAATTATTGGGCTAGAATAAAATAAAAGTCCATGGAGAGAGAGAATTAATTAAAATAGTTTAGTAGGTTAATTAATTATTCAGGACTTTGGCCCAGTTTGAATAATTAGGGATTAACCTGGGACTAAACTAATTTAGGCTTATTTAATTGGACTGGTTTATTTGGGTTCGAAAAATTAATTATTTATTGGGCCATTAAGTTGGTTCTAAATAGAATAATTAATTAAGCCCAAACGGTTAAATTAAGAGTCCAATGGTCCAGTCTAGTTTAACTTAGGATTTTATTTAGGTTAAACAGGAGGATTGGAAACAACGTCGTTGTTACAGAACACATAATCTAAGAGATGGCTTCTTCTCTATGGAAAAGGCCAGGCGTCTCTCTCTTTCTCTCTCTCCAGAAAATTCCCTAGCTTGTTAGTTATTAACCAAACAATAGTTAGACAGGTCATATATTGGAAGACCAAAAGTTCGGCGTTCACATACATGCAAAGGCGGAGTAGGAGGCTTATAAGAATCGCACTAGAGACTTCTACCAGCACACCTATCCCGATTGTGCATGTTCCGGTCTAGCCACCTTTGAGAATCAGAAAGAGAGGTAAAAATTTTAAAACCTCGGGATTTAGACAGGGCGCAACCGACGCCGGCTAGGACAGCCAGACCCGCACTGACCCTGTTTTGGAATCTTTGTTCTTGTGTTTTTTCCATTTTTTTTTATGTTCGCTTCCACTGCGTGCCCTGTGTTTTCCCACTTTCTGTGCCTTCAGAGATGTCTATAGAATAGAAATTCTAAGCCCGGCAAAATAAATAGGTATAATAGGATGTTAGGCATTTAACCTAAAAAAAAAGGTTAAAAACTTCCATGCCCTATTGATTTGAGTGGATGGTACCTTGAGGAAATTATGAAGGAGATTAAAGCATATGTTTAGGACATCAAGAAGTCTTGCAAAAATATAGGGGTGCAGATTCCTATTAGACGGATAGAAAGTAAGAACTCGCAAGCTAATCTTCACTCTAGTGGGCTGCCTAAAAGAACTAGTTTATCACAAATCTGCAAATATTTTTGAGTGTGATGCCTTGAAAAATATAATTGGACAAAGTTATGATTAATGTTAGGGTGGAGAATGTGTGTTAAATCATGTCACATTCTATCTTCCTAATGATATAGGAGATTGGCATCGATATAATGGATGAATAACAAGTTTCTTTTGGATTGTACGTGGCTCTTGTTGCATCAAACAAGTGTTAAAAAAGCTCTCAAGTACGGATCTAGTTAGAAATATTATGTAGGAAGCATAGACCATCACTAGATTTATTCACAATTATTTATCTATTCTCAAGCTTCTAAGACATAGGAATTCTATCCTCAGCCTAATTAAATGATCATTGTGTTTGTGGCATTTAAAAAATTTTCCTGATCATCAGTCTGGAAGTCCATGTCTTGGGCTTCTACAAAGAAGGGGAAAATGACTACTAAAATCAATCTACATGAATAATGAATTGCAAGTTGGCTATATTTTTCTAGTTAATTAGAAAAATTCATGTATATTGCACGTGTAATAATGAATAGAGGATCACATATACTTCAAAATGTTTAAGGAATACAAATCCATTGAAATTTGATACTTCAACTAGCTTTTGGATGGCATATCTTCATGGGTTTAAATTCATATACTTATTTTCGTCTTCTTTTTAAACTTTTATAAATATTTTTTTTTATCATTCGGAAAACATTTTTTAACACCATATAAATCAAAAAGGTATTTACCAATATAAAACTTTTGCTTGTAATAGGTTAGATGGAATTCTTTGCTCTTATAACATATTCAAATTAGAAGTTTTGATCAAATAGTGTGAGGAAGAAGCAAAATTTTCTAAAATAGTGTTTCTAAACATATTACTTTAATATAATAGATAAAAAAACATATTGATGAGGCAAAATTCAAATCCTAGTCTAAAATATTCTCCTTACATATCACTAACTAAGTCGTATTTCCTTTTAGCCATATAGACCATTAATCAAAATAAAATGTTAACACTATAATGTATTTCAATGGCAAATGTGAAAAACTAATAAAATGGAAATATTCATAATTATTTGATGTTAAAAGGTTACATAAATCCAAACAAAATTAAATCAAAATACTCTGAAATTTTATTTCTTGAGCATTGTAAATATGTGTGTGTATAGTTTCAAATTAATACTTCACAATTGGCTTTACTTTGGGCACTAATACGATATTTATTTACTTTTTTACAATCCATGCATAAAATTTTGGCCTTTTATTCTTTCCCGAAAATTTATTCATATTATGTTTTATGTTTGTTTCACTTCATCATTTTAAAAGTTATTCATGGTTTGTTTGTAACCAATTCTTTTTCTCAAAAATTGTCACTTACAACAACATTTCTATTTAGCAACATTTTTGTGGTTATAAACCATGTATACTTATCTCTTTTATGCACACGAAGTTTTGATTATCCAACTTCCGAAGTCAGAGACGCTACTACAAAATGAAACTCGCTATTTCTTGCATCGATAAAATTCCTAGCATTGAATCATTGAGAGACTACCTAAAACAGGTTGCTAGATATGTCTACTAAATAGGACTTGAGTTCTATACTTTCAAAATAAATGAGTACATGGAGACATTAAACATTATGCCTTGGGGGACTGGGTTACAGACTTGCATGCTCTATTGATTAGAATGGATGGCTCCTTCAATAAATTGAGGACTAGATAAAGGTATCTGTTGAGAATATCAAGGAACATGAAAAGCAACAATTGTAGCATCTTATTGGATGGATGATAAGCTAGAAATCAACCTAATCAACATCTTAGTAGGTTGCCCAATGGGAACAATTCATTTCAAATCAATAGATATTTTTCGAGAGTCTAGTGGAGAATGGGGTTCAAATCATGCCACATTCTACCTCTACAAAGATACTAGAAATTGGGAAGAATTTGGTGGAAGAATACCCAAGATCCTCTTAGACTGTATGCAGTTCCGGTTGCATCAATCTTATATTGAAGAGGCTCTCAAATATGGATCTAGTCACAAATGTTACAAAGGAAGCAAAGACCATCACTAGATTTATTCATGATCATTTATCCTTTATGAAGCTAATAAAACATACTTCTATTTAGGGCAATGTTAAAAAGGTTATCAAGGTCACTAGTTCTTTTTTTAACTCTACAATACATGGTCATTGAGAGTGTAGCATTAAAAATTTGTTTTCAATCATCAACCTCGAAGTCCTTAGCGATAGGTTTTTATGGAGGTTGGGAAAGTGACTTCTAAAAAATATAACGTGAATTATGACTTGCAAATTAGTTATATTTATTTAGATTGTTATGAAAATGTGCACACACTGCACGTGTAATCACGAGTAGGGAATCGTTTCAAAAAAGATCATTTTATTAAAAGAACAAAACAAACTAGCAAAAGGTGGGGGTTAGACATAGAACCTAACTTATTTATTCATATAAAAAGGTAAAATTACAAAGAGGGTCCAAAGGCATTGGAGGAGATAGGAAATTACATTTGATATCCTTTAATTGTTTGTCTCTTGACCATGCTATGTTTAGGGATAGAAAATCTCTCTTCTTTTCTCTTCTTTTCTTTTCATTTTTTAAGGAACCAAGATAAACTCATCATCATCAAAGTCATCAAATATATCCACACACAACTAAAAAACTGGGATGGCGTTGTATACTCTTCCTAACATCTAAAACATGTCCATTTCCAAGTAGATTGAGTGAAAAAAATAAATTAAACAATGATTAGACAAAGGAAAGCATGAATAAAAAAAATATAGAATTCTAGCTTAAGGAAGTTATTGAACATCAATTTTACTGAACAAGAGCACTAAGATTATCAATTAAGATGGATCAATTGAACAAGTAATTCAACAATGAAACTTGGTTTCAAGATTGAAACATGATCACAAGAGTATTAATACTAAAATAGCCACTACCTATGTAACACCTTACTACATACGTAATCTATTTGGGTCTGGGATTTTGTCCGTTTTATGACCAAGGGTGTTTATTACACGGTATGAAAATAAATAAATAAACAAACTCTGAAATTCTGAACTTAAATTAAAAACTTTACTAGAATCTATTACAATCCTAGCAAGGACTTAAATTAAAATAGTATAACATCTAAACAAGGTTTAATAACAAATTATGTCAAGACTGTCATACTATTACAAAAGAGATTAATCTAAAAATCCTCTGTCTTGATATGCACACTTCACCCTAAAATCGTGATTAGATAAAATGTCTAAGATTAAAGACAATCTTAGTAAATTATATAGGGTGACTATGTCTCAATTATAAAAACATGTCATGATGCATGTGGGTTAAAAATTTGAATGGATATAAATTTATTTATTCCTTCATGCATTTCGAAAATAAAGTATTACTCATGGGGAAGATTCAACAATTACAATATATTAACAATGCCAAAATAATTTTTCTTGGGTAAATTATTAACAACATAAATTTGGAATATAATCATTATGTACTAAGAGTCTTGAACTATTACCAAAATTTTTGAGATTTATATGTTCCCGGTTTTAATCCACAAATTCTGAGAATTTTAATTTTTTGTTTCTTGTAGAGCATTATATGAAGTAGAAAACCCTACCACTCATGTTTTTAGGTAAAAAATACACTCTTTACATTTTTAGGTAGAAACCCCACTGATCAAAGACGAAACACTGTAGCTAGCTAATGACCTGACTCAGTATCTAGTACTATTGCTCCGTGAAAAAGATAATTTTTGAAAATAGCCTATTTTCCAAAAATTTCTCTCAATCTAACATAAGCTAATACAAGAGTTTTGCCCACTGAGTACTGAATGTCTAATTACAATTCAATTTAGTTCAAGAGTTTACCATTCCTTTAAGGAATATTTTAATTTCATTTTCCCAAAATATTGTTCCGGTCTTAAATACAAATTCAAAGTTTCATCTCGACTATTGTCTAACATTATACATTTTCCAAAATACTAAAATATAATTCATATATCCATTCTAATAATTTATTCAATGTATAATAAATTAATACTCATAATATGACTTGTAAAAAGAAATAATAATTTGAGCCATCATAAATAAGGTTCATGCCATGTTTTTTCGCAATATTTGCATGAATAAAAACCTATAAATTTAGCATTCATAAACATATCATGATGTTCAATGCATGACTCCAATGTTAGGGACATGCCCTAGAGTTAATTTGTATTTATACTATTATCGTTATATTTTATATAATAATATGAGGTTTTTCTTTTCATGAATAGTGCATTTTGTTTTGTGATCATCAAGTACGTGACTTGATAGTAAAACCCTACAATGAATACAATGACTATTCTAAAAATGTCCCTCATCGATTATTATTATTGGAACAATAATAAATTAAAATTAGTATGTTTGTGACTTGATGACTATGTTTTACTAGCCATAGATATTTGTGATATTGAGTCAAAATATAAATAAATGTTAGAGAACATTGTATTGGACATGACCCACTGTGAGAGTACTTCATGGAACATGTCATAAGTACTTTCTAGCCATAATAATATTAAAATTCCTTCGATCTAAATTCATCATAATTTCGTACTTGATAAATTCTATATTTTGACGTTGTCTAAAGTTGTCTTTAACTAGATAATAAACTAGACTACTGTTGGATATAGAATAAATCAATGAGAGGAATATGATTGATAGTGAAGAAATGTGTCCCTCTCAATTATGAGAGAGATATCCATGGGCCCCTTGATAAGTTAGACTGTTAAAATGCATGGCCGTGCTAAAATATATCAATCTAAGATATTGGTATCATTTGTTTGAACAGTCTACTATGAAATCAAGAAATAATTGATTAAGCTTAATAAGGATGACATGCTCCGTGCCTTATGCTTAATCTGGATATCGTGTGACAAAAGGACTAAACATAAAATTATGATTTGGTTCAAAGAGATCACTGATCTTCATTTAACTTAGATAGTTATAATGTTTTGCTAGAAACCGCTTATAACTTGTGGGCCATTTAAATATGATTTGGGTATACTGTCAGTGTTAAATGAACCTATAAGGTCACACAATAAGAGAATTTGTTAGGTTATTTTTCTGGTAAATAGATTCAATAAATCTGAAAACATGTCTAAGTTAATAGAACTTAGAAAATCAACCAAATAAAAATGAATCTGGAAATATGTCCACATTCGATGTATCTGGATGATGTTTAGATTATAAGAATTTTACTCGGTAAATTAATTAGTTAAATTATCGAGACAATGGTAGAATCTTATCATATCAATTTTAATTTAATTTGAATTTAAGTTAAAATATGATAAGATATTATTAGGGTTGGACTCTAAGAGATTCGGAGTGGGTTTTTAAGAAAACCCTAGCCGTCTTCTTAAGTGTGCCAATTCTGTTGAGAATATTCGTGCTTCCATTCACCAGAGAAAAAAAACCTCTCATACCCTAGGCGCTAGCACTCCCCGGGTAACAAGTTAGTTCGCGGTGTGAATCCGATAGAAAATGTTCGTACACTGCAGCGTCTGGTGATCGTTCGGGTTGCACGTACAATAGTGCAATCAGAATCGAAGGATCTCGATTACACCAAACAGAGGTAATTCTGCAAACCTTAGATCTTCTTAATCATTTACTTGGGTCCTCGGAAGGGATTCGTGGATGTTTTTCGTGTTTAGGAGTCTACGAATCCTAACATCCCATACATATATAAAATATCCATGAGAATACTTTACAAAGCAAATCATGCATAAGCATGTCATTAGTATAAATATGGACATACTTCTCAAATATATGCATTTTCCAAAATATGGTGATCACAAACCTTTTCAAAGTGCTTATATCATGGGCATGAATCATTTCATAATCTGTAAAAGATGAATTATCCCAAAATATTTCACACATAATGATCTCATTAATTTGACAAAGATTTATATGTCACGTGAAATAGTTTAGTGAAATGTAAGGACTTACAAGTCCTAAAATCATTCATACAAAAGGAGTTTTCATGGGGATGTAAAGACTTTCCTCGATCCTTAGTAAAAGTTAGAGATAATTCAAGCTTAGTGTTTAGAGGCACAACCTTCCACTTCAACCAAATCTATCAGATAAACCACATGCTTAATCCAATTCCCTATATACATTTTTTCCAAATAAAACTCCAACCACAACCTAGTATAACTAATTCATCACTTAGGCCCCTTAGTAATTCCAAGCTTCTAACAAGGGTACTTAATCACAAGGATCATAGATAACCTCACTAGAGGTTCAATGACACACAAATGTTATATAATCATGTGAAGAGTTTTCACTCATACTCAGCAAATTCCAAGGATCACATGATCAAACAAAAGTTAAAGGTTCCTTCATGTAACCTAGTCACACTAGTGGACTGCTTTATGTTCAAATTCACAAAATCAAGGAATTTAATCTAAGCATCAAGGTACACATAAATATTTCTAGACATTCCATAAACACCATAGAATAAAATAAAATTGCGTTTATATAAGGTTTATGGACAAATTGCAAGCAAACCCAAATTCCATCTTAAACAAAGTTTCTACTTTAGTTGCTCAAAACAGGCTGTCAAAATATTAAATTAGTTAACCACACAAACCAATCTATTTTTTCTCTCAAAATCTTTAGTTTGAAATCTCATTATGTTATGTGAACTACTATATAAAATGTTCACAAAAATTCCACTTAAAAGTAGGTCAAATAATTTTGGAAAAAAGTTTGCTGCTACAGTAACCCCAGCTTGGCAAATTTGTGAAATCAACTTCAAAGAGTCATTGTGAATAAACTATAAGGAATTTTCCAGCGATTCTTTTTCTAACTAAGATCAAAGTTTCATACTGTAAAAAATTGCATTTAAATTCCACCATGAATGCCTATTTTTGGATGATAATTTTTACAGTCTGTAGGGTTACTTGGCAAAAATCACATAGGTTGGTTCCATGCACTTTCTTCATAAAAAAGCCATACTAAAATGATTCCAACACATCATACGACTACCAGAAATTTAGTACTTGGCAAGGTGATCACAATTTCATGTTCAAACAGTTACTTTGAAATATATGCATTTTATAGAAATATATTCCATTTTGCATAACAACTCCAAGCATAATACTAACACCAAAATCTTACTATGTTTCATTTATGATACTACATACGTACCGAAAGACCTCTATTAAAACTATATGATTTTCCAAAAAAAATCACAAAAAAAATAGTCTTTTGCAAACACAAAAATCTAGCCAGCTAGGGGATCATTTTCAAAAATTGTCGAATGAAGAATAAAGGTTAGATTTTCAAGCCAACCTCTTGAACATCTTCACTCAAACACTTGAAAATCAAGGTGGAGAGAAAAGGAAGCTTTGTTCTTTGATGATTTTAGGGTTGTTGTTCTTGAGAAATGAAGAAGAAAATCAAGATGGAGAGAAAGGAATGGTTGTTGGCTATGGAGAGAAGGGAGAGGAAAGATGCTTTTAGAGTGAGAAGGGGTTGCTGAAAAATGAAGAGGGACTTAGGGAATGTTCGGGTTTGTTTAAGCAAGATAAAATAGAGGATGAAGATTAAGTTATTTGAAAAAGAATATAAAAGAGGGTCAAGATTGAATCAAAATAGATGACTAAGATTAGATGAAATGAATGGCCAAGATGAAGTCAACAAAATTAAATTGATCTTGTCAAAATAAATTGGTCTAATAAAAATAATTTATAAGACTTGGATAGTCAAGTTAAAATAAATTAGTTTTAGGTTGACTAAGACTTCCAACTAGTCAAATGTCAAAATTATTCAAAAATAGGGTCCAAAATTTTGTAGAAATTATTTTTTTACAAAATTAAATTGAAATAATATTTCCTTGTAAACCATACTTCAATTTAATGATACAATCATGCACTACGCATATAAGTCAAGTATTCATGTTATTTAAGCACATATGATTCACATTATTCCACAATCAAACTTATAATTCATAAAGGAATTAAATGAGTAGATCACATAACAAATTTGAAATGTTTAAAGAGTGAATGCCTATATTCTAATTTCCAAGGTGAAATTAGGCAAGTTAGTTACAAGTCAACCCAGAAGATTCATCAAACATATGATATTCCCTATTTTGTGACTTAAATTTTCTCAGGGTTTTCTAGCTTTTTGAGTGAGAAATTTTTCACAATTCACATAATAATTCCAACCTCCATGAACATATAATCATAATAGGACAATTTTCACATATAATTTTCAAAAGATCTCAAAGTTTTGATAATCTTTTCTAGGGTTAATTCTCATCTTTGAGATTGCTCCATTTTTGAATTAATTTGCATGGTCCTTTTTTGTACAATAAGTTTTGATTAGAATCAAAACTCCTCCAAACACTGATACCAATTTTGATATGAATCTTGTAGGATCTCTTCACACTCTAATTCATGGCTAAATTGTAAAGGAAAACAAGATCACAATTGAATCACTAAAATAGTGATCAATAATGTTTTCTTATTAAGGAAGCAATCACGTGATTCAAAGAGTAGAACCCTAGGGGATCTATGCAACATAAAACTCTAGATCTATTGAATTAAGTCTACTAATTCAGCAAGTAATTACCCTTAACACAACAAGGGATTAAGAACAATTAGGATAGGAAGAATTAGGCAATCAATTAAAAGCCTAACCAGAATCTTCAAGCAACTATAAAGCCAAGTTGGAGCTTCAATTGATCTATCCTTTTAGTATTTAAAGATTTATTTTAGAGGAAAGGACTAGACCTCTAAGAAAAGGTCTTAATTTTTCTAGGAAGAAAACCCAAAAGGATTACCCTAAAAGATACTTTGATCTCAATTCAATAACCAAGTTATATTTACAAGTGTTATAATTGCCTATATATAAGCATCATACTCTAGCTAATTGAGATATAGCCCTAGCCATTTAAAGGCATGTACATGTCTTTAGGGCTTAATTAAATAATACAAATCGTGTATCTAAAATAAATCTGAAACTAAGTAAAAATCAAAATAAAGAAAAATATAACAATGTTGTCTTGTGCATGTAGGTCTTCCTGTCTTGCTCCTTACCTTCTGGTTGCTATCAAGTCCGACCAGTTTGTGCTGCTTGTTATGCTTCAAGTGGCGGCACTTGCTCTCAGAAGTTTGGGGCGGTTGTTTGATATTCCAGGTGACATTGCTTGGTTCATATCTACTGGCACCGCTTGCCCTCTTCATTCCCCTATTTTGCACTTTAAATTTTGCTCAAATTATTATCCTTGGCTTTTTTTTTTTATTTCCTTTTGTTCTTCCTCACATATAACCATCAAATTGTGCTCTTTAAGACCTTCAAATGTTGTCTAATGTTCTTCTAACCACAAATAAACTTTCATGAATCCTTGGAGGCTTTCTCAATACTTCTTAGATCTTGCCCTAGTCATTAGTCCTTGAGTGGTTGCTTGAGTGATTAATCCCCTTGAATGAGCTTCACGGTAAGGTAGATTCCTATCACCAACGAAATTATTCATTACAAAAAAAATATATATATTTTTTGGATTGCCTATGAAAAATTTTCTCGTTCTTCTTCTCTTCTTCCCTTCTCCTCCTTCTCCTCCACTGCCTTCTCCCCTCCCTGTTTCTCTTCCCCCCTCCTACCACCCTTCCAATTCTCAATTTGCATGAACCATGAGTTGCAACTTGGTTGTAACCTATTTATTTAATTAGAAGAATGTAGGGGCTTTGCACATCTAACAACAATTAGTGCATGAAATAATTTATTCTAATTTAGTTTGAATCTCATTAAGATGAATTAATTTATCAGAAAAATAACTTAAAAATGAAGTGATAATAGGGAAAAACTCATCCAATCCCATTTTATGTCATTTCATATAATCCTATATACAAGAAGCGACAAATTGCAAAACCCCTATCCAACATGACTTAGCATGTTGCTTTGCCCAACATAATAAAAATGAACAAAATCCTTTAAAGATGTTTTTTAAAAAAAATAAATCCAAGTAATTACTATTACTTTAGACCATCAAATCAAAATAGAAGAGATTTTCATTATATAGTTCAGATTTCTATTCTAAGGACATATTTCACCAGTTGTGACTATATTTTATAGCAACCTTTTTTTTCCCCTTTGTTAGAAGCCATTCGAACATCAGGAAATTGCAAAATGCAACTTGATATCTTTTCTAATGAGAAAATTCATAGCATTGAACTATTAAAGGACTACCAGAAAAGGGTTGCTAGATACGTCTACAGAACAAGAATTCCAAGCTTGGCAAAATAAATAGCCATAAGGAGAAAGTAGGCATTATACCTCGACAAGAAAGTTATATGCTTCAAAGCACTATAGATTTGAGTGGATGGCAGCATGAGATAAAAGCATATAAGGACTTCAAGCAATCATGGAAAAACACAGATGTGTAGTATCTTGCTAGACAAATGGAAAGCTAGAAATCGCAACCTGATAGGCATTTAAGTAGGCTGCTGAAAAGAACTTATCTATCACAAATCAATAGATATTTGTGAGAGTGATGCGATAAAAAAATTATTGGACAAAGTTATGGTTCATATTGGATCATATCACATTCTACCTCCCCAATAGTATAGGAGATTGACATGGATGTTTTGGATGACTACCCAAGTTTATTTTCGATGGTAGTTTGCTCCTGTTGCATCCAACTAGTGTTAAAGAAGCTCTCAAGTACAGTTATAGTTTGAAATATTATGAAAGAAGTAAAGGCCATCATTAGATTCATCCACAGTTATATATCTATCCTAAAGCTTCTAAGAATTTGAAATTCTATGCACAACCTAATTAAACGTTCAACAATAGATCAGCAGTTTCAATTCTAACTTGACAAAACATGGTCATTGGTAATGTTGCTCTGAAAAAATTTCCCTGATAATTTACATGATTCATGTGTTGGACATTTACAAAGGAGGGAAAAATGACTAGTAAAATCAATTTACATGAATTGTGATATGCAACTAGGTTATATTTGTTTAGTTGTTTAGAAAAATGCACGCACATTGCACTTGTAATAACAAACAAGGGATTATTAACGAAAAATAGTAGGAGATCATAAATGCTCCAAAATATTTAAGGAATAGTAGTAATCAATAGATTTATCCATGGCAATATATCTATCCTGAAGCTTCTAAGAAATTGAAATTCTATGCACAACCTAATTAAATGGTCAACAATTAGGTCAGTAGTTTCAGTTCTAACTTGACAAAACATGATCATTGGTAGTATGGCTTTGAAAAAATTTCCCTAATAATCTACATGGAAGTCCATGTGTTGGGCTATTACACAAGAGGGAAAAATGAATACTAACATCAATTTACATGAATCATGAGTTCCAACTCAGTTATATTTGTTTAGTTGTTTAGAAAAATGCACGCACATTGCACATGTAATAACAAAAGGGATTATTAAAGAAAAAAAATAGGAGATCATAAATGCTCCAAAATGTTTAAGGAATAGTAATCCATAGAAGTTTGACACTTTTGATAGCTTTTGGATGGCATATCCTCGTAGGTTCAAATTGTTATACTTCTCTTCTTTTTCTTTATAAACTTCTTAAAAATATTGTATTTCATTCAAATATATTTTTCCACATCATATAAAAAAGGTATTTACAAATATAAAATGTTTGCACATAATATGTTAGATGAAATTGTTTGCTCTTCCAATATATTCAAATTAGTAGTTTTTGGCAAATATTGTAAGAAAGATGCTAATTTCTAAAATAGTGTTCCTAAACATCTTATTTGAATGTAATAGGTTAAAATAACATGTCCACGAGGTTAGGTTCTTATCTTAGTCTCCCTTTTAAAATATTCACATTAAATCCCACCGACTAAGCCATATTTTGTTTACGCCTTCTTGACCAAGAATCAAACAAATGTGTAATAAAATAATGTAATTCAAAGGCAATTGTAAAACCTTAAGAAAATGGAAATGTTCATAATTAGTCAGTGTTAAACAGTTACATTAATTCAAGGAAAATTAAAATTAAAATACTGTGAAATTTTATTTCTTGAGCATTTTAAATATGTGTGTGCATGGTTTCTAATTAATACTATAGGATTGGCTTTGTTATATGCACTGATACAATTTTTATTTGCTTTTATGTAATCTAAGCAAGACATTTTGGTCTTTTATTCTTTCCTTTTTTTTTTTTATATCATTCTTTATGCTTGGTTCATAGCATCATTTTAAAAGTTGTCCAGGTTGTGTTTAAAGCCAATTCTTTTTTTCCTTAGCAATTGTCATTTACAGCAACACTAAATTTCACTAGTTATGACCAAATTCTATAGCAACACTTCTTTTTTTTTTTTATTTTTTATAAACCATTTGAAATTATCTCCTTTGTGCACTAGAAGTTCTGAATATCCAACTTTTGAAGTCATAGGCACTATTGCATAATGGAACTCACGCTATTTTTTCCACTGAGAGAATTTCTCACACCGAATCATTGAGGGATAACCAGAAAAGGGTCACCAGATATGTCTATAGAGTCAGACTCGAGTGCCATACTTTTAAAATAAATAGGTATAAGGAGATATTAGAAATTCCATCTTGGCACCATGGTTACATACTTCCAAGCTCTATTGATTTGAATGGATAGTTAATTAAGTAAATTCAGGATGAGATAACATTATATGTTGAGAATATCATAGGGTTATGGAGACGAAATGGGGGTAGCATCATGTTGCGAGGTGGAAAGACAGAAATTGCAACCTAAATAGTGCTATAGTGGATTGCCAAAAGGGAACAATTTATTTTAGATTTGTTGGTATTTCTAAGGGTTATTATCTGAAAATATTATTGGAAACGGTTTTAATTGATGTGGAGTGTAGAATGTGGTTTAGATAATTTCACATTCTATCTCCCTAAAGTGATAAGAAATTCTTAAGAATCAAGTGGATAAATACCCAAGATTCTCTTAGACTATAAATTGCTCCTATTCCATCAATCATATGTTAAAGAATCTCCAAAATATAGATTAAGTAAAAAATGTTATGAAGGAAACAAAGACCTTCACTAGAATTATCCATCATCACTTATCTATTCTGAAGTTAAGAAATTAGACTTCTATCTGCGTCCTAGTTAAAAGGTCAACAATTCAATAAGTAGTTCCTTCTTTAACTCTACAAAACATGATTATTGTTAGTGCAACTTTGAAATTTTTCTTTCACTCATCAGCTAAATGGAGTCCTTGGTATAGACCCGAACCTGTTTATTCACATAAAAAGGTACTCTTTTGACAAAAATATATTTTTCGTCACATAAGGTATTTTGGGATAGCTCTTTTGTCATGTTTTTTGTGGTGAACCAGTTTTGTCACAAAAGTCTTTAATGATAATTTTTTCGCCAACGAAATTATTCCTTGCTAAAAATAAAATTATTTTGTATTGCCTATAAAACTTCTTCTTCTTCTTCTTCTTCTTCTTCTTCTTCTTCCCCTCTCTCTCACCACCCACCACCGTTCCTATTATTAGTTTACATGAATAATATTTTCCAACTTGGTTGTAATATATTTAGTTAATTAAAAAATATTGCATGTATAATAACAAGGGATGAAATAATTATTCTAACTTGGTTTGAATCTTATTTGGATGAAATAATTTATCTAAAAAATAAGTTGGACAAATAACTGAATTAACAAAATACTCATCCAATCTTATTTTATGTCATTTCATATAATCCTTTGGACAAGACAAGACTAAATATGAAACCTCTATCTAACATGACATATTATGTTGCTCTACCTAACAAAATGGGCCAAAAAACATAATCCTTAAAAATATTTTTAAATTTATACATTTTCACATTACTATTACTTTAGATAGTTAAATCAAAATGGAAGAAATTTTCATTTATACATTATAGATTTCTATTCTTAGGACACATTTTACTAATTCTGGCTATAGTTTATAGCAACCTTTTTTCTCCCCTTCTTCTTTGGTTGGAAACCATCTTAACTTCAGAAGATACAAAATTCAACTTGGCATTTCTTCCACTGAGAGTATTCGTAGCACTAAATTATTGAGGGACTGCTAGAAAATGGTTGCCTGATATGCCTACAAAACAACAATTCCAAGCTTGGAAAAATAAATATGTATACCAAGATATTAAGCATTACACCTTGGCAAAAAGGTTAAAAACTTCCATACTCTATTTATTTGAGTGGATGGCTCCTTGAGGAAATTTTGAAGGAGATAAAAGCATATGTTTAGGAAACCAAAAAGTCTTGGAAAAACATGAGGGTGTAGAATCTTGCCAAAAAGATGGAAAGTCAGAAATGTTATGAAGAAATGAAGACCTTCGCTAGATTTATCCATTATCACTTATCTTTTGAAGCTAAGAAATTGGACTTCTATCGATGACCTAGTTAAAAGGTCAACAATTTGGTGAGTAGTTCCTTTTTTAACTCTACAAAACATGATCATTGTGAGTGTGACTTTGAAATTTTTCTTCCAATCATCAGATTTGAAGTCTTTGCAAAGGGGCCTTCGACAGAGACCTGAATCTATTTATTCATATAAAAAGTTGAAATTATAAAGAGGGTGCTCTTGTGACAAAACCTCTTTTTTGTCACATAAGGTATTTTGGGGTAACTCTATTGTAATGTTTTTTGTGATGAACCAAGTCTGTCGCAAAAGTCTTCAATGATGATTTTTTTTTTCCCAACGAAATCATATGTTGCAAAAAATAACATTTTTTGTATTGCCTAAAAAACTCTTTCTTTTTTTCTTATTCTCTTCTCCCTTCCCCAACCACTCCTCCTATTATCAATTCACATAAATCATATGTTGCAACTTGGTTGTAATCTATTTAGTTAATTAGAAAAATGCATGGATGTATTGCACATATAATAACAAGTATGGGACTAAATAATTTATTCTAACTTGGTTTGAATCTCATTTAAATGAAATAATTTATCTAAAAAATAACTTGGACAAATAACCAAAATAAGGAAATACTCATCCAATCCAATTTTATGTCATTTCATATAATGCATCGACAAGACTAGACAAAATGCAAAATCCCTATCTAATAAGACTTGGTATGTTGCTCTGCCAACACAATTAATTAAAAAAAAATTCTTAAAAATGTTGTTAAATTTATACATTTGTACATTACTATTACTTTATTTAGTTACCAAAAAGGAAGAAAACTTCATTTATACATTATAGATTTCTATTCTTAGGACACATTACACTAGTTGTGACTATAGTTTATACCAACTTTTTTTCCCTTTTTCTTTGGTTAGAAACCGTCTTAACTTTAGAAGATAGCAAAATCTAACTTGGTATTTCTTCCACTGAGATTATTCAAAGCCCTAAATCTTCGAGGGACTACCAAAAAAGGGTTGCTCATTATGTGTATAGAATAGGAATTCCAAACTCGGAAAAATAAAGAGATATAACAAGATGTTAGGCATCTCACCTCAACAAGAAGGTTAAAAACTTCTATGCTCTATTGATTTGAGTTGATAGCTCCTTAAGAAAATTCTAGAGGAGATAAAAGCATATGTTTAGCATATCAAGAAGTCATGGAAAAACACAGGGGTGTAGAATCTTGCTAGACGGATGGAAAGGCAGAACTTGCAAGCTAATCAGCACTCCAGTGGGCTGCCCAAAGGAACCAAATTTTCACAAATCAGTAGGTATGTATGAGAGTACTGCCTTAAAAAATATTGTTGGACAAAGTTATGGTTAATGTTGGAGTGGAGAATGTAAGTCAAATCATATCACACTCTACCTCCCCAATGATATAGGAGACTAACATGGATATATTGGATAAATACCAAGTTTCTTTTGGATTGTAAATGGCTTTTTTTGCATCAAATTAATGTTAAACAAGCTCTCAAGTATAGATCGAGTTAGAAATATTATGAAGGAATCAAAGACCATCACAAGATTTATTCACAATCATTTATTTGTTCTCAAGCTTCTAAGAAACTGGGCTTCTATACACAACCTTCAATGCTCATGGTAAGTGTGGCGTTTAAAACATTTTTCTGATCATCAGTTTGGAAGTCCATGTGTTGGGTTTCTACAGGGTTGGGGAAAATGACTACTAAAATCAATCTACATGAATCATGAATTGCAAGTTGGTTATATTTATTTAGTTAATTAGAAAAATGCACACATATTGCACGTATAATAACAAATAGAGGATCACAAATGCTCCATAATGTTTAAGGAATTATAAGATAAAGAAATTTGATACTTCAGCTAGCTTTTGGATGTAATATACACATGGGTTTGAATTCTTATACTTCTGTTCTTTTTTTTTAAAAAAAACTTATATATATATATATATATATATATATATTTAGTCGAAAAACAATTTCCCACACCATATAAATCAAAAAGGTATTTACCAATATAGAACTTTTGCTTGTAATAGGTTAGATAGAATTCTTTGCTCTTATAACATATTCAAATTAGAAGTTTTTGTCAAATATTGTGCGAAAGAAGCAAATTTTGTAAAATATAAGGCAAAATTCAAATCCTACTCTTCTTGTTAAAATAATCACCTTATGTCCCACAAACTAAGCCGTATTTCTTTTTAACCTTCTCGACCATTAGTCAAACTAAAATGTTAACAAAATAGTATATTTCAATGACAAATGTGAAAATCTAAGAAAATAGAAATATTCATAATTATTCAATATTAAAAGGTTACATAAATCCAAGGAAAATTAAAATCAAAATACTATAAAATTTGATTTCTTAAGCATTTTAAATATGTGTGTGTATAGTTTCAAATTAATACTACACCATTGGTTTTTCTATGTGTATGATATTTAGTCACTGTTTTTTTTTTTTAAATTCATGAATGACATTTTGGCCTTTTATTATTTCTCGAAATTTTGTTCATATTATGTTTTCTATTTAGTTCACTCCCTCATTTTAAAAGATATTCATGTTATGTTTGTAACCAATTCTTTTTCTCAGAAATTGTCATTTACAGCAACACTTCTCTTTAGCAACATTTTTGTGGTTAAACCATCTAAACTTATCTACTTTGTGCACTAGAAGCTTTGATTAGCCAACTTCCAAAGTCAAAGACACTACTATAGAATAGAACTCACCATTTCTTCCACTGATAAAATTCCTAACACTAAATTATTGAAGGTCTACCAGAAAAGGGTTGCTAGATATGTCTACTGAATAGGACTTGAGTTACACACTTTCAAAATAAATGAGTACATGGAGACAATAAAAATTACACCTTGAGAGCAGGGTTACAACCTTCCAAGCTCTGTTGGTTAGAATGGATGGCTCCATCAGTAAATTGAGGACCAAATAAAGGCATCTATTGAGAATTTCAAGGATCATGAAAAGCGACATGTGTAGCATCTTGTTGGATGGATGATAAGCCAAAAATCAACCTAATCAGCATCTTTGTGGGTTGCACAAAGGGAACAATTTATTTCAAATCAATAGATATTCCCATAAGTCTGGTGGAGAATGGGGTGTAGATCATGTCACATTCTACTTCTCCAAAGATACTGAAAATTGGGAAGAATCTGGTTGATGAGTACCCCAGATTGTCCCTAGTACAACATAGTGTTAAGGAAATTGTGATAGAGATCATGATATGAGATTCCTACTACACTATGTAGTGTTTGTGCTTGAATAATCCCTAGTCATAGTATTAATAAGATGGAACATTATCAATATGCCAAGACTAGTACACGTTATATCTCTTCATTGGATCAAGTGGTGGTTCTCATAACTGTGAGTATTGTGATACTTAGGATTAATATGTGGATGTTTGTTATATGAACAAGTTCATTAGATGATCTAACTATGAGATAATCACTTGGATAAGTTATTGAGTATCAATGATAGAATCTCATTATAGAAAGTGTGCAAGTGTCCTTAGACTTGAGATCTCCAAGGTACTTTGTTTGTTAAGCATTGTACTTTGATTCCAATCTCTGGAGCCAGATTGAGGGCCATCAATGGGATGGATATTGGGTTCAATGTGAGGTAAACGAAAGTGGTTGAGATAGTCAATAAAGGATTCACCACTCCTAATAGTAGGAGAGTATATTTCAGGGCCATTTGTAGAAATCATTATTCATAAAGTCTTTGGTCAAGGTGAATATATGTTGAAAATAGTTCCAAATTTGATACATATATCGAGTAATGGATTTCTTGAACAAGTACTAAAATATTTGGGCTAGAATTAATAATATTCTGGATGGAGTTGACACAAATTCCATGCTCTAGACCGAATGAGAAGAATAGTATGGTGAAAGGAATTTAGCACTGGTTATTGGCTATTGAAAGGTTCACGTCAAACCACTTGACTTTCTAGACTTTTGGGTGATTAAGAGTCATTGCTAGATGTCACTATTGATATGCTAAATGTGAATTTATTAATTAGAGAATTAATAAATTAATTCTATATTTCATTAAGGATTATTAATTCTAAAGCAATTAGAATTAATTCATATTATGCTACCAATAAGACCAGGAAACTTAATGGATCACACACAATAAATGTTTGAATGCTCAATATATATTATTTGATAATATTATGGGGTTAATTAAGAGAAAAAATATATATATTTATAGGTGAATTATAAGTTTGTTATAATTTATAAGACTTGGTTGTAATTATATAAACTTCAAGGGTCCAATTGTAGACATTGGATCTTGAAAGACTTAATTGCAATTAACACAAATTCTAAAACTATAAATAAGGGAATTTGTTCTTTTTGCTATAGTTTTTTTAACGATAAAAAAACAGAGGAATTTCGGACTTCCTCTTCACCTCTTTCTTCTCCAATTAAACCTAACTGCTCCTCTTCTACTAGTATAGTTTTGAGTGGGTTTTGTGAGTAATTCAACCTTGTGTGGATTACTGCTAGAGACAATCCTACTCTTGGATTGTAGTGGCACTGAGTGGACGATCAAAATAGAGTAATTGGTTCCTTGGTTTGGCGCAAAATTTTTTTTATTTTCTGCCATAGAAGGTAATCTTCGTTTCCTTCTTCTATTCCCGTTTTAATTGCAAACACGTGATCCTTGGGCATAGATTTCATAGTTATTTCTGTTGTGTTCTTATTTGATAAGTATGATGAAATCCCAACACAACTCCCTTGCATCATCATCAAGCTGGATTGAACTAACAACCTCTTGAGCAATACGAAACCCCTTTGCCTAGTCAGAGTCATCTGAAGAGGAAAGTTGACGATTTCTGCCAGTAACTGAGAGGAATGATCAATTCCCTTTCATTTCCTTATGGAATCCGGGAAACTCTAGCAGAATTGCAGTCCAATCAGACCGGATAACAACAACTGACTCCTACTGCGAACCGTGTTCAAATTCTGCATGCAAAGACTCTGTTTCCATCAAAGCCCGAGCTTTCGATGACACAGCTTCAGGAGTGTTCAGCTTGTAGACAGGCACCGGTTCATGGCTCAACTACATGGTTAGATCGCTTGTTGCTGAATAATCGTCAGAAATTCCTGAAAAGAGCTCGATCCTCTCATGCCAGCATCATTCACATCACCTGACGGAGGAGAGTCCAGAAAATCTGAGGCCTGACGTATAGTGCAAGAAGGCAGGGACGGCTTTGGCTCTTGCAATGCCAGATCATGACTGGAGTTGGATTTGGCAAGGGTTTTTTTGCCTTTCTCAAGATCAATCTCTTGCATCATATTAACATTCTGAGTAATGCACTATCTAAGCATCATCATCGGTGGTGTTATTCACAGCAGAAATCATTTTGGATATGGGTTTTGAGGAAAACGAGTCAAGGGGTAGAGCTAGATTCTGAATTTTTGTTGCACCTTGTTCTATAACACCTTTATCCTTCTCTTCCTTTGGTTCTCTACCCATCGCACCATTTGTTGGGAAGTCTTTGGCAGCTATTCCAGATCAGCAGATTTTCCCTTTTCTCTAGTTTGATTATCAGTTCTGCAATCAGGCATTGTGTTGCCAATTTTCTTGCAAGCAGTACAATATTCTGGTAGATTTTCATATTCTATTGCTTGATAGAATCCTTCCGACAGTTGACCTTTAAGACCAATTGAGAGAAATTCTTTGTGAATCGGATCAATAGAAGATCATCCATTAGAAAATTTCCCAACAAGAAACTAATTGAAAGGCAAAGCAAGGCTAGCAATCTCAAACTTTGTGAAAAATATAGCAGGCTCACCCATGTAAGTGGTGAGTGATTTGATTGGGTCAAAAGATGAAAAAGTAGAGAATAAGGATGGAAAAGGACTTACTCTGCTTACCTGAGTCCGGTGGAGGAGGTGAGGGAAGAGGCAGTCATAGAGTATTTGAAAATCAAACAGCATCTAGGGAGAGTTATCTGCAGCTAGGGAGAGATTTGTAAGATTAAGATACATAAGGGGATCATAAATTCTCCAAAATGTTCAAAGAATAGTAATCCATACAAGTTTGATACTTTGGTTAGCATTTGGATGGCGTATCCAGATAGCTTTAAATTATTATACTTCTCTTCTTTATGTTTTTACACACGAAATGGATACACCATTAGAATATTTACTAAAAATATTAACAATATTAACACATAAGAACGACTAATGTGTTGTCAGATAATAATAAAATAACTAACCAACATTATTAAAATTTTTAACATATTTAAAATATTTTTTCATGCTTTCTATGTTGAGAAAATGAGTGAATGCCTGGAAAGCATCAGGAAAAGAATGTACATAAAAAGCCTTTGTATGGAGAGTGGATTAGAAAATGATAAATTGAATTCCATCGATTTAGAACATCCTGTTAAAATATTTTAGGCTCGTACCCTAAGGTCTACAAAAACTCTTGCATTCTTTCATAGTTGATGTTTTAATAAATACAAAATTGTAGTTTTAATAGGTATAAGATGAATATCAAGACATTTCAAACCATGTCGTACATGTAATTTAAAATGTGACAGGAAAATTTAATATAAGAATCTCTTTCGCCTAGAATTGGTTCAATTAATTTTTATGGCCCTTAACTAATATAATATTTGTAGTAGCATTCTCAAAAGTAATTGAAAATGTTCTTTGACCTAAATTATATTCTTTTAAAATTAACATTATCATTGGACAAATATTTTCATCGGCATGTAGAACATCAAAAACTCTATAGAAAATTAATTTTTTGTAGGTTCTTTTGTTACCTATCCAGTGACATGTGCTACTCATAAATAAAAGTGTTTATCGGTAATAATTCTAAATATCACTATATAAAGATATCTTATTATTTAGTTCAATAAATATTTGAATTAATCCTTTTTAACTAGCAATATATAATTTCTTTTAGTGTATGTGTGACCCTGGTATATAGAACCACATGGGTAGTAAAAATTAAAGCAATTGATAAGATCTCATAAAATGTAATTTATCATCGAAACTAAAATAGAGATAATCAACGAACACCATTCTAGCTAATTATGAAGTGGATTGAGGCCCAAGCATAACATTTTCTTTAAGAAAATTCATGACACTACAATAGTTTAGCCGGTGCAATGGTCTCCAGGCATGTCATTCCCAGGATATAACAATCCAACATCTAATTCTGCAATTTTCACAAGCCTACACTGTTACGAGAGCCAAAGCTCTAAACACAAACACACATATTTAATTATTTACTTCATTGGCACACACACTGTTAGAGGAAATATAAAAAAACAAGTATAAGAACACATATAAGTATTTAATATGGTTGAATAATAAAACAACTTAAAAGAAATAATAAATAGAATTCAAGAGAAGAAGAAGATAATAATTCGAGGTTTGTGTTCAACACAATCTCCTTAAAATAGATTTGCCCCCTCCTATAACTGTGCTTGAGGTTGAAGTAGACGTCTATCTCCCAAGATACAATAGATTCAGTGGAGCATCTAGCACAAGACTCTTCACCAGGCAAAATTGAACAAACTAATCAAGAACACTATTGAAAGAATGTATATGTTGAGATAAGAAAACGATAAGGAGATTTAATTCTCTTTACTTTTTTGACTTTGAAAAAATAGAATGTGAGACACCTATTTTTAGATTTAGGTAAGTAGTAGGATCATGAACATGGCATTAAATGATCATATTATTCTAAATAAATATTCATGGAATTCTTGTTCAGAATTCTAGGCAACAATTCAAGTATGTATTCAAGATACATGTATATCCATTAACGAATAGCTTTATATTTATGTACACTTATAGTACATGAATTTGAAGATACAAAAAAAATACAAGATAGAAAATTTAGTGAATGTATTTAAAACATCAAAGATACATCAAATCGTTAACATACTAAAGTAAGTACATCTTCTACTTTCATCTTTCATGGTGATACATTGCAACAATTTTCTTATTCACCCATTCATCATTATGCCAATGTCCAACAATCCCCCACATGAATGAAAAGTTATTTCAGTTTTGACTCGACACAGAATTCCACAGATGAAACCTGCATAGGATAGTTAGATGTTATCCTTTGAACCTTCTCTTGTGAGATATATGCATATTACTAACTGTTCAGTAGATACGATTTCTTTGAACTGTCCTACTTTCTTGTGTAAATAAAACATATACTTCACACAGGATCATTTCTGGGTTTGTTTAGCTCTTATGATTATGTTTGTTTAGGCCATGAACATCAACATGGCTCTACAAAAGTTTCTATAGAATTGAGCCCTACACAATTCTCTTTTTGAAGTGACCCCACTTTTCTCTCACACAGGTGATGTACTTAAGTCTCAAGTAAATAATTACTTGTTTAAGAATCATTAAAATAGACATTGCTATCCAAATCCCTTTAGCATCATTTTTTCATTATAGGAATGGGTTGAGGTTACACCTACAGTGACCACATTAAGTCTTATAACTAGGTTGTCCTTTTGAACCAAGATCTTGGGATCTCGAGTCAACTAGGTTGGATATCCTTTATAAAATTTATTTTTTCACAGGCTTTAATCACATTTCCTTCGTCATCTTTTCAACTCATTAGCTCTCTATTTAACCTTTTGGTTAATAGATCCGCAACATTCTCTTTTGGCTTTACATAATCAATAGAGATCACACCTGTTGAGAGTAGTTGCCTAATGGTATTATATCTTCGACGTATGTGTCTAGACTTACCATTATATATATTGCTTTATGCTCTTCCAATTGCTGATTAGCTATCACAATAAATACAAATTGGTGGCACATGCTTTTCTCATTTTAGAATGTCCTCTAAGAAATGGCATAGCCATTCAACTTCTTCACCACATTTATCCAAAATTACGAATTTAGACTATATTGTGGATCTAGAAATAATAGTTTGTTTAGAGGACTTCCAAGACACAACAACACCAGCTAGTGAAAACACATATCCACTTGTAGAATTTGAACCTTTTGTATCAAATATCCAACTTGCATTAATATATCCTTCAAGGACAGCTAGATATCGAGTATAATATAGTCCAAATTTTTTAGTATATTGTAGGTATTTAACTTGTTACACCCCACTACTAGGTAACCTATAATGGTCGGGGATGTCATCCTATCCTTAGGAACATGAGTTTTTACAGCTAGGCAAGAGAAAAAATGGAAATAGATTCAAAACTTAAATACAACTCTTCAATACTTATACAAATGTCTCATAAGTGAAATCCTAAGAGACTACGAGTTCTTAAAACAAAATCTCAAATAATAGCAAAATCTAAGTCTTTGACCTTTGGCAACTTCCCACATCACTGAGACTAGTACTCCTTGAAAACATGACAAAGAAATATGTGAGAAGAAAATTCTCAATAAGTCCTATGTGTGCTAATGGGGTTTATAAATCTTTTTCATGATGTAAGTATTAAATAAAGGGCCATGAATAAATGCATGCATTTACAAAGTAATTCCAATAATACTGAGCGGTGTAAATTTCATGGTACCAATTAGCTAAGATTGTCAAAAATTATCGAATAAAAATATTTAGTAAAACAACCACTCATAGTTTATAAAACCCGAGTTATGAAACCTTACATCATAACCCTAATTGGTTGTCATAAAACCCTTTATTGTGATTGGGCACTGTGAAACCTTGCATCACAGTGTTGGTGGTTAAATAGCCCATCAGGTGGAACACTCCTCGTTCTTCCACCCTACTTTCCAATTGTCTATTCCAGGAACAGTCTCACTTGGAATTAGTTGCTAGTGTGGAGTGGCCTGACCTACTAGTACTGTCGCCCCATCTAGAAATGACTCATCTCCTAGAGGTAGCCTCTTACTAGAAGACTTGTCCTACCCTTCAAGGTTTAGTACCATCGGTCTACTCTTATTAAGTACTCAACGAAATTAGTTCCACTTAAGGACCTTCAATTATTCTGCAAGTCAATTCTCGAGTATCTTTAATAAATAGATTTTGAGTTATAACCTTAAAAAAATACATGGTATGATTTTATAAACCATATTTTTCAAATCAGTATAATGTTCATAGAGCTTAAGCAATAATGATGCTTCACTCGAAATCAGCCTTTTTAGGAATGAGCATGATTCGAAAGTACTTTTTAGAGTATAATCATTTAAACACTTTTGAACACTAAAAATCGAGAGTCACAGGCAAAGACTTACAAATCTATTCAAAATTTAACTTAATAGTAATGTCAATTGCATAAAGAAGGTTTTATGTATGCAAGGATGTACTTATTTTTCCTCAGAGAAAACTAGCTATCGAATTGATCCTTAGCAAAAAGAACAAATATTGTATATTAAAAACATAAAAACTTCTGTCATATTCTATTCAACATATGCCACAAACACATGGCACATTTTCCCAGTTTTCACCTAAACATGGTTTCTAAATAATTCAACAATCCAACCATCATATGCAAGAACTCGTGGTAACCATAACTTTTTAAATGAGAAGCTAGAATAAAAAAGAAATAGGAATTGTTAAAGAAGAAAGGAGATTTGGAATAATATTCTCCTATCCCTAAAAGGAAATGGAGGCTATGAAGTGGGGAAGGCTAGCCAAAAGGAATAGAAAGAGAAGAAAAAATGTAATACTTATATAGAAGGTAGCAATCGACCCCCATATGCTTAACTAGAACCTCAACACTCTTACCATAATACAACTTTGCTCTTGTAACCCCTAATTACACAAAAATCCTTAATTACTATAGTCTTATACTTAAGTTCTCCTTTTCTCACCTTAAAATAAATAAATAGAATGACTCTACTACTTTAGTAAGGTATGCATGCTAAACAAATAGTGCAACTTAGTACTACTTAGGTTAAGCAATTAACTTCACTCAAGGTACGTTTATATATATATATATATATATATATATATATATATATATATATATATATAATCAATCACATAAAATGCACATGTAAAAATATAATTCATGAATTCCCCTCATTCCCAAAAGTAGCTTAGGATGTGGGTTTCATATCCTCCCCATCTTAGAGGAATTTTGCCCCGAAATTTACGGCGTCATTACTTTAGAGCGATTCAGGGTCTTCTTCTCTACCCAACCCTTGTTGCATCCCAATGATATTTAGTATACCGAATTTAAGGATACCCACTAGTCTTTACTGTATGACATTTCATCCTATGAATTGTCGTTAATTCTTCCTTTACTAGAATCCAATACATCTTAATCAAGCTAGATTAGTGGTACTGTTTTGCTCTTACAAACTACTGAGTAGATAATTATTCAGATTCCTTCCTGTAACCCTTACTGTCTTTCACCCATAGTGGACATATTACCATAGTAATTTT
Source organism: Voacanga thouarsii (assembly GCA_026120185.1). Taxonomy (NCBI): domain Eukaryota; kingdom Viridiplantae; phylum Streptophyta; class Magnoliopsida; order Gentianales; family Apocynaceae; genus Voacanga; species Voacanga thouarsii. The sequence continues at coordinate 2,587,101 of JANUWF010003368.1, forward strand.
GATTCCTCCCATCCTAACTAATATGCATAAACCTCATAGCAATGTGTAGGATTAGGATCAAGCAAAACATCTGCTTGATGACTTTGTATAATAGACATACCTTTCCCTTTTTTTGCATTTATTATTAGTGTTATGCTCTAGAGGGAATCACTTGTACATTATATATGATATATTTTATTTTAATAAAGACATTATTTATCTTACAGTTTTTTTTTGTTTACCTTTGTGTAATATAACTGTTAGATAAAGTCCCTAGTACAACACCGTGTTAAGGAAATTATGATAGAGATCATGATATGAGATTCCTACTACACTGTATAGTGTTAGTACTTAAATAGTCCATAGTCATAGTATTAATGAGACAGAACATCATTAATACGTTAAGACTAGCATGTGTTAGACTTCTTGATTTGATCAAGCGGTGGTTCTCATATTCGTGAATATTGAGATACTCAAAGTTAACACATGAATGCTTGTTAATGGAACAAGTACATTGGATGACCTAGCTATGGGATAATCACATGGATAACTATTTAGTGCCGAGATATAATCTCAATATAGCAAACGTGCAAGTATCCTTAGACTTGAGATCTCCAAGGTACTTTGTTTGCTGAGCATTGTGCTTTGATTCCAATCTCTGGAGCCAGATCGAATGCCGCCTATGGGATGGATATTTGGTACATTGTGAGGTAAATGAAAGTAGTTGAGAAGGTCAATAAAGGATTTACCACTCCTAATAGTAGGGGCGAATATCTCATGGCCACTTATAGGAATTACTACCTGAGAAGTCCTTGGCCAAGGTGTCTGTGTATTGGAAACAGTTCCAATTAATACACATCTAGAGTAGTGGGTTCCTGATACAAGTACTATTATATTCGGGTCAGAATTAATATACATTCTGGAGGGAGTTGGCACTAATTCTATACTCCAAACCGAATGAGATATTATATAGTGAAAGTAGTTAATTGCACTGTAATTTGTTATTAAAGGGTTCATGTCAAGCCACTTAACTTCCTGAACGCTTAGGTGGTCATGATGTGTTGCTAGATACCGCTCATGGTTTGAGAATATGAGTTTATTAATTAATGAATTAATAAACCAATCCTGATTAGAATCAATATGATTAATTCTAATTAATTATGAATTATTAATCTCAAATACATTTAAATTAATTCATGTTTGCTACTAATTGACTGGGAAACCTAATAGGTCACACATAATATATGATTCTATACTTAAGATGTTATTTGATAACATAGTGGGGTTAATTGCGAGAAAGAGAAGTTGTTGTGACCAAATTATAATTAGTTATAATTTATAATCCAAATTGTAATTGTGAAAACTTAATATTTCCAATTACAATTAGGGAATTCTAACTGTTTTAAAATTCTCAGATGAAGTATTTTCAGCAGGATTTTTTTCGTGATATATATAGGATATATGCACGAAATTCCTGGGGGTCTAAGACACATGAACATAACTCCAAAATCCTAAGGGATACACGATCTCCTTCTCTTCTCTTACTCTCTCTCGTTGATCTTCATCAAACCCTAGCCGCCATTGTTGTTTTCTACTAGCACAGAAAATTTTAGTGCTTGAGTGTGATATTCCGTGTGGATTTTCATTAGAGATAATCACACACTGTGATTATAGTAGTTGGACATTCAACTTTCGTAGTGTTTGATCAAGAGGATTGGTGGATCGCGCCTCAGACGAGAAAAGAAAATTTTTATTTTTCACACGCTCAAAGAAAGGTAAAAACCGTTACCTTTATTCTCTTTATGTCTTGTTTTCCACACGTATACGAGTCCTAGGATGGTATCTCATTCTTATATTTTCGATGTACCATTTATGATATGCATGAGATACCTAATATTTATTCCTAGTTCTTCTCAGTTTAGTGTGAAGATTCTGGCTTTTAATTGAGCTTTTTGTCCTTCATTCCTTGAAGTCCCACTAATATTAGCTCGATTGGCTAGATAAGTAGGTAAGTGATATGATATTGCTTGAGGGGTATTTAATTGATGAATTTTGTAGCTAATTTGGGATTAAAATATAAGACCTACTTTGAAGCTCAAAATAAGGATTTTGAAGCAAAACAAACACACCTAATTCAAATACTAATACCCTAAGCCAATTTGAGAACCTACATCACTAGAAAAATAGGAATTGAGTCTATGAATTCATACCCAAGAGTCCTCAACCCAACTAGGAGTCAAGAACAATTGAAGCAGATGAACTAAGTAACCAAAGATAACCTCTACTCTAAACTCTTAGTTTAGCAAGAAACTAATATTTTATTTTGATAGGTTAGTTTGATCTACCTTTGTGAGTTTATAGACACAAATCAAAGGTAAGGAATGGAATTTTAAGATTGGTCTTAGCCTTCAAGGAAGAACCTCAAGAACTCTCACAAGAGTTTCTCTTTGATCTTAAAAATAATGTCCAACTTATATATATGAAATGTTATAATTGGCATATATATAGCCATTCAACCCTATCTATAGTAAGAAGTAGAAGCAATCCTACCCATTAATGTGTTTAAAAGGTCTAAAAATTCTCTATTACATAATAAAAGTCGTGAAAATTTAATTAGAAATAAAACAGAACAAAAATAGAACAAAATAGGGTGTTGCCCAAAGTAGGCCAGTATCGATTTGCATTCGGCATCAGCTTTATTCTGAACAAATTGGCTAACAGGCCGAGAAGAGCCAGTGCCAGTTCACCTTACTAGGCCAACACTGGTTCAGTACTATTTTTCAATAGCTAGTTCATTTATTTGTTCTCAACCTTCTCTTGTGCTCCTTTGGTCTTCCATATAAATTGTTGGGCAAATACAACTTTCTTTGGCCTTCCTTTTGGCATCCATCTCTTCAAACTTTTCATGTTCCTTGGCTTATTGGTTGGTTTTACTTGAATTCTCCCTTGTAAGCCTCCATGTCTTGGATTCTTTCAAGGTGCCATGAAGTGTGGTTTGTAATTCCATCCCCCTTATTTAGCTTTAGCATATTGCTTGGGTGAATTCCTATCATTTTCCCTTTGTTTATGTGAATTCATTCTCGAATGAGCACCTGCATAAGTTTTCAAATAAGAATTCTTTTGTGAAAATAAGATAAAAATTTTATGACCTCCTACATATAACTCATTTTACCTCCCATCTCCACTCTTCTCTTTTGGTGTATCTCCCTCTTTGTTTTTTACCTTTTAAGCACGAGAGAGTTACTCTCATTTTATTCCCCTTACCTCTTCTTTTGTTATTCTCCTTTTTTGCTCCTTCATGATTTAAAGTCTCATTTACCACTCATTCTTTTCCCTCATTATATTTCCTCTCACCCTTCTTCTTTTGAGAACTCTCATCAAAACCCTTCATTTTCTCTTTGTCCTTTATATTTTTTTACACTTCTCTCATCCCACATGGGGGTAGGGGTAGAAGGGTATATAATATGCTCCCCTTAATAACCGAGTATGAGTTCCTCCTCCCATCATGTAGTACTCTTCTATCAAATTGTCATGGCCTCCCCAAAATTAGATGGTTAGCTTGGATAGGGACAACATCACAAATGATTTCATCTACATATTTCCCCATCTCAATTGTTAATAACAATTGTTTGCTCACCTTTAACTTCTCACTATCATGAAACCATTGCAACCTATAGGGCTAGGGTGTCTTAGCGCATATAAGTCCAATCCCTCTACAAGACTAGCACTAACCACATTTGTAAAGCTCCCTCCATCAATAATAGAAACACATGGCTTTTGGTTAATTAGGCAATGGGAGTAAAAGATATTATTTCTTTGTAAGCTTCCCTTCACCTCTTCTTCATAAACATCCTTTCCTTCACAAGCACTTATATCCTTGATAGCAACTTCGACTAGTGAATAAATTAGTGGAACATCAAAGGTGGCTTTAATATCAAAAGAGTCTTGGAATATTTTGTTGGAATTTTACTTAGATAGTTTAGATAGAAGAAATATTCCTCATAAGTACTCTCTTATGTGTTTGCACTCACTCTCGTGTTTAACCATCTTTGGCTTTTATGTAAGTAGGCTCACTTTCTTGCCTTTTCAACTCACTTAAATACTCAACAAGTTCTTTCCACAAAGACTCTCCAATTGCTTAGGAATTAGTCCAAAGTTTGACAAGTCCACTAACTCTCTAAAGACAGCCAACTAGATGACTATGGGGAAGTTGATCAACAACAACAACAATAAGCTTCAAGGAGTTTATATCCATCAAGTAGATTTAATTGAATTCAAAAAGCTCATCAAACTTGATTACGGGAATGGATGAATGGATAAGACCTAACAAGATTTTCAATGAAGTACTAGAAGTTCATAGAATATAACATTCAAGACAAGTGCAAGTCATAATGAACATAGTTGGCCATTAAATAAGATTTCACAACCAAGATGGTTCACTCGGACAAACAATGTCCCCAAATACTTGAAACCAATAGATAAACAATTATAGGAAGTATTCACTAGAGTTTTAGCCACAATTTCAAAATAAATGTTCACTCAAGAAAAAGATCAAACACTTTGCAGGTAATTTTCGGAACTTAAGTTTTAACATAAAGTTCAATCCCTTTTAGCCCTAAAAATCAGTAAACAACAAAAGATTTGCAATCCTCAATAATTATACTATCAACAAGGTATAGTTTAATATATAAAACATAAGAAAAATAAAAGAAAACTTGACCTTTTTGAAGCCTAAATTTGAGTTACGGAATTGTCAATCTTTGAAGTCCTTTCTTGAAGAATCTGGCTTTGATAAGAATCAAAGTTTCCCCTCTCTAATACCACTTGATATGATCTTGCTTGAGAGGTATTTAATTGATGAATTTCATGGTTAATTTGGGGTTAAAATACAAGACCCACTTTGAAGCTCAAAACAAATATTTTGAAGTAAAATAAATACATCCAATTCAAATACTAATACCTTAGGCTAATTTGAGAGCTTAGATCACTAGAAAAACAGGAATTAAGCCTACTAATTCATATCCATGAACTCTCAACCCAACTAGGAGTCAAGAACAATTGAAGTAGATGAACTAGGTAACCAAAGATAACCTCTATTCTAAACCCTTAGCTTAGTAAGAAACTAAGATTCCATTTTGATAGGTTAGTTTGATTTATCCTTATAAGTTTATAAGCACAAATCAAAGGTAAGGAATGAAATCCTAAGATTAGTTTTGGCCTTCAAGGAAAAACTTCAAGAACTCTCACAAGAGTCTCTCTTTGATCTTAAAGATAATATCCAACTTACATTTGAAATGTTATAATTAGCATATATATAGCCATTCAACCTTATATATAGTGAGAAGTAATCCCATCCATTAATGTGTTTAAAAGGTCTAAAATATCTATATTACATAATAAAAGTCATGAGAATTTAATTGGGAACAAAACAGAACAAAAATAGAAGAATTAAGCAAAACAGGGTTTTACCCAAAGTGGGCCGGCACCGATTTGCATAGTGTAGCTAGCACGGGCTTTGTTCTGAACAAATTGGCCAACAGGCTGAGAAGAGCCAGCGCTAGTTCGGTACTATTCTTCAACAGTTTGTTCATTTACTTGTTCTCAACCTTCTCTTGTGCTCTTTTAGCATTCCATACAAATTATTAGGCAAATGCAGCTTTCTCTAGCTTTTTTTTTTGGCATCCATCTCTTCATAATTTTCATATTCCTTAGCTTGTTGATTGGTTTTGCTTAAATTCTCCCTTGTAAGTCTCCATGTCTTGTATTCTTTCAAGGTGCCATAAAGTGTGTCTTGTAGTTCTATCCCCCTTCTTTAGCTTGAGCATATTGCTTGGGTAGATTCCTATCAGTAAGGTAATATTTCCTTTGTTGGCTCTTGGGGTCCTTAGGCAGTCGTTCCTCACATATGAAGGGTCTCCACAGTTGATGTTCTTCCTATATTTCTTCCTAGACCAGCAATATCCCTCTACATGCCCTTTTTAGTAGTTCCAGTGGCTGTAGTTTGTGTTTACTTTCCCTTATTCTCTTATGGTTGTTCCACAAGCTCTTATAGGTAAATTGCTCAATCGAATTTGGAGTTTTGCTACTAGTTCTACTTTTATCTTCATTCTCAATTTAAATTGTAGCCTCCACTGCAATAGTATAAGTCATTAGAGGAAGGATGCTAATATTCTCCTCAGCTCTTGTCTTAATCATTTCATGAACTGCTGGGTTCAGTTTTACTCCGTGTTTGTCAACCACCGATAGTACTTGGAGAGTTTGTCGAATTGTGCTGCCTACTGAGCCACCGACATAACTCTCTTGTTTTAGATTCTAAAATTCACCATCAATCTATTCCATAGTCCACCGGGGAATATACTCGGCCTTAAATGCTTCCATGAACTTACTCCAAGTCTATTCTTGATCTATTCTTTCCTACTCTTCCTGAATTTGTTGCCACCAGTCACATGTTGGGCCCCTTAGCTTGAAGGCTATAAATTTTACCATTCGCCTCTCGGGTATTATAGATTGGAGAATATATCCTCCATCTGCTCTATCATCTATTCTGCCTTCTGATCTTATTTTGCTTTTCGGAAGAAAGTGGGTGTTTAAAACTTCAAGAACTACTCCAAGGCTTCATCCTCCCCCCTGAGTGTTCTAATTTCCAATAGAGTATACAAGAGATTTATTATTTTGTTGAAGGCTTGGCCTATAGATACTTCCTCTAGTTCTTTGGGTCCAACTCCCTACTTTTCTCCATTCTTTACCATATTGTCTTGTGCAGTAATTTGTTTGGGTTTGTGTTCTAGGGTGATTAATTCTAGGTTAGAGGCTCTCCCGTTGAGGGTCACTATTCTTTGTCTTGGCAGCATCCTTTTGTCATAAGGTTGTACCCCATTATGAATGCATGCAAGAAATGTTTGGTTTTCATAGTACAATATGTAAGATAATTATCATATTATAAAGGAAGGGTAGTATTAGTTACATAGAGTAATTGCATACTAGTTTACATAGAAAATTAAAAAAGTTTTCAAAGTAACTATTTCATAAATCAACATTTATTGCATGTATAATAAACATATAATTCGTAAAGGATTAGATATCAAATTTGATACCCTTATTATGAATGTATGTAGGAAACGCTCATGCATATGATGTTACACATAAATTGAGTAATAGAACATAAAAGAATGAACATCGATCCCGCATAGGGATTATATAAACTTAAATAGCAAATAAGAAAGTTTTCAGAAGTAATCATTTTATAAAATAGCATTTATTTAAGTATGAACATATAACTTTTAAAAGAAACTGATTTCATATTTGAAATCTTTATTTCATAAAGAATAGCTTTTAAAGAATTAATCTAACATAAATATTAAATTACTGAAACACTTAAAATACTATCACTTCTATATTTCATAAAGCATAGCTTTTAAGGAAATAAACCAACCTAAATATCCTATCACGGAAATAATATCCTAAATAATTTTACTCCCACTACCCCCAACTCCCTACTCATTACTAGAATCTCTAGAGTCAGATGGAAACACTTTCTCTGCATATCTTCTGGATCGATCTACGAGCTTAAGAAATTCTTTAGCCTCTCTATGAGCAAGACTTACAGGATTTTTTTTTTATTTGGACTTTTCCAACCACCCTCTAGTGTTTCCCAGTCTGATCTACATGCTTAAAAAGCCTATGCTCATCTACCTCGCCCATAGAAATAAAGTTTGAGGTTCTAGTGCCCCTATCAAGCCTTTTACGACTTTCCTCAACTTTCTCTTTGCCTTTGGATTCTACCAAGTTAATCTTCTTTTGCAGTCCTTCTATGTCTTCCTTAAGTTCTCTCTTAGACTTGGATTCTTCAAGGTCCTCCTTTCTAGGGCCATAGCTGCCTACAAACTCAATTTCCACATCACTACTGTTATACCCAAGTAAGTCCTCTCCCAATAGCTCAGATGAGGAAGAGTCACTAAAAGGCTCATATGCTATGGAAGAATGACAGGTGCAAGGAGTTATGGATCTATGAGCGGCAACAGGTGTTCTAACTATCCTATATACATAAAATAAACTTAGGTCAATAATATATCATAATACTTAAATAAATAAGTCTTAAATAAAAGCAAGTATAGCCTCAACCAAAGCTTTGATACCATTTGTAACATTCCATTACTAGGTAACCCATAAGGGTCGGGGATGTCGCTCTATCCTTAGAACCAGTGGTCTTTATAACTAGGCAAGAGCAAAAATAGAGATAGATTGAAAACTTAAATACAACTCTTCAATACTTATACAAATGTCTCAGAAATGAAATCCAAAGAGATTACAAGTTCTTAAAATAAAATCTCAAATAACAACAAAATATTTCTTTGACCTTTAACAACTTCCCACCTTGTTAAGACTAGTACTCTCTGAAAACAAGATAAAGAAATGTTTTAAAAGAAAATTTTCAATAAGTTATGCATGAGGTCATATGATTTGTAAATCTCTTTCAAGACGCAAGTATTGAATAAAGCCCAATGAATAAATACATGCATTTAGAAAGTAATTCAAACAATATTGAGTGGTGTAAACTTTAAAGTACTAATTAGATAAGATTATTAAAATTTATCAAATAAAAACATTTAGTAAAATAATCACTCAAAGCTTATAAAACCCGAATCATAAAACCATACATCATAACATTAACTAGTTATCACGAAACCATACATCATGATAGGGTACTATGAAATCCTGCATCACAGTGTTGGTGGGTGATCAGACCACCAGGTAGAATACTCCTTCTTCTTCCACCCTACTTAAGTTGTCTATTTTTGGAATAGTCCAACTTGGAACTGGTTGCTAGCATGGACTGACCTGACCTACTAGTATTGTCGCCCAATTCAGAAAGGACTCATCTCCCGGAGGTGGCCTCCTATTGGAAGACTTATCCTACTCTTCAAGGGCTAGTACCAACGAATCACCCTTATTGAGTAATTAATGAAACTAGTCCCTCTTGGGGCCTTTAATCATTCTACAAGTTAATTTTAAAGTATATTTTATAAACAGATACTAAGTCAAAAACTCAAGAAATTTATAATATCATTTCATAAACTATATTTGTCAAATCAATATAATGATCATGAAGTTTAAGCAAGAATGATGCTTCACTTGAAATCTGCCCTTTTAGGGATGCACATGATTCAAAAATACTTTTCAGAATATGATCATGTAAACACTTTTGAGCACTGAAAATCAAGAGTATCATGCAAAGACTTACAATTCTTTTTAAAACTTAAGTCAATAGTAAAGTTAATTGGATAAAGAAGATTTTATGTATGCAAGAACTTACTTATTTTTCCATAGAGAAAACTAGTTATAGATTTGATCATTAGTTAATATATTCAACACCGTCTATTAAAAACATAATAACTTCTATTACATTCTATTCAACATACACTTGTAAAAATAGCACATTTTCCAAATTTTCACCTAAATATGGTTTCTAAATAATTTAACAATCAAACCATCACATGCAAGAACTTCTGGTAACCATAACTTTTCAAATATGATCTTGTCAACATGAACACACTAATCTCGCATATCATATGATGCCCGCGGTCTAGACTAACCGTCATAAAATTCGTTTTCATATAGAAAAAAAAAATTATTAACCAAAAACATAACAAAACCTATACAAATACACAAAATCCTCAATGTAATAGAAATAACTAGATCCCATGAATTCATGTTTAAGACATAACTTGAAGACTAATCTAGCATAATCCAACAAACTAACACATCAAGATAGCTTGGTTTCATACTAACCTAGATCTGGCATAAACATATGTAAAATCACATAAAAAAAAGAAAGATAAACCACATAAGATCATACTAGAAAGTAAAGCAACTCATCATCTTATCACAAAATAACTATACATATATCAACCTTAGGTGTTATGAAAATCTAAACAAAGTTAAGCAGCTACGGGACTAAAGGGAAAGAGTTTGTTGTAAATTTTTACCTAAGGAATAAGATGATCTTAGCATAATCTTGCGAATGCCCGGAAAAAATCAGTCTTTGAAAAGTTTGCACAAGCTTCACCCTATTATGCATGAGTTATGTTGTTTAATGATGAGACGTAGAATTTAAGACAATGCATGTCTCCGTTTATAGGGAAGAGAGGGAGAAAATGTTAGTGTTGTGCCCTAGAGGCAATCACTTGTACATTGTATATGACATATTTTATTTTAATAAAAGATATTATTTATCATACAATTTCTTTTGTTTACTTTAAGTAATATAAATGTTCGATAAAATCTCTAGTACAACACTTTGTTAAAAAAATCATAATATGAGATTCTTACTACACTGTATGGTGTTAGTATTTAAATGGTCCATAGTCATAGGATTAATGAGACAGGACATTATTAATGCGTTAAGACTAGCATGTGTTAGACTTTCTGATTTGATCAGGCGGTAATTCTCATATCTGTGAGTATTGAGATACTCAAAATTAACACATGGATGCTTGTTAATGGAACAAGTTTATTAGATGACCTAACTTTGAGATAATCACATGGATAACTATTTAGTACCAGTGATATAATCTCAATATAGCAAACGTGTAAGTATCCTTAGACTTGAGATCTCCAAGGTACTTTGTTCGCTGAGTATTGTACTTTGATTTCAATCTCCAGAGCTCGATCAAGGGTCACCTATGGGATGGATATTGGGTACATTGTGAGGTAAACAAAAGTAGTTGAGAGGGTCAATAAAGGATTCACCACTCCTAATAGTAGAGGCAAAGATCTCATGGCCACTTGTAAGAATCACTACTCGAGAAGTCCTTGGCCAAGGTGATTGTGTATTGGAAATAGTTTCAATTGATACACATCTAGAGTAGTGGGTTCCTGGTACAAGTATTGTATTCGGGCCAGAATTAATTCTGGAGGGAGTTGGTACTAATTCCGTACTCCAAAGTGAATAAGATATTGTATGGTAAAAGAAGTTAATTGCACTGTAGTTTGTTATTGAAGAGTTCATGTCAAGCCACTTAACTTCTTAGACTCATGGGTGGTCATGATGTGTTGCTAGATACCACTCATGATCTGGGAATATGAGTTTATTAATTGATGAATTAATAGACCAATCCTGATTAGAATTAATAGGATTAATTCTAATTAATTATGAATTATTAATCTCAAAGATGTTTGGATTAATTCATATTCTCTACCAATTGACTGGGAAACCTAATAAGTCACACACAATAGAGGATTATATACTCAAGATGTTATTTGATAACATAGTGGGGTTAATTGAGAGAAAGAGAAGTTGTTGTGGACAAATTATAATTAGTTATAATTGTGGTCCAAGTTGTAATTGTGAGAATTTGATGTTTCCAATTACAATTAGGGAATCCTAACTATTTTAGAATTATCAGTTTGGAGGGTTTTTCAACAGATTTTTGTGTGATATATGGTAGATATATACATGAAATTCCTTGGCTGAAAGACATAGCAAAATCCCCCAAAAATCCTGGAGAACACACGACAGCCTTCTCTTCCTCTTTATCTCTCTCGATGTTCTTGAGAAGCCCTAGCCGCCATCTTTTTCTGCTAACACAGGAAATTTTGATGCTTAAGTATTCCTCTGTTTAGATTACATACTATGATTATAGTGGTTAGACGTCCAACTCTCGTGGAGTTTGCACAAGAGGATTGCTGGATCGTGCCTTGACTTGAAGAAAAAATTTTTGTTCTTCGCACAATCAAAGAAAGGTAAAAAGCTATTACCTTTGCTCTCATTATATCTTGTTTTCCACACATATGCGGGTCCTGGAATGGTATCTCATTTTATTTTCTGCTGCGCCGTATATGATACAAGCCTGAGATACCCAACAAAAAAATGAGTGTGTGTGTGTGTGTGAGAGAGAGAGAGAGAGAGTAGTTTACCTTGTTTGATGAAAGGAGAAAAAGAAAGCTGTGGGGGGGGGGGTGTTTGTGTGACTGCTAGTTGTTTAGGGAAGAAGAATTGAGGGTGGCTCAGTTTTGAGAAAAGGAAGGAGAAAGATGCATTTATCTCGGTTGTATGTGAGTGGAGAGGAGGAAGGCCGAGAGGATTGTTGTTGTTACTCTTGTTTGTGCAAAGGAAAGAGAGACAAAAAGTTCTTTATGTTGTGTGAATTTTTTGCTTGAAGAGTAAGGCCGAGAGTTCTCTTTTGTTCGTGAAGGAGTTTTGGTTTTTGTGTGCTATAATAAGGAAGGCCAAAACCTTATTGGGACTTGGTACAATTCATGCTTCAAGAAGGGAAAGGCAATGATGGTTTGAATTTTGAATGAAAAACTAAAAGGGTAACTTACCTTAGTTGAATATGGAAATGTTCTAAACAAAGGCTGCTTGCCTTAAATGAAAATGACAGTTTTCTTTCCACTAAGATACTCTCCCATCTTAGTTGAAACAAGAAAAGAAAAAGGATTATTGCTTAGCCAAAGCCTAGGAGTTGAATGGCTCCAATCTTTCCATAAATTAAGTGATAGATTGATAGAGCAAATTAGGAAATTTGAATTTCAAACTATAGGAAGTGAAAAAGGTAAAGTTGGATATAAAGAAGGGAATAAATTCCCTTACTATATAATTTCATATTCCTTATGTGTGAGGGATGTTATGGCCGGCTACCATATATAGTCGAGAGGGAAAATGGAAGGCTTGGCTATGAAAGGAAATAAGAATATAGTGATAGATTTATATAGTAGGATTATAAATAGATTGAGTGTATCAATCTTAAGGCTTTCAAATTCAATATAGAAAAAGAAATAGAATTCCAACTTTGGTAAGAAATAATTCTCCATCAATCCAGTTGCAGAATTATATATATATATATATATATATATATATATATATATATCTATCATTGAGAAGATTAGGGCTTGATTGGGCCGGTTGCTATAATGGATATAACAAAAAATGAAAGTTAGAATAAAAAAGAAATAGGAATATGTTAAAGAAGGAAGGAGATTTGAAATAATCTTCCCATGGAACAATATTTCCCCATTCCTAAAAAGAAATGGTGGCTATGGAAAGGGGAAGGCCAACCAAAAGGAATAGAGTGAAGAGATAAAATATGATACTCATGTAAAAGGTAGTACTCAACCCTATGTGCTCAACTAGAATCTCTACACTCTTACCATTACACTACTATACTCTTGTAACCCTTAATTACATTGAAATCCTTAATTACTATAATCTTATACTGAAGTTCTCCTTATCTAACCTTACAATAAATAAATAGAATGACTCAACTACTTAAGTAACGTATGCATTCTAAACAAGCAGTGCAACTCCGTACTACCTAAGTTAAGCAATTAACTTCACTCAAGGCACACGCGCGCGCATGTGTGTGTGTGTGTGTGTGATATTAGCTTAAGGGAGAAGTCTTTCTAGATTTAAAAGAGGCTTTTGTTTGGACTTGAACAAAGTAGAAGAATTTCAAGACAAGCATAACAAACAAGAAAAAGACATAAAGAGATCAAGAAAAGTAACAAAGAAATACATTTTTTCACAAACAAAGAACCCTAAAAGAACTAGCTTTTAGAACTCCAAATTTAGTAGGAAAGGTCTACTACAATAATACATTAGAACCCTTGACTTAGCAAGAAATCAAGAACTAAAAGGATAGGGAATTGTGGGCATTTAAACAAGAAACAACAAGAATCCTAAATGACATACAAGAAGAACCCTTGTTGATTTTCTTGTTGAATTATCCTTATAATTTATAAACACTTACTCAATGGTAGACTAAGCCTTTAGGTTGGTCTTGGATTGAAGTTGAACAAGGAATCCCTCCATGCTTCAAGCCTTCGAGATTGAATCTTCATTCATGTTAAAATATGTAATAATGATGTTCTTGTTCTTACAATACAAAGCATTATATAATAGTGTTCTGTTCCAGAACTAAAATACTTTTAAATATTATAAAATAACCCCAAAAATAGTTGAACAACTTCAGGGGTTCAGATGCAGAGTAGGGACAGCACCAGGTACGTCTCTTAGGGATGGCGTTGGGTCCATTTTGGAGGAAGAGTACCTATTCACAAAAAGTCAGAATCAAAATAAGTCTTTTTTCAGTACACAACTGGTGTTGGGTTAGGCTAGTAGGGCTAGCACTGGGTTCGTTCTATTGGAACAGTATGTCCATCAAAATTTGAAGAATTCTGGCAGTTCATAGCCAGCGCCTAGTAGGGCTACTCTGGCCAGTGTCGGGTCCATTTTGCTTGGCGACCTTTTTGCATGAACTGCTTCCGGTTGACGTCTTTCGTACACCAGCAACATTATTTGTTCTTGATCCTCTTCCAGTAATGTTCATATACTATCCCACTTGAAATGAGCTTGTAGATATACTTGAAGATTGTGTTGGAGTTGTTTGAAACGGGCTCTCGCCAACGAATCAGGCAAGCTCGGCTTTATTTCGATTTCGTTCTCTCCCCTTTCTTGAGTTCTCTCCCCTTTCTTGTCGGGTCCATATTTCTCTTTTTGGAATGGATTCGTTCTCGAATCATAACTTTCATCATAAGAAGAAAGTTCAGCTACATTAAAAATAGCATTTATATTATACCTACCCGATAGATCAATCTTGTAGGCGTTGCTGCATATTGCTCACAAACTTGTAATGGGCCATCTTCTCACAGTTCGAGCTTTAATTTGCATTAGGTAGGAAATCTCTCCTTGCGCAAATACACCCAAACCTAATCTCCTGCTTTCTTCCTTGGTTGCACTCGCTTGCAACGGCCTCATTCCATTTTTCGATTAAAGATTTAACTTTCTCGTGCATGGACTTAATCATTTAAGCATTCTTTTTGCCATCAAGACTCAATCGCTCATTTATAGGCAAGGGAGATAAATCTAAAGGGGTTAATCAATTAAACCCATAAACAATTTGAAAAAGAGAATATGTAGTAGTAGAATGGACAGTTCTATTATAGACAAACTCTATATATGGAAGATATTCTTCCCAGTTCTTCAAGTTTCGTTTGATGATTGTCCGTAGTAGTTGCGTGAAGGTCCAATTGACAACCTCTGTTTGTCCATCCGTTTATGAGTGATAAGCTATAAAAAACAACAAATTAGTTTCAAGTTTTGCCCGCAATATTCTCCAAAAATGACTTAAAATTTTAGTATCCTTGTTCGATATGATGCTCCGTGGTAACCCATGCAATTTTACCACTTCTTTGAAGAATAAACCTGTAATATGAGTAGCATCATTAGTTTTTGTATAAAGAATAAAATGAGCCATCTTAGAAAATTGACCAACAGCTACAAAGATGGAATCCTTTCCCTCTTTAGTTTGTGGCAATCCCAATATGAATCCATTGAAATATCTAACCAAGGTGCATTAGGAACGGGTAAAGGAGTTTATAAACCCTGGGGTAGTATTTTAGATTTGGCCCTTCTACATGTTGTGCATGAATTACAATGCCTCTCTGCATCTCTCTTCATTTTTAGCTAATAAAAATGCTCTTGCAAAATACCTAATATTTTTGAATTCCCAAAATGTCCCATTAAACCTCCTGCATGAGCTTCCTTGGCTAACAATTCTCTCAATGCTCTTTTTGGTATGCAAAGTCTACTCTCTTTAAATAAAAACATATTATGCCTATAAAATTTTTGAAAAGCACATTTTCACAAGCATGATAAATCTCTCCCAATTCATCATCCTTTGTATATAAATCCTTAATAAGCTCAAAACTAAGGAATTTAAAAACACATACCTGTGAGATAATTCATCAACTACTATATTATCCTTACCTTTCTTATATTTGATCACGTATGGAAAGGTACTAATGAACTCCATCCATTTGGCATACCTTTTTTTCAATTTTTGTTGGCCTTTAAGATGCTTTAATGTTTCATGATTAGTATGAATGATAAATTCTCTAGGTAACAAATAATGTTGCCAATAGGTCCTCACTAATGCATACAATTCCTTGTCATAAGTGGAATAATTCAAAGATTCTCTCGATAGCTTCTTGCTAAAAAATGCAATAGGTTTTTTATCCCGAGTCAACATAACACCTATTCCTATTCCACTAGCATCATATTCCACTTCAAAAGCTTTCTCAAAATTAGGCAAGGACAACAATGGGGCTTTACTTAATTTTGATTTCAAAGCATTAAAAGCCTTTTCTTGTTCTTTTCCCCACATAAACCCCACATTCTTTTTAATAACTTTAGACAATGGGGCAACTATTGTGCTGGAATTTCTAATGAAACGCCGGTAAAAACTGGCTAACCCATGAAAACTCCTTACCTCAGTCACAAAAGTAGGTGTTGGCTAATCCTGAATTGCCTTGACCTTTTTTTTTTTTTTTTATCAACTTCAATACTTTTTTAACTCACAACATAACCAAGAAAAGTTATCTTTTCCAAATAAAATAAACATTTGTCAAAGTTCGCATATAATCTTTCTTTTCTAAGAGCAATAAGCACACATTTAAGATGATTCAAATGGTTTTCATAAGTTTTGTTGTAAATCAAAATATCATCAAAATAAACCACAACAAATTTTCCAATATATTCTCGTAACACATAATGCATCAACCTCATGAAAGTACTAGGTACATTTAATAACCCAAATAGCATTACAATCCACTTATATAAATCTTGTTTGGTCTTAAATAAAGTTTTCCAATCATCACCTTCCCTAATCCTAATTTAATGATATCTAGATTTCAAATAAATTTTTGAAAATACACATGATCCATTGAATTCATCCAATAAATCATCGAGCCTAGGGGGTAGGGTAATGATATTTTACCGTTATGTTGTTAATGACCTTGCAATCAACACACATTCTCCATGATCCGTCTTTTTTAGGCACCAACAATACTGGAACTGCATTTAGACTCACACTCTCTCGAACATGGCCTTTCTTGAGCAACTCCTCAACTTGCTTTTGTAGCTCCTTAGCTTCTTCAGGGTTGCATCTATAAGCTGGTCCATTTGGAATAATTGCCCACGGGATGAAATCAATCTGATGCTCTATTCCTCGGATGAGTGGCAATCCTTTGGGTATTTCTTTTGAAAATACATATTGGAATTCTTCAACAAGACCTGCAATTTCACAAGGTAAATAAATAGTAGTTTCATTAATAGTTATAGAAATGCCTTTACAAATTAAGAGATACACACTAGTTCCTTAGCTTTAATAGTTTCTACCACCTATCTCTCTTTTGCAAAGAAATTTACTCGTTTCTTATCTCTTCTCTCTTATTTTCTCTCTTTCTTTTCCTGGTCTTCTTTCTCATGTTCTCTCTCTCGATTTTTTTTTTCATTTTCTTGAACATTCTTTTTCTTCTCATTTTCTCTCATGATCTTTTGATCTTTGCTCACTTCACTAGGAGACATAGGTAGTAGAATGAATTTATTTCCCTCCTTATACATAATGTATGTGTTTTTCTTCCCGTTATGAATTATTACTCCCCTATTATATTGCTATGGTCTCTCTAAAAGTAGGTGGCCTACCTGCATAGGAACAACATCGCACAAGATCTCATCCTTATACTTCTCCATGTCAATTGCAATCAAGGCTTGTTTATTAACTTTCAATCCCTCACTTTCAATAATTTAGCCATTGTAACTTGTAGGGTTGCTAATACTTCTTTGTTTCCAAGCCTATTTCTTCCATCGCACTAGCACTTATAATGTTGGTACAACTCCCGTTATCAATGATTAAACTGTAAGGTACTTGGTTGATCAAGCATATTGAAAAAAAGATATTCTCTCTCTGTTAATGATGCTCATCCTCCTTCGCTTGCGTATTCAATGATCTCCTTGCTACACCAAGTAATGCACACATTTGCCCAACTTCTTTACCTTCTTTACTCGAAATTTCTCTTCCTTTTGAATTTCCTCCAATTTCTTATATTCCTCTTCCTCGGATGAAATCTCACCACAGGCATTTATGTACATCACTCTCTTGCTTGGGCATCCGTGTGCAGTGTGTCCATATCCCAAATAATAAAAGCACTTGATATCCCGGCTCCTCGCCTTCTCAATAACCTTTCCTTTATCTCTATTTCTTTCTTTCTTCGATTTATTAAACTCCCCAGGTGACGGCCTTAGAACTCCTTCATTTTTAGGTATTGGCTTAGGGAATTCCTTAGGTGATGAAGTTAGTTGGCCTACTCTCCTCTCAAATGGCTTTTTCTTCAATTGTTTTTCTACTTTCATAGCCATGTGCACCATTTCTTCCAAGGTTCTATATGAATACAACTCAATTACATTACCTATCTCCTAATTCAATCAACTTACAAATCTCACTTTAGTGGCACGTGGATTTTCATTAATAACCACCTTCATCATTAGCACTTCAAGTTCTTTGTGAAAATCTTCAACACTTCTATTCCCCTGTCTTAGCACTTGAAGCCTTTGATATACCTCGTTGTAGAAGTGGTGTGGTACAAATCTTGCGCTCATGAGATTTTTCATCACTTCCCATGCACCAATGGCATTTTTTCCCATTCTCCTTCTATTAGCCAAAACCTACTCCCACCATACCAATGTATAGTCTGAAAATCCCAATACTTCTAATTACACCTTATTTTTCTCGCTATAATTTTGGCAATCAAATAGAATTTTCGTTTTCCATTCCCATTCAAAATATGCCTCGGGATCACTTTTCCCTAGGAATTGTGGTACCTTTATTTTGATATTTTTCAATTTCTGCTCTCCCCTATTTTCATCTTTCCTCCTACCTCTCATCATATTACCCCGAAATTGTTCTCCGTAGTCTTCCTTCGAGTACCCTTCTTCCCACTCAAATTCTCTCTCAATATTTCTTTCAACTCTCCTCATAGGATTCTCACTAAATCTCCCTCGGCCTCTTCCTCTACCTCCTCTCAACCCATTTCTCCCTCCTCTCATAAGAACTTGTTGACATCCACTAACTAAATATTCATCCCATTCTTCTCCAAGTTGTGTATTCATGGGAGGCGTGTTGTAGGCTTCTGGTTGCTCTTGTCCCATCCTTTAACCAATGGTAGATGTTTGGCCTTATTGAGCTCAGAGTTTGGTCATCTTCCTCCAAATGCCCTCCACACTCCTTTGCAATAAAACGAGAATTTTACGAAGATCTCCCGGATCCTCTTGTGGTCTACTTGCTCTACCATGATTTAGCCTAGTCTGTTCTTCTCCTTGAGTCATTGTTGGACCTTAGATTGATATTCCTACAAATAAAAATAGAAATTAATTTCCTCACTCATTCTCTAAGTGTTTGCACTCCACTTTCGTGTTTGCGCGCCTTAGCTTTTTCAAATTAGAATCTTTCTCTCTTGGCTTTTTCGTTCACTCAACGTTTCGCTTGTTCAACCAAATTCCTCCCCAACTTCAAAGGGTTTAGTTCACCTTAGTCTATCAATTCTTAGGATGCTTCAATACAAGGGTCTTAGAGTGATAATTTTAGTGAACACTTAGAGGTTAAGAAACAAGTAGAAGACAAGGTGTTCACAACACACAACAAAAAAAAGATAATTTGAAAAATACAATGAAACGGTTATAGGAATAACACTATTGTTAAAGCCACATTCTTTCTTTGTGACATTTCATCAAACACATGGTGTTCATAATGTATGGTCATTGAGACTTTTTAGCCAACACCTTATGTGCAAGACTTTCCTACGGAACTTTGTAAGCAAATTCCTTTCCAAGCAAGCCCAATACAATCACAACAATAAAAATCAATGTATTCCCAAGGATTTTTCTTCAACAAGTCATTCTCATTCTTTTTATTTTTTTTATCCAAGAAACTCAAGATCAAACAACACTCTAGATTTGACAGATTCAAGCTAAGATAGAGATCTAAGCTTATCTTGCTCTGATACCAAAATTGATATGATTTTGAGGGGGGAAATCTTTCTAGATCTAAAAGAGGCTTTTGTTTGGAATTGGACAAAGTAGAATGATTTCAAGATAAGCATAACAAATAAGAAAAAGACATAAAAAGATAAAAAATAATAATAATAATAACAAAGAAACACCCTTTTTCACAAACAAAGAACCCTAAAAGAACTAACCTTTAGAACCATAAATTTAGTAGGAAAAATCTACCACAACAACACCTTAGAACCCTTGACTTAGCAAGAAATCAAGAACTAAAAGGATAGGGAATTGTGGGCATTCAAATAAGAAACAACAAGAACCCTAAATAACATAAAAGAAGAACCCTTGTTGATTTTCTAGTTGAATTATCCTTAGAGTTTATAAACACTTACTCAATGGTGGACTAAGCCCTTAGGTTAGTCTTGGATTGAAGTTGAATAAGGAATCCCTCCATGCTTCAAGCCTTCAAGAATGAATCTTCATTCATGTTAAAATGTGTAATAATGATGTTCTTGTTCTTATAATACAAAGCATTATATAATGGTATTCTATTCCTGAACTAAAACACTTTTAAATATTATAAAATGACCCTAAAAATAGCTAAAAAACATCAGGAGTTCGGACCCAGAGCAGGGCCGGTGCAAGGTAGGTCTCCTAGGGATGGCGTCGGGTCCATTCTGGGGAACAGTATCAGTTCACAAAAAGTTAGAATCAAAAAGAGGCTTTTTCCAGTACACAGCCGATGTTGGGTTAGGCTAGTAGGGCCGGCACCTGGTTCATTCTATTGGAATAGTACATCCATCAAAATTTGAAGAATTCTGGCAGTTCACAGTTAGTGCTCGGTAGGGCTACTCTGGCCAACATCGGGTCCATTCTGATGGGCGATGTTTCTACATGAACTACTTCCAGTTGACATCCTTCATATAATTGCAGCATTGTCTATTCTTGATCCTCTTCTAACAATATCTATATGCTATCCCACTTGAAATGAGCTTGTAGATATGCTTGAAGATTGTGTTGGAATTGTTTGAAACGGTCTCTCGTTAACGGACTAGGAAACCTCGGCTTTATTTTGGTTTCATCCTCTCCCCCTTCTTGAGCTCAATCCCCGGGGCCGAATTGATTCTTATCAGTGTGTGTGTGTGTGTGTGTATTTAATCAAGTACATAAAATACACATGTAAAAATGTTATACATGCATTCCTCTCATTCTCAAGAGTAGCTTAGGGTAGCATTTCACATATGTACTCTTGTCACTACTTTCCAATAGTCTGCTCCTGGATTACTTGTATATTTACTGAGCTTACTAACCGTATACGCAATATCAGGTCTAGTACAACTCATTATATACATTAGGCTTTCAATAACTCTAGAGTATTCAACTTGAGAAATACTTTCTCCTTTATTCTTTGATAAAAGGAAACTATCGTCTAATGGTGTTCTAACATATCCAAAATCATTCTTGTTAAACTTTCCAAAAATACTATCCACATAGTGAGATTGGCTCAAGATAAAACATTTTAACGGTCTTGTGATTTTAATTCCTAAAATCACACTAACATATCCCATGTCTTTTATATCAAAAGTTGAATTTAACATGTTCTTAGTTGATTTGATCATCTGGTTATTACCACCAATAATGAGCATGTCATCTACATATATACACAAAATGACAGAGCCAATTTTTGTTTCTTCTGTATAAACACATTTATCACACTCATTGACTTTGAATCTATTAGAAATCATGGCATTATCAAATTTCTCATGCCTTTTTTTTGTGCTTGTTTCAAGCCATACAATGATTTTACCAATTTACAAACTTTCTTTGCTTTTCCTGGAACTATGAACCCCTCGGGTTATTCCATTTAGATTTCTTCAGCTAAATCCCAATTTACGAAAGTCGTTTTTACATCGATTTGATGTACCTTCAAATTTCTTAATACTGCAATGGCAAGAATCATTCTAATAGAATTTATTCCTGTCTGAGGAGAAAAAGTATCAAAATAATTTAAGCTTTCCTGTTGCTTGTACTCTTTGATTACAAGTCTAGCTTTATACTTATCAATGGATACATCAGGCTTCAATTTCCTTTTAAAATCCACTTGGACCCTAAAGGTCTACAAGCAGGAGGAAGATCCACAAATTCCCAAGTGTGATTTTGAAGAATAGAATCCACTTCACTTTTTATAGCTTCTTTCCATAAAGGACATTTAGAGAAATTATCAGTGATGCGTAAATTTTGGGTGTATAAAAATTATTAAATGTAAATCCATCCCTTAGCTAAGTTTTTATTAAAATATTAATCTCAAAATACATATACGAGCAAGTATACTCATCGCAAGCATAGTATAGGGAATTAACGAGTATCGATCCTCAAGGAATAAGTACACAGTAATAACTTTTCGTTCATTGTTTAACTGGTCTAATAAAATGATAAGATAATAAAAAGAAAATAAAGAAAAATGTATACAACTCAAGGATTTAAAAATATGCAATTTAGACAAATATTTTTGAAAACATGACAATGAATAATTTAGTAAATATCACAATTAATTATCAGCTTGGTCTCATGAATGATTAAATTAGAACCACTTCGTTCGCAATCCATGATTCCCTATCTTCTAAGTAATTTAATGGATATATTCTATCTCACCAATCTTACTCAAAAGATGTATTAAAATCAATTCTCTTATAAATTTCTATATTCTAAGTGATTTAAAACATAAAATTAGTTAATGAATCCATATTCTAACAATCATCAACCAACCTTTGATTACCCAAGTTCTCAACAATTAACCCATTTTTCAAGCAAGTTAAGAGATAACAAATATGAAATTAATTAGATTAAAACTATTATCAACACCTTTATAAAAAAAGTTAATAACAAGAATCAAACAACCAACTTCGTAAGAAAAACAACTAACCAAATTCCAAGATAAATAATTAATTAATCAAAAGATAAATTAATTCAAGAAATTATGAATCCCAAAAACAATATCAAATTACAATGAAAATACTAATTACATCATTATTCTAGGAAAAAAATTAATAGTAAAAGAAAGAACTCATAAATAAGCCCTCATTTTTCTCTTTGGAAACCTTCTTGAATAATGCCACTTGAATGATGAATCTCCACATTTTGTGAGTGATTGGAAACTTTGATCTTTGGATTCACACATTTTTCTTGTATTTTTCTTGTTTAAATAGGCTTCTAAAAGGCCAAAATTTGTTCCCTAAAAGATCTGGGCCGAGTAGAGATTGAAAAATACCAAAACTCTTGGAAAATTACCAAATTCGTGCATAATTGAAAAAGCTCGCCAACATAGGACAGAGTAGAGGTAGTGCCAGCTCCATTTAGCATGGACGGCACCGGCCATGTTTTGTTTTTTTTATTGAAAAATTCCCTAGTTTCCAGGTCGGGTCCGGTTCCAGCTCCATGGGTCACGATCGTCTTCTAACGGCAACGGTTGTTACGTTTTTTCGTCATTTTTTGCAATAAAAAGTCAAAACACCTTTTCAAGGATAAAATAGTAAATATGAAGGAATATGCTTAGTTATTGTACTAAATGTTTCACAAAATATTCTTAAATAATTAAGAAATATAGATGAATTTTGCCTCTATCACATTACCCCTGTAACACCCCACAACCTAGGCCCAGCAGGGCCGGGGATGTCGCCCCGTCCAAAGGACTAGGGGTCTTTATAACTAGGACACACAACAAAAATAAAATAATACTTTGAAATTAAAACTTATTACAATCCAAAAATTCAAGAACAAATCCAAAATAAATTGTTTACTCTCATCTCTCAAAGCATTACATAAAATAAATAACACAATATCCTCCAAAGTAGGCAACAACTTGCTACTCATCCCCATAGCAGGATCGACCTGAAATCACGGTAAAAAGGTGATGAGATAAACATCTCAGTAAGTCCATGTGTACTTTGAGTGTTCAGGTAAAACAGTTCATGTATGCAAGTTGGAACATTTCATAAGAGAAAATGCTGGCAAGCAATAAATAAAGTTAAAAACAAGAGTGGCGTTTTTCTCTTTTCAAACCATACAAGTGTACAATAAATACAACCACTCAAACACGTTGGGCCCTATGTCCATACAACGGTCAGAATGCCACACTTTGTGCAGACTGACAAAAGGTAGGTGTACGGCCTATCAGGTAAGATACTCCTCCTTCTCTATACTCAAACAAAACTGGTTGTCCACTCCGGCAACACACAGTCCATATGACTGAAACTTGCTAGCTCGGACTGGCATGACTAGGTAGTATTGTCGCTTCTCCAAGTTGAGTTCATCTTCTGGAGGTGGCCTCCTACTAGAAGACTCGCTCTTGCTCTTCAAAACTAATACTATTAGCCTACCCTTATTGAGTACTCAACGTTAATTGTTCCACTTGGGAGAAAACTGATAAAACATAGCTTTACTTGAAAATGGCAATTAAGGGTTTCTAAAGTTCGTGACAAAACTGGTTTTAGAATGAGTTTAGTGTTTGAGTAAAACTACTTATAGATTTTCAAATAATTTGTTTGACTAAAATAAGAAAGGAAACAATCCTCAATTGCCTTTACAAAATTAGTGTTCACATACTTCGTGTTTGGCTTGCCATAGTAACCTTTTACAACAAACAAGTTTTATGCAGGAGCTTACCTGATCCTTTGCTTGAGCTAACTCAAAGATCTTCCAAAGCTGACCTAATCCCGCCTGGGGTAAATACAAGCCATAATTAAACTCTAGCCAAATTTGCTTCTATAAATAATCCTAGTTCAACTTCCTACAATCATGACCATAATGTTCCAAACTTTAAGGCTAGATAATCAAAAGGATTTTATAAAATAAATCTAGTTTAATAATAAAATAACTAGGGTTTGTGAAATAGTTACTAATAAGTTGTAGGTATAAATCTTTATTATTAATAAATAAACTATGGTTTATTTGATAAAGGGTCCTAAGTCCTAAATGATATTATTAAAATATAAACTTTTACTAGTCTCTTAATTAATAATTAATAGTTAGAAAATAATTGATAAATAAAATTAATAATAGATTAAAAGATAATAAATAAATTTTAATAGTATTTATGAATGTATGACTTATACGATTAATATTTTACCTATCATAATTATTTATATAAAAAGCTTTACTTAATATTATTATATATAATATTTTTATATTTTAATTTTAATAGAAGATATCATTTATTTGGCTAAAATTCCACTATTTCATTTAACAATCCAATTCCAAATCTTCCTAGGGTTTTCAAAATCATTAGAAGAGAATATAGCATTAATTTTTATTAATGTAATAAAATTGGCAAACTTAAATAGTTTAGGAACAACAAGGTCATGATCATAATTCTCCTATTGCTAACCATAATCATGAACATAGACTTTAACACCAATCCACAAACCATTCAATTCATGAATAAAAGCATAGATCCATATCTACCATCATATGATCTAAACTCCGCTATACATACTCATATTCATGGCTTCAACAAGAATACAAGAACATAAAATCATATTCACCAAAGGTGACATAATATTTATCATGCTTAATCATCCACACTAACTCACGACATGAAGAGCATGCAACAACCCTAAAACATCATAAAACTCAACCATGACAAATCATTCTCATACTTCAATCCCAACTCCATCATATAAACACATATTCAATCACCAATCATATTCCATCCATTTCTAATTACATCTAAGAGATACGATTTTAAAATTAAGGGGAGAGTTAAAGAGACATACTCGAATGATGACTACCTTGATGAAGTCTCAAGAGAGTCCACATGCTTGGAAGACTTGATGTGACCAAGAAGAAGAAGAGAAAATGGCCATGGTTGAAACAACCATTTCGGCCGAGAGAGAGAGAGAGAGAAAGAGAGAGAGTATTAGTATATTTTATTGGAGATCGAAGAGGAAGAAAGATGAACATAATCCTTCATGTTTACCTTGAGGGTGTTCTTAAGTCTTGAAGAAAATTCTGGTTTTTTTATCCGAAAGTAGAGTCTTGATTTCAGCGTTTGATGTTATAAATTACAGAAATGGATTTTAGAGGATGAGTAGATATGATCTGGAGTTTTTGGAGAAGATTGGAGTAGTTTAGAGTGGTCTTAGGCTTGGAGAATGGTGGTGTGTGTTCTTGGTGTTCATTGGAAAAATGGAGAGAATGGAGGAAAGGCTGGATGAAATCTATTGAGTGGTGTTAGCCGAATGGATGGAAGAATCCTTGTGATTAAATTTTCAGATTAGGGAAAAGAAGGAAAGATGGTTGTTTGAAATTCAAAAGATATAATTTAGGGAGTGGATTAAAGTAGAAGATATGGTAAGAATGACTTGGTTGATAGAGGTCTTTGGGGGCTTCAATGGCTGACTGGTTTGGCTGGGATTTTGCTGAGATGAATGATGTTTGAATAGGTTATATGATGGCCAAAATTCAAAGTGTAATGGTGGAAGTTTTTTTTTCTGGTTGTTTGAAACTTAATCCAAGGATCATGGAGCAATTTTCTGGAATTTTGAACTTTAATTGGAGGCTTGATTGTAGTGATTGATGGAGTGATTTAAGGAGTAGCGATGGAGCTTCATTCATGCAGATCAATGGAGAAGGTGATGGAATTTAGTTCATGGCTAACTAAGGTTGATTTTACAGAAAATTGGAGTGAGTTTCGGATAGGGTTGAAGAGGGAACAAGGCTGGAATTTCTAGTTGTTCATTCAAGAGGTTTGCTGGAATTTTTGTGCAGATTTTTCTGTAATGCTCCAGCCGACTTGCAGAAGGTTTGAAGGGGTATTGGAGGGTCCTTTAAGGCTAGTTTCCAGACTTCTTCATGGGGGAAAGACAGGGTTAAATTGCTGGTTTGAAATGTGGAAAAAACAGCTTGGTTCTTAGCCTACCAAGTTGCAAAAACAGCCCAGGAATTTCCTCGTTTGCACAGCTTTTGTGCAGCTCGATTATTGACCAATGTTTTCAGTCTTCAAGCTGATCAAGATGG
The DNA here is from genome assembly GCA_026120185.1 of Voacanga thouarsii. Taxonomy (NCBI): domain Eukaryota; kingdom Viridiplantae; phylum Streptophyta; class Magnoliopsida; order Gentianales; family Apocynaceae; genus Voacanga; species Voacanga thouarsii. The sequence continues at coordinate 2,613,931 of JANUWF010003368.1, forward strand.
CTATTTTTTTTGGCAGCATTTGAGTGGGAAAAATGGCTAAAGTTTTGAAAGTTGGACTGACCAAGAAGCTGGAAAATTTTCTAGATTGCTACATGAAGAAGATAATTACTTATAGGGTGGAGTTTGAAGATTCAACCATAGAGGTTAATTCTCTTGAGAACCTTCCATAACCCCTTCCCCATTTTCAGTCAATATGCTATCCTCATATAGACATTTTCAAAACTCCAAGATCAAAGAGTCTTGCTGGAATTTTCTGGAAATAAAAATGGCTTGAATAAATTGAGCAACTTAATTGATAAAGAATTAAGGTAAGCTAGAGAGTAAAAATGATATGAATCCCTTAAGAGTTTTTGTAGGGTACAAGAGTAGGATTAGGACATTCCTTTCATGTCTCCCCTAGGACAACACTCCTACTCCTTTTTATGGCCTACAAGGGACGAAAATATCCACCTATCTAAAATAAAATTTAATCATGCCAAAACTTAAATGATGGGATTTGAACTCAAGACCTTAAAGATAAATTCCAAAGCTCTAACCACTAAACCACGATAACTCTTGCTCTTATGTTCTCTCCTAAATATTCTTCCTATTCAATCCCCAAGCTATCTCCCTATTTCCACTTCAAGTAAAATTATCATTTTGTCATTCCTACTCAATATGCATAATTAAGCCTTCTAGACTATAAATCACGATTCCAAAACATATAAACTCATTAAAAAATATATTTATGCATGCAAGAACATATGATATGCATTCCAATCCCCTTACTCTATGGTTGGTTTTAGATGGGGTTTCACACCCCCACACTTGAACATTTACTTGTCCTCAAGCAAAACCTTTTAAAACATAGAAAAACAAGACCATCCTTTAAAAAGTTCACTTAGAAGAAAGCCACAATTGTCTTTCCAACTTTAGATACGTCCTTGCCATTCTTTCAACCATTTGAAAATATTCACAAAGTAAAGTACTAAACAAGACATATCAAAGCCCTCAAAGTCGAATTAAACAACTTTATACTCTAGTCTAAGAACATTATTTCACTCTTAAAGAAAAAAAATGGATAACATGAATAGTCAAGCTATCTACCAACTTATGCATTATAAATCCAAAAATTGCATAATCCAAGTCATGATTCAAGGAAAATACTCCAGCATTTTTTTTCATAAAATTTTTTTCAATGATCTAGGGAATTGATAACCTCAAGTGAATAAATTTCTCTTCACGCACCGTATTGGCCCTCTTATAGTCATCACTCATCATCTTTTCAATAATCTTTCTTTCTTTCCTTTGATTTTTGGGAATTAATAGTATCAAGAAAGTGAATTTCTCTTCTCTATCCATATTGGCCCCCATAAACAAGTAAAAGTATTTTCTCGCCTTCAAATATGAAACAAGTTTTTTTCCATCTCATTTTTCAACTCACAATCAGTTTTTTTTTTTTTTTTAGAATCTTTCCACTCAAAGATTTTTTTTTCTCACATTCCTTATCACAACTCAAACTCAAGCAAATTTTAAACCCATAATGTAACACCCCACAACTTATGCCCCTATTAGGGCTGAGGATGTCACCTCGTTTATAGGACAAGGGGTTTTTATAACTAGGTCACATAAAATAATTGGAAGGAATAATTCAATTAAACTTATTACAACCTAAGCAATACATGAACAAGTTCAAAAAATGCTGCTAAAGTCTCTCAAATGAAATCCATTGGAAAAATAACGACAAGTCTTCAAAACATAAGTAACTCTCTAGTTAATAACCTTCATAGCAGGATCGACTTAAAAACATGGTATAAAAGGTGGTGAGATATAAATCTCAGTAAGCACGTGTATGCTTCAAGTGTTTTAGGTAAAACAGTTTATGTATGCAAGTTGAAAAATTTCCATAAAAGATAATGCTAGCAAGCCTAAAATAAATTTCACAAATGAAGAGTGGTGTTTTCCTTTTAAATCATACATGTATACAATAAATACAACCACTCAAAAGAGGTAGCCATGGCGCCACACTTTGTGCACCATGACAAAATATCGTTCAGCATGCCACATTTTGTGCATACTAACATAAGATAGGTGTACGGCCCACCAGATGAGATACTCTTCCATCTTTGCACCCAAACTTACCAGTTGTTCATTTAAAAAATACACAGTCCACTTGACTGATCTTGCTAACTTGGGCCGGTATGACCTATAGGACTGACATCCTATTCGGGAAGGACTCATTCCTCAGAGGTGGCCACCTGTTAAGAGACTTACCCTCACTCTTCAAAGACTAGTCCTAGTAGTCTACTCTTATTAAGTACTCAACATTGTTTCTTCCACTTCTGGAGAAGAAAGATCACACAATGATTCACTTGAAAATAGCAATTATGGTTTCCAAAATTTTTGTCAAAGTTGGGTTTTTAGGAAAAGTTTGGCATTTTGTGTAAAATTATTTGTTTAACTTTAAATGGTTTTCTTGACTGAAACGAAAGGGAAAATTGTCCATAATTGCCTTTACAGTTCAAATACAAGTATACATTGAGTTTGACTTGCCACGATAACTTTGGTCTTCAAACAGTTTCATGCAGGAACTTACCTGATCCTTTGCTCTTTTTGAGTTCAAGAGTCTTCTAAGGAAGTTCAGGTCAACCTAACCTTACCTAGGGTAAACACAAGGTATAAGATAATATCCAGGCCATATTTACCTTAAATAAATAATTTGTAGTTCAACTAGCCATAACAATACCTAACCATGACAGCAATGTCTTAAGCTTTAATTCTAGTTGATAAAGTATTTTATAAAATAAAATTAGCTTGATAAGTTAAAATAAATGGGTGTTATAAGATAAATAATAAATGATATTTTCATATAATAAATAATGAGTAATATTGGTAATAAATAAAATTAGTATTAAATAATGGATAATAATAAATCTTAAATAATATTGGTAATAAATTATATTTAAATAGTATTATTATAGATAATAAATTATACTTAATTTTAATTAATAATTAATAGATAATAAATAATCAATAAAATTAATAATAAATAAATTATACTTAATTTTTAATTAATAAATAATAAATACTAAGTAACAAATAAAATTAATAATAAATAAATTTTAATATAAATAATATTTATGAGTGTAGATAAAAGTTTTAGTAAGACTAACTGGTAGTAATAATAATATGATTTACAAAGTCATTTGATATTAATTAATTCGAATATTTTATTATTTATATTTAATAAAAAGATTTTATTTATTTAACTAATATAATAATAATATTTTAAATAATTTTCTATTTCGAACCTACACAATGTTTTTCCAAATTTTGTAGATTAAATTAAATGATAGTACTAATTAAATTAATAATAATAATGATAGTAAGAATAATTATAAAATTAATAAAAATAGTTCTTACAATAATTTCTCTATCATTAGAGAAGATCCATGAACATACTCATACATACAAGGATACAATAAATAATATGCTAATCTATCCAAGAACATGGACTTGAATTAACATATCCTACCTTGTGGATGATCTTTTACTATGCATAATATTATCTATGGCTTTATTGAAAAATAATATCATGAAGGCCTAATCAACAATGGTGGCATAATGTCTAACATGTATCAAAACATTCATAAATCTCTTTAATCACAATGAATATATAGTGATTCTAAAGCAAAATCCATAAGGCAAAATATTCATTCCAATTCTCGTGTCTTAACTCTATCCCCTTCACCCACATACATATCCTCAACCCCTACTTTATTCAATCAACATATCAACATCTAATAGTCTTGATTTTGAGAAGTAAAGAGGATATTAAGAAAGAAATACTTGATTGATGCTCATTTGTTGAAGGATTCGCCTTGCTTAGTGAAGATCCTTGAGTGCTTTATGGCTTTTTAGTGATCCAAAAATAGTCCATAGTTGGTCATCAACATTTCGGCCAAGAGAGAGGAAGGAATGAGAGTAGATGAGAAGAATAGAAATTGAATAAAAGAAGAAGAACAAGAAGATTGTTTTTATTTTACCTTTTGGTGTTCTTCAAATCTTCAACAAAAAAGGGTGGTTTGATCTGTTTGAAAGTTCAAATTTATGTGTTTTGATGTTATAAAGTGTAGCAATGAAGATCATGGGTTGAATATTAATGATTTAGAGTATTTGGGAGTGATTGGAGGTGTTTAGAGTATGTTCTTGGTGTTTTTGAGAGAGTTTGAGAGGAGATGAATTTCGTGTGCGTTTGTGAGTCTGATGGCCGAATGACTTAGCCTAGGCAGAGCTTTTGGTTATCCAAGAATGAGAGAGAGAGTTTCATTTTTTTTTTTAAAGTTCAAATTGAGAGAAAAGTGGAGTTGTTTGAGGTATAGGATTGGATAATGGTGTTTGCTCTTGGAAGGTTTCTTGTCCTTCAATGGTGTATGGCTGAACTACCTATGTGTTAACCAAATGATGGAGAGTTGTTTCAGACTAAGGATGGCTGAAAATAGCTATGGAATGGCAGAGGATTTTTTGGATTTATTAGCTAGCTAAAAGAGTGTTTTAAAAAAACAAAATTTGAAATTTTAATTTGAAGTTTGAACAGGTTTGGATAGAGTGAAGATAGGAGCTTTTTGAGGTATGATAATGGAGTCCTATTACTCAAGGTTGGTGGAGAAGCCAAGATATTCAATTCATGGCTGTACAAGGCTCAAAATTTGGTGAAGCTTTCTAAAGAATTTCGGCCTTAGTATGAAAAGGCAAAGCTGGACAAAAATTTCTGGAATTGAAGCTCAAGAACACTTTAAATGGAAATGATTTTGGTGCAGAATTTTTGGTCCATTTTGAAACAATTTTTCAGCTAGAATTTAAGGGTGTTTGAAGGCCCATTAATTTTGGTTTTCCAGCCATCATTTTGAAGAAAAACAAAGAAAGTTCTAGCTGTTCATATGTTCTAATGGATGGCTTCAAGTTCATGTGTAATGTTGATGGTTTGCTGGAAAAAATTTCTGGTTTGGCATTGTTTGTAAAGCTACAAAAATTCAAGGAATTCCAGCCTTCATCCTCACACAAGATGGTTGGTTTTCTTGCAAAAATTGAGTCAGAAAGCTTGCTGCAATTTTCGAAAACAGCCTTGAAGGAAATCTGAAAATTTTTCTAGATTTTTTACCAAGACAAGAACAAGAGGAAGATGATGTTTTTGAAGAAATAGCTATGGTGTTTTGCTTGCAACCTCTACCTATTATCCCTCCTCATTTTCAGCCACTCCTATCCAATAAGAGTTAGGATTTTCAAAATTCCAAGGTAGAGAATTATCTCAGAATTTCTATGATTAAAAATGAATTAAAGAATCAAGAGTAGTTTAAATTTCAAGATGTTAGGACAAGGCTAGCAAAATTAATGGAGACAAGAATTCTTCTAGTATTCTTTTTAGGACAAGACCACATGGTTAAGACATTACCATTGTATCTTCCTTAAGATAATATTCCTATCTTTAAGGAATGTAAGGAAAACGAAAATTCAAATATAGCTAAGATAAATATGAATAAAACTTAAGTGATGAGATTTGAACTTAAAACCTTAGAGATTAAATCACAAAGCTCTAACCACTTAACTACGTTAATTTTTGCTCTAATTTTCTCAACTAATATTCTTCTTATCTAAACCTCAAGCCATCTTTCTATTTTGACAGCAAAATTACCTTTTACCCTTTCTACTCAACAAGCACAAATAAATCATATAACATATAAACTATAATTCTAAGGCACAAAATCATTCAAAAGATATATTTTATGCATGATGACATGATATACATTCTATCTCCCTTACTCTAGGATAGGTTTTAGGTAGGGTTTCACACATAATATAAGAGTTAGCCAACAACTTTCCCCACATTCATCACATTATCCACGTTCAAACTAGATGAGTAGAATAATACTCAAATACTAATGCATAAACAAGATTAACCCATATTCTCAAGTCTTGACATATCCCATCCAATAAACCAATTTATTGATAAAAATCCACCAAATGAATGAAAAAATTCATATCCCAATAAGAAAGATAATTACAACCTTACTACAGCAATGAAAACTGCAAAAAATTTGAAAAATTTCAAAAAAAAATTGACCTACAAAATATATGGAAAATATCTTCAATGCCTAAACTTGCCCCCCTCCCCCCCTCTCCCTCCTCATGCTTAAACTGGATATTATCCTCAATGGCCAAAAATTAACACAAGAAAGCATCTCCAAAAGAACCAAAAATAATAAAGGGGTAGTAAGTTAAGCAATACTCCCCAAGCGTAATGATGCTCCAATACATTTAAAACTTGGAATAGAGAGAAGAGCTTATCCAAGGGGACTTTATTTTGACCTAGAAAAGAAAACACAAATAAAAGCACAAGAAAAATAATAACAAAATAAATGTTGGGGATATGCCCTAGAGTCAATTTGTACTTATACAATTGTCATTATGTTTTATATAATAATATGAGGCTTTCCTTTCCATGAATAGTGAGTTTTGTTTTGTTGGTCATCAAGTACGTGACTTGATAGTAAAACCCTACAATGAATACAATGACTATTCTAAAACTATCCCTGATCGATTATTATTATTGGAATAATAATAAATTAAGATTAGTATGTTTGTGACTTGATGGCTATATTTTACTGGCCATAGATATTTGTGATATCGAGTCAAGACATAAATAAATCTTAGAGAACATTGTATTGGATATGACCCACTGTGAGAGTACTTCATGGAATATGTCATAAGTACTTTCTAGCCATAATAATATTGAAAGTGCTTCGACCTAAATTCATCATAGTTTCCTACTTGATAAATTCTATATTTTGACATTGTCTAAATTTGTCTTTAACTAGATAATAAATTAAACTACTGTTGGATATAGAATAAATTAAGGAGAGGAATATGATTGATTGTGAAGGAATTTGTCCCTCTCAGTTATGGGAGAGATATCCATGGGCCCCTTGATAAGTTAGACTGTTAAAAATGCATGGCCGTGCTCAAATATATCAATCTAAGATATTGATATCATTTGTTTGAACAGTCTACTATGAAATCAAGAAATAATTGATTAAGCTTAATAAGGATGACATGCTCCGTGCCTTATGCTTAATCTGGATATCGTGTGACAAAAGGACTAAATATAAGATTATGGTTTGGTTCAAAGAGATCACCAATCTTCATTTAACCTGGATAGTTATAATATTTTGCTAGAAACCGCTTATAACTTGTGGGCCATTTAAATATGATTTAGGCACACTGTCAGTGTTAAATGAACCTATAGGGTCACACAATAAGCGAACTTGTTAGGTTATTTTTCTGGTGACCAGGTTCGATGAATCTGGATGATATCCAGATTATAAGAATCTGACTCGGTAAATTAATTAGTTAAATTACCGAGATAATGGCAGAATCTTATCATATCAGTTTTAATTTAATTTCAATTCAAATTAGAATATGATAAGATATTATTAGGGTTGGACTCTAAGAGGTTCGGGGGGTTTTTTAAGAAAACCCTAGCCGTCTTTTCAATAGTCCAATTTTTCGGTTGAGAATATTCATGCCATTCTCTACCAGAAAGGAAAAAAATCCTCTCAAACCCTAGGCGCTAGCACTCCCCGGGTATCGAGTGAGTTCGTGGTGTGTATCCGATAGAGGACGTTCGCATACTGCAGCGTCTGGTGATTGTTCGGGTTGAACGTACAACAGCGCAACCAGAATCGAAGGATTTTGATTACAGCAACCAGAGGTAATTCTTAAACATTAGATCATCTTAATCATTTACTTGGGTCCTCGGGAGGAATTCGTGGATGTTTTCCGCGTTTAGGAGTCCACGAACTCTAACAGTGGTATCAGAGCAACTTGCTAAACGATTAGGTTGATTCATCTGTATTAATCGTATTGTTGAATACATGTATAATATGTATATATGAATTTAACTGATATATATCAGCATGTTTGCATGATTATGATTTTAGAATACTTAGTATGCAGACTGCCTGAATTAGGTTTAATGTGTGCGTCTTAGTCGCCTGATCAGACCAGATTAGTTGCAGATTGTCTGTAAATTGGTCTGTTTTAATATGATATAGTATCGTAAGCATGCTATCCGTTGTTCTATATTTGCGAATTGCTTTTATTAATCGGCCATGATAATATGTTATCTGTATAAATATGATTAAAAGAACGCATATTGTCTGTAATATGAATTTTCACGACGATAGTTACTAAGGGGTCCGAACGTTAATTTGATTAATTTTCGGAAATCGGAAGGCAAAATCTCATTCAATGAGAGTAGGAAAAATCGTTTTTCCTTCCGGGGGCGCTGCCCCTGGAGACCTCCGCCAGGGGCGCTGCCCCTTGGAACCCCAACTAACTGTTCGTTGTGTGTTATTCGTCAAGGTTTTTTTTTTTTTTTTTGTAGTTGTGGATTATTTTGAATAGTGCATAGCATGGCCCGTTTCATCCCAATGTGATTGGCTAGTTACATTATGGTTGTTTTAAGTTGTAATTTTTAAATACGGCCTGCGTGTCGTTATCCATTGTTGTAAAATTGTCTTGCTTTCCTAGAATAGGAATTATTTTAATTTTACTATCCAATGTAAAAGAAGACGGCAGCCGACATTTACGACCAAGGAGGAGTATGCTCAAGGCATTAGAGAATGCTTAAGGAGTTCATATACCTAGATTGACCACCTTGATCTTCACTTTACTCGTGATGATCAACATAGGTTATAGGCCATGCTATGTCACTTTTATTTATGTCATGCATGCATATTTGATATGTTTATTTCTTGCTTACTGCAATCCAATCAAATTTTTTTAAAGAAAAAAATTTAAGTGTTAAATGCCTTCCAAAATCAAACACTTGTTATTACTTGGATCATCATATGGTCATTCCTACCAAAGTAGGATGCTTTTGATTATCTGAGTGAGATAAGATGGAAAATGGTTTTCCATATGTTTGATATGGTTTGACTTAAATGGGCTATCAAAATGGTTTTAGGCCTAGGGCATTTTATGAGATATTTTTAGTCGGGACATTTGATGTCTATCTCATTTAAAATTAGAGTTTTATTTAATTATAAGATTAAATCCAAAGCTTACTTATGATTAAAACAAAATATTTTTCCCCACTACGAAACATCAAAATGTTGAAGTTTCAAAAAGTTTAAATGCTTTTAGTGGGAGTTTTTTGTTAGAGTCTCAAAAATTAATTACTTTGCATATTTTTGTATGTAGATACTGGCAACAAACAGTTGGAATAATTCATTGCGATCTGTGCTTGAGAAAGACAAGCTTAGTGGGACTAACTTTCTTGATTGGGCACGAAACTTAAGAATTGTTCTTAAGCAAGAAAAAAGGCTCTATGTTCTTGAAAATCCTATTCCCCCTGCTCCAGCAAATAACGCCTCAAAAGCTGAAAAAGATACTTATAGTAAGCACAAAGATGACTCTAACGATGTTACGTGCCTCATGCTAGCAACCATGAACTCTGAACTTCAAAAACAGTTTGAAGAAGCAGAGGCATATGACATGATTGTGCATCTCAAGGAAATGTTCCAAGAGCAAGCACGACAAGAGAGATTTGAAACTCACAAGGCGTTAAATACATGTAAGATGGTTTCTGGCACCTCGGTAAGTGCTCATGTCCTTAAAATGAAGGGCTATCTAGATCATCTTGATAAGCTTGGTGTTCCTGTTAATCATGACATGGCCACGGATTTGATCTTGGGCTCTTTGCCTACTGAGTATGACCAGTTTGTCATGAATTTTAACATGCATAATATGGAGAAATCCATTACTGAATTGCATGGGATGCTAAAACAAGCTGAACTAAACATTAAGAAGAATACTCCTAGTGTTCTAATGGTTCAAAAGGGGAAAGGCAAAAAGAACAACTAAAAGGGCAAGGTCATGGCTAGTAAGGGTAAGGACAAGGCAAAGTCCAAGTTTAAGCCCAAACCTAAGGCCAAGACACCAAAGGAGGGAGCTTGCCACCATTGTGGAGAACAAGGACATTGGTTAAGAAATTGTAAGCTCTATTTGGAAGCAAAGAAAAAGAAGGACAGTGAGACTGCCGCTTCAAGTATTTATGTTATTGAAATTAATTTATCTACTTCTGATTCATGGATACTGGATACCGGTTGTGGATCTCACATTTGTGTAAATGTGCAGGGTCTAAAAAGGAGTAGAGCCTTGGCAAAAGGCGAGGTGGACCTACGAGTTGCGAATGGAGCAAAAGTTGCTGCGATGAGTCGTAGGAACTTTTGAATTAATTTTGCCCAGTGGGCTTGTTTTAGAACTGAACAATTGTTTTTATGTACCTGCTATGAGTATGAATATTATTTCAATTTCTTGTTTGGATTTAGAAGGTTTTGAATTTGTTATTAGGAATAACATTTGCTCCATTAATAAAAACGGCATTTTTTATGGAGATGCTTCATTATCGAATGGGCTTTATATTCTAAATCTTCGTGGATCTTTAGACATGTCTATCTATAATATAAATACTAAGAGATTGAAATCCAATGATTTAAATCAGACTTACTTCTGGCATTGTCGTTTGGGCCATATAAATGAGAAACGTATAACAAAGCTTCATAATGATGGGCTTCTAAAGTCGTTTGATTTAGAATCTTACAAAACATGTGATTCTTGTTTATTAGGCAAAATGACTAAAGCGCCTTTCAAGAGACAAAATGAAAGGGCAACTGATTTATTGGGCCTAATACATACTGATGTATGTGGACCAATGAATTCACTCGCTAGAGGAGAATTTCAAGCATTTCATTACATTTACAGATGATTTCAGCAGATATGGCAACCTGTATATGATGAAACACAAATCTGAATCGTTCCAGAAATTCAAAGAATTTCAAAATGAAGTACAAAATCAACTTGGCAAAAGTATCAAAACACTTCGATCGGATCGAGGTGGTGAATACTTAAGTCACGAGTTTGACAAGCATCTTAAAAATTGTGAAATTATTGCCCAATTAACTCCACCAGGAACACCTCAATGGAATGGTGTATCTGAACGGAGAAATCGGACTTTACTAGATATGGTTCGATCAATGATGAGTCAAACTGATCTTCTAATCTCCTTTTGGGGTTATGCCTTGGAGACTGCTGCATTCATACTAAATCGAGTTCCATCTAAATCGGTTCGTAAAACGCCATATGAGATATGGATCGGGAGACAACCTAGTTTGTTATTTCGAAGATTTAGGGTTGTGAAGTTTATGTAAAGCGTTTATTATCTGATAAACTTGCACCTAAATCGGATAAATGCATATTTGTGGGGTATCCTAAAGAAACTAAAGGATATCAATTTTATCTCCCAAAAGAAAATAGAGTAATTGTTGCTCGAAATGGATTCTTTCTTGAAAAGGAATTTATTTCCAAAAGAATCAGTGGGAGTAAAATATATCTTGATGAGATTCAAGGACCACAATTAGTGCCTGAACCTCATCAAGATGAGATTCAAGAGCCACAATTAGTGCCTGAACCAAATAATGAATCTCGATTAGATGGCTCACAAGTCCAAGATGAGCCTACATCTATAGAACAAGGACCTCGAAGATTTGATAGGGTTCATCAACAACCTGAGAGATATGGATTTCTCATCACTGACGATCACAATGTGGAGCTTATGGTTAATGATAAGCCCACTTCCTATCAAGAAGCCATTAAGAGTTCTGACTTTGGAAAATGGTTAGAGGCTATGAAGTCTGAGATGCAATCCATGTATGATAACCAAGTTTGGACTTTGGTTAACCCACCTAAAGGTTCAAAAACCATTGGGTGTAAGCGGGTTTTCAAAAAGAAAACAGACATGGAGGGAAATGTGCATACTTACAAAGCACGACTGGTAGCAAAAGGTTATAGACAAACTCATGGTATAGACTATGATGAAACCTTTTCACCAGTTGTAATGCTTAAATCTATCAGAATTCTTCTTGCCATAGCAGCATATTATAACTATGAAATTTGGCAAATGGATGTCAAAACCGCGTTTCTTAATGGAAACTTACTCGAAGATGTGTACATGACACAACTTGAGGGTTTTGATGATTCTTTGAATTCTAATAAAGTGTGCAAGCTTCAAAGATCCATTTATGGATTGAAGCAAGCATCTCAAAGCTAGAATCTTCGTTTTGATGAAGCAATTAAAGAATTTAACTTTATCAAAAATGAAGATGAGCCTTGTATCTATAAGAAAACAAGTGGGAATGCAATAGTCTTTTTGGTACTTTATGTTGATGATATCTTACTCATTGGAAACAACATCCCAACTCTACAAAGTGTAAAGACATGGTTGGGAAATTGTTTCTCAATGAAAGACTTAGGTGAAGCTGCCTATATTCTAGGTATAAAGATCTATAGAGATAGATCTAGAAAGCTAATTGGACTAAGTCAAAGTGCATACGTTGACAAGGTATCGAAAAGGTTCGATATGCAAGACTCTAAGAGAGGATTCTTGCCAATGTCACATGGCATTAAGCTCAGCAAAACTCAAAGTCCTTCTACGAAGGATGAAGAAGAGCGCATGAACAAAATACCATACGCTTCCGCTATAGGGTCTATCATGTATGCTATGTTATGTACTCGACCCGATGTATCATATGCATTGAGCATGACAAGCAGGTTTCAGTCAAATCCTGGAGAGGCACACTGGACTGCTGTCAAGAACATACTAAAGTACTTAAGAAGAACTAAAGATATGTTCTTAGTTTATGGAGGACAAGAAGGCGAGCTAGTTGTAAATGGTTACACTGATGCTAGTTTTCAGTCCGACATAGATGATTATAGATCGCAATCAGGTTTTCTATTTTGTTTGAATGGAGGTGCTGTAAGCTGGAAAAGTTTAAAGCAAGACACCGTGGCCGATTCTACTACGTAAGTCGAGTATGTAGTCGCCTCACTGCAGACTAAAGAAGCAGCTTTGATTAAAAAGTTCATTACGTAATTAGATGTAGTTCCTAGTATTGTGAACCCAGTGGATCTCTATTGTGACAACAATGGAGCCATTGCACAAGCTAAGGAACCAAGATCACATCAGCGATCCAAACATATACTTAGACGTTTTCATCTCATTCGAGAAATTGTTGATAGAGAAGATGTCAATGTATGCAAGGTGCCAACTGATGACAATGTTGCAGATCCACTGACAAAGCCTCTCCCATCGTCTAAACATGATAGTCATACCAGATCAATGGGATTACGGCTTATGCCAAATTGGTCTTAGTGCAAGTGGGAGACTGTTGGGGATATGCCCTAGAGTCAATTTGTACTTATACAATTGTTATTATGTTTTATATAATAATATGAGGCTTTCCTTTCCATGAATAGTGAGTTTTGTTTTGTTGGTCATCAAGTACGTGACTTGATAGTAAAACCCTACAATGAATACAATGACTATTCTAAAACTGTCCCTGATTGATTATTATTATTATTGGAATAATAATAAATTAAGATTAGTATGTTTGTGACTTGATGGCTATGTTTTACTGGCCATGGATATTTGTGATATCGAGTCAAGACATAAATAAATGTTAGAGAACATTGTATTGGACATGACCCACTATGAGAGTACTTCATGGAATATGTCATAAGTACTTTCTAGCCATAATAATATTGAAAGTCCTTCGACCTAAATTCATCATAGTTTCCTACTTGATAAATTCTATATTTTGACATTGTCTAAAGTTTTCTTTAACCAGATAATAAATTAGACTACTGTTGGATATAGAATAAATCAAGGAGAGGAATATGATTGATTGTGAAGGAATTTGTCCCTCTCAGTTATGGGAGAGATATCCATGGGCCCCTTGATAAGTTAGACTGTTAAAAATGCATGGTCGTGCTAAAATATATCAATCTAAGATATTGATATCATTTATTTGAACAGTCTACTATGAAATCAAGAAATAATTGATTAAGCTTAATAAGGATGACATGCTCCGTACCTTATGCTTAATCTGGATATCGTGTGACAAAAGGACTAAATATAAGATTATGGTTTAGTTCAAAAGGGTCACCGATCTTCATTTAACCTGGATAGTTATAATGTTTTGCTAGAAACCGCTTATAACTTGTGGGCCATTTAAATATGATTTAGGCACACTGTCAGTGTTAAATGAACCTATAGGGTCACACAATAAGCGAACTTGTTAGGTTATTTTTTTGGTGACCAGGTTCGATGAATCTGGATGATATCCAGATTATAAGAATCTGACTCGGTAAATTAATTAGTTAAATTACCGAGATAATGGCAGAATCTTATCATATCAGATTTAATTTAATTTGAATTCAAATTAGAATATGATAAGATATTATTAGGGTTGGACTCTAAGAGGTTCGGGGGTTTTTTAAGAAAACCCTACCCGTCTTTTCAATAGTCCAATTTTTCGGTTGAGAACATTCGTGCCATTCTCTACCAGAAAGAAAAAAAAAACCCTCTCAAACCCTAGGCGCTAGCACTCCTCGGGTATCGAGTGAGTTTGCGGTGTGTATCCGATAGAGGACGTTCGCATACTGCAGCGTCTGGTGATTGTTCGGGTTGAACGTACAACAGCGCAACCAGAATCGAAGGATTTAGATTACAGCAACCAGAGGTAATTCTTAAACCTTAGATCATCTTAATCGTTTACTTGGGTCCTCGGGAGGAATTCGTGGATGTTTTTCGCGTTTAGAAGTCCACGAACTCTAACAATAAAGACATACCTAAATAAAAAAAAAAACAAACTAAAGAAAAATACTAATAAAAAAAATCCTAACAAGGCAAATAAAGACACGACTTATTCCCCCACACTTAAACTAAAAAATATTTTCCTTATTTGGAAGAGGAAAAACAAAACACTTAACAAAACTAAATTAAAATAAATATACAAACTATTTCCACTCATCATGTTTTCTCATCAAAGCTTTAGAAAAGAGATTAAAGCTCAAAGTAGAAGATACGCATGATAAATGTAGAAAGAAGGGAGGTGTTTGAAAAATGGAAGGTTCATGGAAAATAGTAGTTGCAATGAATTTACATGCATGACCCCCCCCTTATGTAAAACTTTTTTAGACATACAAATCAAGTTTTCAACACAAAGATGTAAATTATGTCTAAAAAGTGTATAAACATTACCACTTATCCCTTCAACAAAATTGTTAGAATTAAAATTCCCCTTTAGTCCTAATAATGTAGATTTTAAAGATATAATCAAGAAATCCTTACTTTGCACTATACCTATAAGTATCAAGTTACCTCGCTGAAATTGAGGTGAAGGGTACGAGTTGTGAACATCCTCCAAGTGTTTCGTATGATGAAGCATTGAAAGATCTAACTCCTTGAGGCATGTTAAACTCAACACATCATCTTTGGACCATTGTTCTCCAACAATTGAGAGGAACCTAAGAAATAACGTGACAAAGAGAGATTAGAATTATTAGCACATAGAGGAGAATTGAATACATCCTTTTCCACATTGGGCAATTGTGCCTCATATCCTCTCTCATTTTCTCGGGGATTCTCTTGTTCAAATGTATGGGCCATTAGGCATCTTCAACCAACTAGGCTAGTTGTGTTCTTGTAGAGCTTATTTGTTGGGGTGCTTCTTCATGCCACTTAACAGATAAATTTGTATTGGCAACAAAAGAATCCAGGGAGGCTTCAAGTGACATCCACAAAAAGCATCGATCTGAGCTTGCAACTTTGCCAAATTCTCATCATTGTAGCTCCTTTTATCTTGTGTCCACAAGTACTTATCTATGATGATGTCAATCTCCCGCTCAAAGAAAAACAAAAATCAAACTGAAAATAAATATAAATAATAGAAAAACAAAGAAAAGAAAAAAAATCAAAAGGGAAAACTGAATAATAGAAAAATAAAGAAAAGAAAAAAACACACATTAGATATATTCACAAACTACTTAAACACAAAAGTTAGTAATATTTACTAGTACAACATGAACTAAGCTAGTCAATTAAAGCACACAATGTTACACACAACAAGATATAGCACCTATTTACACAAAAAATATATATATACATATTTACATATAGACATATATACATATGAATATATAAATATGGTTAAATCAATGAAATCCTAGCTTTCATAATATTGTTCCTCGGCAACGGGGCAAAAAACTTGATGCGTAAATTTTGGGTGCATAAAAATCAATAAATTTAAATCCATCCCATAGCTAAGTTTTAATTAAAATATTAATTTCAAAATATACATAAGAGTAAATATACTCATCACAAGTATAATACAAGGAATTAACAAGTATCGATCCTCAAGGAACAAGCACATATTAATCACTTTTCATTCCTTGTTTAACCGACCTAATGAATTAATTAGATAATAAAAAAAATAAAGAAAATTATATGCAACTCAAGGATGTAAAAATATACAATTTAGACAAATACTTTTGAAAATATGGCAATGAATCATTTAGTAAATATCACAATTAATTATCATCTTGGTTTTATGAAGGATTAAATTAGAACCACCTCATTCGCAATTCATGATTCCTTATCTTCTAAATAACTTAATGGATATATTCTATCTCGCCAGTTTTACTCAAAAGATGCATTAAAATCAATCCTCATATAAATCCCTATATTCTAGGTGATTTAAAAAAGAAAATTAGTCAATGAATCTATATTCTAGGAATCATCAACAAACCTTTGATTACCCAAGTTCTCAACAATTAACCTCCTTTTTCAAGTAAGCTAAGAGATAACAAATATAAAATTAATTAGATTAAAACTATTATCGACCCCCTTTTCAAGCAAGTTAATAACAAGAATCAATCAATCAATTTCGTAAGAAAAATAACTAACCAAATCCCAAGATAAATAATTAATTAATCAAAAGATAAATTAATTCAAGAAATCATGAATCTCCAAAACAATGTCAAATTACAATGAAAACACTAATTACATCATTAGACTAGAAAAAGAAAATAAAAGTACAAGAAAGAACTTATAGAAAAGCCATCTTTCTTCTCTTTGGAAACCTTCTTGAATAATGCTCCTTGAATGATGAATCTCCTTCTTTTGTGAGTGATTGTAAACTTTGATCCTGGGATTCTCTTATGATTTTCTTGTTTAAATAAGCTTTCAACAGGAGAAAATTCATTTCCTAAGAGTTCTGGGCCGAACAGAGATTGAAAAATACCAAAATTCTTAGGAAATTATCAAATCCGTGCATAATTGGAAAAGCTCGCCGACATGGGACAAAGTAGAGCCGGTGCCAGCTTTAGCTCCATTTGGCCGGCCGTGCTCTGGTCGATCCAGTCGTACTCTGTTTTTTTGACCGAAAATTTTTTCTATTTCCATATCGGGGTCAACGCTTACTCTGATGGTGATGATTTTGACATTTTTTCGTCTTTTTTTGCAATAAAAAGTCCAAACACCTTTTCAAGGATAAAATATCAAATATGAAGGAATATGCCTAGTTATTGCACCAAATGTATTACAAAATATCCTCAAATAATTAGAAAAATATAGATGAATTTTGCCCTTATCAATCAGCCTCTGTCTAAGTTTGTGTTTCCTTTTCTAATAGATAAGTTAGAACATCATCTTTAAAAGATTTTTCCACCCTTGTTCTTTTGCTACACCTTGGCTCAAAATCATGAGTTAAGTCAAGACTTTCAATATGTTCTCCTTGATTCATAGTACCAAAGAGTTGTTTTGATAAATTTACACTACTATTAGTTTTAGAAGGAAATATATTCTCAAAAAATTATGCATTCCTTGATTTCATTTTCCTATTCTTGTGCATTTCTAGAATTTTAGAATCATGCACAAGAAACCAATAAGCATTACTATTATGTGAATAGTCAATAAAGATGCAGTTTACAGTTTTTGGACCTATCTTCATTCTCTTTGGTGTTGGAACAACCACCTTTGCAAGACACCCCTCACTCGCAAGTATTTGTAAGATGGTCTCCTTTTGTTCCATAACTCATAATGAGTATCATCTTACTTCTTTTGAGGTATCCTATTTAAAAGATAGTTACTTGATAAAATAGCCTTACCCCACATGTTTTGAGGTAATCCTGAACTTATTAACATTGCATTCATCATTTCTTTTAAATTGATATTTGTACATTCAACAACAATATTTAATTAGGGAGAATAAGGTGGAGTTACTTCATGTATAATTCCATGATATGCATAGAATTCACCAATTGGTGTTTCATATTCATCACCTCTATCACTTCTCAACCTTTTAATTCTCATGTTTAGCTAATTCTCAACTTCATTTTTGTAGAGAATAAACTTTTCTAAGACTTCATCTTTACTTTTTAGCAAATACACATACCAGTATTTTGTGCTATCATTAATAATAGTAATAAAATATTTATTACCACATCTTGTTTGAGTGAACTTTAGATCATAGACATCACTATGAATCAATTCAAGGGGTTCAGTGTTCCTTTTAACTGTTTCAGATGATTGCCTGGTTAATTTTGCCTCAACACATATTTCACATTTCATTTTTTAATCAATTTGGAATGAGGGAATATGATCCAAGTTAATTAATCTACGCAATGAATCATAATTAACATATCCCAGTCTATCATGCTAGAAGACTCAAGCAAATAAGTAAAAGAGTGTTTCCTTTATTGATAATATTCATTGCATTCTCCTTAAACAACCCTTCAGTTGCATAACCTTTTCGTACATATATTTAAGATTTGGACAAAATAATTTTGTTAGATTCAAACACCATTCAAGATCCATGTTTGATCAATAATAACCCAGATACCAAATTCTTGTGCATATCTGGAACATATAACACGTTATTCAGGGTTAAAGTTTTGCTAGGGTCATTTTTAGTAACACCTTCCCTTGACCTTTTACAAGGCAGGCGTAGAATTCCCTATGAACACCTTTTCTCCTTCAGATGGTTTGAATATAGTGAACAGATCTCTATTTGTGCAAACATGCCTTGTAGCACCAGTGCTAATCCACTGCTCCTTTAGATTTGACCCAATTAGTTTCACTTCAGAAATAATAACAGCAAGGTCTATATCTAAAACATCTTTGTTGATGTCATAAACCATTTGAGGTTCTACAGTCTGTAGAATTATGTTCCAACTTGTCACAATTGAAGCACTTCCCTTGGAACTTAGGCTTCATGATTCCCATTTTTATACCAATCTTAGATATGGTCTTCTTACCTTTAGAGCTTTGCTTTTGCCTATACTCTACAATATTTACTTTCTTAGCAATGGGATTAGATTATTTATGCTCTTTTCCTCTATTCTCTTCTATAATTCAGAGTCTAACAATAGGTTCTTCCAATTTCATCTCATTTCGCTTATGTTTAAGGTAATTATTGAAATCATTTCACTTTAGGGGCAATTTCTTAATAATGGCAGCTACTTGGAAGGTTCACTTAAAATCATGCCTTTATCTTGGATCTCATGCAGGATAACTTAGATTTCCTGCACCTGACTAGTAATAGCCTTTGAATCCACCATCATATATATAATCATGGAATTTTCCAATAATAAATTTCTTTGCGCCGGCATCTTCTATCTTATATTTGTGATCCAAGGATTCCCATATTGCCTTTGCAAATTTTTGTGCACTATATACATTATATAGTGAGTCATGCAAGCTATTCATGACATAATTTGGACATAAATAATCATAGTGTTTCCAAGCCTCAATTGTGTTGATGACTTGCACATCTATTTCTCCTTCAAGCAATTTTAGATCATCCTTAGTTAAGAATCCCACAAGATTCAAGGTAGTCAAATAGATTGACATCTTTTGTTGCCAACTTTTAAAGTTTCAACCATCAAACTTCTCTACTTTCTCTTTGTGATTAATTGAAACTATCGAAGGATTAACCATTGTAGGTAATCACTAAGCAACGATAGTAGAAGAACCATAGCCATTGGAACCAACTCTACTAGGCTCATTTACAATGTTGGTTACCATATTGAAACCTTGCTAAGAAAAATCCATTATAAGATTGTTGGAAGAAATATATAAAAACAAGTATAAGAAAAAATACAAATATTTAATATGGCTAAATAATAAAACACCTTAAAAGGAATAATAAACAGAATTCAAGAGAAATAGAAGACAACAATCTAAGACTTGTGTTCAGCAAAATCTCCTTAAAATATATTCTACCCCTCCTATAAGTGTGCTTGAGGTTGAAGTAGATGTTTATCTCCCAAGATACAATAGATTTGATGAAGTAGCTAGTACAAGACTCCTTACCTAGCAAAATTGAACAAACCAATCGAGAATACTATTGAAAGAATGCATATGTAGAGATAAGAAAAAGATAATGAGATTTGATTCTCTTTACTTTTCTAACTTTGAAAAAATAGAATGAGAGACACCTATTTATAGACTCAAGTAAGTGGTAGGATCATGAACATGGCATTAATGATCACATTATTCTAAACAATATTCATGGAATACTTGTTTAGAATTCTAGGCAACAATTCAAGTATGTATATTCATTAATAAATATCTTTATATTCATGTACACTTATAGTACATGAATCCAATGATAAATCCAAAATATAAGATGCAATATACATTAGTGAATGTATTTGGATCATCCAATATACGTCAAATAGTTGCCACATTAAGTAGGTACATCTTCTACTTT
The DNA here is from genome assembly GCA_026120185.1 of Voacanga thouarsii. Taxonomy (NCBI): domain Eukaryota; kingdom Viridiplantae; phylum Streptophyta; class Magnoliopsida; order Gentianales; family Apocynaceae; genus Voacanga; species Voacanga thouarsii. Next base: position 2,634,582 of record JANUWF010003368.1, read on the forward strand.
CATCTTTTATGGAGATCCATTAAAACAATTTTCTTATTCACCTATTCATCATTCATACCAATGTCCAACACATCTACAATTCTCTCACACTCTCTCTCTCTACACACACACACACACACACACACACCTTAATAGGGCTAGTTTATAGGGAAGTTATAGCTGCTAAATTATAACCATATTAACTCTACTTATAGTAAAATATTCGAAATTTTGAACATGACTATAATAATATGTTTTGCAACCTCCACAAAATGAATAAGATAATTAATAAATATGTTTATTTTATTAAAACACAGGATTGTTGTGATATTTTAATAAAAATTGTATTAATTATTACTATTGTATTTTCTATGAAATTATAGCCATTTTCATATCAAAATATCAGTTATGAAATTTGGTCTTCATGGCTATAATATTATTATCAAAATTTCAATTACCTTGTCCAAGCTATGGGATACTAGAGCTATGTAAATCATGGTTTGTATATAAATCAACATAGGCTTATAACACCCTCTCTTATCCTATCCTATAACTTCTTTTGGCAAGAAAAATCAATGAAGTGAGTTTCAACTTTTGTACCCTCTTAGTTGTGCAAACTATTGATAGATATAAAACAAGTATGGTTTAGTTGTCGTATTTTTACTACTCTAACAAAGTTTATACTTCACAGAGAATTGATTCAACTTAAAAAGAGTGATATTACTATGTGTCATCCTATTATACTTGATATTATATAGTTCCTAGTACTTGGTTAGAGTACTAAAATGTACCAAGAGATTAATTAGGAGTGGCGGTAAAAGTGTAAAATCCACATATAAGAATAATCAATAAATACCATATATACCTTTTTCTATGCACTTTTATTTTATGACTTGGTTGTTCATTAAAATTATTGAATTATGTGGTAAAATATATGAATTAGATTAGAAACTATATTCTTATTATTTTATACATAATTATTACATTTTTTGAAAATACTATTTTTATGTAATTACTTTTGAAAATTAATTATGTTTATTATTAACAACATTAATTGAATGAAAAAAATCTAGAAATTTTACTAGATAAAAACTTCAAAATATAAGTATCATTTGTTGACTTACGCGGACAAAAAGCCCAAATATCAAAAGAGGGAGTTTTCTTGTGATATTCGCCTTGAAAATTTATAAGTATTTGAGAACCTTTGAAAAAGTTTTAGCTTTTTTTTTTTTTTTAATAATGGAGCATGTAATATTTTCATTTCTCTCTTGAACAGAAAATTATAAATGATAAAATTCACAAAATTGTTGCCATCGTTGAGTCTCAATAGGTGTAGATTTGTACTAACGATCGGTGGGGTTGTGTGATCTTGAGTAAAATGTTTATCTTCAAGAATTATATTTCTCCTAAACATATTGATAAGACATTAAGACTAGTCGGTCCACCAGCTATTATGCTAGGGTTTAGCCTCTAGATAGGTAAGAACCACTTGTTCTCATGGATGGGATAGGATATTCCTATCCTAGATGAGGATTAGGTGGAGGATCCTGTCCATAGGGTTGTATATCATGGAAGTGATTAGATAGAAAATTCCTTTCGTATGTTTATAAATATGCTCCAGATTTGTAAGAATAAAATGCCTTAGGCAAATAATTTTTTATAACAGCTTCAAGAAGTAGTTTTGAATAAATCACATGGTTATTTATAAAACTGTATTATAATTAATAAATTTTGATAAGTTTTCTGCAACATGATATATTTCTTATATTCCACATGCATAATTCAGAATTCATTGAAATTATATCACATACGATTTCTTATGATTTTAGGATTATAGATTTTATTTTAGAATATTAGGGTTTGTGTGATGAAGAAACTACTTTTATCTATTTCATGGGTGTAAGTAGATAAGAATTAGTTTGAAATGAGTTTTATAAAAAAAATTATTAAATATGTGGGATCAGATGCGTCTAAAGAGAGAGAATATAATGTGTTGTTAATAGATAACAGTTTTCAGGAAACAAAAATATCTTAGAATAATAATATATTTAAATTAAAGTAAAATTTTAGCTTGGAATGAGAATAGGAATTTGCAATCCAAGTAAACCAGACTTTTTATGAAATACTTTCACAAATATGATACATGAATACTATATTATATTTTTGGATTACTATATATGTTTGGACTTTATACAATAATGTATAAGGTTTCTAATAAAATGTATTAAGTTTGAAGTTGGAGTTACAATTTTATTATCAAGATTCCTTATATTAAATTTATAACTGGTTTGTGTTTAGTGTTATAAAGACTTCTTTTTGAGAGGTAGCTGACATTTTACCTTACTAGGTATAAAGTAGGAGTGTTGAAAACACGTACCTTAATAAATTGTATTTGTATACTTTTATTTCCCATTGTATTGATAATATTTTTTAGATGTATGTGTGTTATGGGAATAGAAAATATTATTATCAAAAATCACAAAATTGGTCAAATTTTTATTAAAATGCCACAATTAGTCACACATACATACACTCTAGGCAAGTATACCTATCATATAATATAGGATCCTAATGGCAAGTATCGAATCCATGGAAAATATGGCAAGTACTCCTACTTTACTCTCATTTCATTGTTTGGCCAAGAAAAACAAAAGGATAAGAAAGTGAAAATAACTAAATTAAACTAGACTAGATTATCATTGGAACACAATGAAATAATCACGAGGATAATAAGGATTAGGATAGAAGAATAAAGCTATGCAATTAAGTGAATTTCCCTTAGAATCATGCCAAGGAAAGAATACCATCCACATCAATTAACTTCTAAATTAAGCTTATAAACTTAGATCTCACACTCTCTCATGTTATGAAATCCCAATCTTAAGTTAAATTGATTGATATCTCTGCCTAATCAACTCAATTCAAGAATGCATAATGATTAATTCCATTGCCCAAGAGAATCCAAAAGTCTCAAAACCCCTATCTCTAGGTGATCTTATCGACCATTTAATTGCCAAGCCCAGATCTCTAATTTCCTCTCTCAATTCAATTGAAGAAGACAAACGTCAAATTAGGTAAATTAGTATTCTAAATCTTAACCACATCTCTTGAATTCATCAAGATAGAACAAATCAATTGACAAAATCAAATTTCAATCACTGAATTCAATACAGCCAAACCAAAGCAATTGAATACCTAAGATAGATCTTGAATAAATAATCAATTCGAAGGTAAAATTAGGGTATAATCTTTAATCACAATTCAAATCCAATGAATCTCAAGAATTCTCTAATGAAAATACAAAGAAAAATAAAAGAAAACTGATAGACAAGGCTTATTTTCTTCCTTAATGGATTCTATGGGCAATGCTCTTCATCCTCTCCAAAATCACCTCGAACCTCCTCTCCTTGGTGTTTTCTTTACTGTCCAAGACTCAACAGTTGTTTGTAGATGTCTAGTCCCATGTCTCCTCTCCTTCTAGGGCTAAAAAGTTGGGTATTTATAGTTTTTGGTGAATAGGAGAATTCTGCATTGTTAAGTGGCACCTCTTGTGTTGCCTTATTTGGTGCTGCTTACGCTTCTTTTTCTGAATTCTCGCTGTAAGTTGCGTCAGTTGTGCTAAGCAAAACGGTGCCACTAACTCTCTAAAGTTTGACCTCTTATGTTTTTTGAATTTGAACAACACCGCCTTGGTTGGCTTAATTAGTGCCGCTACCTCATTGATGTTTACATCTTTTGTATTCTAAAAATGAGCAGCACCAGTATGTTGGTTTGAACGGCACCACTTCTCTTCTTTTGCAACTCTTTTTGTGCTCTTTTTACCTTATTTCTCCACCAAATCTTCATTCTAAACATTTTGCACAAAAACAAGGTAAAAATAGGGGAATAAGTAGTTATTTATCATAAATATCTTGACAATAATAACATAAATAATATGAAAATATGCAGCACCATTTAAGCAATCATCATTTTTCCTATATTATTTAAGTGTTTTGTAATCATTTCTTGAACATATCTAGTTTGTTGGTATGACCTCCCCTTTATATATACCCTGCATGGGTTGCTCTGTCAAATGACAAGGGATCTTTATAACTTAAGGTTATACCACTTTAACACAATAACGAAAGTTTCATAAGGAGACTAGAGTAGGCTACCATGAGACAAAAAATCTTCTTTCTAAAAAGAATCGATTCAGAACTCTTACATGTCCATGATTTAATATTGAAATAATTTCAAATGTAGTGATTTGTATATATAACCTTTCTCTACTTTTTTTTATTTAACCCCTCCTCCCCTTTTTGCTCTATTTGTTAAATATTTATCATTGGTTCCATAGACTCCTGTGTTCTATAAGTAGGATATAAAATTAAATAGAAACATGAAGCACAAAATTTTGCTAAATCTAACTTTATATAAACATTTGCTAATCATATCGCAAGTAAAATGAAAGACAAACTAACCATAAAATAATTGTAATGCTTTAGATGTAAAGTAAATATTCATCAACATATCTCCAACGTAGAATTCATATTTAGGTTAACAAAATAAGATTCTAACATAAAAGCATAGATAGAAAATATCCACCTTGAAAGTATGAAGACAAAGCCCTAATGATCCTAAAATCTTAATTAAAATGAGTATAAAATATAAAATCTCAATGAGTCCTCTTTGTGTTCATGATAGTTATAAGCATTTCATGATGCATTATAAAACATTTCATGAAAACCATAACTTGGCAAAACTTAGCAATAGATTTTGGAAAATATAAGCATATATAAATCAATATTAGGAAAATTATTAGTAGAATCTCATTTGTTGTAAACATAATTTGCAAGGGAACCACAACTAGTTATTTTACGATCATATTCTCAAGTGGAACTTTGCTCCTATTTTGTATAGAGTTTCACATTGATCCTTGATGTTAACATAGGATTCTAATAGTAACTCCTGTCCGTTTGTAGCTACTTAGTTCCCCTATTATGGTACGTATGCGTCCTACCAACATGAGATACTCCTTCTCTCACCTATGTCTTTTAGGTTGTCCTGGTAGTCTTACAATACTAGTTAAGATTGGCTTTTTGTTTGTTTAATGTCTCCTTCAAATAAAAGACAATTCTTGAAGAATGCTCGCACAAGAACATCTAAGATTTAATAAAGACTAGTACAAATAGTTGACTCTTGTTGAGTACTTAATGCTTTCACTATAATTTTTATTAATTCTATTTTTCTCCCTTTACTAGTAGAAAAAGTGCAATTACCAACCAACTATATTCAATTGATAATTATCAACTAATTGCTGACAAAATACTAACTGAAATAAAAATGAATAAATTTGAAAATCTTCCAATTATATACCAACCGGATAAAGTTATTACTAAAGGAAAATGTGAAAAAGATGCACAAAAAAAGTGAAAAAAGAGGCAAAACAGAGACCAACTAGGGTTGGTTGATAAAGACCAACTAGGACTATTTACTTTCTGGAAAAGCAGGGGATAATACAAAGAAATTTTGAATCTAGGATAGCAAGTAGCCGACGCTGCTTGAAGGGACTTAGCCGTTGTTGGCTAGTTACTACTAGGGAGATTTTTAATGCTAAACATCATCATTTGATTTCTAGGCAGCCAAGGCAAGTTGGTATGCGGATTCCTAAACGAAAAATGATTCTTTTGAGTAATTTTTAGTAGGAAAACTCCTATAAATCTAGGAGAAAAGAAATCCTAAAATAGTTTTTCAGTTTTAGAGATGAAAAACCTTAGAAAAATCCTAGAGAGTTCAAGCAAAAGAGAAGAGCAGGAGGATCAATAAAAATCTTGGAAAAGAAAAGGAAAGTTGCTCAAGGAGATCTCAAAGAAGAAGAAGGAAGTTTTTTTTTATCTATGAGTCGTTTCTTTTCTTTTTCTTTATATTCTAGTATGGCAATATTGAATTCATATACTTTTAATTGTATTGAGAGATGAAATCTAATTCTATACTTTTGTATTGAGATTTCTATTTTGATCTTTTGAATTTTAATCTTTGGTATTTGATTACTTAGGTAGTTATGTTTTAAATTGATTGGTTCTCTTCTAATAAATTTGAGAGATGGGGTTAGCAAAGTAGTACCAAGCTAATTAATTCAATATTTGTTATCCATCAACTAACTTGAGAGATAGGTTGGGGGATATGAATTGGTAATCAAAGAGTTAATAATATCATCTAAAGATAGGGATATTGTTGCTTTTGAATTTGACGGGTTTGTGATATTGCCTAGAGATAGGGGTATTACTTCTTTCGGATATAATTGGACTGATCTTAATACTTTTTAGATTTAATTGGGGAGGCCGAGATACTCTTTGATTGGCTAAGAATAGAAATTTCATAACTCAAGAGAGAGTAAAATTTACCTTTTAAACTCATATCGGTATTGGAATTAGGAATCAATTGATTTAAGAGTGTTTTCTTTGCTTCACATAAATTGGAGAATTCGTCTAGATATATTTTCTCCTTATTCTTTCTCCTTAATAATCCTTGTGAATTTTCTTGTGTGAACTTGATACATTCTCTAGTATATTAGGTTAGTAATTTATTTATTCCATCTTTTTATTTTATCAACTAAACAATGAGATTAGAGTAAAGTAGGGTAACTTGTCAGTTCTCTTAAATTCGATACTTACTATTTCTTATACTACATAATGGATATACCTACTCAAATGTATAGTTTTAGTATTTAGTATTTTAATTAAAAATTGATTGACTGTGGACTTTATTAATAATATTTTTAACACCAAAAAATATATAACAAGTTTTTGGTGCTGTTGTTAGGGATTTACAATATTGTGAAAAAGCTCAGGTCTTATTGATTTAGCTATTTTTTGTATTTGTAAATGTTACTAACTTTTGTATTTAGATAGTTTGTGAATATTTCTATCTTTCTTATGTTATTATTTTATTTGTATTTACTTTTTATTATTTTTGTTATAGATTTATTTTTTTTATTTGCTGTAAGATTAAAATCATCATCATGGTAAACAATTCATGGGGAAGTATATCGCCATGGACATCACCACAAGAGGGCTACAATACCGATAAGTTAGCAAGATTGCAAGCTTAAGTTGATTCTTATAGTAAGAGGTGTGATAATTAGAATGTAGCTTCCCCAAATTAGCAAGATATGAGTTATGATTGTTTTGGGGGAGAACATCTCAATTATGATACTTAACATATGGAAGCTGCAAATTTAGAATGGTATGATCATGCAAGGCCATAATGGTGGAAGCAAGATCATATCTCATATAACCCACCACCTCATTCTCTCCAAGCTACACCCTCACTTGAAACATTAGTGCCTAACTTTGTTAACAGTGTGAACTCATCTATTGAGTGGCAAGAAGATTCCTCCCAACAAATGAGCCACCAAAGAGCACAACTAGCAAATATTGTTGAGGAGATTTAAGTGGGAACTTTATCAAACATATTTGATGCTGCATAAAAATAGGGTACAAAGAATAGAGAGCAGGCAGCACTGCCCGATCAAGCAACAATAGAAGCAAAAGTAAAACTAAGATAAAGTAAAAAAGGGAGAATTCTTTGAGCTATCACTAGAGAGCTTTGAAGTTAATTTTTGCCTCTTGTGTGAATATCCCATAGAGGCCCATACCATTGAAGAAGAAAGGACTGTACCAAAAGAGAATGATATGATTGAAAACTCTTGTGAGAGTCTAAAGAAAGCAATCCCCAAGAAGAGGAGAGAAGGCGTGGGAAGAAATTTACCAATTTGATTAAAAAGATTGGGAATGTAAAAGTACTTAGAATCAAGAATACCACAATGTACTATTTTATGACGATTCTATTCTACTTTCTATTAATTCTAATTTTTTCTTATTAAGTAATTTTGTAGGTATCTCTCGATTCATGGAGAAAAAGGGTGTCATTGATGATGTGAGGAGTTTAGTATACTTCAAGGAGTAAAGATTTTCAAACACAAATTCTAAGAATTTCGTGGAGTGCATTAGTCAGTTATATCCTTTACCCTAGCACAAGAGAGGTAACTTACTGTTTTTAGCCAATGTATTGCAAAGTAAGAATCTTTTGATCCCTTCTTTAAGAACGATAATACTAGGTTTGAATGGGAGTTTTCATTATCGTGATTCTTTAGAAGGGTTAATTGATGATTTCAATATTGATGCAATTGTTAGATAGTATTTGCATTCATGTTTTAAAAAAGTGACATGTGTATTAAAGAGAAGTAAGGGAATGGTGTTTTTGCATTTACTCTCATTAAGCTTAGTGATTTCTATGTACCTTACTCCTTTCAAAAACCTCCCTTGTTTCCGAATGCTTTATTATCCATGCTTTCTACATTGAACTTTGATTGTTCTTGTTAAGAGAGGATGCGAAAGTACCATGAGTGGAAAGAGTGTTTGCAAGTGTTTTTTTTTTTTTTACTTTATTTTGTTGCTTTGGTTTTCTAGTTGTTAGATGTCTTTTCACTTACCACTAAGGAGAATGCTTTCTAGCTATGTGTGGGGGAGTGATTTGTTGCTTTTATTTTCTTTTCTAAAATTTTTATTAATCTTTTACTTTATTTTGTTTTCTTTTGTTTCAGTGTGGTTTCTTTTGCTATTATTTTCTTTACGCTTTTATTTGTATTTTCTTTTTGCAGGTTAGTAGATTTTCTGCTCGAAAACGCAACTCTTTTATTCTCCCTTCCAAGACTCCAACATCTTTCTGAGCAAAAAGTCACTTAGAGAGAGTATTACTTAACTTTCTACCTAATGCATAAATTTTGGGTATAGAAAAATCATATAATTTTAAGTCCATCCCCAGCTAAATTTTATTTAAAACATTAATCCACAATTACACATATGAGTAAGTATACTCATCGCAAGCATAGCATAGGGAATTAACGAGTATCGATCCTCAAGAAATAACTACCATTAGTTACCTTTCATTCATTGTTTAATAGACCCAATAAAGTGATAAGAGAATAAAAAGAAAAATAATGAAGAATATATACAGTTCAAAGATGAAAGAATATGCAATTTAAACAAATATTCTTGAAGACATGATCATGCATTACCTAGAAAATACTAAAACTCTTAGAAAATTCTCAAATTTGCACACAAAACGGAGTCTTCATCGCCTCTGGACAGCGTTGGGCCGGCATCGGCCTAGTCCCTCATAGCTAGCACTGGCCGTGCTATGTTCACACCCGACATGCTCTGTTCCCCCCCCCCCCCTCCCCTCTTTTCCCCCCTATTCCAACCTAAGGCTGGTGCCAATTCCTTTGGATACGGCCGGTGCCGGCTGTGCACTGCAATGGCGACGGTTTTTTTGTCTTTTTTCTTCAATTCTGCACAAAAATTCCTAAATACTTTTCCAAAGGCAAAATATCAAATATGAAGAAATATGGCTAGTTATTACACCAAAAGTATCATAAAATATTCTCAAATAATTAGGAATTTCTTGATGAATTTAGCCCCTATCACATTCCCCAACACTTGAATCTTTGCTTGTCCTTATGCAAAGTACTTAAGACAAAGAAAAACAAGATAAATTTTCAAAAATTTTGACTATAACAAAGCTGAAATTCTCCTTTAAACGTTAGATATGACCTTGTTATTCTTTTAACCATTTGGAGACATTTTGCAAATTGAAACATTAGATCAAACATACCAAGGCCCTTGAAGTCAAGTTAAACAAGTTTATACTTTAGTCTAAGAAAAATCTTTCACCCCTCAAATGAAACTGTAGATAATATAAGTCAAGCTATCTAATCAATTTAAGATTTATAAACTCAAAAATTACACAACTCAAGTAATGATTTAAGAAAAATACTCCACCATTTTTCTCAATGACGTAGGAAATTAATAGCCTCAAGTGAATGAATTTCTCTTCACTCACCTATTAGCCCCCCTATAGTCATTATACATTTTTTCAAGATTTTTTCAACACTTCTCCTTATTTGTTCTTTCTTGCCTTTTTGCCTTTGAGATAGCCTCAAGAGAGTGCATCGAACAATACTTACTACTTCTCTTCATATTAACCTTCTTTTCAGCAAAAGGACTTCAAGAAAATTTAAAAATAAGAGCATTTTTTTCAACTTAATTTTTTCCAGCTCACATAACAATGACTTTTTCCACTCATTATTTTTCTAACTTTCTCACATTTCCTATTCATCACTTAAAGTCAAGCAAATTTCAAATCCATAATACAAGAATTAATCAACAACTTTCCTTATATTCATCATATCATCTACATTCAAACAAGATGAGTAAAATAACATTCAAACACAAATGTTCAAACAAGATTAACTTAAATTCTCAAGACTTAGTATATCCAACCAAATAAACCAATTCATTGTTAATAAAAATTCAACCAATTGAATGACAAAAATCATGTCCCAAGTAAGAAAGATAATCATAACCTCATTATAAATTAAAGTAATAAAAACTAAATTTTGAAAAAATTAACCCCAAAACTAGAATATATAGAATACATATCCAATTCTAAAATCTCCCCCACACTTAAATTGGATATTGTTAGCAATGGCAAAAAATAGAACAAATAAAGCAAAGCCAATGAACCAAAATAAATAGAAGGAAAGAAGATAAGAAAAGAAAGTACTTCTATAACATGGAAGTTGCCTCGAAATGGATGAATCTATCACGAGCAATGGTGAATGTACCTAAAAAAATAGCACAAAAGAAACAAAAACATAAAACTAGAAAGGAAAATAAACTAAAATGAAAAAATAAAAATAAACTAAGAAGGAACCTACGAAAATTCATGGAAATATGAATAGAGAAAAGTCTAGAAAGGTAAACAAGGATCAATAGAAAAATGCTTAATCATCATCGTCCTCCTCATCATGGTCATCCTCATCATCATCATTCGCCTCAGCCATATGGCCACCATCACCTCCTTGTGGTCCAGGGAATCGTTACATCTATTAAGCCCATTGCTGCTCTTGAGCGTCTTGCCTCCTACTAAGTGCAGTCATGGAATCAAGAAACTGAAGAAGGATCTCCATCTGTACCTCCATACCCACTCTCAACTGCTCCAATTGACCCCTCACTCAGTCTCAAAATTAGTCCTCAATTAGGACTATGAACCACTAACGCGAGCTTTAGGTGGCAGGGCAGGGTGCTCCTCCTCACAAGTGGAAGCTCAATTTGGCCCGGATGCTGCACATCATAGGATCTCAACCATTGCCTCACCTTAGTACTATATTGATAACCATAACTAATTAAGTTTAGCTCAGTGACTAGATCTCTCTCAGTGGTAGTTTTAGTAAATTCCCCCTCAAGACTAATGCTAAAATCTTTTTGAATCTTCATAATCACAAGGGGGACAACAAAGGCTTTGGAGGAGAGGTAAGAATGGACCACATCCCACATAGATTGGATGATCAAAGAAGTAAGTGGGATAGGCCGGGTGTGCATCATTTTATGTAAGATATAAAGGTTAATCACTTAGGACTCATTGAACCCATTAGCCTTAGGAACAATATTGTAGGAAAAGATATAAACTAAGGCACGTACATTGGCCACGAGGTCATTGTTAGAATTGAAACCTACCTACCCTACTGGACATCTTTTATACATCCTTAGTGTAGCTCTAGTATCACTCACTTTCTATTCAGGGTCAGAGAGTATTTTTTTATTATGGTGATTTACAACTAACCAAGGGCCTTCATTATTAACATTCAAGATGGCAGCTAGTCTATCTATCCATAAAAATATGGGTACCCTTTACCGTGGTTTCAATGGTCTCAAGATGATTATTCATTTTTTGTACCATATTAGCATAAAACTCTTTAACCAAGACAAGGTAATAGGGTTCTTTCAATTAAACAATAGGCCCCCATCGCAATTGTCTAAACATTATTCCTAGCTTAAGGGCACTGTCTAGAGAAGGTGCAAAAGTGTGTTCCACAATGATTTTATTAGATGTCCTCTTAGATTACCAATCATCCAGAGAAGGATCAATGAAATCAGCATGATGTAAGAAGAGGGGGTCAATAGAGGTAGGGATAGAAGAAGATGAAACTCTAGCCTCTTTGGAAGATTGGCCTCTTTCTTTGGGTAGGATAAAAGGGTTTGAAAATGAGTAGTAAGAAGGAACGAGAAATACATATCACCCTTAACTAGTCATGATTCACAATCACTTCACCACTCTATAATACAACACACAACCCTCAACCATTCACAATTCACAATCACTCCACAATCTCCTCAATCCATAATATAAATCAAATAATCCCAATATCCTTATAAATATAACAATATAATCTCCGACTTGTAAGGATTAGGATCATAGCATGTGCAGAACATGATAATGCATGAAGAATAAATCATTGCTAACATCATTAGGTATCTAACATGAATTCATTACCAAAATAATCTCAAGTACCTAAAAATAGCCAATATAGGAGCAAAATATGAAACATGTTATAGCAAAAATAATTCATGAACCATAAACTCATGCTATTCCAATCATAATAAAGCCACAAATTCATCCAAATTCAACCAACAATTCTAAATTATGCAATTTTTGCGTAAAAACATACCAAAAAATAGTGAAAATTCTACGGCAAGAATTTAACCATAAGAATGCAAGAAAAATCGTATCCTTATGTTCTCTCATGCATGGGCAAGCAAAATGTGCAATCTTATTGAAGAAATCTTCACTTGAAAGAGGAGATTTTAAAGTGGATTCTTGAAAAAAAGGTTGGGATTTTTGAAGATTTAATCCAACAAAAATAGGAATATTTAATGTTGGGTTGGTGTTTTTGAAGGCAAAAATTGATCCGATGGTATTTGGAGATGAAGAACCGGTGTGGGGTTGAGAGAAAAACTGAGGGAAGTTGGAAGATTTTGAAAACAAATGGCCAATCTCAGCCTATTTTGAGGGAGGCCGACATCAGTCGGCGCTGGCTCAATGCACCTCAGCCGGCACCTACCCAGTTCTGTCCGACCTGGATAAAATAATTTTTATTATTATTTAATGAAAGTAGCAATACTGAAAAACACACAATCATGAAGAAAACAAAATTATCCCATAAATTAAAAATACGAATAGATAAACAAAAGTAAACAGAAATTAAAGAGATGTCCCAAAAAAAAAAAAAACTTAAAGCAGTGAAAATTCATCTTTTTCTATGGTCTTGATCACATAGATTCATTTTAGTGTTCCCAAGAAGAGATCTAATTTGACAGTCTCTAAGAAGCTTAGCTAACAACCTAATTTGATTTTCAAAATTGTGCATTGAAGCCTCTAAATTCCTTATCACAGCATCCATTCCTTAGAACCGTGCCTCAGTTGAGCTTACTATCTTGTTAACCAATTCTTCCGATGATGGCTTTGATGGTAGTGCATTGTAGGGCAAGGAAGATTGAGTCCTTTGATTGCCACCAAAATTAGGAGGGTTTTGCCTAGATTAGTTTTGATTTGTCCAAGAAAAATTAGGCTGGTTTCTCGAACCAGGATTGTATGTAGCACTATAAGGGATATTATCTTGTCACCCATTACTCATGAAAGTAGCTTGTTCTAAGGAGGGATGAACCCATGCTTTGGCACTCATGGTTAGGATGCCCTTTTTTACAAAAATCAAAATTAACATTCATTACCCGGCCTGGGGAAGGGGTCATCACCAATTGTTCCATTTTCTATGCAAGTGCCTCAACCTTAGCTTCTAAAGTAGCTACAACATCAACCTTATAGACACCTTAAACACGAGCCCTATTCCTCAGATTGCCCCATGAGTAGTTATTCATTGCAATATTTTTCACCAAATCATACACTTCCTCCGGGGTCTTAGAATTGATAGTCTCTCCAGTAGATGTATCAACTAACTGTTTTGAGGTAAAGTTTGTCACTATGGAAAATTTACATTTGTATCCCTAGCTTAAACCTGTTGTGAGGATACTTTCTAAGCATCTCCTTACACCTTTCCCAACAATCGTAAAGGCTTTTGAATCTAACTGTTGGAAGGCAAAAATGTCTATCCTAAGTTTGGCTGTTCTAGTTGAGGGAAAATACTTTGCTAAAAATTTCTCAGCTAGCCCATTCCATGTAGTGATGGATCTTGCTGATAGAGATTTTAACCATGATTTGGTTCTATCTCTCAAAGAAAAAGGAAAAAGCCGCAACTTTATATCATCCTCTGAAACACCATTCATCTTAAAGATATCACAAATGTCTAGGAAACTAGCAAGGTGGGCATTAGGGTCTTCATCAGATAACCTATCAAATTGTATCATTTTTTGGATCATTTGGATAATGTTGGGTTTTATCTCAAAATTTTTTGCCTCCATCCTAGGTCTAGTAATGCTCAAGTTTGTACCTGAAATCATCATCTTAACAAAGTCATCCATGGTCCTCCTATTATTTCCGCCATTATTACCATTGTTGTTTTGGTTAACTTCCATCTCTCCTGTTGAACTTGCTTGCTTATCTCTTTACCTAAGTGGCCTCCGAATCCTTGTCAAAGTTCCTTTAATCTCAGGATCAAAATCTACTGGGTCTCCTTGGAATCGTCGGGTCATACACTAAGGGCTAAGACTACACAAAAAATAAGATGATAAGATTATAGAATTTACAAATAGTCAATTAAACATAATTAGCATAAAAAGTACAACATAAACTAAGTTAGCTAATTACTTATACACACAATAAGATATGGGACTTACTTACACGATCAACATATATACATATAGATATATATACATATAAATATGATTAAATTAATGAAACCTAAACTTTCAAGATATAGTTCCCCGGCAACGGTGCCAAAACCTTGATGCATAAATTTCAAGTATTGAAAAATCATATAATTTTAAGTCCATCCCTAGTCAAGTTTTAATTAAAATATTAATCTGCAAATTACACATATGAGAAAATATACTCATTGCAAGTATTGTATAGAAAATTAACGAGTATCGATCCTTAAAGAATAACTACCATTAGTTACCTTTCATTCTTTGTTTAACCGACCCAAGTTATAAGAGACTATATATATACATATATATATATATATATATATATATATATATATATATATAACTCAAAGATGAAAGAATATGCAATTTAGAAAAATATTCTTGAAGACATTATCATGAATTACCTAGCAATTATCATAATCAATTATTATCTTGGTATCATGAAGGAATTAAAATAGACCCACTTTGTTTGCAATCTATGAAATCACTATCATCTAGTTAAATTAGTGAATATATTCTATCTCAACTAATTTATCCAAAAGATATATTAAAATCAATCTTTATATATAAATTCCTATATTCTAGGTGATTTAAAGTATGAAATTAGCCAATAAATCTATATTCTAACAATCATCAACTAATCTTTGATTACCCAAATTCTTGACAATTAACCCATTTTTCAAGCAAGTTAAGAGGTAATAAATATAAAATTAATTAAATTGAAACCAATATCAACCTGTTTTGCAAACAAGCTAACAAAAAGAATCAATCAATCAATTCTTTAATAGAAACACGTAATCAAATGCCAAGAATAATAATCAATTGATCAAAAGACTAAATTAACTCTAGAATCATGAATCTCAAAATAATATCAAATTACAATAAAATATTAATCACATCATTGTTCTAAAAAAAAGAAAGCAAAGATAAAAAAAAGAACTCATAGACAAGCCCTCATCTTTTTCCTTAAAGACCTCCTTGAACGATGCCTTTTTGAATGATGAATCTCCTCTGTTATGATTGATTGGCAACTTTGATCCTTGGATTCATATGTTTCTCTTGTGTTTTCCTTGCTTAAATAAGCTCCCAAAATGTCAAAATTCATTCCCTAAGAGTTTTGGATTGAGTACAAGTTGGAAAATACCAAAACTCTTAGGAAATTCCCAAATATGTGTGCAAAATGGACTCTTCACGTGCTCTGGATAGTGTTGGGCCGATGTCATCCCAGTCCCTCACAACCGATGCCGTCCATGCTCTGTTCGCACCCAACATGCTCTGTTTTTTTTTTTTTTTTTTTTGGATTTTCCCCCTATTCCAGCCTAGGGCCGACACCAGTTCCATTGGACACGATTAGCGCCGGCTGTGCACTGCAAAGGCGATGGTTTTTTCGTCTTTTTTTCTCAATTCTGCACAAAAACTTCAAAATACCTTTCCAAAGGCAAATTAAATATTAAATATGAAGAAATATGACTAGTTATTATGCTAAAAGTATCTTAAAATATCTTTAAATAACTAGGAAATTCTTGTTGAATTTAGCCCCTATCACTCCCTCTTTTATTATTTTTTGTCCCATTAGATATACTTTATTGTGTTTGTTTTTTGCCAATGAGGACATTGTTGAGTTTTAGTGCGGGGGAGGGTTTGGCAAAACTTTTTTCAAGTATTTTTTGGGGTGTTTTCTAACCCATTTTCTAAATTTCTAGGCTAATGGGCTGATTTTTTTTAATTGTTATTATTATTCCCCCACACTTAAACTTTACTTTTCCTTAACGAAACAAGATATCACAATAAAGATCCAACAAGCAAATAGCTAACTCACAAAATGATTTTAGGCAACATGGCAAATAGGGTAAATATTATCCTTCTTTCGACTCAAGAATTCAATCCAACACTTATTCAACTAAAGCCAAGTTCCTATAAACTCATTGGGATAGATATCACCAACTCATTCAATGTGTTTCGCCTCATCCCTCAAGTCAAGAATGCAAACAATTTGATTAATATAAGCTAAGAATAATCAACTGACTCATGTTTTGTACCTTCCAAACAACTATAGTCTGAGTAGTAAACTAGGAACATTCTCACTTATTTTCTCTCTTCGGAATTTATAGCCTCAAGTGAATGCGCATTACAAACACTATATTGGCCCCCCTTTATTTTCACTCAAAGCATTTTTTTTTCACTTTTTTTTTCGCACATTCTCAATTTTCAGCTCATTTTTTTCTTGCTTTGCATTTCAGACCTTTTTTCTCCTCACTTTCACTCTTTTTTTTTACTCGCAAACTTTACCTCATTATCCCTATTTACTTAAAACTCGGAGTTTGAACTAGTTCAGAAAATCATAAATAAAAAAGCAACAAAAATTCCCTACGTATACGTCATCACAAAATCAACATCAATCCTTAGAAAATAAAAATGACACAGTATCTGCTAAAACATAAAGAAGGTTAATCCAATTTCTCATGATTTAGCTTATGTCATACCAAATAGATAAGTTTATACTAAACAAAACTTAATCAAATAAGTCTTAAACTAAATTCTCTTGAAAAATAATAATAATAATAATAACAATAACAATGCCTTAATAGCTGAAATTACACCAAAAAAAAAAAAAAAACCAGCCCATTAGCTTAGAAATTTAGAAAATACCAAAAATAAATAATTGAAAAGAATATTACCAAACCCTCCCCCATATTTAAACTAGACGATGTCCTCGTTAGCCAAAAATTAATACAATAAAGCATATCTAATGAGACAAAAAATAATAAAAGAGAGAGAAAGCTAAGCAATACTCCCCAAGTGAAATGTTAGAATCTTAGAAGAGAGAATAGAAGAGTTGTGTTCCCAAGAAGAATGCCTACTCACCTGCCAAAAAAAAAATGCAAATAAAAGTGCAAAGAAAACAATAGCAAAAAAAACCACACAAAAAAGAAAAAGAAAACACAATAAAGCAAAAAGAATAGTAAAAATCCTAGGATAGCAAATAAAAGCAACGACTCATTCAACCACACTTAAGCTAGAAAGCATTCTCCTTAGCGGCAAGTGAAAAGACATCTAACAATAGAAAACCAAAGCAAGAAAACAACAACATAAAGGCTTAAATAAAGCAAAGACAAAACAAAAACACTTGCAAACACTCTTTCCACTATTCATAATTTCGCATCCTCTCTTAATAAGAACAATCAAAGTTCAATGTAGAAAGCACGGATAATAAAGTATTCATAAATACAGGAGGTTTTTGGAAGGATTAAGGTGCATTGCAAGCATTAGTCTCAATGAAATCAAATGCATGAACCCTATTCCCTTGCATCTCCTTAGACACATACATAACCTTTTCAACACATAAATGCAGATAATATCTAAAGAATGCATCAATATTGAAATCAATAATTATCCCTTCTAAAGAATTATCACCGTGAAAAATCCCCTTCAAACATAGTAGTGTAGCTCCTAAAGAAGTAGTCAAGAAATCCTTACTTTGTAATGAATTGTCTACAATTACAAGTTACAACTCTTTAATTAGGGTGAAGGATATGATTGGCCAACATATTCTAGGGACTTCTTAGAATATGATCTTAAAAGCATTTGCTCTTTCGGGCATGTTGGATTCCTCGTATCATCATTTCCTTCCTTTTGTAGCTACAAAATCATTTGACAAAAATGAATTAGAATTAATAAAAAGTATAATAGAGTCATCATAAAATAGTAAGTTGATAGTATCCTTGATTCTAAGAACTTCTAAAATACCAATCTCTTTCATCAAAGTGGTCAATTTCTCCACATGTCTTCGCTCCTCTTCTTACGGATTGCTTTCTTTTAGACTTTCACAAGATTTTTCAATCATCTCATTCTCCTCATTCTCTTTGGATGGAGTCTCTTCTTCTTCAATTGTATGGGCCTCTATAGGATATTCACACAAGGGAAAAGGTTAACTTCAATGCTCTTCAATGATGGCTAAAAGAATTCTTCTTTATGCACACTCAATGTGCTCGATGAAGTGCCCCCACAAATCTCCTCAACTAACTTTACTAGTTGTGCACTTTGGTTGTTTATACGTTGGCAGGATTCTTCTTAATATTTAATGGATGAATTAGTATTATCAATAAATGTTGCCATTAAGTCTTCAAGTGAAGGCTTAACTTGAAGAGGAGGAGATAGTGGGTTATAGAAAATATGCTCTTGATTTCTCTAATATAGCCTTGTAGGATCATACTACTCCAATTATGCAACTCCCATTTATTGAGTATCACAGGTGAGATGTTCTCCCCTATAACAATCATAGCTCATATCGTGGTAATTTGGAGAAGTTACATTCCAATTATCACACCTCCTACTATAACCATCAACTTGAACTTGCAATGGCATCATCCAGCTACAGTTATTGCCACCTTGTATTGGTGCCCATAGCCACATCTATCTCCATGAATGATTGTCCATGATGATGTTGTAATCTCTCACTTAGAATAAACAAAAATAAAATCTAAAAAAATAATAAAAGGTAAATACAAACAAAATAAAAACATAAGCAAGATAAATATTCACAAACTACATAATTACAAAAAAGTTAGTGGTATTTACAAATACAATAAATGGCTAAATTAACAAGACTTGAGCTTTTCATGATATTACTAATCCCCAGTAACGGTGCCAAAAACTTGTTGTGTGTTTTTTAGTGTTGAAAATATTTTCAACAAAGTCCACAGTCAATTAAGTTTTAATTAAAATATTAAATACTAAAACTATATATTTAGGCAAGTATATACATCATGTAATACATAAAATAGCAAGTATTAAATTCACGAGAATTGGTAAGTACCCTACTTTAGTCTAATCTTATTGTTTAGTTGATAAAATAAAAGGAAAAAGTAAATAACCCACTAACCTAATATATTAGAGAATATGTCAAGTTCATATAATAAACGTTACAAAGATTATCAAGAAGTAAGAATATAAAAAATGACATGTAAAAAAAAAAAATCACCTAATTCTATGTCAAGTAAAGAAACACTCTTAATTCAATTGATTTTCAATTCCATATGAGTTTAAAATGTGAATTTCACTCTCTCTCAAGTTATAAAATTTCTATTCTTAGCTAATCAAATGATATCTCTACCTCTCCAATTAAATCTAAAAAGTATTAAGATCAACTCAATTATATCCAGAAGAAATAAAATTCCTATCTCTAAATGATATCACAAACTCATCTATTTTGGAAGCAACAATATCCTTATTTCTTGGTGATATTATTAACTCTTTTATTACTAGTTCTAATCCCCCAACCTCTCTCTCGAATTAGTTGATTGATAAAAAATATTGAATTAAATAGTTTTGCACTACTTTTCTAACCCCATCTTTCGAATTTATAAGAAGAGAACCAATCAATTTAGTACAATAAATACCCAAGTAATCAAATATTCAAAATTGAAATTCAAAAGATCAAAATAGTAATTTCAATACAAAACTATAGAATTAGAGTTATCCCTCAATACTAGCATATGAATGCAATATTATCAAAGTAGAATACAAAGAAAAAAGAAAGAAAACACCCATAGACAAGAAAGCTTCCTTCTTCTTTCTTGAAATATATATATATATATATATATATATATATATATATATATATATAAGTAGCTGTGGAAACATCCCACAGCGACACATGGCATTGTTATTGAAGCAACACTTGACACTTCCTATATTGACACATGGATACTTTGAATTGTTGATGACACTTGAGACTTTTTTTTAATACTTTTTTTTTTAATAAATATGAAAGTTATCCATCTGAACTGAATGAATTCATTGAATCTAGATAGATTGGGACGAAAGTTATCTAAATTTAAAAGATCAACATATTTTTTTGTTGCTCGATAAGATTAACCACATTCAAAGTTTGATAATCTACTATTGATTATCAATATCTCTTCACAATCATCACAACTAATTTCAACAATCTTTAGCTTTAGAGTCCTGACAAGAGGTTGGAAGTGTACAATGTCTACTCTACTAGTAAGGTAAGGACTTATGCTGATGTAGTGCGGGAGGAGACATCGAAGAAGCAAAAGGAGAAACACTCAGACTGATTGCAAAGAAAACTCATACAAGATTTTCGAGTCCCTAGCTTCATATGTTCTAATTACAACTCTTGCCAAGAAACTTCTTGCAACCTCAACTCCAATTGTGACTCCACTTTATGCTATTCTTGAAAAGAATCGTGGTCAGCAGTTTGATGTTCCAAAAGAGACGCCTGGTGGACTTCCATTCATCAAGTTTGAAGATTACCAGTATTTTGGTGCGCTGCTGAAGGAAGAAAATGAAGAGGAATTGTCCCCAGGGGAGCACAAAGAGGGAAAGATCATGAAGCTGCCGCAAACTGATAAGGCTAGAAATTTGGTGTTGGGCTAACATATATCCCTTCATGGTCGCACCATGACACTGTAAGGATAATTTAATACTTTAATCAGAAACTAGAACAAAATAAACACCTAAAATACCAATCCAGTAAAGATATGAACAACAACGGTTCAAGAAAAGATGTATTCAATTCCATTGACAAGCTTGAAATGACTCCAACCACATAAAAGACCCCACACACCAAACTTGCTGAACATGAAGAATGTAAGAAATGTACCATATCTGAAACAATTTACAAATGCCAGCTGTCTCCCCGTAGAGAAAATGAAAACGAGAACTATTAAAGGGGTTATCTAACCCCAACAACTTATATATCCCAGACTTATCCTAAAAAGAATATGATTTATAGTAGAGACTTTCTGTAACAGACTTCCTTTTAGATATCCTTCAAGTTCAACACAAGGCGGCCAAAAGAAAAAAAAAGCACAAAATTGTAATTTCCTAAATTCATTGAAAACCCTTTAACCATCCTTCAAACTCCACTCAACTTCAAACATAAATTAAACACTTTTTTTTTTTCAAATGAAGAATCTAAGCCCCCAAAAAATAAATAAATAAATAAATAAGAAGAAAACAAAAGCTCTCAAGCTTATCTACGTTTCTTTGGGAGTGGAAAACGTCCTGTAAAGAAGAATTTGTTGGATCAAAAAACGAGGATATCAAGGTAAATAAGCAAAATGTGAAGGGAGATTAATGGTAGCTTAAAAAAAATACTCAAATTGGGAAGAAAAATGAATACAAAGATACTACTCTGAATTATGTACCACTGAAAGTACAGACAGTAGAAACGCAGAAATCAAGAAGAAGGCCAAGGAGGAGGAGGAGGAGGAGGAGGAGGAGGAGGAGGAGGAGAAGGATGAGGCTGGGGCTGAGAGGGCATCAACCTTTGCATCTTCATTTGAGGGACAAAGAGAACCATATTATGAGGGACAAGGGAATACACAACATGGGATTCGATGGCGAGAAGGAAAGAGCCGGTGAAAAGAGAGAAGAAGAAGACTTTTGCCTATGAAAATGACAGGCTAGGGTTTTCCCATAATGAGGAGATGAGAAAAGAGAGATTTTTTGTATTAGGATAGGGTGGGCTATCATATAAAAGTGGACTGAGTCAAATTTGGAATCAAATTTCAGGTCTAGAAACAAAAAGACTTAAGCTCCCCTTATTTTTTTTCTCTTACCCTAAAAACCAAGTTCTTTTTCTCTTTCTCCTTTACACATATTAAATTATTGATAAAACAATGGTTTAATTGACTTAAAATGCATTTTTATTAAGGTCTGTTTAGTCTAAACAAGTGCAACTATTCTATATAAATGCCACGGAAATGATGCTAAGCATGTAATAATGAAATTATGCTAAGCATGTAATTCGATCTATTTTTTCATGTTTTTTTTTCCTTGGGTTGAAAGAGTAATACACCAACTATTGCATTAGAAATATTTCCACCCGCACAAAAGTGTGTTTCAATCTTTTTTTCCTCATTTGCGCAGGAATTATATAATTACAAAGGAATTATATTGTTAATTTTTTGACATTGTGATTACTTGACCAATTTTAATTTGAAACAAAAATTCTTTTATGCTGAATGGTTTTAGATAGGCAGCAGCAGGGATAAAATCCTTGACTGAATAAGAATGAGAAATTCAAATAATAAAAGGCAAGAAGATAGACTTAATTTCTCATTTTAATTTCTATTCTTTTTAATTTCTCATTTTTTTTAGCTTTTTCGAAATTCCAAAAGTATTATTCCATATCTATACATTTCATCCCTCCAAAATTTTGAAGTTTTTTTTTTTAAAATATCATGGTTAGATGAATTGGTTTTTTTTTTTTTAATCAGAGTTATCTAAATGTTTTAATTTTTTTTAAATATTAGAGTTATCTTCTTATCTAAATTGTTTTTAAATGTAAGAAAATTGATAAAATTATTAAAACTATCATGTACAACGTACGGGCACTAACCTAGTTTACTTCAACAACTCTCATTTCTTCTCCAAGATCTTCCTTGATCCTTCTCCTCTTAGTGTTTCCGTGAACTCTCTAGGAGTTCTCTAGGGATTTTCAACTGCAAAATTGAAAACTTCTTTATGGTTTCTTCTGTCTTGTTTACATAGGTTTTCCCTTTCCAAAAATTGCTCCAAAGAACCACCCTTCTCCCTGTTAAATTCTAATTCCAGCTGGTCCTTGTTGTTTAGAACCATCCAGGCCTTGTTAGAATTAATATTTCCTGCACATAAGAAGTACCAGCTGGCACCAGTTCCTCCATAGCATGCGGCGCCGACTCCTTGTTGCTTCTAGTCCAAAATTGCTCATTTTCTTTTCCTCCCAAGCAGAAACTAGCTAGTGCCGGTTGGGTCCCTCTGGGTGGTGCAAGCTGCTTCCTATCCTAATTCCAAAATTGCTTTGTCTTCACTCTATTTTTTCAGAAAGTAACTAGACCCAACTAGTCTTCATCAACCAGCCCTAGTTGGTCTCTGTTTTACCGCTTTTTTCACTTCTTTTGTGCATCTTTTTCACATTTTTCTTCAGTCTTTTTATCTCATCAGTTCTGCACAAAAGATGGTAAAAAGGTAGGAATCAATAGTCATCTAAACATAAAATTATAACAAATAGAGTACAAATAACTTAGAAAATATAGACCAAATTAGTCTTTATCAGTTGGTAATAATCTATTGGTAATATATTGGTAATAGTTAATAATCTGGTAGAAAGATATTTTTTTCTATATATTAACAATTAAAATATATTAGTTGATAACATACTCAATTGATAATATATTGATATTTTAGTGGAAAAGAATTTGCCAATTGATTACCAACTAACTTCTTCTATTGATAATAATTATACCTGGAAATAGTTGGTAACTTGATTATAAAAATTTTACCAACTGAATAGTAACTATATTTACTAGTTGATAATCTATTTAGTTTGTAACTTGTTAGTAATTAATAGAAATTCTATATACCAACCAATTACCAATTGATTTCTTTTGTTGGCAATAATTTCAATTGGTAAAATGATTGGAGAATGTTTCCAACCAACCTAGTAATATATTTAGTTAGTAATTTAGTGCAAATACATTTATCAACCAACTTATTCCATTTTTAATAATTTACATGGAAGGAAGATTTTTTTTTTTTTTTTTGTTAAATAGAAGTACTAAATTTTAAATAATTTTTTTTCAAGATAAATTACTACTATTTTTTAATTCATTATTTAAAATAGTATTCCATTATAAAGATGGTCTTAAGTTTGAAACTTAAATCCTGTACTAAAATTTTAAATCTAAATAAAAGTTTTCTTAAATTAAAGACAAACTAAGTTAATATAATGGTCAAAATATTTAGTCTTAAGTCCAATATGTATAGGTAAATACATATTTAAGTATTCTATTAACTTGAGTTAGCAACTAATAAATGTTTGAAATTGAATTCTATTCTTAAATTTATCTTAATATATATGTTCAACTTTAAGAAATATAAAATTGATATTACTAATAAATATTAATTAATAAAAAATAAAGAAACTCTAAATTATAATTAGAATTATTTATTTTGAATTATATATCTATAGAGAGAATTTTATGTGAAATAAGAGAGTTTATATATGAGTTGGATATATATTTAAAAAATTATACTAGCTAAAAAATTGAAATAAAAATAAGTAGAATAGAAAAAATAAGCATTTTGAAAATATAAATTTCTTCATGAAATGAGATATGCCACTAATAAATGAAGAAATCCAGCCAATTCGATCAAATGCAATCTTACTTTGATATTGAGTAAATAATTATGAACGATTTGAGAATTCGAATCGAACACATTCAATATTTATTATTTATATATGTATGATATGTGTGTGTGTGTGTGTGTGTGAGAGAGAGAGAGAGAGAGAGAGATAATGTACTATTATTTTAATTGATTGAAAAAGGATATATAAAACATTTGCAAATATTAACATAACAAAGCAACTTGTGATGGGTGAATTTTGGGTATATAAAAATAATTTTTTTAAAAGCTCATCATCAACCATGTTTTCATTAAAATGTCAATTCTAAAACCACATATATAGAGCAAGTATACTCATCGCAAAGTATAGTATAGGGAATTAATCAATACTAATCCTTAAGAAGCAACACCAATTACTTTCTATTATTCTATTGCTTAACTTGACCAAATAACAAGATGAATTTATTACATTAACATACTAAATAAAACCTAACAAGTGTAATCAGAAGAGCATTATGGAACAAGATAAAGAATAAGAAACATTTATTTGAATTGACTCTTTAAAAATATAGCAAACATCAAGTTAATATTCATTACAATTAATCACCAATCTAGCACCCTGAAGGATCACAATTATGAGGGCTACTCTCTTTCAAGTTATGGATTTCCTATCTTCTAGTAAAATTAATGGATATCTCTACTCATTAAATCAACCAAAAGATGTATTAAACTTAAGAACCCAATAAGAATACCCTTATCTCTGTGTGATATTAATAACTTTTCAATTACCAATTCTACACACTTAACCTTTCTCTTGAGTTAATTAAAATATAACAAATATTACATCAATTAGTTTAGAATACAATCCTCTAATAGTACCTCTCGAATTCATTAGAGAATGTAACCAATCAATCCAAACAATAAATCCAAGTAATCAAATATTAAAAATTAGCAAATAATTTATCAAAAAGCAAAATTTGATACAAGGCCACAATCTTTAAATCACCCCTCCAAAATACAATTAAAAGCAATCGAAAAACAACATTTTTGAATAAAAAGAATGCATAAAAGAAAAGGGGAACTCATAGACAAGTGATTCTTCTTCTTCTCCACAAATCTTCCTCCAAATAATGGATTTTCTTTTCCAAGATTTTCAAGGAATTCACCTCTCAGTGTTTTCTTGTGAATTTACTCCATATTTAGTGCATACACTCTGATATATCTCTAGGGCTTGTTTCCTTTAATATTTATAAGAATTTTCCCCTCCAAAATTGCCCCCAAAAAATCCTTTTCTGAGTAGAATTCCATAATCCAATTAGCCCTGGTTAACCCTGCTCAACTGGCCCTAGTTGAGACAAAATTATGTTGTGAACAGTACCAACTAGCGACGTATCCTCTGTAGAACAACTTTGAAATTTTGCTCTGTTTTTGCTCTATGTCCCAACAACCAGTCGACCTTGATTAATTCATCCTAACCAGCACCAATTCCTCGCTATCTTGGATCTAGTTTTGTGCACTTTTCTGCTATTTTTCATCATCTTTCCAAGATTACATCATATCACCAACTCTGCACAAAAGATAGTAAAATAAGAAAATTGAGTAGTCATTTATACTCAAAATTAACATAAATACAACACAAATGATTTCCAAAAAATAGAGAAATCTAGCCTCTATTAGTTAATACAATGGATGATACCATACAAAGCAATTTAAAGGTAATGGATTCAAAATTAGTATAATTTTTTACATTAAGTATTTATTTTTAAATAAATTACTGACACCAAAATTTTGGTTGGTAATTTTCTACTGAGTTACTAATTGAAATTTCAATTGTAAAATTTAATATTTTGTTTAATAATTAATTACCAACTAAAATTTCAAATTTATAAACAGAATTTTGGTTGGAAATCACCGACGGACTTTAAAAGAATTAGTTAATAATAATTACCAACTAACCAAAATCGGTTGCTAATGGGTTGGTAAATCATTATTACCAATTGATTTTAGTTCATTACCAACCAATTTGTTCGGTGGTAATTAGCTTTTTTTCTAGTAGTGCATGTTGAAAAGTAGGGTGCACCACATCCCAAATCATGAACTAACGGTGTATCATTATTGCTTTCACAAAATATTTTCCCAAAATATACAAGTCAATATTTCCAATATTATTCATCAAAATCAAAATATTTCCCAAACTATTTTAATAGTACCCAATTTCAAAACCAATCCCATTTCCATATTTCAAAAGAATTCAATATAAGTAAATGAAACCAATACTTTCAAAATACGTTATGAGTTTTGCAATCATACTTATATCATGCTCAAAACACAATTATTTTCACAAAATATTTAAAAATATTAAATAAGGGTTCAAAAGTCATTCTCAAAAAAACTAGCATAAATTAATAGGTTATGCATATAAACAATTTTCGTGAATACAATTTGTAATGCCCTATTCTTTTTCACACATGAATTAGAATATGATCATGCATCTATTAAGCATTTTATATGGAAATATTTTTTGAGCGCATGTTTGCATGCCTTGCATATTTAATTTCCCTTTTATCGTTAAGTGTGTTAGTCAATTTTTGTGAATAGTATAACTATATTTATTTGAACATTTTATGAAAATAAGTAATGATTAATTTTATGATGTAGATTGAAGTACTATTTACGAGAAATTATTATTTCAATTATGTTGGAAAGAAAATAACTTTTTATGGGAAAACTTTTCTATTTTTAGCTTTGAAAATGACTTATGGGTAATTTTCTATATAATGTAGGCCCTAATAATGCAATAAGGGCAAAGTTTTAAAGTTGAAAATTATTTTGGAAAATTAGATAACATATTTTAAGGGATAGGAATTAAACCCTTGATCTATTGAAGGTCTTGGTCAACATAAGATTTTTTTTAGAGAATTTCTATATCCCTAACCCAAGCATCTCATAAATATATAACATTCTTATTTTGCCCTCTTTCTTATTGCCACTCAAGAGCATTCAATCTCTAAGTCTTGTTTTCTAGGTAAACCCTAAAACCCTACCTTATCTTTAATTCTAACCATCCATTTTACTAAATCCTAGCCATCCAACTTACTTAATCCTACCCCTCTATCTTACTTCCTTCCCAAGAAACATCTAAAGCCCTAATCTAAGGTTACCCTAGTCGACTACCCCCTTTCCCCATGCAAAACATTTCCCCTAAACCTTTCTTGTTCATTATTTCT
Source organism: Voacanga thouarsii (assembly GCA_026120185.1). Lineage (NCBI taxonomy): Eukaryota > Viridiplantae > Streptophyta > Magnoliopsida > Gentianales > Apocynaceae > Voacanga > Voacanga thouarsii. The sequence goes on from JANUWF010003368.1 coordinate 2,662,627, forward strand.
CTCTCTAGCTACAACTCTTTCTCCCTCTCCTATCATTCTTTTGATTTTCTCTTCACTTCACTAAGAACCCTAACCTGGATTTTGATAAAGGAAGCTACTCCTCTTTGATTCTAAAGCTTCCCTAATGAATTTTTTTTAAGAAGACCTAGTGGATATTGGAGGTCGAGGGCCGCATAATTAAGTTAGGACTATTAACCTTTGCTTGAATTAAGGTAAGTCCTAGCATTCATGAAAACACTGTAGCGTAAGTTCTTACATTTCATGAAGCATTAATTTTATGCATGGGATAGTTTGGAAACTTCTCTAAATTTGTTATGTAAGTTCTTTCATCCATGAAATCTATTTATACTTATTACTCGATTTCAATATGTAGTTTTGAAGAAAGAATTGTAAGCCATATGTACATGAAATGCTTTATGCATGATATATTTTAGAAAGATTCTTAAAGGTTGTTATGTATGATGTAGGAGCCATACATTACATATCATAAAATGTTTATGATCATTAAACTACAAGTTTTATTTCATACACATGTTTGCAAAATCCATAGCATGGACTTTTAAATTATTGGCTTAAATTATCACTATCTTTTATGAAGTGATTTGTGAGTATGAAAGTGCTATACCTTCTTGATGATACTCTGCTTCATCGTGAAACACAAGCATAAGAAGGGGGAGACACCTAACTAATACAAGGGCCAATGACAAGGGTAAGGACAAAACGATTCCAAAAAGAACTCTAAGCATTCATGAAATCCTACTTGAATATAGAGGAATCTTGGGAGGCACAAGATGGCTTGAAAGAGCTCAACTAGATAACAATTGAAGAAGAGTATTAAGAGAAGACCAAGAGAGATCAAAAGGGATCCAAGTAACAAGGATTTGAGGAGATAAGTCACAGTTGAATTGAGCACAACCGGTGCTGGCCTAATAGCTCAACCAGCACTGGCCCTATGCTGCCAAAGAGTTGGTCAGCAATAGCATTCAACCAGCACTAGCCCTACTGGCATAGTAGCTAGCTCACATTGGGGGTGAAAACTTTTGTTTTGCATTTTTTGACAATTTCTCCTGTTGTCTTCTATTTTTAAATGACCTTTTAAGGTCTAAACTTATTTTAGGATCTTACTAAACTAATTGCTAGGGTCAGAGTTGTATAAATACCCCTTTATGTGATAAGACAATTAAATCAATCTTGTAATTTCAAAGTTCATGAAGAAAGTCATGAGAGGTTCTTCCTCTTTGATCTTCTTTTATCCAAGACTGTACTAAGGGATTAGTTCACCCTGTGTAAAGTCTTCAAATTTTATAGGATAATCTGATTTGGTTTCTCTTGGTTGGGTCTTAGAAGCTTTGCTCTTCTAAGGTTTATCTAGAACTCTATTTTAGGTGCCTATAGTTTCTATCATTGTATTCTTGAATCCTTTGTTGGTTTAAGGATATTAAGGTGCTGCTATAGTAGATCTTTACTACTAAACTAAACATCCTTGAAGCTTAGTTCTATATGGTTGTTAGTTAATGGGAAGGATAGTTCTCTTGGTCCTATTTTCATCTCCATTTTTCCTAATTCAAGGGCTCTTGTTTGTGCTGTGTTTAAATCCATTTTGGCCATCAAATTATACAAGAAAATCACCATCAAGCTCACACCAAACTTTGTATCAAAGCAAAGAAAGCCTTGATTCTAATCAAATATTGAAATCAAGAAAATAAAATCAAGAAAGTTAAAAGAAAATCGAGTAATCCCGTAGCTCAAAAAAATGCTTCAAAAAGGTCATGATATCTTTATTATTTCTTGAATTTCCTTTGAGAAAATTTCTCTTTGATGTTAGTATAATTCTTGGAACAAATTGTCTCGTGTTTGTGAAAAAAATAGGCTTGAATATGGGTAAAAATTTGGTTGGTTTTAAGTAACAAGATTGCATCAAATGTGTTTGATTAAAGTCTTATGGCAATATTTGTGGCTAGAATAATGAGCTTTGACTACTTCTATACATTTCTTGGATTATTAAGATTTGGAAAATTACTTTTTTGATGAATTCCAAAACTCTTTAAACCACTTTCAATGGTGCTACTTCATGTTCATCTTAGTTCTTCCTATTCTATAACTAGTTGAAAATTATTTTTTTGTTTCATGCTTTTCTTTGTAATTTCTTTACTTTGAATTGTTTCTTTATATCTCTTTTTCTTATTTTTTAGTTGTTGAGTATTCCTTCATTGAAAATTCTTACGTGACTTGCTTCTACTTAGGTACCCAACAAGTGTTCATTGAAATTCTCCTAAGACCCTCTAATTAGAAAATCCTTAGGATTTACTTAAACCACTAGGTTAAAATAGACCTTAGCTATTGGGGAGGATTTTAGATTGAATCAAGAGGAATTTGAGCATTAGGAAAAAGGCAAGAGGATAAGACTATTCTCGAAAAAGCCAAGGAGAGCAAAACACGACAGTAGAGTGATCATCTCTTGAGTGTAAACACGCAAAGGAGTGCAAGTGAGGATCTGTCCATTTCTAATAAAATTTTGCAAGTTGATACATTTGAATTTGCTCAACAATGGCCCATGAAGAAGAAATTTCTAAGCCTAATCAAAGTAGACCTCAAGAAGATCTGGTTGATGCTAGAGCTTTACGAGAGAGCCTATATGCTATGATGAGGACTATGCAATATGGATTGATGCCATGACAAGAGACTTGACGGGTTTACGTAATCAATATGGCTAATCTTTTACTATGGCTTAATGAAGAAAGCAAGAGTATCTAGATATCCCTAGTCCTAGAATGAAGGATGATGTCCACACACCTCTATTATATGAATAACATAGTGAAGAATAGGATGAGCACTCTATTAAAGGGTTCCAATGAGCTCTTATGAGAGGAGAGAGGCAAGGCATGAGAAGAGGATGAGGTAGGGTGCATAGAAGAAATGGAGAAAATAATGTGAAGGGGTTAGAAAAAGACTTTAAAGGAGATTGGGATGAAGGAGAGCATGGAGAAAACTTTGGAGAACAAATAGAGGATATAGGAATAGAAAAGGTAGGGGAGAGAGAAACGATGAAGAAGGGGAAATGAAGCATGCAAAGTTGAATGTCCCTACATTCTATGAGAAGAGTGGTAACCAGTAGTATTTTGAGTAGGAAAGCAAGATGAAAATTTTCTTTGAATTCCATACTTATAGCTAGAGGACAAAAGTGAGATTGGCAATCTTAGGATTTTTTTAGTATGAATTGGTTTAGCGGGATCAAGTTAGTACACAATAAAGACAAATGGGAGTTCAACCCATAGCCACTTGGAATTTATTAAAAGATATGATGAGGATGAGGCTTGTTCCAATCCATTACTACAATGATCTTTACCAAAAACACCAATCGTTTAATTAAGGAAGCAAGAGTGTTGAAGATTACCACAATGAGATATAGATAATATTGATGAGGGCCAATATTAATGAAGACATTAGGGCTACCAAGGCTAGATTATTAGATGGATTAAATAGAGAAATAGCCAATGTGGTAGAGCTATATTCATATGAAAGCATGGAGGAGAAGGTCTATATAACTATGGAAATTAAGAAACAAGCAAAAAGAAAGACCTCTACGAACACCTCTACCAAACCCTTTTAGCAAGTTACCCAAAAAGAAGAAAGGGGCTCCTAAACTGTTCCATATAGAGTAAAACAAGTCAAGAGAGGATTACAACACCCCACCACCTATGTACCCCAAAAAAGGAGGGGATGTCACCCCATCAAAAGGCCTAAGGATCAATATAACGAGGTAAAAAGAGTAAACTCAAAGACATAAAAGACATCTAAATTGAAAAACCTTAGAGGAGGGTAAATAAGGTTTTTGACAAACTAAAATTTTTCAGGAAATCTGTTTTGCAGAGTAAAAATGTTCTTTAAGTTTTTGGCCAACAACACTTGTAACAAAGAGCGCTTTTCAGAATGACTTTTAGAAATATCTAGATTCAGACTGAGATAAGATGCACGATGCAATTAATGCTGTATTGAAAAATGGATGGTGAACACCTTTAAAGATTTCTTTAAAGAACTAAGAAATTCTAAGCAGGGACAGTTTGTAGTTTATTAGAAAATAAATACTAAGAGTAAATGTAGAGAAATGAGACACGGAATTTATAGTGGTTCGATCTACCAAGATCTACATCCACTACCTTAAGATCACACTTAATGATTTTCAACCAAATTTCATTTACCTAACCTAATGGACTCAATCTATACCAAATAAAAGAGAGGATCACCACACTTAGTTTTTCAAAATCTCTCAATCAACCAACAAATCAAGGTTTACCCCAGATGGGTTTTACACTACAACCTTGATACACAAGGATGATTTAAGATAAATAAAACTAAAATAGCTCACTTCTTTGAGTAGATCCATACCAAGAATAAGCACAAATACTTTTATCTTTAAGATACAATTTGATTTCACTTTGAAGTACTTTGATAAAGGAAAATTTTATTTTCTATAGAGTAATAGTGTTTCTTAGAAGGCTAGGACAAAAATTTACTTTCAAATCAAGTTTAGAAGCATTATATAGAGACATAAAGTAAAGCACTAACAGCTATAAAATGGATATTTTTCGCTGTCAGATTTACCATCATTTTGGACTAATGTTTCGGATGATGGTGCATCTAAAAGATAAGTCCAAATTGGCACTTTTTCAGGCAGAATCGATTTGATACTGTTCACAGAGTTTTGGACATAGCTTCTGGATGCAGGGTCACTAAAAAACACTCAATCCAAAATTTTAAAGATTTTAAAACTTTGAAATCTTTTGTTTTAGTACTTCTCGGTGGAATTAAATTGAATCAAAAGGTAAAAAGGACATAGGAATTTACACAGAGTGTGAAACCCCAGTCGAGACCAACCCTAGAGTAAGGGGGTTGGGATGCATATCATGCTTTATTTCATGATTAAATATGTTTCATATGATTTCTATGTGCTTTGAATTTGATTTTTATTATCTTGAAGTCTTGTTAGTGAGTGATGTGTGAGAGGGGCAAAATGGTAATTTTTGTTCGAGGTGAAAATAAGGAGATAGCTTGTAGATTGAATAGGAAATAATTTTTCTAGTAGAAAGAGCAACAAGAGTTGTTGTGATTTAGTGGTTAGAGCCTTGGAATTAATTCTTGAGGTCTAAGGTTCAAAGTCCATCATAGAAGCTTTAGCTTGAGTAAATTTTATTTCGCTTGGAAAATGATGGTTTTGGCCATGAGGGCCTAGATCAATGTGGTGATGATGTCCTAGGAGAGACATGTTAGGAGAATTCTCACTTCACTCTTTTGTTCTTCGCGAAATGCCAAAAGGGAATTTATTCTCCCTTGATCTTTAATTTTCCTTAATTTCCAACTCCTTAGTTTGATCGAGGTGTTCTATCCTTTACCATTCCAGAAAAATTCAGTAGAGGACTAAGGTCTTTTAGGATCAAAATGTCGTAGTAAAAGGCTTCTCATGGTTTGGAAAATGTAAATGATTTGTGGGAAAATTCAAGAGGAAAATCACTCTTGAAAGCTTGCTAAATTTTTTCCTCAAACTTAGTTCATTTATCTTCATGAAATGAGCTGAAATTTTCCAGCTTGTTGTGCCTTCAAAAGGTCGAAAATTATAGCTCACATCTCCTCCCAAATGCTACCAGAAAAATGGTCTTTAGGATTAGTTGAAACCTGAAAGTTTCTTGCCCAAATTCGGATTGCACAAGTTAGAGCAAAGCAGGAAAAATTCCTGTACGAAAATCGGTTTTGAGAGCTCAAAACCAAGCTGTTTTCTTTCAGAATTTGTACAGAAACTTTGCCATGTTTTTCCTCCATAAAGAAGGCTGGAAACCAGCCTTGAATACCCCTAAAATCCCCTACAAACCTCGCTGTAAACCTGCTGGAAATGGTAGACGAAAATTCTGCCAGGAAATTTCTGTTCAGCGAAATTCCTGAGCAGAATTTTTGTCCAGCTAGTTTCCTATTTTGTTTCAACTGAAAACCCCAACCTACTTCTGTCAAAACCTCTCTTAAACCTCCATTAACAGAGCTCCATTGTTCCCTAAAGTTTCTGCACGAAATTCCCTCCATGGCTGACCGAAAATCTCTCTACAAAATTCCTGCAATTAAGCTTGATTGGTTTCCAAAATTTCGGTCATCTTATTTAGCAACCTTCCATAAAATTTGCTCAATGGACCGGACTTCTTCTTCATCATTGTACACCCTACTTTCAGCCACCATAAGCCTCCATAATTTAGCATTAATCCCAAAAAATTCTGTCCAAACAATCAACCATGGCAGACTTCAAAGCTGTCCAAACAAATCAAGATATTCTTAGGATATATACTTTCCAAATTCACTTCCTAACAATATTCTTCAAGGATTGTAACAACTAACCTTTCCTTTTCCCTTCCAAATCAGAGAATCAACTCCCTAAACCCTACTAGAATTCGGCCAGACCTATTCCCTCAGAAAAATCGACAGCTACACAAACTCTTCCTCTCTCTCTCGATTTTCTTCAAGTAACAAGAACACACACACACACACTACACCAAGAACACCTACTTCTTCTCTACGCCTAATAACCCTCCAAACCACCTCAAACCCTCATGAAAATCTCCAGATTTAGTCTTCTTGTTGATGTGAATCCATCAACATCAATATTAACATCAAACTCCTCCAAACATCTTGCTACTTCGGATCAAAGCAAAAATTTCTGGACAAGAACATCTTCAAGGTAAACTTTTTCTAACAACTTCATCCTCTTCAAACTTAATCTCTAATGAAAACCTATATGAATAAGCATGCTAATGATCTCTTCTTCTTCTTCTTCTTCTTCTTCTTCTTCTCTCTCTCTCTCTCTCTCTCTCTCTCTCTCTCTCTCTCTCTCTCTCATGGACCGAAAATTCCTCCCTTGGCCGAATGGTCTCTTGTTCCATGACCGTGCTTTCGCCACCCTTCTTGAACAAGATTAGCCATCTAGGAGTTGAGATCTTCTCTAAACTCCTTCAAATCATTCATCAATCAAGTAAGTACCTTCAATCTTCTTTTTAAAATTTAGAATCATGTCTCTAGGTTGATGAATGGCGATGGGGTTGTGTATGTGATGTTATTGATGGAAGCATGAGTATATGTATGATTGAGATGGAGATGAGATTTATGCATGGAAGGATTATATTGGTGGATTTAATGATGAGTTGAGATTTGATGCATGTCATAAGTAGTATTTGTGATGAAGCATGCTAGAGATTATGTCACCATGGGTGAATAGGATTTATATGCATGATTAGATTTTGAAGCCGTGATCATGTTTATGCTAGTAGAGGTTAAATCATGTAATAATAAATTTAGATCTATGCCTATGTGCAAGACTTGGATGATTTGATGAATTGAAGGATTGAATATGTTATTGATTATGACCATGGAATCGTGATCATGATCTAGTTGTCCCTAAGCAAATTGCATTTCATGAATAAAATATTTACTAATGATTTTTGCTAAAGAATTTCGAAAACCCTAGGAAGGGTAGAGTTGGAATTATAATATATGTAAAGGATATTTTAGTCAAATAAATAATAAATTTTCTAGAAAATAAAATAAATAAATATTATTTAAAATAAAGCAAATTAATTAAAGCCCTTATGAAAAAGACTTATACTTAATAAAATATTTACTAGATCAAAACCCTTAAGGATTTACTTATTATTTTCCAAGGAAGACTTATTAAATTTAATCTTAACTAGTTTTAGCTATCAATTATTTTCTAACAACTAAGCTACCATTAAATCACTATTTTACCTAGTATCATCTATGGCTCTTGATCAAATAAACTCTAAATTTTCCTTAACCAGATTTAAACTTTCAACTTATTGGAATTTCTTTCCTAATCCATTAATTATTTTAAATAACAAATTAAACTGAGCTTATAAACCTATTCAACTATTGTTTTGCCTTAAAGATTGGGACACTAGGATCATGGTAGTAGTGAATTGAGTTGATTTAAAATTGAGGAAATGGATTGTGGCTTGAATCTGATTAAGATTTGTATTTGCCCATGTGGGGTTAGGTCATCTGTCCGAGACCTTGTTATTGTGAGCAAGAATCAGGTAAGCTCCTACATAAAACCTATCGATGTGAAATGTTTTCTTATGGCAAGCTAAATATGGAGTGTATGGACACTTGTTTATTTGAAGGCAATTGAGGGTTGAACTCATCTTTATTTCCAACGTTGGAATTATTCCAATGTTAATGAGCAGATTTTTCCAAACTCAAAACTCTTTCTAAAACTAATTTCTCACAAAGCTTTGGAAACCCTCACATTGTTATTTTCATGAAGCACAATGCTTTGTTCATTTTATCCCAAGTGGGAAATGTCGTTGAGTACTCAATAAGGGTGGACTACTAGGACTAGTCTTTGAAGGGTTAGGGTGAGTCTCTCAGTAGGTGGCCACCTCTGAGGGGTGAGTCCTTCCTGGATAAGATGCCAGTTCCAGTGAGTTGTGCCGGTCCGAGCTAGTAGTTTATTTTGTTTCAGTCAAGTGACTGTGTTTTTGCCGGAATGGACATCCGGTGGTTGTTTGGGTATAGAGAAGGAGGAGTATCTTACCCAGTAGGCCGATCACCTACTTTTGTCAGTCTGCACAACGTGTTAGGCATTCTGACCGGTTATGGGGCCCAAAGTGTGGTAACCCATATCCCTTTCTTTCGAGTGGTTGACTTCATTACTTATGTATGGCTAGAAGAGCCAAAACGCCACTCTTGCTTTTGACTAATGTTTATCGCTTGACAATGTTTTTCTTATAAAGATTTCACACTTTGCATCCACAAACTGGTTCTGCTAAACACCCAAAGCACATACGGACTTACTGAGATTTCTGTCTCACCACCTTTTATCATGATTTCAGGTTGATCCTGTTTTTGGTGAGTAGCTACTTTGGAAGAGAATGTGTTTTTGATTTTATGTACTGCTTTGGGAGACGAGTGTGGATGATTTTAATTATGAGTTTTGTTTTGGAATTTCATGGATATACTTTGGAAGTATTTATTTTTGGGTTGTAATAAATTCTTTTAGCTTGAGTATTATCCCTTTCAGCAATTTTTATTTGTGACCTAGTTATAAAGACCCATTGTCCATTGGACGGGGCGACATCCCTGGCCCTGGCGGGCCTAGGTCATCCGGGGTGTTACACAGAGGGATACCTTAACAAGGATTCCTAGTTTAAGGTTTTTCCACAACGGATTCTTTTATTTGCAATCTTTCAAACTTGATATTCTTCTTAATTTTCTATTTTCGGATGCTATATCTTCAGGAGTTACTTAGAGTTCCTATTTGAATGCCTTGGAAGACCAGAGGTCAAACATGTCCTATAACAAGTAAATCACACATGTTAGTCCTTATCATTGTTTATCTTATGTCAAAACATAGGAGACCACCCTTAGGGCTAACAATCTCCCACTTTTTGAGTGATGACAAACTTGATAGGATTGTGGTATAAATAATAATAATATGTACAGTACGGACATGTTTAGACCAAGAGAAATAAAAATATTTTTCAATGAAGTGTAATCTCTATTTATAGGACTCAAAGAGAGCTTATGAGATTAAGATAAGAAATTTAGGCATGTACTCACAAACATGGCTCAATGAGCTTATGCCCCAACCTACCTCCATATCCTTCTTCCTTCTATCACACGACTATTCCTTGAAAGAATAGCCGTTGTAACAATTTTATAAACATGTATAAAAGAATGTATAGCTAATAAATCATAAAATGAGATGCTCTCCCTTAATATGTGCATATATGAATATCTATAAAATATGAGAAAAAAAATAATTGGAGTCAATCTTTGGACATCCAAAATAGGCATCCAAAACTAGGTGAAGGAGAGTATGGAACTTTTCGGAATTTAGGTTTTGGATGTCCAAACTATGTGTCCAAAAATAAAATGTAGTTTACACAGAAACTAATTCCTTTAAAAGAACTCATTTTTTGACTGGACTTTTGGATCAAGAGAATATAGGTCCAAAACTCCTCATGTCCTAGTGCAGGAGATAATGGGTTTTTAGAAATTTTATCTGTCCTAATTTTCACAAAGAGTTTTAATCATTAAGGAAGATTTTATGCAATAAGAGATATCATAATAGCTATCCTGACTGTCTGAGATTTTTATCAATGAATATGTCATAGAATCATATCAATAACTTCCTAAAAAAAATTTACCAATAGCTCTAGTCTCAATGATACCTTTATTCCTGAAGAGAGCACTTTTGACGACACACAGGATATCAAACTAATGTCCTTTTTGGACATCAGCAAACTGAGATTACATATCATAAATTTTTACAGCATGCAGTTTTTCTAAATCTTGTCATAAATATTATAGAGAGAATCGCAGAACCTTAACCATATTTAGAGATAACATTTCAGTGTAGAACATCAATTTAGAGTACAAATTTTCAATCTTGTTAGTGTACCACTCAAAGACTGTCACTTAGTTAATCATCAGTGCATTATTAACAATTAGCACAGCATAATACCACATAGGTGTTCAGTTGAATTTTTTCCGTTCTTTCCTAATCAGTACAATAACCATAACACAACCAGTGAAGTCAGCACTTACCCAATCATAAGCAGTAATTTATCCAGCATTACCCAATCACAACAGGCAAGCATAACAATAATTTATCCAACATTACCCAATCACAACAGGCAAGCATAATAGTAATATATCCAGTATTACCCAATACCAATCATTAATTTAGCCAGTATAATAGGCAGGCATAACAATAGTCATTTATCCAGCATAACAGACAGGCATAACAATCACGATCATAACAAGCACAAACAAGTACAATCCAACTAATATCATTTTTCTCCCCCTTTGTCATCAATCAAAATGAGGAGTAATATAAATGAAGTAGGGAAAAGCAAGTATATGGATATGAAGCATTCATAAGGTAAGCAGAGATGTTAGTTAAAAAATAGAAAATAAATTATTCAGATGCTAAAAATGGAAATTACAAGTTGTTCAGGATATCAGTGATAATTGATTTCAATCTAGAGAGAGGTCGGTTGGAATGCAGTCTACTAATCTGGTCACTCAAGAGATGTGAACTATTTCAATCTTCGACCGAGCACCTTTTATAGAGTGTTGGCTAGCAATCCTACTTGATTTCCTCTTAACCACCACATGTTTCTGTCTTTTCCCAGATGAGACATGAGGGTCAGAGGAAGCAGGGAGTGCTACATTTTTCTGATGTGGGGATTTTTCTTTGTCATGTACAGTAGCTATTACTTCCTTAGCAGTTTGTTCTTGTGCAGTTTCTTCCTCAGGGACTATTGGCTCTGATGTTTCTTTTGTCGGAGAAGGTGCTAACGGAGCAGACACCGGTTCATCTGTCCATACCTTCTCCTTCACGACAGTCAGTCTATTTCCAAGAGTTTGAATTTCTGACCATCCAATTTAATAGCAAGAGAATTGATGGCATCCAAAATACTTTTAGATAATCCTTTGTCTTGAGCCTGCTCTTTCCCTTTGGCAGAGAATGCTTCTTGAGGTTCCACCTCAATCTTTTTTTTGGCTCCAACAGAAAGGACATTTTTTCCTTCAACTTTTACTTTCAACAGTCTTCCCTTTCATCACCATCTGTATCACGGAGCAACTTCTATTCATTTTCCGGCCTCACATATCCCATACGCTCAAAAGACTCAAAGCTATATATATATATATATATATATATATATATATATATATATTCATTTTTGAGGGGGTAGAAGTGACTGAATTTAAATCAACGTCAAAGTATCTGAACACTTTTGTTAAAAATTTTCCTCCATCTCTAACCTAAAAATTTTATTCAATTCAAAATATTAAATTCCTCCATCTCTAACCTTACACACTCAGTTCAGTAGACAGTAATCGAGATGGATATTCTTTCCCCCAACTCTAGAGGTGTACCATCTGATCATAAACCCTCTTCCAGTTTCCTCAAGTCGCCTTTTTATTATGTTAGATTAGAATTCCCAAATGAGTGAGGTAAATAATTTTTCATCAAGGGATAGTAGACTACCCCAACCAACAGATTCAAACATATTCAACACATTGGAGAAATTTAAGAAAGACAATGGATTTACTTGATATCCAATAATCACAGTTCTATTGCTCAAGACCCAATCATTATAATCTGACTCACTTTTTAAATCTAAAAATCAAAGCACCTGAGTCTCAGAATTCTCTTGTTCTGGTGATGATTTTGAGGAGTCATAATGGAAAGCCAAGAAATCTGGAGCAATTTCTTTTCCTTTGTTCGTTGCTGATGACTTCTTCTTCATCATTGGACATATGTTTTCGACCTTCTTTGGTTTCAGTTTGGTTGATTTTTTTTCCCCATTTTAGTAAGAAGATGAGGGCATTGGCACTCGATTGTTCAGAGAAGAAGAACTCAGAGGATTTTGAGGAAGGAGGAGTGAAGAGTTGTCGGTTCCAGAGTTTGGAAGAGACAAGGAAGAGAAAGTCCTTTCTGAGTACCTAAAAAGCTGTGATAGAAGTACACTCAAGTACATTGAAAAAGCCACTTTAATTAGAGACTTCAAAAAAAATGTCTTGAGAAAAGCACAAGAATTTTGAAATTAAAAAATGAAAATATGGAAGCAGTTATTTTAAAAGGAAATACGCAGCATCAAAGATGATTTCGTTTTGGATTTAGGCCCGATTCGAAATATACATAAAAAAGAAACTTTTTCATGGGTGAGTTTTGGAGGTGAGTTTTGGACTGAAATGTTGCACCCAAAAGCTTTGTATTCAATGATTCTGCAAAATAAAAAATCTTGTGCAAACAAGTCAGTCATGTAATTTTTGTAATTCCCAAACTTCATCTCAGATTGTTAAATCTTTCTTCGGCCAGAGGTTTTATAAAGGTATCGGTGAGTTGTTGATCAGTTGAAATATATTCAACACACACATCGCTTTTAAGCACATGATCACGGACAAAATGATGTTTAACTTCTATATGCTTGGTCCTAGAATGTTGAATAGGATTCTTAGTAAGATTGATAGCACTTATATTGTCACATAATATTGGTACACAATTAAAATTAAGACCAAAATGAAGCAATGTATTTTTCATCCACAAGATTTATGCGCAGCAGCTTCTGGCTACAATATATTTGGCCTTAGTCGTGGATAAGGATACACATGCTTGCTTCTTCTTGTGCCATGACACTAGAGAGTGTCTAAGGAATTGATAATGGCCACTTGTGCTTTTTCTTTCCACTTTACACCCCGCATAATCTACATCAGTATATCCTATAAGATCAAATGTGCTAGTGTAAGGATACCATAAGTCATAATCATATGTGCCAATTAGATATTAAATGATGCGATTTACTAGACATAGGTGTGATTTCTTTGGATATGATTAAAATTGGGCACAAAGATAAACTGAAAACATAATATCTGGACGGCTAGCAATGAGATAGAGTAACTTCTAATCATACCTCTATACTTATGTTCATCTACCTTCTTACCCTTTTCATCTGTGTCAAGTTTTATGGAAGTACTCATAGGTGTGCAGATTTCTTTGGCTTCGTTCATACCAAACCTTTTGAGCAGTTCTTTGGCATACTTAGCTTGATTTATGAAGATTCCATCCTTGGTTTTTTTGATTTGCAATCCAAGAAAGAAGTTTAGTTCCATCCTTGAGTAGTTCCACTAATGATTCCTTTTGAGCATTGTCTTAGCGAACATCTTGCACAAGGAATCATTAGTAGCACCAAAAATGATATCATCAACATAAATTTGGGTAATAAGGAGATCACCAGATTTATCTGATTTGATAAACTATGTAGTATCAAGCCTCTTGAGAACCCTTTTGAAAGCAAGAATCCACTAAGCCTTTCATACCAAGCTTATGGGGCTTGTTTTAAACCATAAAGAGCCTCTGAGAGTTTGAAAACATGATTTGGAAAATACTCATGAATAAAACCCAGAGGTTGTTCTACATACACCTCCTCCTCAATAAAACCATTTAGAAATACACTCTTAACATTCATTTGATAAAGCATAAAACTTTTGAAGGAAGCAAAGGCAAGAAACATTCTTATAGATTTCAATTTAGCAACAGGAGCAAATGTCTCATCATAATCAATGTCCTCTTCTTGATTGAATCCTTGGGCAATCAATCTAGCTTTATTTCTAATGACAGCTCCATTTTCATCAAGTTTATTTTTAAATACCCACTTGGTACCAATAATCGGATGATCAAGTGGTCTAGAGACAAGTTTCTAAATTTGAATTCTTTCAAATTGGTTTAGTTCTTCTTGCATAGCAATTATCTAAAATTCATCATGCAGTACTATATCAATACAATTAGGTTCTATACTTGAGAGAAGAGCAAAGTTATCTATGAAATACCGTCTAGTTTTGACTCTATAGCTTAGATCACCAATGATTTGTTCTTTTGGATGACTAGTTTTGTATTTCCAATCCTTTGGTAATTGTTGATTCATGGATTCTTCAGTTTGTTGCCTTCCTTGTTAAGCTTGTTATTCTTCAATTTCTTCTTTTTTTGCATGAGTATCTAGCGGTGGTACTTTGTGTTGGTCTTTTCTTACTTCCTTTGAACCTCCTACATCATCATCTCTTTCATTGGAGCATAAATGTTAAATTCATAAAAAATAACATGTATGAATTCTTCTACACATAGAGTTCTTTTACTGTACGCTCTATATGTCTTTTTATTGGAAGAGTATCTAAGAAATATAGCCTCATCGGATTTGCTATCAAAATTTTCAAGATTGTCTCAGGTATTAAGGACAAAACATTTACAGCCAAAAACTTTAAAATAAGATATTGATGGAGTTTTGTCAAACATAAGTTCAAAAGGTGTTTTTCTCAAAAACGGTCTTGGCATTACTCGATTTACAATATAACATGTTGTATTAACAGCTTTAGCCCAAAAGTATTTTGGAAGGGCGCTTTCACAAATCATGGATCTAGCCATTTCTTGCAAAGTTCAATTTTTCCTCTCAAAAACACCATTTTGTTGAGGTGTTTTAGCTACTGAAAAATTGTGAAATACTTTATTTTCATCACAAAAGTGTGTAAGTTCATGATTGCAAAATTCTCTACCATTATCACTTCTAATAGAAATTAGTTTGCATCCAATAGAGTCTTAAACTTGTTTAATCAGTTTTGAAAATTCAGAAAAGGCTTCGTCCTTTTGTCCAAGAAATAAAGTCATAGTAAATCTAGAGAAGTCATCAACTAACACATAAGCATACTTCTTACCGCCAAGGCTAACGGTCCTCATTGGTTTAAACAAATCCATATGAATTAATTCAAGAGGTTTTGAGGTTGAAATTATTTTCTTGGGTTTAAGAGAAGTTTTGATTTGTTTTCCAAATTAGCATGCATCACAAATTTTACTTTTATCAAACTTCATTTTGGACAGTCCCCTAACAAGGTCTTTTGAGGATAATTTGTTTAGCAAATCAAAAGATACATGACCTAATCTTCTATGTCAAAGATAACCATCATTGTTATGCACGGAAAGGCATCTAATACCATGAGCTATAAGGTCATTTAGATAGAATACATACACATTTCCAACACGGTTAGCAACAGATATTGTTTCTTTATTTGAGTTATCCATGATAGAGCAAGAATTTTTTCAAAAATGACATTGCAGCCATTGTCACATAATTAGCTAATGCTAAACAAATTACATTTCAGCTAATCAATTAATAACACTTGTTTTATAATGGTTGAGAAACCTTTTCCAATGTTACCTATGCCAAGAAATTTTCCTTTCTTTTTGTCTTCAAAGGTAACGAATCCTTCATTTGTGGTATGCACATCTTCTAACAAAGCTATATTTCTAGTCATATGTCTTAAACATTTGCTGTCCAAAAACCATTTGGTGAAGCTCATTTTTTCCAAAAAATGTGTCTATACATGAGAAAGAAGAGTGATTTTTAGTACCCACATTTTCTTGGGTCTATGGGGGTTAGTAGTGTTTCCTCTAATTTTCCAAAATATTTTTCCACTAGATTCCACTTTCTTCTTAATATGACACCTAGATGCTTTGTGTCCAAATTTTTCATAATATATGCGTACTATATGTGTCATGTAAGATGAGGCAGCTTTTACAAATCGAGGTTTGTGAATTTTATCCTTGTTCTCATACCTATAACCTAGGCCATTTCGATTTTCAATTAAGTGTTGAGCCCTAAGTAATTTTTCCAGGTTATTTTTACCAATTGTAAACTTTTCAATACATGTGGTAATGTTATTAACTCTATTTTTCATATCATCAAATGTGCTAACCATACTTTTAAGAGAATGAATTTTATCATATAAGCATCCATTTTCTAGAGATATATACTGTAAATTAGTGATGATTACATCATTTTCCATAATAGCACACATATGTGACTCAAGAGACATTTTGTTCTCACTCAACAACTTTTCATTCTCATTTAACAAATAATCAATCTTCACTTTCATTTCTTTATTTTTTTTCTAGACAATTTTTTTAGTTCATAGAACAAGTCAATTAGCAATTCGTTTGGATCATCATGCTTTTCATTAGATATATGTGAATTAGAATGAAATCAGTGGTGGTAGAGTTTATTTCACTTTCCATTGCCATGAAGCATATGTTGGCAGTTTCGTTTTCAGAATCTTCTTCTTCAGACTCAGACTCATTTTGGTCCCAAAACCCCATCAATCCTTTGCCTTTCTTTGCTTTTAGCTCCTTCTTCTTCTTTTTAAGCATTCTGCCTTCCTTTTCTTTAACAATTGGCCAATCAGTAATAAAATGTTCAGTATTTTTGCATTTATAACATTGAGGTTTGTCCTTTCTCTTTGCGAACTTCTTTCCTCTTTTGAAGTTCCATTTGTTAAACATCCTTCTGAATTTCTTTGCTATCATTGCCAGTTCTTCATTGTCTACTTCAGTCTCATCGCCACTGTCTGATTGACTGGTTTCTGCTTTCTCTTTTTCAGCTTTTAGTGCTATTCCTTTTTTACCTTTATCATGATAATCGGATTCTTGAAACCTCTTGAGTTTCATTTCATGTTTCAGAAGAGAGCTAATCAGCTCTTTAGTTGATAAGGATTTCAAATCTTTGGATTCTTCCACAGTAAGAGCTTTCGGCTGCCAGCTCTTAGGTAATGCATCCAGAATTTTTCAATTTTGCTCACCAAGGGAATAAACCTTCTCATAAGCTTTAATACCATTTGCGATATTTATGAATCTGATAAACATATCAGTTATGATTTCATTTGGCTTCATTGTGAATAATTAATAGTCATGAATTAAAAATTCCAATTTAGATTTCTTAAATTAGTTTGTCCCCTCATAGGTGACCTTAAGTAGTTTCCACATGTCATAGGCTGAATCATAGCCACTAAGTCGATTGTATTTAGTGGCATCAAGTGCACAACATAAGATATTCATAGCTTGAAAATTCAATGTCATCTTAGCATTGTCTTCAACATCAAATTTGTTATTTTGTTTAGGCACTTTTTCGCCATCAACAACTTTTATCGGAACAAAAGGATCCTTTTCAATTAAATTTCACAATTCAAAGTTGATTGAGCAAACATAGATTTGTATTCTGTTTTTCCAGAATGTGTAGTTGCTTTTATTGAATAATAGAAGTTGATTTGTTGATGAACCTTCAACATATGGAAGAGGGGATAAGTTTGCCATGAGAATCTTTCCTACAAGGTTGTTAGACCGAGAATAGAGTAGATCAGGCTCTTATACCAAATGAAAAACCTTAGAGGGGAGTGAATAAGGTTTTTGGCAAATTAAAAAATTTCAAGAAATCTGTTTTGTAGAGTAGAAATGTCCTTTAAGTTTTTGACCAATAACACTTACAACAGAAAGAGCTTTTTAGAATGATTTTAAGAAATATCTAGATTCAGACTGAGATAAGATGCATGATGCACTTATGTAAATGTAGAGAAATGAGACATGGAATTTATAATGGTTCAATCTATCAAGATCTACATCTACTACTTTAAGCTCACACTTCAGGATTTTTAATCAGATTTCATTTACCCAACCCAATAGACTCAATCTATACTAGATACAAGAGAGGATCACTATACTTGATTTTTCAAAACCTCTCAATCAACTAACAAATTAAGGTTCACCCCAGATGGATTTTACATTACAACTTTAATACACAAAGATAATTTAAGATAAATGAAACTAAAATGGCTCACTTCTTTGAGCAGATGCATACCAAGAATAAGCACAAACACTTTTACCTTTAAAACACAATTTGATTTCACTTTGATAAAAGAGATTTTTGTTTTCTATAGAGCAAGAGTGTTTCTTAGAAGGATAGGACAAAAATATACTTTTAAATCGAGTTTAGAAGCTTTATATAGAAACATAAAGTAAAGCACCAATGGCTATAAAATGGCTATTTTTCACTGTCAGATTTACCAGCATTTTGGACTCATGTTTCGGACAATGGTGCATCTAAAAGGTAAGTCCAAATTGGCACTTTTTTAGATAGAATCGATTTGATACTGTTCACAGAGTTTTGGACGCAGCTTCTAGATGTAGGGTCACCCAAAAACACTCAATCCAAAATTCTGAGGATTTTAAAACTTTGAAATTTTTTGTTTTAGTGCTTCTCGGTAGAATTAAACTGAATCAAAAGGTGAAGAGGACATAGGAATTTACATAAAGAGATACTTTTGTGTAAGGTTCTTCTACAATAGATTCTTTTGTGTACAATCTTTCAAGTTTGATCTTCTTCTTAATTTTCTATTTTCGGATTCTATATTTTCAAAAGTTGCTTAGAATTCCTATTTGAATGCCTTGGAAAACCTGATGTCGAACATATCCTATAATAGGTAGATCACATATGTTAGTCATCGTCATTGTTTGTCATAAGTCAAAACACAAGAGACTGCCCTTAGGGCTAACATGAATCTTAATACAATCTAAAGTATTGGTACAAGTCTCAGTGATAATACAAAGGTAATAAAGGAAATACAACAAACAAATTATTGAAATCTTCAATCTCTAAAGAATCTTAACCTTCAAAGCTGATGTCTCTTAAAATCATGATACAAAAGGTGTGAGAATTACTTCCTAGTAAGTCCCGTATGTACAAATGTACATTCAAAATAGTTTCAAGTATGCATAGTTGAAACAATTACTTCAAAATGATTTGAAAGTCATATCACATTCTTTTTAATATAATGAGTGGTATTTTATATTCTTTTACAAGATAACATAGTTGAACAACTTGACAAATCAACCACTCTCAATCAATTGGCGGACTATGAAACCCTACATCATAGACCTTACTATAAAACCCTGCATCATGTGTACTATGAAATCATGCATCACAGTTTAGTGGTCGATTGGCCCACGAGTGAGATAATCATCTATCTCTGCATCCAAAATAATCAGATGTCTAATCCTGGACAACCGTCCACTTGGATTAAGTTGCTATCACGGACCGACATGACTTACTAGGACTATCATCCTATCTGGTCAGGGCTTATCTCCTAGAGGCGGCCACCAGTTAAGTGACTCATCCTAGCTTTCAAAGACTAGTCAAGGATCATTCTCAAATCAACATATTAGAATCCTACTCAAGGATCAATCTCAAATAATCTTTTTCAAATCTTGGTCTAGCAATAATGGCTTTCAAATAGCTTACTTTGAAATCATTTAATGAACAAAAATATTATTTTATTAAAAAATCTTTGTTTTAGCAAAACCATTTATCAGAAAAATGACTAGACCATGTTGCATTCCAAGAAATCACATTTTGATTCAGCAACGTATCATACATAACTTACAAGTAAGAGTATTTAACAAACAAGATTTTATGCAAGGACTTATTTTTTTATCTTACTCAAACACTTGAACCCTTAGATTGTCTTTATTCCTGGTTCCCACCTTTTTCTAATAATATATAATAGACTCTAGTCAAATTCTATCTTATAATATGCATAACAATGTAAAACCTAAATCATATCTTATATGAACATCTTGATCATATATACCTTACAAACCCACATACTTTGCCAAAATAAGGTATAACCATACAAGTGCATATAGACAGTTCACCTCATGAAATAATCTTCTACATGGTATTACTAACCCAGATCTGCTTTGTGAAACCCCAGTCGAAACCAACCTTAGAGTAAGGGGGTTGGGATGCATATCATATTTTATTTCATGATTAAATATATTCTCATATGAATTTTTATGTGTTCTGGATTCGAGTTTTATTGTCTTGAAGTCTTGTTGGTGAGTATTGTGTGAGAGGGGCAAAATGGTAATTTTTGCCCAGGGTGAAAATAGGGAGATAGCCTATGGATTGAATTGAAAATAATTTTTCTAGTAGAAATAGCAACAAGAGTTGTTGTGGTGTAGTGGTTAGAGCTTTGGAATAAATTATTGAGGTCTAGGGTTCAAATTCCATCATAGAAGCTTTAGCTAGATTAAATTTTATTTTTGCCTAGGGATGATTAGTTTTGGCCTTAAGAGCCTAGAAAAAGGTGGTGATAATGTCCTAGGAGAGACATGTTAGGAGAATTCTCATTTCACTCTTTACTCTACTCGAAATTCTTGAAGGGAAATTCATTCTTCCTTATTCTTTAATTTTTCTCAATGCTCAACTCATTAGTTTGATCAAGATGTTCTAGCCTTTTTCTTTCCAAAAAATTTAGTAGAGTGCTGAGACCTTTTAGGATCAAAATGTCTTGGTGAAAGACTTCTCATGGTCTGAAAAATATGGAAGAGTTGTGAGGAATTCCAAGAGGAAAAATCCCTCTAGTAAGCTTGCTGAAATTTTCCTCTAACTTAGTTCATCTTTCTTCATGGAATGAGCTGGAATTTTCCAGCTTGTTGTACCTTCAAAAGGGCAAAATTTCTAGCTAACATTCCCTCCCAAATTATGCCAGAAAAATGGTCTTTAGGATCAGTTTGAAACCTGGAAATTTTGGGCCAATTTCGGACTGCACAAGCTGGAGCAAAACATAAAAAAATATTGTACGAAAATTAGTTTTGAGAGCCCAAAACTAAGCTGTTTTCTTCTAGATTTTGTGCAGCAATTTAGCCATGTTTTTCCTCCATGAAGAAGGCTGGAAACTAGCCTTGAATACCCCTGAAACCTCCCTTCCAGCTCGCTGCAAAATGGTTGGACGTGGCAGACGAAAATCTACCAGAAAATTCACTGTACAGCGAAATTTCTATGCAGATTTTTGTCCAGCTTGTTTCCTATTTCTCTTCCAGCCGAAACACCAACCCTAATCTGTCAAAACCTTCCTTAAACCTCCACCAACAGAGCTCCATTGATCCCCTTGAACTTCTGCATGAAATTCCATCAATGGCTGCCCGAAAATCCCTCCAATAAATCCTTGCAATTTAGCTTGATTGGTTTCCAAAATTTTAGCCATCTTATTTAGCAACCTTCCATAATATTTTTCTCAATGGACCAGACTTCTTCTTCATCATTGTACACCCTACTTTCGGCCACCATAAGCCTCCATAAGCCAGCATTAATCCCACGAAATTCTGCTCAAACAGTCAGCCATGGCAGACTTCAAAGTTGTCCAAGCAACCAAGATATTCTTAGGATATTTACTTTCCAAATTCACTTCCTAAAAATATTCTTCAAGGATTGTAACAACTAACCTTTCTTTTTCCCTCCCAAATCAGAGAAACATCCTCCTAAACCCTACAGAATTTCGGCAGCCCTCATTCCACAGAAAATTCAGCAGCCACAACAACCATTCCTCTCGATTTTTCTTTAGCCATCAAGAACACACACTACACCAAGAACACCTACTACTTTCCTTCACCTAATACACCTTCAAACCACTTCAAATCTTCACGAAAATCTCCATATTTGATCCACTCATTGTTGTGAGTCCATCAACACCATTCTTAACATCAAACTCCACCAATCATCTTGCTACTTTGGATCAAAGCAGAAATTTCTAGACAAGAACATCTTCAAGGTAAATTCACTCTATCAACATCATCCTCTTTAAACTTGATCTCTAATGAAAACCTATATGAATAATCACACTAATGACTTCTTCTTCTTCTTCTTCTTCTCTCTCTCTCTCTCTCTCTCTCTCTCTCTCTCTCTCTCTCTCTCTCATGGACCGAAATTCCCTCTCTTGGCCGAATGGACTCTTCTTCCATGACCATGCTTTCGCCACCTTTCTTGAACAAGATTCACCATCTAGGAGTAGAGATCTTCTCTAAACTCCTTCAAATCATTCATCAACCAAGTAAGTCCCTTCAACCTTTCTTTTAAACCCTAGATTCATGTCTCTACGATGATGTTGTTAGAAGGTGGAGGGCGAGGGGATGAGTATATATATATTGTTGAGATTGAAGTATGAATATATGTATGATTGTGAAGGAGATGGGAATTATGCATGGAAGGATTGTCTTGGATGATTATATGATGATTTGAGGTTGATGCATGTCATAGGTAGTATTTGTGATGAAGTAAGCTAGAGATTGTGTCACCTTTGGTGAATAGGATTTATATTCATGTTGGACTATTGAAGCCATGATCATATTTATGCTAGTAAGGGTTAGATCATATTTTGATAAATTGAGATCTATGCTTGTATGCATGATTTGGATGATTTGATGAATTGAAGGGTTGTATATGTTCATGTTTTTGGTTAGCCATAGAAATATGTTCATGATCTAGTTGTCCCTAAGCTAATCTTTATTTCATCAATAAAATATTTAGAAATATGATTTTTCTAGTAAAATTTCGAAAACCATGGGAAAATGTGGTTTGGTCTTTTATATAAAATAGTGATATTCTAGTCAAATAAATAATAGTTTTTGCTGGAAATATATATATATATATATATATAGATATTATTTAAAATAATAAAATCAATTAAAGCCTTTTATGGAAATAATTATAATTAATAAAATATTTATTATCTAATCAAAACCCATTGAGGATTTGCTTATTATTTTTCAAGCAAGACTCATTAAATTTATTTTCAACAAATTTTAGCTATCAATTATTTTCTAACAACTAAATTATTAATAAATCATTATTTTACCTAATACTACCTTGGACCCTTTTCCAAATAAACCATAATTTATTTTTAGTAAGATTTAAACCTTCAACTTATTGTACCTATTTCCCAAACTCTAGTTATTTTAATATCAAACTAGAATTATTTTATAAACCCTTTTATTTGTTATTGAGCCTTAAAGCTTGGGACACTAGGGATATGACTGTAGTAAGTTGAGTTAGTTTTATTTGAGAAAGTGAGTCTTTGGCTTGAGTTTGATTGTGGTTTGTATTTACCCTATGCGGGTCAGGTAAGCTATTGGAGACCTTTGTTTTGAGCAAGGATCAGGTAAGCTCTTGCATAAAACCTGATTGATGTGAAATGATTTTCTTATGGCAAGCCAAATGTGGAGTGCAAGGACACTCGGTTATTTGAAAGCAATTGAGGGTTGAATTCTTCATTAATTCCAACGCTTAAATTATTTAAAAGTCTTTGAGTAGATTTTTTCAAACTTGAAACTCTTTCTAAAACTAATTTCTCCCAAAGCTTTGGAAACCCTCAAATTGTTATTTTCATGAAGCACAATGCTTTGTTCATTTTATCCCAAGTGGGGAATGTCGTTGAGTACTCAATAAGGGTGAACTACTAGGACTAGTCTTTGAAGGGTTAGGGTAAGTCACTCAGTAGGTGGCCACCTCTGAGGGGTGAGTCCTTCCTGGATAAGATGCCAGTTCCAGTGAGTCGTGCTGGTCCGAGCTAGCAGTTTATTTTGTTTCAATCAAGTGACTATGTTTTTGTCGGAATGGACACCCGGCGGTTGTTTGGGTATAGAGAAGGAGGAGTATCTTGCCCAGTAGGCCGATCACCTACTTTTGTCAGTCTGCACAAAGTGTTAGGAATTCTGACCGGTTATAGGGCCCAACGTGTGGTAACCCATATCCCTTTCTTTCGAGTGGTTGATTTCATTACTTATGTATGGCTAGAAGAGCCAAAACGCCACTCTTGATTTTGACTAATGTTTATCGCTTGCCAATGTTTTTCTTATAAAGATTTCACACTTTGCATCCACGAACTGGTTCTGCTAAACACCCAAAGCACACACGGACTTACTGAGATTTCTGTCTCACCACCTTTTATCATGATTTCAGATTGATCCTGTTGTGGGTGAGTAGCTACCTTGGAAGAGAATGTGTCTTTTGATTTTATGTATTGCTTTGGGGAGACGAGAGTGGATGCTTTTAATTATGGTTTTTGTTTTGGAATTTCATGGATGTACTTTTGAAGTATTTTGGGTTGTAATAAATTCTTTTTAGTTTGAGTATTATTTATTTCAGCAATTTTATTTGTGACCTAGTTATAAAGACCCCTTGTCCTTTAGACGGGGCGACATCCCCGGCCCTGGCGGGCCTAGGTTTTCCGGGGTGTTACATGCTTAGCATAGATATGAAATCATACATATAAACTTTTTAACTATATCATGAACAAGCCCATCTAGGCTTGTCATGTCTCTAGATTCAATTCTATCATATAATTAATATAGATCTAACTTCATATCCCATAAGATCCATGAATATAATATTCACTAGTCATCATGATAATAATTATACATAAATATCCTACATCTAAGATCTTTAGTAAACATGATTCAAACTTATATCTACTAAACTCATTAACATACATCAACAAAGCATACTCTTATCATTCATAATGACACAGACTCTAAAATATTAGATCTCGTCAAAAGCAAACTTGATCTTCCCTAATTACTGTACATGCTCAGACATCAAAAGTACACTATGATTATACCATAAAATCATATTTTCAACCACTAGAGTCAAGAAACTTAGATTACCTCAAGAAGATGTAAGCATAAATATGCTATGCAAGTAGAGGTCGCCTTCTATCGTCTAAGGTGAATCCCTTTTAATCAAAAGTACGAAGTTGGCCTAGAATATCAAAAAGTCCATGCATTTAAGAGAGGGTGGTAAATCAACCTTCTTATGTCAGCTAAGAGAAGTAAAGAAGAAAGAAAATAAGGAAAAATGATAAAAAAAAAAAAATAGCTTACATTAAAGAGAGTGAGAGAGTGAGAGAGTGGGCGATAAGGGTAAAATATATACATATTTTTTGGGTATTTATAATATATTTATTCTTAATTTTTAGTTTAAATGCTATTTTTTTTCTTCACTTTGCTATGTTTTTGTGTAGATTGGTGAATGATGAAAAATTCGTGAAAACAAGCACAAAAACAGGTGAAAAGAACAAAACAAAAGGCCACCAATGTTGGTTGGTGCATAAGAAAGAGTTTCAACAAGTTTCTATGTGAAAAAGAACAAAACAGAGCACTTTCGATACCCTGCCAGATTTGACCCGGCCCTAGCTCAAAAGGTTGAGCCGGCGCTGGCTCAAGGCTGCCCAAACTCAGAAAAACAGTGTACAACCGGTGTCGGCTGTGCTTTTTCTCGGTGTTATGGGTGATTTAGTTGGTTATGAGTTTAGCTCTTCCCATGGGACCAAAACAGTGAATTTATTGAGACAAAAAAGAGAAATTAAACTAACAACCTACCCTCTATCAAACCCCTAAAGAACTAGGCTTTAAAGACCCTCAAGAATAGTAGAAAGTTCTACTATAATCTCACCCTAATATCCTTGAAGCAACAAAGGCAAACAAGAACAAAAAAAAATAGAGAAAATAAGCACCCAAATAATAGAATTCAAATAAACCTTAGAAGAGCAAAACAACTAAGACCCATTGAAAGAAATCACATTGGATTATCCAAAAGATTTTATAGACTTATTCATAAGGAGGACTAAGCCTTAAGCATGGTCTTTAACAAGATGAACAAGAAGGCTAGGGCCTCTCAAGATTCTCTTTTTAAATTTGAATAAAGTGTGTAAATTATGTTGTCAAATCACTAAAAATTGTATTTATACTACCCTAACCCTAGTTAGGTAATCCCTGAGATTCTAATACAATTTAGGGCCTTAATAGGTCTTTACAAAGAATTTGAAAATGGAGAAAAATCGGAGAAAATATAAAAAACGTGAGGCAGTCGTCAGCTGCCCAGGCTGGAGCTGGCGCTAGCTAGGGCTCTTGAGCCGACGTTAGTTGTACGCTGTGTTCGGGCCGTCATTGTGCAGGTTGAAGCCGGAACTGGTTCGCTGCTTGGGCCAGCGCCAGCTATCCACTGGAAGGCCACCTTTTGGTCAAATTTCTTCGTCTTTATTGCCGGCTTGAGTTCTTGTTGGGGTCTTTCTTTGATAGTCATCAAAATGAACTTTTGGCTAGCTTCCTTAACCTTCCAACCCTCCTCCATCCTCAAGAATGGTTTTATGAGCAATTGAAAATCATTTTGAAGCTTCTTGGTCCTAGATCTTGTCATCGATCTTTGTCCTTGCACGATCACGCCACTCCCTCCTTGATCTTGACCTTCATGATGAAGCAGAGTCTCATCATCTCCCCCTCATTGGAAAGGATTCGTCTTCGAATCATTGCCATCATCTACATCAAAGGGAGAGAGGTCACTAATATTAAAAGTGGTGCTAACATGATACTTACTAAGTAAATCTATCTTATAAGCGTTATCTCCAACTTTGGTGAGAACTGGAAATGGACCATCCCCCCCTTGGATCTAGTTTGTTCTGTTATTGCGTGGGAAATCTCTCCTTACAAAAGTGCAACCATACTCAATCACCCGGCTTAAATGACACATTTTTTGTTCCTTGATTACGTTTATGAGCGATCTCTTCATTTCATTTTGCAATGGTTACTTTCACCTTCTCATGAAGTGCCTTCACCATTTTCGCCTTCTTAGCTCTATTAAGGTTCATTCGTTCACCTATAGACAAGGGAACCAAATCTGAAGGAGTTAGAGGATTAAAACCATACATAATTTCAAAAGGAGAATAGGAAGTGGTAGAGTGAATAGCCCTATTGTGAGCAAACTCAATGTGTGGCAAGCTTTCCTCCTAATTTTTCAAGTTCTTCTTGATTATGGTCCGCAAGAGTTAGGTAAGTGTTTAGTTGACTACCTCCGTTTAACCATCCATTTAAGGATGACAAGCTGTGGAAAACAAGAAATTAGTACCAAGTTTGTTTCATAATACTTTCCAAAAGTGGCTAAGGGGTTTAGTATCCTTATCCAAGATAATAGTCCTTGGGATCCCTTGCATTCTCACCACTTCCTTAAAGAATAAATTTGTAATATAGGACGTATCATTAGTCTTGGAACAAGCCACAAAATGAGCTTTTGGAGAATCAATCAACAATCACAAATATGGAGTCCTTACCCTATTGGACCTAAGCAATCCTAATATGAAGTCCATTGAAATATCAACCCAAGGCACATTAGGTGTGGGCAAAGGAGTATAAAAACCATGTGGAAGAGATCTAGACTTAACTCACCTATAAATAATACATTGAGAACAATGTTTCTCCACATCATTTCTCATTTTTTGCCAAAAGAAATGTTTCTTAAGGATTTCTAAGGTCTTTGCAACACCAAAATGCCCTATTAGTCCCCTACTATGGGCCTTCTTAACTAGCAACCCCCTAATAGAACCCTTTAGCACACAAAGCTTTACCTCCCTAAATAAGAAACCATCATGCCTATAATATTTAGCAAATGCACATTTCTCACAAGCATGGAAAATATCCCCAAACTCCTTATCATTAACATACAATTCCTTCACAAGTTCAAAACCAAGAAGTTTAGCGTCCAAAAAGTTTAGTAGTGCAAACCTTCTAGATAGTGCATTTACTACTTACCCTTCTTGTATTGAATGACATAAGGAAATGTCTCAATAAACTCCATCCACCTTGCATGCCTCTTGTTCAAATTTTGTTGGCTTTTGAGGTGTTTAAGGGTCCCATGATTGGTATGAATGACAAACTCTCTCAGTGAAAGGTAGTGTTGCCAATATTCTAAGGTCCTCACCAAGGCAAAAAGCTTTTTATCATAGGTAGAGTAATTGAGGGCTACCCCGGACAATTTCTCACTAAAGTATGTAATGGGTTTTCTATCTTGGGTCAAGACCGCACCTATTCCCACACCACTTGAATAACACTCTATCTTAAATGCCTTCTCAAAGTTAGGAAGAATAAGAATTGGAGTTTGGCTCAATTTATCTTTGAGGGTTTGAAAGGCTTGTTGTTGGGTTTCCTCCCACCTAAATCCCACCTTTTTCTTTACCACTTTGGATAGAGCAACCACTATGGTGCTAAAATTTTGGATGAACCTCCTATAGAAGCTAGCAAGCCCATGGAAACTACGGACTTGGGTAATGGTGGTAGGGGTGGGCCAATCTTAGATGGTTTTTACTTTTTCCTCATCAACCTCAATCCCTTTAGTACTCACAACATACCCAAGGAATGAAATCCTCTCCAAACAAAAAGATCACTTCTCAATGTTAGCATATAATCTCTCCCTTCAGAGGGCAACAAGCATACTTTGAACATGATTTAAATGATCCATATATGATTTTCTATAGATTAATATATCATCAAAGTACACAACAACAATTTTTCCAATGAATTCCCTCAAAACATGGTACATTAATCGCATGAAAATAGTAGGAGCATTAGACAACCCAAATGGCATGACAAGCCACTCATACAACCATTGTTTGGTTTTAAAAGCCATTTTTCATTCATCCCCTTCTCTTATTCTAATTTGGTGGTAACCAGATTTCAAATCAAATTTAGAGAAAATGCATGCACCAAATAGTTCATCAAGAAAGTCATCTAGCCTAGGAATGGGATAGCAGTACTTTACCGTGATGTTATTGATTGTTAGTGTTGTGCCTTAGAGGCAATCACTTGTACATTGTATATGACATATTTTATTTTAACAAAAGGCATTATTTATCTTACAGTTTCTTTTGTTTACTTTAAGTAATATAACTGTTCGATAAAGTCCCTAGTACAATACTGTGTTAAGGAAATCATGATAGAGATCATGATATGAGATTCCTACTACACTGGATGGTGTTAGTACTTAAATAGTCCCTAGTCATAGTATTAATAAGACATGACATCATTAATGCGTTAAGACTAGCATGTGTTAGACTTCCTGATTTGATCAGGCGGTGATTCTCATAATCGTGAGTATTGAGATACTCAAAGTTAACACATGGATGCTTGTTAATAGAACAAGTTCATTGGATAACCTAGCATTGAGATAATCATATGGATAACTATTTAGTGCCAGTGATATAATCTCAATATAGCAAACGTGCAAGTATTCTTAGACTTGAGATCTCCAAGGTACTTTGTTTGCTGAGCTTTTTACTTTGATTCCAATCTTCAGAGCTCGATAGAGGGCCGCCTATGGGATGCATATTGGGTACATTATGAGGTAAACGAAAGTAGTTGAGATGGTCAATAAAGGATTCACCACTCCTAATAGTAGGGGCAAATATCTCACGGCCACTTGTAGGAATTACTACTCGAAAAGTCCTTGACCAAGGTGATTGTGTATTGGAAACAGTTCTAATTGATATACATTTAGAGTAGTGGGTTCCTGGTACAAGTACTATTGTATTTGGGCCAGAATTATTTCTGGAGGGAGTTGGCACTAATTCCGTACTTCAAACCGAATAAGATATTGTATAGTGAGAGGAGTTAATTGTACTGAAATTTGTTATTGAAAGGTTCATGTCAAACCACTTAACTTCCTGGACTCTTGGGTGGTCACGACGTATTGCTAGATACCACTCATGATCTGAGAATATGGGTTTATTAATTGATGAATTATTAAACCAATCATGATTAGAATTAATAGGATTAATTCTAATTAATTATGGATTATTAATCTCAAAGACGTTTGGATTAATTCATGTTCTCTACCAATTGACTGGGAAACCTAATAGGTCACACACAATAGAGGATTATATATTCAAGATGTCATTTGATAACATTGTGGGGTTGATTGAGAGAAAGAAAAGTTGTTGTGGACAAATTATAATTAGTTATAATTTGTGGTACAAGTTGTAATTGTGAGAACTTGATGTTTCCAATTACATTTAGGGAATTTTAATAGGATTAGAATTATCAGTTTTGGGAAGGGAATTTCATGTAATAAATAGTAGCTAATAACACATGAAAAACCCTAGCCAATAGCTGAACAACACACAAAAGAAACAACAGCCATGAACTTTTTCTCTTCTTCTCTCTCGACTTAATCTTGAAGAAGAACCCTAGCCGCCACTTAGAATTTCTGCTAGCACAGAAAGCTATGTGCTTGAGTATTCCTCTGTGTGGATTACTATTAGAGATTATCACACACTGTGATTATAGTGGGTAGACGTCCAACTCACGTGGAGGTTGATCACAAGGATTGCTGGATCATGCCTTAACTTGAAGAAGAAAATTTTGTTCTTCGCACGATCACTTAAAGGTAAAAGTTGTTGCCTTTATTGCCGTTATGTCTTGTTTTCCACACTTAGAAGAGTCCTGGGAGGGTATCTCAATTTATTTTCTGCTACGCCATATGAGATACGAGCCTGAGATACCCAGCATTGATAGCGCGACAATCCACGCACATACGCCATGTCCCATCCTTTTTGGGCACCAAGAGAACCGAAACCGCACATAGGCTTAGGCTCTCTCTCATATGTCCCTTCTCAAGTAATGCCTCTACTTGTTTTTACAATTCCTTGGACTCCTCCAAGTTGCTTCTATATGTTGGTCGGTTGGGGATGACGACTCAGGACACAAAGTCGATTTGATGCTTAATCCTTCTTATGGGTGGTAGTCCTCTGGGCACCTCTTTTGGAAAACTGTCTTCAAATTCTTGAAGAATAACTGCAATTTCATTAGGCAAAGACAATGTAGAATCATTAGTAAAAACATAAGTACCTTTGCATAAAAGAATAATAATCGGTTCCTTAGTTTCTATAGCCTCTATGACCTCACTTTCTTTTGTAAAGTAATTCACTCTTCTTTTACCTCCCCTCTCTTGTCCTTGCTCACTCCTATCCTTGATTGTTAAAGATACTTGTTTGTCCATCCTTTCTCTCAACTCTTTTTCTTTTCTCTCTTGTTCTTTCCTCTCAATTTCTTGTTTTTGTTTGACATCTTACACTCCTTTCTTCTTTTCTTTTTCCTTCATGATTCTTTGATCTTTGTTCACCTCACTAGGGGCCATGGGAGTGAGGGTAAACTTAGTTCCCTCATTGAGTAGGGAATTAGTATTCTTCCTTCCATCATGCTTTACGTGCCTATCATATTGCCAAGGCCTCCCTAGGAGCAAGTGACCCGCTTGCATGGGTACCACATCACATAGCACATTATCCTTGTACTTTCCCATCTCAAAAGACATAAAAACTTGTTTATTTACTCTCAATTCCCCGCTATTGTTCAACCATTGTAATTTGTAGGGCTTGGGGTGTTTAATCCATCTCATGTCCAATTCTTCAACTAAGTTTGTACTAATCACGTTAGTACAACTTCCATTATCCAAAATGACACTATAAGGAGTCATGTTGATTAGACACCTAGGATAGAAAATGTTCTCTCTTTGTTGGTGATCTTGATCTTCAATGGCTTGTGAATTCAATGGCCTTCTTGTGACTCCTACCAAAAAGTATTCTTAATCAACAACTTCCCCTTCATCACTTTCCTCTTCCCCATTTCCCTCTTGGTCTCCTTAGTACCTTTCTTCCTCTTCTTCTTCACCGATAGAAACCTCACTATAGGGATTAGTATACATCGTTTTCTTGCTTGGATACTCATGGGAAGTATGTGCATATCCAATGCACTTAAAACACTTAATATCCCTATTCTTTTGTGGCCTCTCCATAGCTTTTCCCTGGTCTTTATTCTAACCTTCCTTAGGCTTCCAATCCTCGCTAAGCTTCCAATCCTCTCTAGGTTTCCAACCCTCCCTTGGTTTGTTGAAGTCCCTTTTGAAATGGCTTAAGGGCTTCATTCTTCTTAATTGGCATCTTGCTAGTAGTGTTGCGGTTTAGAAGTGGTGGTCTAGTAAATGCCTTCCTCATTAATTACCTCTTAATCTTCATAGCAACATGTACCATATCCTCCAATCGTTCATAGGGGTGCAACTCTACCAAATTGGAAACTTCCCTATTTAATCCTCCCAAGAACTTTGCCCTTGTTACCCTAGGATCCTTATTGATTTGAGCTCTCATCAACATTACTTCCATCTCTTTATGGTAATCTTCTACACTCTTGTTCCCTTGCTTGAGTGATTGGAGCTTTTGGTAAAAATCATTGTAGTAATAGTGTGGTATAAACCTAGCCCTCATCATATCTTTCAACAAATTCCAACTACCCACGGTTTTCACTCCCATTTATCACTTTTGAACACTAACTTATTCCCACCAAACTAACGCATACTCCAAAAATCCCAAGATAGCCAACCTCACATTTAACCTCTTACTATAGGTATGACTTTTTAGGAAGATCTCTATCGTGCTCTCCCACACGAAATATACTTCGGGGTCACTCTTGCCATAGAATGTGGGCACTTTTAATTTAATGTGATTCAACTCCCTCTCATCATCATTTCTTTCTCTCCTACCTCCTCTATTACTCCATCCTCTATTGGGTTCCCCAAAGGCTTCAACTTGTTCCCCCTCATACCATTCATCAACTCCCTCAAACTCTCTTTCTAACCCCTTTAGGTTGTTCCCACCATTCTTTCCTTGAACCCTACCATGTTCCCCTCTCATACCATGTCTTCCCTCTCTCATAGGAGCTTGTTGGAATCCCCCGATAAAGTGCTCATCCCACTATTCCCCTTGTTCGGCATTTAACGGAGGGGTATGGGCATCACCATCCCTCATCCTAGGGCTAAGTACTTCAAATCGTTCTTGGCCTCTCCTTTGTGCAACGGTAGAAGATTGTCCAAGATGTTTTATCAATTCCCTTATCATGTTTTGAAACTCACTCTACATAGTCCTCATCATAGCTTGCAAGTCATCACACAAAACCTTAGCATCAATTTGTTCTTTTTAGGTCTACTAGGTCCACTTGGGTTAGGCCTAAAGAACTCTTGATCATGGGCCATGGTGGTGGAATATTTACTTATTTATACCTGCAAAACAAAAGAGATTGGAAAGAAAAATAGATCCTCACTTTGCTTTCTTATGTGTTGGCTTTCTAAGGTTAGTCACTCCACGCTCGTGTTTGCTCTCTTAGGCTCTTTTAGTAATAGGCTCACCCTCTTACCTTTTTTCTCAATATTCAAGCCTTCTTGTTTAATCCCAATTCTCCCCAATAGCTAAAGATTTTGTCCAACTTAGTGAATCACACAAATCAATGGATTTTTCCAATTAGAGGGTCTTAGGGGAATTTCAACAAACACTTGTTGGGCACTTCAAGTAAATAAGTTTTAATCAAGAATTTCAAGAAATGTGGACTCAATCAACACAAGAACAAATACTTAGATGCATAAAGAAACACTTCTAACCAAGAAACAAACAAGAGTTAGCAAGAACAAAGAAACAAGAACAACTAGAAACAACTAATATATTTTCTATGTCAAGGATTAAATCCTTTGAGAAAATATCTAAGGATTAATTTTTTGTTCAAGTTAAAATAACCATTTAATTTGTAGAAAAAATATTTTTCTTGTTAAAAACATTCCCAAAGACTTTGGTCTTTGAGAAAACGTGCACATAGGTCCCAAAAATAAATAGCATACTAGAAAACAGTAGACGTTTTCATGCTCTTCTATTTTTAAACCTAAGTGCCTATATAATAAAATTAAACACATTAATTAAATGGTCTTGTTTAATCCTAAAACCCCTTACTAATATTTTTCATGCAAAAATATTCCTTGAATATTAACTATTGCAAAATATTAACTTCGCCTAGTATGGACCAAAAAAAAACGCAAGAAAAATTACAAGGAAAAAATAAAAAATTTCTCCTTGGTCCATTGCACCTGCCACACTGGATCATGCACCTATCTGCACTGTGGTCCACTGCACTCGCAGCACAGAACTAAGACCCATAAGAAACCAGCACGTGGACTGGCCTTCCAGACCCTAGCCGACGCCGGTTCCAACACCCCAAGCCAGCACCAATTCCGATCTGGATGCTTGATCTTGCAATGTTTTTTTGCGAATTTCTTCTGTGAATTTCCCCTATTTTTCTGCACAGTTTCTAGCTTTGATGGCTCTCCGATTTCAAACAAAATACAAGGAAATCAACCAAAACCAACAATCGCCTATACCCATAAACATTGGGCTTACACAATTTTCTAAGAAAAATAATAAATTACAAATCTCTTATACCTCCACCCACGAGGTTTAACAGAGAATCTATCCATACTATAAAAAGCGAAGGATCACAATTTTAATCACAAATATGTGTCCAGTTTTATTCATCTAGATGCATGCTTCTTATATTTTCATAAAAGCTTCATTCTCTTATACCAATTGAACGCATAGAAAATGGAAAACACAGGGCACACAGCAGAAGCGAAGATAAAAAACTGGAAAAACAAAGTATATGCTTCTAGCTTCGTCAGACCACAAATGCATACTCAAGTCGTAGAGTACAAATCCACGCTGTAGCAGTAGTAGTCTAAGTTTCTACCATATAGTACTTTTAGAAACTACTACTACAAGTCCTGTACTACGCATTCGAAATACACTTATGTCATGAAGTGAGTGGACTACTCACTGGCTAAAGGTAAGCCATTCCCCATTTAGAATTCACAACATAATAACCTAGACATGATGAGATTCACATTCTCATCAATCGGTTAAAAACGAATGTTTATGTGTTAAGTAACCCGTCATCCATACCTTACTGTGAAAGACCTCCATTCACATGGACCACTTATTTAAACATAATGGGTCTTTTCCAAACCTAATGGTGCACAAATAAAATTATAAATTCACAAATAATTTTTAAAAATAAATTATTTTATTAAAACATTCAATTTTTACATCAGAAACCTAGTTTAAGAGGGCATACGTCCCAACAATCTCCCACTTGTACTCTAAGACTAAGTAAGTCTGTAGGTGCCCACTTTTATGGCGTCTAAGTGTTTCTTGAAGACACTCTCAGCTAAAGGCTTGGTGAATGGATCTACTAGATTGTTCTTGGAGGCAATCTATTCCACCACAACTTCCCGTCTTTGGATGAAATCTCGGATCAGGTGGTACTTCTTCTCGATGTGCTTCCCCTTCCTGTCGTTCCAAGTTCTTTTGATTGTGATACTGCTCCAGTGTTGTCGCAATACATAACAATTGGTCTATCCATGTATGGCACGACTCCAAGTTCTAAAAGGAAATTTCAGAGCCAAACTGCTTCTTTAGATGCCTCCGAAGCTACCACATACTCAATTTCCATGATTGAGTCAGCAATGCAAGATTGCTTGATACTCTTCCATGAAATAGCTCATCTAGACAAGGTGAAGATATATCCACTAGTGGATTTTCACTCATCCTTATTCGACTGGAAGTCTGAGTCTATGTATCCTGTAGGAACCAAGTCATCAGCCTTGTAAACTAGCATATAATCTCTCGTTCCTTTGGGGTACTTGAGTATATGCTTTACAACTTGCCAATGAACCTCCCCAAGATTTAACTAATAGCTAACCAAGCCAACAGCAAAGCAGATACCTGACCTAGTACCCAACATGGTGTACATGAGACTTCCCACAGCAGAAGAGTAGGGAATCCTACTCATTCTGTCCTTTTCTTCTTAAGATTTAGGACAGTCACTTGAAGAAAGTGACAACCCATGCCTGCAAGGGATTAGAGTTCCCTTGCATGAGTTCATGCTGTACTTGGCCAGCATCTTGTCAATGTATGCCACTTGGGATAATCTTAACATTCTCTGCTTCCTGTTTCTAAGAAGTCTAATCTTGAGAATGTATTGGCTTCTCTCAAGTCCTTCATACTGAATTGACTAGACAGCCAAACCTTTATAGATGACAATGACCCTACATCATTTCCAATGAGTAGAATGTCATCCACATATAAGATAAAAAAAAAACCACATTAATGCCTTCAAGTTTCCTGTACACATATGGTTCATCCTCGTTTTGAGCAAAACCATAAAACTTTACAGTCTCATCAAAACGAATGTTCCATGCCCTTGATGCTTGCTTAAGTCTATAAATGGACTTCTTAAGCTTCCAAACCATATGTTCTTCGCCTTTCGCAATAAAGTCTTTCGGTTGGGACATATAGATGTCTTCACTAAGATGGCCATTTAAAAATACCGTCTTGATATCCATTTGCCATATCTCAGTCATAATGACATGTGATGACAAGGAAGATACGGATGGACTTAAGCATGGCTACCGAGGAAAAAGTTTTTTTATAATCGATTCCCTCTTTCTAAGTATACTCTTTTGCCGCAAGCCTAGCTTTGAAGGTTTTCACCTTCCCATCTACTCCCCTCTTTCTCTTGTATACCCACTTACACCCTATAGGTTTTATTCGTTCAGGTGAAGCTATAAGATCCCAAACCTGATTGAGATACATAGACTCAATTTCGGCTTTCATTGCTTCATGCCACAGATTTGCATCAGTATCAGTAATAGCCTTCTCATATCTAGTAGGGTCTTATTCCTGACGGTCGGAGACCAGCTTGAAACCTTCTCCAGTCCATCTCTCTGGAACCCTAGATACTCTCCTACTATGATGAGGCTCCATATGTACAAGCTCTTGAGGCTGTGCCTCTTCTTGTTCCATAATCGATCCAGATGAAGTTGCTTTCGAAGATAACTTCTCCTCTACTTTCAACCTAGTTGAACCTTTCGTGGAAGTACTTTGATCATCCTCTAAGTATCTAACATTGGTACTAACCAGTACCTTCTGCTTTTTAGGATGATAAAAGTAACCACTTTTTGCCCCTTTTGGATACATAACAAAATAACATAATTCTAATTTTGGTTCCGACTTATCTCCCTTGACCAGTACATAAGCTGGACAACCCCATATCATAAGATGATTCAGACTTAGCTTACGCCCAGTCCACATCTCATAGGGAGTCCTAGGTATTGACTTGGAAGGTACCAAGTTCAGAATATATGCCACTATTTTCACGGCATATCCCCAAACAAACACTGGAAGAGTAGCATGAGACATCATGCTTCAAACCATTTCCATTAATGTCCTATTCCTTCTCTCAGCTACTCCATTCTGCTAGGGTGTCCCCAACGCAAAGAATTGGGATACTATCCCATAATGTACCATATAGTCCTTGAATTCACCAAGGAGGTACTCTCCACCATGATCCGATCGTAAGGTCTTGATCAATTTACCTGTCTGACGCTCCACTTCAGCCTTAAACTCTTTGAACTTGTCAAAAGAGTTAGACTCGCATCTCATCAGGTAAACGTAGCCAAACCTTGTACAATCATCCGTGAAAGTGATGAAGTACTCAAAATCTCCTCTAGCTGGTGTAGATAGGGGACCACACACATCAGTATGAACAAGACTCAATACCACCTTGACTCTATCCGCCTTAGGGACAAATGACCTTTTGGTCATCTTTCCCATTAGGCAGGACTCACACTAAGGCCAATTTTTCAATCTCAATGAGCCCAAGTTCCTATCATGGATCAACCTCTAAATCCTAGTTGAGTTGATATGCCCCAACCTTAGATACCAAAGATAAGAGTCATTGACATTGGTCTTTCTCTTCCTTGTTAAAAATTCAGATCGAGCGTTATTTAATTGATTGTTAATAGGGTTTAAGAAAAATAGATTCCCATACATGTGCCCAGTACATTAAATTTCTCCATCTCTACTGATAGAAATACCAAAACAGAAAGATACAAATATCCTTGATTTATTAGTTTTGCAACCGAAATCAAATTCTGTCTAAATCCAGGTACATATAATATATCTTTCAAAACTACTATTCTATTACAATCAAATGCAAGATCTAGCACTCCCACTGCAAGGGCCTAAACTTGTGTTCCATTTCCCACACGTAGTCCATGTTCACCTTTCTGGAGTCTTCCAATCTTTCTAAACCCCTACAAGAAGTTACAAATGTGATCAGTGGCACCTGAATCAACAATCCAAGTGGAAGTTGATCCAACCATTGATATAAA
This sequence comes from Voacanga thouarsii, assembly GCA_026120185.1. NCBI lineage: Eukaryota > Viridiplantae > Streptophyta > Magnoliopsida > Gentianales > Apocynaceae > Voacanga > Voacanga thouarsii. Next base: position 2,700,702 of record JANUWF010003368.1, read on the forward strand.
TTCTAGATAGAAAATATTACCTGTGGGGTTTTTCTTGGCTTGAAGATCTGGACACTCTTTTTTCCAGTGTCCCTTCAATCCACACTTGAAGCACTTGCCTTTGGGTTTGTCTTTGGGCTGGGTCTTAGGCTGGACTGCTGCATTCCCCTTCTTCTTCTCGAACTTCCTGGGCTTGGACCCAGTTCTAGAAGATGAAGCCTTAGCAATCATTGCCTTAGATTGTAGCTTCATGACCTTCTCCACCATCTGGAGCGCCTTTATTAACTCAATCAAACCCATGTTCAACTTGTTCATGTTATAGTTCAACTTGAACTGAGTAAAGGAACCTGGTAGAGATTCGAAAACCATGTCCACTTGGCTCTCGGGGTCAATGACAGCCCCTAAGATTTCTGCCTCCTCAAAAGTAGCAATCATGTTGAGCATATGCTCTCTGACTGATGCTCCCTCAGCCATCTTAGTGTTAATGATGGTTCGAAAAGCCTCCTACCTTGCGGGCCGGCTCTTACCCGCAAACATCGTGGCTAATAATTGGGTTATGTCATACACAGTGGTCATGTGCTCATGTTTGGATTGGAGCACATTAGACATGGAGGCCAACATGTAACAACGAGCCATCTCGTCAGCCTTTTTCCATGCCTTCTTAGCCTCACGCTCCTCGGCGGTGGAATCCTCCCCGATAACAAGGTAAGTTTCATAAAGGACATACTTATACTCTTCCGCTGTGAGTATTATATCCAGGTTCCTTTTCTAGTCCAAATAATTTGGTCCCATTAGCTTATTCTCTCAGAGAATAACGGCCAATGGACTAAAAGAACCTCCCACTATTTCTGAAAAATCGAAAAATAAAAGGAAAAAGATTCAGTTTGTGAAAACAAAACAAATATGTGCACTTTATCCTTATTATCAAAATAGATAATAATCAATTTGGCTCTTAGGAAAACTAACATAGCTTCTTGGGAAGATTAATAGACTCCTAAGCTAAGTGTGTTAACCACCAAAAATTAATTTCCCTTATAGGTAATGATCTAGAAGATAACTCCATTGAGGGGATGACCGTTTTCTCTCATTTCCTATGGACATACCTCGCACTATGACCTCCAACGAGAGGCTGGCCAATCATAGTACGTGCCCCGGGTTATTAATTGTATCCCCCCATTAGATCTAAATCCGTGTGGTATCCCCATCCTATATAGGTTCACTACTAAGGTGACGCGAGGGGACCTACGATCTCTAATGATGATCGTGATGGAAGCCATGGGGCCGTTGAAACCCCTCTCCTACTTAGTCTTTTAAAATAAGGGTTTTCTGAAAAATATCCTTTTGAAAATTTCCATTAAGTTTTCCCTTAACTCAAAAATAAAAAGTCTAGGTCCATAAAAATCTCTATGACAAGGGTTATATCCTTTGAGAGTTTTTCCCATGGACTAATTTTATTTAAGTTAAAAACTTAATAATCTCAAAAATTTTCCAATTAAAACTTTCTAGAGACTTTGGTCTCAAGTTTATTTAACAAAACAATTTTTCTTGTGCCAAACTAAAACAAAATGGCTTTTGATTTTAACCTTACAAAAATATCTAAATCCAGCATATTTTCTATGTCGAGGATTAAATCCTTTGAGAAAATATCTAAGGATTAATTTTTTGTTCAAGTTAAAATAACCATTTAATTTGTAGAAAAAATGTTTTCCTTGTCAAAAACATTCCTAAAGACTTTGGCCTTTGAGAAAACGTGCACATAGGTACCAAAAATAAATAGCATGCTAGAAAATAGTAGACGTTTTCATGCTCTTCTATTTTGAAACCTAACTGCCCAGATAATAGAATTAAACACATTAATTAAATAGTCTTGATTAATCCTAAAATCCCTTACTAATATTTTTCATACAAAAATATTCCTTAAATATTAACTATTGCAAAATATTAACTTTGCCTGGTATGGACCAAAAAAAAAATGCAAGAAAAATTACAAGGAAAAAATAAAAAATTTCCCCTTGGTCTACTGCACACCCCCCACACTGGATCATGCACCTATTTGTACTGTGGTCCACTGCACCCGCAGCACAGAACCAGGACCCATAGGAAACCAGCGCATGGACCGGCCTTCCAGATCCTAGCCGGTGCCGGTTCCAACACCCTAAGCCGGCGCCAGTTTCGGTCTGGATGCCTCTTCCTGCAGTTTTTTTCTACGAATTTCCCTTATTTTTCTACACAACTTTTGGCTTCAATGGTTCTTCAATTTCAAACCAAATACAATGAAATCAACCAAAATCAACAATCGCCTATACCCATAAACATTGGGCTTACACGATTTGCTAAGAAAAATAGTAAATTGCAAATCTCCTATACCTCCACCCGCGAGGTTTAATAGAGAATCTATCCATACCATAAATAGCAAAGGATCACAATTTTAATCACACATATGTGTCCAGTTTTATTCATCTAGACGCATGCTTCCTATATTTTCACAAAACCTTCATTCTCTGATACCAATTGAAGGCATAGAAAATGAAAAACACAGGGCACGCAGCAGAAGCGAAGATCAAAAATTGGAAAAACAAAGAACAAGGGAACTCCTGGGCAGAGCCGGCGCCGGCTCCGGCAGTCTTAGCCGGTGCTGGTTAAGCTCTGTACAGGTTCCGAGGTTTTAAAAAATTTTACCTCTTTTTCTCGTTCTAATAATTAACTGGACTGGAATGTGTGCCATCGGGGTTGGTACACTGGTGGAAGCCTCTAGTGCGATTTTTGCAAACTTCCTGCTCCGTCTTTGCATGTAGGTGAACGCCAATCCCTTGATCTTCCAGTATATGGCCTGCCTAAATCCGTTTGGTGAACAACTACAGACTAAGGAACCTTTTTCCTGGAGAGAGAGAGAGACGTCTGGCTTTTTCACAGAGAAGAAGCCGTCTTAGAGAGTGTATGTCTTGACAACCACGTTGTTTCCAATCCACCTGTTTAACCTAAATAAAACTCTAGATTAAACTGGACTGAGCCATTGGACCCTTAGTTTAACCTTTTGGGCTTAATTAATTATTCTAATTAAAACCAACCTAATGGCCCAATAAATAATTAATTTTTCAGCCTAAATAAACTAGTCCAATTAATAACCTATATTAATTTAGTACCAGGTTAATCTTTAATTATTCAAATTAGGTCAAAGTCCTAAATAATTAATTAACCCACCAAACTAATTTTATTAATTTTCTCTCCATGAACCTTTATTTTATTCTAACCCAATAATTAAATCAGACTATATAAATAAAATAAATTTAATTTAATTTAAAATTAATTCCTTAGCCCGTATTTAATTAAGACTTACAGTCTATACTGAGGACCAAAAGACACACTGTCTTGGCTACCAAAATGACCAAAATACCCTTGTCATATAAATAGCTGTATTTTGCATTTTAAATATTTCCTAATATCACCATAAGGAAATATTGATCCCAAGGACAGTGCTGCATTAGCAAAGTCTCCGACCTATAGGTGTAATGACTAAAATACCCCTCTATACATCGCCATACATTTAGAGAGGAAGAAGTGTACTAACACCTCTCTAAATGACATCTACCATCCTTAGGCCTCTAGTCCAATAATCCACGACTTCCTGGGTTGTTTCCGCTTTCCAAGGGAGCTATCCTAAAGCAAACATCCAAGTCATGTTTCCCAGTGCCTTGGATATTTGCCCTACAATAGAATCTATCTTAACTAACTAGTCACACATACCCAGCATGTATATTAGCCCTACGATAGAATTTCAACTATAGCATATCAAAGTATATGCTTCTAGCTTCGTTAGACCACAAACTCTTACTCAAGTCGTAGAGTACTAGTCCACGCTGTAGCGGTAGTAGTCTAGGTTTCTACCATATAGTACTTTTAGAAACTATTACTACACGTCATATTCTATGTATTCGAAATACAATTATGTCATGAAGTGAGTGGACTACTCACTGGCTAAAAGTAAGCTATTCCCCATTTAGAACTCACAACATAATAACCTAGACATGATGAGATTCCCATTCTCATCAATTGATTAAGAACGAATGTTTATGTGTTAAGTAACCCGTGATTCATACCTTACTATAAAAAAGTTCCATTCACATGGACCACTTACTTAAACACAATGGGTCTTTTCCAAATGTAATTGTGCACAAATAAAATTGTAAATTCGCAAACAATTTCTGAAAATAAATTCTTTTATTAAAACATTCGATTTTTACATCAGAAACCTAATCTAATAGGGCATACATCTCAACAGTCCCAATATCTCAAGGAATGAAAATTAAGAATCAAAGTTCCCAACTATAGCTAAAAGCATTCTCATGGAACATTTATCAAACACCTTGGCTGCAATCCCGTCACTCAAAACCAACCAATATTTTCACTCAAATTCAAGCCCATTTTCACTACAATCACAAGATAAATTTGTTCCCAAGCAATATACTAACTTCAAGGAGCAATTTTCTCAAAGAAAAATGAAGAAATAGCAAAGATAACATGACATTTTTGTAGCATTTTTTTAAGTTACGAAATTTCTCTTATTTTTCTTCAACTTTGTGGGGCTCCTTTTCTTGCTTCCCAACTTTATTTGGAATCAAAGCATTCCTTGCTCTGATACCAAACTATTTGATATGATTTTAAGTGGTCTTTTTCTTGGTGTTGTGGGTGGTTTAGTTGGTTATGAGTTCAGCTCTTCTTATGGGACCAAAACAGTGAATTTATTGAGACAAAAAGGAGAAATTAAACTAACAATCTACCCTCTATCAAACCCCTAAAGAACTAGGCTTCAAAGACCCTTAAGAATAGTAGAAAGTTCTATTATAATCTTACCCCAATATCCTTGAAGCAACAAAGGAAAACAAGAACAAAAAGAATAGAGAAAATAGGCACCCAAATAATAGAATTCAAACAAATCTTAGAAGAGAAAAACAACTAAGACACATTGAAAGAAACCACATTGGATTATCCAAAAGATTTTATAGACTCATTCATAAGAAGGACTAAGCCTTAAGCATGATCTTGAACAAGATGAATAAGGAGGCTAGGGCCTCTCAAGATTCTCTCTTCAAATTTGAATAAAGTGTGTGAATTGTGTTATCAAATCACTAAAAGTTTTATTTATACTACCCTAACCATAGCTAAGTAATCCCTGAGGTTCTAATACAATTTAAGGCCTTAATAGGTCTTTACAAAACATTTAAAATGGAGGAAAATCAGAGAAAATATAAAAAACGCAAGGCAGCCATCGGCTGCCCAGCCTGGATCCGGCGCCGGCTAGGGCTCTTGAGCCGGCGCCGATTGTGCGATGTTTTCGGGCCATCGTTGTGCAGGTTGAAGTCGACGCCGATTCGGCTGCTTGGGCAGGCGTCGACTGTCCATTGGAAGGCCACTTTTTGGTCAAATTTCATCCGTCTTTGTTGCCGACTTGAGTTTTTCTTAGGGTCCTTCTTGGATAGTCATCAAAATGAACTCCTAGCTAGCTTCCTCAACCTTCCAACCCTCTTCCATCCTCAAGCATAGTTTTATGAGCAATTGAAAATCATCTTGAAGCTTCTTAGTCCTTGATCTTTTCATCAGTCCTTGTCCTTGCATGGTCACGCCTCCCCTTCCTTAATCTTTACCTCCATGATGAAGTGGAGTCTCTTCAGCCAGGGTCAGCTCATGTCGCAAATTTAGCACAAAAAATGAATTTTTGAGTAGAATTTGGTAACTATTTTTTGGGAACTGATTTAGAAAACATTTTTTGGCCATCTAAACTCCTATAAATACAAAATTTTAGAAAGTAGTTTTGAGTTTTTCAATGTAATATCTTTAGAAAACTACAAGAGAAACAAAAAGAATAAGAAGGATCAAGGAAATCTTGGAGAAAAAGAGAAGCTTTATCAAGAAGATTGTAAAAAAGAAGGGGATTATGCTTGTCTATGAGTTTTTCTTCCATCTTTCTTTGTACTTCGGTTTTGTTAAAGTTGAACTTATATGTTTTAATTGTATTTAGAGTATATTTTTGAATTTTTGATTTTGTATTAATTTTAGCTTTTTAATCACTTGGTTATTATTTATTTAATTGAATGATCTTCCTTTCTAATAGACTTGAAAAATGAAGTTAGGAGTGTTTTCAACTTAATTGATTTCATATTTGTTATGTCTTAGCTAGATTGAAAAAGAAAGTTAAGAATAAGAACTCAAGTAATTCAAAAATTGGTTGATTTCACCTAGAATATAAGTCTATTGGCTAGTTTCATGTTCGTATCACCTAGCATATAGGGGTATTTATCAAAGACTAAGTTTAATGCTTCTTTTAAGTAAGATTAGTGAGATACAATGTATCTATTAAGTTACTAAGAAGATATGGAATGATGGATTGCAAACGAAGTGATTCTAGTTTATTTTTCATGGTTCCAGAATGATAATTAATTGAGATAATTGCTAATCAATCATTGTCATAATTTCATATATTTCTATTTTTTTTACATGTCTTTTCTCCTTATTCTCAATCCTTGATTATCCTTGTGACTTTTCTTGTGTGAATTTGATCTATTCTCCAGTATATTAGAGTATTAGGTTAGTGTTCTATTTATTCCTTTATTTTATTTGCTAAACAATAAAGATTTGGGTAAAGTAATGTGAGAGCCTAAGTTATTATGGATTCGATACTTGTTATTCTCTATACTATATGATAGGTAAACTTGCTCCTTTGTATGATTTTAGTGGTTAGCATTTTAATTGAAACTTGATTAATTGTGGCCCCTTATTGTTAATTTTTCCAACACTAAAAAAATACGCATCAAGTTTTTAGCGTCATTGCTGGGGATGGGCACTATTGGAAACACTCAAGTCTTGTTGATTTAGCACTTGTTGTATTCGTAAATATCACTAACTTTTGTTTTTAGGTACTTCAACAATATTTACGCCTTTTTCTAAGTATATGCTTTTGTTTGTGATTTGTTTGAATTTTTACTATTTTCATTTTTATTTTCGATTTGATTTTTATTTTTCTTTGAGTGAGAAGTTGACATCATCATGGACAATTATTTTTTGTGCAAAATCAAAGAAGCTACAATTATGATAGATTGGCAAGATTACAAGCTCACATTGATATTTTTAGTGAGATGTTATTAGAAGCATTAGTGAATTCTTTTGTTACCAATACAAATTTATCTGTTAAGTGGTATGAAGAAGTTTCCCAATGATTGAGTGACCAAAGGACACAATTAACTAAGATCATTTAGAAGACTCATGAAAAACTTTCATTAAGCACACTGGAAATGCAGCAAAACAAGAGAAGTCGTACAGTAAGCAACCGGCGCTAGTTGGGATACTAGAGGCGGCGCCGACCTTTCCCCAAAAAGCTAATCTGATGATTTTTGAGTCTTTCTTGGATCAAATTGGTACCACTCGCTTTTGGAGCCTAATAATGCCATAGATGATGTGTGGAGCTTAACATGCCTCAAAGAGTTGGATTTATCAATGATTCATCATAAGAATTCCTTGGAGGATGTTGATAAATTATATCATTCACTCCATTCAAAGGGAGGTATTTTGGTATTTGTAGATGCACTGGAAATAAATTTCTTGATCCCATCTTTAGGAAATCAAATACTAGGTTTTAAGGAGAATTTTAATCGTGAAAATTCGTTTGAAGGAAAATGGTTTGAATAAAGTCTTCTTGGACAAGCTCTTCTTTCTCTTCTTCAAGTTCCCTATTTTAAGGAAGCTTATTGCTCTTAGGGAGTATTGCTTAACTTTCTACCCTTTTATTATTTTTTGTCCCATTAGAGATACTTTATTATGTTAATTTTTTGACAATAAGGACATTATCTAGTTTCAGCGTGGAAGAGTGGTTTGGTTATATTCTTTGTCCAAGTTTTCATTAATTTTCTTTGTGTTTCTTAAAATTTGGAGCTGATTTCAAAATTTTTGGAATTTGAAATTGAACATTTTTTGAAATCTTTGGGTAAACTATGAGCTACAATTTCTAGATTTTTTACTATTATGGTATTGTCATTGTTTTCTTTTGGTATAAGAATTTGGTTTAAGACTTATTTGGTTAAGTTTGGTTTTGTGCAAAATTGTATATTTTGTATGATATAGGATAAGTTTTGAGAATTTGAATTAACCTTACTTATGTTTTAGTAGATGTTGTGGCATTTTATTTCTTGATGATTGATATTGATTTTGTGATGAAATATAAGTAGGAAATTCTGGTTGATTTTTGTTTTATGTTGTTCTAAACTAGTCATTATTCTCATTTTAAGTAAATAGGGACTAGAGAGGTGAAATCATGAGAAGAAAAAATTCACTTTATATTTTCATTTCTTTAAGAGTAAAAAAAAAAAATGTATTCATCTATTCTAGAAAAAAAGAGGAGAAAAAAGTCTAGAAATACAAAGCGCATGTTCTATAGAGAAAAACAACGAGTGAATGTTGAAAAAAAAACTTTTATTGAAAAGGGGGCCAATATAGAAAGAAGTAGCTATTAGGATGTATGCCCTCTTAGACTAGGTTTCTAATGTAAAAATCGAATGTTTTAATAAAAGAATTTATTTTCAGAAATTATTTGTGAATTTACAATTTTATTTGTGCACAATTACGTTTGGAAAAGACCCATTATGTTTAAGTAAGTGGTCCATGTGAATGGAGGTCTTTCATAGTAAGGTATGGATCACAGGTTACTTAGCACATAAACTTTTGTTCTTAACCGATTGATGAGAATGGGAATCTCATCATGTTTAGGTTATTATGTTGTGCATTCTAAATGGGGAATGGCTTACCTTTAGCCAGTGAGTAGTCCACTCACTTCATGACATAAGCATATTTCGAATATATAGAACAGGACCTGTAGTAGTGGTTTCTTAAAAGTACTATACGGTAGAAACTTAGACTACTACTGCTACAGCATGGACTAGTACTCTACAACTTGAGTATGAGTTGGTGGTCTGACGAAGCTGGAAGCATATACTTTGATATGCTATAGTTGAGGTTCTAACGTAGGGCCAATATACTTGCATGTTGGGTATGTATGACTAGTTAGTTAAGACAAACTTGTACAAAATAGTTTCTATACTATATCGCCCCTTGTAGTTGTCTGAATGATCTGAATATCCAGGGCCCTAGAACATGACTTGGATGTTTGCTTTAGGGTAGCTCCCTTGGAAAGCGGAAACAATCCAGGAGGTCGTGGATCATTGGACTAGAGGCCTAAGGATGGTAGATGTCATTTAGAGAGGTGTTAATACAATTCTTCCTCTGTTAATGTACGGCTATGTATAGAGGGGTATTTTAGTCATTACACTTGTAGGTCGGAGACTTTGCTAACGCAACATTGTCCTTGGAGTCAATATTTTCTTATGGTGATATTAGGAAATATTTAAAATGCAAAATATAGCTATTTATATGGCAAGGGTATTTTAGTCATTTTAGTAGCAATGCAGTGTGTTTTTTGATCCCCAGTATAGACCGTGAGTCCTAATTAAATACGGGTTAAGGGATTGATCTTAATTGAAATTATTTTATTTAAGTAACCTAATTTAATTATTGGGCTAGAATAAATAATGGTCCATAGAGAGAGAATTAATTAAATTGGTTTGGTGGTTAATTAATTATTCAGGGCTTTGGCCCAATTTGAATAATTAGGGATTAACCTGGGACTAAATTGATTTAGGCTTATTTAATTGGACTGGTTTATTTGTGCTGAAAAATTAATTATTTATTGGGCCATTGAGTTGGTTCTAACTAGAATAATTAATTAAGCCCAATAGGTTAAACCAAGAGTCCAATGGCCCAATCCAGTTTAATCTAGGGTTTTTTTATTTATGTTAAATAGGAGGATTGGAAACAACATGGTTGCACATGAGAGACGGCTTCTTCTCTGTGGAATAGCCAAACGTCTCTCTCTCTCTCTCTCCAGAAAATTCCCTAACTCATTAGTTGTTCACCAAACGGTAGTTAGGTAAGTTATATACTGGAAGACCGAAAGTTTGGCGTTCACATACATGCAAAGGCAGAGTAGAAGGCTTGCAGGAATCGCACCAGAGGCTTCTACCAGTACACTTACACTGGTTGCACATGTTTCGGTACAACCGACACTTCGAATGAGGAAAAGAGATAAAATTTTTAAAACATCGGGATTGGGACAAAGTGCAACAAGCACTGGCTAGGGCTGCTCGAGCCGGCGCCGGCCCTGCCCTGGAATCCCTGTTCTTTTTTTCTAGTTTTTTTAATGTTCTCTTCCGGTGCGTGCGCCGTGTTTTCCCGCTTTCCATGCCTTCAATTGGTATCAAAGAATGAAGGTTTTTGTGAAAATATAGGGTGTATGCATCTAGATTAATAAAACTAAACACATATGTGTGATTAAAATTGTGATCCTTTGTTGTTTTGGTATGGATAGATTCATTGTTAAACCTCGCGAGTGGAGGTATATGAATCTGTAATTTACTGTTTTTCTTAATAAATCGTGTAAACCCAATGTTTATGGGTATAGGCAGTTGTTGATTTTGGTTGATTTCATTGTATTTGGTTTGAAATCGGAGAGCCAATGGTACCAGAAGTCATGTAGGAAAATAGGGGAAATTCGCATAAAAGAAAAAAAAAAACTGCAGGAACAGGTTCCAGAACGAAACCTGCGCCGGCTTGGAGTGTTGGAACCGGCATTGGCTTGGCTCTGGAAGGCCGGTCCGTGCGCTGGTTTCTGGAGGGTCCTGGTTCTGTGCAGCAAGTGCAGTGGACCACAGTGTAGATGGGGTGCATGATCTAGTACGGCGGGTGCAGTGGACTAAGAAAATTAATTTTATTTTTCCTTGTAATTCTTCTTGCGTTTTCTTTTAGTTTTGGGGTCCATACCAGGCGAAGTTAATATTTTTGCAATAGTTAATATTCATGGAATATTATTGCATGAAAAATATTAGTAAGGGATTTTAGTATTAAACAAGACCATTAATTAATTAATTAATGTGTTTAATTCTATTATCTGGACACTTAGGTTTAAAAAATAGAAGAGCATGAAAATGTCTACTGTTTTTTAGCATGCTACTTATTTTTTGTACCTATGTGCATGTTTTCTCAAAGACCAAAGCCTTTGGGAATGTTTTGACAAGGAAAGCATTTTTCTACAAATTAAGTGGTTATTTTAACTTGAACAAAAACTAATCCTTAGATCTTTTCTCAAAGGATTTAATCCTTGATATAGAAAAAAATATTGGATTTAGATATTTTTGTAAGTTAAAATAGAAAGCCATTTTGTTTTAATTTTGGCACAAGAAAAATGTTTTGTCAAATAAACTTGAGACCAAAGTCTTTAGAAAGTTTTAATTGGAAAATTTTTTAAATCATTAACTTTTAACTTAAATAAAATTAGTCTATGGGAAAAGCTCTTAAAGGATATAAGCCTTGACATAGAGATTTTTATGGACTTAGACATTTTATTTTGAGTTAAGGGAAAGCTTAATGGAATTTTCAAAAGGATATTTTTCAGAAAACCATTGTTTTAAAAGACTAAGTGGGAGAGGGGTTCCAACGGCCCCACGGCTTCCATCACGATCCTTATTAGAGATCGTGGGTTCCCTCGCGTCACCCTGGGAGTGAACCCGTATAGGATGGGGATACCACAAGAATCTAGATCTAATGGAGGGATGTAATTAATAACCCGGGGCACGTACTATGATCGGCCAGCTCCTCGTTGGAGGTCATAGTGAAAGGTATGTCCATAGGAAATGAGAGGAAACGGCCATCCCCTCGATGGAGTTATCTTCTAGATCATTACCTAGAAGGGAAATTAATTTGGGGTGGTTAACACACTTAGCTTAGGAAACTGTTAATCTTCCCAATAAGCTATGTCAGTTTTCCTAAGAGCCAAATTGATTGTTATTAGTTTTGATAATAAGGATAAAGTGCACATATTTGTTTTGTTTTCACAAACTGAATCTTTTTTCTTTTATTTTTCGATTTTTCAGAAATGGTGGGAGGTTCTTTTAGTCCATTGGCCATTATTCTCCGGGAGAATAAGCTAACGAGACCAAACTATGTGAACTGGAAAAAGAACCTGGACATAATACTCACAGCCAAGGAGTATAAGTATGTCCTGTACGAAACTTGCCCCGTAATCGGGGAGAGTTCCACCACCGAGGAGCGTGAAGCTGAGAAGGCATGGAAGAAGGCCGACGAGATGGCTCATTGTTACATGTCGGCCTCCATGTCTAATGTGCTCCAATCCAAACATGAGCACATGACCACTGCATACGACATAACCCAATCATTAGCCACAATGTTCGCGGATAAGAGCTGGCCCGCAAGGCAGGAGGCTCTTCGAACCATCATAAACACTAAGATGGCTGAGGGAGCATCAGTCAGAGAGTATATGCTCAAAATGATTGCTGTTTTCGAGGAGGTAAAAATCTTAGGGGCTATTATTGACCCCAAGAGCCAAGTGGACGTGGTTCTCGAATCTCTACTGGGTTCCTACACTCAGTTCAAGTTAAAACTATAACACGAACAAGTTGAACATGGGTTTTACTGAGTTGATGAAGAAGCTCCAAATGGCGGAGAAGGTCATGAAGCCACAGTCAAAGGCAATGATTGCTAAGGCTTCATCTTTTAGAACTGGGTCCAAGCCCAGAAAGTTCAAGAAGAAGAAGGGGAATGTAGCGGCCCAGCCCAGAGATAAATCTAAGGGCAAGTGCTTCAAGTGTGGACTGAAGGGACACTGGAAAAAGAAGTGTCCGGATCTTCAAGCCAAGAAAAACCCCATAGGTAATGTTTTCTATTTAGAGTCTATATCAATAATTAGATCAACTTCCACTTGGATTGTTGATTTAGGAGCCACTGATCACATCTGTAACTCCTTGCAGGGATTTAGAAAGATAAGAAGACTCTAGAAGGGCGAACATGGACTACGTGTGGGAAATGGAGCACAAGTTTTGGCCCTTGCAGTGGGAGAGCTGGATCTTATTTTTTATTATAATAGAATAGTGGTTTTGAAAGATATTTTATATGTACCTGGATTTAGACAGAATTTGATTTCAGTTGCAAAACGAATAAATCAAGGATATTCTGTATCTTTTCATTTTGGTATTTCTATTAGTAGAGATGGAGAAATTCTATGTACTGGGCACATATATGAAAATTTATTTTTCTTAAACCCTGTTAACAATCAATTAAATAGCGCTCAATCTGAACCTTTAACAAGGAAGAGAAAGACCAATGTCGATGACTTTTTTCTTTGGCATCTAATGTTGGGTCATATCAATTCAACTAGGATTCAGATGTTGATCTATGCTGGGCCCTTAGGCTCATTGAGATTGAAAAATTAGCCTTAGTGTAAGTCCTGCCTAATGGGAAAGATGACCAAGAGGTCATTTGCCCCTAAGGCGGATATAGCCAAGAAGGTATTGAGTCTTGTTCATACTGATGTGTGCGGTCCTTTATCTACACCAGCTAGAGGAGGTTTTGAGTACTTCATCACTTTCACGGATGATTGTACAAGGTTTGGTTACATTTACCTAATGAGACGCAAATCTGACTCTTTTGACAAGTTCAAAGAGTTTAAGGCTGAAGTGGAGCGTCGGACAAGTAAATTGATCAAGACCTTATGATCAGATCGTAGTAGAGAGTACCTCATTGGTGAATTCAAGGACTATATGGTACATCATGAGATAGTATCCTAGCTCTCTGTGCCGGGGACGCCCTAGCAGAACGGAGTAGCTGAGAAAAGGAACAGGACATTGATGGAAATAGTCCGAAGCATGATGTCTCATGCTACTTTTCTGGTGTTCTTTTAGGGATATGCCCTGGAAACAGTGGTATATATTCTAAACTTGGTACTTTCCAAGTCAGTACCTAGGACTCCCTATGAGATGTGGATTGGGCGTAAGCCAAGTCTTAATTATCTCAGGATATGGGGTTGTCCGGTTTATGTATTGGTCAAGGGAGATAAGTTACAACCAAGATCAGAAATATGCTATTTTGTTAGGTATCCAAAAGGGACAAATGGTGGTTACTTTTATCATCCTAAGGAGTAGAAAGTACTAGTTAGTACCAATGCTAAATACTTGGAGGATGATCAAAGTACTTCCACAAAAGGTTCAACTAGGTTGGAACTAGAGGAGAAGTTATCTTCGGAAGCAACTTCTTCTAACCCGATTGTGAAACAAGAAGAGGCACAGCTTCAAGAGCTTATACATATGGAGCTTCGTCGTAGTGAGAGAGTGTCTAGGGCTCTGGAGAGATGGATAGGAGAAGCTTTCGAGCTGGTCTTCGACCATTAGGAACAAGACCCCACTAGATACGAGGAGGCTATTGCTGATGCAGATGCAAATCTGTGGCATGAAGCAATGAAAGCCGAGATTGAGTCTATGTATCTCAATCAGGTTTGGGATCTTGTAGCTTCACCTAAAGGGATAAAACCCATATGGTGTAAGTGGGTATACAAGAGAAATAGGGGAATAGATGGGAAGGTGAAAACCTTCAAAACTAGGTTTGTAGCGAAAGGGTATACTCAGAAAGAAGGAATCGATTATGAGGAAACCTTTTCCCGGATAGCCATGCTTAAGTCCATCCATCTTCTCCTTGCCATCGCATGTCATTATGACTACGAGATATGGTAAATGGATGTCAAGACAACATTTTTAAATGGCCATCTTAGTGAAGACATCTATATGTCCCAACCGGAAGGTTTTATTGCTGAGGGCTAAGAGCATATAGTTTGCAAGCTTAAGAAGTCCATCTATGGACTTAAGCAGGCATCAAGGGCATGGAACATTCGTTTTGATGAGACTGTAAATTCTTATGATTTTGTTCAAAACGAGGATGAACCATGCGTCTACAAGAAGCTTGAAGGCATTAATATGGTTTTTCTTGTCTTGTATGTGAATGATATTCTACTCATTGGAAATGATGTAGGGTCATTATCATCTACAAAGGTTTGGCTGTCTAGTCAATTTAGTATGAAGGACTTGGGAGAAGCTAGCTACATTCTTGGGATTAGACTTCTTAGAAATAAGAAGCAGAGAATGTTAGGATTATCCCAAGCTGCTTACATTAATAAGATACTGGCCAGGTATAGCATAGACTCATGCAAGGGAGCCCTAATTCCTCATAGACATGGATTGTCATTTTCTTTAAAGGACTGTCCTAAGTCTTAAGAAGAAAAAGACAGAATGAGTAGGATTCTTTATGCTTCAGCTGTAGGAAGTCTCATGTACGCCATGCTGTGTACTAGGCCAGATATCTACTTTGTCATAGGCTTAGTTAGCAGATATCAGTCAAACCCTGGGGAGGTTTATTGGTAAGCTGTAGAGCATATACTCAAGTACCTCAAGGGAATGAAAGATTATATGTTGGTTTACAGTGCTGAAGACTTGGTTCCTGTAGGATACACAGACTTAGACTTCCAAGCGGATAAGGATGAGAGAAAATCCAAAAGTTGATATGTCTTCACCTTGTTTGGAGGAGCTATTTCATGGAAGAGTATCAAGTAATCTTGCATTGCTAACTCAACCATGAAAGTTGAGTATGTGGAAGCTTCGGAGGCATCTAAGGAAGCAGTCTAGCTCTGGAAGTTCCTTTCAAAACTTGGAGTCATGCCACACATAGACAGGCTGATTGTGATGTATTGTGACAATATTAGAGCACTATCACAATCAAAAGAACCCAGGAACCACAAGAAGGAGAAGCACTTCGAGAGGAAGTACCACCTGATCCAGGATTTCATCTGGAGACGGGAAGTCGTGGTGGAACAGATTACCTTCGAGAACAATCTAGCAGATTCATTCACCAAGCCTTTAGCTGAGAGAGTTTTTAAGAGACACTTAGATGCTATAGGGGTGGGCACCTATGGACTTACTTAGTCTTAGAGTGCAAGTGGGAGATTGTTGGGATATATGCCCTCTTAGACTAGGTTTCTGATGTAAAAATAGAATGTTTTAATAAAAGAATTTATTTTTAAAAATTTTTTGTGAATTAAAAATTTTATTTGTGCACAATTACGTTTGAAAAAGACCTATTATGTTTAAGTAAGTGGTCCATGTGAATGGAGGTCTTTCACAGTAAGGTATGGATCACGGGTTACTTAGCACATAAACTTTTGTTTCTTAACCGATTGATGAGAATGGGAATCTCATCATGTTTAGGTTATTATTTTGTGAATTCTAAATAGGGAATGGCTTACCTTTAGCCAGTGAGTAGTCCACTCACTTCACGACATAAGCGTATTTCGAATATATAGAACAGGACCTGTAGTAGTGGTTTCTTAAAAATACTATATGGTAGAAATCTAGACTACTATCGCTACAGCATGGACAAGTACTCTACGACATGAGTATGAGTTGGTGGTCTGACGAAGCTGGAAGCATATACTTTGATATGCTATAGTTGAGGCTCTATCGTGGGGCCAATATACTTGCGTGTTGGGTATGTGTGACTAGTTAGTTAAGACAAACTTGTACAAGATAGTTTATATACTATATCGCCCCTTGTGGTTGTCTCAATGATCTGAATATCCAGGGCCCTGGGATACAAGACTTGGATGTTTGCTTTAGGATAGCTCCCTTGGAAAGGGAAAACAATCCAGAAGGTTATGGGTCATTGGACTAGAGGCCTAAGGATGGTAGATGTCATTTAAAGGGGTGTTAGTACACTTCTTCCTCTCTAAATATACGGCGATATATAGAGGGGTATTTTAGTCATTACACCTGTAGTTCGGAGACTTTGCTAATACAACATTGTCCTTGGGGTCAATATTTCCTTATGGTGTTATTAGGAAATATTTAAAATGCAAAATACAGCTATTTATATGACAATGGTATTTTGGTCATTTTAGTAGCCAAGGCGGTGTGTTTTTTGGTCCCCAGTATAGACCGTGAGTCCTAATTAAATACGGGTTAAGGGATTGATCTTAAATGAAATTATTTTTTTTAATTAGCCTAATTTAATTATTGGGCTAGAATAAATAATGGTCCATAGAGAGAGAATTAATTAAATAGATTTGGTGGGTTAATTAATTATTCAGGGCTTTGGCCCAATTTGAATAATTAGGGATTAACCTGGGACTAAATTGATTTAGGCTTATTTAATTAGACTGGTTTATTTGGGCTGGAAAATTAATTATTTATTGGGCCATTGAGTTGGTTCTAACTAGAATAATTAATTAAGCCCAATAGGTTAAACTAAGAGTCCAATAGCCCAATCCAGTTTAATCTAGGGTTTTTTTATTTATGTTAAATAGGAGGATTGGAAACAACATGGTTGCACAAGAGAGACGGCTTCTTCTCTGTGGAATAGCCAAACGTCTCTCTCTCTCTCTCTCCAGAAAATTCCCTAACTCGTTAGTTGTTCACCAAACAGTAGTTAGGCAGGCCATATATTAGAAGACCGAGAGTTTGGCATTCACGTACATGCAAAGGCGGAGTAGGAGGCTTGCAGGAATCGCACCAGAGGCTTTTACCAGCACACCTACACCGGTTGCACATGTTCCGGTACAGCCAACACTTAGAACGAGGAAAAGAGGTAAAAATTTTAAAACTTCGAGATTAGGATAGGGAGCAACAGGCGTCGGCTAGGGCTGCCCGAGCCGGAGCCGACCCTGCCCTGGAATCCCTGTTCTTGTTTTCCAGTTTTTTTTTAATGTTTGCTTCCGCTGCGTGCTCCGTGTTTTCCCGCTTTCCATGCCTTCAGTTGCAAGTATTGTTAAGTGCACTCTCTTGAGGCTATCACTTCCTAAAGGTAAGAAAAGATAAGAAACACTAAGGGTGCCAATATGGTGAGTGAAAAGAAATCCATTCACTTTAGGTTATGAATTCCTAAGAAGAAAATGGTGAGAATGTCCCTAATTTGCTACTCAAATTGTAGTAGTTTGGAAATTGTAAAATTGAAGTTGATTATTATTCCTAACTTATATGAATCACAAATTCATGACTTAGGATTGGGGTGAAACATATTGAATAAATATGAACTTGTTTAACTCAACTTTAATGGCCTTGGTTATATCTAGCTTAATACATAAGTTTACATAAAATTGGCTTGGTTGAATAAGTATTAGATTAAATTCTTGAACTAGAAGAAGAATAATATCTTTACTATAATGGTCATGTTCTTGAAAATCTTCTTGTTAATAAGTTATTTGCTTGGTGTGTTTTGTTCTTATTTACTTGAGGATAAGCAAAGCTTAAGTGTGAAAAAATGTGATAGGGGTAAAATATACACATATTTTGTGGGCATTTGTAATGTATTTATTCTTAATTTTTAGTTCAAATGCTATTCATTTTCCTCACTTTGTTATGTTTTTGTATAGATTGATGATTGATGAAAAAGTAGTGAAAACAAGCACAAAAACATGTGAAAAAAGCAAAACAAAAGGCCACCAATGTTGGTTAGTGCATGAGAAAGAGTTTCAGCAAGTTTCTATGTGAAAAAAGGACCAAAATGAAGCACTTTCAGTGCTCGGATAGATTTGAACCAACCTTGGCTCAAGGGGTTGAGCCGGCCCCAACTCAAGGCTACCCAAACTCGAAAAAACAGTGTACAACCACTGCCAGTTGTTCCGAATGAGCCAGGGCCGGTGCATGTCGCGAATTTGACTCGAAAAATGAGTTTTGAGTAGAATTTGGTAACTATCTTTTGGGAACTGATTTGGGAACAAATTAGGATTTTTGTATACACTTTTTTGGCAATCTAAACTCCTGTAAATATAAGAAAATAACATTGTACAAAGTAGTTTTGAGTTTTTAACGTAATATCTTTAGAAAACTCCTTGAGAAACAAAAAGAATGAGAAGGATCAAGGAAATATTAGAGAAGAAAAGGAGCTTTATCAAGAAGATTGTAAAGGAGAAGGGGATTACACTTCTCTATGAGTTTTTCTTCTATCTTTCTTTATACATCTATTTTGTTAAACTTGAAATTATATGTTTTAATTATATTTAGAGTATATTTCTGGATTTATGGTTTTGTATTGATTTTAGCTTTTTAATCAATTGGTTATTATTTCTAGTATTTGGTTACTTGATTTAATTGATGAATTTATTGAATGATCTTCCTTTCTAATGGACTTGAAAAAAGAAGTTAGGAGTGAGTTTAATTTAATTGATTTCATATTTGTTATGTCTTAGCTGGATTGCAAAAGAAGGTTAAGAATAAAAACTCAAGTAGTTCAAATATTGGTTGATTTCACCTAGAATATAGGGCTATTGGCTAATTTCATGTTCGTATCACCTAGCATATATGGATATTTTTCAAAGACTAAGTTTAATGCATCTTTTGATTAAGAATGATGAGATAGACTATATCCATTAAGTTACTTAGAAAATAGGAAATTATGGATTGCAAGAGAAGTGATTCTAGTTTATTCTTTCATAGTACCATAGTGGTAATCAATTGATGTAGTTGCTAGTCAATCATTATTCTAATTTTAGGAATTTTTATTTATTTACATGTCTTTTCTCCTTATTCTCACTCCTTGATTATCCTTGTGACTTTTCTTGTGTGAACTTGATATATTCTCTAGTATATAAGTTTATTAGGTTAGTGTTCTATTTATTCCTTTATTTTATTTGCTAATCAATAAAAATTTGGGTAAAGTAATGTTCATGTGGATTCGATACTTGCTATTCTCTATACTATATGATAGGTATACTTGCCCATATATGTGATTTTTGTAGTTAGCATTTTAATTGAAACTTGATTGTTTGTGGTCCCTTGTTGTTAATTTTTCCAACACTAAAAAACACGCATCAAAGGGCTTGTTGGTCGGTTTAACTAAAAGATCTTGAAGAGGCAAAGATTTTAAGAGCGAAGAAGAGAGGATTTTGGTTGCTTAGGAATAAAGAGGAGTTCCTTAGGTGAAAAAAAAGGAAAACTAAATGTCTCTTGTATATACCTTCAGCCACACCAAGTGATCTTCTGGGTGTCTCAATTTTGTGTGCAAAAAAAGAGGAGATTTGGTCTCTTTTGAATAGAGACCGAAGAAGAGACCAAAGAAGAATTATCTTGTGTTTTTCATGTAAGCAAAACAGACTTGAAATGACCAGTTGCTTAGTGACGGTAATGAGGCTGAGAGTGTGTTGGAATAGTTAGAAGGTGCTTGTGTTCTGGTTGGTGCAAAGATAAAATGGTCGTGTAATTTGGTGTGTGTGATGGAGTTTCAGTTTCATGCATGTGTAAGTGTGTGGGACAGCCAAAAATACTACAGGCTTGTGTGTTGGTGTAGTATTTTGGATAGATTAAAAGTCTATCCAAGGAGAGAAGATAGGAGCCTTGAGATTTTGATAGAATAAAAATTTAATCCCCAAGAACCGTTGAGATTCAACCAGCTAGGGTTAGGAGAAAATTACAACTTGTTATGGTATCCTTGTTAGACAGCTAAAATATGAAGAGAGAGAGGGAGTGACCATAACTTGGGTAGAGAAAGTGAACAAAAGAGTTTTAATGAAATGGATAAAAAATATGGTTTATAAAAGAAAATGAGTAATATATTTTGATAAGGTTTATCATAGATTTTAGGATAAATCTCTTCTAAGACTTTAAGAGTTTTACCAAGGGTTCAATACCCTTTAAGTGTGGCAGATATTACATCAAAAAATGGCTAAAATATAGTTGTAAATATTATAGTAAAATTATTAGACAAGATAAATAGATATTTTGAAGAGATAAAAGTAATTAGAGAGATTTTGTTCCTCAAGAATGGCGGCTAGAAATTCTCTTCTTCAGCTATCCGAAATTCATAGGATAAATAAGGAGCTAAACTAATATCTTAGACGTAAAAATTAGATTAGGTCGATAACATCCTTATTTAAAAGATAATTTAAAACTAGAAGATATTAGAAGACTAAATTATTTTTTAATCTTTTAAATCAAAAGAAAATCAACTCCTATCTTTTAGGGATAAATCCCTCAAAAGTAGCGGCTAGAATAATAATGGAATATATAGGATTTTATACGGTAAGGTCTTGGGAGTTTATCTAGGAAAAAAATTCTAATATTTAATTAAAAAGGATAAATCTAAGATATATACTTATTTAATTTAAAGATAAAATCGGCTTTTTTTTATAATTAGAATAACTATATCAAAAGATATGGATAAAATTCTATTCCCACTCTTTTTAGGAGTTCAGAGATAAAGTCCTAGAAGCCTAACCAAATAAAATGGCAGCTGAAATAACTCCCTATTTTTTGCCATGGGGGAAAATGGATAAACAAGATTTATTAAAACATTTAAGTATAGGTTGGGATATGAACTCGGGTCTCCAAAGTTTATACACTAAGCTATATCCACTAAACTATATTAACTCTTGTGTTCTTATTTCTCCAACAAATTCTCTTCACCTTCAACAACTATATCCTTCACACTACATAACCAAAACTACCCATGATGTATAAACTCCATCTAGCACAACTACAGCATTATCAAACCACAATAAGCAAGCACACATATATAAATATACACAATAGTCAAACACACATATAAATGCATTGGAAACCCATATGCTCAAGCACATGCCATGCGATGTCCATTTCCCTTATGTCTAAGGGTATTTTTAGGTGGGATATTACATCCTTGCCCTTAAGAGAATTTCATCTCGAAATTCAGGATGTCGTACTTTTGAAACAGGTTGCATCATCTACTTCTCTGTCTCCCAGGTTGCATTATGCATCTTGTAATGCCACCATAAACTATCACCATTGATTTCTGCTTATTATAGAATGTCTTAACACTTTAATCTAAAGCCTTTTCTAGAATTTCCACATAACTAAAGTTAAGTTGTAGAATCAATAGTTCATCATTCAGCACATGTTTCGGATCAGATTGATGCCTCTTGTTTTGTGTCACATGAAACGTGTCATGTATATCGATCCATCCATCAGGCAAACCTGGCCTGTCGGCTATAGGACCCACTCTCTTGATTACTTGAAATGGTCCTAGATATCTTGATCTCAATTTCTCTCCTTCTAGGTGTCTGAAAATCCCCAACTTGAATGTAACTCAAGATCATCTGGTTGTCGTCCTGGAACTCGATTCCCTAGCCATCACTAAGGTAAACCGTCCTATCCCACAATGGTCCAATATCCAACCATCTTGCTTACCTCCCACACTATGGTTTAAGTTACAAATTCAATAGGGAATAATATTAAAAGTTAGAGAAAAAATCTAACATCAAGGAAAGAATGAAGACTAAGAGAATAGTAAAAATTAAGGAAGCAAAAAGATTAGAATACCTGGTTATCAAGAAATTGTTAATATTGATAAGGGTCATCGCTCTTACTGATTAGAAGTCAACGTGCACTTATATGAAGTAGTAAAAATCATTGTGCAAGAGAAGAGTGACATTAGGGTTCTGGAAAAGAAATGGGACTATATAGAAGGGGTAGGCACAAGTTAAGGTATGTTAATTCCAAAGAATAAATTAAATCATACAATAGATAGATAAGGTCACGATGTAACATAAAATAGAAGGTTATCTATGGAAGTGGTATAGGAATCCAAGTGTAATGCTGAGAAGTCTGATAAAGAACAATTGTGTTTAATAAATGAAGTTCATAAGGTTGCCATTAAATAATCAAAATCTTGTAGAAAAGCTCCCACCCTCAACAAAATGTGGAGTAAGAGAAAAGCTCCAAAAGAAAATGATTAGAAACAACACTTCTATTAATTAGAAAGTGACATGCATTTTATAAGAAGTAGCAGAAGATATTAAGCTAAAGATTAAGTGCATAGCAACCATAGGATTTTAGGTTATATAAAAAACTATAAACAGAAAATACAAATCAAGACATGCTAAATTCAAATAATGAAGAAAATCATGAAGTAGACGGATAAGGTCTCAATGTAGTAAGAAATATAAAGTCAACGTGAAAGTGATAAGAGATATTGAGAAGTTTGATGGGAAGTAATTGCAAACCATAAGTGTAGCTCCTAAGGCTACCTTAGGCAACTAAGTCTTGGGAGAAAACAAAGCGGCTTCCAATCCTTTATTTGACGCATCCATACAAGACACTTTAAGTTCTTCTTTTGGTAGAGTAAACATAGATGCAGACATGGATCCTTTCTTGGACTCGTGAAGGGTCCTTTCATCCTTCTCACTTCACAAACTCGACGAATCTTTCTGTAATAATCGAGCTAAAGGTAACACATATTGGAATGTATGCCCACTAAGATTGTATTTTTTTATGTAATTTTAACTAAATTAATAAACATTTTATTCTCACAAATTATTTGTGTTTTCACATTTTAATTTATGTATGATTTCATTGGAAAAGACCCATTGTGTTTAAGTAAGTAATCCATGTGAATTGTGGTCTTTTACATTAAGGTATGGATCACGAGTTACTTACCACATAAATTGTTGTTCTTAACCGAATAATGAGAATGGGAATCTCATCATGATAAGGTTATTAAGTTGTGAATTGCAGGTAGGGAATGGCTTGCCTTTAGCTAATGAGTAGTCCTCTTACTTCATAACATAAGCGTATTTCAAATACGTAAAACTGGACCTGTAGTAGTGGTTTCTAAAAGTACTATAATAGTAGAAACACAGACTACTACTGCTACAACGTGAACTTATACCCTATGGCTTGAGTATGAGTTGGCAGTTCGGCGAAACTAGAAGTATATACTTTAATATATTATAGTTGAGGTTCTATCGTAGGACCTATATACTTGTATATTGGTATATATGACTAATTAGCTAAGACAGACTTATAAAAGAGAGCTTCTATATTATATTGCCTCTTATAACTGTTCAAATTATCTAATAATCCAGGGTCCCGGGGAACATGACTTAAATGTTTGCTTTATGGTAGCTCCCTAGTAAAGCGGAAACATTCTAGGAAGTCGTAGATCATTGGACTAGAGGTCTAAGGATGGTAAATGTCATTTAGAGAAATGTTAGTACACTCCTCCTTTCTGAATGTACGATGTTACATAGGGTATATTTATCATAACACCTGTAGGTCGGAGACTTTGCTAATGCAACATTATATTTGGGGTCAATATTTTCTTATAGTGATATTATGAAATATTTAAAATGTAAAATACAATTATTTATATAGTATAGGTATTTTGATTATTTTAGTAGCCTAATGATATGTCTTTTGGTCTTCAAAATAACTTGTAATTCCTAATTATTTTTAGGGTAAAGAAATGGTCTCAAAAAGGGAGGAGTTTATTTTATTCAAGTAGCCTGATTTATTGGGCTAGAATAAGATAAAAAACCCAAAGAGAGAATCAATTAATTGTCTAGTTTAGTTGGTTTATTAATTATTTAGGTTTTAACCTAGATTGAATAATCATAATTAAATTAGGCCTAAACTGTTTAGCCCAGGTTGAATAATTATAATTAAATTGGGTCTAAACTAAAAAAATGTTTAAGAAATTCTTCTAGTCCATTTAGGTCATTTAATTGTTTATTTATAGCCTTATGGTAGTCCAAGATTAAATAAATAAATTAAAGCCTAACACAATAACCTAGACTAGTAGTCTACGAACCATACTTGGGCCCAAGTTAGGTAGGGTTGGTTTCTTCTGACTCGTATAAGCACGTGCATGGCTGGGTTTTTGAATAAACCTAAGCTAGTTGTTATATGTGGATAATGGAGTTTTTTGAAACTAAGAGAATACGTGATATTCGGCTCTATCCCAGAAGAGGTTTCTTTTACTTCTTATCAGAACATAATGGGCAACTGGATTTTTTGGACTTGTGCCTATCTTCTCTTTCGTGTGTTTTTGTTTCTCTTAGAAAACGAACCCTTCTTGATATTTCTTATTAGCATATTGTTAAAAAGGTGAGACATTTGTTTTTGCCTCGTTGCTTTCACCGGCAAGAGTTAGGTAGTGGTCATATTCCGAAAGCTAGAAGCTTTGCATTCATGAGCCGGAGCAGGAGACTTGTTGGACAACAACTGGAATCATCTTTGTAGAATAAAGTTTCGAACGTTTCATCGGCCCCTATTCAACCTAAGTAGTCAACACAAACCAAGAAATGCATAGGTATAATTTGATATAAAGCCTTCTATTGCTTCTTTTCTACTTTTTTTATTGCTTTCTTTTTGCTTCTATGGTCGTGATTCACCTTCAAGTGGTATTAGACACAGGTTTTAATGGCTTAGGAGCATGTTTAGGTTGAATAAAACTGGCTAGATTGATTGTTTGATATCATGTACTAAGATCCTTCATGTTTCTGGTATGGGTAGATTGCCTGTAAGTCTCATGGTTGAGACATAGGCTTCTGTAATAATTAATAATTGATGAATTGTGTAAGCCTAGTGTTTAAAGGGCATAGGTGTTTGTTTTGGTATTGTTTGGTTTTAATTTTGATTGAAATCCGCAAACAAAAATCCCCTATAATTGCTGCTAGGAAAAACCAGAAGAAGTCAGGAAAAAAAGACAAAAAAGACGATGGAAATCAGAGAAAAGCTGGGCCAGGATTTAACAAAGCTGGCCGCGGCTTTAGAAAAGAAAATACCCTAAGCCTCGGCGGGCTTAGGTATTGTCGGTCGTGGCTTTCGTATTTGTAAGCTAGGCACAACTTGGTCTAAAGAAGGATGCAGCTTGCTCGGGTCCCAGCTAGGGGCAAGCTAGCCACAACTTGCTCCTTTTCGAGCTGGCCACGATTCAGTCGGTTTTGTGGCGGGCTAATCCAGTTCGTAGCTTCTTATCCAAAATGGTGGGTGCATGAAGACCATGGAAAATTTTAATTATTTTTCTTGTAATTTTCTTTTTTGTTTTAGGTCCAATACTAGGCGAAGTTATTATTTTTGCATAATTAATATTCCTAGAATATTTTGCGTGAAAAATAATAGTAAGAGCTTTAACATTAAATAAACTATTAATTAATTAATGTATTTAATTCTATTATTTAGACACTTAGGTTAATGAATAGAAAAGCATGAAAAAAATTTCAGTTTTTAAGCATGCTGATTTCTATTCTGTGAACCTATGTGCACATTTTCTCAAGACCGAAGTCTCAGGAATTTTTGACAAAGAAAAACATTTTCTTTAATTAAATGGTTATTTGTAAAAAAATTTTGTTTTAATTAAATGGTTATTTGTACCTTGAAGCAAAAATTAATCCTTGGTTATTCTCTCAAAGGATTTTATCCTTGACATAGAGAATATTTTAGATTTAGACATTTTTGCAAGTTAAAAATGAAAAACCATTTTAATTTATTTTTATAAGAAAAATAAATTAAACTTGAGACCAAAGTCTCAAAAAAGTTTTAATAGAAAATGTTTGAAATCATTAAATTCTTAAGAAGGTAAAATTAATTCATAGAAAATCTCTTAAAAGATTTTAACCTTGACATAGAGATTTATGAATTTAGACATTTTACAAGAGTTAAGGGATACTTAATATGATCTTTTCAAAAGGATATTTTCTAAAAACCACTTATTTTAAAAGACTAAATGGGAGAAGAGTTCTAATGGCACCGCAGCTTCCATCACGATCCTCATTAGAGATCGTGGTTCTCCTCGTTTCACCCTGTGAGTGAACTCGTATAGGATGGGGATTTTACAATAATTTAGATCTAATGGATGCACATAATTGATGCCCGGGACATGTATTGTGATCGGTCGTCCATATTGGAGGTCATAGTGTGAGGATTATCCATAAGAAATGAGAAGAAATAGCCATCCCCTCGATGGAGTTATCTCCTGGATTGTTGCCTAGAAAAGTAGTCGATTAGTGGTGGTCAACACACTTAGCTTAGGAAACTATTAATCTTCCCAATAAGTTATGTCAGTTTTCCTAAGAGCCAAATTAATCATATTAAAGATAAAGTGATAAGGTTAACTATTATTAGTTTTAATATGAGCATAAAGTAAAGGAGTCGGAATGCATATCATATTTTCTTGCATGTATAAAAATATTTTTGATGATTTTATGTGCTTTGAATTTGTGATTTGTAGTCTAGATGGCTTAATTGTGCTTAGTGAGTAAGAAGGGCAAAATGGTAATTTTTGCTTGAGGTGGAAATAGGGAGATAGCTTGAGGGTTAAATAGGAAAAGTATTTGGGAGAGAAAATAAGAACAAGAGTTGTTGTAGTTTAGTGGTTAGAGCTTTGGAATAAATCCTTGAGGTCTTGAGTTCAAATTCCATCGTTTAAGTTTTAGCATGATTACATTTTATTTTTGATAGGTAGGCTATTTTCGGCCTTGCATGCCTTAGGGAGGAGTAGGGATATTGTCCTAGGGGAGACATGAAAGGAATGTCCTAATTCCACTCTTGTGCCCTACAAAAATCCCTAAGGGATTCATACCCTTTTTATTCTCTAACTTACCTTAATTCTTGACCAATTAAGTTGCTCAATTTATTCAAGCCATTTTATTTCCAGAAAATTCCAGCAAGCTTCCTTGATCTTGGAGTTTCGAAATTACCTATGGGAGGATAGTATATTGGCCCAAAATGGGGAAGAGTTATGGAAGGTTCCCAAGAGAATTAATCTCCATGGTTGAACCTTCAAACTCCACCCTATAAGTGATCATCTTCTTCTTGTAGCAAACTAGAAATTTTTCCAGCTTCTTGATCAGTTCAATTGTCGAAACCTTCAGCCATCTCTCCTTCTCAAATACTGCCAGAAAAATAACCAATTCACTCAGCTTGAAGACTGAAAACTTCAGCTAAAACTGGACTGCAAAAAAGCTGTGCAAACCAGAAAAATCCCTGGACAATTTTCACAGCTTGGTAAGCCACGAACCAAGTTGTTTCTTCCACCTTTCCAACCAGCAATTCAACCCTGTCTTTCCTCCATAAAGAAGGCTGGAAACCAGCCTTAAAGGACCCTCCAAAATCCCTTCAAACCTTCTGCAAGTTGGCTGAAACATGGCAGAAAAATCTGCACAGAAATTCCAGCAAGTCATGCGAAAGACTAACCAGAAATTCCAGCTTTGTTTCCCTCCTCAAACTCACTCCATCTTTCTATAAAACTCACATTGGTCAGCCATGAACTGAACTTCACCATCCCCACCATTGTCTACATGAAAAGAGCTCCATGGCTACCCCTTAAATCACTCCATCAATTGCTGCAATCAAGCCTTCATTTGGAGTCCAAAATTCCAACAATTATTTCATCAAACTTCCATAGATTAAGCCTCAACTATCCAAAAAAAATTCTTCAACATTACACTCCATAATTCGGCCACCCTAAAGCTCATTCAAACATCATTCATCTCAGCAAAATTCCAGCCAAACCAGTCGACCATTGAAGCTTCCAAAAGACTTCCCTTAACTAAGAACTTCTTACCATATTTGCTACCATAATTCACTCCCTAAATTTCTCCTTTTGAATTTCAAACAACCAGCTTTCCTTCTTCTCCCAAATCTAAAAATCAATTACCAGAATTCTCCAATCCATTCGGCCACCCTTCCCAAGCAAAATTTCGGCCAGCTTTATTCTATTCTCTCCAAATCTCCAAGAACACACACCACCATTCTCCACGCCTAAGACCACTCTAAACCTCTTCAATCTTCTCCAAAAACTCCAGATCACACCTACTCATTCTCTTGAATCCATTTCTACAATTTATAACATCAAACGCTAAAATCAAGATTCTACTTTCGGATCAAAAACTAGAATTTTCATTGAAGGCTCAAGAACACTCTCAAGGTAAGCATGAACGATTATGTTCATCTTCCTTCCTCTTCAACCATTAATGAAATATACTAATAATCTCTCTCTCTCTCTCTCTCTCTCTCTCTCTCTCTCTCTCTCTCTCTCTCTCTCTACCGAATGGTTACTCCAACTATGGCCATTTTTCTTCTTCCTCCTTGGACGAATCAAGCTTTCCAAGCATGAGGATTCTTTTGAAAATTCTTCAAGGTAGTCATCATTCAACTAAGTCTCTTCAATCTTCTCTTTAAATTCTAGTTTGGATATAGTTGGATGAGGATGGAATATATTTAGAGATTGAGTATGTGTTTATATGATGGAGTTGGGATTGAAGCATGAGAATGAATATGTTTATATTATGGAGTTGGGATTGATGCATGAGGATGATTAGTCTTGGTTGAATTTTATGATGTTTTAGGGTTTGTTGCATGTCTTCATGTCGTGAGTAGTATGAATGATTAAACATGATAGATATTATGTCACCTTTGGTGAATAGAGTTTTATGATCGTGTATCCATGCTTAAAGCCATGAATATGATTATGTTTAGTGGAGTTTGGATCATGTGTTGGTAGATTTGGATCTATGCTTTTATTCATGATTTGGATGGTTTGTTGATTGGTGTAGAGTGTATGTTCATGTTTATGGATAGCAATAGGAATTATGATCATGACCTTGTTGTTCCTAATCTATTTAAGTTAGCCAATTTTGTTTCATTAATAAAAAAATAATACTATATTTCTTCTAGAAATTTCAAAAACCTTAGGAAAATGTGGATTTGGATTGTTATATGAAATAATGATATTTTAACCAAATAAATGATATCTTTTATTAAAATTAAAATATAAAAATATTATATATAATAACATTAAATAAAACCTTTTATATAAATAATCATGATAGGTAAAATATTAATCTTGTAAGTAATATATTCATAAATACTAGTAAAAATTTATTTATTATCCTTTTAATCAAACATATTAAAATTTACTTATTAGTAATTTTATTTAGCAATTATTTTCTAACCATTAATTATTAATAGATTATTATTTTAAATAATATCATCAAGGACCTAGGACCCTTCATCAAATAAACCCTAGTTTATTTATAGCAAGATTTAAACTTACAACTTATTAGTAACTATTTCACAAATCCTAGTTATTTTATTATCAAGCTATATTTATTTTATAAAATCCTTTTGATTATCTAGCCTTAAAGTTTGGAACACTAGGGTCATGATTGTAGTAAGTGGAGTTAGGATTATTTATGAAAGTAAATTTTGGCTTGAGTTTGATTATAGTTTATGTTTACCCCAGGCAGGGTTAGGTCAGCTTTTGGAGATCTCTAATTTATCTCGAGCAAAGGATCAGGGAAGCTCCTGCATAAAACTTGTTTGTTGTAAAAGGTTACCATGGTAAGCTAAACACAAAGTATGTGAACACTGATTTGGTAAATGCAATTAAGAACTGTTTCCTTTCTTGTTTCAGCCAAACTAATTATTTGAAAATTAACAAGCAGTTTTACTCAAACACCAAACTGTTTCTAAAATTAATTTTGGCAAGGACTTTAGAAACCCTTGATTGCCATTTTCAAGTAAAGCTATGTTTTACCAGTTTTCTCCCAAGTAGGACAATCATCGTTGAGTACTCAATGAGGGTAAGCTAGTAGTACTAGTTTTGAAGAGTAAGAGGGAGTCTTTTGGCAGGAGGCCACCTCCAGAAAATGAGCTCAACTTAGAGAAACATCAGTACTACTTAGTCATGCCGGTCCGAGCTAGTAAGTTTTAGTCATGAGGGCTGTGTGTTGCCAGAGTGGACAACCAGTTTTGTTTGGGTATAGAGAAAGAGTAGTATCTTACCCAGTAGGTCAATCACCTACCTTTTTGTCAGTCTGCACAAAGTGTGGCATTCTGACCGTTGTATGGTTATGGGGCCTAACGTGTAGTAAACCATGATCGCCCTTTTGAGTGGTTGATTTTAATGTACATGTATGGTTGGAAAAGCCAAAACGTCACTCTTGATTTTAACATTGTTTATTGCTTGCCAGTACTTTTTCTTATGAAGTTCTTACATCTTGTATACATGAACTGTTTCACTAAACACTCAAAGCACACACGGACTTATTGAGATTTTTATCTCATCACCCTTTTTACCATGATTTCAAGTCGATCCTGCTATTGGGATGAGTAGCTAGTTGTTGCCTACTTGGAAGATATTCTGATATTTATTTTATGTAATGCTTTAGGAGTTGAGAGTGAACAATTTTTATTTCGGATTTGTTCTTGAATTTTTGGGTTGTAATAAGTTTTAATTTCAAAGTATTGTTCAAATTTTTGTTGTGTGTCCTAGTTATAAAGACCCATTTTCCTCTAGACGGGGCGACATTCCCGGCCCTGTTGGGCCTAGGTAGCGGGGTATTACAGAGGTTCTTTCAGTCCTTTGGCCATGATTCTCTAGAAGAATAAGATAATAGGTCCAAATTATGTAGACTCGAAAAGGAATCTAGACATAATACTCACTGCTGAGGAGTACAAGTATGTTCTATATGAAACATACCCTATTATTGGGGAGAGTCCACCGAGGAGGAGCATGAGACTGAGAAAACATAAAAGAAGGCCAACGAGATGACTCGTTACTACATGTTGGCCTCTATGTCTAATGTGCTATAGTCCAAACAAGAGCGATGTGTCCACTATTTACGATATTAGCAGGTCACTGGCTACTATGTTCACTAAGAAGAGCTGGCCCGCAAGGTAGGAGGCTCTTAGAACGATCATAAACACCAAGATGGATGAAGGGGTATCAGTCAAGGAGTATATACTTAAAATGATTATTGTTTTTGAGGAAGCAGAAGTCTTAGGGATTGTGATTGACCTTGTGGCTCTTGAATCTTTACTGGGCTCTTCCGCTCAGATTAAGTTAAATTACAACATGAATAAGTTAAATATGATTTTAACAGAGTTGATGAAGGAGCTCCAAGTGGTAGAGAAGGTCATGAAACCACAGTCTAAAATCATAATTGCTAAGGCTTCTTCTTTTAGAACTAGGCCTAAGCCCAGAAAGTTCAAAACCAAGAAGGGAAACATAGCAGCCCAGCCCAAGTCCTAGCCCAAAGATAAACCTAAGGGCAAGTGCTGCAAATGTGGCAAAAAGGGACACTAAAAAAAAGAGTGTCCAGATCTTCAGGCTAAAAAAAACCTTACAGGTAATGTTTACTTTCTCAAGTCTATATCAATGGTTGGATCAAATTCCACTTAGATTGTTAATTTTGGAGCCACTGATCATATCTGTAACTCCTTATAGGGGTTTAGAAAAATAAGAAAACTCCAAAAGGATGAACATAAACTTCGCATAGGCAATAGAGCATAAGTATAGGCTAAAGCAGTGGGAGAGCTAGAGATTCAATTTGATTGTAATAGAATAGTTATTTTGAAGGATATTTTAAATGTGTCAGGTTTTAGATAGAATTTAATTTTAGTTGCAAGATTAATAAATCATGGTTAGTCTATTTCTTTCTATTCTGGTATTACTATCAGTAGAAATGGACAAGTTCTAGGCATATATATGGAAACTTATTCCTCATAAATTCTATAAACAATCAAATAAATAATCCTCAAAATAAACCTTTAAGTAGAAAGAGAAAGATAAATGTCAATGACTCTTATCTATAGCATTTAAGGTTGGGTCACATTAACTCAATCAGGATTTAGAGATTAATCTATGATGGGCCTTTGGGTTCATTGAGATTGAAAAGTTGACCTTAGCATGAATCCTGCCTTATAGAGAAAATGACTAAAAGATTTTTTTACCCAAAAGACAAATAGAGCCAATGAGATACTGAGCCTTGTTCACACTGATGTATATGGTCCATTGTCTACACCAGCGAGATGAGGGTTTTAAGTAAATCATCACTTTCACGGATGATTATGCAAGGCATAGATATGTTTACCTGATGAGGTACAAATCTAACTCATTTGACAAGTTCAAAGAGTTTATGATTGAAGTGGAGCATCGAACAGGTAAACTAATCAATACCTTACCATCAGATCATAATAGAGAGTACTTTATCGGTAAATTTAAGAATTATATAGTACATAATGGGATAGTATCCCAACTCTGTGCACCGAAGACACCCCAGTAGAACGGAGTAGCTGAGAGAAAGAATAAGATATTGATATAAATGGTCCGAAGCATGATGTCTCACACTACTCTTCCAGCTTCTTTTTAGGAATATGTATTGGAAATAGCGGCATACATTCTAAATGCGGTGCCTTCCAAGTCAATACCTAAGACACCCTATAAGATATGGACTGGGTGTAAGTCAAGTCTGAACTATCTTCAGATATAGGGTTGTTCAACTTATGTACTGATCAAGGAAAACACGCTAGAACTAAGGTCAAAATTATGCTACTTTATTGGGTATTCAAAAGGAACAAAGAGTGGTTACTTTTATCATCCCAAGTAATAGAAAATACTAATACGTACCAATACTAAATACTTGAAGGATAATTAAAATACACCTATGAAAGGTTTAACTAGAATGGAACTTGAGGAGAAGTTATTTTCTGAATTAATTTCTTCTAACCTGATTGTAGAACAAAAAGAGGTACAACCTCAGGAGCTTATACAAAGGGAGCCTTGTCATAATTAGAGGATACTTAGGGTTCTAAAAAGATAGACTGGAGAGATTTTTGACCTAATCTACGACCATCAAGAACAAAATCCTACTAGATACGAAGGGACCACTGTTGATGTCGATGCAGACCTATGGCAGGAAGTAACGAAAACTAAGGTTGAGTCCATGTACTTCAATCAGGTTTGGAATCTTGGAACTTCACCTAAAGGGATAAAACCCATTAAGTGTAAGTGGGTATACAAGAAGAAGAGAGGTGCAGATAGGAAGGTGGAAACCTTCAAATTTAGGCTTGTGGCAAAAGGGTCTACTTAGAAAAAAAGTATTAATTATGAGAAAACATTTTCCCCGATAGCCATGCTTAAGTCTATCCATGTCATCTTTGCCATTGCAAATCACTATGACTACAAGATATGGCAAATGGATATTAAAATGGCCTTTTTAAATGACCATCTCAGCGAAAGATACACACACACACACACACACACACACATACTAACAGGATGGCTTTATTGCTAAAGGTTAGGAACATATAGTTTGCAAGCTGAAGAAGTCCATTTATGAACTTAAGCAAGTATTGAGAGTATGGAACATTAATTTTAATGAGATTGTAAAGTCTTATAATTTCAATCAAAACGAGGATGAACCATGTGTGTACAAGAAACTAGAAGACATTAATGTGATTTTTCTTATATTATATGTGGATGACATTCTACTCATTGGGATGATATAGGGACATTGTCGTCTACTAAGGTTTGGTTATTTAGTCAATTCAGTATCAATGACTTGGGAGAAGTCAATTACAATCTCGAAATTAAGCTTCTTAGAAATAGAAAGTGGAGAACGTTAAGTTTATCCTAAGCCATATATATTAACAAGATGTTAGCCAAGTTCAGCATGAACTCATGCAAAGGAGCACTAATCCCTTGCAGACATGGGTTGTGTTTTTCTTCAAATGACTGTCCTAAATCACAAGAAGAAAAATATAGGATGAGTAGGATTCCCTACGCTTCGACTGTAGAAAGTGTCACGTACGCTATGTTATGTACTTGGCCAGATGTCTACTTTGTCATAAGCTTAGTCAGCAGATATCAGTCAAACCTTGGGGAGATTCATTGGCAAGCTGTAAAGTATATTCTTAAGTACCTTAAGGGAACAAGAGATTATATGCTGGTTTACAAGGTTGATGAATTGGTTCCTACAGGATACACAAACTCAAACTTCCAAGCAGATAAGGATAAGAAAAAATCTACTAGTGCATATGTCTTCATCTTGTCTGGAGGAGCTATTTCATAGAGGAGTATTAAGCAATCTTGTATTGCTGACTCAACTATGGAAGCTAATTATGTAGCAACTTCAGAGGCATCCAAGGAAGAAGTTGTGCTTCGAAAGTTCCTCACAGAACTTGAAGTCATGCCACAGATGGACAAGCTAATTGCGTTGTATTACAACAACACAGGTGCAGTCTTACAATCCAAAAAACCAAGAAACCACAAAAAGGAAAAGCATATAGAGATGAAGTACCACCTGATCCGAGAATTTATTCAGAGACGGAAAATCATAGTAGAACAAATAGCCTAGAAAAATAATCTAGTTGATCTATTCACTAAGTTTTTGGCTGAAAGAGTCTTCAAAATATATTTAGACGTCATAGGAATGGGTACCTATAGACTTACGTAGTCTTAGAATGCAAGTGGGAGATTATTGTAATGTATGCCCACTAAGAATGTATTTCTAATGTAATTTCAAATAAAAATATAAAAGGTTATCCTCACAAATTGTTTGTATTTTCACATTTTAATTTATGCACGATTTCATTGGAAAAGATCCATTCTGTTCAAATAAGTGATCTATGTGAATGGTGATCTTTTACAGTAAGGTATGAATCATAGGTTACTTAACACATAAACTGTTGTTCTTAACTAGATGATTAGAATAGAAATCTCATCATGATAAGGTTATTATGTTGTGAATTTCAAATAGAGAATGGTTTACTTTTAGCTAGTGAGTAGTTCTCTCACGTCATAACATAAGCATATTTTGAATACGTAGAATTGGATCTATAGTAGTGGTTTTTAAAAGTGCTATAATGGTAAAAACACGAATTACTACTGCTACAATGTAGACTTATACCCTATGGCTTGAGCATGGATTAATGGTCTAACGAAGCTAGAAGTGTATATGTTGATATACTATAGTTTAGGTTCTACTGTAGAACCAATATACTTGTATATTGGGTATAGATAACTAGTTAATTAAGACAGACTCGTATAAGAAAGCTTCTACACTATATCCCCCCTTGTGACTATTCGAATGATCTAATAATCCAAGGCCCTAGGAACATGGCTTGGAAGTTTATTTTAGGGTAGCTCCCTAGTAAAGAAAAAATATTCCCATGCGGATCATGATAGTAGTGAGTTGAGATGTTTTAATTTGAGAAAGTGGATTTTGGCTTGAGTTTGATTGTGGTTTGTATTTACCCATGCGGGGTTAGGTCAGCTGTTGGAGACCTGATATTGTGAGCAAGAATCAGGTAATCTCCTACATAAAACCTGATTGATGAAACATATTTATTATGGAAAGCTAAATATATAGTGCATGGACACTCAGTTTTGCAAGGGCAATTGAGGATCAACTTCTTTCCTATTTCAGATGAAAAATTTATTTGAAAACTAATAAGCAGATTTACTCAATCTCAAAACTCTTTCCGAAACTGATTTTGACAAAGACTTTGGGAACCCTTAATTGCGATTTTCATGTGGAACAGTGTTTTGTTCATTTTATCTCAAGTGGGAAATGTCATTGAGTACTCAATAAGGGTGGACTACTAAGGCTAGTCCTTGAGGGGTTATGGTAAGTCTCTCAGTAGGTGGCCACCTCTGAGGGGTGAGTCCTTCCCGGATAGGACGTCAGGCCAGTAGGTCGTGCTGGTCCGAGCTAGCAGTGTTCTCTTTCAGTCAAGTGACTGTGTGTTACCGGAATGGACACCCGGTTGTTGTTTGGGTATAGAGAAGGAGTATCTTGCCCAATAGGTCGATCACCTACTTTTGTCAGTCCGCACAAAGTATGGCATTCTAACCGGCGATATGCACAAAGTGTGGCATACTGACCATGCGGTTATGGGGCCCAACGTGTGGTAACCCATGACCATTTCTTTTGAGTGGTTGATTTTATTGATTATTTATGGTTGGAAAAGCCAAAACACCACTATTGCTTTTGACTAATGTTTATTGCTTGCCAGTGATCTCTTATAAAGAATTTTATACTTTGCATTCACGAACTGTTTTCTCCCGACACTTAAGCACACACGGACTTACTGAGATTTCTGTCTCATCACCATTTTTACCATGATTTCAGGTCGATCCTGCTGTGGGGATGAGTAGCTAGATATTGCCTTCTTTGGAGGATTTTCTGATAATTTATTTTGTGTAATGTTTTGGGGAGATGAGAGTGGATAAATTTTATTATGGATTTTTTTTTTGTATTCTTGGATTTATTTTTGGGATGTAATAAATTTTAAGTTCAAGTATCATTTTTATTTCGCTATTTTATTTGTGTGACTTAGTTATAAAGACCCCTTATCCTTTGGACGGGGCGACATCCCCGGCCCTGACAGGCCTAGGTAGCGGGGTGTTACAAGTGGTATCAGAGCCTAGGTTATAGGCAAATATTGATGATATATATTCTATTTATTTATGTTTAAATCTTTATCTAACCTATCTTGTTGATGCTGTAGGATGGTTAGGATGTTTAGGACCGTGAGGAAAGGGTAGCAGTGGCACCCGCCTATCCCTATATACTCGGAGGACTTTCCAGTTCCCCAGCCTGCCCCTCAGCCAGTTATCCTTACGGAGGATAACAGTGATGATGAGGTTAACCCTATGGAGGATAGCAGTGATGACGAGGTCCAAATCGTTGAGCCACCCCCAATTCCGATGATAGACATAAGTTCTGACAGTGAGAATGAGATGATGATAGTAGAGCCTGGACCCCACCCTCCTAATGTCGAGGTGGACTTAGTAGCAAAAAGAGATGACCCGAGGGAGATAGACTATGAGTCTCCACCTAGGCCTTCTTTCCTTCCTTCTTTCAGCTGAGTTGAGCCCGGGGAGAGTTCGAGGCGCCCTAGAAAGGAGCCAGTGGAGGGATTTGCTAGCGGGGTTGGGGTGGATTTTTCTAAGAACTCTGGGGGATGGTTGTATGAGGCTGATAATGAGGGATCCGATGAGGACTAAAGGATTAGGAGTTGCTCTCATTTGGAAGTTTATTTGTTTATTGTTTTTCAAGAACTTTTATGTCAAGCATTTTTAATTCTGCTTTCTATCAAAATTTTGAATCTATGCAAGTCCATTTTTGAAAGAGAATTTGTTCCTTAGCCAAAATTTACATCCGATTTCTATTTACATCTATTTAACTATGAATGCATGTGCAACTAAAAAGATTTGACCCTTAAATGCATACACTTATCATTTGGGGTAGTTTAGAATGGCACCCAAGCGTCGTGCAGCTTCAGTAGATGGTAGGATTCCGAAAGTCGATCAAGTGGTGCCGGAAGTAAAAATAGCCCAGATGCAAGCACCCAACCGGGGTAAAGGGAATAGTCCGAATATGGGATCGGGGTCTGAAGTTCCAGTTGATGTGACCATGGGCCAGGCATTCAGCAAGATGGCGGAGATTTTGCAGTCAATGACTGAGCGACGGAACCCAAGGGGTGAAGACGAGGCCTTAGAGCGGTTCTTGAAGTTTCAACCGCCCGCCTTGATAGGCGAAGCGGAACAAGACCAGAAGGCCGAACAGTGGGTTGAGCAGATGGAGGATATATTCGCAATGCTCCAGTGCACCGAGGAGCGGACGATTAATTTTGCAGCTTTCCGATTGAGAGGACCAGCTCGAGCATGGTGGTAGCGGGTCCAAGACGACTGGGAGATGGATGAGCAGGAATGGATGTGGTCCAACTTCGTTGAAGCCTTCAAGGCAAAGTATATCCCACAGTGGATTGTGGAGAAGCGAGAAGACGAATTCCAGAATCTGAGGCAGGGAAGCATGTCGGTAGCCCAATACGCGGCCCGGTTCACTCAATTTTCCAAATACTGCAAGCGATTGGTGGACACCGAACAGAATAGGACGAGGCAGTTCGTCAAGGGGCTAAGACCGGAGCTGAGGAGAGCATTAGCACCTGCTCCACCAACAACTTATTCGGGGGCTGTAGACGCAGCTACTCGAACGAAAAATGAGGATCGTAGCAGGATGATGGCAAAACCCTTCCAACCGCCAAGGCAGCCGTAGGGACACTTCCCGAGACCGCAACCCCACAAACGCCCCACCAATCACCAATAGCAAAACCGGGGGAAGCAAGCCCGGACAGCACCGGATGGACCTGCACCGAATCTCCCATCATGCAGGTAGTGTGGAAGAAAAGGCCACACCGAAAGGGATTGTTGGTCTAAGGGTGGTGAAAAGAAATGTTATCACTGCAGCGACCTGAACCACCTGCCCCAAATTGCATCGAGTCAGGCAAGGAAACCCGACTCAGAACTCGGGGCCCAACCAAGCCAACACCACGGGAGCAGCTGGGAGTGGAGCACCAAAGCCGAAAGTGAAGGCCAAGGTTTTCGCTCTCAACAAAGAGGAAGGGGCCGATGCAGCAGTGGTAGAAGGTACGTTCACTATTTAAGGATATTCCGTTAATGCTTTGATTGATCCTGGCTCTACTCATTCCTATATAAGCAAGTTGTGTGTGTGTCATTTGGGTTGGGATGGAGTGGAGCTACCTTTCGCTTTAGTGGTGAGCACACCTCTAGGGAAAATGGCGCAAGCGGATTGGTATGTAAAAAAGTGTAAAGTTAATGTGGGGAAAGAAAGTCTGGAGGGAGATTTGATAGTGTTAGACATTGAGGATTATGACTTAATTTTAGGGATGGACTGGTTAGCCAAGCATGGGGCTAGGGTAGACTATAAAAATAAGACAGTCCAGTTCGTTAGACCGGGTTGTGATTTATTGGAATTTAATGGCAAGAGGGTGAAAGAACTTAAGTATTTGATTGCGGGGGCTAAGGCCCGAAAATTGCTGAAGCAAGGGTGTCAAGGTTACCTGGCTTACGTGATAAACAAGCTGAAGGACCAGTGCACTTTGGAGGACACTGAAGTAGTGAAGGATTTTCCCGATGTATTTTCGGCGGAGCTTGATTCTCTACCTCCCAGTCAAGAAGTGGAATTCACCATCGACTTAGTTCCAGAAGCAGAACCAGCCCCATACCGGATGGCACCGACAAAGTTGAAAGAGTTGAAAGAGCAGTTGGAGGAGTTAGTGAGTCAAGGCTACATCATACCTAGCATGTCGCCCTGGGGAGCGCCAGTGCTATTTGTGAAGAAAAAGGACGACACTCTAAGGCTATGCATTGACTATCGGGGATTGAACAATTTGATGGTCAAGAACAAGTATCCCCTACCGTTGATTGACCAGCTATTCGACCAGTTGCAAGGATCCAGTTGCTACTCCAAGTTGGATCTGAGGCAAGGATACTACCAAGTACGGATAAGAGAGGAAGATATCCCCAAGACGGCCTTCAACACTAGATATGGACATTACGAGTTCATGGTGATACCGTTCGTGGTGACAAACACCCCAGCAGTATTCATGGACCTAATGCACCGAGTGTTTCAACCCTATCTGGATAAGTTCGTGGTGATCTTTATCGACGACATTTTGATCTACTCCAATAGTCCGGAGGAGCATGCGGAGCATCTGAAGCTCGTATTGGAGAAGCTTCGAGAGTACAAGTTGTACGCTAAGTTCAGCAAGTGCGAATTCTAGTTAGACAGTGTGGCATTCCTTGGCCATGTGGTGACTAATGAGGAAATCAAAGTAGACCCAACAAAGGTTGAAGCGGTGTCCGACTGGAAGCAGCCAAAGAGTATCACCAAGATCCGGAGTTTCTTGGGACTGGCTGGTTACTACCGAAGGTTTATCAAGGGATTTTTTACACTTGCATCGCCAATGACCCAATTATTGCTAAAGGATGTTCCATTTGTGAGGAACGAGAAGTGCGAGGAAAGTTTTCAAGAACTGATGATAGCACTGGTATTGAGTCTATCGGAGGAAGGGAAACCCTACGCGCTATATACCGATGCTTCGAAAGAATGACTAGGAACAGTGTTGATGCAAGATCGGAAGGCGATTGCTTACGCTTCATAGAAGCTAAGACCTCATGAAGTTAACTACCCAACTCATGATCTGGAGCTGGCAGCTATAGTGTTCGCCCTAAGGAAATGGCGACACTACCTGTATGGAGTCGAATATGAGGTGTTCACCAATCATAAGAGTCTGAAGTATATCTTCACTCAAAAGGATCTGAACTTGAGGCAGCAAAGGTGGATGGAATTCTTGGAGGAATACCGTTGTCCGATCAACTACCATCCCGGGAAGGCCAACGTTGTGGCTGACGCCCTAAACAGAAATGTTGGAATGGCCAGATTAAGGGTGCAAGAATGCAAGCGGTTCAGGATGTGTTGGACAGAATGGTGGAAGTGCAAGACAAAGGAATTGTCATCAGCAAATTGAAGTTGGTGTCGGATCTGAAGAAGGAAATCGTGGGAGCTCAGCAAAGCAATACCGAGTTTCAACTTTTCAAGGACAAGGAGCTTAGGCGGCCGGGCAGTGAATTCTGTCCAGACGAAGCGGGAGTTCTACATTTCAGGGATCGATTGTGTATACCCGAAGAGCAGCAATTAAAGGACAGAATTTTGGAGGAGGCGCACAAGAGCAAGTACGCCATTCATCCGGGGGAAGTCAAGATGTATTAGGATTTGAAGAGAGCCTATTGGTGGCTCGGACTAAAGCGAGATGTGGTCAAGTATGTCTCGACTTATCTTACCTGCCAAAAGGTCAAAGCGGAACACAAGAAGTCAGCGGGACTATTGCAGCCATTGCCAGTACCGGAATGGAAATAGGAGGAGGTAACTATGGATTTTGTCACTGGGCTTCCCATGTCAATGACTCAAAAGGACGCCATATGGGTAGTGGTGGATCGACTGACCAAGTCGGCCCATTTCATACCGGTGAATGTGAGAGACTCGATGGAGAAGCTGGCTCAGACTTATGTTCAAGAAATCGTCCGACTGCATGGTGTGCCTTCAAGCATAGTGTTAGACCAAGACCCGAGGTTTACATCTCGTTTATGGGGAAAGTTTTAGGAAGCAATAGGGTCGAGTCTAAAATTCAGTACGACGGCACACCCACAGACCGACAGGCAGTCAGAGAGGGTGATACAAATATTAGAGGATATGTTGAGAGCTTGTGCTTTAGATTTCGGAGATAAATGGATAGAGTGTGTACCGTATGCAGAGTTATCATATAACAACATCTACCAAGCTTCAATCGAGATGGCACCGTATGAGGCTTTGTATGGGCGCAAATGTCAAGTACCGTTATATTGGAGTTGGTCCGAAGACGGTCATGTGAGCAAAAACGGAGAAGTATGTGTCCAAGAAATGCTGGATAAAGTGAAATTGATCAGGGAAAGGTTAAAGACGGCACAGAGTCGGTAGAAGAGCTATGCAGACAACCGGTGAAGAGAATTAGAATTTCAAGTCGGGGACAGCGTATTTTTGAAATTAATGCCGAATAGGGGGATTTTGAAGCATCCGAAGGCGAAAAATTGAATCCGAGATATTTGGGGCCGTTTCCGATTAAGGAAAAGATCGAACCGGTAGCTTACCGACTAGATCTGCCAGAAGGGTTAATGGGAATCCATGATGTGTTTCATGTGTCATAATTGAAGAAGTACAATGCTGATCCTGGTCATGTATTGAATGATGAACCGTTAGTGTTGCAGCCGATCTGAGCTATGTGGAGAAGCCTGTGCGAATATTGGACCGCAGTGTCAAGACTCTCCGGAACAAACAGATGCCGATGGTTAAGATTCAGTGGGAGCACCATGGAACGTAGGATGCCACATGGGAGTCGGAAAAATGAGTTAAGTGGAAGTACCCTGATTTGAAATAGAGGCATGCTTGAATTTCAGAACGTAATTCTTCTAAGGAGGAGAGGATGTGAAACCCCAATCAAAACCAACCTTAGAGTAAGGGGGTTGGGGTGCATATCATATTTCATTGCATGTTTAAATATATTTTTATATGATTTTATGTGCATTGAATTTGTGTTTTATAGTCTAAAGGGCTTGATTATAACTATTGAGTGAGAATGGCAAAATAGTAATTTTTTCTTGAGGTGGAAAAAGGGAGATAGCTTGAGGATTGAATAGGAAAATATTTTTAGAGGGAAAATAAGAACAAGAGTTGTTGTGGTTTAGTGGTTAGAGCCTTAGAATTAATTCTTGAGGTCTTGGGTTCAAATTCCATCATAGGAGCTTTAGCTTGGTTAAATTTTATTTTTGCTTGGGAAGTATTATTTTTGGCCTTATGTGCTTGGAGTAGGGTAGAAATGTTGTCCTAAGAGAGACATGATAGGAGTATCCTCATCCTACTCTTTTGCCCTACACAAAATTCCTAAGGGGAATTCATTTCCTCTTGATCCTTAATTTCTCCTATTTCTCAACTCATTAGTTTATTCAATTTGTTCAAGCCAATTTTATTCTAGAAAAACTCTAGCAATGTGCTGTGGCTTTGAAGGTTCAAAATGTCTTAGTAAGAGACATCTTATGGACCGAAACCATGGAAGAAAGGAAAAGGATTTCAAGTGAATTAAATTCCTTAGTGAACTTTCTAAAAACTTCACTTTAGCTAAGTTCATTTTCCTTCATGCATGGAACTGAAATTTTCCCAGCTTTGGGTGCCTTCAAGGTGTCGAAATTCTTAGCAATTATTCCCTCCCAAATTCTGCCAGAAAATGGCCTTTTTGATCAGCTTGAAACCTAAATATTTCTGGCCATTTTCGGACTGCACAAAAGCTGTGCAAAACCAAGAAAATTCCTGGGCAAATTCACAGCATTGGAGGTCCGAAACCATGCTATTTTCTTTCAGATTTTGTTCAGCATCTTAGCCACGTTTTTCCTCCATGAAGAAGGCTAGAAACCAGCCTTGAAAAGCCCTAAAATTCCCCTTCAAACTCCCTACAAGCTGACTGGAAAAGGGCAGCCGAAAAACTGTCCAGAAAAT
Source organism: Voacanga thouarsii (assembly GCA_026120185.1). Taxonomy (NCBI): domain Eukaryota; kingdom Viridiplantae; phylum Streptophyta; class Magnoliopsida; order Gentianales; family Apocynaceae; genus Voacanga; species Voacanga thouarsii. The sequence goes on from JANUWF010003368.1 coordinate 2,744,038, forward strand.
TCCAGTAAGTAGCGAAATCCTGTGCAGTAATTTTCTAGCTTTGTCTCCTAATTCTACCCTAGCCGAAACTCCATCCTTCTTCTGCACAAACCACCCTTAAACCTTCAGTAACTGAACTCCATTATCCTCCTCAAGCTTCTGCATGAAAATCCAGTCATGGCTGCCTAAAAGATTTCCAAAAAAAAAAAAAATTCTTCAAACATGATCTGATTTGGATACCAAAATTTCAGCCACCATGATTTAACAACTTTCCATAAAATATACCTCAAACAACCAGACCTTCCCTTCACCATTACACTCAGTATTTTCGGCCACCCTTAGCCTCCCTCAACTAGCATTCATCTAGCCGAAACACTGCCAGCAATTCGGCCATGGCAGACTTCCAAAAGCTCTCCCATGATCAAAGATATTCCTGAATATTTAGTTTCCAAATTTGCTTCCCAAAAATATTCTTCAAGGATTTCAACAACTAGCCTTTCCTTTTCCCTTCCAAACCAGAAAATCAGCTACCAAAACCCTTCAAGCAATCGGCCAACCCCAATCCTTGCAGAATTTTGGCAGCCTCCAATTCCAAAAGCTCTCTACTCTCTTCGACATCAAGAACACACAACACACTAAGAACACCTACTCCTTCCTTTCACCTAATACTCTCCCAAATCACTTCAAACTTCTTCTAAAATTTCCAGATTGAACCTACTCACTACCGTGAGTCCATCAATACCATTCTTAACATCAAACTCCAAAATCCAACTTGCTATTTTGGATAAAAAACCAGAAATTTTGTGAAGGCTCAAGAACACCTTCAAGGTAGGTTTGTTCTAACAACTTTATCTTTTCCAATCTTGATCTCTAATGAATATATGTATGAATAAACATGCTAATGGTCTCTCTCTCTCTCTCTCTCTCTCTCTCTCTCTCTCTCTCTCTCTCTCTCTCTCTCTCCCTCTCTCTCTCTCCTTCTTGGCCGGATGGCTTCTTCTCCAATAGCCATGCTTTCTCCACCTTCCTTGGACGGATTTAGGCATCTAGGGGTTGACAACCATTCGAAACTCCTTCAAGATATTTAGCAATCAAGTAAGCCTTTTTAACCCTTCTTTTAAATTCTAAATTCATGTCTCTAGGATGATGTTGATAGAAAGTGGATTGTGGATAGGATTTGAGTATATATTATTGAGGTTGAAGCATAAATGTATATATGAATATGAAGGAGATGGGATTTATGCATGGATGGATTGTCTTGGTTAATTGTATGATGATTTGAGGTTTAATGCATGTCTCCATGTCATAGGTAGTATTTGAGATGAAGTATGCTAGAGATTATGTCACCTTTTGGTGAATAGGATTTATATTCATATTGGATTATTGAAACCATGATCATATTTATGCTAGTAGGGGTTAGATCATGTCTTGATAAATTTAGATCTATGCTTATATGCATGATTTGGATGATTTGATGAATTGAAGGATTGTATATGTTCATGATTGTGGTTAGCCATAGAAGTATGATCATGATCTAGTTATCCCTAATCTAATTTTTATTTCATGAATAAAATATTTCATATTATGATTTTTGCTAGTAATTTCGCAAAAAAAAAACCCTAGGAGGGGTAGATTTGAATTATTATATATAATAAGGATATTTTAGTTAAATAAATAATAGCTTTTGCTGGAAAAATAATATATATATATATATTATATATAAAATAATGAAATCAACTAAAATCTTTTATGGAAATAATCATAATTAGTAAAATATTTATTACTAAAAATTTAATTATTATCTTTAATCAAAACCCATTAAAATTTTATTTATTATTTTTCAAGCAAGACTCATTAAATTTATTTTCAACTAATTTTAGTTACCAATTATTTTCTAACAACTAAATTATTAATAAATCATTAATTTTACCTAATACCACCTAGGACTCTTCATCAAATAAACTCTAAATTTTTCTTAGCAAGATTTAAACCATCAACTTATTAGTACTTTTTTCTCAAAACATTAATTATTTTAAATATCAAATTAGGCTTAGCTTATAAACCTATTTAGTTATTGTTTGGCCTTAAAGCTTGGGACACTAGAATCATGATAGTAGTGAGTTAAGATGTTTTAATTTGAGAAAGTGGATTTTTGCTTAAGTTTGATTGTGGTTTGTATTTGCCCATGCGGGGTTAGGTCAGCTGTTGGAGACCTTATATTGTGAGCAAGAATCAGGTAAGCTCCTGCATAAAACCTGATTGATGAAACATGTTTATTATAGCAAGCTAAATATAGAGTGCATGGACACTCAGTTGTGCAAGGGCAATTGAGGATCAACTTCTTTCCTATTTCAAACAAACAATATATTTGAAAACTAATAAGCAGATTTACTCAATCTCAAAACTCTTTCCAAAACTGATTTTGACAAAGACTTTGGGAACCCTTAATTGTCATTTTCATGTGAAACAGTGTTTTGTTCATTTTATCCCAAGTGGGAAATGTCGTTGAGTACTCAATAAGGGTGGACTACTAGGGCTAGTCCTTGAGGGGTTATGGTAAGTCTCTCAGTAGGTGGCCACCTCTGAGGGGTGAGTCCTTCCCGGATAGGACGTCAGTCCAGTAGGTCGTGCCGGTCCGAGCTAGCAGTGTTCTCTTTCAGTCAAGTGACTGTGTGTTGTCGGAATGGACACCCGATTGTTGTTTGGGTATAGAGAAGGAGTATCTTGCCCAGTAGGTCGATCACCTACTTTTGTCATTCCGCACAAAGTGTGGCATTCTGACCGGCGATATACACAAAGTGTGGCATGCTGACCATGTGGTTATGGGGCCCAACGTGTGGTAACCCATGACCATTTCTTTTGAGTGGTTGATTTTATTGATTATTTATGATTGGAAAAGCCAAAACACCACTTTTGCTTTTGACTAATGTTTATTGCTTGCCAGTGATCTCTTATAATGAATTTTATACTTTGCATTCACGAACTGTTTTCTCCCGACACTTAAGCACACACGGACTTACTGAGATTTCTGTCTCACCACCATTTTTACCATGATTTCAGGTCGCTCCTGCTGTAGGGATGAGTAGCTAGATATTGCCTGCTTTGGAGGATTTTTTGATAATTTATTTTGTGTAATGTTTTGGGGAGATGAGAGTGGATAAATTTTATTATGGATTTTTTTTTTTTTGTATTCTTGGATTTATTTTTGGGATGTAATAAATTTTAAGTTCAAGTATCATTTTTATTTCGTTTTTTTATTTGTGTAACCTAGTTATAAAGACCCCTTATCCTTTGGACGGGGCGACAATCCCGGCCCTGGCAGGCCTAAGTAGTGGGGTGTTACATGCATAATATGGAGAAATCTATTACTGAAATGCATGGGATGCTGAAACAAGTTGAACTGAACATTAAGAAGAATACTCCTAGTGTTCTAATGGTTTAAAAAGGAGAAGGAAAAAGGAACAACCAAAAGGGCAAAGTCATGACCAGTAAGGGCAAGAACAAGGCTAAGTCCAAGTTCAAACCCAAACCTAAGGCCAAGACACCAAAGGAGGGAGCTTGCCACCACTGTAGAGAACAAGGACATTGGTTAAGAAATTGCAAGCTCTATTTGGAAGCAAAGAAGAAGAAGGACAGTGAGACTGATGCTTCAAGTATTTATGTTATAGAAATTAATTTATCTACTTCTGATTCATGGGTATTAGATATCGGTTGTGGATCTCACATTTGTATAAATGTGCAGGGTCTAAAAAGGAGTAGTGCCTTGGCAAAAGGCGAGGTGGACCTATAAGTTGCGAATGGAGCAAAAGTTATTGCAATAGCTGTAGGAACTTTTGAATTAATTTTGCCCAGTGGGCTTATTTTAGAACTGAATGATTGTTTTTGTATTCCTACTATGAGGAGGAATATTATTTTAGTTTCTTGTTTAGATTTAGAAGGTTTTAAATTTGTTATTAGAAATAACATTTGCTCATTAATAAGAATGGCATTTTTTATGGAGATGCCTCATTATCAAATAGGCTCTATATTCTCAATCTTCATGGATCTTTGAACAAGTCTATCTATAATATTAATACTAAGAGATTGAAATCCAATGATTTAAATCACACTTACTTCTAGCATTATCGTTTGGGCCATATAAATGAAAACGCATAACAAGGCTTCATAATGATGGGCTTCTATATTCGTTTGATTTAGAATCTTACGAAGCATGTGATTCTTGTTTATTAGGTAAAATGACTAAAGTGCCTTTTAAGAGATAAAATGAAAGGGTAATTGATTTATTGGGCCTAATACATACTGATGTATATGGACCAATGAATACATATGCTAGAGGAGGATTTCAGTACTTCATTATATTTATAGATGATTTCAGCAGATATGGCTACCTGTATATGATGAAACACAAATGTAAATCGCTCCAGAAATTCAAAGAATTTCAAAATGAAGTACAAAATCAGCTTGGCAAAAGTATCAAAACACTTCGATTAGATCAAGGTGGTGAATACTTAAGTCACGAGTTTGACGAGCATCTAAAGAATTGTGGAATTATCTCCCAATTAACTCCACCAGTAACACCTCAATGGAATGGTGTATTTGAACGGAGAAATCGGACTTTATTAGATATGGTTCGATCAATGATGAGTCAAACTGATATTCTAATCTCCTTTTGGGGTTATGCCCTAGAGACTACTGCATTCACACTAAATCGAGTTCTATCTAAATCGGTTTAAAAAATGCCATATGAGATATGGACTAGAAGACAACCTAGTTTGTCATTTCTCAAGATTTGGGGTTGTAAAGTTTATGTAAAGCATTTATTATCTGATAAACTTGCACCCAAATCAAATAAATGCATATTTGTGGGGTATCCTAAAGAAACTAAAGGATACCAATTTTATCTCCCAAAAAAAATAAAGTAATTGTTGCTCGAAATGGATTCTTTCTTGAAAAGTAATTTATTTCCAAAAGAATCAGTGGGAGTAAAATACATCTTGATGAGATTTAAGAACCACAATTAGTACCTATATTGGGTAGCTCAAGCTCGTATCGTATACGGCGCAACGGAAAATAAAACGAAATACCATCCCAGGACCCGCCTATATGTGGAAAACAAGACATAAAGATAATAAAGGTAGCAGCTTTTTACCTTTGTTTGATCGTCCGAAGAACAAAATTTCTTCTTCAAGTCGAGCCGTAATCCAGCAATCCTCTTGTGTAAACTCCACGTGGGTTGAACGTTTAACCACTATAATCACAGTGTGTGATTATCTCTAACAATAATCCACATAGAGAAATACTCAAGTAGTAAAATTTCCTGTGCTAGCAGAAAAAAATGGAGGCTAGGGCTATTTCACGTTTTCAACAAAACGAGAAAGAGATAAGAAGTCGTGTGTTACGAGGGTTGGAATTGTATTATGTGTTTTACACAAGAATAGCTATCGTATGTCATCCTATGACTCATGAAAAACCTTACTTAAAACACTCCAACTGAGAATTCTAAAACAGTTAGAATTCCCTAATTGTAATTGGAAACCTCGAGTTCTCACAATTACAATTTGGACCATAAATTATAACTAATTATAATTTATCCACAACAACTTTTCTTTCTCTTAATTAACCCCACTATGTTATCAAATAACACCTTGAGTATATAATCCTCTATTGTGTATGACCTATTAGGTTTCCCAGTCAATTGGTAGCGAATATGAATTAATCTAAACGTCTTTGAGATTAACAATAGGATTGGTTTATTAATTCATCAATTAATAAACCCATATTCCCAGATCATAAGTAGTATCTAGCAATTTATCATGACCACTCAAGAGTCCAGGAAGTCAAGTAGCTTGACATGAACCCTTCAATAACAAACTTCAGTGTAATTAACTCATTTCACCATACAATATCTCATTCGGTTTGGAGTACGGAATTAGTGCTAACTCCCTCTAGAATTAATTCTGGCCCAAATACAATAGTACTTGTATCAAAAACCCACTACTCTATATGTGTATCAATTGAAACTGTTTCCAATACACAATCGCCTTGGCCAAGGACTTTCCGAGTAGTAATTCCTATAAGTGGCCGTGAGATATTTGCCCCTACTATTAGGAGTGGTAAATCCTTTATTAACCCTCTCAACTACTTTCGTTTACCTCACAATGTACCCAATATCCATCCCATACGGCCTTCAATTGAGCTCCAGAGATTGGAATCAAAGTACAAAGCTCAGCAAACAAAGTACCTTGGAGATCTCAAGTTTAAGGATACTTGCACGTTTGCTATATTGAGATTATATCACTGGCACTAAATAGTTATCCATGTGATTAGCTCAAAGCTAGGTCATCCAATGAACTTGTTCCATTAACAAGCATCCATATGTTAATTTTGAGTATCTCAATTCTCACAGAAATAAGAACCACCGCCTTATCAAATCAGGAAGTCTAACACATGCTAGTCTTAATGTATTAATGATGTCCTGTCTCATTAATAGTATGACTAGGGATTATTTATGTACTAACACTATCCAGTGTAGTAAGAATCTCATATCATGATCTCTATCATGATTTTCTTAACACAGTGTTATACTAAGGACTTTATCAAATAGTTATATTACTTAAAAGTAAACAAAAGAAACTGTAAGATAAATAATGTCTTTTATTAAAATAAAATGTGTCATATACAATGTACAAGTGATTACCTCTAGGGCACAACACTAACAAACTCCCACTTGCACTAGAGCCAATCATTCATGTATCTAATACCGAATGACTCAACATGACAATCATGTTTCTTTTGGGATAATGCTTTCGTAAGCGGGTCAGCTATGTTCTCATCGTGGAAACTCTCTCTATCTTTATTTCCTTAGCTGCTTCAGAATCGGTTATGTACTTAGCTTCTGTCATAGAGTTGGCAATAGTCTCTTATTTAGAACCTTTCCAACTTATCGCCCCTCTGCACAATGTAAACAGGTAGCCAGATTGCGATTTGAAATCATTTTTGTCAGATTGAAAACTGGCATCAGTATACCCATTTATTTCAAATCACCTTCTCCATATACTAAGAACATATCCTTAGTCCTTCGTAAGTACTTAAGAATGTTTTTTACAGCCACCCAATAACCCTCACCAGGGTCAGATTGGTATCTGCTCATCAAACTGAGAGCACAAGATACATCAGGCCTAGTACATATCATAGCATACATGATAGATCTAACTGCCGAGGCATATGGAATCTTACTCATGCGATCCCTTTCAACTTATGTCTTGGGAGACATTGACTTTGAAAGGCTTACACCATGTGACATGGGTAAGATTCCTTTTTTGGATTGATCTATGCTAAACCTCTTTAGCACTTTATCTATGTATGTAGACTGCGAAAGACCTAGCAACCTTTTGGATCTATCTCTATAGACCCTTATTCTGAGAATATAAGTTGTTTCTCCAAGGTCTTTCATGGAGAATTATTTAGACAACCAAACTTTAACAATTTGCAAGACAAGTATATCGTTTCCTATTAGCAATATGTCATCTACATAAAGTAGTAAGAAAATGATTGCACTCCCACTAACTTTCTTGTATACACAAGACTCATCCATGTTCTGAATGAAACTAAACTCTTTGATTGTTTCATCAAAACGGATGTTCCAACTCCTAGAAGCTTGCTTAAGTCCATAAATGGACCTTTGTAGCTTGCACACCTTTGTGCTATTACTGGATATGAAACCCTCAGGTTGTGTCATATACACTTCCTCAGTCAAATTTTCATTTAGAAAAGCTATTTTCACATCTATTTGCCAAATCTCATAATCATGATGAGTAGCAATGGCTGGGAATATCCTGAAGGATTTCAACATGGCTACTGGCGAGAAGGTTTCATCATAGTCAATACCATGTTGTTGACGATAATCCTTCACCACTAGTCGTGCTTTATAGGTAACTAAGTTACCATCCATGTCAGTTTTCTTCTTGACAACCCACTTACACCCAATAAGTTTAATTCCTTTGGGTGGATCAACTAAAGTCCATACTTAGTTGTTGTACATAGAATCCATCTATGACTTCATGGCCTCAAGCCACTTGCCATATTCTGAACTGTTCAGAACATCCTTGTAGGTAGTAGGCTCATCTTCATCTATGAGCAATATGTCATTGTGGTCACTAATAAGAAATCCATTTCTCTCAGGTACCACACGTATTCTACTAAATCTACGAGGTTCTTGTGTATTAAAATGTTCATCTATTCTCTCAATAGATGTGGGGTTAGATGGTTGATCCTCGTTTGTTTGATCTTCATGAACTTCACTAAGTTCAATCGTACTTCTACTGTCCCTTTTGAGTATGTGCTCTTTCTCTAAGAAGATGGCATGCTTCGAAATAAACAATTTGTTTTCGGAGGGTAGATAGAAGTAACATTCGAAAGATTCTTTTGGATATCCCACAAACAAATACTTGTCAAACTTACTATCAAGTTTGTCTGACTGTGGTCTTTTAACAAAGGCAAGACAACCCTATACCCGCAAGTGAGATAATTTTGGTTTCTTACCAAAGAATATCTCAAATAGGGTAGTATCAATCGATTTTGTTATAACTCTGTTTAGTATATAAACAGAAGTCTCTAGTGCATACCCCCAAAACGATTTTGGTAGGTCTACAGAAGCCATCATCATCCGTACCATGTCTAGAAGGGTTCGATTCCTTCTCTCAGATACACCGTTATGCTAAGGTGTATGTGGTGGAGTCCATTGAGATAATATCCCATTATCTCTAAGATAACTCAAAAACTCTTGGCTCAAGTATTCTCCTCCTCGATTAGATTTTAAAGTCCTTATATTTTTGCCAAGTTATTTCTCTATTTTATTCTTGAAGTCTTTGAACCTTTCAAATGCCTCAGGTTTGTATTTCAGTAAATATAAATACCCGTATCGTGAGAAGTCATCAATTAAGGTTATGAAACAATTGTAACCTCCTTTTGCTTGTATTGACATTGGGCTACATACATCAGAATGTATAAGTTCTAATAACTCCTTAACCCGTTCTCCTTTTCCTGAAAAAAGAGTTTTAGTCATTTTACCTAGTAAACAAGATTCGCATGTGCCATATGATTCATAATCAAATAACCCTAAGCCACCAAGCTTGTGTAACTTAGAAACACGATTTTCTTTTACATGGCCCAACCGACAATGCGATAAGTAAGAGGTGTTAGAGTTATTTATTTTAGATTTCTTATTGTTTATATTGAGAATTGGATTATCCAAGTCTAGAACATATAAACCATTAGCTAAAGTTGCTAAACCATAATGAATATCATTCAATGAAAAAGAATAACATTTATTCTTAAATATTAAATGAAATCCATATAAGTCTAAACACACAACTGAGATAATATTTTTTATTAAAACTAGTACAAAATAACAGTTTATAGTTCTAGAATTAACCCTGAAGGTAGGTTCAGCTCGTATGTCCCCACAGCAAGTGTAGTAACTTTTGCCCCATTTGCAGTACGCAGGTCCACCTCGCCTTTATCTAGACTTCTACTGCTCTTTAGTCCCTGCAAGTTATTACACAAATGAGATCCACATCCGGTATCTAATACCCATATCTCATTTTTAAAGACAGTATTTATCTCAATCATAAACATACCCAGAGTAGAAGTAGAAGTGCTTATAAGCTTCACCTTCTACTTCTTATCCTTAGTGGTCTCCAAGTAGGCTTTGTAGTTGCGCCTCCAGTGGCCCATCTTACCACAATGATGGCATGAGCCCTTTGTAGCTGCATCCTTGTTCACACCACATTTGGGCTTCATAGGAGCCTTCCTCTTCTTCTTTTGAACTTTCTTCTTAGAAGAGGAAAATTCTACCATTAAAACTGCATTAGAATTCTTCTTCATGAAGGACTCTGCAGTTTTGAGGAGATTGATCAACTCAGGAATGGTTTACTCAATCTTATTCATCTGATAGTTAATCACAAATTGTGAGAAACTATTAGGCAAAAACTGTAGAATTAAGTCAACACTTAAGTCATGATCCATTGCAAACCCGAAAAATCCAAGCTTCTCTATTAAGCCCAGCATCTTCAGCCCATGAGTGGCCACAGAAGAACCCTCTGCCATTTTGCAACGGAATAGTTGCTTCAAGATCTCGTATCTCTCAGTTCTGGCTTGGGCATCAAACAGCTCTCGAAGATGTAAAATGATCGATTGAGCATCCATATGCTCATGCTGTTTTTGCAACTCAAGAGTCATGGATGCCAGCATAATACATGATGTTGTATCACTATCTTCCTTGTGTCTCTTGTGGATAGCATGCTCATCAGCATGAGCATCTTAGGCTGGTGGTGGTGGTGGTGTTGGAATAGGAGCATCTAGCACGTAGAGCAACTTTTTCGATTTGAGAACGATTCTCAAATTTCTATACCAGTCGAGAAAGTTTGACTCGGTTAACTTGTTGGTTTCCAAGATGCTACGTAAGTTCAAGTTTGTTAACATGATGCAAGTGACCTAGATGTACAGATAGAGAGCATTAGCTACTTGTATATGCACATGATATGCGAATAATTAGGACTTTAATTAAATGCATTTTTACTCCACTATTTTACTCAAACCAATAGCCCCCGCTATTGATTCAAGAAAGCCCATTAGAAGCTTTCTTAGTGGACCAGTATCCAAATTCCTCAAGAACAACCTTGGGTTTGCCTAACAAGGCACCCTTAAGTTCATTGGTTGGTATGTAACTATTGGATCATTGGGTGATTAACAGCTTTTAATCTTAAAGCCTTTTGGGCTACCCCAACTTTTCCTCTAAATTTCTTTATGCTTAAGTTTGCCCAACCAAGATAAAGAATTTAGTTAAACCCAATCCATTAATCAGGAATTGAATTCCATAGCTTGAACATGCCCGATGTCAATTAGGTTTGGGTTTGCCCAACAACCTGGTCTAGAAAAAGGACTCTTGTTCTTACTATATTAACGGAAGGAATTAGGCTTAATATTAATTGAGGGATTTATTCCTTTTAGTGATTTCACTGAATGACATGCATAAAAATCAATAAATCACATAATTGATAATCATGGTAATAAAGCGATTACGTGGTATGGTTATGGACTTTACCCTAAATTAATTTCTTTGAGCCATAAAAGAAATTAATATAGTTAACCCTATGTTTTCATGCATGATTTAAGTAGAAGGTCTTACCTCCTCGCCTTGTTTTGGTTGGCATCTCCAAAATAGAATAATTCTACACCTATCTAACCTATGTCACTAATTACATAATTTTCTAAAGAGAGAAAACCTCGAGTTACATTCGAGGGGAGTTAGATGAAAAGAGAATTACACAAGAATTCTAGAGAAGGCAGGAAACGCAGGCCCTATTTCATAAAAATCAAAACTGTAAAATGCATGAACAGATATACTTAGTTTTAGTCCATAACCATCCACCATGCCATTGACAATGCTTAAACGAAAAAAACATATACTTTTTATTATTCCAAATTTACTATTTTAGAAAAATAAAACAAATTCTAAAATCAATTTTTTTAGAAAAATACATTAATTTTAAATTTTTAAAATCACTATTTTGAAAAATAAAATTGTTTGTCTCAAAACTAATTTTGAAAAAATGCTTTTGGGTCCTATCTCGTAACGATAACGATGGTCCCGTTGGCCGGTCAACAAGCGGGGGTCAAGAGGCAGCGCCCCCGTGGAAAAATTTTTATTTTTGCCGCCTCTCATCAAATGAGATTTTTTTCTTTTCCAAATTTTTTTTTTAAACAGCTGGATCGTGCAAAACAGAGCATAACTGGTGCTGGTTTGAAAGCCAGAGCCGGCGCTAGCTCTGTTATGGTTTCCAAAACTTTTTCTCTTCCAAAAACGATTTCTAGACATCACAAATAGAATGGAACTGGCGCCGATTTGGAGGCCAGAGCCTGCGCCGGCTATAGTCTGGAAGTGGAGGCGATTTTCAAAAAAAAATTCCAGAAACAATTTCTGGTGCCCTAATCTTCTGCAGAATTTTCTGTTTTGAAGCTCAAAACAACAACCAATTTGTTAGTTTAGACAAAACAAAATAGAAAATCAAATTCACAAGATGAAACGAAGGGCAACTACCATGTTTAAGAAAACGTTTTTCTGTAGAAAATTTTCAATACATAAAGAAAGCACATTTCGAAATATGCTATAACTTTTACACAATCATATTGTACTACGGACCCAACCCACAAAGCTTGAAACGATTTCGACTCGAGTAAAAATGATTTTCACATTAAACAAAAGCAAGCACAAATACATGAAAACAGTTTTTCATGCCAAAACAATGTCTGTAGACCACACATAGTATGACTCTGACACTACTGTTGGGTATCTCAAGCTCATATCCTATACGGCGCAGCGGAAAATAAAACGAGATACCATCTCAAGACCCGCCTATATGTGGAAAACAAAACATAAAGATAAAAAAGGTAGCAGCCTTTTACCTTTATTTGATCATCCGAAGAACAAAATTTCTTCTTCAAGTCAAGCCGCGATCTAGCAATCCTTTTGTGCAAACTCCACGTGGGTTGTACTTCTAACCACTATAATCACAGTGTGTGATTATCTCTAACAGTAATCCACACAGAGAAATACTCAAGCAGCAAAATTTCCTGTGCTAGCAGAAAAAGATGGCGGCTAGGGCTGTTTCACGTTTTTAGCAAAACGAGAAAGAGAGAAGAAGTCGGGTGTTACTAGGGCTGGAATTGTATCGTGTGTCTTACACAAGAATAGGTATCATATGTCATCCTCTGACTCACGAAAAACCCTACTTAAAACACTCCAGCTGAGAATTATAAAACAGTTAGAATTCCCTAATTATAATTTGAAACCTCAAGTTCTCATAATTACAATTTGGACCATAAATTATACCAAATTATAATTTGTCCACAACAACTTATCTTTCTCTCAATTAACCCCACTATATTATCAAATAACACCTTGAGTATATAATCCTCTATTATGTGTGACCTATTAGGTTTCCCAATCAATTGGTAGCGAACATGAATTAATCTAAATATCTTTGAGATTAACAATCTATAATTAATTAGAATTAATCCCATTAATTCTAATCAGGATTGGTTTATTAATTCATCAATTAATAAACCCATATTCACAGATCATGAGTGGTATCCAGCAACACATCATAACTACCCAATAGTCCAGGAAATCAAGTGGCTTGACATGAACCCTTCAATAACAAACTTCAGTGCAATTAACTCTTTTCACCATACAATATCTCATTCGGTTTGGAGTACGGAATTAGTGCCAACTCCCTCCAGAATTAATTCTGGCCTGAATACAATAGTACTTGTACCCGGAACCCAATACTCTAGATGTGTATCAATTGGAACTATTTTCAATACACAATTGCCTTGGCCAAGGACTTTCTGAGTAGTAATTCCTACAAGTGGCTGTGAGATATTCGCCCTTACTATTAGGAGTGGTGAATCCTTTATTGACCTTCTCAATCACTTTTGTTTACCTCACAATGTTCCCAATATCCATCCCATAGACGGTCCTTGATTGAGCTCTGGAGATTGGAATCAAAGTACAAAGCTCAGCAAACAAAATACCTTGGAGATCTCAAGTCTAAGGATACTTGCACATTTGCTATATTGAGATTATATCACTGGCACTAAATAGTTATCCATGTGATTATCTCAAAGCTAGGTCATCCAATGAACTTGTTCCATTAACGAGTATCTATGTGTTAACTTTGAGTATCTCAATACTCACAGATATGAGAATCATCGCCTGATCAAATCAGGAAATGTAACACATGCTAGTCTTAACGCATTAATGATGTCCTGTCTCATTAATACTATGACTAGGGATTATTTAAGTACTAACACCATCCAGTGTAGTAGGAATATCATATCATAATCTCCATCATAATTTTCTTAACACATTGTTGTAATAGGGACTTTATCGAACAGTTATATTACTTAAAAGTAAACAAAAGAAACGGTAAGATAAATAATGCCTTTTATTAAAATAAAATGTGTCATATACAATGTACAAGTGATTGCCTCTAGGGCATAACACTAACAACCTGAACCAAATAATGAACCTCAATTAGATGGATCAAAAGTCCATGATGAGCCTACTTCTATAAAACAAGGATCTCAAAGATCTGATAGGGTTCATCAACAACCTGAGAGATTGGATTCCTCATCACTAACAATCACAATATGGAGCTTATGGTAAATGATGAGCCTACTTCCTATCAAAAAGCCATTAAGAGTTCTAACTCTGAAAAATGGTTAGAGGCCGTAAAGTCTAAGATGCAATCCATGTATGATAACCAAGTCTGGACTTTGGTTAATCCACCTAAAGATTCAAAAACCATTAGGTGTAAATGGGTTTATAAAAAGAAAATAGACATGAAGGGAAATGTGCATACTTACAAAACACAACTGGTAGGAAAAGGTTATAGACAAACTCATGGTATAGACTATGATGAAACCTTTTCACCAGTTGTAATGCTTAAATTTATTAGAATTCTTCTTGCCATAGCAGCATATTATGATTATGAGATTTGGAAAATGAATGTCAAAACCACGTTCCTTAATGGAAACTTACTTGAGGATATGTACTTGACACAACCTAAGGGTTTTGATGATCCTTTGAATTCTAATAAAGTGTGCAAGCTTCAAAGATCCATTTATGGATTGAAGCGAGCATCTCGAAGCTGGAATCTTCATTTTGATGAAGCAATTAAAGAATTTAAATTTATCAAAAATGAAGATAAGTATAGAAAACAAGTGGGAATGCAATAGTCTTTTTGGTACTTTATGTTGATGACATCTTACTCAATGGAAATAACATCCCAACTCTACAAACTGTAAAAACATGGTTGGAAAATTATTTCTCAATGAAAGACTTAGGTGAAGCTGCCTATATTTTAGGTGTATGGATCTATAGAGATAGATCTAGAAAGCTAATAGGACTAAATCAAAGTGCATACGTTGACAAGGTACAGAAAAGCTTCAGTATACAAAACTCTAAGAGAGGATTCTTGCCAATGTCATATGGCATTAAGCTCAACAAAACTCAAAGTCCTTCCACGAAGGATGAAAAAGAGCACATGAACAAGATACCATATACTTCCACTATGGGGTCTATCATGTAT
Organism: Voacanga thouarsii; assembly: GCA_026120185.1. Taxonomy (NCBI): domain Eukaryota; kingdom Viridiplantae; phylum Streptophyta; class Magnoliopsida; order Gentianales; family Apocynaceae; genus Voacanga; species Voacanga thouarsii. The sequence continues at coordinate 2,759,172 of JANUWF010003368.1, forward strand.
GCCATGTTATGTACTCGACCCGATGTGTCATATGCATTGAGCATGATGAGTAAGCTCCAGTTAAATCCTGGAGAGCCACACTGGATTGATGTCAAGAACATACTAAAGTACTTAAGAAGAATTAAAGATATGTTCTTAGTTTATGGAGAACAAGAAGGCGAGCTAGTTGTAAATAGTTACACTTATGCTAGTTTTCAATCCGACATAGATGATTACAGATTGCAATCAGGTTTTCTATTTTGTTTGAATGGAGGTGTTGTAAGCTGGTAAAGTTCAAAGAAAGATACCATGGCCGATTCTACTATAGAAGCTGAGTATGTAGCTGCCTCAACTGCAGCTAAAGAAGCAGTTTAGATTAAAAAGTTCATTACAAAACTAGATGTAATTGCTAGTACTGTGAACCCAATGGATCTTTATTGTGACAACAATGAAGCCATTGCACAAACTAAAGAACCAAGATCACATCAGCGATCCAGACATATACATAGATGTTTTCATCTCATTCGAAAAATTGTTGATAGAAGAGATGTCAAAGTATGCAAGGTATCAATTAATGACAATGCTGCAAACCTACTGACAAAGCCTCTCCCATCATCTAAACATGATAGTCATACTAGATCAATGGGATTCCGGTTTATGTCAAATTGGTCTTAGTGCAAGTGGGAGATTGTTAGGGATATGCCCTAAAATCAATTTGTACTTATACTATTGTCATTATGTATTATGTAATAATACGAGGCATTTCTTTCTATGAATAGTGCATTTAGTTTTTTGGTCATCAAGTATGTGACTTGATAGTAAAACCCTACAATCAATACAATAACTATTCTTAAACTGTCCCTTATCGATTATTATTAGTGGAACAATAATAAATTAATATTAATATATTTGTGACTTGATGGCTATGTTTTACTAGTCATGGATATATGTGATAACAACTCAAAACATAAATAAATGTTAAAGAACATTGTATTAGACATGACCCACTGTGAAAGTACTTCATGAAACATGTCATAAGTACTTTCTAGCCATAATGATATTAAAAGTCCTTCAACCTAAATTCATCATAGTTTCCTACTTGATAAATTCTATATTTTAACGTTGTCTAAAGTTGTCTTTAACCAGATAATAAATTAGACTACTGTTGGATATAGAATAAGTCAAGGAGAGGAATATGATTAGTATGGAAGGAATTTGTCCCTCTCAATTATAGGAGAGCTATCCATGGGCCCCTTGATAAGTTAGACTGTTAAAATGCATGGTTGTACTCAAATATATCAATCTAAGATATTGATATCATTTGTTTGAACAGTTTACTATGAGATCAAGAAATAATTGATTAAGCTTAATAAGGATGACATGCTCCGTGCCTTATGCTTAATCTAGATATCGTGTGACAAAAGAATTAAATATAAAATTATGGTTTAGTTCAAAGAGATCACTGATCTTCATTTAACCTGGATAGTTATAATATTTTACTAGAAACCACTTATAACTTGTGGGCCATTTAAATGTGAATTGGGTACACTGCCAGTGTTAAATGAACCTATAAGGTCACACAATAAGCGAACCTGTTAGGTTATTTTTCTAGTAACCAAGTTCAATGAATCTGGAAATATGTCTAAGTTAATCGAATCTAGAAAATTTACCAAATACAATGAATCTGGAAATATGTCCATATTTGATGTATCTGGATGATGTCCAAATTGTAAGAATCTAACTCGGTAAATTAATTAGTTAAATTACTGAGATAATGGCAGAATCTTATCATATCAGTTTTAATTTAATTTGAATTTAAAATAAAATATAATAAGATATTATCAGAGTTGGACTCTAAGAGGTTCAGATGGATTTTAAGAAAACCCTAGCCGTCTTCTCAAGTGAGCCGTTCTGTTAAAATATTCGTGCCTCCATTCACCAAAAAAATAAGTCTATCAAACCCTAGGCGCTAGCACTCTTGGGGTAATGAGTTAGTTCGTCTTGTGTATCCGATAGAGGGCGTTCGCACGCTGCAGTATCTGGTGATCATTCGAATTGCATGCACGACAGCACAATTAGAATCAAAGGATCTTAATTACACCAAATAGAGGTAATTCTATAATTCTTAGATCTTTTTAATCGTTTACTTGGGTCCTCGAAAGGGATTCGTAGATATTTTTCACATTTAGAAGTCCACGAATCCTAACATTTGGATGGGGAAATAAGCAAGAAGTGGCTTTCAAAGCCCATAAGGATAAGTTTAATCAAGCCCCATTGTTAGCCTTACCAAACTTTGAGAGGGCCTTGAAGTAGAATGTGATTCAAGTGGAGTAGGAATAAGTGATGTATTAGCCCAAGACAAAAGGGCTATTGCTTATTTTAGTGACCAGTTATTCGGAGCGGTCCTAAACTACTCTACCTATGATAAAGAACTTTATACCTTAGTTAGGACTCTTGAGCATTGGCAACACTATTTGCTTACAAAAGAATTTGTAATTCACAATGATCATAAGTCACTTAAGCATCTCAAGGGGCAAACAATCTTAATAAGAGGCATACGCAATGGATGGAATTTATTATAGCCTTTTCATATGTTGTTAAGTATAAGAAAGGTAAGGAAAACATCGTAGTGGATGCTCTTTCGAGAAGGTATACTTTGCTTAACTCTTTTGATACTAAATTGCTTGGATTTGAAATGTTGAAGGATTGGATGCCAATAATGAGGAGTTTGGTGAAACCTTGCTTGCTTATGAGAAAAATGGAGTTGGGAAATTTTATAGAACTAAGGGATTTTTGTCCAAGGAAAATAGACTTTGTGTGCCTAGAGGATCTAGTAGACTAATATTGGTTAAAGAGGCACATGAGGAGAGGGGCTTGATGGGTCACTTTGGAGTTCTCAAAAACCTTAGGTATCTTAAAGGAGCATTTCTTTTAGCCCAAAATAAGAAGGGATATTGAGAAATATTGTGACCAATGTGTTAGCTCGAAAAGCTTCTCCTGTGTTTTGACTTATGACAAATATTGATATGGACTAATATGTATGTTTACATATGACAGGAATTTTTGGATATAACATGTTTGACCTTCACTCTTCAAGATCTTGAGAATATTGAATGACACACAACTCAAGGGCAATGATGAATGATCAACTGAGGTTGCACATATTGAAGACTTTCTTGAAAATTTGTAAACTAGGAATTTTTGCTTCAAGGTATTGTCTGTAATTGCTATGTCTCTTTACCTTGGCTTAATTTTATTTTACATTAAAGCACTTATAAAAATTTTTAAAAAGAAAATGTCTTGAATCTGACTTTTATAAATGTTCTAGAGAAGTGTTTTGGATGAAACTCTGAATCTAAAAACATCCATCCAGTATTCTGTGAAATTTTCAAAACATTCTTTTAAATGAATAGTATTATTTTAGATGCATTTTTTGGACGCACATCCGTCCACTTCATGAATCTAAAACACTGAAGATCCTGACAGAAAATTAGTCATTAACTAGCTGTTAGAGCTTCACTTTTTGCTTCTATAAAAACTATTTAAACATGAATTTCTACAAGATTTTTGAGCTAACTTATTCAGAAACACTCTTATACTTTCAAAACACAAAAATCTCTCTTTGTGCTTCATTGTGAAATCAAATCATTCGAAGGTAAAAAGTCAAATGTGCTAAAGTTCGCTAGATTTGCTCAAAATTGTGAGTTATATTTGTTTTATATCTTTAATCCTTTTGTATATCAAGGTTGTGGTGTAAAACCCATTTGGGGTGAGCCTTGATTTGTAGTTGGTTGAGAGGTTTTTGGTAAAACTAAGTATGGTGATCCTCTTATGTAATTGGTGCAGTCAAACACCATTGATTTGAGTAAGGTTTATAGTGATCTGGTTTAAAATCCTTAAGTGTGAGTTTAAGGTAGTGGATGTAGATATTTGAGGATCAAACCACTATAAATCTTTTGTCCATCATCCTTGTATTTATTTCTGAATGTTTGTGAACTTTTCAGCACAAAGTTTCAATCACTCAAAGAGATCTTTATGACTTTCACCAACTCATCTTTACTATTGTATTGATTGCACATCACTTGACATATCTCTTTATGATCCTACATATCTCTTTAAAGCTGCAAGAATTTCTACTTCGCATACTCTTCATACATCACGATCTATCTTTAAAACAAAAAGAGGAATTCAAAAATCAAATTTTGAAAAAGTGTTTAAATTTGCTAAAAACCTTATTCAACCCCCCCCCTCCCCCCAAGGTTTTTCACAATGCATAACTTGTAACAAAGTAAAATCTAGATCCTTGCCTTACAGTCCTTAAACTCCTCTACCCACCCCTACTTTGCCTTGGGTTGACATCTCTATGAATTTTATTTTAGGCTTACCTAGGACCAAAAAGAGGAAACATTCTATTTTGTTGTGGTAAACAAATTTTTTAATATGTCACATCTTATTGCATGCTCAAAAACTAATGATACCTCTCTTATTGCAGATCTATTCTTTAAGAAAGTTGTGAGAATGCATGGAATACTAAGGAAAATTATCTTCTATAGGGATACAAAGTTTCCAAGTTATTTTTAATGAATTTTGTGGCAAAAGCTTGGGACTAACTTTTTACTTTCTACAGCTTGTCACCCACAAACGGATAGCCAAATGGAGGTGGTTAACCAGACTCTTACATAACTTCTAAAGGTCGTGATCAAAAGGAACTTGAAGGCATGGGAAGAATGCTTACCCTACATTAAATTTTCTTACAATCGCGATACTTACTCCACTGCTTCTTTTTCTCCATTTGAAATTGTTTATAGTTTTAATCCATTAACTCTATTAGACTTGGTTTCTTTACCTGCAGGGAAATTTACAAGCTTGAATGGAAAGAAAAAGGCTGAAATGATTAAGGCATCTATGGAAAGGTCAAGGCCAACATTGAAAGAAAGAATGAAAGCAAGATTTTGGCCAAAAACTAAGGTTGCAAGAAGGTGATTTTTGAACTCGGAGATTTGGTGTGGATACATTTTAAAGGATTCCTTATGCAAAGGAAATCAAAGCTTAATCTTAGGAGAGACAAACAATTTCAAGTTTTGGAGAAATATGGTGACAACTCTTATAAGATCAACTTACACAGTGAGTATAACATTAGTGGCACTTTCATTATTAGTGATCTTTCTCCTTTTGATGTAGGTGTTAGAGTAGATTCGAAGATGAATTCTTTTTAAGAAGGGGGAGATGATGAGACTTCACTTCATTATGAGGGACAAGCACAAAAAAGGGGAGATCCTTAACCAATACAAGGACCAATGACAAGGGTAAAGACAAGATGATTCTAAGAAGGGCTCTAATCATTCATGAAATCCTACTTGAAAATGGAGGAATCTTGGAAGGCACTTAATGGCTTGAAGAAGCTCAACTTGATAACAATTAAAGAAGAGTATCAAGAGAAGACCAAGAAAGATCAAAGGAGCATCAATAAACAAGGATTGGAGGGCTTAAAAGAGAAAAGTTGTGGTTGAACAAAGCATAGAAAGTGCCAACCCTATTTGGCTCATGGCATCGACCCTATACTACCAAAAAATTAGTCGGCAATAGCATTCAGCTGGTGCTGGCCCTAGTGTATAGCTGGTGCCGGCTCACTTTGGGGTAAAGACATCTGTTTTGCATTTTTTTTTAACTATTTCTCCAGTTATCTTCTTATTTTTAATGCTTTGTAATAACCTTTTAAGGGCTAAACTTATCTTAGCACCTTACTAAACTAATTGTAAGGTAGGAGTTGTATAAATACCCTTTTATGTGATAAGACAATTTAATCAATCTTGTATATTCAAATTTCATAAAGAAAGACATGAAAGGTTCTTCCTTCTTGATCTTCCTTTATCCAAGACCATACTAAGGGATTAGTCCACCCTTTGTAGAGTCTTTAAATCTTATAGAATAATTTGATTTGGTTTCTTTTGATTGGGTCTAAGAAACTTTGTTCTTCTAAGGTTTACCTAAAACTCCATTTTGGGTGCCTATAGTTTTTATCCTTAAATTCTTGAATCCTTTATGGGTTTAAGGGTATTATGGTGCTACTATTGTAACACTCCACTACCTACGTACCCAAATAAGTGGGATGTCGCCCAGTCCAAAGGACCAAGGATCTTTATAACGAGGTACAAAAAGAACAAAAATGACCAAATAAAATTCTCGATAATCTTATTAACAACCAAAGTTAAAATTTATACAAGCCTGAGAATCTAAAACTAACAATTATCTCTCGAAAGAAATACAAAACAGAATTAAATAAACTGAAGGTCATCTCTTATCTCTTCAACTTTCTCAATAAAAGCACTCCCCTAAAAACATGATGTAAAATAGTGTGAGATTGGCATCTCAGTAAGTCTTGTGTGTGCGAATGTCATATATAAACATTTCATGCATGCAGGTTTATCAAAACCCAAAAATCATGTTTACAAGACTTTTCATCAATAAACAATTATTTAAAGGAGCATTGCTCATCATATCCAAAGTAGTTCTCAATAACTCATCATCTTATTATCATTATAATCATAAGTTCACTATGTAGAGATTAGCAATGATTCAAGCAATAGTATAATAATCCATATCATGGTTACTACCATGATAGCGTCCTAATATAACCTTTCAACAATGGGTAGTGGGGGATCCTCCCACTAGGGTGAGATACTCCTCCGTCTCTACACCCAACACACCGGTTATCCAACCCAAATAAATAAAGTCCACATGGACCCATATACTAGCTTGGACCGAACTAACTAAGTAGTATTATCGCCTCTCCAAGTTGAGTTCATCTTCTAGAGGTGGCCTCCTGCCAAAAGACTCCCTCTAGCTCTTCAACACTAGCACCACTTGCCTACCCCCGCTGAGTACTCAACGCTCCCCATTTAGGGGAAGAATCATTTCTCTTGTTTTCACAATCGTTGATTATCTTGTCTTTGTAAAACATGACTTTTCACAATAAGTTTACAAAAATGTTTAGTGACAAAGAAAAGAAATCGCTTTCAGTTTAAAAGTTGAGATTTGACAAACTCATTTAGAGAATAAAACGACCACGTTCTCAAACCAAGTATCAAAATACTACAATACAATTCATCATATTCAACCAACGTTCCAATCATCATGTCAATCATAATATTGACACCATTTCAAATATCATTGTACAAAATTACTTGCAAACATGTAATATTTAGTAAAACAGTTATGCAGGGACTTACTTGGGTATTCTCAATAATAAACCAAAGTAATGCTTGATCTCTTTTTCACTTTCTTCCTTATCTAGAATCAATATTTCTATGATTAGAAGCCAGATATGAATCCACTCATCATCTATACAAGGACCTCTAATAGTCGTCTCGATTTTGGTGGTGATTGGAGTTGTGATGGTCGAAATCTTGGAAAGAAAAGGGGCTATTTTTGTTTTGTAAAAGAGAGGTTTAAGGTGTGATTGGTGGCTATTATAGGTTAGGTTTAGGTGTTTTATTGTTTGGAAGGACTACACCTTATTTTGGACTCTTAAATAAACAATGAAAAAATGGCAGCTTTCGCTTTTCTTGGTTTGGCTGGAATTGCAGTAAATAGAAGGAGTTTATGGTTGTGCTCTAGGGTGCTAAAGTGGCCTACATAATGAGAGGAAAAAGGAGAAAAGTATGGGCTGATTTTTAGTTTAGCTTTGGGCAGAAATAAGGGAAGAAAACTTAGGGTCTTGTGTTGTGATTTTTGCTCAAAACCAGAGGGGAATTTGAGAGTAAAGGAAGCTAGAATTTTTGTGAGTGTGTGTGTGACTGGTTTTGTTTAGCTTAGGAGAACTTTGAGAAATAAGAACGAAAAAGTTTACAAGAGTTGGGATTTAAACTCAAGTCTCCAATTATTAAACACCAAGCTTCAACCATTACAACTCTAGCTTCAACCACTCCACTCAACCACAATAACTCTTGTGTCAACCACTAAACCACAACAACTCTTATCCCTTCTACTAATACTCATCTAATAATACTCGTAAAACAAAAACTCAAGTCCACCAAGAAACTAACAAATTAACTCCCACTCACTTACTCCATTTCCCTTCTAATAATACTCATCTAATAATACTCATAAAACAAAAGTTGAAGTCCACCAAGAAACTAACAAATTAACTCTCACTCTTGTTTAAGTCCTCCAACAAGTATATCAAAGTAAATAAACTCATGAACTAACCAACACCAACTCATAAATCACATATATCTATGAAAATGGTTTAAGTTATCCAATGTCATATAAAATGTTATGCAATGCATGACTTTCTCCATATAATAAAGGTGATGTTAAATGAGATATTACATTCTTTTTCCCTTAAGAGAATTTCGTCTCAAAATTTGGAGCACTGTACCTTTAGAGCAAGTTGGGGTATTTCTTCTTCACCCATTCTTCTGTTTCCCATGTGGCATCTTGAGTGCCATGATGATCCCATAAAATTTTCACCATAGTTATTTGCTTACTCCTCAACACCTTGACACTCTGATCCAGAACCTTAATCGATTTCTCCACATAGCTCAAGTCAGGTTGTAGAAATAATGGCTCCATGTTCAATACATGCTCCGAGTCAGGGTTATTTTTCTTCAACTGAGATACATGGAACACATCGTGAATTCTTGCCAACCCTTCCAGCAACTCCAATCGATATGCTACAAGTCCAATCTTCTCGATCACTGGAAATGGTCCTAAATATCTAGGACTTAAACTCCCGCCTTTAGGATGTTTTAGAATCCCCTACTAGGTGTTATCTTCAAAAAAGTCTGGTCCCCCATTTGAAACTCCAATTCTCTTCTTCTGTTGTCCACATAACTCTTTTGTCAGCTTTGCCCCGCTTTCAGTCTCTCCCTTATCATCTTTATGTTGTTTGCCATCTCCTCAAGGTTTACCTCCCCAATCTTGTCGATTTGCCCATCCGCAATCCAACCCCAATATAACGGTACTTGACATTTCCGTCCATATAACGCTTCATAGGGTGCAATCCAAATCGACGCTTGGTGATTGTTGTTGTATGCCAACTTAGCATAGGGTATACATTCTATCCACTTATCTCCAAAATCCAACACACATGCCCTAAGCATGTCCTCCAATATCTGGATTACTCTCTCGAACTGTCCATCAATCTGCGAATGAGTAGAAGTGCTGAGTTTCAGAGTCGTCCCCATTGACTCTTGAAACTTGGTCCAAAATCTTAAAGTGAACCTAGGATCCCGATCGGATACGATCCCTGATAGTACACTATGCAACCTAACCACTTCCCGAATGTAGGTCTTAGCCAGCTTCTCCATAGAATCCTAACATTTACTGGAATAAAATGAGCTGTCTAGGTCAACCTATCAACCACAACTCAAAAGGTATCCTTCAAAGTCTTTGACATAGGTAGTCCGGTAACAAAATCCATCGTCACCTCTTGCCACTTCCATTAGGAAATAGGAAACAGTTATAATAACCCTGCCGCTTTCTTATGCTTCGCTTTTACCTTTTGGCAAGTTAGACAAGTAGAGACGTATTATGCCACATCTCTTTTCAACCTCGGCCACTAATAGGCCTTCTTCAAATATTGGTACATCTTCACTTCTCCAAGATGAATAGTATACTTGCTCTTGTGAGCCTCGCCCATTATCTTTCTCTTCAATGCTAGGTCATCCGGTACACATATCCATTCTTGGAAATACAACACTCCAGCTTCGTCGGTCTGAAACTCCTTATTTCCTCTTTTGATTTCCTTTGCTTTAAGAGTTTGACAATTTTGGTTGCCTTGGTGCACCTCTCCAATCTCTTGTCTCAGCTCAAGTTCCATCTTCAGATTACACAAGCTGATCTTTCCTTTTCCTACTTCCGTCTTTCGCTCCAAGAGTTCTTGTACTATTTGAACTTCTTCCACCCTTATACTAGCCATCCTCACCTTTCAGCTCAGTGCATCAGCTACTACGTTAGCCTTCCCTGAGTGATAGCTAATTGGACACTTATATTCTTCTAAAAACTCAATCCATCATCTCTGCCTTAGATTCAAGTCCTTTTGAGTGAAGATATATTTCAGACTCTTATAATCTGTGAAGACTTCATACTCCACTCCATATAAGTAGTGTCGCTACTTCTTCAGGGCAAACACTATCACAGCCAACTCCAAGTCATGCGTCGGATAGTTAACCTCGTGTGACTTCAGCTTCTTTGATGCATAGGCGATAACTTTCCTATCTTGCATTAGCACCGCCCCTAGACCTTCCTTAGAGGCATCTGTGTACAAGGAGTAGGGTTTACCTTCCTCAAGTAAACTCAATACCGATGTCGTATTCAATCTCCTCTTGAGCTTTTGAAAACTCTTTTCACACTTATCACTCCAGATATAAGGCACGTCCTTTCTCAGCAGTCGGGTTATTGGTGTAGCCAGCGTATAGAAGTTCTTGATGAACCACCGGTAATATCTCGCCAATCCAAGAAAACTCCTAATCTCAGTTACGCTCTCCGATTGTTTCCAATTAGAGATAGCCTCAACTTTTGCTGGGTCCACCTTGATTCCCTCTCTAGATATCACGTGACCAAGAAAAGCCACTGAATCTAACCAAAACGCGCATTTACTAAACTTGGTATATAGTTTATGCTCCCTCAATTTTTCTAGTACCAACTTCAGATGCTCCATATGCTCTTCGGGACTCTTAGAGTAGATCAAAATTTCGTCTAGAGACACCACTATGAACTTATCCAAGTATGGCTAAAAAATTCTGCGCATAAGATCCATGAAAACAGCGGGTGCATTAGTTACTCCAAACGACATCACTACGAACTCGTAGTGCCAATATCTAGTGTTGAAGGCTATTTTGGGAATATTCTCCTTCTTGATACACAATACACACTTGGTAATAACCTTGCCGGAGATCTAATTTGGAGAAGTAACAAGAGCTTTCCAACTAATCGAACAACTCATCAATTAGAGGTAAGGGGTACTTGTTCTTGATCGTGAGGTTATTCAATCCTCTATAGTCTATACACAACCTCAGCGTCCCATCTTTCTTCTTTACGAACAACACCGGGGCTCCCCAATGTGACGTACTAGGTCTTATATACCCTTGCTTAACCAACTCCTCCAGCTGTTCCTCCAATTCCTTTAATTTCGCGGGCGCCATCCGATAGGGAGTCTTTGATACTGACTCAGCTCTAGGAACTAGATCGATAGTGAACTCAACTTCTCATGATGGTCAAAGAGAAATGAGCTCGGTCAGAAATACATCTGCGAAGTCCTTCTCCACTTCGGTGCTTTCTAAAGTACACTGATCCTTTAGCTTATTGATTAAGTAAGCCAAATACCTTACAAAACCCTTCTTCAGCATCTTCCAAACCTTTGTTCCCGCTATCAGGAATTTCAACTCTTTTAGCTTCTTCCTGCTAAACTCCAATATATCACATCCGGGTCAAATGAACTGCACCGTCTTGACCTTGCAATCCACTCTTGCTCCATGTTTCTCTAACCAATCCATACCCAGAATTAGATCGTAGTCGTTGATAGGTAAGATTATAAGGTTCGCCTTCAAATTCTCCTTCCCGACCACAATAGCACACCCTTGCACTACCTTACTCGCATCTCTCTACCTCCCCAAGAGGGTGCTCACTAACATGGTATAAGGCATTTCTACTCCGTCCCAACCCAAATGGCATGCACACTTATCATTCACATATGAATGGGTCGATCCAGAGTCTATTAAAATAAAAATAGCTTGACTTTGAACAAAAGCGTACCTTCAACCACTGCCGAATCGGTTCCAACCTCTTCCCGGTTCAGAGCGAAGACCTTAGCTTTCACTTAAGGTTTTTGGCCTCCTCCTTCAGCCATCCTAACAGGTGCTCCTTTGTTTGCCCCAACTGGTTGAGTTAAAGCTCCTTGCCCCATCCTGAGTAGTTTAGGGCAGTTGTTCCTTAGATGGTTTAGATCTCCTCACTTGAAACATCTCCTTGATACTCTCTTAGACCAACAATCCCTTTCAGCATGACCTCGTCTCCCACAGTTCCAACACATCAGTGCATTCGTCATAAGACCGAGTGGGACTGTCCTTAGCTGTGTCCCCTTGTTTTCCCACTACATCGGACCAGCGGGTCACTTGTTAATCGGAGGTCTCATTGGTGGGCAACTTGGTAGGAATGGCCGGTTTCTATCCTCATTCTCTGTCCAGGTCGTTGCATCAACTACAGCTGTATATGTCGCCAGTGGAGATAGAGCTAGTGCTTTCCTCAGATCCTGCCTGAGACCTTTCACAAATTGCCACGTCCGTTTCTACTCGGTGTCCACCAAACATATGTAGTACTTAGACAGTTGTGTAAACTATGTAGCATATTGGGCTACGGTCATTCCTCCTTGCTTGAGGGTTTGGAACTCATCCTCCCTCTTCTCCATTATCTATTGCGGAATGTATTCTACTCTAAAAGCCTCAACAAAGCTCTCCCATGTCCAGTCATAATCTTCCCTCTCCCAGTCCTTCTGGATTCGTTGCCACCAAGCTCGGGCAGGTCCTCTCAACCTGAATGCAGCAAGCTTTACCCTCCTTTTCTCGATATATTGAAGCATCATGAAAATATCCTACATCTGCTTAATCCACTGCTCCATCTTCTCATCCTGTTCCGCCTCTCCTTGGAACGTTAGAGATTGGAATTTCAAGAACTGTTCCAATGCCTCATCTTCACTCTTCGGTGCTTTCTTATCCACCTGGTCCACCTTCTCAATCAAATGTTGAAGAATGGCAACCATTTTGTTAAAGGCTTACCCCATGGTCACTTCTCTAGACCCTCCCGATGTCAACTCCTACTCCTGCTCAAAATCCTCCTCCACCTCTGGTGTGGATCACCGCGCCTGCTTAGACTCGAGAGCCGATGACTCACTCTCCTAAGTAGCCCTACCTCATCCTACAGCTCTACGTCTTGGTACCATCTATTTGCACCCAATACAAGAGTTATTCGGGGAAAAGTTCATGACATGCAATGAATTGGCTCATGGATTAGAAACAATTTGCAATTCAATGAAAAATGAATTTTGCGAATAATACTCCAAATAATACTCTAAATAGTATAGAAAAATCAATAAAATCATATTTTCATTAACCTAATTCAACTTATAAGGGAATATCCTACTAGGTTTGCGAAACAAAATCCAAAATAAAGAGTAACTGCTGAATCAAATAAATAAACGAACATATCTTCATGAAAATAAAAGACAAACATCTTTTTATGAAAATAAAAGAATAATCACTAAGGATCCTATAACCTTTACACTTTTCTAGAGTCGCTGGAATCCTCGGAAGTCTCTGAAAGAGGTTCCACTAGCCATCCCGCACTGCTGTTATCATGATCTATATTGCAATCTACAGTGCAATCTCTTGCAAAACCAAAGGATCTATACTTCTTCCTACGCCACCCCAGCATGAACTCTCCAGAGTCTCTACCCTTTAACTTAGCTCTCAACTCTACATCCTTCAATTTCTCCATAGCCAGCATCAGTGCACTCTTAGGTCTCCCAGACTCCGACTTATAAGACTCACTTCCCAGCAACATCAGGGTTCTTTCTTCTATAAAGGGGGTCGCAAGTGTATCTGCTCTATCCTCATCCTCAATCACCTCAGCCTCGAGCTCTCCTATTTCTCCCTCGACCCCAAGTCCTTCTAACTCATCCTCACTGTCATCCTCAATCGCTCCTCCACCTCCGACCTCCCCCTCATCATCACCCTCATACTCTGCCAAGCCCTTATTCCACTCAAGTGCAAGTATCTCCGGCGCTGGATCTTCAGGTCCCTCCCCTATGCCTAAGTCTTCCACCATAGGTGGCTCATGGTCAATCTCATCCTTACTGGGAATCCATCCACCCTCAGGTTCCATCTCTGACTCAGATGATGAGAAATCCGATATAGGTATAGGGCTAGATGCTCTACCACTCACGAGACCACTTATAAATGGCCAGTCCCGGGTCATAGCTACAGATCTTCTAGTCATCCTATAAAAGAAAGAACTACTCTCACTCCCTAGGATTCATACCCCATTCCATGAATCTCAATTCCTAGAGGTTAGGTACTTCTCAATAATATCCTTTGCCTAAACCTAGGCTCTAATACCACTTGTAATACCCTACTACCTATGTACCCAAATAGGCGGGATGTCGCCCCATCCAAAGGACTAGAAGTCTTTATAATGAGGTACAAAAGGAATGAAAATGACCAAATAAAATTCTCGATAATCTTATTAACAACCAAAGTTAAAATTTATACTAGCCTGAGAATCTAAAACTAACAATCATCTCCCAAAAAAAATACAAAGTAGAACTAAATAAACTGAAGGTCTTCTCTTATCTCTTCAACCTTCTTAATAAAAGCACTCCCTTGAAAATATAATGTAAAATAGTGTGAGATTGGCATCTCAGTAAGTCTCATGTATGCGAATGTCATATATAAACATTTCGTGCATGCAGGTTTATCAAAACCCAAAAATTATATTTACAACACTTTTCATCAATAAACAATTATTCAAAGGAGCATTGCTCATCATATCCAAAGCAGTTCTCAATAAATCATCGTCTTATTATCATTATAATCATAAGTTCATTATATAGGAATTAGTAATGATTTAAACAATAGTATAACAATCCATATCATGGTTACCACCATGATAGCATCCCAATGTAACCTTTCAACAATGGGCAGTGGGGGATCCTCCCACTAGGGTAAGATACTCCTCCGTCTCTATACCCAATATACCAGTTATCCAACCCAAATAAATAAAGTCCACATAGACCCATACGCTAGCTTGGACCGAACTAACTAAGCAGTACTGTCGCCTCTCCAAGTTGAGTTCATCTTCTAGAGGTGGCCTCCTGCCAGAAGACTCACTTTAACTCTTCAAGACTAGCACCACTAGCCTACCCCTGCTGAGTACTTAACGCTCCCCATTTAGGGGAAGAATCATTTCCCTTGTTTTCACAATCGTTGATTATCTTGTCTTCGTAAAACGTGACTTTTCACAATAAGTTTGCAAAAATGTTTAGTGATAAAGAAAAGAAATCGTTTTCAGTTTAAAAGTTGAGATTTGACAAACTCATTTAGAGAATAAAACGACCACGTTCTCAAACCAAATATCAAAATACCATAGTACAATTCATCATGTTCAACCAACATTCCAATCATCATGTCAATCATGATATTAACACCATTTCAAATATCATTGTACAAAATTACTTGCAAACATGTAATATTTAGTAAAACAGTTATGTAGGGACTTACTTGGATATTCTCGATAATCAACCAAAGCAATGCTTGATCTCTTTTTCACTTTCTTCCTTATCTAGAAGTAATATTTCTATTATTAAAAGACAAATATGAATCCACTCATCATCAATACAAGGACCTCTAATAGTTGTCTCAATTTTGGTGGTGATTGGAGTTGTGATGGTCGAAATCTTGGAAAGAAAAGGGGTTATTTTTGTTTTGTAAAAGAGAGATTTAGGATGTGATTGGTGGTTGTTATAAGTTAGGTTTACGTGTTTTGCTGTTTGGAAGGACTACACCTTATTTTGGACTCTTGAACAAATAAGGGAAAATGGCAGATTTCGCTCTTCTTGGTTTGGCTGGAATTGCAGTGAATAGAAGGAGTTTATGGTTGTGCTCTAGGGTGCTAAAGTGGCCTAGATAATGAGAGAAAAAAGGAGAAAAGTATTGGCTGATTTTTTGTTCAGCTTTGGGCAAAAATAGGGAAAGAAAACTTAGGGTCTTGTGTTTTGATTTTTGCTTAAAACCAGAGAGGAATTTGAGAGTAAGAGAAGTTGGAATTTTTGTGAGCATTTGTGTGACTGGTTTTTATTTAGCTTAGGAGAACTTTGAGAAATAAAAATAGAAAGGTTTGCAAAAGTTAGGATTTAAACTTAAGTCTCCAATTATTAAACACCAAGCTTCAACCACTACAACTCTAGCTTCAACCACTCCACCCAACCACAATAACTCTTGTGTCAACCACTAAACCACAACAACTCTTATCCTTCTATTAATACTCATCTAATAATACTCATAAAACAAAAGCTCAAGTCCACCAAGAAACTAACAAATTAACTCCCACTTACTTACTCCATTTCCCTTCTAATAATACTCATAAAACAAAAGCTCAAGTCTACCAAGAAATTAACAAATTAACTCCCACTCATTTACTCCATTTCCCTTCTAATAATACTCATCTAATAATACTCATAAAACAAAAGTTCAAGTCCACCAAAAAACTAACAAATTAACTCCCACTCTTGTTTAAGTCCTCCAACAAATATACCAAAGTAAATAAATTCATGAACTGACCAACACCAACTCATAAATCACATATATCCATGAAAATGGTTCAAGTTATTAAATGTCATATAAAATGTTATGCAATGCATGACATTTCCCATATATTAAAGATGATGTTAAATGGGGTATTACAACTATAGTAGATCTTTACTACTAAACTAAATGCCCTTGAAGCTTAGTTCTTTAGGGGTTGCTAGTCTGTGGGAAGGGTAGTTCTTTTGTTCCTATTTTCATCTCTACTTTCTTTTATTTCAGTGCTCTTATTTGTTCTATGTTTGAATCCACTTTGGCCACCAAATTTGTACAGGAAAGTCACCTTCAAGCTCACACCACTTCTATAAATTTTGGAATGGATCAGCTTATATGCATATTTGTATTTTTAAGAGATTGTATGATTTTTAAAGTATTATTAGGATAAAAATTGTATAAATATCTCAGAACTATATTTTGGAAATGTATTGAGTTATTTCACGAAGAAATACAAATATGTTGAGCTATTTTGAAATGTGAATGTGAAAGCGTTGAGGACTCAATGGTGGCAAGACTTCATGTACTAGCCTATGTTAGATTAAGGACATTTTTTGGTCAAAAAGCGTTCTCCGAAAGGTTGTCACTTTCCAAATAGGGTAATAATACTTAGAAGTTGAGTGATTCTTCGCTAGTAACACAGTTTTGAGGGAAGCCAGAGGACGGACATAAGTCATCCAAATTTGATTTTAAGTGAGAAAAGGAAGAGTATTTCACTTGGTAAACACCTATTAGGTAGATTGGGATAGCATGTGCTTCATCCACTGGGTGGTAGCCACCTCTATACCTTTACACTTTGTATCATGAGGAAGGATTGCATGACATGGTATAAGTTATGGTTTCATAACTTAAAAAGAATAATTATTGTATTCCTGAATTATCTTGTTAGTTTTTTCCCGATAAATTATGTTGGCACTATACTTCAATTGTACTTACATGATTCTTCATAATTATTATTTATAGAAATGTATGAATGTATAAACTATTTATTTGTAATGATTTCAACTCACTATTTTTACATGCATCACGAGTTGATTCCAAAACTGAGACATGAGTACACATAGAACTTATTGAGATCTTTATCTTATATGATTCTTTTAATCATATTTTTAGGAAGGCTTGAGTTCTGACATTGCAAAAGGATTTAGCTTGATTTACTTTTATATTGTGATGCTCTTACGATGAGACATTTAATACTTATGTTATTCGAATGTTTAAATTGTTTTTTATTTGGAGTCCTTCTAAGTATAGGCTTTGTAATAGATTTTATTTAGCTTTAATTTTAAGTTTCAAAATTATTAGTGCATTATAAAAATCCTTTGTCTTAAGGAGGAGTGACTTCCTAGAACCGTTTAGATTATACAAGTAGTTGTGGTGTTACACAATTGGGGTCACCTTATCCTAAAAGAAGTAACTACACAAGCTTCTAGGCTAGTGGAATGTGGCCTTCCTTATCCATAAGTCTCGTCTCTAACATAAAATCATATATATCCATCATAAGTCACCAATCTTTAATACTTAACTCCAATCATAACCCTAAAAACATCACATTCCATCTAATATAAATACATAATTCATACATGCATACTAAGACAAACAAAATTAATTTAAAATAAATATATAATATAAAATGTCTTCAAAATTAGGGGATAGGATGAGATAGGTCAAGACAATACAATTCTTATCCCTATCCCTATCTAAGCTGGGAAATCTCCTATCCATTAAGGGTAGGCTAGTTCCTCGACTCAAGCAAGAAAATTGTTATTCTTAATTAAATTGAATTGAAATCTTGTTATAAATATTAAATAAAATAAAAGTTACTTAATTTGAAATCTAAAATGTTAGATGTTTATCTTTCTTTTTATTTAATTCAAATATAATGAAAAATAAATTATTTATACTTCAGGTTTTAGAATTCAAAATTTAACTTTCAACATTGACTATATAAACGTTTAGATATCAGTATTGAAATTTCAACTTTATCAAATAGACTTTAAGTGTGGTGTTTGATATTTTTGTCCAATCCCCATCCTAGTTAGGGTTGCTCACGGGTTGGTTCGGTTCAGGAATTTTGGTATCTTCGGTACTGTCCCAAAACTTCAGTTCCACCAAATCTTCAGAACCGATCTAGAACCAAAGTTCCAAAATCTCCATCCCGACTTGTCCTGAAGTTTCAGGATAGATATTTAGGACTTCGGTTCGGGGCAAGTCGGGACAGAGATTCAGGGATTTCGGTTCTAACGGAACTAAATTAGTACCGATCAGATTTTGGAGATTTTTAATATTTTTTTACCATATATATATATATATATATATTTATATATTGCAATTCATATACTAAATGTTCCTATTTAGTACAACACCATATGCCAAATGTTTATTTAAAAAATATTCATAATACAATAGCATACATCAAAACTCCAAAAAGTATTCATAAACTCCCTAACTGAAAGAACTTCATCAGCAACACTCCATCACCAGAAATCATTGCATCATCTTCCACAATTCCATCTGAAAATGTATGCCCAACAGTCATGTCAAATGTTTAATCGAGATATAACGAATATTTCAAAATTCATGATAACTGCAACTAAATTATGAAGAAAGAAAACAAACATTTCACCTATAGGATTTCAAAATTCACCAATAAAATTTTAGCATCCGAGATGCAAGTTAAAAGAAGAAAGAAAACAAACGTTTTGCCTATACAAGAAGACCACCTATGAATACAAAAATCAATCAAAGAAACAAGTAGTTCCTTTAAGAATTTCAAAGATTATGAAGAGAGACAAAGAAAATAAACATTACCTATCAAATGCATCACTAGTCCCACTCCAAATTTTGCCTCAGTTGGACATTTTTGATAATTTCAGGGTCTTCGATCATATCTATAAAATAAAATTAAGAAAAAAAATAATCTATTTTTCAAGCTCTATTTGTTACACTAATGCTTTTATTTACTTACACTAATGCTTTGAAAAGCATTTGTTGCTCCTCTAAATATCTATCCAACTCTCCTGAAGACGTAACCTATTTTTCTTTTTCCATTTCTATAAAATACTCATCAATTTCCTCATCCATCTTTTCACCAACAACATAAAAAACACCATAAGAAGATGAAGAGCACACATCTTGGCCTCCTATCTCTTTTACCTTATATTCTTCCATCATGTCATTCAAAGTTAAAGTAACATCACCAAGTTTGTAGCTTCATGTTCCCCATAATATGTAGTGTACTTTACCTTGAGAAAATTGATTTTATACCTAGGGTCTAACACCATAGCTATAAAAAGCATAGTATTCATCTTATCCAGAGATCCCCTGTAACACCCCACCTTTTTACTTTTGGTTTACTACTATCTGTAATGGGATGAGAATTTATATCAATGGCCAGAACAAGAGTTGATCGGTGTATTGAGATGAATACTTTGATGAAATAAAATGTTGTCGGGACCTGGATGTAATTATTGAATTTGTTCTACCCGTACCCTAAATTTTTGGAAGGATATTAAGATTAACAAAATAAGAATTTTAGGGTACTCTAGAAAGAGAAATTGATCAGTGCAATGAGATGCACATTTTTGTGCAAATTGTGCTACACGGGGTATCGGGGGCATTTTTGTCATTTTGACCACACTCGTGACTTTGACCGCAAATTCGACCAATTAGAGAGGAAATTGAAGAATTTAAGTGTTACTAATGGATTCAATGGAATTTTTAGAGTTGAATAGTAAAATAAAATATTTTTCCATTCCGGACTCGATTTTGGTCATATCTGAAGAAAATAGAAAATCATTATTTATGAAATGAATATTTTAAACAAAATATAATTATATATTTTAAAATATATATTTTATATATTTGATTTGATAAGAAGATATATTATTATTATTATTATTATTATTATTATTATTATTATTATTATTATTATTATTATTATTATTATTATTATTATTATTGTATAAAAATTAAGCAAAGTTCAATTTGAACACTTCAAATTTGAGACCCACACCTTTAATAAAGTTAGGGTAGGTGTCATGTGGGACCCATTGCTTTTAATAAAGTAACATCATCTTAAGATTATTATATTTTATTTCCATAAATATCTCTTATGTTCTCAAAGCATCTATAATGTTCTAAGAGTTTCTACCCTTTTCTATAAGTTTCTTTAAGCTTCTAAAGTACTCTAAAGTCTTCCATAAGTTTCTACAAGTGATGTGTCATCACCTAAAGCTTTTTAGAAATTGTTATTCATCATTCCATGTGTACCAATTACATTTCAAAGCTTCCTACTCAAGTGTTTTACATAAACCATGACAAAAGCATATGACATAAGCAAAGCTTCCACCCTAAGCTTCTTAACATCTATAAATAGGGGAGGAAGAAAGAAGAACAAGATGAGAATGAAGAACAAGATAAGAAGGAAGAAGCAAGAGAAAGAGAGTGTGGCAAAATAGAAAGAGAAAGAAGAAGAAATGAGAGAGAAAATAGTGTTCTTGGAGAAGTTGGAGTTTCTTGGAGTGAATTCAAGCTAGAGAACCTTATATACAAGGTAAAGTCCTATACTCCAAGAATTAAAGTTGTAGATTTCATTAGGGTAATCGTTTTGATATGAATTTTAACATGAAAACATGAGATTTGTGATGATTAAAGTGGTTATTATGTACTATATGAAACTTTGTGTGTGCAAGTGTATGTACCGGTTGGATAAAGGGTTCATAGGCTATGTTTTGTATGGTGAATAAGGGTATTTGATTGGTGATTTAAATGGGTGTTCATGACTGAGAAGAAAGATGGTAGAGTTGGGATAAAAATGGGTTAAACATTAAAGAAAATGGATTATGATTACTTTTGGATGTTTATGTTAGCTATATGTTATTTACATAAGAACTTAGTGGCTTTCTTGAACCTGAAAATATGAAGAATTAAAGTTTTTTGAAGGGAAATGAAGTGGATTAAGGGTTAGATAGGTGTTATGAATCAAGAAGCACAAGTAGGTGAAGTTGTTTGTAGAAATAAACTAAAAATCAGAAAAACTACTGGGGCTAGTTTTGCCCAGTATCATGCTACTAGAGTCAGAACTCTGAAAACAGCCTATACATAATTAAAGTTAAGAGCCTTACGGTCGTTTTGGTATATCATGGAGCCACATCAGAGTTGTAAATTGAAAATTATATGCAAAACGAAATGGTGTGTCAAACCAGTGAAATTCCAGAAAGCAGTCCGAAAATGGATGGACTTATGGGTGACTAATTGTGTGATTTGGATGAAATAATTGGGGAAATATGAAGTGAATTCCTTGTTTATGAAGGGAGGAAGGATGTGGAAAAAGGAAAATGAAAGCATCGAACAAATGACAGAAAAACGATGTAAACGAAAGTTAGACGTTTTCCTTGACCGTTGGCTAACCATCGGCCTCGCCGGCTAAACGACGGTTGAACGTCGGCTAACCATCGAGCACGTCGGCTACCCGTCAGCTATTTTTGGCCAAACACGAATTGACCCGAAAACGATATTTGGTGTAGGTTTAGTGACAAACGGCCAACGAAATGTTGAAAATGGTAGGAACGGAGGTTAAACGGCTGTGAACGGAAAGAGTTACTTAGGACACGAGGTGAGTCCCTTGGATTTCTAAAACTTTTTTTAAAGTTAGTGTGCTTTGTTTTCCCATGAAATGCTATATTATATATCATTTGGGACATTTTATGGAAATGTGTTTGGAAACATTGAATTTAATCCTCTTTTGGAATTAGAATTCTGGATTTCTTTAAATGAGTTCCTTTTTGGAATCGGGTATTTGGAAAATGATCCAAATGTCCTTATTGGAATATTTTATGAAAACCTTTGGAACTCGGGAATCGGTAAATGATAAAAATATCCTTATTGGAACTCTTGTGAATATTTTTCAAATCGAGTAAGTGTAAAATGACCTGAATACCCTCGAAAAGTCTTTTGGAATCGGGTATCGGTAAAATGACCTGAATACCTTGAAAATGACTTTTGTGATCGAGTATGGGGAAAATGACCCAGTTACTCTTAGAAACACGTTTTGATGTGTGAATAGAACCCTTTATTTGGTTTCAACATGATTTTGGAAAAATGCTGTTTTGCCTCAAAACTGTTTTGATATGAAAATTCTGTGAGATCAGATAACCCTCTAGCCTGATCAGTCAAACGGGGTTGGTATTGTTAACGTTGAGTACTCAGCAAGGACTCTGATCTTTGTACTAGCTCATGTTAGAAATAGATGACCCAAGTAACTTGATCAGTTCTAGGGATTGTCTTACTCCAAGCAGGGTGACAGGACATTGAGATGAGTCGTCATGGCTAGCCATTTTGAGCCTGGCAATTGCCTATTGATTATGATGGTAGATTGTTCATAAGATACCGAGCAGGGACACTCAGTGTGTTCAATCCCTTGCCACCTCGATGGTGATTGACGTCAGGATTGGAACCCTAGGCTTATGGTGGCAAGTAAAAAATCCCTAAGTGCTAGGTGAGCTATACATTTTATACTCACCATTCCGGCATGACACGGGTGACTTTCTGTAAGGTGCAGTCCCTGGCACAAGAAACTGTGTAGCTGAAGGCAAGGACTACGGGACTTGCATACAGGTCGACCTTTTGTTGGAAAAATGCCTGTGAGTTGAAAATTGGGGCAATGATTTGAAAATTGAAATACAGTTTTTCAAAAATGATTGAGTTCTGAATACACTCTTCATTAAAGAGTTTTGGATTCATTTCTAATGAACAAATGATATGCTATTTCACAAAAGTTTTGTGTACTCTACTTCTTTGATAAAACATTAACACACACGGGACTCACTAAGTGATTTTTCACTCACGCGTGTCTTTTATCTTACCTTTTTGTAGGATCCAGAGTTGGAAGAACCTACGGATAAAGGACGATACCACAGTGATAGTAGAATAGGTCCAGATGTTTCCCTTTTGGATAATACTCTATTAGATTTTTCGTTATAAAGACCCCTTGTCTGGGTAACTAGATGGGGCAACACCCATTGTTAATATGCTTCCACTATTACTTTTAATAAGGGTGTTACATCCCCAGTATTTGTTAAACTTTTCTCTCATTGTTCTACTCATTTCAACTAGAGATAGATCTTTACTTTGTTTACAAAGCTTCAAATCTTTTAAAATTTGTATTATCTCAAGAAAGTATAGATTGGAAGTAGAATACAAATAGCCAAACAATTTACAGTTGACATCATAAAATCTTTTCAAAAATCTTGTTATAATTCTCCCATTATTCCAATCATTCTTACTAGGCAAATCTGATCTAATTTTTCTTAAAAACTTGTTGTCCTTGTCCTCATACCTATCAAATTCTTTTTTATATGAAATTGCAACATCGAGCATGGTATAGGTTGAGTTCCACCTAGGAGGATAATCTAATCGCAAGGATGCTTTGTTTTGAATGCCTAATGCCTGAACACATTCTCTAAATATATATGACCTTTAAGGACTACTCCAAATATATTTCACAATGCCTCGAATTTTTTTTACTGGACCATTAATAGTTTGGTGGCCATCCTTAACAATTAATTGAATAATATGTGCACAACACCTCATATGGAAATGTTTCCTACTTAAAATGAAAGCATCTTTCGTTGTCAACTTTTTCTTTAATTGAGAAATTGCAGAATCATTATTCGATGTATTGTAAACTATTAAGCACATGAGTTTACTTAAACCCCATTCTTGTATGCAAAACTTAATGGCATTCCCAATATTAACTCCCATGTGACTTTTAATAACACAAAAATTCAAAAGTCTCTTATGCATATTCCATTGACTATCAATAAAGTGTGCATTCAAACATAAATAAGATAAATTTTGATTGCTTGTCCAAGTGTCAGTAATTAAAGAAACCCTTTAACGCTGAGATACAAGAATATCACATAGTTTCTACTTTTCTTTCACAAACAAAGCATAGCAATCTCTAACAATGGTATGTGTAACACCCCACTATTTAGGCCCATCGGGGCCGGGGATGTTGCTCCATCCATAGGACAAGGGGTCTTTCTAACTAGGTCACATAAAATAAAATAAAGGCAATACTTTAAAATTAAACTTATTACAACCCAAAAATACATGAACAAATCCAAAATAAATTGTTTGCTACAATCTCTCAAAACAACACATAAGGAAAATAAAATAAAGTCTTCAAAGCATAGGCAACAAATCTAACTATTAACCTCCACAGTAGGATCGACCTAAAAACTTGGTATAAAAGGTGATGAGATAAAAATCTCAATAAGCTCATGTGTGCTTTGAGTGTTTCAGGCAAAACAGTTCATGTATGCAAGTCGTAAAAATTTCATAAGAGAAAATACTGGAAAGCATTAAATAAATGTTAAAAATAAAGAGTGGCGTTTTGCTTTTCAAACCATACATGTGCACGATAAATACAACCACTCAAAAAGGTAGCCATGGGTTACCACACGTTGGGCCCCATGACCACATGGTCAGTATGCCACACGTTGAGCATACTGCCGGTCAAACTGCTACACGTTGAGCATGCTGACAAAAGGTAGGTGTACGGCCTACCGGGTGAGATACTCCTCCATCTCTATACCCAAACTTACCAGTTGTCTACTTCAGAAATACACAATTTCATGACTGAAACTTGCTAGCTCGGACCGGCATGACCTACCGGATTGGCATCCTATCCGGGAAGGACTCACCCCTCAGAGGTGGTCACCTACTGAGGAACTTACCCTAACCCTTCAAATACTAGTCCTAGTAGTCTACCATTATTGAGTATTCAACGTTGATTATCCCACTTGGGAAAAAATTGATCATACATTGATTTACATAGAAATAGCAATTGAGGGTTTCTAAAATTCTTGTCAAAGTTGGGTTTTAGAAAGAGTTTAGCATTTTGTGTAAAACTACTTGTTTGATTTTCAAATCATTTGCTTGATTGAAATAAAAAGGAAAAACAGTCCTTAATTGCCTTTACAAAATGAATGTCCACACACATCGCATTTGGCTTACCACAGTAATTTTTTTATCTTCAAATAATTCTATGTAGGAGCTTACGTGATCTTTTGCTTGCTTGAATTCAAAAATCCTTCAAGGCTGACCTAACCCCGTCTGGGATAAACACAACACATAAGGTTATACTCGAGCTACACTCGCTTACATAAATAATTCCTAATTCAACTAATCACAATCATAACCTTAATGTCCTAAGCTTTAAGGCTAGAAGATAAAGAATTTTATAAAATAAATCTAGCTCGATAAGTTAAAATAACTAGGGGTTGTAAAATAATTACTAATAAGTTATAGGTTCAAATAATAAATCTTGAGTACTATTGTTAATAAATAAACTAGGGTTTAAAAGTTGAATAATCCTAATTACTATTAGTAAATGGTAATTTAAAAATAGTTTTATTATAAATAAATAATAAATTACAATTAATTTTTAATAGATAATAAATAATTAGTAATAAATAAATTTTGATTAATAGATAACAAATAAATTTTAATATAAATAATATTTATGAATATAGGTAAAAGTTTGAACTACGGTCTACAAGGTCATTAATATTTTATTTATTATTATTATTATTTATATAAAAGATCTTATTTACTATTATACATATATATATATATATTATTTTTAATGAAAGATATTATTTATTCGACTAGTAAAATATCAATATTTCATTTAATATTCCAATTCCAAAACTTCCTAGGAATTTCGAAATCCTTAGAGAAAAAAATATAGCAATAATTTTAATTAAAGTAATAAAATTTGCTACTAAAAATAACTTAGGATTAACAAGAAAATAATCATGATTTCCCTATTGCTAATCAAGAATCATGAACATATTCTCCAACATCAAACAATAACTAATATATTCATGAACATAGGCTTAAATCCACACATACTATCACATAGCCAAATCCCTACTAGGCATAATCATAATCATGGCTGAAATATTCTAAAACAAGATTATGCCTCCACTAGTGGTATCATGGCTCCACTAGTGGGTTGATGCTTTGAATTGTAGTGGATCCAAGGTCTTTGCTAGGTCCAATATGGCCTTTCCAGCATAAAGTAGGGTCCAGCATGAAGCGTTGCCCCATTAGAGAGGCTAAGTGCTGCTATGATTGGGATGTTTTATTTACTGCTTCCCATAAACTCCAATGCTAAGGATTTCATTCATGTTTACTACTTTAATTCCGAATTTATACAAATAAGAGTACCTGGAGTACTCTAAGGTTTGAGAAAAAAAATTATATGCAATTCTTTATACAAAATTTTGCATCTGATTTCCTTTTACTTAAACCTGAATGTGAATGCATGCTCAATTCATTTATTATTAATTTTATTTATAACTAATTATTTATTATCTATTAAAAATTAATTGTAATTTATTATTTATTTATAATAAAACTATTTTTAAATTACCATTTGCTAATAAATAATTAGGATTGTTCAACATTTAAAACCTAGCTTATTTATTAACAATAGTACTCAAGATTTATTATTCGAACCTATAACTTATTAATAATTACTTTAGAACCCCTAGTTATTTTAACTTATCAAGCTAGACTTATTTTATATCCTTTATCACCTAGTTTTAAAGCTTAGGACATTAAGGTCGTGATTGTCATTGGTTGAACTAGGGATTATTTGTGTAGGCGAGTATAGCTCGAGTATAACCTTATGTCTTCTGTTTACCCCAGGCGGGGTTAGGTCAGTCTTGGAAGATTTTTGTTGAGTTCAAGTAAGCAAAGGATCAGGTAAGCTCCTGCATGGAATTATTTGAAGACCAAAAATTAGTATGGCAAGCTAAATGTGATGCGTATGGACATTCATTTTGTAAAGGCAATTAAGGACTATTTCTCTTTTTATTTCAGTAAAGCAAATCATTTGAAAATTAAACAAGCAGTTTTATACAAAATACTAATCTCTTTCTAAAACCCAACTTTGACAAGAATTTTAGAAACCCTTAATTTCTATTTCCAAGTAAATTAATGCATGATCAATTTTCTCCCAAGTGGGACAATCAACGTTGAGTACTCAATAAGCGTAGGCTAGTAGTACTAGTTTTGAAGAGCAAGAGCGAGTCTTCTGGCAGGAGACCATCTCCAGAAGATGAACTCAACTTGGAGAAGCGACAATACTACTTAGTCATGCCGTTCGAGCTAGCAAGTTTTAGTCAAGTGGACTGTGTGTTTTTGGAGTGGACAACCGGTAAAAGAGAGAATTGGGCCAGTGGCATATCGATTGGATATACCAGATGGGTTGACGGGGATACACAACGTATTTCATGTGTCGTAACTGAAAAACTACAATGCCGATCCCGGACATGTTTTGAATGATGAGTCGTTAGTGTTGCAACCTAACCTGAGCTATGTGGAGAAACCCGTGAAAATATTGGACCGAAGTATCAAGACTCTCCGGAACAAGCAAATTCCGATGGTAAAGGTGCAGTGGGAGCATCATGGCACACGAGATGCTACATGGAAAACAGAAGAGTGGGTAAAGCGAAAGTATCCTGATCTAAGATAGAGGTATGCCTGAATTTCAAGACGAAATTCTCCTAAGGAAGCGAGGATGTGAAACCCCACCTAAAGCCAACCCTAGAGTAAGGGGGTCGGGATGCATATCATATCATTTTGCATGAATATATATATGTTTTTGAATGATTTTATGTGCTTTAGAATTATGATGTATATGTTAAAATGCTTAGTTATGCTTATTGAGTAGGAAGGGTAAAAGTGTAATTTTGCTTGAGGTCAAAATAGAAAGATAGCTTGTGGATTAAATAAGAAGAATATTTTGGTGAGAAAATAAGAATAAGAGTCGTTGTGGTTTAGTGGTTAGAGCTTTGGAATTAATCTCTAAGGTCATGAGTTCAAATCTCATCACTTAAGTTTTAATCATGATTATCTTAGTTAAGTTTGAATTTTTGTTTTCTTACATTCCATAAAGATAGGAATGTTGTCCTAGGGGAGACATGAAGAGAATGTCATAATCCTATCATCATGTCTTAAAAAGAATTCTAGAGGAATTCTTGTCCTTTTATTACCTCTAGCTTATCCTAACACCTTCACAAATTAAATTTATTCAAAATTTATCAAAATCCATCTTTTTAATTCCAGAAAATTTAGCAAGGATTTCTTGTCTTTGAATTTTGAAAATGGATCTTGGAAGTTTGAGGGTTGACTAAAAATAGGAGAGGAGTTAGGAAAGGTTCCCAAAGAAAATTAATCACCATGGTTGAACCTTCAAACTCATCTCCATAGTGTTCGTGTTCTTCATGGAAGAAACCTGGAAATTTTCCAGATTCTTGGGCAGCCTAACTTACGAAAAACTCATCCAGATTTCTTACTCATTTACTGCCCAAAATATGGCCAATTTATTCAGCTTGAAGACTGAAATTCCTGTGCAAAAACAGACTGCACAAAAATTGCACAAACCAGAAAAAAAAAATCTGGGTAGATTTCGCTGCATAGCAGCCTGGAATTAAAGTTGTTTTATTATACCTTCAACCCAACAAAACTCTTTTGCTTTTCCTCCATAAAGAATTCTGGAAACCATCCTTAAAGGACCCTCAAACACCTCCCAAAAACCTCTGTAGATAGGGCTGGAATATTGCAGAAAAACTACAGAGAAAATTTCCGCAAACCATTCGTACCTTGAACGCCATGAAACCAGAAAATTTCCAGCTTTGTTCCCATAAGCCTTGGCCGAAAAACCACCCTCAAACCTCTGTAAAATGACCTTTGTTCATCCATGAACTAAATGCCATTAACCTCTCCACTTACCTTGCACACTTGGACTCCATAACCACACCTAAAAAATCTTCTAATATCACTCCATTCAAACTACAATTTGAACTTCAAAAATTTCCAGCATTTGCTGCATGAAAACACCCTTGTACTAAGCCTCATAACCAAAAATTTCACTGCCATTAAGCTCTAAATTTTGGCCAGCCTTAAAGCTCCATCAATCTTCATTGATTTCAGCAAAACATAACAGTCCAACCAGCTCCATTGCAGCTCCAAGAATCATCCATCAATCAAACACCATTAACATATCCTATACCTCAAACCACTCCTTAAATCTCTCCATTTGAATTTCAAACCATCAGATTTTCTCTTCCTCTCTAAGCTAAAAACCAAAATCCCAGAACTCCCTAAACCATTCGTCTAGCATTCTCCAGAAATTCATGCACACCTTTTTCTCAAATTCTTTCCATTTTCACCAAGAACATCAAGAACACACACTATCTTTTTTCAAGCTAAAAACCACTCTAAACACCTCCAATCCCTCTCAAAAACTCCAGAATGCTCCTACATACTCCCTAGAGTTCATTTCTGGGATTTTTAACACCAAATCTCGAAAACAAGAATTGGCATTCGGATCAAAACTAGTTTTTTTTTTTTCTTGAAGTCTCAAGAACATCATCAAGGTAACCAAGAACAATTCTTTTGTTCATCTTCTTCCATTCAACCTATAATGTATCATGCTAATGTGCTCTCTCTCTCTCTCTCTCTCTCTCTCTACCAAAATGGTGGATTACAACCATGGCTATTTTTCTCCTCTCATGGACGATTCAAGACTCTCAAACACATGAACCTTCTTAAATCTTCATCGAAGTACACATCAATCAAGTATTTATCCTTAATTCTTCTTTTTAATTCTGAATTCATGTCTCTTAGATGTTGATAGGGAGAATAGAATTTGAATGGGGGATTGAGTATATGCAAATGAATGAAGGGGTTGAGATTAGGACATGAGAATGGTTGTGTATGTTTAAGCTATATGGATTTTCTTGAGAATCAATGTATGTTCATCATGTCTTAAGGAAATTATGGATGTTTAAAGCATGTTAGATATTTTGACACCTTTGGTGAATAGGATTTTCATGTTCTTATCTTCATTGAAGCCATGATTATGATTATGCTTAGTAGAGATTTGGCCATGTGATAGTATGTATGGATTTAAGCCTATGTTCATGAATAGAATAGTTTGTTATTTGATGTTGGAGAATATGTTCATGATTCTTGTTGAGCAATAGGAAAACTATGATTATGTTCTTGTTGATCCTAGGTTATTTTAATTAACAAAATTTTGTTACCTTAATTAAAATTATTACTATACTTTTCTCTAAAGATTTCGAAATTCCTATGAAGTTTTGGAAATAGAATATTAAATGAAATATTGATATTTTACTAGTCAAATAAATAATATCTTTTATTAAAAATAATATATATATGTATAATAGTAAATAAGATCTTTTTTATAAATAATAATAAATAAAATATTAATGACCTTGTAGACTGTAGTTCAAACTTTTACCTATATTCACAAATATTTATATATTTAAAATTTATTTGTTGTCTATTAACCAAAAATGTAATAAAATTTATTTATTATTAATTTTATTTATTATCTATTAAAAATTAATAGTAATTTATTATTTATTTATAATAAAACTATTTTAAAATTAGCATTTGCTAATATTAATTAGGATTATTCAACATTTAAACCTTAGTTTTTTTATTAACAATAGTACTCAAGATTTATTATTTGAACCTATAACTTATTAATAATTATTTTAAACCCCAAGTTATTTTAACTTATCAAGCTAGATTTATTTTATAAAATTCTTTACCATCTAGCCTTAAAGCTTAGGACATTAAGGTCATGATTGTAATTAGTTGAACTAGGAATTATTTGTGTAAGGCAAGTATAGCTCGAGTATAACCCTATGTCTTATGTTTACCCCAGGCAGGGTTAGGTCAGCCTTGGAAGATTTTTTGAAATTCAAGCAAGCAAGGAATCAAGTAAGCTCCTGCATGGAATTCTTTAAAGACCAAAAATTACTATGGCAAGCCAAATGTGATGCGTATGGACATTCATTTTGTAAAGGCAATTAAGGACTGTTTTCCTTTTTATTTCAGTCAAGCAAATCATTTGAAAATTAAACAAGCAGTTTTACACAAAATTCTAATCTCTTTCTAAAACCCAACTTTGACAAGAATTTTAGAAACCCTTAATTGCTATTTCCAAGTAAATCAATGCATGATCAATTTTCTCCCAAGTGGGACAATCAACGTTGAGTACTCAATAAGGGTAGGTTGGTAGTACTAGTTTCGAAGAGCAAGAGCGAGTCTTCTGGCAGGAGGCCACCTCCAAAAGATGAACTTAACTTGGAGAAGCGACAGTACTACTTAGTCAGGCCGTCCAAGCTAGCAAGTTTCAGTCAAGTAGACTGTGCGTTTCCAGAGTGGACAATCGGTAAGTTTGGGTGTAGAGATTGAGGAGTATCTCACCCGATAAGCCGGACACCTACATTTTGCCAGCATGCACAATGTGTGGCAGTCTGACCGGCAGTATGCTCAACGTGTGGCATACTGACCATGTGGGCATGGGGCCCAACATGTGGTTACCCATGGCTATCCCTTTGAGTGGTTATATTTATTGTGCACATGTTGAGGGAGACGAAAACAGAGAGCATGCACTAGTAGCGTAAAAAATTAAACAGAGAAAAATAAAACCAAACCTTAAAGGCTATACAGAAGCGTGAAGATCATACCTTTGCGCTCCTTAACCCTTCTAGGTTGAGTAAGAGCGGATTGAACGACTGGAATCGCCTCGCTTTGCCCACTTGAAGAAGCTTCCGGTTGAACACCCGCTAGCCTTCTATCCGCCTTGTTTGCATGAACGCCTAGCTTTCCAGCTCTCGAGATATTCCTCAACCTAACCTCTAGTCGGTGAACACAACAGAGAAGAAGAATGGTCTCAAATCTCCTTGGTTCACTTGCTATTGGTTAGCAAAGCTCCAAGGAGAAACCAAAAAGAGGGAGGCGTGAGAGAGGGGGCTTACGTGAGGCTCTCTAGAGAGACGTGAGTTTTCTGTTGGGTAGGGAAAACTAGGGTTTTTCTTTTTCCAAAGAGTTGTTTATTAGTTAGCCAAAATTAGGTCTCTCATTATCTGATAAACATATCCCCGGGATTTCAAAACACCCGGATGTTATCCTGAGAATCAGTTTGACCTAACCCTAAACTCCTCTTAACCGTATCTGGAAAAACCCTAAGGTCCAAGCTATTGGGCTAGAAATATATTTATTATTTTCCTTGGACCCAAAAGGCCCAAAATAATAAGCATTAATTATTTATTTCTTGGGCTTACATAAATAACCCAATAAATAATTAATGAGCCCAAATGAACCAAAATAATTAATCTTTAATTATTTATTTCTTGTGCCTATATAAATAACCCAATAAATAATTAAATATTAATTATTTTCCCTAGTTTAAGCTCAGGTTAATTTCCTAATTATTCATACTGGACCTAGGCCCTGAATAATTAATTAACTAATTAAACTAGATAATTAATTTCTCTCAACTCCTATTTTAATTAATTTATTTATTTTATTCCAATCCAATAATAAATTAGACTTCCTGAATAAAATAAAATAAAATAAAATCCTGTTCAACTGAGACCAATTCCTCAGCCCAAAAGTAGTTAGGATTTACGGGCTATTCCGAGGACCAAAAAGACACATCGCCTTGGCTGCTAAATGACCAAAATACCCCTACTATATAAATAGCTGTATTTTACATTTTAAATATTTCCTAATATCATCATAAGGAAATATTGACCCCAAGGACAATGATGCATTAGCAAAGTTTCCGACCTACAGGTGAAATGACTAAAATACCCCTCTACACATCGCCGTACATTTAGAGAGGAAGAAGTGTACTAACACCCCTCTAAATGACATCTACCATCCTTAGGCTTCTAGTCCAATGATCCACGACTTCCTGGAGTATTTCCGCTTTCCAAGGGAGCTACCCTAAAGCAAACATCCAAGTCATGTTTCCCAGGGCCCTGGACATTTTAGACCATTCGGACAACCACAAGGGGCGTTATAGTGCAGAAACTATCTTGTACAAGTCTGTCTTAACTAACTAGTCACACATACCCAACATGCAAGTATATTAGCCCTACGATAGAACCTTAACTATAGCAAATCAAAGTATATGCTTCCAGCTTCGCCAGACCACCAACTCGTACTCAAGTCGTAGAGTACTAGTCCACGCTGTAATGGTAGTAGTCTAAGTTTCTATCATATAGTACTTTTAGAAACCACTACTACAGGTCCTGTCCTACGTATTCGAAATACACTTATGTTATGAAGTGAGTTGACTACTCACTGGCTAAAAGTAAGCCATTCCCCATTTAGAATTCATTACATAATAACCTAAATATGATGAGATTCCCAGTCTCATCAATAGGTTAAGAACAAATGTTTATGTGTTAAATAACCCGTGATCCATACCTTACTGTGAAAGACCACCATTCACATGGATCACTTATTTAAACACAATGGGTCTGTTCCAAACGAAAATCGTGCACAAACAAAAAATAAATTCACAAAAAATTTCTGAAAATAAATTCTTTTATTAAAATATTCGATTTTACATCAGAAACCTAGTCTAAGAGGGCATACAATCCAACACATGTATGGTTTGAAAAGGAAAACACCACTCTTTATTTTTAGCATTTATTTAATGCTTACCATCACTTTCTCTTATAAAACTTTTACAACTTGCATACATGAACTGTTTTACCTAAACACTCAAAGCACACACGGGCTTACTGAGATTTTTATCTCTTCACCTTTTACGCCATGTTTTTAGGTCGATCCTGCTGTGAAGGTCAATAGCCAGATTTGTTGCCTATGATTTGAAGACTTTATGTCATTTTCCTTATATGTTGTTTTGAGAGATTGTTGAAAATAATTTATTTTGGATTTGTTCATGTATCTTTAGGTTGTAATAAGTTTAATTTTAAGGTATTTCTTTTATTTTCTTTTATGTGATCTAATTATAAAGACCCCTTGTCCTATGGACAGGGCGACATCCCCGGCTCGCTTCGTGAATACTAAGAGGTCTCCTAACTAAATGATCATATATGCCAACCGGTGAAGGGAAAAAAAATAAAAGGTCTCCTAACTAAATGATCATATATGCCAACCGGTACATAAAATCCCACTAAAGTATGCATATAATATTTTAATACAAAGTAGAAGAAAGTCTTAATATAATATTACTAAATGATTATATTAATATACCTAAAGCAAAAATTACTAGGACTGGGTAATTCAAATAGGATGGTTAAACGAGACCAACCACGAACTTGTCCAAGTAGGGTTGTAACACTCGATGCATCAAATCCATAAATATCGCGGGTGCATTGGTTACCCCGAATGGCATCCCATGAACTCGTAGTGACCATATCTTGTGTTGAAAGCCATCTTGAGAATATCCTCTTCTTTTATCCTCACTTGATAGTACCCTTACCTTAAATCCAGTTTAGAGTAACAACTGGATCCTTGTAACTGGTCGAACAACTCGTCAATCAGCAGTAGAGGATATTTATTCTTAACAGTTAGGTTGTTCAAGCATCGGTAGTCGATACGCAACCTCAGAGTCCCATCTTTCTTCTTCACAAATAGCATAGGTGCTCCCCAGGATGACGTGCTAGGTCTGATGCAGCCTTGCCTCACCAGCTCTTCTAGCTGCTCCTTTAATTCTTTCAGTTCTGCCGAGGCCATCCAATACGGAGTTTGGGACACCGATTCCGCTCCTGAAACTAGATCAACGGTGAACTCAACTTCCTGGCTGTGAGGTAGAAAAGTGAGTTCCACAGGGAACACATCGGAAAAATCCTTTACCAATTTGGTATCTTTAAGAGTGCTGGTCTTTCAGCTTATTTATCACATAGGCCAAATATCCTTGACATCCTTGCTTCAATAATTTTCGAACTTTTGCCCCAGCTATCAAAAACTTCAATTCCTTTACTCTCTTGCCGTTGAACTCTAACACATCACATCCCGGTCTAATGAACTGAATCGATTTATTCCTACAATCTACTCTAGCCCCATGCTTCACTAGCCAATCCATTCCCAATATCAAATCATAATCATCAATAGCCAAGACTATCAGATCTCTCTCTAAACTTTCTTTCCCCACTTCTTGACCTTTTGGAAGGGGCAGCAATCTTGGTTTGAGATGACTCAAGTGTCGTCACCTAACCGGGGGGATGAGAACAAGCCAGACTTGGAAATGGGGTCAGAAGAGCATGTTGGAGTGACAATGGAGCAAGCATTCAGCAAGATAACTGAGATTCTTCAGACTTTAACTGAACAGAGGAATCCAAAAGGAGAGGACAAAGCTCTGGAGTAGTTTCTAAAATTTCAACCACCCATCTTCTTAGGAGAAGCCGAGCAGGATCAAAAAGCTGAACAGTGGATAGAGCAGAAAAACATCTTCGCTACGCTTTATTACACTGAGAAGCGAATGGTGGAGTTTGCTGCATTCCGATTAAGGGGCCCAGCTCGGGCATGGTGGCAACGGGTTCAAGACGACTGGGAGATGATTGACCAAGACTGGATATGGGCCAATTTTGTAGAAGCATTCAGAGTTGAGTATATCCCTCAGTGGATAGTTGAGAAGCGGGAAGATGACTTCCAAAATTTAAAGCAGGGAAGTATGAAGGTGGCTCAATACGCAGCACGGTTCACCCAATTGTCAAAGAACTGCAAGAGGCTGGTGGACACCGAGCAGAACAAAACAAGACAATTTGTCAAGAGGCTAAGGTAGGGGTTAAGAAGGGCATTGGCACCTTCTCCACCAACGACCTACTCAGGGGCCGTGGACGCAGCCACCTGGATTAAGAATGAAGACCGCAATAGAATGGCACCAAGACTTTTCCTATTGCTAAGACCTTTCCAAAGGTAGCAGTCCAACAAGCGCCCTGCCAGCCAGCAATGGCAGAACTGGGGAAAACAAGCTCGAATAGCACCGGTTGGTCCTACACAGAATCTTCTATTATGCCGGCACTGTGGGAAAAAGGGCCACACGGAGAAAAATTGTTGGACCAAAGGAGGTGAGCGGAAATGCTACCACTGCGAAGAGCCGAGCCATCTGCGGAACGCCTGCCCTAAACTTCTCCAAGTCAAATAAGAAAACTCGGCTCAGATCCCGGGAGCCAATCAAGACAATGCCACAGGAGCATCTGGGAGTGGAGCGCAGAAGCCTCAGGTGAAAGCAAAATTTTTCGCTCTCATCCAGGAGGAGGTTGAAGCTGATGCAGCAGTGGTGGAAACTGCGTTTACTATCCAAGGTCATTCCGTTAATGCATTGATAGACCCTGGATCTACCCATTCCTATTTAAACAAGAATTGTGCATATCATTTGGGTTAGGATGGAGTAGAACTACCTTTTACTTTGTTAGTGAGTACGCCTTTAGGAAAGATGGTGCAAGCAGATCGGTACGTACGAAATTGTAAAATTGAATTGGGGAGAAAAATCTTGGAGGGAGATTTGATAGTTATGGATATTGATGATTATGATTTGATATTAGGAATAGATTGGCTAGCGAAGCATGGGGCTAGAGTAGATTGTAAGAATAAATCAGTTCAGTTCATTAGACCAGGATGTGATATGTTGGAGTTCAATGGCAAGAGAATAAAAGAATTGAAGTTTTTGATAGTTGAGGCTAAAGCCCGAAAATTGTTAAAGCAAGGATGTCAAGGATATTTAGCTTATATGATAAACAAGCCGAAGGACCAGTGCACTCTAAGGGATATCGAAGTGGTAAAGGATTTTCCCGACGTGTTCCCTGCGGAACTCACTTCTCTACTTCCCAACCGAGAAGTTGAGTTCACCATTGATATAGTTCTAAGAGCGGAACCGGAGTCCTGAACTCCGTATCGGATGGCACCGGTGGAGCTGAAAGAATTGAAGGAGTAGCTAGAAGAGCTGGTGAGGCAAGGTTATATTAGACCTAGCACGTCACCTTGGGGAGCACCTGTGCTATTTTTGAAGAAGAAGGATGGAACTCTAAGGTTGTGTATCGACTACCAGGGCTTGAACAACTTAACTATCTAGAATAAATATCCTC
Organism: Voacanga thouarsii; assembly: GCA_026120185.1. NCBI lineage: Eukaryota > Viridiplantae > Streptophyta > Magnoliopsida > Gentianales > Apocynaceae > Voacanga > Voacanga thouarsii. Next base: position 2,796,466 of record JANUWF010003368.1, read on the forward strand.
TATCGCTGATTGATGAGTTGTTCGACAAATTGCAAGGATCCAGTTGTTACTCCAAATTGGATTTGAGGCAAGGATACTATCAAGTGAGGATAAAAGAGGAGGATATTAACAAGATGGCCTTCAACACAAAATATGGTCACTACGAGTTTGTGGTAATGCCATTCGGGGTAAATAATGCACTTGCAGTATTTATGGATTTGATGCATCGAGTGTTTCAACCCTACTTGCACAAGTTTCTGGTGGTCTTTATTGACGACATACTCATTTACTCCAAGAGCTCGGAGGATTATGCAGAACATTTGAAGCTAGTACTGGAGAAGCTAAGGGAGCACAAGCTCTTTGCCAAATTTAGCAAGTGTGAGTTTTGGCTGGACAGTGTAGCACTTCTTGGCCACGTGGTGACCAAGGATGAGATCAAGGTGGACCCAGTAAAAGTTAAAGCAGTTTCGGACTGGAAGCAACCGAAGAACATCACCGAGATTCGAAGCTTCTTGGGTTGCTTAGCTACTATAGGAGGTTTATTAAGGGATTTTCAATGCTCGCATCACCTATGACCCGGCTGCTAAGAAAGGACGTACCTTTTGTTTGGAATGAAAAATGTGAAAAGAGTTTCAAAGAGCTGAAGCGGAGATTAATGACAGCACCTGTGTTGAGTCTGCCAGAGGGAGATAAGCCTTATGCACTATATACCGATGCTTCAAAAGAGGGTTTGGGAGCAGTTTTGATGTAAGATCGAAAGGTGATCGCCTATGCTTCTCAAAAATTGAAGCCGCATGAAGTCAATTATCCCACGCATGATCTAGAATTGATTGCCATTATGTTCGCTTTAAAAAAAATGGCGGCACTACTTATATGCAGCGGAATATGAAGTGTTCACTGATCACAAGAGCCTGAAGTTCATTTTCACCCAAAAAGGACTTGAATTTGAGACAGCGAAGATAGATGAAATTTTTGGAGGAGTACCATTGTCCTATTAACTACCACCCTTAGAAAGCCAACGTTGTAGCTGATGCCCTGAGTAGAAAAGTTAGAATGGCCAGGCTAAGAGTGCAGGAGGTTCAAGTGGTTTAGGATGTGTTGGATAGAAGGGCGTGTAACACCCCACTTCCTAGGCCCATCAGGGCCGGGGATGTCGCCCCATCCAGAAGACAATGGGTCTTTATAACTAGGTTACATGAAAATAAAATAAAATAAAGACTTTAAAATTAACCTTATTACAACCCAAAAGATAAGTACTGGAACAAATCCAAATAAACTGTTCGCAACAATCTCTCGAAACATCACTTAAAGTAAATAACATGAGTCTTCAAAGCATAGGCAACATCTAGCTAATAACCTCCACAGCAGGATCTTCCTGAAAACATGATATAAAAGGTGGTGAGATAAAAATCTCAGTAAGCCCGTGTGTGCTTTGAGTGTTTCAGGTAAAACAACTCATGTATGCAAGTTGTAAAAGTTTCGTAAGAAAAAGGTGCTGGTGCAATATATAAGTGTTGAAAATAAAGAGTGGCGTTTCACTTTTCAAACTATACATGTGCACAATAAATACAACCACTCAAATGGGTAGCCATGGGTTACCACACGTTGGGCCCCAAGACTAAATAACAGTCAGAATGCCACACTTTGTGCAAGCTGACAAAAGGTAGGTGTACAGCCTACCGGGTGAGATACTCCTCCATCTCTACACCCAAACTTACCGGTTGTCCACTCCGGAACACACAGTCCACATGACTAAAACTTGCTAGCTCGGATCGGTATGACCTACCGGACTGGCATCTTATCCAAGAAGGACTCACCCCTCAGAGGTGGCCACCTACTAAGAGACTTACCCTAACCCTTCAAAGACTAGTCCTGGTGGTCTACCCTTATTGAGTACTCAACATTGATTGTTCCACTTGGGAGAAAATTGATCATAATCCACTTTATTTGGAAATAGCAATTAAGGGTTTCTAAAAGTCTTGTCAAAGTTGGGTTTTAGAAAAAGTTTAGCATTTTGTGTAAAACTGCTTGTTTAACTTTCAAATGATTTGCTTGGCTGAAATAAAAAGGAAAACACAGTCCTTAATTGCCTTCACAAAATTAATGTCCATATACATCATATTTGGTTTGCCACAATAACTTTTTGGTCTTCACAAAACTCCATGCAGAAGCTTACCTGATTCTTTGCTTGCTCAACTCAACCATTTCCCAAGGCTGACCTAACCCCACCTGAGGTAAACACAAAACATAAGGTTACATTCGAGCTATACCTGCCTTACATAAATAATTTCTTAGCTCAACTAGTTACAACCATGACTAGCCATGACCCTAATGTCCTAAGCTTTAAGGCTAGGTGACAAAGAATTTTATAAAATAAGTCTTAGTTGATAAGTTAAAATAACTTGGGGTTCTAAAATAATTGCTAACAAATCATAGACCCAATTAATAATTCTTGAGTGTTATTTTTACTAAATAAACTAAGGTTTGAATATTAAGTCTTAAATAGTACTAATAAATGGTGGTTTGAAAATAGCTTTATTATAAATAAATATTTAATTACAAATAACCTTTAATTAATTTTTAAATAGATAATAAATAATTAGTAATAAATAAAATTAATAATGAATGAATTATTTTAAATTTTAATTAATAAATAAAAAATAGATTTTAATATAAATAATATTTTATTTATTGTAAATGATTTATTACTATATATTTTATTTTTAATAAAAGATCTCATTTACTTGATAAAGAAAATATTAATATTTTAATTAATAAACCACTCCAAATTTCCCTAGAGTTTCGAATTTTATAGAGAAAAATATAGTAGTATTCTATTCAAGGTAATAAAATTTGTTAATAAAAATAATCTAGCCTTAACAAGAAAATACTTTTTCTCCATGATTTTCCTATTGCTAGAAAGGATTCATGATCACATTCTCCATCATCAACAATATATTAATCCATTCATGAACATACACTTGAACTATCTCATACCATCACATGGCCAAAATCCTACTAAGCGTAATCATTAATCATGGTTTCCACGGAAAAATAAGAACATAAAAGCCTAATCACCTTTGGTGTCATAATATCTAATCATGCTTCAAACCTCCATAAAATTCATTAAGTATGAAGAACATACATTGATTCGAAAGGAAAACACATACATCCTAGTCATATACAACAATCATCATGTCCTAACTCCATCCCCTTAATCCACATGCATATACTCAATCCCTTATCCATATTTCATTCTTCCTATCAATATCTAAGAGACACGAATACTGAATTAAAAGAAGGATTAAAGGAAAAATACTTGATTTGATGAACACTTCGATGAAGAATTAAGAAGGTCCACGCGATTGAGAACCTTGAATGATCCAATGGAAAAACGGCCATGGTTGATGGTTGATCAACCATTTCGGTTGGAAGAGAGAGAGAGAGAGAGAGAGAATTAGAACAGTACAATCGAATGGAAGAAGATGAACAAGAAGGTTGTTCTTGACTTACCTTGTTGATGTTCTTGAGATCTTCAAAGAAAAGTTAATTTTAATCCACTCGAAAATTCTTGTTTGCGAGGTTTTGTGTTATAAATACCAGAAATGAAGTTTAGAGATTAAATGGAAGTGATTTGGAGTATTTGAGAGTGATTGGATGTGTTTAGAGTAGGGTTAGGCTTGAAGAAGGTTAGTGTGTGTTCTTGGTGTTCTTGGTGTTCTAGGTGAAAATGGAGAGAATTTGGAAGAAGTGCTGCACGAATTTTGGTAGAAGGCTGGCCGAATGGTATGGAGTGAATGAGGGTTTCGGTTTTCAGCAAGAAGGAGAGAGAATGATCAGATTTTTTTGAAATTTAAATGGAGCAAATGGTGGAGATGTTTAAGGTAAGAGGTTAGCTATGGTGTTTTGATCAAGAGAGGTTTCTATGGTCTTCAATGGTGCTGGCTGAACATGGTGGTTTTGCTAAATTGATTGAAGGCTAATGTTGCTCCAAGGCTGGCCAAAATTCAGTCTTAAATGGCAGAGGAAATTCTGGTTTATTTGCCTAATACAAGAGTGGCTTAAATGGTGTAAAAAGCTGAAATTATTTGAAGTTCAAAAAGAGTTTGAATGGAGTGATCTTAGGAGTGTTTTGTGGTGTGGCTATGGAGTCCTTATGCTCAAGGTGAGTGTGGGGTTAATGGTGTTCAGTCTACAACTGAGCAAGGTTCAATTTTGCAGAGGTTGAAGGTGATTTTCGGCCTAGGCTAGAAGGGAGCAAAGCTGGAAAAAAATCTGGTTTCATGGTTGTTCTTAGTTTCGAAGATTGCAGATTTTTTTGTGCAGAATTTTTGCACTCACTTGGCTCGATTTTTAGAGGTTCTTCTGGGGTGTTTGAGGGTCTTCCAAGGATGGTTTTTCAGCCTTATTTCTGGACAAATACAGGGAAGTTTGGCTGGCTTGAAGATGAACTAAAAACAGCTTCATTTCCTTGATTGGAAGTGGCGAAATGCCCAGAATTTTTCCTGGTTTGGTGCTGTTTTGTGCAGTCCGAAAATTGCACAGTTTTTCCAGCTTCCAAGCCACATGAAATGTCCATTCTCTTGGCAGCAAATGAATGGGTTTATTGGATGTATTTTCGAAGAAGTGGTCTGCAAAAAAATTGGAAAATTTCCAGATTTTCCTTACTAGGATATGAACAACATGAAGGTGAGTTTGAAGGTGCTTTCATGGTGATTGATTTTCTCTTGGAAACCCTTCCTATTTCTCCTCCTACTTTCGGCCAACTTCCCAACCTCCAAAGCTGATTTTCGAATTTCATGGTGGAGGGATTATCACAGATTTTTTTTTTTTTTGAATTTAAAAGAAAGGATTTAATGGTTTTAAATTATAAAGATGTTAGGACAAGCTAGAGGTAATAAAAGGACAAGAATTCCTCTAGAATTCTTTTTAGGACATGAGGATAAGATTAGGACATTCTCTTCATGTCTCCCCTAAGACAACATTCCTATTTCCATGAAATGCAAGAAAATAAAAATTCAAACTTAGTTAAGATAATCATGACAAAAGCTTAAATGATGGGATTCGAACTCATGACCTTAGAAATTAATTCACCAAGCTCTAACCACTAAACCACACTACCTCTTGTTCTTATTTTCTCACCCACATATTCTTCTTGTTTAATTCTCAAGCTATCTTCCTAATTTGACCTCAAGCAAAATTACCATTTTACCTCTCCTACTCGATAAGCATAACTAAGCATTTCAACCTATAATCCATAACTCTAAAGCACATAAAATCATTCAAAAACATATATATTCATGCAAAATAATATGATATGCATTCCCGACTCCCTTACTTTAGGGTTGGCTTTAGGTGGAGTTTCATAGGGCGGAAGTGCAAGAGGAGAGAATTGTTGTTAGCAACCTAGAGTTGATGCCAGATCTAAGGCGGGACATCATTGAGGCTCAGCAAAACAATGCAAAATTCTAGTTTTTCAAGGACAAGGAGCTTAAATGGCAAGGCAGTGAATTCTGGCAAGACGAAGTGGGAGTTTTGTATTTCCGAGATCGGTTGTGTGTACCCGATGAGCACCAATTGAAAGACAGAATTTTGGAAGAGGCGCATAAGAGCAAGTACGCCATTCATCCAGGAGAGGTCAAAATGTATCAAGATCTGAAAAAGACTTATTGGTGGCCCAGAATAAAGTGGAATGTGGTTAAGTATGTCTCGACGTGTTTCACCTGTTAGAAAGTTAAAGTGGAGCACAAGAAGTCAGCAGGATTGTTGCAACCGTTACCAGTACTTAAATAGAAATGGGAAGAGGTGACCATGGACTTCGTTATCAGACTTCCTATAGCAAGGACCCAAAAGGATGCTATATGGGTAGTGATGGATCGACTGACCAAATCTGCGCATTTCATATCGGTGAATGTAAGGGATTCAATGGAGAAGTTAGCTCAGATCTATTTGCGAGAAATCATCAGACTGCATAGAGTACCTTCAAGTATTGTGTCCGGCAGAGATCCAAGATTTACATCCTAATTTTAGGACAAGTTCCAAGAATCAGTGGGTTCTAGTTTGAAGTTCAGTATGACAGCACATCCGCAAACCGATGGACAGTCGAAAAGGGATATTCAGATATTAAAGGATATGCTGAGAGCCTGTGTATTGGATTTCGGGGATACATGACGTATTTCATGTGTCACGGCTGAAAAAGTATAATGCCAATCCCGGATATATTTTGAATGATGAGCCGTTAATGTTGCAACCCGACCTGAGCTATGTGGAGAAACTCGTGAAAATATTAGACCGAAGTATCAAGACTCTCCGGAACAAGCAAATTCCGATGGTAAAGGTGCAGTGGGAGCATCATGGCACGCGAGATGCCATATAGGAAACAGAAGAGTGGGTAAAGCAGAAGTATCCCGATCTGAGATAGAGGTATGCCTGAATTTTGGGATGAAATTCTCCTAAGAAGGGGAGGAAGTGAAATCCCACCTAAAGCCAACCTTAGAGTAAGGGGGTTGTGATGCATATCATATCATTTTGCATGAATATATACGTTTTTAAATGATTTTATGTGCTTTAGAATTATAATTTATAGGTTAAAAGGCTTATTTACGCTTATTGAGTAGGAAGGGTAAAATAGTAATTTTGCTTGAGGACAAAATAGGAAGATAGCTTGTGGATTAAATAAGAAGAATATTTGGGTGAGAAAATAAGAACAAGAGTTGTTGTGGTTTAGTGGTTAGAGCTTTGAAATTTATCTCTAAGGTCATGAGTTCAAATTCCATCATTTAAGTTTTTATCATGATTATCTTAGTTGAGTTTGAATTTTTATTTTCTTACATTCCATAAAGATAGGAATATTATTTTAGGGGAGACATGAAGGGAATGTCCTAATTCTATCATCATGTCCTAAACAAAATTCTGGAGGAATTCTTGTCCTTTTATTACCTCTAGCTTGTCCAACACCTTCACAAATTAAATTTGTTCAAAATTTATCAAAATCCATCTTTTTAATTCCAAAAAATTCAGCAAGAATTTCTTGTCTTTGAATTTCGAAAATGGATCTTGAAAGTTGGAGGATTGACTGAAAATAAGAGAGGAGTTAGGAAAGGTTCCCAAGGGAAATTAATCACCATGGTTGAACCTTCAAACTCATCTTTATGGTGTTCATGTTCTTCATGGAAGAAATCTGAAAATTTTCCAGATTCTTGGGTAGCCTAACTTCCAAAAAACTCAGTCATGTTTCCTGCTCATTTACTGCTAGAAATATGGCCAATTCATTCAGCTAGAAGAACTGAAAATTTTGTGCAAATTGGACTGCAGAAACCAGAAAAAAATCTGGGCAGTTTTCGCTCATAGTAGCCTGGAATCGAAGCTGTTTCTTCTACCTTCAAGTCAGCAAAACTCCTCTATTTTTCCTCCATAAAGAAGGGTAGAAACCATCCTTGAAGGACCCTCAAACACCTCTCAAAAACCTCTACAAATTGGGCTGGAATATTGTAGAAAAACTGCACAGAAAATTGCAGCAAACCTTCGAACCATAGAACACCTTGAAACCAGAAATTTCCAGCTTTGTTCCCTTAGGCCTAGACCGAAAAAACCTCCCTCAAACCTCAGTAAAATAACCTTTGTTCAGCCATGAACTAAACACCATTAACCTCTCCACTTACCTTGCACACTTGGACTCCATAACCATATCTCAAATATCTCCTACGATCACTCCATGCAAACTACAATTTGAACTTCAAAAATATCCAGCATTTGCTTCATGAAAACACCCTTGTACTAGGCTTCATAACCAGAAATTCCTCTGCCGTTGAGCTCTAAATTTTGGGTGCAGGTAACTCCACCATTTTGCTTCTTGAAAACCCCCTTGTATTAAACTACACAACCAGAGGTAACTCCAATATTTCTTACATGCATTCATAATAAGGGTGTGACCTTTGTAACAAGAAGATGCCTTTGAGATGGCAAACAACTTCCCGCAGAAGTAGGATTCCCAGAATGGAACCAACAACCCCAGAATATGAGCCTACGTAAAACCCTTCACAGAATAAGGAAGTAGTAGGCGAAGAAGGTCAAGAAGTGGAGTCAGAAAGACTGATCGATGTCTCAATAGGACAAGCTTTCAATAAGATGACTGAAATCCTCCGAGCGATAGCAGAGAAGAGAGCACCCCATGGTGAGGATGAGCCTTGGAGCAGTTTTTGAAGTTTCAACCACCCATATACTTTGGTGAGGCAAAACAAGAGCAAAAAGTAGAATTGTGGATAGAACAGATGGAGGACATATTCTGCACCTTGCAATACTCAGAGGAGCGGATGGTGAAATTTACTGCTTTCAGACTAAGAGGACCAACGAAAGATTGGCAGAAGCGGATACAGGGAAAATGGGAAAGGACAGAACAGGAATGGAACTGGAATAGTTTTGTTGAATCATTCAGAGCTGAATACATCTCTCAGTGGATAGTCGAGAAGCGAGAAGACGAGTTCCAGAGCTTAAAACAGGGGAATACAACAGTAGCTCAATACACTGCCCAATTCAATCGCTTATCCAAGTACTGTCAACGGCTAATAGATATAAAGAAAAATAGTACCCGATAGTTCTTGAAGGGATTGAGACAGGAACTTAGAAGGGCATTGGCACCCTTCCCTCTAACGACTTATGTTGTAGCAGTGGAAGCCGCAACCCACATTGAGAATGAAGATAAAAGTAGAGCAGATAGCAAAGCATCGAACACATCTGAGCATGTTACTCATAAGAGGCCTGCAGGGCAACAACACGTAAATAAAGGAAAATAAGCACGGACTGCACTAACTGGAGCCACTACAAATGTAATAACCTGCCATCACTGTGGCAGGAGGGGACACACAGTGAAGGACTGCTGGTCTAAGAAGGAGAACCGAAAATACTTTATTTGTGGAGACCCTTCACATATGAGGAATAACTGTACAAAAATTGAAAGTGCCAACCAAGAAAATCCTGCATTGCTTGCTCGCTCGGCCAGTCGAGCCGACACTGCTAGAGCCCCAGGAAGTGGAGGACAAAAATCTCAGGTGAATACCAGAGACTGAATGGAGAGGTGCTAGAAGCGGACACAACAATGATGAAAGGTAAGCCTACTATTATGTAGATGTTTTGATTTATCCTAATCCTTCGCATCACTATGTCAAAGTGGTTTTGGGCATATTAATTAGGATGTGATGGGTCAAAATTGCCCAAACCTGATTGCTAAGTTCACCATTGGGGAAAACAGTGAAAGTCGATTAGATTTTGGAGGTAAAGGCTTAGATAGCATTTCATGTGCTAGCAGATGGAAATAGTAGCAGATATCCTTTAAAGTGCCATTGAGGACACTGCTGAGAGTCTAACGAGTAGGTAAGGAAGGATGGTTTTGAGGTGCAAGCTCACAGGAATTTCGGGGCGAAATTCTTTTAAAAGGGGGAGGATGTAATACCCCATTCTGGTCACACCTAGTTTATGAGAATTAACATGCATTGAATATGAGCATATATAATTCAACATGATATATGCTTGTTTCATGAATCTGCAAGGTTGTATTGTGGTGATATGTGCATATTTTAAATTTATTTGAGTATGTGTTCAAAATAAGAAAAATATTAAGGATGGATTTTGGAACAAGACTCAATCCGAAATTGTCATCCAAAGGAGTGCTGCTTTGCTTGAACCCGAAACCCTTTCCTTCATTTTCGAAGACGATTTTTGCCCTTTCTTTAGTTTGGAATGGAAGATATTTAGGAATAGTGGAAGGCATTATTTGATTATTGTGTCATAAAATACTTTACATGAAAAAATATTATTGTTATTATTATTATCATCATCATCATTCCTAAAAAGCTATTATATCCTCCATTTTTGGTTAGTCATCTATTAATTATTTATGATAGTAATAATAATTATTATCATACTAATTAGAACCATATTGTTATTATTTATTATCTATTGAAAACTTATTTATTGTTATAGTTGTTTTCGGTTGATGAATTATGATAATATTATAATATTATATATATTATCTTGATAATGTAATAACCAAATGATTTCCTTTCATTCCATATATATATATATATATATATATATATATATATATATATATTCCTTGTATGACATTAAGCTGTGCATTCACATGGTTGGTCTCATTTAACCATCCTATTTGAATTACCTAGTCCTAGTAATTTTTGCTTTAGGTATATTAATATAATCATTTAGTAATATTATATTAAGACTTTCTTCTACTTTGCATTAAAGTATTATATGCATACTTTGGTGGGATATTATGTACCGGTTGGCATATATGATCATTTAGTTAAGAGACCTTTCGTTTTTTTTTTTTTTTTTCCTTCACCAATTGGCATATATGATCATTTAGTTAGGAGACCTCCTGTTTTTTCCCTTCATTGCTACCAACCACCCCCAAGTATTTCTCGTAGCTGGTCAAAAGCTGTTAGTATCTATAGGAATATAGTTTGATTAGAAGTGTAATTTAAACGAAACAATCTTTATCTTTTCCTCCTATCAACCGGTACATCCTAACCTTCCCTAGCTTCACAATTTTCCTTTCTTTGCCTAAGGAAAATCTCAGCTTACCTTCACTCCTAGGAACCCTTGAAACTCTCAAGAACTTCAGCCATCATCTTGCACTGCTTCTTCTCTCCAATGGTGCATGATTTCCTCTTCAACTTGAACAACAAAATGCTGCTATGGTGAGCAAAATAGCCGACACACATACATATTTCTTTAACCAACTTCACAACAAACTCTCTTCAGTTTTGTTATCGTGGCCAACACACACAGTAGCTAACATCCTAGGTTACTCTTCTCTATTCCTAAAAGGATTTCAAGAGGTAACAAGCTTGATCCTTCTTTTATTTTCTCTTGGAAGAAAGGCAGCATGTATATGTTTTTTGAATGGGTTTGGCCGGCATGCTGGCTACTTTAATTATGTCCTTATGCTCGAATTTTAAATGGAAATTGCAAGGCATGCTGGTTACTTCTATTTATCTCCTTGTGCACGAAATTGAAATGGAAATCGCAAGGCCTACTGATTGCTTTTACTTGTCTCTTTGTGCATGAATTGTACATGAAGAATGCTTACTGCAATTTGTCTCTTCCACTCGTTTCTTATCATGAACTTTTTCTATTTGTCCCTTCTATTTGTTCTCTTCTACTTGTTTCTTTTCATGGACCTAATGCATATGGAAGTTGTGGGTAGTTTGGCAATATATATATATGTTTCTTTTGGATTTCAATGCATGAAATATGATTATGTTTTGAGGGTGCTATTTTTGGTTAGCTCTTGCGGATGACAGGATTGGTTTTACAAACCAGAATTTTGCTGCTATATGTGGAGCGTGTTAATAGATCCTAAGAAATTTTGGAATCTAGTTTATTTGTAAAGGAAGTGTTTGAAACTTGTTTTAACACATAAATATCATGTTTTTCATGTGGCGTATTCTGGAAGTTGCTCGGGTCTATTGCAGAAATTTTTCAAAGGAAAAAAACTAAGAACTGGGGATTTTCGGTGGTTACTGTTCACTATTTTGCAAACTATTTTGCAATATATTTTGAGTATTGTTTGTTTGAGTAAAAAGGTTGATAATGCACACTTTTTTGTGCTTAAACAATCTGGAAAAGTTGGGGTTAAAACGGGATCAAGGTTGGAAGTTATTAATTTTCTTTTCAGCATGGCCAAAATTGAGTTAGATTAGAGCAGTTTGGGTTCAGAATTTTCTGCGACTTATATGAGCCTAATTTTCTAAATATGCTTAGTGTATTTCATTAATAAAATGTTAAGCTATGTGCCAGCAAAATTTGAGGTCAATCGGAGTAGTTCATATAGGGTTTTTACTCTTAGGAGTTTAGATTATGGTTGTTGGAAATTGAAAGCAGCTAAGGGTTTTGTGCTTAGTTACTAGGTTTAATTTAATTTCGTGAAATGTTAAAGGGTGGATTCTATGATTTTTAAGGGATTGATGGAAGGTCTTAGGTGCTGAGAATATGCAAAAGTTCATGCTTGCTGCTCATGGACATTATTTGGCGAGCAAAGGATAATATAGGCATGATATATGCTTGGTGTGTAATATGGACTTGAATTTTGTTTGGGATGATCTAGGAAGTGCTGTGATTAATTTATATGAACTCTTTGCTAGATTTGGAAGATTATCAAGGGTAAGGACAAACTTACTAGAGTTCATACCCTAAGCTTAAAGATAAGGTAAGTTCCCTTACATTCATGAAATCGATTTTACCTTGTTATCTTGGTTTGAAAGATATGTTGGTGTGTATCTCTTGGTTTGAACCATTTTGATTTGTTTTGAATATGTAAGAGATGAATTCTTGATCATGCATATACTTTTCGAAAATCATAGCATAACTTATTTGAGCATGTGGCTCCTTCACTATGAATACTTGGGAAACATGTTGACTTAAAACCATGCCTTCTAAAATCTTTATGCGAGTTAAAAATATTATTTGAAATTGTATTGAGCTAATTTTGTAGGATCCTCTTTGGAGCCTTATGAATTGTGAAGATTGAATAACGTTGAGTACTCAATAGGAGCTAGACCTTTATACTAGCCTTTGGTTGGTCTGGGGATATCTCTCGGCAAGTGGTCACCTCTGAGAGGTTGACTCTTTTGATCAAGGCATCAGTATAGAAGGTTGAGTCGTCCTCAGCTAGCGACGAGGTTCTAACAGAACCGATGGCCGGAGGTGGGACAGCCGGACTGGATTGAGTAAGAGAGGGAGGGGAATCTCACTCGGTAGGATGTACACCTACCAGGTGTTGGTGTAATACCCCGCCCAAAACCACCTTTGACTATGGGGAAAAGTCATGCATTGCATAGCATCTTGCATTTTATGTGGTAGCTAGAATAATTTTATTTGCATGGATGCATGTGAATTTTTCCGTTGCTCTTGCATTTGAATTAATTGATGTGAAATAGTTATGTTGTTAAAGATTTGGATAAGGCAGGTTTGGTCGAAGATTTGGAAGGATGAGTATTAGGGTGGTGAGAAATGATTGTGGAAAAAAATTAGTATTGGAGTTGTTTTGGAATAGCGGAGAGGTTGGTGATTTCCTTTGGTGACCCGAGTTCGAATCCTATCTCTTGAAAATTTTAAGCTTTCTTTTGAATTCCTTTTCTAGTATTCTTCATGCCTTGGCCGAAAACCCCTAGTGAGGTGACACTTTGAAGAATTTCAAGTGGTATAAAACTCTTTTTGATGAATATTAGAGTTAGGGAATATATTAGGGAAAAATCTTATTTTACCTCTTCAAGAATTTTAGTCATAATCCTTTTATTTATTTAATTGTTTTAGATAAATATTTTTACTAAAGTCTTAGATATCTTCTTTGAGTTTAAACGTCACTTTTATAGGAATAAGACTCCATATTTAACTCCTAAGTTCAAGGATTTTAGATAAGGATAAAGTTTGCTTTATTTTCAGCTTTTGTTCTCTTGGATTTTCGAAAACCTTAAGCTGGAAAATTCTGGAAATTTTTCCAGATTTTGTCCGCCACCTTGGAGCACTTTTAACTCAATCCAAACTCTTCTAAGACTAGAGGAAATCTTATCCAAATCCTTGATAAAATCAGATTTGATTCAATCCAAATTCAACTAGGATTTCCTTCCTTATCCTAGCAGAATTTCGGCAGCTTTGTATCAACACAAGCTGTCCGAAATTCCAGCCATCTTTAGCTACAATCCAACTCTGTAAATCCTAGCACAAAACACCTAGAACACTCCTTAACAATTCAACTACCTTAGCTACACAAAACCAGAATTTCTATCTCCAAAAAACTACTGATTTTCGGCAGCTTGGAAACCAGAAAATTTGGTAAGCTTGCACAGGAATTTCAGCCAGCCTTGTACTCCTAATCCAACCGAAATTCTGCACACAAAACACACCGAAAAACCCCAGCTGATCAAGCCAATTTCAGCACCCAAAACCCTCATCTTTTCTCTGGAAATTTTGGCAGAATTACAGCCTAAATAGTCCAGAATTTCTTCTCCTTTTGTTCAGCAACTTCGCACAGCACTTGCACAGAATTTTTCAGTCATCAACACCCACACAAACTCTTCCTTATTTGGCCCAAAATTTTGAACACACTCAACCCTTCTCTTGAGCATTATTTCGGTCAGCCTAGGGGAGCAAATTGCAGATTATTCTCTCCCCTTAAACTCACCTAAAATCGGCAGCAAGGAGACACATCACAAGCTGAAATTTCGCCCTTGCTGTCCAAGAAACCTAAAGCCAATAGGAGTCTTTCTAAACATCACCATCTAACCCTAAACCAATCTTTTCCAACTCTAAATCATAGCAACCGTCTACCCTCTCCATTCTACACGAAAATTTCAGCAAATTCTCTCTGCAAATTTTCGAAAACTCAAGAGCTATTCTAAGCAAAAATTGAACACACCTTAAGGTAAGCATAAATCCTTTCAACCTCTTGATGCCATTTTCTCTAATGATTCTTTTCTCTTTCTTCTACCCTTAAATCACACCCCATAGAGGCTGATTTCATCTTATTCCTTAATTTTTTGTCAAGAGGAGCAAAGGAGGTAGCTTTTCTCTTCTTCTCAAGCGAACTCGGGACGATCACCATAGGAGCATCGAGACCTCATTACTCGGTTGTTGCAAGGTAAGGGAATACCCACCCTTGATGCTGAAAGTAAAGTTTAATGGTGTTTATTAGCGAGATGAACATGTGGTCGTGGTATATGATCTTTGGGGATTGAATAGTTTACTTGGAATTAAATAGGGGATTGCGAATTGTTGTGAAAATAAATGGGATTAGAGCATGTTTGAATTAATTGAGACCCTGATCATGATATTATGTGGTTTAGATCATGAGGATAATTGAGGAAAGTAAGCTGTGAATTTATCACGTTTATCTAAGGCATATCAAGTAAGTTCTTGCATAAACTCTTTTATTAAATGTTGTGATGGTAAGTCCTTATATAAACTGTTTGTTAAATGTTGTGATGGCAAGTCTATGTTGTGAAGCTTTGTAAAGCTATTATTAAACTATGTTTGCTTAGGTTGTAAACGTGGATATTTATTCTTTAAACGGTTTTGTCAAACTAATGATTTTATCAAGAAAACCAATCTTTTCCTTAAATTGTTGGAAATCTCTTTTAAAGAAAACCACGTTTTACAAAACCAAGGTTTGGAAATATTGCGAATCAGGAATTGGCGGATATGTTCGTTGAGTACTCAATAAGAGTAGGTTAACAATACTAGTCTTGGAGGGCTAGCGTAAGTCTTCTGGCAGGAGGCCACCTCCAGAAGATGAACTCTGCTTGAAAAGGCGACTGTGTTGGTTGGTCAGGCCAGTCCGAGCTAGCATTTGTACCTGGTATGGTATTATTTATATTCCCGGCATGGACACCCGGATGGTTTTGTTGGGTGTAGAGATGGAGGAGTATCTCATCCGGTGGGCTGTACACTCACCTTGATCAGAATGCCCAATGTGTGGTAATCTGGTCTGGACAAGGTGCACAAAGTGTGGTGCCTTGGCCATTTTGTTCTCATGGAACCCAACGTGTGGTGACATGACTGTTTATTCGAGTGGAGGATTTATTTTGTACAAAGTGTAACAATGAGAAAAACCCACTCCTTGCGAAAAGAGATTGTTTATGACTTGCCAAATTATTTCTACAAATGTTTTACACTTTGCATACACGTACTATTCAAAACACCATGTGCACACACAGGACTTACTGAGATTTATTCTCACACCGTTTTACATCATGTTTTCAGGGGATAGATTGTGTTGAGGCAGCGGGGCTTGATAGTAGAGGTTTTGGCTATTTTTCCTATGCTGTTCTAGGGGACTTTTGTCGTTTATACTTCTGAACAATATTTGTTTTATTTTGTTTTGCTCCAAGTTGAGCCTGATGTAATAAGAGTATTTCTTTATTTATCTAAGTTGATTCCTTTGGAGATTGGCTTTATATTTTATACCTCGTTCTAAAGACCCCTTGTCCTACGGGACGGGATGACATCCCTGCCCTTTTAGGGTACGTAGTCGTGGGGTGTTACAGTTGGGAGTCAAGTGCTTCACAGAAGTGAGAGCCACCTCTGTGCCTTTTCACTATCTGATGGGGGTCATGTGCTTCGCCTAGTGTGAGAGCCACCTCTGTGCCCTGACATATTAACTTGGTTGCTTTTAATTGATGAACTATTTCCGTGGAACTGTTCTAAAATGTCCCTGGAATTTTATTCGAAGCATAATATCTTTTAATTATTCATATCTTTCCAAACAAAATATTCTAAGAGCATTTTGCTTCATGACTTCTCACTACCATCTTTCAAGAAGTGAGAATTAAATTTACAAAGAAGGCATAATAAAGCTTTGGATATACTGTTAGTGCATGCATCATGAAACGTGTTTTGTTTTCTTAGCCCAACTCACACATGGGTCTTACTAAGATAACCAATCTCCCACTATTTTGAACTCATGTTTTCAGGGTGTCTCAAGTATTGATCAGGTTAGAAGATCAGTAGCTTGAAGTTTTTGTTATGGAATTTCTTTGTCCATTTGTTGGATATTTACTTTGAATATTAATTTTATGTGGGAACTTTTATTTAAGTATTGAAGTTTTTTTTTTTAAATTAATTTTCCCTTGGACTTTCTCTCAAAGTTGATTTTATTTTACTCTTTCATTATAAAGACCCCTAGTCCAATGGACGGGGCGGCACCCCCGACCTATTTTGGGTTACGTAAGTAGGTGGGGTATTACAAGTGGTATCAGAGACTATTATAATAAAACACGCCCAACAGGAGGATCGACCAGAGCAAAATAAGGGTAAGGAACACTTAAACCATACGTCAAAATAAAATTTCAACATTATGGACACATAAAACCATAATTGCGAGAAATCGAACCAATAGATGCAATAGACCTAGGTAAACTCCACTACCTAGGCCTAACATGGCCGGGGATGTCGCCCCGTCCATAGGACAAAAGGTCTTTATAACTAGGTCAAATAAAATAAAATAAAAGCAATACTTTAAAATTAATCTTATTACAATACAAAAATACATGAACAAATCCAAAATAAATCGCTTGCTACCATCTCTCAAAACATCACATAAGAAAATAACATAAAGTCTTCAAATCATAGCCAACAAATCTAGCTATTGACCTCCACAGCAGGATCGACCTGAAAACTTGGCATAAAAGGTGATGAGATAAAAATATCAATAAGCCTGTGTGTGCTTTGAGTGTTTCAGGTAAAACAGTTCATGGATGCAAGTTGTAAAAGTTTCATAAGAGAAAGTGCTAGCAAGTAATAAATAAATGTTGAAAATAAAAAGTGGTATTTTACTTTTCAAATCATACATGTGCACAATAAATATAACCACTTAAAGGAGTAGCCATGGGTTACCACACGTTAGGCCCCATGTCCACCTGGTCAGTATGCCACACGTTGAGCATACTGCCGGTCAAACTGCCACACATTGAGCATGCTGACAAAAGGTAGGTGTACAGCCTACCAGGTGAGATACTCCTCCATCTCTACACCCAAACTTACCGGTTGTCCAATCCGAAAACACACAATCCACTTGACTGAAACTTGCTAACTCGGATGGCCTAACTAAGTAGTACTGTCGCTTCTTCAAGTTGAGTTCATCTTCTGGAGGTGGCTCCTGTCAGAATACTTGCTCTTGCTTTTCAAAACTAGTACTACTAGCCTACCCTTATTGAGTACTTAACGTTGATTGTCCCATTTGAGAGAAAATTGATCATGCATTGATTTACTTGGAAATAGCAATTAAGGGTTTATAAAATTCTTGTCAAAATTGGGATTTAGAAATAGATTAGTATTTTGTGTAAAATTGCTTGTTTAATTTTCAAATGATTTGCTTGACTGAAATAAAAAGAATAACAATCCTTAATTTCCTTTACAAAATGAATGTCCATACACATCACATTTGGCTTGCTATATTAATTTTTGGTCTTCAAATAATTCCATGCAGGAGCTTACCTGATCCTTTGCTTACTTGAACTCAACAAAAATCCTCCAAGGCTAACCTAACCCCGCCTGGGGTAAACAAAAGACATAAGTTTATACTCGAGCTATACTTGCTTACATAAATAATTCCTAATTCAACTAATTACAATCATGACCTTAATGTCCTAATCTTTAAGGCTAGATGATAAAGGATTTTATAAAACAAGTCTAACTTGATAAATTAAAATAACTAGGGGTTCTAAAATAATTATTAATAAGTTATAGGTTCAAATAATAAATCTTGAGTACTATTGTTAATAAATAAGCTAGGGTTTAAATGTTGAACAATCCTAATTAATATTAGTAAATGGTAATTTAAAAATAGTTTTGTTATAAATAATAATAAATTACAATTAATTTTTAATAGATAATAAATAAGATTAATAATAAATGAATTATACTAAATTTTTGTTTAATAAATAACAAACAAATTTTAATATAAATAGTACTTATGAATATAGGTAAAAGTTTGAACTATGGTCTACAATGTCATTAATATTTTATTTATTATTATTTATATAAAAGATCTTATTTACTATTATGCATATATATTATTTTTAATAAAAGATATTATTTAGTTGACTGATAAAATATCAATAGTTCATTTAATATTCCATTTCCAAAACTTCCTAGGAATTTCAAAATCTTTAGAGAAAAATATAGTAATAATTTTAATTAAGATAACAAAATTTTGTTAATTAAAATAACCTAGGATCAACAAGAACTATAGTTTAAACTTTTACCTATATTCATAAATATTATTTATATTAAAATTTATTTGCTATCTATTAATCAAAATTCATTTATTATTAATTTTATTTACTACTAATTATTTATTATCTATTAAATATTAATTAATAAATTTATTTATAATATTATTATTTAAAAATACCATTTACTAATATTATTTAGGACTTAGTATTATTCAATATTTAAACACTAGTTTATTTATTAATAATAACACTCAAGATTTATTATTTGAACATATAACTTATTAGTAATTATTTTATAACCCCTAGTTATTTTAACATATCGAGCTAGATTTATTTTATAAAATTCTTTATCATCTAGCCTGAAAGCTTAGGACATTAAGGTCATGATTATGATTAGTTGAACTAGGAATTATTTATGTAAGTGAGTATAGCTCAAGTACAACCTTATATCTTGTGTTTACCCCAGGCGAAGTTAGGTCAGCCTTGAAGGATTTTTGAATTCGAGCAAGCAAAGGATCAAGTAAGCTCCTGCATGGACTTATTTGAAGACCAAAACTTATTATGGCAAGCCAATGCGATGTGTATGGACATTCATTTTGTAAAGGCAATTAATGACTATTTTTCCTTTTTATTTCAGTCAAGCAAATCATTTGAAAATTAAACAAGCTGTTTTACACAAAATGCTAAACTCTTTAAAAAACCCAACTTTGACAAGAATTTTAGAAACTCTTAATTGCTATTTCCAAGTAAAACAATGTATGATCAATTTTCTCCCAAGTAGGACAATCAACGTTGAGTACTCAATAAGAGTAGACTATTAGGACTAGTCTTTGAAGGGTTAGGATAAGTCTCTCAGTAAGTGGCCACCTCTGAGGGGTGAGTTCTTCCCGGATAAGATGCCAGTCCGATAGGTCATGCAGGTCCGAGCTAGCAAGTTTCAGTCATGTGGACTGTGTGTTTTCGGAGTGGACAACTAATAAGCTTGGGTGTAGAGATGGAAGAGTATCTCATCCGGTAAGTCATACACCTACCTTTTGTCAGCATGCTCAACGTGTGGCAGTCTGACCGGCAATATGCTCAACATGTGGCATACTGACCATGTGGTTATGGTGTACGGCCTATCGGGAGAGATACTCCTCCATCTCTACACCCAAACTTATCGGTTGTCAACTCCGAAAACACACAGTCCACTTGACTAAAACTTGCTAACTCGGACAGCCTAACTAAGTAGTACTGTCGCTTCTCCAAGTTAAGTTCATCTTCTAGAGGTGGCCTCCTGCCAGAAGACTCGCTTTTACTCTTCAAAACTAGTACTACTAGCCTACTCTTATTGAGTACTGAACGTTGATTGTCCCACTTGGGAGAAAATTGACCAAGCATTGATTTACTTGGAAATAGCAATTAAGTATTTCTAAAATTCTTGTCAAAGTTGAGTTTTAGAAAGAATTTAGTATTTTGTGTAAAACTGCTTGTTTAATTTTCAAATGATTTGCTTGACTGAAATAAAAAGAAAAATAATCATTAATTGCTTTTACAAAATGAATGTCCATACACATCACATTTGGCTTGCCATAGTAATTTTTTGTCTTCAAATAATTCCATGCAGGTGTTTACCTGATCCTTTGCTTGCTTGAACTCAACAAAAATTCTCCAAGGCTGACCTAACCCCGCCTGGGGTAAACACAAGGCATAAGGTTATACTCGAGCTATACTTGCCTTACACAAATAATTCCTAGTTCAACTAATTACAATTATGACCTTAATGTCCTAATCTTTAAGGCTATATGATAAAGGATTTTATAAAACAAGTCTAGCTTAATAAGTTAAAAATAACTAGGGGTTCTAAAATAATTATTAATAAGTTATAGGTTCAAATAATAAATCTTGAGTACTATTGTTAATAAATAAGCTAGGGTTTAAATGTTGAACAATCCTAATTAATATTAGTAAATGGTAATTTAAAAATAGTTTTGTTATAAATAAATAATAAATTACAATTAATTTTTAATAGATAATAAATAATTAGTAATAAATAAAATTAATAATAAATGAATTATACTAAATTTTTGTTTAATAAATAACAAACAAATTTTAATATAAATAGTATTTATGAATATAGGTAAAAGTTTGAACTATGGTCTACATGGTCATTAATATTTTGTTTATTATTATTTATATAAAAGATCTTATTTACTATTATTCATATTTATCTATATTATTTTTAATAAAAGATATTATTTAGTTGACTAGTAAAATATCAATATTTCATTTAATATTCCATTTCCAAAACATCTTAGGAATTTTGAAATCTTTAGAGAAAAATATAGTAATAATTTTAATTACGGTAACAAAATTTTGTTAATTAAAATAACCTAGGATCAACAAGAACATAATCATGGCATCAATGAAGATAAGAACATAAAAATCCTATTCACCATAGGTGTCATAACATCTAACATGCTTTAAACATCTATTCTCATGTCCTAATCTCAACCCCTTCATTCATATGTATATACTCAATCCCCCATTCATATTATATTCTCCCTATCAATATCTAAGAGACATGAATTCAGAATTAGAAAGAAGAATTAAGGAGAAATACTTGATTGATGTGTACTTCGATGAAGATTTAAGAAGGTTCATGTGATTGAGAGTCTTGAATCGTCCATGAGAGGAGAAAAATAGCCATGGTTGTAATCCACCATTTCGGCAGAGAGAGAGAGAGAGAGAGAGAGAGAGAGAGAGAGAGAGAGAGAGCATTAGCATGATACATTATAGGTTGAATGGAAGAAGATGAACAAAAGAATTGTTCTTGGTTACCTTGATGATGTTCTTGAGACTTCAAGAAAAAAAAAACTAGTTTTGATCCAAATGCCAATTCTTGTTTTCGAGATTTGGTGTTATAAATCCCAGAAATGAACTCTAGGGAGTATGTAGGAGCATTCTGGAGTTTTTGAGAGGGATTGGAGGTGTTTAGAATGGTTTTTTGCTTGAAGAAAAATAGTGTGTGTTCTTGGTGTTCTTGGTGAAAATGGAGAAATTTTAGAAAAATGTGTGCATGAATTTCTGGAGAATGCTAGACGAATGGTTTAGGGAGTTCTGGGATTTTGGTTTTTAGCTTAGAAAGGAAAAGAAAATCTGATGGTTTGAAATTCAAATGGAGAGATTTGAGGAGTGGTTTAAGGTATAGGATATGTTAATGGTGTTTGATTGATGGATGATTCTTGGAGCTGCAATGGAGCCAGTTGGACTGTTATGTTTTGCTGAAATGAATGAAGATTGATGGAGCTTTAAGGCTGGCTGAAATTTAGAGCTTAATGGCAGAGGAATTTCTAGTTATGAAGCTTAGTACAAGGGTGTTTTCATGGAGCAAATGCTGGAAATTTTTTAAGTTCAAATTGTAGTTTGAATGGAATGATCTTAGGAGATATTTGAGGTGTGGTTGATAGGGTCTAAATTAGTCATATTTTTCTTAGTTATTTGAGGCTCTTTTGTGATACATTTTGTTCAATAACTAGTCATATTCCTTCATATTTGAGATTTTACCATTGGAAAGGTATTTTGTTCATTATTTCGGATTTTAGGGGTAAAACAAAGCAAAAAAGTCGCAAAACAAAACCAAGGTGGCTCCGGACAGGGCAGAGGAACTGGCACCGGCCATGAGCTATTGATACGTACTTCGAGGCGACATAAATCTGTTGAAATAGGACCGGAATAGACCCAAGGCAGCGCCGGCTCTAGTAGCTAAGGCGGCGCCGGCTGCACTCTGGATGACATTGCATGAAAATCAAGAAAAAATCGACGAATAATTGAAAAAACAGAACACAACCGGCGCTGGCTCCAGCAGCCAAGGCGAAGCCTGCTGTGCCCTAAGGATAAGACGGAATCTTGATTTTTCTATGCGATTTTTGGTAATCTATGGAATTTTAGTATCTTCCTACTTCTACTCGGCCAAGAACCTTACACCAACGAGTTTAGGAACTTCATAAACCTATAAATAGATGGAAAACACAAGAGAAAAATGAGAGAATTTATAGATCATCATAGAAAATCACTCAAATCAAAAGAGGAATTCTTCAATTCAAGGAGTGTTGTGTAAGAAGGTCTTCAAAGGAAGAAGAATGGGGCTTGTCTATGAGTGCTTTCTTTTACTTTGTTTTCTTTTTCTTGACAATGATGTATTAATTGTTTTATTGTAGTTCGACATTGTTTTAGGTATTCATGATCTTTGAGTTACTTTGATCTTTTAATTAATTGATTGTTATTCTTGGTATTTAATTAATTGTGCTTATTATGAGATTAATTGGTTGTTTCTTTCCATTAACTTCCTTGGACAAAGGGGTTGGTGGTGGTTTCAATTCATTAGTTTCATATTTGTTGGTTCTTAACTTACTTGGACAAAGAGGTTAATTGTGAGGACAAAGTAATTAAAGGTTAATTGATGGCTGCCAGGATATGGATTTTTTGGTTAATTTCATATGTAAATTTGCCAAGAATGAAAATTTGATCAAAGGATTGTGTTTAATGCATCTTTCAGGTGAATTAGTTGAGACGGGATATGTGATGCTAATTTATCTAGAAGATAGGGATTTCATGGATTGGACAAAGAAGTGAATCTATATTATCCTTCATGATGCCAAGAGAATAATTAGTTATGTAATGGTTAAGTATTTTAGGATCATGTTTGTCAAAATAATGGTTTAAGTTACATAATTCTACATCCTTGACATATATATTTTTTTTATTTTATTTTATTTTTCTTTTTATTTTGTTTTAACTTTATTGAGTCGGTTAAACAATGAAAGAAAATGAATTAGTGCATACTTGTTCCTTGAGGATCGAAACTCGTTTGAACCCTATGCTATGTTAATGATGAGTACGCTTGCTTATATGTGTAATTTGGGGGTTAATGTTTTAATTTAAACTTGATTGAGAATGTGCTTATTTTTATATGATTTTTATGCCCAAATAAATACGCATCAGTGGTTATGGAGTCTAAGTGTGCAAGGTAAGTGAAAAGGTTAATGGTGTTTAGTTCATGGCTGAACAAGGGTCATTTTGTAGAGGTTTGAGGGTGGTTTCTTCGGTCTAGGCCTAAGGGAACAAAGCTGGAAATTTCTGATTTCAAGGTGTTCTATGGTCCGAAGGTTTGCTGCAAATTTCTATGCAATTTTTCTGCAATATTCCAGCCCGATTTGCAGAGGTTTTTGAGAGGTGTTTGAGGGTCCTTTAAGGTTGGTTTCTCACCTTCTTTATGGAGGAAAAATAGAGGAGTTTTGCTAGCTTGAAGGCAGAAGAAACAGCTTCGATTCCAGGCTACTACGTAGCGAAAATTGCCCAGATTTTTTTTCTAGTTTGTGCAGTTTTTGTGGAGTCCGATTTGCACAGAATTTTCAGTTCTCCAAGTTGAATGAATTGTCCATATTTCTGGTAGTAAATGAGCAAGAAACATGGCTAAGTTTTTTGGAAATTAGGCTGCCCAAGAATCTAGAAAATTTTCAAGTTTCTTCTATGAAGAACATGAACACTATGGAGATGAGTTTGAAGGTTCAACCATGGTGATTAATTTCCCTTAGGAACCTTTCCTAACTCCTCTCCTGTTTTCAATCAATCCTCCAACTTCCAAGATCCATTTTCAAAATTCAAAGACAAGAAATCCTTGCTGAATTTTCTGGAATTAAAAAGATGGATTTTGATAAATTTTGAACAAATTTAAATTGTTAAGGTTTTAGGACAAGCTAGAGGTAATAAAAGGACAAGAATTTCTCTAGAATTCTTTTTAGGATATGATGATAGAATTAGGATATTCCCTTCATGTCTCTTCTAAGACAACATTCCTATCTTTATGGAATGTAAGAAAAACAAAAATTCAAACTCAACTAAGATAATCATGATAAAAACTTAAATGATGAGATTTGAACTTATGACCTTAGAGATAAATTCCAAAGCTCGAACTACTAAACCACAACAACTCTTGTTCTTATTTTCTCACCCAAATATTCTTCTTATTTAATCCACAAGCTATCTTCCTATTTTTTCCTCAAGCAAAATTACCATTTTACCTTTCCTACTTAATAAGCATAACTAAACCTTTTAACCTATAAATCATAATTCTAAAGCACATAAAATCATTCAAAAACATATATATTCATGTAAAATGATATGATATGCATCCCGACCCTCTTACTCTAGGGTTGGCTTTAGGTGGGGTTTTACATCTTCCCCTCCTTAGGAGAATTTCGGGCATACCTTTATCTCAAATCGAGATACTTCCATTTTACCCATTCTTCTGTTTTCCATGTGGCATCTCGCATGCCATGATACTCCCACTGCACCTTTACCATCGGAATCTGCTTGTTCCGAAGAGTCTTGATACTTCGGTCTAATATTTTCACGGGTTTCTCTACATAGCTCAGGTCGGGTTGCAACACTAACGGCTCATCATTCAAAATATGTCCGGGATCGGCATTATACTTTTTCAGCTGCAACACATGAAATACGTCGTGTATCCCCAAAATCCAATACACAGGCTCTCAACATATCCTTTAATATCTGAATAACCCTTTTTGACTGTCCATCAGTTTGCAGATGCGCCGTCGTACTGAACTTCAAACTAAAATCCATTGATTCTTGGAACTTGCCCTAAAATCGGGATGTAAATCTCGGATCTTTGTTGGACATAATACTTGAAGGTACTCCATACAGTCTGACAATTTCTCCCATATAGATCTAGACTAACTTCTCTATTGAATCCCTTACATTCACCGATATGAAATGCGCGGATTTGATTAGTCTATCCACTATTACCCATATAGCGTCCTTTTGAGTCCTTGCCATAGAAAATCCGGTAACGAAGTCCACAACTAGTTACCTTCATGATGTGTATAGACATTCATTTTGTAAAGGCAATTAAGGACTATTTCCCTTCTTATTTCAGTCAAGCAAATCATTTAAAAATTAAATAAGCAGTTTTACACAAAATACTAAACTCTTTCTAAAACCTAACTTTGACAAGAATTTTAGAAACCCTTAATTGCTATTTCTAAGTAAATCAATGCGTGATCAATTTTCTCCCAAGTGGGATAATCAACGTTGAGTACTCAATAAGGGTAGGCTAGTAGTACTAGTTTTGAAGAGCAAGAGCGAGTCTTCTAGTAGGAGTTTACCTCCAGAAAATGAATTCAACTTGGAGAAACAACGGTACTACTTGGAGAACATGAATAGGATTTTCATGTTCAACAAACTATTCTATTCATGAACATAAGCTTAAATCCATACATACTATCACAAGGCCAAATCTCTACTAAGCATAATCATAATAATAGCTTCAATGAAGATATGAACATGAAAATCCTATTCACTAAAGGTGTTATAATATCTAACATGCTTTAAACATCCATAATTTCCTTAAGACATGATGAACATACATTGATTCTCAAGGAAATCTATATAGCTTAAACATACACAACCATTCTCATGTTCTAATCTCAACCCCTTTATTCATATGCATATACTCAATCCCCCATTCATATTCTATTCTCCCTATCAACATCTAATAGACATGAATTCAAAATTAAAAAGAAGAATTAAGGAGAAATACTTGATTGATATGTACTTCTATGAAGATTTAAGAAAGTCCACGTGATTGAGAGTCTTGAATCGTCTATGAGAGGAGAAAAATAGCCATGGTTGTAATCCACCATTTCGGCCGAGAGAGAGAGAGAGAGAGAGAGAGAGAGCATTAGCATCATACGTTATAGGTTGAATGGAAGAAGATGAACAAAAGAGTTGTTCTTGGTTATCTTGATGATGTTCTTGAGACTTCAAGAAAAAAAAAAACTAGTTTTGATCCGAATGCCAATTCTTGTTTTCGAGATGTGGTGTTATAAATCCTAGAAATAAACTCTAGGGAGTATGTAGGAGTATTTTGGAGTTTTTGAGAGGGATTGGAGGTGTTTAAAGTGGCTTTTGGCTTGAAAAAAGGTAGTGTGTATTCTTAGTAAAAATGGAGAGAATTTGAGAAAAATGTGTGCACGAATTTCTGGAGAATGCTGGCCGAATGGTTTAGGGAGTTCAGGGATTTCAATTTTCAGCTTAGAAAGGAAGAGAAAAATCTGATGGTTTGAAATTCAAATGGAGAGATTTGAGGAGTGGTTTGTGGTATAGAATATATTAATGGTGTTTGATTGATGGAGGTTTCTTGGAGCTGCAATGGAGCCGGCTGGACTGTTATGTTTTACTGAGATGAATGAAGGTTAATATAGCTCTAAGACTGGCCAAAATTCAAAGCTCAATGGCAGAGAAATATCTAGTTATGAATCTTAGTACAAGGGTGTTTTCATGGAGCAAATGCTAGAAATTTTTTAAGTTCAAATTGTAGTTTGAATGAAGTGATCTTAGGAGATATTTGAGGTGGGGTTATAGAGTCCAAGTATGCAAGGTAAGTGGAGAGGTTAATGGTGTTCAGTTCATAGCTGAACAAGGGTCATTTTGCAGGGGTTTGAGGGTGGTTTTTTGGCCAAGGCTTTAAAGGAACAAAGCTGAAAATTTCTGGTTTCAAGGTGTTCTATGGTCTGAAGGTTTGCTGCAATTTTCTGTGTCGTTTTTCTGCAATATTTCAGCTCAATTTGCAGAGATTTTTGAGAGGTATTTGAGGGTCCTTTAAGGCTGATTTCTAGCCTTCTTTATGGGGGAAAAGCAAAGAAGTTTTGCTGGCTTGAAGGCAGAAGAAACAGCTTCAATTCCAAGCTGCTATGCAGCGAAAACTGCCCAGATTTTTTTCTGGTTTGTGCAATTCTTGTGCAGCCCGATTTGCATAGAATTTTTAGTTCTTCAAGCTAAATGAATTGACCATATTTTTTGCAGTAAATGAGCAGGAAACGTGGCTGAATTTTTCGAAAGTTAGGCTGCCCATGAATCTGGAAAATTTCCAGGTTTCTTCTATAAAGAACATGAACACTATAGAGATGAGTTTAAAGGTTCAACCATGATGATTAATTTTCCCTGGGAACCTTTCCTGTTTGGCGTCTCAGAGGCATCTTCTTGTCACAAAGGTCACACCCTTATTATGAATGCATGTAAGAAATGTTCATGCACATAATGTTACACGAGAATCAAGTAATAGAGCATGGGCAAAATGAACATTTGTCACACAAAATGTTTGCACATAAGCATAAAATAAAAACAAACTAAGCCTTAATCCCAAGTAATTTGAGGTCGGCTACATCAACCAACGTCAGGCAACGTGTGGTCATCCACATGAATCCTCTCTCGCCACTTTCTTCTATCAAACGTCATACTTTCATCCAAATCTAACAAAGACATATCTCTCTTAATTACCTCTATCTATGTCATTTTAGGCCTACCTCTACCTCTACCTCTGTCTAACCTATCCTGCCTCACTCTCTCCATCGCCCTAACAGGAGCATCCCTCGGTCTTCTCTGAATGTGTTCAAACCAACGCAGACGACTTTCTCTCATCTTTTCCTCAATAGATGCCACACCCACCTTTTCCCTAATGATCTCATTTCTAACTCTATCCTTTCTAGTATTTCCACACATCCACCGTAACATACGCATCTCAGCTACTTTCATTTTTTGAATATGACATCTTTTAGCTGCCCAACATTCCGTACCATATAACAAAGCAGGTCGTACGACTGCTGTGTAAAACTTTCCCTTTAAATTCAACGGTGCATTACGATCACAAAGAATACCAGTCGCACTCCTCCATTTCAACCAACCCGCCTTAACTCGATATGCAACGTCGCTATCGAGCTCTCCGTCTTTCTGAATAATAGATCCTAGATAGCGAAAACAATCAGTTAACGGTATATCTCTACCTTCCAAAGTTACACTCTGGGCTATGTTTCTGCTACCACTAAACTTGCATCCCATATACTCTGTTTTACTCCTACTAATTCTAAAACCCTTGGATTCCAATGTCCGCTTCCATAACTCCAATTTAGCATTTACACCAGTTCTAGTCTCATCAATTAATACAATATCATCCGCAAACAATATACACCATGGCACAGCCTCCTGTATAGTGCAGGTCAACTCATCCATAACGGCTGTAAAAAGGAAAGGGCTAAGCGTTGATCCTTGATGCACCCCGATATTAATAGGGAATTCTGCAGTCACTCCGACGCCAGTCCTTACACTTGTACATACTCCCTCATACATATCTTTAATGAGAGTAATATACTTTATTGATACATCTTTCTTGGCCAGCACCCACCAAACTACTTCTCTAGGAACCCTGTTATAGGCTTTTTCCAGGTCAATAAATACTATATGTAAATCTTTCTTTCTTTCCCTATGATATTCAATCATCTGCCGTAATAAATGAATTGCCTCCGTAGTGGAATGCCCAGGCATAAAACCAAACTGATTATCTGAAATTTATATAATACCCCGTAACCTCTGTTCAATCACTCTCTCCCAAAGCTTCATAGTATGACTCATGAGTTTAATCCCACGGTAATTGGCACAATCCTGGACATCTCTTTTATTCTTGTACAGAGGAATCAGAGTATTCTTCCTCCACTCTGAAGGCATCCTATTAACTTTATATATCTTGTTGAACAGACTTGTCAGCCACGTAATACTTATATCTCCTAAACACTTCCAAACCTCGATCGGTACACCATCCGGTCCTACAGCTTTTTTTGGACTCATCCTTTTAAGAGCATCACGAACTTCATGCTTCTGAATACGACGAATCCATGCACGGTTAACCTCTTCGTTCGAAAGCGCCAGGCTACCTACACTCGAAACTTGGACTTGACTCCCGTTGAATAACTTATCAAAATATGATCTCTATCTCTCCTTTATTTCTTCATCCTTAACTAAAACATTGTGGTTTTCGTCCTTTACACATTTCACTACACCTATATCCCTCGTCTTCTTTTCCTTGTAACGCGCCAGTCTATATGTATTCTTCTCTCCGTCTTTAGTATCTAACTTTTCATATAAATCCTTGTAAACTATGGCTCTTGTGTTTCTGACAGCTTCTTTAGCTTTTCTTCTCGCGACCTTGTATTTCTCAAAATTTTCATCACTCCTATACCTTCCTAAGTTTCTATAGCACTCTCTTTTACTCCTTACGGCTTCTTTCACTTCGTTGTTCCACCACGACACATCCTTGTTAAGAGGTATTTTTCCTTTAGATTCCCTAAGCACTTCCTTAGCTACTGTCCAAATACATTGAGCCATCTTTCTCCACATAGTATCTGGATCCGAATCCATATCAGAAGACAAATTATCCACCTCAACTACCTTATTGACAAAGGCTATTCTTTCATCCCCCTGAAGCCTCCACCACCTAATCCTAGGGTCAACTCAAAAATTATGTTGCTTACTCTTTTTCCTAAAATTAAAATCGAGGACCAACAGCCTGTGTTGTGTAACTACACTCTCACCTGGAATAACTTTACAATCCATACACCTACTACGAAACCTACGCCTCATAATAAAGAAGCCTATCTGACTGGCATTTAACCCGCTTCTAAAGGTCACTAAGTGAGAATCTCTCTTCTTAAACCAAGTATTTGCCATGGTCAAATCATAGGCCAAAGCAAAATCAAGAATAGCAGTTCCTGCTTCGTTTTTAGCTCCGAAACCCTGACCTCCATGAACACTCTCAAACCCGCTCTTATCAATACCTACATATCTGTTTAGATCACCACCAATGAAAATCTTTTCTACACAAGGTACACTCTGGACAATCTCATCTAAATCATCCCAGAACTGTTTCCTAACCGAATCATCGAGTCTTACTTGTGGCGCATACGCACTAATAACAGTAGTAATCTCGCCGCCAATCATGATCTTAATGCTCAAAATCCTATCACTCTTCCTCTGTACTTCAACCACATCATCAATAAATTTACGATCAATAATAATCAAGACTCGATTTCTATTTCTAACTCTACCTGAATATCAAAGCTTATAACCCCATGGAGCGACTACTCTCGCATTCTCACCTACCCACTTGGTTTCCTGAAGACACAAAATGCTAATCTTTCTCATCCGCATTACCTCAACTAGCTCTGTCAATCTACTGGTCAAATATCCTATATTCCATGTAGCTAGATGAATCCTATCCCTATAGACTGTCTTTTTTACCCTATACCCTTGCATATTTGACACTGCATCCGGGAACCGACACGGCGCGTTGCTTCCGGGCAACGACCTAGCAACCCTCGCATTTATCATTACATCCGGGTCTAGGAAGTGCAGCGCGTCGCTGAGTAGGAAACGCCCCCACGAAGTCAATCGATTGATTCATGTCATAGATGTGACTATGTTTTATGCTAGCCGTCACAAGCCTACCGCAACTCTCCTCCTTTATCCGGGCTTGAGACCGGCAATGAACACCACAGACAAAACCCGTGGAGCTCACAGGCGGAGTTCACATAAGCATAAAATATCAGATAAAAATGTTTCCCAAAAGTAATCCTCCCATAGAATAACATATATTGCATACTTAAATATATAGTTCTTAAAAGAAATAGGTTCCACATCAGATATCTTTATTCATAAAGCATAGTTTGCCCCAAAAAAAATTGGAGTTCCAAAATAAACCAACATAAGCACTCAATCATTTCAACTCCTAAGATAATATTACTATCACCATCCCAACTCTCTCCTTAGCACAACTATTCATCACTAGAATCATCAGGGTTGGATGGAAAACGCCACTTTTTTTTTTTCTAGCTAGGTCTACAAACCTTACTTCTTCCAATGGCTTAGAGGAGAAATACTTACTAAAAGGCGGTGGCTGCCTAATTCATGGCGTTGTAGACTTACAAGTGGAGGCAAGTGTTCTAACCATCTTGCACACAAAACACACTAGAATTAGTGATAAATTGAAATACTTAATGTACTATATCCATATAGTCAAAAGAAAATGCCTAAACACGACCATAACACCCCACCTACGGGAAAACAATTAAGGACCCCATACACCTGCACTATATGCTCACATATAGGAGCAACAGGCATTGATGTGAATCGGCATAATACTATAACAGGCACCTGCATAAGAAAATAGTAGAGCCGACCCAACAACCATGATACCACTAGTGCAGAGCTCAATAGTGGGATGCATATCACCCCATTTCCTAGTTTACTTGATTCCAATAGTGGGGTGTTGTAATTTAATATTATAGGGTCACTTGCACTATAATTTTTGACTTAGTGGTTGCCTCCACTCGTAAGTTTGCAACGCCTCGAATTAGGCAGCCACCACCTTTTAGTAAGTATTTCTCCTCTAAGCCATTGGAAGAAGTAAGGTTTGTAGACCTAGTTGGAAAAAAAAAAAAAAGTGGCATTTTCCATCCAACCCCAATGATTCTAGTGATGAATAGTTGTGCTAAGGAGAGAGTTGGGATGGTGATAGTAATATTATCTTAGGAGTTGAAATGATTGAGTGCTTATGTTGGTTTATTTTGGAACTCCAAATTTTTTTTGGCAAACTATGCTTTATGAATAAAGATATCTGATGTGGAACCTATTTTTTTTAAGAACTATATATTTACGTATGCAATATATGTTATTCTATGGGAGCATTATTTTTGGAAAACATTTTTATCTGATATTTTATGCTCATGTGCAAACACTTTGTGTGACAAACGTTCATTCTGCCCATGCTCTATTACTTGATTCGCGTGTAATATTATGTGCATGAACATTTCTTACATGCATTCATAATAAGGGTGTGACCTTTGTGACAAGAAGATGCCTCCAAGATGCCAAACAGCGACTCGCAGAAGTAGGATTCCCAGAGTGGAACTAGCAACCCCAGGGTATGAGCCTACACAATACCCTTCACAGAATGAGGAAGTAGTAGGCGAAGAAGGTCAAGAAGTGGAGTCAGAAGGACCGACCGATATCTCAATAGGACAAGCTTTCAATAAGATGACTAAAATCCTCCAAGCGATAGCGGAGAAGAGAGCACCCCATGGTGAGGATGAAGCCTTAGAGCGGTTTTTGAAGTTTTAACCACCCATATACTTTGGTGAGGTAGAACAGGAGCAAAAAGTAGATTTGTGGACAGAACAGTTGGAGGACATATTCCACACCTTGCAATACTCAGATGAGCGGATGGTGAAATTTGCTGCGTTTAGACTAAGAGGACCAGTGAGAGATTGGTGGCAGTGGATACAGGGAAAATGGGAAAGGACAGGTCAGGAATGGAACTGGAATAGTTTTGTTGAATCATTCAGAGCTGAATATATCCCTCAGTGGATAGTCGAGAAGCGAGAAAACAAGTTCCAGAGCTTAAAATAGGGGAATATGATAGTAGCTCAAACGCTGCTCAATTCAATCGTTTATCCAAGTACTGTCAACGACCGATAGATATAGAGCAAAATCGTACCTGGCAGTTCATGAAGGGATTGAGACAGGAACATAGAAGGGCATTGGCACCCTTCCCTCCAACGACTTATACTGCAGTGGTGGAAGTCGCAACCTGCACTGAGAATGAAGATAAAAGTAGAGCAGATAGCAAAGCATCAAACTCATCTGAGCATGTTACTCATAAGAGGCCTGCAGGGCAACAACGTGTAAATAAAGGAAAACAAGCACGGACTGCACTAACTGGAGCCACTACAAATGTAATAACCTGCTGTCACTGTGGCAGGAGGGGACACACAGTGAAGGACTAGTCTAAGAAGGAGAACCAAACATGCTTTATTTGTAAAGACCCTTCGCATATGAGGAATAACTGTCCAAAAATTGGAAGTGCCAACCAAGGAAATCCCGCATTTCTTGCTTGCTCGGCCAATTGAGCCGACACTGCTGGAGCCGCAGGAAATGGAGGACAGAAATCTTGGTGAATGCCAGAGACTGAATTGAGAGGTGCTAGAAGTGGACACAACAATGAGGAAAGGTAAGCCTACTATTATGCAGATGTTTTAATTTATCCTAATCCTTCGCATCACTATGTCAAAGTGGTTTGGGCATATTAATTGGGATATGATGGGTCGATATTACCCATACCCGATTGCTAAGTTCACCTTGGGAAAACCAGTGAAGGTCGATAGAAATTTATTAGGACGTGGAAGCAATAAGAGAGAGAGAGAGAGAAAGAGAGAGAGAGATGGAAAATTGCACTCCAGGTAGTCTGCAAAAGTGAAGTGGAGTGACCTATTTGTCTTGATCAAAGACACATTGGATTTTGGAGGTAAAGGCTTAGATAGCATTTCATGTGCTGGTAGATGGAAATAGCAGCAGATATCCTTCAAAGTGTCATTCAAGACACTGCTGAGAGTCTAACGAGTGGGTAAGGAAGGATGGTTTTGAGGTGCAAGCTCGCAAGAATTTCGGGGCGAAATTCTTTTAATAGGGGGAGGATATAATACCCCACTCTGGTCACACCTAGTTTATGAGAATTAATATGCATTGAATATGAACATATATATTTTAACATGATATATGCTTGTTTCATGAATCTGCAAGGTTGTATTGTGGTGATATGTGCATATTTTAAATTTATTTGAATAAGCGTTCGGAATAAGAAAAATCTTAAGGATGGATTTTGGAACAAGTCTCAATCCAAAATTATCATCCAAAAGAATGCTGCTTTGCTTGAACCCGAAACCCTTTTCTTCATTTTCAGAGACGATTTTTGCCCTTTCTTTGGTTTTGGAATAGAAGATATTTAGGAATAGTGGAAGGCATTATTTGATTATTGTGTTATAAAATACTTTACATGAAAAAATATTATTGTTATTATTATTATCATCATCATCATTCCTAAAAAGCTATTATATCCTCCATTTTTGGTTAGTCATCTATTAATTATTTATGATAGTAATAATAATAATTATTATACTAATTAGAACTATATTGTTATTATTTATTATCTATTGAAAACTTATTTATTGTTATAGTTGTTTTTGGTTGATGAATTATAATAATATTATATATATTATCTTGATAATGTTATAACCAAATGATTTCCTTTCATTCCATTTTAGTAATATTATATTAAGACTTTCTTCTACTTTGCATTAAAATATTATATGCATACTTTGGTGGGATATTATGTACTGGTTGAAACCTTTTGTTTTTTTTTCCCTTCACCGATTGGCATATATGATCATTTAGTTAGGAGACCTCTTGTTTTTTCCCTTCATTGTTGCCAACCACCCCCTAGTATTTCTTGTAGCTAGTCAAAAGCTGTTAGTATCTATAGGAATATGGTTTGATTAGAAGTGTAATTGAGACTAAACAATCTTTATCTTTTCCTCCTATCAACCGGTACATCCTAACCTCCTATAGCTTCACGATTTTCCTTGCTTTGCCTAAGGAAAATCTCAGCTTACCTTCACTCCTAGGAACTCTTGAAACTCTCAAGAACTTCAACCATCATCGTGCACTGCTTCTTCTCTCCAATGGTGCACGATTTCCTCTTCAACTTGAACAACAAAATGCTACCATAGTGAGCAAAATAGCCGACACACATACATATTTCTTTAACCAACTTCACAACAAACTCTCTTCAATTTTGTTATTGTGGCCAACACACACAGCAGCTAATATCCTAGGTTGCTCTTCTCTATTTCTAAAAGGATTTCAAGAGGTAACAAGCTTAATCCTTCTTTTATTTTCTCTTGGAAAAAAGGCAGCATGTATATGTGTTTTGAATGGGTTTGGCCGGCATGCTGGCTGCTTTAATTGTCTCCTTATGCTTGAATTTTAAATGGAAATTGCAAGGCATGCTTGTTGCTTCTAATTGTCTCCTTCTACACGAAATTGAAATGGAAATTGCAAGGCCTATTGATTGCTTTTACTTGTCTCTTTGTGCACGAATTGTACATAGAGAATGCTTGCTACAATTTGTCTCTTCCACTCGTTTCTTATCGTGAACTTTTTCTATTTGTCCCTTCTATTTGTTCTCTTCTACTTGTTTCTTTTCATGGACCAAATGCATATGGAAGCTGTGGGTAGTTTGGCAATATATATGTGTTTCTTGTGGATTTCAATGCATGAAATATGATTATGTTTCGAGGGTGCTATTTTTGGTTAGCTCTTGCGGATGATAGGATTGGTTTTACAAACCAAAATTTTACTGCTATATGTGGAGTGTGTTAATTGATCCTAAGAAATTTTGGAATATGGTTGATTTGTAAAGGAAGTGTTTGAAACTTGTTTTAACACATAAATATCATGTTTTTCTTGTGGACTATTTTGGAAGTTGCTCGGGTCTATTGCAAAAAATTTTCAAAGGAAAAAAACTAAGAATAGGGGATTTTTGGTGGTTACTTTTCACTATTTTGCAATCTATTTTGAGCATGGTTTGTTCGGGTAAAAAGTTTGATAATGCAGGCTTTTATGTGCTTAAACAATCTGAAAAGGTTGGGGTTAAAACGGGGTCAAGGTTGAAAGTTATTAATTTTCTTTTCAGCATGGCCAAAATTGAGTCAAATTTGAGCAGTTTGGGTTCAGAATTTTCTGCGACTTATATGAGCCTAATTTTTTGAATGTGCTTAGTTTATTTCATTCATAACATGTTAAGCTATGTGCCAGAAAAATTTGAGGTCAATCGGAGTGGTTCATATAGGGTTTTTACCCTTAAGAGTTTAGATTATGGTTACTGGAAATTGAAGGCAGCTAAAGGTTTTTCTTCGTAATTGCTAAGTTTAATTTAATTTAGTGATAAATGTTAAAGGGTGGATTCTATGATTTTTAAGGGATTGATGGAAGGTCTTAGGTACTGAGAATATGCAAAAGTTCATGCTTGCTACTCATGGACATTATTTGGCGAACAAAGGATAATATAGGCATGATATATGCTTGGTGTGTAATATGGACTTGAATTTTGTTTGGGATAATCTAGGAAGTGCTGTGATTAATTTATATGAACTCTTTGCTAGATTTGGAAGATTGTCAAGGTTAAGGACCAACTTACTAGAGTTCATACCCTAAGCTTAAGGATAAGGTAAGTTCCCTTACATTCATGAAATCGATTTTACCTTGTTTTCTTGGTTTGAAAGAAAGGTTGGTGAGCATCTCTTGCAAACACGAAATAATGGCACGATAGCTAATTTTTGACAACTTCTATATTTAGAAACTTCTTATTTTGGAAACTTTCTACATTTGGAAAATTTCTAATTTTAAAAATTTCTAGATTTAGAAATTTTTAAAATATGTCAAGCATGACTTAGGAGCCAAGCCTCAAACATTTTGATTTTTTTTAAATATGCAAGAGATGAATTCTTGATCATGTATATACTTTTCGAAAATCATAGCATGACTTATTTGAGCATGTGGCTCCTTCACTATGAATACTTGGGAAAAATGTTGACTTAAAACCATGCATTCTAAAATATTTGTGCGAGTTGAAAAATATTATTTGGAATTGTATTGAGCTAATTTTGTAGGATTCGCTTTGGAGTCTTATGAATTGTGAAGATTGAATAACGTTGAGTACTCAATAGGGGCTAGACCTTTATACTAGCCCTTGGTTGGTTTGGGGATATCTCTCAGCAGGTGGCCCACCTCTGAGAGGTTGACTCTTTTCGATCAAAGCATCAGTATAAAAGGTTAAGCCGTCCTCAACTAGTGATGAGATTCTATTAGAACCGACTGCTGAAAATGGGACAGCCGGATTGGATTGAGTGAGAGAGGGAGGAGAATCTCACTCGGTAGGATGTACACCTACCGGTGGTGGGGGTTAAGTGCATCATAGAAGTGAGAGCCACATCTGTGCCTTTTCACCGCCTGACGGGGGTCATGTGTTTCACCTAGTGTGAGAGCCACATCTGTGCCCTGTCACATTAACTTGGTTGCTTTTAATTGATGAACTGTTTCCGTGAAACTGTTCTAAAGTGTTCTTGGAATTTTATTCGAAACTTAATATCTTTTAATTATTCTTATCTTTCCAAACAAAATATTCTCAGAGCATTTTGCTTCATGACTTCTCACTATACTGTTAAATTAGTAAAGAAGGCATGATAAAGCTTTTGATATACTGTTAGTGCATACATCATAAAAAGTGTTTTGTTTTCTTAGCCCGACTCACACATGGGGCTTACTGAGATAACCAATCTCACACTATATTTAAACTCATGTTTTTAGGGTGCCTCAAGTGTTGATCCAATCGAAAGATTAGTAGCTTGAAGTTTTTGTTATGGAATTTCTTTGTCCATTTGTTGGATATTTACTTTGAATATTAATTTTATGTGGGAACTTTTGTATAAGTATTGAAGTTTTTTTTAAAAAAAAAATTAATTTTCCCTTAGACTTTCTCTCAAAGTTGATTTTATTTTATTCTTTCGTTATAAAGACCCCTAGTCCAATGGATGGGGCGGCATCCCCAACCCATTTTGGGTTACGTAAGTAGGTGGGGTGTTACAATATGCCTAGATGGAATTAGAAATTGAGGCTTTGCAACTTCACAAAATTCCTTAACCCTTTCCTCTAAGCAAATCTAAAATGTAATTCATCTTTTATTAATCATCCTAACACAAGCCTCCCTAGTTGCCTGCTAATCAAAATTGATTGTGATTTGTCTTTACACGTTTGTGCGCTTTTCTTTCAACACCAGACCTACTTTTCTTAGAAGTTTGCTTAGTTTGATCTACTTTTCTTAGAAGTTTGCTTAGTTTGATTGTGACAACTAAAAGCAGTACCTTCATTCAAACTAAGTAAAGAGGAAGCAATTGGTGTGATTGGAGGGTGATTTCCACTTGTAGTTTGAGACTTTTTCTATTAATAAAGGATCATTCTCAGTGGATTCCATCCGAAAAAAGGAAAAAAATTATAGAATCAATTCATTAATTGAATTTCTATCTTAACTCCATAAGAATCAATTTATAGTACTTGAATTTTTAAAAAGATTTAAAATATTATGGACTACAACTTGCAAAAATATCTAGTTTGATTTAATCCCATTGATCTGCAAACCTAGACTAATAGAACACATATTAGCTTGCTATTAGATTATAAACTCAGATAATCAATAGAAATCTCTTCCAAATGATCCAAATTTTATAATACCCATGTGAGTAGAAATCTCATCACCAATCTTCACTTTACAGTGCTGCGAAGAGAAGTATACCCAGGTGAGTATTGCTTTTGGTTGTAGTGTATACCCAGATTCAATATGTTGGGTTTAATTACTTCTGGTCGCAGTGTGCTGCCTTGCTCAAGTCTTCATGTTGTCCCTGCTTCTGGTCGCAGTGTATACCCAGATTCAAAGGGAGTATGCTGCACTAGTCAAAACCTCTGGCTTGCACATTCAAAAGACGACCCCTGAAGTTAGGCATGGTCTAAGTTGCTGCTCATTTACATCTACTATTCTTCGAAGAGTGTTTACGTGATGAGATCGACAGAATGAATCTGAGTAGGCTGTGGCTGATTATAGAGGGAAGACATGGACGAAATAGTATTCAATTTCATACAACCGAGAGGGAATTGACCTGCTACACTAGTAACACTACTAAGGGGAAATCTTGCAAGCAAAAACTACTAGATCATTTCATTATCAAATCATTGGTATACCCAGTAGAAATCTCATCACCAATCTTCACCAATCTCAACATCGTAACTTGGAGATATGTATAGTGGACAAATCCAGTACATGAATCTGAACCATATTGAGTCTGAAAAAGTTTATAAGCAAAAGTCTGTGAGATCTAAAAAGTCTCGATCTTAACATATTGAATCTCAACCCGTATATAAGCAAAAACCTAAAAAAGTTTTTAACGTATTGAATCTAAACCATAACAGAATCTACGAGATCTGGGCTGGATCTTACCCGTATAACAGCGAGATCCGGGCTCGATTGATCGAGCTTGAAGGCGGCGGCAGGCTGGCAGCAACGTGGATGGAGACTAGAGTCATGGACCGCGTGGGGGTTTCACGTGTGGAATTGAGGAATTGATGAAGATACGAGATACTTAATGGTTTTGAGTTTTTTGATTTAGTCAAATTTCAATATATGGGTTTTTTCAAAAAAAAAAAATTGAACAAAACTATTAAGTATATTAACACAAATTTGTTCAACAAATTAGTTATTTAAATATTAATTTTTATATACAAATAGTATACAAATATTTTATATAATATTATTTCCTATCATTTTTTTTTTCATACTTATAATTTTGAATTATAAT
Organism: Voacanga thouarsii; assembly: GCA_026120185.1. Taxonomy (NCBI): domain Eukaryota; kingdom Viridiplantae; phylum Streptophyta; class Magnoliopsida; order Gentianales; family Apocynaceae; genus Voacanga; species Voacanga thouarsii. The sequence continues at coordinate 2,836,322 of JANUWF010003368.1, forward strand.
CATTTACTATGTTTTAAATTATGATAATATATATATATTTATTTACATACTATATATATATATATTTATATTTTGTGTATATACAAAATAATATATATTAATATATATAAATAATGGATCAAGTTCTTATATACCTATTTCTTATCAACATTATTATTGTTATAAACTTATTAATTTATTCATTGACAAAACCTATTTTTAATATTATATTGGGGCCAAAATGATTAAAAATTAAAATTTTTATATAAAAAATCTTGTACTTAAAAAATAAAAAAATTCAGTGAATGATTGCAAATAGTATAATTGAAAACGAATAAAGTTTTTCAAATTATCTATAATAAAAAAAATAGTAATATTAAATTTCAATATACTTTTATCATTTAGTTCTAAATATTAGATTTTTTTAATCATAAAAAAATATTACAATTGATTGATTGATTCTGTTATTTATAAAATTAAGGAAAAATACAAAGTTTAAGGTGACTAACTATCCTAATCATCATATTAATTGTCATCTAGTATATCATTTGTTAGTGCATTAAAATGATAAATTTATTAATACATGTTTATTATTGTCCATATAATCTATTAATGTAAAAATATATATAATGAAGTTATCTAACTGATACATACATACATACATACATATAGACACACACATTAGAATATATTAAGATGAAGAATTTAATTTTGTTCAATAAAATAGTAATTCAAAGATTAATTTTTTATATGCACATAATATAAAAATATTTTGTTAATATTATTTTGCATCATTCATTATTTCTTATATATGTACACTTATAATTTTGAATTATAATAATTTATTATATTTTAAATCTAAAAAATATATAAAATATATATAATCTACATATATATATTAAAACTTTAAACATAGTTAGATAAAAAAAAGAAATATTATTAAAATAAATTCAGGATACTTTTGAAAAAATTAAATATAAGATAATGAATTTTAATAATATTAGTCATAAATCTTAATTTTTTTTATAATAAATAAAAAAATTTGAATTGATTCCATTACTTCTAATATTTTACTCATTCGAAAAAAATAGAATATCTTATCTTTCTTTTTAAATATAATATATATATATATATATATATATGTCTACATGACTATATATATATATATATATATATATATATATATATATATTCGGTTCTAGTTTCGATTCGGTACAATTCGAGATGATTTTTATACGGTTCGAAATGGTTCTCGATACGGATATTATATAAAAAATTTCGAGACGGTTCAGTTTGGAAAAAGTCAAAAATTAACGATTTTTTTCAATTCTGATTTTTTAATCCGGTTATTCGAATCGATTCAGTTATTTTTCCAATCTCGTGAGCAATCCTAGTCCTAATATGATATGTACGCCATGGTGTTTAAAAATATTTTATTTTTTGGGAAGTGATTTTGAATATTCTAAGGAAAAATTTTACTATATATGTATAGATTGAAGAGGCAGTTGAAGGTAGTCTAGAGCTCTTACTCAAATCGAACATTTGCAAACAAGAGTTCATTTGAGTTAGAATATAAAAATTTGACTTGAGTCAAATTAATTTGAACTTATTCGTGAATATTTGAGCTCATTCAATTATTAATATATAAAATATAATTTTATATTTTTTCTTTAATTTTCATACTAGTCATTTCTGACATTGAAATAACGGCTATGACTACTAAAAGATTAAAAAAATATTATGAAATTAAAAAAGATGGGAAAATTAGTGCAAAATAAATGATTTTTGAATTATTTTTACAAAGTAATACTGAAACATATTTGCCTTTTCAATTTCCATAGCAAAACCAAAAAAGAAAAAGTACTTTCTTAGAAATCATTTTCTATTTTTTAAATATTTTCCTTATTTAACCAATAAATATACATTCTAGTTTTCTAAGCATTTACTTTTCCTTTTCCACACTAAAATCGTTGAACCAAAGAGGCCTTAATATCCATTTGGAGAAGTCCACGGACTTATAGATTCAATTCAAGCTCTAGATTACCCTAAAAAATAAATAAATATATATAAATAAAAGTTAAAAACCAATCTGTGATAAAAGCAAATTCGAGAGGCGCGAAGTTTCTCTAATTTGAAACCAAGGCCGCTTGGGAAAGACTCCCACTTCCAAATCCCTAATCCCCAAAACCCCTCAAATTTCTGTCAAGACTCCTCTCTGGAAATGACTTCTCAGAAACCCCCAAGAAGCCAACCAAACTCCTCTAAAAAGCAGTGGTCAATCAACGATTTCGAAATCGGAAAACCCTTGGGCAAGGGCAAATTTGGGCGCGTCTACCTCGCCCGTGAAGTCAAGGTACCACCACACTGTCGGGAATTCGATTTCTGAGAATTCACTTTTCTAATGCTGTAAATTTTGTTTATTTAGAGCAAGTATGTGGTGGCCTTGAAGGTGATATTCAAAGAGCAGATAGACAAGTACAGGTTGAATCACCAGTTGAAGAGAGAGATGGACATTCAGTTTAGCCTTCGACACCCAAACATTTTGAGGCTCTATGGCTGGTTCCTTGATGACCGCCGCATCTTTCTCATATTGGAGTATGCTCACCGCGGTGAGCTGTACCGGGAGCTCCGCAAGTCAGGCTACCTCTCTGAAAAACAAGCTGCCACGGTTTGTGATATACCATAAGCTACACATCTGTTTTCGCAGAATTCTTGGGATTTTGATAAGATGGTGTATGCTGAATTATCCTGATACGTTTATGTAGTCTCTTTTTTTTTTGTTTTGTTTATAATTGGAAACGAGATTGGTCGGTGATTTAGTTGTTTTTCTTTCAGCAGAAAACACGAGCAAGGGCTAAACTGAAAATCGCAAAGTTGCAGGCTAAACATACTTCAATCACCCCAATGCACTTTTTTTCCCCTTGAAATTACTCTCTTTCTTCCTTATTGAAATTTTTTCATCTTTCAGTGGGCAAGGATGGCTTGGCTTCTCCAAGCCTTGGCATGGATAGAAAAAATTAGTGTTTCCATACTTTCAGCCTAGGTCTTCCTCATAACCTGCACAGGAATCGCAGTTTTAATTTAATTCTTTATTGCAGGGTTCTGTTATTTCCTACTACTGGAATTTGAATTATAGTTAGCTATTTTTAATTAAAAAAAGTCTAGTATTATTGTGTGCATTAAGATCTTGATTTCTAGCATTATTGACTTTTGATGTTTTGGACCATTTTGAGATCTAGTACATTTCAAGTCTCACGCAAGCATTGGCATATTGCCATGAGAAGCACGTGATCCACAGGGACATCAAACCAGAGAACTTGCTTATTGATCATGAGGTAAAGCTAATAAAATTGCTTCTCATAATGGAGCATGTGTCTTTCTTTTGCAGTAGGAGAAAGTTTCTATGACACTCCTATATTCGGTCATGCGTCTGAACACCTCATCTAATATCTAATCGAAATAATGGATAGATTTTCTCAAATTTATGTGAATGAAGAGATTTATCAGTAGTGCACACAATCTAAAAGTTCTTTTCAATTCTCATTTTTACATTTGAATATAAAGGTTCTCCGAATATGAGAAAGTTCCATGTCTGCAATTATAGAAGTAACACTCAATCCAAATGTTTAGATCATACTATAAAATAAAGGAATTGGAGTTTTAAGTAGCTTCTCCATAATATTCAATTGCAGGGTCGATTGAAGATTGCTGACTTTGGATGGTCTGTACAATCAAGAAGCAAAAGACACACTATGTGTGGGACATTAGACTACTTAGCACCAGAAATGGTGGAGAACAAAGCTCATGACTATGCAGTTGACAATTGGACTCTCGGTGTTCTCTGCTATGAGTTTTTGTATGGTGTCCCTCCATTTGAGGCAGAGAGCCAAACCGATACATTTAGAAGGTAAGGAAGGATACTTAGTCTTGTCATTAACTGTTCATTAACCAGATAACAGATTAAATCTAATCTGTGCAGAATAATGAAGGTTGACCTCAGCTTTCCTTCCAGTCCCGATGTGTCTGCAGAAGCCAAAAATCTCATTAGTCGGGTAAGTTTCTTGTTGAACTGTTCATGTCAGTAAGAGCAAACAGGCCAGAAAACCAAGTTCCCTGTTTTAATTGTTTAACCTTACTTCTGTCAGCTTCTAGTAAAGGACTCTTCAAAAAGGCTCTCACTTGAGAAGATTTTGGAGCATCCTTGGATAGTAAAGAATGCTGATCCTATGGGTACCTGCTCCAAGTAGCACATTTCCTTTTATGGGGCCATTGGAACAAGTGTGAAAGCGGGATTTTGGTGAAGTTTAACTTCTACTGTCTATTATAGCTTCTAAACTCCTGATGTAGTTTGTATTTGGTGTAAAAGTAGGGAGCTTGATTGGCAACATTTATTACATATGTAAGTTCTTGCGCCATAAATATTTATCAGCATGCTTAAGTTTGAAATCTCTAGTAGTTTTTGGTTTCTAAGCCATCATATCAAACATATATAGCTGCATATTCTAATGCCTGCTTGTTGGATAAACAGTGTTTTCTTCCTACTGATAAATAGCTTTTAAATATCATTCTCATAAGTGAAATCTGAATGGATGATTAGTCAGTAGAGAGAAAAATAATCCCATCTGTGAATGTAACAAGACCAAATTGAAATGAGAGTCATTTTCCTGTATAATCCGAAGTTGATTCATAAATGAAAATTCTTGGAGCTTTAAATGATTCACATTGATCATCAAATGATTCACATTGATCTTTGATTTCGTATTAGTCAGGTCTTTGTTAACAATAGTGTTATCATCTAGTGACTTTAAGCCTACTCAAGTCCTTCAAATTTCTGATGGGCAATTTGTCAAGTTTTTCAAACTTGAGGGAACGATAATTTTAGGTGCCTTTATCAAAGGAGAGTTCATGCACATTTTATGGGAAGCAAGGCGATCTCATAGAAAGAAGTTACAAAAAACATGAATATCATCTTGGTCGAAAGTCTAAAGGCAACCAGAATGCTTCAATTCATCAAACAACAACCATTACTGGAAATGAGTTGCAATTTTCACAAGGGAGTTGTGGCTTTAATCAATCTTCCACACGTGTTGCTGATTCTGGTGTGACAGTGGATCTTACAAGGGAAAAAATTCAACAATTGTTGGATTTGTTTTAGGCCATGTAGCTTTCTTCTAAACTTTATGCTGCCAATCAGGCTACCTTGCTCATAGCTAATTACAATAGTCAGCACTCTAATACAGGTATGAATTCATATCCTTTCTCAAATTTTGGATTTTAGACTGAGGGGCTTCTAATCATATAATCTGTAATATTGCCTTGTTTGCATCCTATAATCCAATTCAAAATGTTCTATGCATTTACCTAATGGAAATCATCTTCCTGTCACATATAAAGGAACTATTCACATTAATTCTTCTTTAATTCTTCAACTTGTCTTTGTTCCTACTTCCTCATTCAATCTGATTGCATTAAGTCAAGGTGTACTTGGGTTGGTATTTAAAAAAAAAAAAAAACTATTTTAGGGCTTGTTTTGACCAAAAAATAGACTTGATATAAGTGTTTTTTATTTGTGAAACATTAACATTTTTGTTATTCAATATGAGAAGAACATAATGTTAATTATTGGGCCCATACATTTTTTATAAAATTCAAAATTATAATAATTCTAATCCAAGTGCACAAAATCATCCTATTATACTATTGTTGTTCAATTTGATTTTTGTTTCATTCATTACTCTGCATAAAAGCTGCTTATTGGTTTAGCATAAAATACAATGGTCTTTATTATCTTGATGCTCAGTTCCTTCCGACTTACAGTGTTTCTCATATTCTAATGACACCTCTTGTTCATTCAATTGTTGGCTCTAGTTCTTCAGTTTTGCTTTGGCATTATAGGTTTAGGCATTTATCCCGTAGTAGATTGCAGAATCTAGTATTCATGTACCCTTTGATGCTCATTGTACCATTTGCCCTATTACCAAGCAAAAGTGATTACCTTTTCCTATCAACACCAGTAATTCATCTGTATGTTTTGAGCTTATTCCTATAGATATTTGGGGTCCTAATAAAACTTCCACGGTTTATGTTCATCAATGTTTTCTGATCATAGTGAATGATTTTAGTTGGTTAACTGGGATTGTCCTTTAATCGAATCTTTTTGTGTCATGGCTGAGATACACTTTGATACAAGGGTAAAAATAATTCAGTCAGATAATGGTCTTGAATTCAATAAGAGTTCTTTTTATGCTTCAAAAAGTATTTTACATCAAACTATATGTGTTAATAGTTCTCAACAAAATGGCATTGTTAAAAGAAAATATCAACACATTCTTAATGCAGCTCATAATTGCCGTCTTTTCTTTCAATTCCTCATTGGGGGTGTTTTTGTATTAATCATGCTGCTTATTTAATTGATCTTACATGTACCCCTCTTCTAGATCCTAAAGTGCTTTTTGGCTTGTTCTTGATTTTCCTTCTTTATGGGATTTTTAGATCTAAGAGGGCGAGTTTTGGCGTAATGGTAAGTTACTCTTTTGGTGACCTATAGGTCATGGGTTCGAACTGTATAAACAGTCTCTTTGCAAAATGGTTCGAACCGTATAAACAATCTCTTTGCAAAAAAATATAAGGGGAAGGCTGTGTACATTATGCGGTTCCTTCTCCCACCCCCCATGCAGACAGAGTGCTTAGGCACTAGGGTTTGTCCTTTTTTTTTTTCTTTAATGGATTTCGGATCTCTTGCAAATGTCTGTGCCTCAGAAAATCAAAGGGTGAGTTTGATTCTAGGGAATTTATGTGTGCTTTCCCAGGTTACCTATCTGCCACTAAAGGGTATATCTTTTTGGACTTCAAAAAAGTACAGAGATTTTTGTTTCGAGAGATGTCATTTTTCTGGAAGATCTTTTCCCTTTTAATCCTCATTTTTCTTTCCACTCTAGTTTTAGTTCATGTCTTCTTCCTGTTCCATATTCCTTGGATATTCCTTCTACCTCTTTGTCACTTGATGCATTTGATTCTTGTACTTTGTGATTGTCTACTTGTCGTAGAACGATGTCTTCTTATAAGAATGATTATGTATGTTCTAATCATATGTCATCTCCTTATTATATTAACAACATAATACAAAATATGATCAATTGTCCCCTGCCTATAAAACTTTTGTTTTGAATCTTTCTTCTCAGTAGCCAAAGTCACAACCATTTAGACTTTGCTTGCTGTTGCAGCCATTGAAGATTGTTACCTTCATCAATTGGATATTAACAATGCTTTTCTTCATGGGGATTTGGATGAGGAAGTTTACATGCTTCCACCTGCTAGTTTTCACTACTCTGTTCCTAATCAAGTATACAAATTGCAAAAATTAGTCTATGGGCTCAAGCAGGCCAGTCATCAGGAAAATGCTATACTTCTTTATATTTCGCAAGGTTTTTAACAAGCTGCAAGCGATTATTGTATATTTGATATACGGATGCTATTTTCATTGCCCTTTTACTGTATGTTGATAGTGTGATCTTGGCCAGCAACAGTTTGGATGCTACAAGCTGTCTTCTTAGGTACTTTATTCTCCTAGAAATCGACGAAGCGGATGACAGCTTCTTGAGGTTGTTTAGATGCTGAATATCGTTCCTTGGCCTCAATTGCTTGCGAAATTCAATGGCTCATTTATCAATCATGTCTCATCTTCAGTTTGTTCTCTAATTGTGATACTCAAAGTGCCATTCACATCGCAGAGAATCAACTTTTCCATTAAAGAACTAATCATATAGAATCGATTATATATATATATATATATATATATATATATATATATATACAAGCTGTCTTCTTAGGTACTTTATTCTCCTAGAAATCGACGAAGCGGATGACAGCTTCTTGAGGTTGTTTAGATGCTGAATATCGTTCCTTGGCCTCAATTGCTTGCGAAATTCAATGGCTCATTTATCAATCATGTCTCATCTTCAGTTTGTTCTCTAATTGTGATACTCAAAGTGCCATTCACATCGCAGAGAATCAACTTTTCCATTAAAGAACTAATCATATAGAATCGATTTTATATATATATATATATATATATACACACACACACACACATTGTCACATTGTTCGACCAAAAATGTCAATTTGGCCTTGTCAAATTGCTCCCCGTTGTTTCTTAATGCCAACTAGTAGATATTTTCTCTTATAGTATTGATGTGCATTCGCTTATAAGCACTGTCAATCGGAGAGTGAACATTTACTATCTATATAAAGTAGTTATTGCAAACAACTATTCATATTCTTTTAAGTAAGGTGAATTTTGATTTAAATAAATGCTCTAGAAAAACATTCATAGTTTTGAATAAAGCATATAAGAGAAATCTCTAAGATATCTAGGTGTATGAATCTGGGTATTTTTTGAGAAATTCTGACTTAGAAATTTATAAAAATTAAATCCATATTGGCTTAACTACTGTAGTTTCTATCGAGATATGAAAGTTCCTAAAGCATATCTAAACGTCCTACATCTTTCTTCCGTGCTCTAGTTTGATGCATATCATTAACCTATCAAATAGCTCGTTAATGAAGCTACAATTAAAAAAAAAAAAATTTAAGGTTGTAAGAAATGAAGCACTTATAGTTTCGTTTTCTATGATGTTCGAACTTATAATGATTCTAGTGATTGAGACATGGTTAAATTTAAACATGGTAATTATACAAGAGAAATTCTTACATAAACTGTATATCCATGGACTATATGTATTGAGAAGTTGTACCGTATAACTTTTATTATATAAAATATAATCTTTTAATGCATGTGATCCACGTGGACCGGGTCTATGTTAGAACTTGCGATTATACAATGTTTACATGTAGTTTTACATATTAAATAACCAAATGCCATATAATTATTTGTAACTATATCCTCAACATTAACTATCTCCCTAACAAAAGTACTCTAGGGCTCTATTTGATTGTCAAGGATTCTATACTCGGGAAAGTAATGTTTACATGTAGTTTTACATATTAAATAACCAAATGCCATATAATTATTTGTAACTATATCCTCAACATTAACTATCTCCCTAACAAAAGTACTCTAGGGCTCTATTTGATTGTCAAGGATTCTATACTCGGGAAAGTAATTTGATTTGCATTTATTAAATTCTAACATTTGGATAATTATTTTGTTTAGGGAAAGGAAAGTGATTCCTTTAATTAAGAAAAGTAGGTCTAAGATACTTGGAAAGATAATCCAAATATAGAAATGGTATTCTAATTATTTTTCTCGAGATTTTAAAACTAAAACACATGTAAGAATTTTAAAGACTTTATAACACTTTCCTTTTCTTCTTCTCTTCACAATATTGGTTGTCCCTCTTTTTGTTTTTTGTTTTTGTTTTTTTCTTTTCTCTTTCTTCAATGCAAATTTGGATGCTCAACAATTGGAGACTTTGCTCTTTTACTTTTTCAGAAGATGGAAGCATAACAAAATGTCCTAAATGGCACCTTTTTTGATAGGAATATGCCCAAACCTCAGGGAATCTATAAAGATGGGGGAAGGAGATTTAAGCTACATCCCATAATGCTAGGGAAAACTTTACAATATAAGGGTGATCAATGGAGATTCCAAGTAAACAAAGCTTCCAAGCTAAGGTTTAAGAGAATAGTGAAGAAATGGTTACCAAAAAGAAGATTGAAAATTGATCAATTGAAACATCAAACCATGTGGAGAATAAAGGAAGCCAATCAACCAACTCCCTAAAGTCTTATGACAAAACCTAGGATGAAGTGGATTCAAAAAGGGATACAAGGCTACAAAAAGACTAATTGAGAATAAAAGACCCTTGCACATCATTGGAAGACTTCAATAAACATATATTGATGAGTAACTAAGTCAAGAAGCCAAGTGGAGGGCAAAAATCAAGCCAAGGAAGTTAGTTTTGCAAAACAGGGGAGGCAAAATAGAAGTAAATCGGCACTAGCTGGTGCATATGAATCAGTGCCTGATGTTCACTGAACAGAATAGGGCATTCAAGATAAAATTAAATTGGCGCCGGTTGGACTAGCTGAACCGGCATCGGCTTATTACTGGATAAAGAATTTTTGGATGGACAAAATTGAACCGGTGTTAGCTATAGGCATTAGACCGGTTGATAGGAATCCTCCAAGTCATGAAGATCAATTTAAAGAAGGGGGAAGGAGGATAAGAAGACAATACATGGCTCTATGGGTGAGGCTCCTTTGCAAGAGGCTTCAAGGTGCATTTCAAGATTTCAAGCCAATGATCAAGAGGGTAGTGAAACAATGGATGCTAAAAAGAAGAACAAAAGGAGCTCCAAGTGAACCCCAATTCATATAGATGGTTAAGAGCACTTATTGAAAAGCAAAGGAGATCAAGAAAATCAAGTTTAGAGTGCTGGAATAGGGGATGTACGGCTTGAAAATCAAGGTTAGAGTGCTGGAATAGGGGGATGTACGGCTTGAATGCACGGGTATGCACCAAACCATGTGTTTTGTAGAAATTGAAGCTCCTAACATCTTGGGTGCACGACCAGGAGCACGGTCGTGCTATCTGGCCGTGCATGGCCATTTTCAAGCTAGTCGACTTTGGCACGGCCATGCATCTCTCATGCACGACCGTGCAATTTTCCTGAAGCTCTTTTCAATGTTTGTTTGCTTGATTTATTTTTGCTTTGTTTCAGGTCTTTGACAATTGACCGTGACTTGTAATAGTTTTAAAGGCCAAATTGACTTGTTTTAAGGCCTCTTTTGACTAGATTAGTATCTCTAATAGTTTAGGGCTTGGCATATATATATATGCCAATTAACTCTTGTAATAGCAAGTTAAGGTTTGGAACTTAGAATAACTTTGGTAGAGAAACCAAAGTCTCTCTAGAAGAGAGTGTGTAAGGGATTATTCCCATTTCAAGACCAAATCAAAAGGTTTAATCCCATATTTGATTCAATGTCTCTAAACTTCAAATGGATAATCTAAATCTTTTTCTCTATTCTTGGATGCTAAATTTGTCTAGTGTTCTTGATAAGTTTGAGTTTGGTGCCTTCAAATCCCATCCTTTTTGTTCTAATCTTTTAATAGATTATGGGTATTGGGATTATTAGATATCACTCACGTCGATGTACTTGTATGTGTTGGGTATATCGGGCTCGTATCCTATACGGCGCAGCGGAAGAATAACATGAGATACCTTTCTAGGATCTGCATATGTGTGAAAAATAAGACATAAAGATAACAAAGGTAATAGCTTTTTACCTTTTTTTGATCGTCCGAAGAACAAAAAATTTTTTCTTCAAGTCGAGGCGCGATCCAGCAATCCTTTTAATCAAACTCCACGAGAGTTGAACGTCCAACCACTACAATCACAGTGTGTGATTATCTCTAACAGTAATCCACACAGAGGATACACTCAAGCACCAAAATTTTCTGTGCTAGCAAAAAAAGATGGCGGCTAGGGTTCTTCATGTTTTCAGCAAAACGAGAGAGAGAGAGAGAGAGAGAGAGAGAGAGAGAGAAGATCGTGTGTATTACCCACAACTAGGGTTGGCGGCCATATCATCATATATCACAAAAAAACCCAACCAAAAATTGAGAATTCTAATCCTATTAGAATTCTCTAATTGTAATTGGAAATATCAAGTTTTCACAATTATAATTTGGACCATAAATTATAACTAATTATAATTTGTCTACAACAACTTCTCTTTCTCACAATTAACCCCACTATGTTATCAAATAACATCTTGAGTATATAATCCTCCATTGTGTGTGACCTATTAGGTTTCCCGGTCAATTAGTAGCGAATATGAATTAATCTAAACGTCTTTGAGATTAATAATCCATAATTAATTAGAATTAATCATATTAATTCTAATAAGGATTGGCTTATTAATTCATCAATTAATAAACCTATATTCCTAGATCATGAGTGGTATCTAGCAACACATCATAACCACCTAAAAGTCTAGGAAGTCAAATGGCTTGATATGAACCTTTCAATAACAAACTTTAGTCAAATTAACTCCTTTCACCATACAATATTTCATTCGGTTTGGAGTACGGAATTAGTGCCAGCTTCCTCCAGAATTAATTCTGACCCGAATACAATAGTACTTGTACTAGGAATCCACTACTCTAGATGTGTATCAATTGGAACTATTTCTAATACATATATGCCTTGGCCAAGGACTTCTCGAGTAGTAATTCTTACAAGTGGCTATGAGATATTCGCCCCTATTATTAGGAGTGGTGAATCCTTTATTAATCCTCTCAACTACTTTCATTTACCTCACAATATATCCAATATCCATCCCATAGGCGGCCTTCGATCAAGCTTCGGAGATTGGAATCAAAGTACAATGCTCAGCAAACAAAGTACCTTAGAGATCTCAAGTCTAAGAATACTTGCACGTTTGCTATATTGAGATTATATCATTGGCACTAAATAGTTATCCATATGATTATCTCAAAGCTAGGTCATCTAATAAACTTATTCCATTAACAAACATCCATGTGTTAACTTTGAGTATCTCAATACTCACGGATATGAGAACCACCGCCTGATCAAATCAAGAAGTCTAACACATGCTAGTCTTAACGCATTAATGATGTCTTGTCTCATTAATACTACGACTAGGGGCTATTTAAGTACTAACACTATACAGTGCAACATAAATCTCATATCATGATCTCTATCATGATTTCCTTAACACAGTGTTGTACTAGGGGCTTTATCGAACAGTTATATTACTTAAAAGTAAACAAAAGAAACTGTAATATAAATAATACTTTTTATTAAAATAAAATGTATTATATACAATGTATAAGTGATTGCCTTTAGGGCACAACACTAACAGTATGTATAACTAAAAAACTTCGATGCCAAAATAGAAAAGATGATAGTACTACTAATATGCTTGGACTGTGTTTCCAAGATATGCAATTTATATATGTGCTCCCAAGGTAGGAAGGCTCATCATCAGATGGGAGAGTACTTTAGGATTCTATGAGTAGAAGAAGTAGTTTAAAAGTTAGTGATAATAAATAAGTTTACATAAATTTGTTAGAACAAAAAATATAACAAGTGTTTTTCCTAATAATTTTTAAAATTAATTATATATTTTGTTTTCATACTAGAATATTATTATGTAGTGAATGTAGGATATGGAAAAAGATTTCTAGCAATCATTTAGAGGTTAGAGATACCACTTTAATAATTAATTGGAAGATAGGGCCCATTTACCTTCGAAGAATTCTTTAACAAGAAGTATTCTTTAGCTATGAATGTGATTGAAAGATGTTTTGGATTACTAAAAATTCATTGGGATATTATTAGAAGTCCATATTGGTATCTAGTTTGAATCTAAGGTAGAATTGTAATAGCTTGTTGCCTTCTCCATAACCATATAAGAAGAGAAATGCCTATAGATTCATCAGAAGCTGATTTAGATGAAGAGAATGAAGATGAAGAGGATGAAGATGTTGAGTTAGGAGGATAGGAGAACAAATCACCACCATTGAAGCTTCTGAAGAATTGGAGATAAAATTTGGCTAAGGAAATGCTTGATTAAAGGATGCATATTGGATAAATAAATAATGCATAAGTTCTTTTATTTTTAAGAGGTTTTATAAGGAAACGTACACTTTATTAACATAATATTTTATTTAATCTTTTTTTGGGGCATTTAGTCACATATTTTAATATTATCATTCAACATTGCTTTTTTTTTTTTATTTTATAACATATATGAATATTATGAAATAATTTACAATTATTATTATTACCATTATTTTGGTTTTGTTTCATTTAGAGACTTTGTAATTTTCATATTTAAAGATATGACTATTGGATCCCGTTGAGGTAGAGAAAGCAATCATGTATAGACCACTAAAGAATATGCAAAGCTTATAGAAGCTGATGTGTATTTATTTGGGTATAAAAATCATATAAAGATAAGCACATTCCCAATCAAGTTTAAATTAAAACGTTAACCCCAAATTACACATATGAGCAAGCGTACTCATCATTAAGCATACTATAGGGTTCAAACGAGTGTCGATCCTCAAAGAACAAGTATGCATTAATCACTTTTCTTTTATTGTTTAACCAACTCAATAAAGTGAAAAGGAAATAAGAAGAAAAATAAAATAATATATATATATATATATATATATATATATATATGTCAAGGATGGAGAATTATGTAACCTAAATCATTATTTTGACAAACATAATCTTATAATATTCAATCATTATCATAATTAATCATTCTCTTGGCATCATGAATGATTAAGGTAGATTCACTTCTTTTCCAATCTATAAAATCACTATCTTTTAGACAAATTAGTATCACATATCCTGTCTCAACTAATCCACCTAAAAGATGCATTAAACACACTCCTTGATTAAATTTCTATATCCTGGCAAACTTAAAACATGAAATCAACCAATGAATCCATATCCTGGTAAACATCAATCAACCTTTAACTACTTTGTTCTTAGCAATTAACCCCCTTTTTCAAGCAAGTTAAGAGATAACAAATATAAAATTAATGAATCGAAACCACCATCAATCCCTTTGTCTAAGCAAGTTAATAGAAAGAAATAACAAATTAATCTCGTAATAAGTATAAGTAATTAAATACCAAGAATAACAATCAATTAATCAAAAAGATCAAAATAACTCTAAAAATCATGAATACCTAAAATAATGTCAAATTACAATAAAACAATTAATACATCATTGTTCAAGAAAAAGAAAACAAAATAAAAGAAAGCACTCATAGACAAGTCTCATTCTTCTTCCTTTGTAGACCTTCTTGCACAACCCTCCTCGATTTGGTAGAATTCCTCCTTGATTTGAGTGATTTTCTGGTATAATCTGTGAATTCTCTCTCTTCTCTTGTGTTTTCCCTCTATTTATAGGTTTAGAAAGTGTCTAAATTCATTGGTTTAGGGTTTTTGACTGATTAGAAGTAGGAAAATACTAAAACTCTACAGATTGCTAAAAAATGCGTATGAAAATCGAGGCACTGCCTTAATATCAAGGCACCGCCTCCATCTTTACAGCCGGTGCCGATTATGTTCTGTTTCTCCAATTGTTAGCTGAATTTTCTTTGATTTTTGTACAACCCTTCTAGAATGCAGTCGGCGCGACCTCTAGCCTCCCAGCCGGTGCCAATTTGGTTCTATTCAGCTCTGTTTCACTTGCTTTTTGGTCACCTCGAAGTGCCTACCAGCAGCACATGGCCAGCGCTGGTTCCCCTGTCCTGGCCAGTGCCGCTCTGGTCTGCTTTGAGACGTTTTTATTTTATTTTACCCCTAAAATCTGAAATAATGTACAAAATACTTTTCCAAGGATAAAATCTCAAATATAAAAGAATATGACTAGTTATTGAATAAAATGTATCACAAAATAGCCTCGAATAACTAGGAAAAATATAACTAATTTAGACCCTATCATATTCCCCTACACTTAGCTCTGTGTTTGTCCTCAAGCAAAGTATTAAAGACAAGTAGAAAAAACAAAAGTTTTCACATGCAAATCACTTAATTACTTTCACA
The DNA here is from genome assembly GCA_026120185.1 of Voacanga thouarsii. Taxonomy (NCBI): domain Eukaryota; kingdom Viridiplantae; phylum Streptophyta; class Magnoliopsida; order Gentianales; family Apocynaceae; genus Voacanga; species Voacanga thouarsii. Next base: position 2,851,861 of record JANUWF010003368.1, read on the forward strand.
GCAATATTTCAATGCTTTCTTCCTTCAAGACAACAAAATATAAGCTACTATATCTTTGATGACAAATGCAAGACTTGTGTAAGTGAATAGTGACTAGTAGAACCATCCCAATACTTAACAATATTCTCAAACCATTGGAAAGAATTTAGTTAAAAAAGAATATGTATTCCATAAGCTTATTTTTCATACACTCTCTCCACTAATTCGAGACATATCATGATTCTACTTAGGTCAAGTAGGACTTTCAAGCTTATAATGTAAGGCTAAAGGGCTTGTAATGTAACTTGTTAAATGAAGGATATTGGAGGATCAAATATCAAAGAAGCTGAGAGTCCACAAGAAAAGGATAAACAAAATGTATCAAGAAATTCTAAACTTCTCTTGCTCTTCTATCCCAAAATCAATCAAAACCCATAACCTTGTTTAGAAATTACAGTTCAGTTCAAGCAAATCTTGCATTTCCATAACTCATTCTCAGCCCATCAATAATTTTTTCACAAGATCATTCAAATTTTCAGCAATGGTGCCAAGAACTTGATGTGAACTCAAGTTTTCCAAAAATATCTATAGCTTAACCATCCTTCTTCTTGTGATATTTCTTTTTTTTCTCTTTCAATTTTTCTTTCTTTTCCCTCTTTTTTTTCAAATGCTGCTGTTGTTTCTTTCTCAATTTTTCTTTTTCCATCTTTTCTTGCAGCTTTCTTTTCTCCTTTCCCAACTTAACACAACTATTGATGCATGACTAAAAGTAACAAGTCATGATCTTTCCATAAGTATTCTCCCTCAATATTCTCCTACATGTACTTTTATCCATCAAGAGCAATTAAAGATTTGGAAGAATTATTCAAACTCTCAGGACGAAGTAATGGACAAAGTATGATAACGGATTTTAAGAAAGAACTTAACAATTTAGGCTTAAAATAGGCACTAGGAATAATATAAAATAGGTAGGCTTGAAAAGCTCAAACTATCCAAAGAAGGTCTATTACCGTTATTCCTAAGTTAAATTATGAATGTCTTTCTTATTTCGCCTTGAGAGGTATTCAAGTAAGTTTTAGAATGCTCAATGAATTTTAGTGGAAAAATAGGTTTAAGAATAATATAAAGCATTTGATCAAGAACTACTTAGTCCAAGTGTGTGCAAAAAGTCATGCATAAATCATAAATGATATAGAACATATACTCTATGATCTATCACAAAGACATGCATTAAAAATATATTTTGAAAGCTCAAAGAAAGTAAAAAAAAGTTCGATTTTTTTTTTTTTTTTTGCTCTCAAAAGGTCAAAGAAGAATGAAAAGAAGAATGAAGCATAAAATCGTAGAAGCATAGAAGAATTATCATTCTAACCACTCCCCCACATTTAAACTGGATATTGTCCTCAATGGCCAAACAAATAGAACAAGAAAATATTGCCATGGGATAAAAAATATAAAGGGAAAAAGATAAGAAAGAAATTACTTCCATTCATGTGCATTCTTCTATACAAGAGTTGAGTTTCTGGAGAAAGAGGCATTGCCGAAGTACCTAAAAAAGAAAAAAAAAATACAAAAAAAAAACACACCAAAGCATAAAAACTAGAAAAAGAGAAATAAAGCAAAACAAAAGAAAGAAAATAGTACAAAAAATAAGAAAAGTACAAGAACTAACTAGAAAAGACATGAAAATAGAAAAGAAAAACAAGAGTGAAAAATAAGAAAAAGTGTAGAACAATCAGCTCAATTCGCCTCATCATCATCATTAGCATGTGCGGATGTGCCAGCACCACTATGTGGGCTCAAAAACCGCTGTATCCACTCAGCCCATTGCTGCTCCATAGTCGTCTGCCATCGGGCAATGTCATCGATGGAACCTCGCATATGTAGCAACATCTCTGTCTGCTGAACTAGCTGTCCCATCACTGCAGCCTCAAAGTCAGTCCTTGATTGAGATTGGGAACTACTAGCTTGTGCGCGTGATGATGGCGGTGGGTTCTCCTCCTTCTTAGGTAGGGGCCTAACCTGACTGGGATACCTGACCTCATGGGGCGTTAGCCACTTCTTTAGCTCCAGGTTATACTTGTACCCACAACTTATTAGTGTTTGCTTTATAACCATATCATGCTCAGTGGTAGTCTCCATCAATTCTCCCTTAGTACTAATACCAAAGTCTTTCAGAATTTTCATGATGACTAAAGGGAAGACGAAGGCTTTGGTAGAGAGACGGTGATGAATCATATCCCGAATGGATTGTATAATCAAGGGTGTAAGAGGGATAGGTAGGGTGGTCATTATCCTATGCAAAATATATGTATCAGTAAGGCGGGTCTCATTAAATCCACTAGCACGGGGTACAACATTGAACCCAAACATGTATACTAGAGCCCTAAAGTTTGTAGCAAGGTCATTGTTTGAATAAAAGCTGTTGGCTTGGAAAGCATTGTGCTTGTGCAATCCTAGAGTGGCTCGAGTTCCACTGGTATCCCAATTGGGGTCAGAAAGAATTTTTTGATTGTTAATATCTATCTCTTGCCAAAAGTCATCATTGTACACCTGAAGAAGATTAGCTAAATGGTCTCATGTGATGATGATGGGGGTTCCTTTCACTCTTGTCTCAATGTGGGGAAGGTGTTTATTGCCTTTTTCAACCATGTTGGCATAGAATTCTTTGATTAGCACTGAACAATAATTCCCTTTTAGCTGTACTATCGATCCCCACCCAAGCCTCCAGAATATCATTCCTAACTCAAGGGCATGGTCTAGGGTAGGTGCGAATGTATGTTCCACAATGATCTTATTTAAAGCCCTCCTATTATACCACTCCTCACATGATGGATCAATAAACTCAGCTGGCCTAAGGAATAGGGGGTCTATAGATGAAGGGACTCAGGAAGAAGAAGGTCAAGCCTTTTTTGAGGATTGACCCCGTGTTTTAGACATGTTGGCAAGAAAATAGTGGTGAAAATAGGAGGATAAAACAAAGAAGCTCAAAGAATGTAGAAGGGTTGTCGCTCCTCTGTTTCAAACACAATACATAATTTCCTCTCAACTCTCAACCAATTTCACAACAATAATTCCCAAACTCTGTTAACGTATAGCATACATCCAACAACAACCAATTCAATCCCCTTCAATCAATTCAACACAACCTGCAAGAATACATAGAGAAGCTCACTATAAAGCATAAATGTGTTGAGCAACCCAAATGCATTCGAGTGTACATACATGATCATGTGAATGATGACATCATCATGGCATTAAGTGTAAAATAATTCAAGGCCAATGTGCATCAATTACTCAATCATCATAAATAGCCATAATCCTACCCTTAAGCATATGCATAAATTCCCTAATGATCATGCGAACATATCAAGTACTCAAGAATCCTTAACTCCTAATATATCTAAAGTCATAAAGCTCAAGAGTTAATTCACAATTTAGGAGAACATAAAAAATCCCAAATTTCGGCCAAAACTATCCCAAAATTAGAAAAATTCCTTTACAACATTTTAACCGTGGAAATTGAATAAAAATTATACATTTGTGCTCTCGTATACATGGGCAAGCAAAAGATATAGTCTTTTTGCAGAAATTCAAGCTCTTTGCATGTGAATTGAAGTTTGGTTTATTGTGAACAATGTAAGATTTAAAGACTTTTGACCCGTAGGATCAACAAAAGAAGGATAGATTGACGTTGTATAGGTGTTTGGGAGGTGAAAAATCAAATCTTGAGGAGTTTGGAAGGTGAAGCCGGCACTAGTTAGAGAGGATTTGAGAAGGAGTTGGAGGGTTTGAAAGAAAAAGTGACCAAAATGGCTTATTTCATGTGTCTTGCCCGACAGGAATCGACGCCGGTCCTAGTCCTAGCCGGCGCTGGTTGCATTATGTCCGGCTTTCATCAGTTTTTTTTCTAGAGTAAGAAAAATGATGAACACACAGTAATGATGAATAATGCAATTTAATTCATGAAAAAAATGATAAAAAGAACAAAATGATGAAAATAAAAATTGTTCCAAATCACAAAAACTAAAAGCACAAAATGACTTCAATGTTTTTCATGGCTTTGATCCTCAAGTAGTTTAGCTAATTGGCCAATTTGGCTCTCCAAGTTGCGCATGGAAGTCTTTAAGTTCCTTGTTGTAGCATCGATCCCTTGGAACTTAGTTTCCATTGTACTTACCAATTGGCTAATCAATTCCTCTAATGGTGGCTTGGAAGGTGCTGAATTGTTGTTCACTGGAGGTGGATTCCTTTGATTTCCCCCCAAATTGAAAGAACCCTGCCTAGGTTGGTTTCCATTGCTCCAAGAGAAGTTAGGATGAGTTCTCCAACTAGGATTGTAAGTAAAGCTATATGGATTGTTACGTGGACGGACAGTACTTGCAAAGGCCACTTGTTTCGTGGTTTCTTGGAGTGAACCTATATTTTGGCACTCATGATTTGGGCGTCCTTCTCCACAGAAATCACAACTTACGTTTAACACCTGGCCTTGGGGTATCACCATTTGTTCCATCTTTTGAGTTAGGACGTCCACCTTAACCTCCAAAGCTGCTACAACATCCACTTTGTGCATTCCTTGCACATGAGCTCTAGACCTTCTACTTCCTCAAGAATAGTTATTAGAAGCCAAATTTTCAGTAAGTTCAAATATTTATTCCAGGGTCTTATGATTGATGGAACCCCCTGCAGAAGAATCCACCACTTGGCATGTAGCGAACGTAAGGCCATTAGAAAGATGAGCATTTGCATTCCTAGCTCAAATCCGTGGTGTGGGCATTTTCTTAGCATCTTCTTAAATCTCTCCCAACTTTCATACAAGGGTTCAGAATCTAATTGTTGGAAGGCAAAAATCTCATTTCTTAGTTTGTCTATCCTAACTGAAGGGAAATATTTGGCAAGAAACTTTTAAGCTAGGGCATTCTAGGTAGTGATGAAACTTGTAGGTAAAGACTTTAACCAAGATTTAGCTTTATCTCTCAAGGAAAAGGGGAAAAGTCTTAATTTTATGGTATCTTTAGAAACACCATTCATTTTAAAAGTATCACAAATCTTAAAGAAACTAGCTAGATGGGCATTGAGATCTTCTTCAGGTAGCCTATCAAATTGAACCATATTTTGAACTATCTGGATAATAATGGGCTTTATCTCAAAATTATTCGCATCCACCCTAGGTCTAGTGATACTCGAACCTGTGCCTGAGATTGCAGGTTTCACAAAATCATCCATAACCCTCCTGTTGTTTCTAGAATTGTTGTTTTGAGCCCCATCCATGTCTGCGAGCAAGTTTCTTTGGATTGTCTGGCGAATTTTTGATAGTGTTTTTTCGATTTCAGGATCAAAATTAACTATCTCGCCTTCAGATTTTCAGGTCATGTACCAAGAATAACACTTAGAAAAAGATAAGAAGCAACTTAGATAACAAAATTCATAACTAAAATAAAATTGAAAGGATAAAAAGTTAGTCATTAAAACATAGTCACAGTTAGTAAATTAAATTACAAAGGTATACATGAGATACAAAAGATACAAAAGATTGCACATTTTTACGAAAAGAAAAATTGTACATATTTACATATTTATATACTCACCTATTTATATATTTATATGGTTAAATCAATAAAATCCGAGCTTTTATGATATTGTTCCCCGGTAATGGCGCTAAAAACTTGATGCGTATTTATTTGGGTATAAAAATCATATAAAGATAAGCACATTCCCAATCAAGTTTAAATTAAAACGTTAACTCTAAATTACACATATGAGCAATCGTACTCATCATTAAGCATAGTATAGGGTTTAAACGAGTGTTGATCCTCAAGGAATAAGTATGCATTAATCACTTTTCTTTCATTGTTTAACCGACTCAATAAAGAAATATATACATGTCAAGGATGGTGAATTATGTAACCTAAACCATTGTGTTGACAAACATAATCTTACAGTATTCAATCATTATCATAATTAATCATTCTCTTGGCATCATGAAGGATTAATGTAGATTTACTTCTTTTCTAATCCATGAAATCACTATTTTCTAGACAAATTAGCATCACATATCCTGTCTCAATTAATCCATCTAAAAGATGCATTAAACACTCTCCTTGATTAAATTTTCATATCCCAGCAAATTTAAAATATGAAATCAACCAATGAATCTATATTCTGGCAGACATTAATTAACTTTTAATTACTTTGTTCTTAGCAATTAATCCTTTTTTCCAAGCAAGTTAAGAGATAACAAATATGAAGTTATTGAATCGAAACCACCATCAACCCCTTTGTCCAAGCAAGTTAACGGAAAGAAACAACCAATTAATCTCGTAATAAGCACAAGTAATTGAATACCAAGAATAATAATCAATTAATAAAAAAAGATCAAAATAACTATAAAATCATGAATACCTAAAACAATGTCAAATTACAATAAAATAATTAATATATCATTGTTCAAGAAAAAGAAAACAAAGTAAAAGAAAGTACTTATAGACAAGCCTTCTTCTTCTTCCTTTGTAGACCTTCTTGCACAACCCTCATTGATTTGGTAGAATTCCTTCTTAATTTGAGTGATTTTCTGGTATAATCTGTGAATTCTCTCTTTTCTCTTGTATTTTCCTTCTATTTATAGGCTTAGAAAGTGCTTAAATTCGTTGGTGTAGGGTTTTTGGCCGATTAAAAGTAGAAAAATACTAAAACTCTGTAAATTGCCAAAAAACGCGTACAAAAATTGAGGCACCGCCTTAACATCAGGGCACAGCCGGCGCCACCTCTAGCCTCACAGCCGACGTCGATTGTGTTCTGTTTCTCTAATTGTTCGTCGATTTTTTTCTTTAATTTTCACGCAACCCTTCCAGAATGTAGTTGTTGCTGCCTCTAACCTCCTAGTCAACGCCAATTTGGTTCTATTTAGCTCGTTTCACTTGCTTTTTTGTCATCTTGAAGTGCATGCCAGCGGCACGTGGGCGGCGTCCCCTGTCCTGGCCGACGCCGCCTCTGGTCTGTTTTGCAACATTTTTGTCTTATTTTACCCCTAAAATTTGAAATAATGTATAAAATACCTTTCCAAGGGTAAAATCTCAAATATGAAAGAATATGATTAGTTATTGAATAAAATGTATCACAAAATAGCCTCGAATAACTAAGAAAAATATGACTAATTTAGACCCTATCAGAAGCTTTGCTAGAACTAAAAGAGAAAGGAAATTTTAATGATGAAAATGGTAATGGATCTAAGAAACTTCAAGAAACATTACCATTATTGGAGTATACTTTTATCATTATTATACTTAACAAAAGGCATTCTCATTATTATGTTTTATCTTTATCTGTGTAACAAAATCATACATAATAATGTCCATAGGATTGTTATGCCGCTATTATTAAAGTATCCCTAGTTAAGTATTATTACATATTGGGACAATAATAATGTGTTAAGACCAATTGAAAGTGTCATGGATACATGATATCAAATCAATACATGGGTACATGATTAGAGAATCAATGTGCTAGACTGACTTGTTATAAGTATACTACATAGATTGTCATATGAATGTCATAAGTAATTTTCATAGTGATCATGGTATATGCGATCCTTTGACTTAAGATCACATAATATTTCCTACATAGCGAGTGATATACTTTGATGGTGTAAAATGCTGTTTGTAACAAGATAGGAAATGTTGGTACTAATTAGGTATATTACAGACTATAAGAAAGGATGCGTGTGATTAAAATATGATTTATCCCTTATATATAATAGGAGTGATACCTTGAGCTACTTAATTGGGCAGACTAATCTATATGGCCATGAAAACTGAATCGATACGAGGATATTGATGTCATTTTAACTAGACCACTCATGAATCAAGAAATATACATAGATTGAACAATGCAAATATGACACATTCCATAACTTGTGTTCAATCTAAATTTCAAGGAGAAAGAGATCAATTACTTGATCATTATAGGGATTATGTCGAATCACCATTTGCTTGTAATTTGAGAATAATGATGTATTGTTAGATACTACTCATTATTTGTGACAAAAAGTTGTCACGATTAACATTACAAATACCTACTAGGTCACACTCTAAGATCAATTAGGATTGGACTTCCAAGAATGTTTTCGGCTTGGTCTAGGTGTTTTAATGAATTGTGCAAAATTAGTTGGGGTCGTCCAATTAATTAAATTTGATTCAAAACCAAATTGGGATGAGCAAAAGAGATATTTCCAAGTTAGAGTAGGATTCTAATTCAGTTGAAATCCTAATTCAGAAACAAAATCTAAATTTAATTTGAGATCTAATTTCAAATCACATAATATCTAAGATTTAGTCCAAGATAAAAGGGATAGGCCCTCAAAAGTAAAAATATTAAAATCCGTCCTATTTTTTTTTAGGAATTTTATCTTTCTCTTTTAGTTCAGAAAGCTAACATAGACCAAAAAACAAAACTCTCTTTTTACGCAAGAAATCGCAAAGTTCAACTAGCACATAATTTAAGGTATCTAAATTGATTAGAATGGATACCATAGAGGCAGGGTTCATGAGGTCCTACTTGTGATTTTACCTAAAGGCTTAACCAGAATTATCGACAAAATATAACCCAAAAAGATACAATCTTTAACCAAATTGATTGATCTCAACGCATTAGGATCCTTGATAGAGGCATTTCCATTTTATTTTCACTGCTATTTTGTATATTTGGATCTAATTTTCCTCTAACAGTGCTCCTCCCACTTGCACTGAGACCATTACTATCTAATGATTAGTCCCTAGGGCATACATCAATATCTTCTCACTAATATTAAGATCAACATTTTATGTATCTAATATCTAGTGAGTTAATATAACTATCATGCTTCCATTGCATCGGAGGCTTCGTCAGTGGGTCGCAATAGTATCATATGTTGGTATTTTGTGTAACTTTACATCTTCTCTGTCAATGATCTCGCGAATGAGATAGAAACACTAAAGTATATGTTTGCATCGTTGGCTAGATCTGGGTTCCTTAACTTGTACAATGGCTCTATTGTTGTCATAATAGATCTCTACTGAATTCACAATGTTAGGAATTACTCCAAATTTTGTAATGAACTTCTTGATCTATGCTACCTTTTTTGTTGCTTCACTACCAATAATATACTTGGCATAAGTTGTAGAATCAGTTACTGTTGCTTGTTTTAAAGTTTTCCAACTCATAAAATTTCCGTTTAGGTAAAACATAAAGCCAAACTATGATAAAAAATCATCTTTTTTGGTCTGGAAGCTTGCATCAATATTACATCTTACAATGAGCTATTACTCACCTCTAAATAACAACAATGGATCTTTGGTCTTTTGCAAGTACTTGAAAATATTCTTAACAGCAATCTAGTGATGTTCACCAAGATTAGACTGGTACTTGCTCATCATGCTTAAGGCACACGAGACATCAGAGCAAGTATATAGCATGGTATATATGATAGATCTAATTATAGATGTATATGTAATCTTATTCATGTGTTCTATTTTTATTGTCATAGGATACTGGTTCTCAGAGAGTATAGTTCCATGTGCTATAGCTGTGAATCTTTTCTTGGACTCATGTATGCTAAACTATTTTAGCACATTATCTATATATTCTCTAACTTAGGCCAAGTAATCTTTTTGATCTATCTTTATAGATCTTGACCCCTAATATATAGGTGGCTTCACCCAGGTCTTTCATAGAGAGTATCCCAACTAAGTCTTTACAAATTGTAATGTTGGGATGTTGTTTCCCATTAAGAGTTTATATACATACAAAATCAGGAAGATAATTACTCTCTTACTGACCTTCTTGTAAATACAAGGTTCATCTTCTTTTCTAGCAAATCTAAATTCTTGGATTGCCTCATTAAAATGAAGATTCCAACTGCTAGAAGCTTGTTTTGGTCTATAAATAGACCATTGTAGCTTGCATATTTTTTCAATAGTTCCTAGAATAATAACATTTGGGATGTGTCATGTATACATTCTCATGAAGATGTCCATTTAAGAATGCAGTTTTGACATCCATCTACCAGGTTTTATAATCATAAAATGCAACTATAGCAAGTAAGATTCGAATGGATTTGAACATAACTACTAACAAATTTTTTTTGTCATGATCTATACTATGAATTTGTTAGAAATATTTAGCAACCAATCGTGCTTTATAGGTATGTACATTACCATCCATGTCTGTTTTCTTCTTGAAACCCTATTTACACCTTATAAGTTTTACCCTTTTGGGTGGGTTACCTAAGGTCTAAACCTAGTCGACATATATGGATTTCATTTCATATCTCATGGTTTCAAACTATTTTTAAGAATTTGAACCTGATACTGCTTCTTGATAGGTTGTGGGCTCATCTTTATCCATGAGCAAAATATCACTTTGCTGGGTAATAAGAAATCCATATCTCTCCGGTGCATGATGATTCCTATCAGACCTTTGTAGTGGTTGTGTTTCTTGAATAGGTTCTTGTTCCACAATGTTTTGTGGAACTTATTTTAGTTCCATTTGATGTCCAGTGCTATTGTGAGAGTTTAGAACTTCATTAAATTCTATTTCTCTCCCACTAGTCTTTCTAGAAATAATTTTTTTTTCTAAAAAAACTCCCGTTCATGTAACAAACAATTTGTTCTCATTTGGGTTTTAAAAGTAGTATCTTTTTATTTGTTAGGACACCTAACAATGAAGTATTTATCATATTGGGGTCTAAATTTTTCATAAGCTTGGCATTTTACATACGCATCACAACCTAAATCTTCATAAAGGACAGACTGTGACACTTCCTAATCTATATTTCATATGGTATTCTTTCAATTGATTTTGATGGAACATGGTTCAGTATGAAGGCAGTTGTTTCCAGTGCATATACCCAAAAAGAGTTAGGAAAGCTTGCATGAGTTATCATTGATTGAACTATATCTAATAATGTCTAATTCTCTTTTTAAAGACACCATTCTATTGTGATGTATAAGGATAAGTGAGTTGGAAATCTCTCTTTTATTCTCCTAATCCGATTCTAAACTGAATTTTATTTATTGGATGCCCCAAACTAATTTGGCTCACCAGTCACTTCGAAGTCCAATCCAAATTGATCTTAGATTGCGACCCAATAGGTACTTGTAATATTAGTTATAACAACTTTTTGTCACAATAATAAGCGGTGTCTAGAAATACATCATTATTCCAAATACAAGCAAATGGTGATTTGATATAGTTACTATAATTCAGTTGGGGGGGGGGTAGTATCCCCAGTGCATGGTCAGAGGCAGAGCCCCTTATGGCCCTTTTCCCTATATAGATTTTGAAAATAGATTTTTTTTTTAAAAAAGGTTTAGAAATCATCAGGGAAAACTAATTGCCCATACATTGAAAAAAGGTTTTGAAACAATTTTCAAAACATGGAATTCTGAAACAATTTCAGAATTCCTCCAGAAAAGTTCAACTTTTTATGGTTCCATAAGTCTTGAACAATACCAAATTGTAAAATATTTTAAAGATTTTATCAAGTAAATGCACTAAAAGTAATGAACATATGATTATATAAAAACATGTAATTTGAATAAGCATGTCAACATATGATATCATGTAAAATACATAATATATGATCAATTAGAAATGTAGGGCACAAAAAACACACAGTACCTTTTAGGACTCGTCAGTGGCTTTGATATGCTATTAGAAGAAAGTAAGATCCAAACACATAGACTAGTAGTAAAAATAAAATGGATCTACCTCTACCAACGATCCTAATAAGTTGAGGTCAATCGATTTGGTTAAAAATTGCACCGTTTTTCTGTTGTATTTTACTAATCATTCTGGTTGAGCCTTTGAGTTGAATCATAAGTAGGATCTCATGAACCCTGCCTCTATAACATCCACTCTGAACAATTTAGATACCTCGAATTGTAGTACTAGCTGAACTTCAAGGCTTTTTACATAGAAAGAGAGTTTTATTTTTCGGTCTAGGTTATCTTTCTAAACTAAAAGAGAGAGATAAAATTATTCAAAAAAAATTAGGATGGATCTTAATATCTTTTAAAGACTTCTGAAGACCTATCCCTTATATCTCAAACTAAATCCTAGATATTATGTGATTTGAAATCAAATTTGGTGATTGGGGCTAAAATCACCCTTATTTTCCTAGTTATTTGAAGTTGTTTTAATATACTTTTGTTATGATAACTAGGCATATTTCTTTCTATTTGATATTTTACTTGTAGAAAGTATTTTTGACAAATTTGTGCAGATTTAAGTTGATTTCAAGCAAAATTGTGAAATTTCCAAAGTAGGCCTGGCACCAGGCCCAGCTAAGGGTCCAAGCGCCAGGTCCATTCTAGTTAAACAGTAAAAACAGAGAAGAACAGAATAGACCTGGCACCAAGTAGGCCAAATGGATCCGGTGCCAGGTCAACTTTACCCAGAGGCGGTTGTGTGCGAATTTGGTATTTTTCAAAGGATTTTGGTATTTTCTAAATTCTATTCGGACTAGACTTCTCAAGAAATGAATTTTGGTATCAAGAAGGCTTATAAATACAAGAAAAACACAAGAGAAATGTGTGATTTGAAGGATCTAAGCTAGCTACCCAATCACCACTCAAAGGAGCATTGTTCAAATGAGGTCTTTGAGAGAAGAAGAATGGATTGTCTATGAGTTTTATCTTTTATCCTTTGTTTACTTTTCTAGAACAATGACGTTCTTAATATTTTGATTGTAATTAGATATTATTTTAGAAATTATAATTTTGAGTTAATTGGAATTTTTGATCAATCTATTGTTATCTTTGGTGTTTGATTACTTGTTATCATTGGTTATTGATGCGAATTCTTCAAATTGACTTGGAAAAACGATGTTAGGAGTTTCATTGCATTGATTTTGTATTTGTTAAATATTAGTGGACTTAAAAGATAAAGTTAAGATTATAGGACTAAATAATCAAATATTAGTTGATTTCACCTCGAACAAAGGGTCGTTAGCTAATTTTATAGTTAGGAGGAATTGTGTTTAATGCATGTTTTGGTTATGTTGGCTTGATTGACAAATTTATTAATTTAATCAAAATATAGTGATTCTATGGATTGACAAAAGAAGTGAAATTTATCTAAGTAGATTCATGACTTGGGAAACGATTGAATTTTACTTTATATTCCTTCATGATGCAAGATTACAATTGATTGTGATAAATACTAAGTGATTTAATATTGCATTTTCAAGATAATTGTCTAGTTACATGAAATTGCATTCTTGAGTTATATTTATTTTTATCTTTATTTATTTTCCTTTTTAGTCTCTTCTTATTTTATTTGGTAAACAATAAAAATTTGGGTAAAGTAAGGTGAGAACCTAAGTTTTCGTGGATTCAAAATTTGCTATTCCCTATACTATACGATGGGTATACTTACCCGTATGTGTAGTTTTAGTGGTTGGCATTTTAATTAAAGCTTGATTAATTGTGTAATTTGTTGGTAATATTTTCTACACTAAAAAATACACATCAAGTTTTTGGTGCCGTTGCCGGGGATAGGTACTATCAGAAACACTCGAATCTTATTGATTTAGCTTTTGTTTTATTTGTATATACGACTAACTTTTATGTGTAGGTAGTTTGTGAATATTTTTAATTTGTGTATTTTTCTTTTCTTTATTTTTGTTTGTTGTTATTTTTTTTTTCGATTTGATTTTTATTTTACTTTGAGTGCAAGATTCAAAACATCATCATGGACCATTATTCATGGGCACAATGTCAGAGGAGCTATAATGATGATACGTTGGCAAATTTACAAGCTCGAATTGATTCTTTTTGTGAGACGTTACTTAAAGCCTCAATACATTCTTTTGTTGCCAATACAAATTTATCTGTTAAGTGGCATGAAGAAGCATCCTAATGAATGAACCATCAAAGAATACAAGTAGCCAAGTTGGTTGAGGATGCCATAAAGGTTCATATACTTGCACAAGAGGACCCCCAAAGAGATAAGAGATGATATAAGGAACAATTTCCCAATGTGAAAAAGGAAGTATTCGATTTCCCTCTTTGTGCTAATAATTCTAATCCTTGTTTATCCCATGATTTCTTAGGTTCCTCTCCATCCTTGGAGGGTAATGGTCCAAATGATGATGGATGGAATTTAACATGTCTCAAGGAGTTGGATTTATCCATGGTGTATCATACGAAACCCTTGGAGGATGTACACAACTCATACCCTTCATCCCTATTTTAGGGAGGTAACTTGGTATTTGTAGATTGGTACAAAGTAAGAATTTCTTAATCCCATATTTAAGAACTCAACTGCTAAGTTTTAAGGGGAATTTTTATTGTAACAAATCTTTTGAAAGGTTAAATAGTGATTTCACGTTTGATACCTTTTTTAGAGACCATGTGTTGGCAAAAATATTTGTGTGTCTAAAGGAATGTTAGAGAATAAGGTTCATGTGTTTTGTTTTACTAAGAAAAATTGTTTTCAGGAACATGACATTTTTCAAAAACCTCAATTCTTTCTACATTAATCTTGCCTATTTTCTACTTTGAGCTTACAGTTCTTTAACAAGGGTTTGATGAGGAAGCATGATGAGTGGAAAGAGTATATTTTTTTTTATGTGTTTTGGGTTGTTTTGATTTTGGGTTTCTTTAGGTCTTTCGGTCGTTATTTTGTTTTATCACGTTCCATTTTTAGTGGTTAAGTGTTTTATTATTCCCTCAAATAAGGAAAATATTTTCCATCTTAAGTGTGGGGGAATGCGTCTTATCTTTATTTACTTCCTTAGGATTTTTTTTAGTATTTTGCTTTAGTGTGTTTTCTTTTAATTTGGTGTGATTTATTTTGCTATTACTTTTTGTGTGATTTTTATTTTCTTTTGTAGCTTGGAAAAAAGTCTTCTTGAATAAGCCCTTCTCTCTATTCTAAGTTTTAAAATTTATTGGAGCATTATTCCACTTGGGGAGTATTGCTTAACTCTATCCCTCCTTTATAATTTTTTTAGTCCCTTTGGAGTGATTTCTTGCATTAATTTTTTGCTAATGAGGACATTGTCCAGTTTAAGTGTGGGAGAGTGGTTTAGTAATATCATTTGTCCAAGTTTTTATCAATTATCTTGGTGTTTTCTTGGTATCAAAGAATTTTGGTTTGAAAATTTGCAAATTTGGAGATTTGGAGTTAAACTGAGTTTATGTGTCTATAATGGAGTTGTGATTTTCTTTTTAACCTTGGATATGGATTTATCATTCATTATGGTTAGATTTTTATTTAAAAATTAAACTTGTATATTAAGTTGGATTTTGCTAAGTCTTGAGAATTTAAGTTAACTACGGTTATATTTGGTAATTAAGTTTTGTTTTATTCCTTAAGTTTAAATGTGGATGACATGATGAAATATGGAAACAGTTGTTGACTAATTCTTGTATTATGGATTTAAATTTTGCTTGACACTGAGTTGTGAATAAGGAATGTGAGAAAAAAAATTTGAGTGAAAAGAAAGAATGTGAGTTGAAAAAATTTTAGTTTCATTTGTTGAAAAGAAAAGAAAGAGACCTTTTGCTGAAAAGTGGGCCAATACGGTGAGTGGAAGAGAAGAAATAAAGAAACATTACACTCTTTTAAGGCTATCCCAAGGCAAGAAGGTAAGGAAAGAAATAAGAAAGAAAAAGAAAATTGCTGAAAAAAATGATGATTACTATAAGGGGGCCAATACGGTGTGTGAAGAGAAATCTATACACTTGAGGCTATCATTCCATAAGCCATTGAAAAAAAAGAGAGTTGAGTGTTTTCCTTATTTCATTAACTTGAGTTGTGTAAATTTGAGTTTATAATGTTTGAATTAGTTAAATGGCATGACTTGTATGATTTATGTTATCTATGTTTTTGCATAAAGAGTAGGATGATTTTCTTGTACTAGATATAAGCTTGTTTAACTTAATTTTGATGGCATTGGAATTGTTTTGATATAATACATGAGTTTACAAGGTTTTGAAAAAGGTTGAATGAATGACAAGTTTATATTTAAGGTTGGAAGAAGGTTATATCTTCATAATGAAGGAATTTTCTAAGGAAGAATTTGCTAAATTATTTTATCTTGTTGTAAGTGCTTAGTGTTTTAAATCTTATTTGCTTGAGGACAAGCAAATGTTCAAGTGTGGGGATATGTGATAAGGGCTAAAATCACCATTATTTTTCTAGTTATTTTTCTAGATACTTTTGTTATGATAACTAGGAATATTCCTTTCTATTTTACATTTTGCGTGTAGAAAGTATTTTTGACAAATTTGTGCAGATTTAAGTTGATTTCAAGTAAAATTGTAAAAATTCCAAAACAGACCTGGTGCCAGACCTAGCCCAGGGACCAGGTGCGGGGTCCATTCTGGTTAAACAACAAAAATAGAGAAGAATAGAACAGACTTGGAGTCAAGTGGACCGACTAGACCCGGCGCCAAGTCCACTCTACCTAAAGGCCGTTGTGCGTGAATTTAGTATTTTTCAAAGGATTTTGGTATTTTCTAAATTCTACTCGGACTAGACTTCTCAAGCAACGAATTTTGATATCAAGAAGGCCTATAAATACAAGAAAAACACAAGAGAAATGTGTGATTTGAAGGATCTAAGCTAGCTACTCAATCACCACTCAGGGGAGCATTATTCAAAGAAGGTTTTCAAGAGAAGAAGAAGGGCTAGTCTATGAGTTTTATCTTTTATCCTTTGTTTACTTTTATAGAACAATTATGTGCTTAATGTTTTGATTGTAATTGGATATTTTTTTAGAGATTATAATTTTGAGTTAATTGAAATTTTTAATCAATCTATTGTTATCTTTGGTGTTTGATTACTTGTTATCATTGGTTATTGATGCAAGTTCTTGACTTGGAAAAATGATATTAGGAGTTTTATTACATCGATTTCGTATTTGTTAAATATTAATGAACTTGAACAACGAAGTTAAGATTACAGGACTAAGTAATCAAATATCAGTAGATTTCACTTCGAATAAAGGGTCATTAGCTAATTTGATGGTTAGGAGGAATTGTATTTAATGCATGTTTTGGTTATGTTGGCTTGATTGGCAAATCTGTTAATTTAATCAAAATATAGTGATTCCATAGATTGATAAAAGAAGTGAAATTTATCTAAGTGGATTCATAACTTGGGAAATGATTGAATTTTACTTTATATTCCTTCATGATGCCAAGATTACAATTGATTGTGATGAATGCTAAGTGATTTAATATTGTGTTTTCAAGATAATTGTCTAGTTAAATGAAATTGTATCCTTGAGTTATATCTATTTTTATCTTTATTTTTTTAGTCTCGTATTATTTTATTAGCTAAACAATAAAGATTTGGGTAAAGTATGGTGGGAGCGTAAGTTCTCGTGGATTCGATACTTGTTATTTCCTAAAATATATGGTGAGTATACTTGCCCGTATGTGTGGTTTTAGTGGTTGACATTTTAATTAAAGCTTGATTGATTGTGTAATTTGTTAGTAGTATTTTTTGCACTAAAAAACACGCATAATTTGGATTCAATTATGAATCAGGATTTTAGCCGAATTGGAATCCTGCTCTAACTTGGAAATCTCTCTTTTATTCATCCTAGTTCGATTTTAAATCAAATTTAGTACATTGGATGGCCTAATCTAATTTGGCTCAATTAATTAGCACCTAGATCAATCCGAAAACATTCTTTGAAATTGATCTTAAAGTGCAATTCAATAGGTACTTGTAATATTGGTCATGACAACTTTTTATCACGAATAATGAGCTGTGTCTATCAATACATCCTTATTCTTAAATCACAAGAAAGCCACAATTCCGTTAATTTTTAAGGGTACTTCGATAATTTCATATTTTAATAGTAAAATATATTATTATTTTATTTTTATTCATTTTAAATTTTTTTATCTTAATCTTTTTATTTTTCTTTCTTTTCTTCTTCATCTTCCTTGCTGTCGTTGCAACTCCAAATAGCAGCATACATCACTTTTGCTTTATGTGGGTTTCTCTCAGTTACTTTTACTTTTCAAAACCTCTCTTTCCTCTTCTTTTACTTAGTACAACAAAACAATCTTACTTTTAATTTCTCAATCCAATGCTCTTTCTTTAAATTTGAATCACATTTGGGATTCTGCAAGCAAACAAGGAATCTAGTAACATGAAGAATAATATGAGCCTAAAACGCAAAGATTAAACAAATTTGTGTTAGTTATTGAACAGATCTCTTCTTAATTTTGCATATATTCAAACACCAAAAGGTAAAAAGATTGATTGGGTTAAGATTCTCTTACCAAGAACAAGAAGATGATGGAGAGACAAAGTAGATCTGAAGAAGGGGGTTAAACTTGGGGACTAGGACTTTTACATTTTGTTGACTTTAGGGTTTATTTCAAACAAAGGGCCTTCTACATTAGCAATTTCCTCAACTTCTTCTAAGTCCTTAGCACAAACAGATCCACAAGATAGAGCCATCAATAGTATAGCCACTTGCTCTTCCTCTCTTAATTTGCCCAACAACTTTCCTGATCTTCGAAGCAACATTTCATCTCCCAAAGCCATCAATTTCATCCTCTGTGACTATGCCACTTTACTGCTACTACTACTCTTGCCGCTGCTACTACTGCTGCTTTTTCTTTTAGAAACAAATATTGATTAACAACAAATGGATTAGAATATGCGATGGTTGATTTACCTTGGGCCTAGCTGTACCTCCTCTCCAGAGAGGAGTTCTTGTTGTGTGACAGTCACTGCAACTCTTTATCTATTTTGAGGAAGAAGGGCTGCTAACTTTCGTACTCTTGGCCTCTGATCTCTGCATAGAAAGAACACACAAAGATTAGATCAACTATCACAAGTAGGATTTGATGATTAAAATCAGTGTAAAAAGGGCCTAATAGATCATGATGATCACTTAACCACTCACCTTTTCTTCTTTCAGATCCATCATCACAATTAACACTTCCTAAAAGCTAGAACCAAAAAAAGAAACTCTCAAAGACTTGCTGGAATGTTAATCATTTAGTTGGAGGGAAACATTCTACAAATGCCTAAACAAATAAAATCCATCAAACAATGGAAGTGGCCAAAGTGGGTAAAGGAAAAAGCAGTTTTGAAAAGCAAAAGTAACTGAGAGAAACCCACGTAAATCAAAATTGATGTATGATACTGTTTGAAGTTGTAGTGGCAGAAAGGAAGAGGAAGAAGAAAAGAAAGAAAAAGAAACAAAATTAAGATAAAGTAAAATTTAAAAATAAATTAAAAATAGAATAATAATAATATATGTTAATATTAAAATATGGAATTATCAAAATACCCTTAAAAATTAACGGAATTGTGAGTCAACTGATGGAATGGCAAGATTTGGACAATTAAAGAGCTCGAGGAATTTTTTTATGCTTTTTTTTAGTTGGAGGGCAAAACTTAGATTTCGAAATAGTTCGAGGGTCACTAAGATAATTTGCCCTTTTGAAAATACCCTAATCCCTTGAAAATCCATTGGTAATCTAATATTTTCTTTTAAAAATGGTTATTAGACATAACCACTATAATAATCGAGTAATTGATCTCTTTGTCCTTAATATCTAGATTGGACACAAGTCTTGGAACGCATCATACTTGCATTGTTTAATTTATGTATATTTCTTGATTCTGGAGTAGACTAACAAAAATAATATCAATATTCCCATATCGATTTATTTAGTCATGACTATATAAATTAGTCTCACTCAATCAAGTGGTCCAAGATATCACTCCTGTTATATAGGAGGGACAAATTCTATATTGATCACACTCATCCTTTCCCAAAGTCTGTAACATACCTAATTAGTACTTTCAACCAAGACATGACTTGAAAGAAAAGCCACATTTTGAATCTCTATGCAAGTTGATGAAGAAGAAATATTATACTATTTATGATGTGCAAAACAATGAAAGTGGAAGTGGTTTTGCTTGGGATGATGAAAAATATTGTGTAATGGCAACTATTGACATATAGGATGATTCTTTGAAGGTATATTCTAAATTTTGTTCTTTTTCTACTATATATGTATGTTTTTTCACATAGGAGACTTATATTTATTCATGTTCTGTGGATTTATAGAGTCATGTAGATAGTTCTTTTATGAGAAACAAATATTTCATTTACTATGATCAACTAGCTATTATTTGGGGGAATTGATAGATCTATTAGAAAGGAAGTTGAAGCACCGGGAGATATACTTGAAAAATTAGATATTAAAAAATCTAGATGAAAATGACATAGAGATTCTAATAAAGAGAATTTCAACCTTACAAATAATAGAAGTTCAAGTACTACTCAAACTTAAGTAGGAGATTAAGAAAATTCTAAAAAAGCAAAGAAAAAGAAAAGCATCAATAGGTTCATTGTTGAAGTACATGACAGACATGCTTACCAGTCACTTCAAAGAAAATGCATATCAATTGTCCAAAATGGAAAAAACTATTGCAGCTCTTGATCAACAAAAACTTAAGAATAGACACATGCTTATTGTAGCTCTTGGCCAACAAAAAATTAAGAATAGACCCAAGTTTAATGATGAATTTTGAAAATTGAAGGCTTCGCAGTTTTGAAACGACACAAAGTTGGAATGATACTTGTTAAAGATAAAGATTTGGTAGACTTTTGTTGTTGTTGTTGAAGACTTTGAAAAAGAGCAATTTCTTAGAGAACTTCCTAAGTAGGAATTAATTCTCTGTTTTTTCCTCTAAGTAAGTTGGAGTTTTTTTCCTTTTAAATTTTTTGTTAAATATTAATATGCAATTGTTGTACAAGTCATATTACAGGGATTTTATTTTATTTTATATGGATTCAATTATTTTGAGGTTGTTAATTTTTCTGCAATCTTTTCTACATTTAGTTCTTTTTATATTACATAATATTATTTTTTAATGATAAACATAAATATACTTGGTTGGAAATAAGCATTGATAAGTTATATCAAATATGCTAGTGAAATATACAAAGATTGGAGGTCATAGTTGAAAGATATTAAAAAATATTTTTGATGAAATAAAGATATATTAATTCAATGTTAAATGTGCAGACTAATTGGTTGTTCACAATTTGGTAAATTGATGAATCATGAGGTCCAGGGTAGATAAAGTTAGTTGTTCACAATTTGGTAAATTGATGAAGTATGAATACAAGGGCAATGATTATTCTCTGCTTCTATAGGTTGGAGATACTGAAGGTGTTGCCCCTTTAGCAAAATAGTTGCGAAGGTCCTCATTTGATGCTTTGCAGGATGTGGTGAACGATGGAGAACTCGCCTTATATGGTTTCAATCCAAACAGTGCTCCTTTCACACGTGTTAATAATCATTAATGGAATGTTTCTCTTCTAAATTATATATTTATTTATCATGAAGTAATTGAATAATCAAGTGTGACATCCTAGCAAGAAAACAACCAGGTCCACTGAACATTTGTTTGGTTCAGAGTTTTGATAATCTGACATTGAGAGGTTTGATGGGAGTCATTGGTCTGATCACATGGCTAGTCTTTTGAGAGTTAGAGGATTAGCCAAAATTGTCGAGTAGATATCATATTGTGAAGCAATCTAACAACCAAAAATATCTATTTTTTATTTATTCTATGCAGATAAATAAAAGAATAAAGAGTTTTATTATTATTATTATTATTTGCTACAATTTTGCATTTTTCGATTTCAATTTGCATATTTGGTATTAGAGCTAAGTTTCTGCTTAGTTATGTTATTTATTTATGAACTAAAGAGATTATTATCTTTTTAAAGAAGATTTATTTTTTTATACCACATCCAGAGGGAATTTCTTGATCCCTACTATATTAATTACCATAAACTTAGTCACTGTATCTTTTCCTAAGAATTTGAAGTCTTAGATATCTTGAAATAGTAAATTCTTAGTTTTTTTATTCTTATTAAATTTTAGATATTCCTCTAAGTTATTTTATAACCCAATATTATCTTAAGAAATCATAATTCTCTAAAGTAGTAGCAAGAGCTATTTATACATTAGCAAACCTAGAGTTGTTTGGATTAGCTTGTATTAGCCAAGAGCGGACATGTAATATGCTAGACTTAGGGGTGTTCCAATAGTTATTGAAAATTATGATTTATTAAGATAATCATTGTGTGAAGAGAAATTTAGATGATATATTCTAAGATTTAACAAGAATGAATATCAAAGGTTACAACTACTTCAAGTGATATAGAAAAACAATTACCGAATTGAAGTATACTAATAGAAAATTTTTAAAAAATTTATAAAACATGTAACTTTAAATTTATGCAAGATTATATTATTAAAATTTGTGATCAACTATATCTATTAATTAATCTTTTAGGTTATTTAATGTACTTACAAAAGAAGCAATTGAAATACACAATACAAAAGTATAGATATTTATATATCAACTTAGTACAAGTAGTAATAAAACCATTTTATATACCAAGTTTAGATGCACCTATTTGCTTTTTTTTAAGGATACTAGATATAAAAAATTTGATAATTCTATTTTAAGCCTTATTACAGTCTAGTTTCGTTAATGGACCTATATATTTTAACTGCTATCCAAATTTTTTTATAGATATCAAGATCCACATGCATTAAAGATGATAGAAATTATCTATCACAAGAAGATCAAGCCTAAAAAGGGGTACAGAAAACTCTACAGCAATTCAAGGGGCCTTGGACAAGTTCATGAACAAAAAGGTTATAAGAGAACTTAAAAGTTTACATGCAAAGGACCTTGAAGTTTGAAAACCCTCGAGTGGCTAAGAAAGGCAAAAAAGAGCTCAATTTGATCAATATACAAGAAAAAGGCTAAGAAGAGGTTGAAATGCAAGTTTCGGAAGCTCAAAGTAGTATCATCACATAATGTGCATGACATGATGCATGGCCTTGTGCATCATGCCGTGTACAATCATGCATTAATCTATGCAAAATTATAAAAAATGTAGCACTCAATGCACAACATGATGTATAGCCGTGCATCATGACATGCCAAGTGGAATTTGGCAAATAGAAGCCAGGCATGACTGTGTAATGTGTAGGCACAAAAAATTTCAGTTTTTAGGTCTTATTTTGTAATTATTTCAAGTCCACATTATATAATTGATTAAACAACATCAAGATGTATTTTAAAGGGTTAAATATCCCTAAACCATAAGGACTAGTCTTGCAATTATCATAGGGTTTGTTTTGTATAAATCCTTTCTTTGAAGGAGAGAAGTTAAAGCTTTTGAATTATTGAATTGAATGAATATTTTGTAGAATCTTTAAACTATTTTTTTTTCTCCAACTATCAAGACCACTCAAAGAAGGGCTTACTAATATATTTGAAAGATATTTTAAATCCAAAGGATAATTAATTCCGACACTCATATAAGGGGCTCTATTTTCTTTGTTAATCTTAGTTCATTATAGAATATAGCTTAGGTGCCTTCTACTCCTATACTTAGGATTCAATTTTGATAGAAATCTGCCCAAATATCATGTAATATCCAAAGATGGGGGATGGAAGAACAAGACATCTTACAAGGTCCCTTGGGAGGCATCAAGGTATAAAGGATTTGAAGGTAGGATTTAAACAAGAAAAGCTCCCAAATGAAGGAATATGAGAATCATGAAGAAATGGGTGTCAAAGGAAGGATCAAATGTAGCTAATTTCTCTTAGCAAATCACATGGAAGACCAAGGAAATTTGAGAAGAGGAGCACATAGTTGAAAACAACTGCTTGCTAATGAATAGGCATCAAGCAACCCACCCAAGCCAGCCAAGCAGCATTGCCTAATTTTTAGAATAAGCAGGCTGAGATGGTACTGAACAAATAGCCCCGCCCAGGCCAGCTTGAGTGGCACCACCTAATGTTAGACAATATGCCCTATTTTTGCCAATTTTGAAATTGCTCCAGAATTTTGTTAGCTTTTGAGGTCCCCAAACTTATTTTAAGGCCTCTTTTTTTTTTTTTTTTTTTTTTATTAGTGCTAGGGCTTGTTGTGTATAAATATTCCTTAACACTTGACAACATATTACACATTGCATTTTGAATATACAAACTTTGATAGGCTTGAATACTTGAGAGATGTTCCTCCTTGTCCTAAATCCAAGACCTAGCTTAATTAGGGATTAGTCTACCTATTGTTGGTATTTGTAGATCACCAAAGGATAATCCAATTAGTTTCACTAGTTTGGGTCTTAGAATTCTTTGTTCTTTTAAGAATCTCACTAGAAGCAAGTTGGATGTCTAAACCTTCTTATTCTACTCATTCTCAATCTCTTGTTGGGTTGAAAGTATCTAGATGCTGATTTAGTAAGCTTATGCAATTGATTAAGGGTTCTAGATTGCTTAGTTCTAGGCATTCTATTCTTTGAATCAAGTTTTGTATGTTCTTCAATTCTCAAATATAAAATCCCTATTTTGAGACCTATTAGAGTGCCTAAAATTTATGTCTACTTGAGCCACGAAATTCGAGTATTTTTCACCTACACAAGCTCACGTCAAAATTTTCTTGTTGAAATTCATAATGTTAAGATATGTTGAAGAAGACCAATCCTACTAATATAGGGGTGTTATGTGCTTAATTCACCTAAGGGTTCTTGTGTTGTGAGATTAATGGGCATTTGGCACACTTGGGTCTTAGGCAATCGAATCTATTTGTTCCTCTAATTTTGCTACTTGCTTTTGTAGTTTGTTTTTTATTTTATGGGCTGTTTTATACTCTTATCAATTAGTATAAGGTGTTACGCTTTTCATTCTTATCAAAAGCTGGTTTCTGAATGAAGTGGCACAAGTTTTCATTAAAAACAATTGTAGAGAAAACTAGAAAATTTGGAGCTTCTTGTCAATCAAATTTTAAGGTCAAGAAAATTTAATTTCTATCCATCTTCTTGATGTATTATTGTTCATGTATGTTAGGCTAGTATTGTAGTGTGTCTGGGAAACTTTTTGGTAAGAAAACCTTAAAAAATAGTATAAAACCAAGGCAAAAAAAAAAAAAAAAAAAATCCTATTGTATGATTCTATCCAAAAATATATGACAATTGTTTGATATAATACCACAAGCTAATACATGCTCGTATATAACATCCATTGCTTATATCTAAGACTTTTTATAGTTTTTCTTACTTTATTACTTGTTTTTAATAGGTTATGGCATCCATAGTTTCTAATGCTTTTTTGCCTTTCTTGCTATCTTATACATCATCTTTGTTTCGTTGTGACACCTTATTACTTGAATTTCTTGTTGAGTTATCTCTCCTTTTATCACCTACCAAATGTTTAATAAATTGCTCTTAGGAACCCTTACTTTTTTTTATTCCTTGGGTTGTAGTTGACTTCTATTAGTTAAAATAATTCCTTTGAGTTAGGGAAGTAGATGAGGACTTGAAGAGGTTGAGAGTATTGAAAAAGAAAAAATCTCAAATTGAGAGCAAGCACATAACAGAGAAAACTGAGGAGAGATATCTTGTTTTTCTAATCATTTATTGCGAGTTATTCTCTCACTAAAGTCCCACATCATGACTCATGGAAGCTTTTTTAATGTGCATGACGCGTTCGAGTTCCTTTGTTAACATGTAATGAATTAAGGGAGGGATTTCCAACGAAGTATAGAGGTCATGAGAAGGGATATCGTTGATTTATAAATTAGTCAAGTGCAATCCTCTATGGTGGCTAAAAAGAGTGGGCATAACCCCAATGGAATGCCTAGTTTAGGAGGAAGGAATGAAATTCAAAGTTATCTGATGAATGTGTAGTAGTAAGGATATTAAATGTTTCAAGTGCTTGGACTATAAACACTTCTCCTATAAATGTTCTAGCAAGAAAGTGATGTACGCCGTCCTTCAAAAAAAATTCACATCTGGTTAGGAGGATTGTGGTAAAGGACAGGAGGTTGATGACAGGAATCTTTCCAAGGGTAAAATGCCAGTCAAAGAAGGGGGAGAAAGATTCAAACCACAACTTATAGCTCCTTGGGTGAAATCTATTTTCAAGAGGATCCTTAGGGTTTCTCAAACTTATAAATCCAATAAACCAAGAGCTACAAGATTTGTGAAGAAGTTGATGAGGAAAGAAGGGCCGACGGATGTACAAAAGGAACAACAATCATTGAGGATGACTAAGACAATACATTATTAAGGATTGAAAACCAAATGAGCATATATAGGAAGGCAATCTAAAGTAGCAACAAAGTGAACCAAATTTAACTATAAAATAACTTGGAAGATCAAAGAACCACATGGCCAAGTTTTGGAGAACAAAAGAGCCACACTTAGAAAGCCAAGCAAGGGAGCAACTAGGAAGGCCAATAGTGTCCACGGAACTACTTGGAGGACCAAAGAGAAGCAAAAGATAGCTTGGAAATCAAGTAAGAGCATGTGAGAAATGTTCCAAAATGCAAGCATGCACTATTCATCTAAAACAAAATTAGTGCCAGCTTAAGCACTAGAACTGGTGCTGGCTAGTTCACAGAACAGTAATATAAAGCCAAGCAGAACATAACTGGCACCAGTTTAAAGAGCTTAACTGGCACTGGTTCAATACTGAAAAGCTTCGAAGCTATTATTTTTTGATGTATTTTTGGGGTCATTTTATAATATTTAGAACTTAAATAAGCTTAGGTCTAACACTTGCGTATATACTACATTTCTCTCATTGTAAACATTGATTAGCCTATTGTATTTTGCGAGAAAAACAAGAACTCCTATAGAGTTTAGTGAGGTGATTTCTCTTGTGAGTTCTTCCCTTAATCTGGACTAAATCTCAGGGTCTAGTCATTTACCTTGATTCAAGTCTCTATCACTTCAAAGGATAATTCAACTAGTTTTATTTTAATTGGTCTTAGAAGATGTATTTCTAAGGTTTTTAAGAAAATTTTATTGGGTGCCTAAATCTTCCCATCCTTTATGTGCTTAATCTCTTATAGATTTTGTGTGTTATGACATTGATTTAGCAGCCTTATTTTATTAGATCTAGAGTTCTTGGTTGTTTGAATAATCTAGAGTTCTATCTCTTGAAAAAGTGTGTTTTTGCTTGTAATTTGAAAGCTAAATCTTTGGTTTAAATTTCGAAAAGATCCTGGTTTTCTTGTGAGCTTTTTATTAGCTTGTATAAAATTGGTATCAAAGTAAGGAGTAGTTTTGATTCTTATCAAGGCTAGATCTATAAGAAGGAAATTTCAAAAGTTTGAAGAACAAAGTGCAATCTCGGATCTAAGAAAAAGGCCACAAACGAGTATGATTTCTTTGTATTTTCTTGTAATTTTTATGAAAAATTTGTTCCTTGTTGTTGTGATGATCTTTGGGGATGAATTTGACATGAAAATATGTTGAAAATTAGCTTGGATAAAGTGAAACTGTGAGCTACCTTGCTGAAAAAATATTTCAGTTTTTGCAACTTTATTTGGAGTCATTTTTGAATGTTCAATACTTCCATTTTATGCCGTAGGTTTGATGTGAAATTGTTCCTACATGATCTATTAGAGTTTGGGAAATTATTTGATGTGAAAATTTGTGGATTTAGAGCTTAAACAAGGTTAAAATTTCATTGTGAAATTTGATTAACAAGTGGTGTTCTCAAGGTGTTTGATAAATGGTCTAAGAGATATATATACTATGCACACCATATGTTTGATGAAAATCCTATGAGATGACATGTTGTTTATATCTTAATTTCTGTCACTAGTATTGCTTGTATTTATTGGTAAAATTCATTATACATTGAACCGTTGCTTGTTGCTACCTAGTGATCACATTATAGTAATTTTTTTATTCAACTTGGTGCATGAACTAGACACCCTTGTTTAATTGTGGATTAGAGCTCACTTATCTTTGAAATCAAACTTGCACTTGTCTTGTTTCCTTAGTGCATACCAAATGTTTGATATAATGTTCCTAAGATCCCTAATTGATTGTCTTTAGAAGTTTAGCTTGACTTGTCTAGTTGGACAAGCTTCTAAGTAGTTAGGTAGGTTATTGGGAAGACACATTGAGGAATTAAGGGAAAGGAAAAAGGCAAGAGAGTGAGCTCATTGAGATAAAAGCCAAAGAAGAGTGCTAAATGTAATACCGTCTTTGAATCATCTTAGGAATTTATATTAGATTATATGAAGAGTTAATAGTTGATATTTTGGATCTTTCATACTTAATTTAGTCCTTATAGAAAGAAATTAAGTACGAAGACCCAGAACAAAAAGTTCTCAGTTTAATGAGATGAAGGTTTCAGTGAAATAAAAATTTTAAGGCGCAATAAGACTAGGTTTTGATCTTGTTTTGCATGAAATCGGAAACAATTAAGGATTTTATTAAATCCTAACCTTCTAAAATACTTCTTGAGCAAACTAATCAATCTAAACCATCCATTTAATATATAAAATCAAAATTTCTCAAAATCCTAGAGCTTATTTTCGTTCATAGCCTTTTTCCACTTAGACAAATTTTATTTCACTCTCATTCCTCTCTTCTCCCAATCGAGAAGAGCTTTATGCTAATTTCTTTTGCAATTTCATGTTTTATATATTTTTGAGAAAAAATTGGTTTTGGTGATTTTTATTTCAAGGAAATACTAGGAAATTAATGTTAACATGTTATATTGAAGTTGTGTTGTGCTTTTTGAGCTATTGGAGGTGTATTGAAGGTGTTATGATGGTGAATTGTTGCATGGGAGACAAGCTTGTGTGCTAGGTGTTTTTGATCTGAGTAGTTTTTGTCTTAGTGCCAAGAATATAAATTAGGGATTTTGCTGCACTCTATTATAGTTTGACTCCATATAACACATAGATTATTTTGACAAAAACGAAAAATTTCGGTGCGAGAGTTTTTCATAGGCTTAATTAAGGGTTAATGACCTTGATTAGTGGAGATTAAGCTTGTTTAGTAACGAAAGCTTTGGATTAGGATTAAACCATGCTTAAGACAATTAATGATGATTAGGGATACTTAATTAAGGGATTAAGTGAAGTTTGATAGGTTAGATATGGATCATATATTGAGTAGGATAAATTAACTTAAGTGAGGATTAAGTTTATTTAGTGAAAATTAAGTGAGTTTTGTGAAAAAAAGTTTTGAATTAGTGCTAATTTATATTTAAGGCACCTAATGGTGATTAGAGGTACTTAAGAGAAGGATTATTTGAGGTTAAATAAAAAAAAGATTATTTTATTAAGTGAGAGAGTAATTAAGCAGGATTAGCTTTATTATTTTATGCTAATATTTTTAGTGTTGAGAACTGACCTCTAGACCCTTATTTATACTCTTTCCAAAATCCCCTGATTCTACAGTATTCCATTTACCAATTGATTTTCTTAGATATAGATCCAAAAAAAAAAAAAAAAAGAACAAGAAAAATAATATTTTTGCCGTGAGAAAAAGAGAGCACTGAAGGAAGGCTTTTCAGTAGCCTTCTAGCCTTGATTCTAGGCCATTAACTAGGTAAGATCTTCTACTCTAAGAAAAAAAGCATTCAGGGCATCATAAACTTTCATTTGGTATAAATTTTATTTTAGAAAATTGCAAAAACAGAGGATGAATTTTATGGAAGAATTTTCTGTTTCAAGCTGGCTATTGTTGCTTTTATTCACCAGTTGTTCAGGGATTATTTCAGGCGTTCTTGACCTTTTTTTGGTACGTTTTTTTTTGTGAATAAAATTCAGGAAAAAAGGCTAAACAGTTGGTGTTCAAGTGGTGTAAAAATGAAGAATAAAGCTGGAAACATGATAAAGAAGGGATACTGGGCAGATTTCGTTTCCTAGTTTGTAGCAAATGATTTGGTACGTTTGCAGGGTATTGCCCTGAAGTAATTGAACCTAATTGCACCATGAAGTGTTAGGAAAGATTAAGAATTGGTTTTCTACGATTTTGAAGGTGATAGAAATCATAAGAACAAAAGGAACCTAAAGCTGAAAACAAGTTGTTTATGCAAGCTGAGATTAGTTTTGCTACAATTTTGTGGCTTCTATTTGTTATGTACACTTGGATGCTATGTTGTTGTGGCTGAACTTAGGCATGTCCTGACATGTTAGGAGGGTTTTGGAATTGATTTTGGGAGGTTTGGAATGCAAAGAAATTCAGAGGAATTAAAGGAACTGAAACTAGTTACTTAAAATGTTGTTTTGCCACTTTGGAAGTTATGCCCTATTTTGACGTTTTTCTAAGAACTTGGTTGAAGGGATGGTTGAATCACTATTCTATAAGTTTTAAACAAGATTTAGGATACTTTATATGGCATGTTTTTTGTAGAAGAATTGGAAGAAATGGTTTGTACAATGGATGCACACAATTAGGAAATTTGGTTTTGGCTTATTGATGAACCTGACTATTTGAACAATAAAATGTACGAGCTGGCTATGTATTCTACAAGTTTATGAAATGGAATTCATAGATAATTGTCTTAGGAATATTTGAGACCAATTTGACATGATTTGGGGCTATATATAGAAGTTATGGGCAAAATACTAAACACTAACATTGCTGGAATTCAAGTTTGATCAATTGGAAGGTGTGAATTGGTTTGATCTTTTATATTCTTAGGCATGATAGTGTGTAACACCCCACTACCTAGGCCCAAACAGGGCCGGGGATGTCGCCCCATCCAAAGGACAAGGAGTCTTTATAACTAGGTCACACAAACAAAAGTAAAATAATACTTCAAAATTAAAACTTATTACAAACCAAAAATTCAAGACAATTCGAAATAAAAATTATTCACTCTCAACTCCCAAAAGTATTACATAAAATAAATCAGAATATCTTCTAAGCAGGCAACAACTAGCTACTCATCCCCACAGCAGGATCAACCTGAAATCATGGTAAAAAAGGTGATGAGATAAAAATCTCAGTAAGTCCGTGTGTGCTTTGAGTGTTCAGTGAAAACAGTTCATGAATGCAAGGAGTAGGAACTTTATAAGAAAAATACTAGCAAGCAACAAACAATGTTAAAAACAAAAGTGGCGTTTTAGCTTTTCCAACCATACATGAATAATAAAATCATTTACTTAAAAGGCAGCTATGAGTTACCACACATTGGGCCCCATAACCATACAATGGTCAGAATGCCACACTTTGTGTAGACTGACAAAAAGGTAGGTGATCGGCCTACTGAGTAAGATTCTCCTCCTTCTCTACACTGAAACAAAACCGGTTGTCCATTCCGGTAACACACAGTTCACATGACTGAAAATTGCTAGCTCGGACCGGCTTAACTAAGTAGTATTGACGTTTCTTTAAGTTGAGTTCATCTTCTGGAGGTGGCCTCCTACTAGAAGACTCACTCTTGCTCTTTAAAACTAGTACTACTAGCCTACCCTTATTGAGTATTCAACTTAGTTCATCCCCCTTGGGAGAAAACTGATAAAATATAGCTTTACTTGAAAATGGGAATCAAGGGTTTCCAAAGTCTTTGTCAAAATTAATTTTAGAAAAAGTTTAGTGTTTGAATAAAATTGCTTGTTGTTTTTCAAATAATTGGTTTGACTGAAACAAGAAAGGAAACAACCCCTCATTGCCTTTACCAAATCAATGTTCACAAACTTCGGGTTTAGCTTGCCATAGAAACCTTTTACAACAAACAAGTTTTATGCAGGAGCTTACCTGATCCTTTGCTCGAGATAAAATAAAGATCTCCAAAAGTTGACCTAACCCCGCCTGGGGTAAACACAAGCCATAATTAAACTCAAGCCAAAATTCACTTTCATAAATAATTCTAACTCAACTTACTACAATCATGACCCTAATGTCCCAAACTTTAAGGCTAAATAATAAATAAAAGGATTTATAAAATAAATCTAGCTTGATATTAAGAAACTAGGGTTTGTGAAATAGTTACTAATAAGTTGTAGGTTTAAATCCTGCCATAAATAAATCAGGGTTTATTTGATGAAGGATCCTAGGCCCTAGATGGTATTATTTAAAGTAATGATTTATAATAACCAATAGTTAGAAAATAATTGGTAAATAAAATTAATAGCATGTAAATTTTATTATATTTTGACTAAATAAATTTTATTAGTATTTATGAATATATGACTTTCAAAATTAATATTTTACCTATTATGATTATTTATATATATAAAAAAAGCTTGATTAAATGATATTATTATATATAATATCTATATATTTTATTTCTTTAACAAAAGATATTATTTATTTGACTAAAATATTATTATTGCATATAATCGTTCAAAACCATATTTTCCTAGGGTTTTCGAAATCACTAGGAGAAATTATAGCATAGATAATTTTTATTGATGAAATAAAATTGGCTAACTTAATTAGCTTAGGGACAACAAGGTCATGATCATAATTTTTATTGCTAACCATAATCATGAACATGCACTCTACACCAATCATCAAATTATCCAAATCATAAATAAAGACATAGATTTAAATTTACCAACACATGATCTCAACTCCTCTAAACATAATCATATGCATGGCCTTAACAAGAATACAAGAACATAAACCCTATTCATTAAAGGTGACATAATCTCTAACATGCTTGATTAATCATACTACTCACGACATGAAGGCATGTAACAAATCCTAAAGCATCATATAATCTAACCCAGACCAATCATCATCATGCATCAATCCCAACTCCATCGTATAAACATATTCATTCATGCTTCAATCTCAACTCCATCATGTAAACACATACTCAATCTCCAAATATATTCCATCCTCATCCAACTACATCTAAGAGATATGATTCTAGAATTTAAAGAGAAGATTGAAGAGGCTTGCTTGAATGATGACTACCTTGGAGAAGTTTCGAAAGAATCCTCTCGCGTGGATAGCTTGATTCGTCCAAGGAGGGAGAAGAAAAATTGGTCATGGTTGGATTAACCATTCGGTCGAGAGAGAGAGAGAGAGAGAGAGAGAGAGAGAGAGAGAGAGAGAGAGAGAGAGAGAGAGAGAGAGAGAGAGAGAGAGAGAGAGAGAGAGAGAGAGAGAAAGTCTATTACTATATATGTATATATGTATATATATGTATGTATGCATATATATGTATTCATTAAGAGTTGAAGCTGAATGATAGTTCATGCTTACCTTGAAGGTGCTCTTGAGCCTTCAAGAAAATTCTGGTTTTTTATCTAAAAGTGAGACTTTGATTTCGGTATTTGATGTTAAGAATTACAGAAGTGGTTTCAAGGGGTTGAGTAGGTGTGATCTGGAGTTTTTGGAGAAGATTGGATTGGTTTGGAGTGGTCTTAGGCATGAGAATGTTAGTAGGTGTTCTTGGTATTCTTGGTTTGGAGAGAATGGAGAGAAATTGGTTGAAGCTGGCCGAAATTCTGTGGGAGAAGGGTAGCCGACTATTTGAATGGTTTTTGGTAATTGAATTTTCAGATTTGAGAGGAAAAGGAAGGCTGGTTGTTTGAAATTCAAAAAGAGTATTTTAGGGAATCAATTTTGGAAACAAATATGGTAAGAAGATCTTGGTTAACGGAGAGCTTTTGGAAGCTTTAATGGCCGGCTGCTTGGCTGTGATTTTTGCTGAGATGAATGATGTTTGAAGGAGTATTAGAGTGGCCGAAAATATGGTGTACAATGGTGAATGAATTTTCTGGTTGTTTGAGGGTTAATCTATGGTAGTTTGCTGAAATATCTTGCTGAAATTCTAGACTTCAATTAATGGTTTGATTGAAGTGATTGATGGAGAGATTTTAGGAGCAGCCATGGAGCTATTTTTCATGCAGAACTTTGGTGAAGATGATAGAGCTTAGTTCATGGCTGATCAGGGTGAGTTTGTACAGAAAAATAGGATGAGTTTTTGATAAGGGTGAAGGAGAAACAAGTTGGAAATTCTGATTAGGTTTTTTGCAAGTTTGCTGGAATTTCTAGGCAGATTCTTCTGCCATATTTCAGTCAGCTTACAGAAGGTTTGAAGGGCCATTGAAGGGTTCTTTAAGGCTGGTTTCTAGCCTTCTTTATAGAGAAAAATAAGGTTGAATTACTGGTAACAAAGGTGGAAGAATAGCTGGGTTTTTTCGGACTGCTTTGCTGCAAAAGCTATCCAGAAATTTTTCTGGTTTGCACAGCTTTTGTGCAATTCGGTTTTGGCCTTGCAATTTCAGACTTCAAGCTAAATGAAAGGGTCATTTTTCTGGCATCATTTGAGAGAGAATGATGGCTGAAAATTTTGGCTATTGGACTAATCAACAAGCTGGAAAAATTTCCAGTTTACTCCATGAAGAAGATGAACACACATAGGTTGGAGTTTGAAGGTTCAACTATGGAGATTAATTCTCTTGGGAACCTTCCACAACTCCTCCCCATTTTCAGTCAAGAAGACATCCTCATACAGACATTTTTGACACTCCAAGATCAAAGAAGCTTGCTGGAAATTTTCTAGAAAAAAAATGGTTTAGATAAATGGAACAACCTAATTAATTAAGAAGTAATGAAAGTTAGAGATCAAGAAGGGTATGAATCCCTTAGAAATTTTTGTAGGGCACAAGAGTAGGATTAGGAAATTCCTTTCATGTCTCCCCTAGGACAACACTCCTACTCATCCCTAAAGCATACAAGGGCTAAAATATAGCCTACCTAGCATAAAATAAAATGTAATCATGCTAAAACTCCAATGATGGAATTTGAACTCAAGACCTCAAGGAATTATTCGAAAGCTCTAACCACTAAATCACAACAACTCTTGTTCTTATTTTCTCTCCCAAATATTTTTTCTATTTAATCCTCAAGCTATCTCCCTAATTCCTCCTTAAGCAAAATTACCATTTTGCCCTTCTTACTCAACAACTACAATCGAGCCATCTAGGCTACAATTCACATAACTAAGGCACATAAAATCATATAAAAATATATTTATGCATGCAAGAAAATATGATATGTATCCCAACCCCCTACTTTAAGGTTGGTTTTTGTTGGGGTTTCACATAGTGAACCTTAGGAAACTGAATTTACTTCACGCTAACGATACTAAGAAGGAAATGGTATAGGTTTTGTATGGGTATTTGCTACCTAATTGGACCTATCAAAGTAAAACCTATAGATAACCTTAGTGGCTATAAGAAGAGAATAATATGCTATTTTCATTCTTTCTCTACTTAATTAAATTGGATACCTTATTGTATGAAGGTTAATGTAACATTTCAATATAGGTAATCTAGACCAAAAGGAAACCATTCTAAGCTGGTTTGAATATAATGTAAAACTAGAAACTGAACCAATATAGAATCTGGTATAGTATGAATACCTCACAACTAATAACTTATTTACACTCAAACTACTTAAATTGTGTAGCCTATGAAAGTAGACTAACTTCATTAAAGTTTAGTATATCTTCCTTGACTTGTAAAGCTAGAGTTAAGAAACAATATAGTATAAGAGAGGAGTTAGGTT
Source organism: Voacanga thouarsii (assembly GCA_026120185.1). Taxonomy (NCBI): domain Eukaryota; kingdom Viridiplantae; phylum Streptophyta; class Magnoliopsida; order Gentianales; family Apocynaceae; genus Voacanga; species Voacanga thouarsii. Next base: position 2,887,191 of record JANUWF010003368.1, read on the forward strand.
CTCCAAAGCAAACTCTTTAATTATTGTCATTATTTTGTTGAGTTAGATGAATTGTTCACCTTGGATGATACAATGTATTGTTGTAGGTGATTGTGACTAAAAAGAGCTATAAACTTGGGATGTACCCTTTCAAATACTTGGTGAGTCGTAATTATTTCAAAGATGTGTTTTTGTAAGTGGATTTTGAATAGATATAAATATTTGGTTTCAAAGTATGCATTCTTTACCTTTTTTGAAATATAACAACTACAGTGCAGGAATAATCCAAAATTTTTATTTCCAAAATAAAGTTTCCATTTTAAAGTCGGTTAAGCCACTTCCAGGACACTCCAAATTGAAAACATGTAATAGCGTTAGGGGTCGCCCCACCAGTTTCTCAGACTAGGGGTCTTTACAACAATCAAAGCAAAATGAAAGTCAAATACAACAAAAGCTGTATAAAACTTATAGTGTATAATACAACCCAAAACAGATACATAGTTCTGTTTACCATGACTACACACACACACACACACACACATACACACACACACACACACACACACACACACACACACAGAGGTAGGTTAAAAATATTACAGGCTCCAAATATAAAAATGTCTTCAATGCGACTGAGTCCCCACTTCCGATCCTAGGAAAACAAAGCGAAACAGGTTTGAGTGAAAATTATTCAGTGAGTCTCGTATGGGCTAGTGACTTTCTCATAAAATAAAGAAAGAGATATTTCAGGTGTTTTCTTATTGAATAAAAAATAGAAGTTTTATCATGTTTTCTCCACTAAAAGTTACTCTACAGCTTGGTAGAAAAGGATCCGTTTGAGAATTTTCAGGCATATGTGAAAAATTGAGTCTTACTGAAAACATTGCCTTACAAATCTAGGCATACCTGGAAAGCCTAATTGAAACCAACGATCTTGCTCCAATTTCAGAAATATAGGCACTTCTCTCAATGTGTGCAAAGCTTACAAAGCATCGCCTTCAACAACATAGTCATGTTGTGCTAAGGAATGTGCCTCCAGCACTCAACTATGTATTGTCGAAGCGGTAAGTGTATACTAGTACAACACCTCAAAATAAGAATCTTTAATTTGCTACTGTAAGCCCGGGGTCCCAATCCTCCCGCACAGCATCCGTGAACAACCATAAATAATATGCACATCGGCATAAGGCAATTGCCAGGCGCTAAATGGCTAGCAAAGATGACTAATCTCAATGCCTATTGCTCCGTATGGAGTAATACAATCCATAAAATTAGGCCAAGTTATTAGTGCCGTCTATCTCTAACGTGAGTTAGTACAATGATCAAAGCTCCCACTGAGCACTCGATGTCTTTTTGGTTCACAAGACCAATGCCGATGTCATATTCCTAAAGAAAAGTTAATAAATTTTTTTTCGTGGCCAAAATATTGTTTTCCAAATGTTAATTTTATACTAAGGACTTATTCTCCAAAATCGTCGTGTAGAAGAATTAGAAGTCCCTCCTGCGTGATTAAATCATTCCTTAAGGCTATTTAGGTAAATTAAATATTTGAAACATACTAGAGTCCAAAAGGAATTATTTTCAACCATTCAAGAGTTTTGAATCTAGAAAGGGAATTAAATTTCAAAGATTTCGAAATATATTGTGCCTAAATATTTTAAAATAATCCATTGCCTCATTAAAGAAGGAAATCACAAATTTAAATGCTTTATTATTAAACATGGGTCGGAATACATTTATGCAAGTAAAATACTCATTTTGTCACATAGCATGTAAAAAAAAAAAAAAAACACTTGCAATGCATATTTGCATTTAGAAGGAAATGGTATAGGTTTTGTAAGGGTATTCACTGCTTAATTAGACTTATCCAAGCAAAACCTATAGATAACCATAGTGGCTATAAGAAGAGAATAATATGCTATTTTCATTCTTTCTCTACTTAGTTAAATTAGATACCTTGTTGTATTAAGGTTAATGTGCCGTTTTAATATAGGTAATTTGGACCAAATGGAAACCATTCTGGGCTGGTTTAAATGTAATGCAAAACTAGAAAGTGAACTAATATAGAATCTAATATAGTATGAATACCTCACGACTAACAATTTATTTACACTCAAATTACTTAAATTGTGTAGCTTATGGAAGTAGACTAACTTCATTAAAGTTTAATATATCTTTCTTGAGTAGTAAAGCTAGAGTTAAGAAATAATATAGTATAAGAGTGGAGTTAGGTTCTCCAAAGCAAACTTTTTAAGTATTGTCATTCTTTTGTCGAGTTAGATTAATTGTGTACCTTGGATGATACAATGTATTGTTGTAGGTGACTGTGGCAAAAAAGAGCTACAAACCTGGGAAGTACCCTTTCAAATACTTGGTGAGTCCTAATTATTTCAAAGATGTGTTTTTGTAAGTGGATTTTGAATAGATGTAAATGTTTGGTTTCAAAGTATGCATTTTTTTACCTTTTTGGAAATCTAACAACTACAGTGTAGGATTAATCTAAATTTGTTATTTCCAAGATGTGTTTTTGTAAGTGGATTTTGAATAGATGTAAATGTTTGGTTTCAAAGTATGCATTTTTTTACCTTTTTGGAAATCTAACAACTACAGTGTAGGATTAATCTAAATTTGTTATTTCCAAAATAAACTTACCATTTCAAAGTTGGTTAAGCCACTTCCATGACTCCTAAAATAGAAAACATGGTGGAAACATGTAATAGCATTAGGGGTTGCCCTGACTAGTTTCCCATACCAGGGGTCTTATAACAATCAAAGAAAAACAAATGTCAAATACAACAAAAGCTATATAAAACTTATAGTGTATAATACAACCCAAAACAGATACATAGGACCATTTACTATGACTATAAATATATATATATATATATATATAAATGTACACAGGCAGGTTAAAAAGATTATAGACTTCAAATAAAAAACTATTATAGACTTCAAATAAAAAACTATCTTCAATGCCACTGAGTCCCCATTCCCAATCCTAGGAAAACAAAGTAAAATAGGTGTGAGTGAAAATTATTCAGTAAGTCTCGTACGTGCCAGTGACTTTCTCATAAAATAAAGAAAGAGATGTTTTGAGTGTTTTCTTATTAAATCAAAAATAAAAGTTTTATCATGTTTTCTCCATTAAAAGCAACTCTACAGCTTCTTAGAAAAGGATTCGTTTGAGAATTTTCAAAGATTTTAGGCATATGTGAAAAATTGAGTCTTACTGAAAACATTGCCTTCCAAATCCAGGCATACTTGGAAAACCTAATTGAAACCAACGATCTTACCCCAATTTCTGAAATATAGGCACTTTTCTCAATAGAAGGTCGACCTGTATGCAAAGCTTACAAAGCTTTGCCTTTGATATCATAGTCTTGTTGTGCTAAGGAAAGTGCCTCTAGCACTAAACTATGTATTTTCAAAGCGGTATGTGCATACCAGCACAACACCTCAAAATAAGAATCTTTTACTTGCCATCGTAAGCCTAGGGGTCCTAATCCTCCCGCTCAGCATCCATGAACAACCATAAATAATGTGCACATGGCATTAGGCAATTGCTAGGCACTAAACGGCTAGCTAGGATGGCTAATCTTAATATCCTATCACCCTGTTTGGAGTACGACAATCCCTAGAACTAGGCCAAGTTACTAGGGTCATCTATCTCTAACGTGAGTTCGTACAATGATCAAAGCCTCCACTGAGTAGTTAACGTATCCTCTAGTTCACAAGACCAATGCTGATGTGATATTCCTAAAGGAAAGTCAATAAAATATTTTTCAAGGCCAAAATATTATTTTTCAAATGTTAATTCCATACCAAGGACTTATTCTTCAAAATCGTAGCATAGAAGGATAAGAAGTCCTTCCCATGTGATCAAATCATTCCTTAAGGCTATTTAGGTAAATTATATATTTGAAACATACCAGAGTCCAAAAGGAATTATTTTCAACCATTTGAGAGTTTTGAATCTATAAAATGAATTAAATTTCAAAGATTTAATAATTTATCGTGCCTGAATATTTAAAAATAATCCATTGTCACATTATAGCAGGAAATCACAAATTTACATACTTTACTGTTAAACATAGGTCGGAATACATTATGCAAGTAAAATACTCATTTGTCACATATAATGTAAAAAAAAAAAAAAAAAAACACTTGTAATGCACATTTGCATTTAGAATTATTCATAGTACAAAGAGTTCCAAATTCTCGATAGAAATATTCCATTTTCTAAAAATCCCATCATTTTTTATTCAGAAAAACAACAACTTGTTCAAGAAAACCTGTAACACCCCTACTAAAGGTAATAGTGGAAGCATATCAACACCGAGTGTCGCCCCGTTCAGTTACCTAGACAAGGGGTCTTTATAACGAAAAACCAATAGAGTATGTAAGGTCTAGATCCATATAACAACCCATACTGATGGTCACGTGCACATATATAGCAAAAAGTCTCATACATAAAAATTTCAATTCAACATCAGTAAAAAGGTACATTATTCAAAAGGGAAACGTTCGGACCTATTCTACTGTCGCTGTGGTATCGTCCTCTATCCGTAAGTCTGATCAACTCCATATCCTATAAAAAGGTAATATAAAAGACACGTGTAAGTGAAAAATCATCCAGTGAGTCCCGTGTGTGCTAGTGCTTTATCAAAGAGGCATAGTACACAAAACTTTTGTGGAAAGCATATCATTTGTTCATTAGAAATGAATCCAAAACTCTTTAACAAAGAGTTTATTCAGAACTCAATTATTTTTGGAAAATTGTATTTCAATTTCAATTCATTGCCCCAGTTTTCAAATCACAGGCACTTCTTTAATAGAAGGTCGGCCTATATCCAATCCACATGCAAGTCCCGCAGTCCTTGCCTTCGGCACCACGTATCATTGTACTGAGACTACAGCCTCCAGTACTCAACCGTGCGGCATCGGAATAAGCACACCGCAACGTACTTCTGCTCAAGTATACTGCAGCATACCTAGTGCACCGCAGAACACACTTGCCACCATAAGCCAGGGGTCCTAATCCTGATATCAATCACTATTGAGGTGGCAAGAAGTCAAACGCACTGAGTGTCCCCGCCCAGCATCCAGAGAATGACTCAAAATCAAGAAGCGCCCGCAAACGCGGCAATTTCCAGGTGCTAAACGGCTAGCCAGGACGACTCATCTCAATGTCCTGTCACCCTATTTTGAGTAAGACAATCCCCAGAACTAGCTAGGTTACTTGGAGTCGTCTACCTCTAACATGAGCTAGTACAAAGATCAAAGTCCTTGCTGAGTACTCAACATTAACAATACCAACCCCGATTCACTGATCAGGCCAGAGGGTTATCTGATCCCACAGAACTTTTCAAATCAAAACAGTTTTGGGGTAAAATAACATTTTTCAGAATTTGATCCCACTGACTCGCAAGTCAGATCATCATTCACATAGACCCCGTAGAGTCAATCAATTCATTCCATGGTATATCAGACCAATAAAGCAATTTCAGGGATCAAAAGGCCGTTTTCCAAAAGTCAATCTCATAACGAGAGATCATTTTCCAAAATCATGTTCAAACAGGATAAAGAGTTTTGTTCACACATCAAAACATGTTCCTAAGAGGATCTAGGTCATTTTCCCCGTACTCGATCACAAAAGTCATTTCCAAGGGTATTCAGGTTATTTTACCTATACCTAATTTCCAAAAGACTTTCCGAGGGTATTCGGGTCATTTTATCCTTACCCAATTTGAAAAGTATTCACAAAAGTTCCAATAAGGGTATTTCGGTCATTTACTGCATACCCGATTCCAAAGGTTTTCATAAAACATTCCAATAAGGATATTTGGATCATTTTCTAAATACCCGATTCCAAAAGGAACTCATTTCAAGAAATTCAGAATTCTAATTCCAAAAGAGGATTAAATTCAAAATTTCCAAACATATTTCCATAAAATGTTCCATTAAGGGCATTCCAGTCAATTTATGAATACCCGATTCTAAAATTTACCATTTTTTGAAAATCCCAAATATTTAATCCATAAAGGACTAAATTCACAAAATTCATGCTTTAATTATCCAGTAAGGTTTCCAAGCCAATTATGATGTTCAATCGAGCCCAAAACGGCATAAAATAATTCTTCCTCAGATAAACCTTAAACATATTCAGAGATTTCCAAAACGGTATATAACATAGCATTTCATGGAAAAACAAAACACACTAGCTTTAGAAAGAGTTTTAGAAATCCAAGGGACTCATCTCGTGTCCTAAGTAACTCTTTCCGTTCACGGCTGTTTAACCTTCGTTTCTACTGTTTTCGATGTTCCGTTGGCCGTTTGTCGCTAAACCTACAACAAACATCATTTTTAGATCAATTTGTGTTTGGCCAAAAAATAGCCGACGGGTAGCCGACGTCCAACCGACGTTTAGCCGACGGGGGCCAACGGTTAGCCGATGGTTAAGGAAAACATTCAACTTTCATTCACATCGTTTTTCTGTCGTTTGTTTGATTCTTTCATTTTCCTTTTTCAACATCATTTCTCCCTTCATAAACAAGGGATTCACTTCATGTTTCCCCAATTATTCATCCAAATCACACAATTAATCATCCTTAAATTCGTCCATGTTCCAAGCAAAATTCTAAAATTTTGTAGCTTTGACACATGATTTTGTTTTGGACATAGTTTTCAATCCACAACTCTGATTTGGCTCTATGATATACCAAAACGACCATAAGACTCTTAAATTTAATTCTTTATAGGCTGTCTTCGAAATTTTGGTTCCAGTAATGTGCTGCTGGGCAAAAACAGTCTCAGTAGTTTTGCCTAAATTTCACTATTCATGCTTTCCTTTGTTTTCCTTTAGCCTTTAGCACTTTGGAATCATTAATTCATTCAATCCTCCTTCAAATCATCTTTAATTCTGAATTTATAGATTTCAAGTAGCTCACAAGAATCACACTTATTCAACACAAATTCATCTTTTTTAATCAAAGGCTTGTATAATCCATTTTTCCAACCAAGCAAATTCCATTTTTACTCTACTTTGATCATCATCTCTTCAACCGAAAATAAGCCTTCAAGATACGAAAATTATTCAGCTCTTCCTCACACAAAACATCATTCAAAGGTCCCTTAGGCATCCTGCACATATACAAGCATGTATAAGGTTCATACACAAAAGTTCACAAAACCTAACTTTGATCCAAAATCAAGACATGAAAATCATGTTTTCATGTTAAAATTCATATCAAAACGATCATCGTAATGAAATCTACAATTTTAATTTTTGAAACATAGACTTTTACCTTTTATGTGGGATCTCTTGGCTTGATTTTACTCCAAGAACACCAAGAACACACACACACACACACGCACACACATCTTTCTTTCTCTCTCATTTTCTTTTTTTCTCCCTACTTTCTCTAGCTTTTCTTTTCTTTTCTTTCTCTCTTCTTTCCCTACTCCTTATGCATGAAATCTGGCTGGTTTTTAGCCCCTTTAACCTCCATTCTTGGTCCAAGGGTCAACCAACATTAATTACATTGTGGGCTATCCATTTTAAAGCTAAATTCCTATTGGTGGATTTAATTTAAATGGATAATTCTTAAGCTTATTCAATAAGCTTTTGCAATTTAATAATCCCACAAATATTTTACTCCTCTAATGGTATTTTAACACTTGTTTTCATCCACCATTCACACAATGCCACGTGTCCATTTTTAACCGCAATTTTCTATTTTCTTCAGAAATGACCAAAATCGAATCCGTAATAGAAAAATATTTTATTTCACTATTCAACTCCAAAAATTCCACTAAATCTATTTGTAACACTTAATATCTTCAATTCTATCTCTACTTGGTCAAATTTGCGGTTAAAGTCGTGGACGTGGTTAAAATGACGAAAATATCCCTAATACCCTAAGTAGCATAATTCGCACAAAAACGTGCGTTTCATTGCACTGATCAATTTCTCTTTTTAGAGTACCCTTAAATTCTTATTTTGTTAATAATAATACCTTTCCAAAATTTAGGGTACGGGTAGAACAAATTCAATAACATCTAGGCCCTGACAAAATATTATTCCACCAAAATATTCGTCTCATTACAACGATCAACTTTTATTCTGGACATTGATATAAATTCTCATGCCATTACAGATAGTAGCCAACCGAAAGTAAAAAAGGCGGGGTGTTACAAAACCATACTTTAGCGGTTTAATTCCCATACTTTCATGCTTTTAGGGAAAATAGTCGTTATAAATAATATTTGTAACCATAAATGTAACACCCCTATTAAAAGTAACAACAAAAGCTACCAAAACCGGGTGTTGCCCCGTCCAATTACCCAAACAAGGGGTTTTTATAACGAAGAACCAAAAGTAGAAACTAAGGCCCAAACTAGTAGAACTAACTCACACTGACGTGGTCATATACATATATAACAGTTAGTCTCGTTCATGTAATCTCCATACTACATCAGTAATAAGGTAGATAATTAAAAGAGAAAGCATCTGGACCTAGACTGCTATCACTATGGTATCATCTCCCTATATGTAGGTCTACTCGATTCTGGATCCTACAAAATAGTAAGATAAAAGATACGTGTGAGTGAAAAATCACCCAGCGAGTCCCATATGTGTCAGTGCTTTACAAAAACAGATAAAGTAAAGCAAAGTTTTGTTTTTGTCCCAAAAGGGCACTATAGAAAATTTTTCTTTTTCCTTTTTCTACTGAAATTAATTCTAAAAATCTTTAAACTCTTTAGAACTTAATCATATTTGGAAAACTATTTTTCAATTTCAAATCATTGCCCTAATTTCCAAATAATAGTCACTTCTCCAATAGGAGGTCGACCTATGCACAAAGCTCATAAGGCTTTACCTTCGGCGCCATGTCTTATTGTGCTAAGACCGCAACCTACAACATTTAACTATGCATCGTTGGAGGGTAAGTACACTGCAGTATACTACCGAGAATGAATGAGTGTACCACAGCATACTAAATATTTAACTTGCCACCGTAAGCCAAGGGGTCCCAATCCTGATGTTATTCACTATCGAGGTGGCAAGAAGCCAAACGCTATCGAGTGTCACCGCCCAGCATTTAGCAAATAACTCAAAAGTAAGGTGTGCTCGCAAGCGCAGCAAATGCCAGGTGCTAAACGGCTAGCCAAGACAACTCATCTTAATGTCTTGTCACCCCATTCGAAGTAAGACAATCCCTAGAACTAGGCCAAGTTACTAGGGTCGTCTAACTCTAATATAAGCTAGTATAAAGATCAAAGTCCTTGTTGAGTACTCAACATTACCAATACCAATCCTTATTGATTGATCGGGCCAGAGGGTCATTCATTCCCATAGGATTTCCAAATCAAACATTGTTAGGGCCAAATATCATTTTCTAGAAATTGATCCCGCTGACTTGCAAGTCAAATAATTATTCCCGTAGGCTCCGCAGGGCCAATCAGTTCATTGCATAGGCACACCAGGCCAATAAGTAGTTTTCGGGATCAAAATATCATTTTTCAAAACCGTGTCAAAGTAGAGTAAAAAGTTCTTTTCGCACATTAAAATAAGTTTCCAAGAGTATTCAGGTCATTTTGCCCATACTCGATCTCAAAAGTCATCTCCAAGGGTATTTGGGTCATTTTGCCCATGCCCAATTCCAAAAAGGCTTCCCGAGGGTATTCAGCTGATTTTACCCTTACCCGATTTGAAAAGTGTTCGCAAAAGTTTTAATATGGATATTTCAGTCATTTACCGAATACCCAATTTCAAAAGTTTTCATAAAATATTCCAATAAGGGCATTTAGATCATTTTCCAAATACTTGATTTCAAAAGGAATTTATTTCAAGTATTTTAGAATTCTAATCCTAAAAGAGGATTAAATTCAAAGTTTCCAATTATGTTTCCATAAAATGTTCCAATAAATGCATCCTAGTCAATTTGTGAATACTCGATTCTAAAAATTGTTATTTCCCAAAAATTTCGAGTATTTAATAAAAAAATGACTAAATTCACAAAATTATTCTTTAATCATTCGTTAAGGATTTCCAAGCCAATTATAATGTTCATTTGAGCCCAAGATGGCATAAAATAAATCTTGCTCAAAAAAATCTTAAATATATTCAGGAATTTTCAAAACGGTGTAAAATGTAACATTTCATGGAAAAATAAAACATACTAGCTTTCAAAAGGTTTTAGAAGTCAAAGGGACTAACTTCGTGTTCTAAATAAGCTTTTATCGTTGACGTACCGTTCGACTACCGTTTTCACCGTTTCCAACATGTCATTGGCCATTTACCAGTAAACCTACATTAAACATCGTTTTTATGTTTAGTTAAGTTTGGTTGAAAAGTAGCCGATGATTAGCCGATATCTAGCCGACGTACCTGACGGTTTGCCAACGTTCAGCCGACGTGCCAAACGGATAGCCGATGTCCAGCCATTGTGCCCAACAGTTAAAAAAACGCTCAACAATCGTTCATGTCGCTTTTTTCGTCGTTTGTTCAACAATCGTTCATGACAATTAAAAAAAATCACAATTTCTCATGTTTTCACGTTATAATTCATATCAAAACGATCACCGTAATGAAATCTGCAACTTTAATTCTTGAAGCATAGGATTTTACCTTGTGTATGAGATGTTCTAGCTTGAATTTGCTCCTAGAATCTCCAAACCCTCAAGAACAACACTTTCTCTCTTTTTTTCCATTTTTTTCTTGATTTTCTCAACCTTTTTCTCTTATTTTCTCTCGTTTTCTTCTCTTCTCTTCTTCTTATTGTGTCTTCTGATTTTTCAGCCTCCTCACCGCCTCAAAATGGTCAAATTGAAGACCAATTAGCTTTCATTTCACTAATTTCATGGTAGCCACTTTACACATGTCAAAATCTAATTTTTCCCACCTATTTTATTTTATTTTATAGAACTTCTTTAATAATATTTTCATGCATGAATATTCCATGCATCCTCTTATTATTTGACACATATCCTTGGTCATCAATCACAAAACGCCACATGTACCGTTTCTTTTAACCGCAATTTCAAAATTCGAGTCCGAAATGGAAAAATATTTTATTTTACCATTAAACTCCAAAAATTCCATTGAATGCATTGGTAATACTTAAATTCTTCAATTCTTTCTTAGTTTGGTCAAATTTGCGGTCAAAATCATGGGCGCTGTCAAAATGACAAAAATGACCCTGATAACCGGAATAACTTAATTCACAACAAAACGTGCACTTTATCGCACTGACCAATTTCCATTCTCAGCATACCCTCAAATTCTTATTTTATTAATAGTAGTAGCCTTCTAAAGAGTTAGGGTATGAGTAGAACAAATTTAATAATTGCATTCAGGTTCCGACAAAATGTTATTATACCAAAATATTTGTTTCATTATACTGATCATATTTTGTTCTGGCCATTGGTATAAATTCTCATCATATTACAAGTAGTAGCCAATCGAAGATTAAAATACAAGGTATTACAGTCTCCTCTCCTTACAAAAATTTCGTTCACGGAATTACGGAATTGGCTTACACTTGGAATAATTCTGGATACTTCTTCAACATCTTCGCTTCCGTTTCCCAGGTTGTGTCTTGCACTGGATGATGATTCCATAACACTTTTACAAGTGCAATTTTCTTATTCCGCAATTCTTTTTCAGCATACTCTAAGATCTTAATAGACTTTTCCTCATACTTCAAGTTTGGGGACATCTTAATAAGCTTTTCATTCAAAACGTGTGTAGGATCGCTACATACTTCTGAAGTTGGGAGATATAAATACGTTGTGAATACCTTGAAGCTCTGCTGGTAACTCCAATCGATAAGCCACCTTCCCAATCCTCTCGATAATAGGAAATGGTCCAACGTACTTAGGTGTCAACTTCTTCCTTTATCCTCTGGTTCCCTATTGCCGTTGTGGAGTCAACTTCAAGAATACATGATCTCCTTCTACAAACTCCAAATCTCTCTTGTGTCAATCCACATAGCTTTTCTATCTACTCTGAGCTACCTCCAACTTAATTTTGATCATTTCCACAACTTGTCAAACTTTTTCAAGATCAAAAGCATCCTGTTCACCCATTCTCCATCCTAAACTGTCCTGATACAATGGGGACTGACATTTCCTTCCATATAAGACTTCAAATGGGGCCATTCCAATTGTTGATTGATAACTATTATTGTATGCGAATTCTGCATACGCTAAATTATCAATCTACTTAGTTTCAAAATCCAAGGCGCAAGCCCCCAACATATCTTCCAAAACTCTATTCACTCATTCAGTCTATCCATCTGTCTGTGGGTGCACTATTTTACTGAAATTTAATATTATCCCATATCTCTATTGCAATTTAGTCAAAAACTTCAAGGTAAATCTAGGATCTCGATCTAACATAATACTAGAGGGTACTCCATGTAGTCTGATTACTTTCTCTATATAAATATTACTTAACTTCTCTAAAGAATCCTGCTGGTTGATGGGAAATAAAATGCGGACTTAGTCAGTTGATTCACTATCACTCATGTAGTATCTCACTGTCTTACTACCATGGGTAATTCTGTAATGAAATCCATGGTAATTTCATCCTATTTCCACGATATAGTAGGTAATGGATGTAATAACCCTCAGGTTATTGCTAATCAGCTTTCACTTGCTGACAAATTAAACATTAAGCCACAAAGTCTAAAATGTCCTTCCTCATACCAATCCACCAATAACGCTGTTTCAAGTCCTGATACATCTTTATTGCTCCTGGATGGATGGTATAATTACTTTGTTGTGTCTCTATTAAAATATCTTGTTTCATTGTAGATTGTTTCAGAATACAATATCAATCTCGGTAATAGATAATCCTATCATTGTCCTTTCGAAATTCGCCTCCTCCCTTACTCACCTCCTCTTGCACCAACTTTTGCAGCTCTTCATCTTTATTTTGCTCTCCCTTCAACTGTTGTAGGAAAGCAGGTTGGATGGAGATATTACTCATTCTTGTTTCTTTGTTTACTGCAAATGCTTCCAATTCTAGAATTCGTAACATCCAAAGAGCTGATAAATTCACCTTCCTACTGAGGACATCTGCTACCGTATTTGCATTTCTAGGATGATATTTAATTGGACACTAAAATTCTTTCAAAAATTCCATCCACCTGCGTTGCCTCATGTTCAAATATTTTTGAGTAAAAACATATTTCAAACTCTTATGGTCGGTGAAGACTTCAAACTCAGCTCCATACAAATAGTGTCTCCATTTCTTAAGAGCAAACACAATAGCTACTAACTCCAAGTCCTGTGTGGGGTATTTTTCCTTATAGGGTTTCAATTTTCTGGAGATATAAGCTATCACCTTTCTCTTCTGCATCAATACTCCTCCTAATCCTTTTTTCGATGCATTCGTGTATACCTCATAAGGTTTGTCCAAAATTGGCAATGCCAAAATAGGAGCAGAACTTATCCTTTTCTTCAGTTCCTGGAAACTTCTCTCACACTTCTCGGTCTATACATAAGGAGCTTTCTTTTGAGTAAGTCGAGTCAAAGGTGAAGCTATTTTAGAAAATCCCTCAATAAACCTCCGGTAATATCCTGCTAATCCTAGAAAACTTCGTATTTCCGTCCGAGTCTCAAGATATTTCCAATTGGTTACCGTTTTGATTTTTGCAGGATCCATTATAATCCCATATTTAGATACCATATGTCCCAAGAATGCTACTTCTTGCAGCCAAAACTCACACTTACTGAATTTTGCATATAATTTAGCCTCCCGTAACTTCCCCAATACTTTTCGAAGGTATTGTTCAAGTTCTTAAGGATCCTTAGAATACACCAGGATATCATCTATGAATATAACAACAAAACTGTCTAAGTACGGTTGAAACGTCCGATGCATTAGGTCCATGAAAATAGCGGGTGCATTGGTAACACCAAAGGGCATCACTACAAACTCAAAATGTCCATATCGTGTGTTAAATGCAGTTTTTAGTATATCCTCCTCCCGAATCTGAACTTGGTAATATCTCTGCCTCAAGTTTAAGTTCGAAAAATATCCTACTCCTTGTAACTGGTCAAACAATTTATCAACCATGGCAATGGATATTTATTCGTCACCTTCAGTATGTTCAACCCTCAATAATTTATACATGCCCATTGATATGGGCTAAATTATTAATATTTTTCCTAGTTATTTGAGGCTCTTTTGCGGTACATTTTGTTCAAAAACTAATCATATTCCTTTATATTTGAAATTTTACCATTGGAAAGGTATTTTATTCATTATTTCAGATTTTTGGGGTAAAACGAAGCAAAAACATCACGAAACAGATTAGAGGCGGCGTCAGCTGGGACAGAGGAACTAGCACTGGCCATGCACTGGTTGCACGAACTTTGAGACAACAAAAAATTGTTGAAACAGAGCGAAATAGAGTGGAACCGGCGTCGGCACCAGTAACCAAGGCGGTGTCGGCTGTGCCTTGAAGTTAAGGCGGTGCTTGATTTTTTCTACGCGGTTTTTGGTAATCTGTGGAGTTTTAGTACTTTCCAACTTCTACTCGGCCAAGAACATTACACCAACGAGTTTAGGCACACCCCAAGCCTATAAATAGATGGAAAACACAAGGGAAAAGAAGAGAATTCATTGATCATCATAGCAAATCACTCAAATTAAAGGAGGAATTCTTCAATTCAAGGAGGGTTGTACAAGAAGGTCTTCAAAGGAAGAATAAGGAGGCTTATCTATGAGTGCTTTATTTTACTTTGTTTTCTTTTTCTTGAACAATAATATGTTAATTGTTTTATTGTAATTCCACATTGTTTCAGATATTCATGATTTTTAGAGTTGTTTGATCTTTTGATTAATTGATTGTTATTCTTGGTATTCAATTACTTATGCTTATTACAAGATTAGTTGGTTGGTTCTCTCCATTAACTTACTGGACTAAGGGAGTTGATGGTAGTTTTAATTTATTAATTTCATATGCTAGTGGCTATTAACTTACTGGACCAAGAGGGTTGATTGCTTAGAATTGGTAATTGAACGTTAATTGATATCTTCCGAGACCAAGGGTTCATTGATTAATTTCATGTTTTGAGACCAAGGGAATTTAATTGAGGACTGTGTTTAATGCATCTTTTGGATGAATTAGTTGAGACGAGACCAAGTGATTCTGATTTATCTAGAAGGTAGTAATTTTAGGGATTGACCATCAAAGTGAATCTACTTTAATCTTTCATGATACCAAGAAAATAATTAGTTATGATAATGGTTAGGTTCTTTAAGATCATGTTTGTCTAAACAATGGCTTGAGTTACATAATTCTCCATCCTTGACATGTAAAAATTCTTTTATTTTCCTTTTTATTTTGTTTTAACTTCATTGAGTCGGTTAAATAATGAAAGAAAGGTGATTAATGTATACTTATTCCTTGAGAATTGACACTCGTTTGAACCCTATGCTATGTTAATGATGAGTACGCTAGCTCATTTGTGTAATTTGGGTTTAACATTTTAATGTAAATTTGATTGGAAATATGCTTATTTTTATATGATTTTTTATACCCAAATCCATACGCATCATCCATAGTGACCCATTTTTCTTCTTAACAACAATATAGGTGCTTCCTAAGATGAAGTACTAGGCCGAATGAATTCTTACTCCATTAATTCCTGTAATTATTTCTTAAGCTCTTGTAGTTTTGTAGGTGCCGTTCTATAAGGAGTTCTTGAAACTAGTTCCGCCGTTGGCATTAAATCAATAGAAAACTCTACTTCCTCTTTTCGGTGGTAATTCCTTCAATTCTGTCAAAAAAGCATCCAAGTACTCATTTACCATAGGGATGTCTTCAAGTTTCTTAACCTCTCATGGCTTATTAATCACATCAGCCAAGTATCCAGTACACCCTTTCCTAATTATCTTCCGGGCTTTGAGTCCCGATATAAAAGCATTACTTTTCCTTCTTGCCTCGCCTACAAATTCCAATATAGGTTTCCCATGCCGATGGAATTGTACTACTTTATGTCTATAGTCAACTTGAGCATAATGTTGAGATAGCCAGTCCATGCACAAGATAGCATCGTAGTCCTTTATAGGCAAATACATCAAATCTCCTCCCAATATTTCATTTGTTACCAAAATCTTACATCCCTTATGTATTTTATCACTAGTCACTTATTTTCCCAATGGGGTACTAACAATCATTTCATATGAAGTTTTTCCCCCTTTAACCCCCATATTATCAAGAAATGAATTGGCAACAAAAGAATGCGTAGAGCCGAGATCTATCAATACTTTAGCATCATGATAAAAAATAAGGAGAGTACCTTCTACTACTGGGGCATGATTATTTGTCTTTTCCAATGCAACCACTCGAGCATTCATTTATGGCCTCTGTCCCTGATTATTTCCCCCTAGTCGACTCTATCCTCCTGTCCTTCGAGGGTGAGGGCAATTGAAAATCTTATGCCCTGCTTCCCCATAGTTGTAGCATCTAAAGGAGGGTTATCCTGTAATCAGGCCTCCCCTTCTCTGTATTTTTCTTTTCTTCAGTCATTAGGCCCTCCAAATCATTTCTGATTTATACCCTGAAATCCACTTCAATTTCTCTCACCCGCATGTTTAATGTCATCCATTTCTGTCCCGGAGGCCATCTCTACTACAACATTATAACTGGTGGGAGTCATGCTTGCCAATACTCTTTCCAATTCTGGTCGTAGGCCTTTCACAAAACATCTAATCCTGTCTACCTCTGAATATACCAAAAGTGGATAATATTTTGACAGTATAGTGAATTCAGCGACATATTGACTCACAGCACGACCTCTCTGTCGAAAAGCTTAAAATTCATCCGCCTTCTTTTCCACTAACCAACTACGAATAAACTCCTTGAAACTGGCTTTGAAATCTGTCCACTCCCACTCCTCTTGATCCATTTCTCTTGCCCACCAATCTTGGGTAGATCCTTTTAGATAAAATGTGACAAGTTGTACTTTTCTCTGCTCTGAGTAATTCAAAGCTACAAAAATCTTCTCTATTTGTTCAATCTAGTTTTTACCCTCTTGTTCTGAATCAGGTTACCCTTGAAATTATGGAGGCTAAAATTTTAAAAAACATTCAGGAGCTCGATCCGATTCGAATTCACTTCTTTGACTTCCCCATCTCATATTCTCATTCATTTTAACATTCTCATTTACTCTGTTGGCAGTCTCAGTCAACTATTGAATAGTGTCAACCATTTTTTGGAAGGTTTGAAACATAGGATGGTTTAAAGTTGCCTGGTGGGAGCCTCCCACCTGCGGTTCCTCCACCTTTGGCTCAGGGGGATTTCGAGTAATTCGTGATGATCGTCTGGGGGCTCGTTTAGGAGGCATCTATATAGTTCATAAGGCTTTGCTGGTAAAACAATATAACATAGCTCAAAAGTAAGCACAAAAGTAGACATAGTGCACATAGCAAGAAACATAACATATATTCATTCTTGTCAAAACGTGAAGTCAGTACAAAATTTGTATGCCGAGCATACTGTCAAATTTAACATACACTGGCCAAATTCTACATGTTCTACTACACATATCTACATCTTATCCTCGTCTCATCATCATCGTTATCTAAAACGGGAGGTCCTGAGTCAGTAGAAACTGTGTAGGACTTGGGTGAGTCAAGTCCTTCATCTCCATCCATATCAGGGTCAATCTAAACACTCGGAGACATGATATCCTCCGCGTCAAGTTTTAGCAACCAAGCCTCCATCTTTGAGTCTATCTCTAGCTCCTCCTCGGGCTTCTCGACCACAAGCATCTCTACCTCGAGTACCTCCTGATCCTCTCCTACCTTGGCAACCTCCAACCCTGGCATCTCCTCCTTTAATACTCCCAAAACGTCACCGCCAAATACCTCTTCATCATCCCCGGGTAACACTGCATCATCGGGGATACTGTCATTCTCGTCATAATCCTATTAGTGTGGCTTAACATCGCTATCAGCATCGTCAGAATCACCTACCTTTCTTGCCTGGCTAAGTTATGACGGTGTCCTCTCGGGAGTAGCTGTCCTCTCCAGAATGAAGTCCCGTGTAAATGGCAGAACAACAGACACTGTAGGGTTAAACGCGCTCCTGGCGAGACAAGGTGCATGACTGTAGCCAGGGCCGGGTCTTGTCTATATGAAACGTCCCGACACACCCTTTCGATAGGCCATCCTAATCTTCCAAGGTTTTTTCACACCCAAATTCTCACCCGTATCCTTCTTCCCATAATCGCTGCGATTATCCATTGGGCGCTTACCCTTATCATTCTTATCCATCATACCTACAAGATAAAGGGTTCTATCAAATCTTATGATGATACCATAGATCTATGATAACTATTCTCTAATACCAATTGTAACACCTATGCTAAAAGTATCAACGAAAGCATACTAAAATCGAGTATCCCCATTCAGTTACCCAAACAAGGGGTTTTTATAACGAAGAACAAAAATTAGTAACCAAAGCCCAGACTAGTATAACTAACTCATACTGACGTGGTCATATACATATATAACAGTTAGTCTCGTACACGCAATGTCCGTACTACATTAATAATAAGGTATATAATTAAAAGAGAAAGCATCCGGACCTATACTGCTATCACTGTGGTATCATCTCCCTATCTGTAGGTTTTCTCAACTACGGATCCTACAAAACAATAAGATAAAAGACATGTGTGAGTGAAAAATTACCCAGCGAGTCCCGTGTATGCCAATACTTTGCAAAAACAGATAAAGTAAAGTAAAGTTACATTTTTGTCCCAAAAAGGCACTACAGAAAGTTTTCTCTTTCTTTTTTCCACTAAAATTAAATCTAAAACTCTCTAAAGAAGATTTTATTCAAAAATTAATCATATTTAAAAAATTATGTTCCAATTTCAAATCATTGTCCTAATTTTCAAATTACAAGCACTTCTCCAACAGAAGGTCGGCTTGCACACAAAGCGCATAAGGCTTCGCCTTTGGTGCCACGTCTTATTGTGCTAAGACCGTAGCCTACAACACTTAACTATGCGTCGTCAGAAAGTAAATCCACCGCAACATACTACCGAGAATGAATAAGTTTACTGCAACACACTAAATGTTTTACTTACCACTATAAGCTAAGGGGTCCCAATCCTGACGTCATTCACCATTGAGATGGCAAGGAGTCAGGCGTTACTGATTTTTCCTCCCGGCATTCAACGAACAACTAAAAAATAAGGTGCGCTCGCAAGTGCGGTAAATGTCAGGTGCTAAACGGCTAGTCAGGACAACTCATCTCAATGTCCTGTCACCCTGTTTGGACTAAGACAACCCCTAGAACTAGGCCAGGTTACTACGGTTGTCTAACTCTAACGTAGGCTAGCACAAAGATCAAAGTCCTTGCTGAGTACTCAACGTTACCAATACCAATGCCTACTGATTGATCGGGCTAGAGGGTCATTCATTCCCGAAGGATTTCCAAATCAAACATTTTTTGGGCCAAATATCATTTTCCAAAAATTGATCCCGCTGACTCGCAAGTCAGATAATTATTCTCATAGGCTTCGTAGGGCTAATTAGTTCATTCCATAGGCACACCAAGTCAATAAAGTAATTTTCGGGATCAAAATGTTGTGTTCCAAAGGTCAATCTCATACCGAGAGATCATTTTTCAAAATGATGTCGAAACAGGGTAAAAAGTTCTTTTCACATATTAAAAAAACTTTCCAAGAGTATTCAGGTCATTTTGCCCGTACCTGATCTCAAAAGTCATCTCCAAGGGTATTCCGATCATTTTTTCCATACCCAATTCCAAAAAGGCATCCTGAGGGTATTCGGGTGATTTTATCCTTACCCGATTTGAAAGTGTTCGCAAAAGTTTCAATAAGGATATTTCGGTCATTTACCGAATGCCTAATTCCAAAAGTTTCTATAAAATATTCCAATAAGGACATTTGGATCATTTTTCAAATGCTCGATTTCAAAAGGAGCTTATTTTAAGAAATCCAGAATTCTAATTCTAACAGAGGATTAAATTAAAAGTTTGCAATTATGTTTCCATAAAATGTTCTAATAAAGGCATCCCAATCAATTCGTAAATACCCGATTCCAAAAATTGCCATTTCCCAAAAATGCCAAATATTTAATCCAAAAAGGACTAAATTTAAAAAATTCATGCCTTAATCATCCGTTAAGATTTCCAAGCCAATTATGTTGTTCATTTGAGCCTAAGATGGCATAAAATAAATCTTACTCAGAAAAACCTTAAATATATTCAAGGATTTCCATGGAAAAATATATTTAAGGTACCTACTTTCAAAAGGTTTTAGAAGTCAAAGGGACTCATCTCATGTCCTAAATAACCTACATCAAACATCATTTTTATGTTTAGTTGAGTTTGGTAGAAAGGTAGCCAATGGTTAGCCGATGTGCCCGATAGTTTGTTGACGTTCAGCCAACATACCAAACGTACCTGACGGTTAGTCAACGTTCAGCTGACGTGCCCGATGGTTAAAAAAATGCTCAACAATCGTTCATGTAGTTTTTTTCATTGTTTGTTCAATTCTTCCGTTTTCCTTTTTTCATATCCTTCCTCTCTTCATGAACAAGGAATTTTCTTCATGTTTCTCATTTATTTCATTCCAAAATCACACAATTAATCCCTCTTAAGTTCATTCATTTCCCAACCAAAATTCTGGAATTCTTTCTTGACACACAATTTTGTTTCACACATAATTTTCAATCCACAACTCCGATTGGGCTCTATGATATAGTAAAACGATTGTAAGACTTTTAAATACACTTCCATGGATTCCATTTCCACAATCTCAAAACCGTCTAGGAGATTTTTTGGCATAAACATCCCAAATTTTTCTTGAGTTTAACCCATTTTCACAAAACAACTTCACCAATTTGTTCTTCTTGATATATAATACCTATTTAATGCTTAATCCACTTTATTTGCCCTTAAAACAACCTTAATTCTTCAGGTTTTCAGGTTTAAGAAAGTCACTAAGTTCCTATGCAGATAACACACAATCAACATCTATACTAAAAAAAAACAATCATAATCAGTTTTCTTTAATGTTTAACTCTGTTTTCCTTCCAAATCTACCATGTTTCTTCGCAATTATGAACATTCCCTTAAATCACCATTCAACTACCCTTATTCACTATACAAAATATAGCTTATAAATCTTCCATTCAACCATTACACACACCTGCACACATAAGGTCTCACATAGTACACGATAATCACTTTCTGTACACAATAATCACTTTATAGCTTAATTCTTGAAGCATAGGATTTTACCTTGTGTATAAGATGTTTTAGCTTAAATTTGCTCCAAGAATCTCCAAAATCTCAAGAACAACACTTTCTCTCTCTTTTCCCAATTGTTTCTTGATTTTCTCAACCTTTTTCTCTTATTTTCTCTCTTTTTCTTCTCTTCTCTTCTTCTTATTGTGGCTTCTAGTTTTGGAGCCTCCTCACTGCCTCGAAATGGTCAAATTGAAGACCAATTAGCTTTCATTTCATTAATTGCATGGTGGCCACTTTACACATGTCAACATCTCATTTTTTCCACCTATTTTCTTTTATTTTATAAAAATTCTTTAATAATCTTTTCATGCATGAATATTCCATGAATCTTCCTATTATTTGACATATGTCCTTGGCCACCAATCACAAAATGCCACACATACCATTTCTTTTAACCGCGATTTCACTTTTTCTCCAAAATAATCAAAATTTGGGTCCGAAATAAGAAAATATTTTATTTTACCATTCAATTCAAAAAATTTCTCCGAATCCATTGGTAATACTTAAATTCTTCAATTCTTTCTCACTTTGGTCAAATTTGTGGTCAAAATTACGGGCACAGTCAAAATGACGAAAATGCCCCCGATAACCCGAATAACTTAATTCACACCAAAACGTGCGCTTTATCACTGATCAATTTCCATTCTCAGAATACCCTCAAATTCTTATTTTATTAACAGTAGTAGCTTTCTGAAGATTTAAGGTACAGGTAGAACAAATTTAATAATTATATCCAAATCCCGACAAAATATTATTACACCAAAATATTCGTTTCATTATACTGATCATCGTTTGTTCTGGCTATTGGTACAAATTCTCATCCTATTACAAGTAGTAGCCAATCGAAGGTTAAAATAAAAGGTATTACAATAAAGATCTATTTTCCCAATCAAGACATAGCATGATCCAAGGTTATTCTTGCTCAGAAAAACCATATTATTTTTGTCAGGAAAATAAAAAATGTTCATGATATTTATATAGCATATAAACACAATACGTTTTAGAAAACCACTAGCATAACCATTATTTATAAATTGGTGGGACCCACTTTTGTTTACCCTATTGCTTAGTAATGTAAAATATTCCTCAATTCAGCACCAACTCCTTAAAGATCTATTTTCCCAATCAAGACATAGCATGATCCAAGGTTATTCTTGCTCAGAAAAACCATATTATTTTTGTCAGGAAAATAAAAAATGTTCATGATATTTATATAGCATATAAACACAATACGTTTTAGAAAACCACTAGCATAACCATTATTTATAAATTGGTGGGACCCACTTTTGTTTACCCTATTGCTTAGTAATGTAAAATATTCCTCAATTCAGCACCAACTCCTTAAAAGTGAACAACCTACAATAATGATCAACCCATATCTCATTTAGAATTCTAGGATTCCCAACTAAAATATATTGCTAAATATATATCTAAGGATAAAGCACTTAATTTCCTATTTTATTTCATGCTAGAAATAAAATTTACTTTTTGCAATACTTAAAGTCTGATTCCTTATGTCAACTTCTTCACATAAACACAAGGTCTTCATAAGTCCTTATAACTTCTTATTCATCTATTGGTGTAAAGGAAATCAAATCTAGATTTATTTCCTCCAACTAGAATTCTGCATTTTTCTAGCTTTGACACACTTTCTTGTTTTCATCATAACTTTCAATCCGCACATACAAATAACCTCAAATTTGTACCAAAATGCTCCTAGAAGCTTTAACTTTAATTTTATGAACTTGCTTCACCTAATTCCAGAACCATGACAGAATCACTGTGAGCAAAACAGCCCATTATTTTCAATAATTCCTCCATTTTCTTACCAATTATATCTTTGTTCTTCCTTCATCATAGCATACAAATATCATTTGATTCATTCTATTTCTTCTTTAAACATCACCTAATCATATGATTTTCAGTCATGAACAAAGTAGTATTTTCACAACCAAACAACAACAAAGCTAGCAACCATCTCTAAACATAATAATCTTGCATTTTTTTTTTCTCTCAACTAATGGTCTATTTTTGCTTCATTTCTTTCTTCCTTCTTTTCTTCTACATAAGAAGCCACAATAATCACTTCATAACACCTTCAAATCTCTCCCAAACATCACACAAAACATAGCAAACACCCTTTCAATTCCACTGCCACACAGCATACACAAAAACAGCTACACAATGTAGATTTCCACTAAGCATATTTCATAAATCACGCATACTTCGTTGCAAAATTTAAGCCAAAATATTCACCATAAACTAGCTAACAACTTTAATCCAACAAGCATAGCTTGTTACCTTCTAAATAGTGACCTCCAAGCTAGGAAATGACCAAGATTTTTCTTTCCTTTTCTTTACCGTATCTCTCGAAAGTCTTTCTCTCTCTTTTCCTATTTTCTTTTGTTTTCTCTTTCTTTTCTCTTATTGTTTGCTGATTTTAGGATGGCCAAAATTGCCTCCACCAACTTCCCATCTTCTATTTATAGGCAATTTAGTCTTGAAGTCAAAATAGCATTAAATGGTCTAAGGTTATTTAGTGAATTTCTATTAGTCCAAACAAGCACTTAGGTGGCACATGGAAACTTGTCGAATTCCCTAGAATTCTTGGATGAAAACATATGCAACCAATGATTTGATGACATATGGTGTATACAACCAATCACAAAAATGGCATATGCTACTTTCTAATTTCTTTTCATATTATTTCTTAAAAAATAATTATATTTCCTTAGAATTACACTTAAATTAGTGCATTATTGATACCAATCGGGAAAAAATTTATTTTACCAATACGATTTACACATTAAACTGATAGCAACAGTGTCTCTTTCAAATTCTCAAATTCTCGCTCAATTTCCTGCAATTCACGATTAAAATTCCAACAATACCCCTTGAAAAGTTTATGATACTAAAACCTTCATCTTAATGAACTGATCATTTCTTGTTCTGGCTTTACATACAAACTCTCTTTCTATACAAAGTATTCACACTTTGAAATACAAAAGGTGGGATATCACAACCACCCATTCTTCAAAAAATTTTGTCCTTGAAATTAGGATTATTCTTCAAAAGTTCTGGATATTTCTCATGCTTCACTGCTTCTATCTCCCATTTGCATCTTATACTAGATGATGGTTCCAAAGCACTTTCACTAATGGATTCTTTTATGCCTCAATTCCTTCTCAGCATATTCTAGGATTCTAATTGGTTTCTCCTCATAACTTAGATCTAGAGTCATTTCAATAGGTTCTTTATTCACTACATGTTTAGGGTTAGCTACATATTTTCGAAGTTGGGATACATTAAATGCATCATGGATGCTTTGTAGTTCTGCTAGTAAACTCAATTGATAGGCCACCTTCCCAGTTCTTTCCACAATTATGAATGGTCTAATATACCAAGCTTTTTTTGTGCTTTGTTTCCCACATATCACTTGGGGTGTTAATTTTAAAAATACTTGATCTTCTTCTATGAAATCTAAGTATTTCCTACATTGGGCAGCATAACTTTTCTACTGACTCTAAGTAGCTTCCAATTTTACCTTGATTAACTCCATTTTTTTACCTCATTTCTTCAAGATCCAAAGCATCTGGGTATCTTGTTTTTGCCCTAAACTTTCCCAATGTAGGGGTGATCGACACTTTCTCCGGTACAGTGCTTCAAATAGAGCCATCCCAATCGTTGATTAATAACTGTTATAATATGCGACCAATGCATATGCCAAGTTATCATTCCATTTTGCTCCAAAGTCCAATGCACATGTCCGAAGCATGTTTTCCAAAATGCAGATTACTCATTCTGATTGCCCATCTGTTTACGGGTGCGCTGTCGTGCTAAACTTCAATCGC
This sequence comes from Voacanga thouarsii, assembly GCA_026120185.1. Taxonomy (NCBI): domain Eukaryota; kingdom Viridiplantae; phylum Streptophyta; class Magnoliopsida; order Gentianales; family Apocynaceae; genus Voacanga; species Voacanga thouarsii. Next base: position 2,912,326 of record JANUWF010003368.1, read on the forward strand.
ATTCCACATAGTTTCTGCAATCTGCCTCAAAATTTTTAAAGTAAACCTTGGGTCATGGTCAAACACAATACAAAAAAGCATTCCATGCAGTCTAACCACTTCCCTATGTAAAATTTACTTAACTTTTCTAGAGAGTCTTATTGATTAATAGGAATAAAACAGGCAGATTTAGTCAACCGATCCCTTTGTCCCACTGTCGTTGGTAACCCTGTTACAAAGTCTATAGTAATCTTATCATATTTCCACAAAGTCATCGGAAACAGCTGCAACAATCCTCTCGGTTGTGGCTGATAAGCTTTTGCCTGTTGACATGTAAAACATTGAGCTACAAATTGAACAAAATCATTCTTAATTCCTATCCAACAGTAATACTGTTTTAGATTATGATACATCTTAACTACTCATGGGTGATTCGTATACTTACTCCGGTGTGCCTCAGCTAAAATTTCTTGTTTCATATCAGTTTATCTTGGGATATAATATCGGTCTTAGTAATGAAAATTCCTGCACTATCAACTTGAAAGTCACTTCTCCACTTATCCTCTGCTTCCTTTACCAATTTTTGCAAATCTTCAACTTTCTCCTAATCTTCCTTCAATTGTTGTAAAAATGTGGACTAAATTAAAATATTATTCATCCTTGTTCACCTACAATTACCCATGTTTCCAATTCTAGAGTTTGCTCCATATGAAGCGCGAACAATCTCACTTTTCTACTTAAAGCATATGCTACTACATTTGCCTTCCCAAGATGGTACTTGATTGGGAAACAAAATTCTTCCAAAAATTCCATCCATCAGCGCTGTCTCATGTTCAAATCCTTCTGAGTGAAAATGTATTTCAAATTTTTATGGTCTATGAAAATTTCAAACTTAGCACCATATAAATAATGTCCACATTTCTTTAAAGCAAACATTATTACTACTAATTTCAGGCCATGGGTAGGATAATTCCTTTCATGAGGTTTCAATTTTCTTGAGATATATTCTATCACTCTTCTTTATTGCATTAATACTCCCCCTAACCCTTCTTTAGACATATCAATGTATACTTTATAGGGTTTATTCATCACAAGCAATGCTAAAACCGATGCAATACTTAGCCTTTGTTTCAACTCCTGGAAATTCCTTTCACACTTCTCTGTCCAAATAGGGAGCTTTCTTTTGAGTGATTTAGGTTGAAGGTGAGGTAATCTTAGAAAATCCCTTAATAAAGGTCCTATAATATCCAACTAGCCTAAGAAAATTTCATACTTTGGTTGGATTTTCAGGTTGTTTCCAATTCATTACGACTTCTACCTTAGTGAGATTTGCTATGATTCCTTCCTTGGCTATTACACGTCCCAAGAATGCTACTTTATTTAATCAAAATTCAGATTTGCTGAGTTTAGCATATGACTTTGCCTCCTATAATTTTTGCAACACTTTTTGAAGATGTACCTCATGCTCTTAAGGATTTGGAGAATACACCAAAATATCATCTATAAAAACCACAACAAAACTATCTAAATATAGCTGGAACACTAGGTACATCAAATCCATGAATGTGGCAAGAACACTTATAATGCCAAATGGTATTACAACAAACTCGAAATGCCTATACTGTTTATTAAATGTAGTTTTCGGAATATCTTCTTTCTAAATCTGAACTTGATAATAGCCTTACCTTAAATCTAGTTTAGAAAAGTATCATGCTCCTTAAAACTAGTCAAATAGTTCATCAACCATAGGCAATGGATATTTATTCTTTACTATCACTAAATTTAAACCACGGTAATCCATGCATATCCTTAACGTTCTATCTTTCTTTTTCACAAATAGTACAGGCGCTTCCCAAGAAGACGTACTGGGTTGAATAAAACCTTGTTCCAACAATTTCTCTAATTGTTTCTTAAGTTCTTTTAGTTTTGATGACACCATTCTGTAGGGAGTCTTTGATACTAGTTTCGTATTTGGCAACAAATCATTGGTGAACTCTACTTCTTTTTTTGGAGGCAATTTCTTCAATTCCATAGGGAAAACATCTAAATATTCACATATTACAGGAATGTCCTCTGGCTTCTTTGTTTTACTTGGTTTATTCATAAGGTAAGCCAAATATCCCATACGTCCTTTCTGAATTAGTTTCAGTGTTTTGATTCTTGATATCAAAAAATTATCTTTCTTTCTAGTTTTCCCTATAAATTGTAATACAAGTTTCCTTAGTGTACAAAACTGCACCACCTTACTTCTACAATTAACTTGGGTATGGTGTCGGAATAACCAGTCCATTTCCAAAATAGCATCATAATCTTCTAAAGGTAAACATATTAAATCTCCTTCTAGTATAGTGTTGCCCCCCAAAATCTTACACCCTAAATATATTCTATCACTACTCATTTGTTTCCCTAAGGGTGTACTAACAATCATCTCATATGGGACTTCTTCACTTTTAACTCCTACAGTTTCAAGGATTTGTAATAAAAGAATGCATTGAACCTGGATCTATTAAAACTTTAGCATTCTTTTATTGAGTGAGCCAATAAACTTTAGCATTCATAAGTAGAAAGCTTACCTTCTACCAAAGCATTAGCAGTGTCAAGATTTACTTTATCCAATGCAACCACCCATGCGTTTGCCTGAGGTTTACTGGGCCCTTGTTTAGATGTAGAAACCTGTCCTGGATTTTCTCTCATTGGTCCTAATTTTTTCCAGCATAAACCCCCTTCAAACTAGTCCTTCCAAACGATCGTTGCGAGTGTGGACAATTAAAAATCTTGTGTCCCTCATCTCTATAATTGAAGCACCATAGTGGTTGTTTTCCTCCCATTGAATTCCCATTCCTTGGAATTTTCCCTTTGCTCTGCTTTCGTGATCCTCAGGTTCTTTTTTGGTTAGTATTCTTGAACCTACATCTATTCTTTTGCTTAGCTCACTCAATATCCTTGCCTTTAATTCTCGAAGAAATTTTGACTAAACAACACTCGCTTCAACTCTTGCCGTAGTTCTGTCACAAATCGCCTCGTTCAGTCGGCTTCAAAATGCACCAACAAGGGGTAATACTTTGAGAGTTATGTAAAGTTTGCTTTATATTGACCCACAATTTGGCCTTCTTATCTGAAGTTTAAAAATTTGTCCTCTTTCCACTCCACTACTTAACAAAGAATAGATTTCCTTTTAAAACTAACTTTGAAGTTTGTCCAATTCCATTCTTTTCGTTCTCTCTTGACTCTACTAGTCTCGAATGGGTCGTTGAAGTTGGAACGCTACAAACTATACCTTTCTCTGTTTTGAATAGTTTAGAGTAGCAAAGATGTTCTCTATCTGCTCAATCCAAGATTCAACTTCTTGCTCCGATTTAGGTTTACCAAGAAATTGTGGAGGGTGGAATTTCAAGAAATGTTCTAAGGCTTGATCGTCTTCAACCTCACCCATTTGATCATGATGATTAGCATCATTTGTTAAGCGTTGCAAGGTATCTGTCATTCGTTAGAAAGTATTTAGTATTACATTATCTAGAGCTGTAAACTATATTCTTTCTACTGAGGAACCTTCAGTGAGTGATTTAGGATATTGAAGTATTGCGTGTCTAGATGGCATCTGTAAGTTTGCATAATATAACTTACCTAAACTATATAATGTAAACACAACACAAGTAGTAGGATATTGATGTATATATGTATGCATATGTACATGTGTGTGTGTGTGTGTGTAGACATCATATCCATCTATATCTCATTATCACTGCTACTCGATACAGAAGGTCCATATCTAGAAGAAATACTATAAGTCTCAGGTGTATCAGAATGGTGATATTCTAATTCTTCTAGCTCGATCTCACCTGCATCATCAAAACCCTCAAGATTGGGATCATCTTCCAGAACTTCAATCGCTTCTATCTCCTACTCCTCATTAACCTCCTCCTCTACAAACTTATCCTCCTTTTCATTCCTAGCCCCCTCATTTATCTTGGCCTCGATTTCTATGGGAATCTCTTGCATAACCTTCTTAAAGGTCTTTTGCTCAACTTCCTCAGAAATCTCAAGCTCAACCTCCTTGGAAATATCCCACCCAGCTCCTGAGAACATACGGGGAGGTATTGCATTAGGTTCTTGCTATATTCTAGTAATCATGGACTCTTCCAAAATTTCTAGAAAAGTATCTAGCATCTCTATCTCCCTTTCTTCTAATTCACTAAGGTCATCTGATTCGCCATTATTTTTCTCAAAACTTTGGGTTTCCTATGAGTTCTGCACTGATGAGGATTCCCTCCTCGGTGTCAGGAGTAAACTAGAACAAGTCACATGTGGCCGAGGTCAACGTTTAGGACCCTCTCTGTAACACCCCACTACTTAGACCCAACAGGGCCCGAGATGTCGCCCCGTCCAAGAGACAAGGGGTCTTTATAACTAGGTCACACAAACAAAAATAAAATAATACTTTAAAATTAAACTTATTATAACCCAAAAATTCAAGAACAAATCCAAAATAAATTGTTCACTATCGTCTCTCAAAGCAATACATAAAATAAATAACATAAAGTCTTCAAAGCAAACAACAATCTAGCTACTCATCTCCATAGCAGGATCGACCTGAAAACATGGCATAAAAGGTGATGAGATAAAAATCTTAATAAGCCCATGTGTGCCTTGAGTGTTTCAGGTAAAACAGTTCATGAATGCAGGTTGTAAAAATTACATAAAAGAAAGTGCTGGAAAGCAATAAATAAGGATTAAAAATAAAGAGTGGCGTTTTGCTTTTCCAACTATACATGTGAACAACAAATACAACCACTCAAATGGGTAGCCATGGGTTACCACACTTTGGGCCCCATGATCATATAATGGTCAGAATGCCACACTTTGTGCAGATTGACAAAAAGTAGGTGATCAGCCTACCAGGTAAGATACTCCTCATTCTCTACACCCAAACAAACCGATTGTCCATTCCGGAAACACACAGTTCACTTGACTAAACTTACTAGCTTGGACCGGCAAGATTAGGTAGTATTGTCGTTTCTCTAAGTTGAGTTTATCCTTTGGAGGTGGCCTCCTGCCAGAAGACTCACTCTTACTTTTCAAAACTAGTACTACTAGCCTACCCTTATTGAGTACTCAACGTTGATTGTCCCACTTGGGAGAAAACAAATAAAACATTGCTTTACTTGGAAATAGCAATTAAGGGTTTCTAAAATTCGTGTCAAAGTTGAGATTTTAGAAAGAGTTTAGTGTTTGTGCAAAACTACTTGTTTGGTTTTCAAAAGATTTGTTTGATTGAACAAGAAAGGAAACAGTCCTTAATTGCCTTTACAAAATGACTGTCCATACACTCTCTGTTTAGCTTGCCATAGTAACCTTTTGTTATCAAATAAGTTTATGTAGGAGCTTACATGATCCTTTGCTTGCAAATTTACAAATCTTCCAAAGCTGACCTAACCCTGCCTGGGGTAAACACAAGTCATATTGTTATATTCAAGCTATATTCACTTCCATAAATAATCCAAGTTCAACTTATTACAATAATGACCCTAATATCCTAAGCTTTAAGGCTAGTTGATATAGGGTTTTATAAAATAAGTCTAGCTTGATAAATGAAAATAACTAGGAGTTGTAAAATAATTACTAATAAGTTATAGGTTCAGATAATAAATCTTGAGTGTTGCTATTAATAAATAAATTAGGGTTTAATTGATGAAGAGTCCTAAGTCTTAGATGATATTATTAAAATAAATTATTACTAATCTCTTAATTAATAATTAATAGGTAGAAAATAATTAATAAATAAATTTTATTAAAATTTGATCAACAAATAAATTTCAACAGTATTTATGAATATATGGCCTACAAGATTAATATTTTACCTATTATTATTATTATTATTATTATTATTATTATTATTATTATTTATATAAAAGGCTTTATTTATTATTATATATAAATATTTATATATATTATTTTTAATAAAAGATATCATTTATTTGACTAAAATATCACTATTCCATTTAATATTCCAAATCCAACTTCCTAGGGTTTTCGAAATGTTTGGAGGAAATCATAATATTAATTTTAATTAACGTAATAAAATTGGCTAATTAAAATTGCTTAGGATCAACAAGGTCATGATCATAATTCCTATTGCTAACAAGAATCATGAATATATACTCCAATATCAATCAACAAACTATTCCATTCATGAGTAAAGGCTTAAATCCATATCTACTATCACATGATCAAATCTCTACTAAGCATAATCATATTCATGGCTTCAACAAGAATACAAGAACATAATACCCTATTCACCAAAAGTGACATAATATATCCAGCATGCTTAAACATCCACACTTACTCAAGACATGAAGAACATGCATTGATCCACAAGAAATATCATGGAACTTAACCATGGCAAAACATCCTTATGTTCCAATCTCAACACCTTCGACATAAGCTCATACTCAAAACCCCAATCATATTCTATCCTTCTATAACAACATCTAAGAGACATGATCTTAGAATTAAAAAGAAGGTTAAAGAGAAATACTTGGTTGATGACAATCTCGTTGAAGATTCAAGGATATATTATGTTAAATATTGAAGGGAAAGAAGATGAACAAAATCGTTCTTGGTTACCTTGATAGAGTTCTCGAGACTTCAAGAAAAATTCTGGTTTTGATCCGCTAGTAGATTTTTTGTTTTCAATGTTTGATGTTATAAAATCCAAAAATGAATGCTAGGGAGTGAGTAGGCATGATCTGGAGTTTTTGAAAGGGATTAGAGGTGTTTAGATTGGTCTTAGGTTTGAAGAAAGCTAGTGTGTGTTCTTGGAGAAATGGAGAGAATTAGAGAGAAAGTTGAACGAAATTGCTGAAAGGTATTGGCCGAATGATTGAGGTATCCTTGTGATTTGATTTTTAGATTAGGGAGAAGAGGGAAATTGGTTGTTTGAATTTCAATGGGAGTAATTTATGGAGTGTTTTAAGGTAGAAGATATGGTAAGGTGGTTTGATTGATGGAGGTTCTTGGAAGCAACAATGGCCGACTGGTTTACTGTGGTTTTGCTGAAATGAATGAAGTTTGAAGGGGTAATAGGGTTGGCCAAAATTCTGAATATAATAGTGGGAGAATTTTTGGTTGTTTGAAGCTTAATCCAAGGGAGTTTTCATGGAGTAATTTGCTGGAATTTTGAACTTCAATTGAAAGCTTGATTGGAGTAATTGAAGGAGGAATTTAAGGAGTGGTTATGGTGCTCAATCGTGCAGGTCAGTGGAGGAGGGTGATGAAGCTCAGTTCATAGCTGAGTAAGGTTAACTTCATAGAAGTTTGAGGTGATTTTCGGACAAGGCTTGAAGAGAGAGCAAGGCTGGAATTTTCTGGTTTGATTTTCGAATGGCTTGCTGGAATTTTTGTGCAGTTTTTTCTGCAATGTTCCAGCTGACTTGCAGAGAGTTTGAAGGGGTATTGGAGGGTCCTTTAAGGCTATTTTCTAGCCTTCTTTATTGGGGAAAGACAGAGGTAAATTACTGGTTTGAATGATAGAAGAAACAGCTTTGTTTTTTACCTGCTATGCTGTGAAACTTGCCCAGAATTTTTTTCTGGTTTGCACAGCTTTGTGCAATCCGGTTTTTGGCAAGGAAATTTAGGCTTCAAGCTGAACAAAGTGATCATTTTTCTGGTAGCATTTGAGTAAGAAAAATGGTTGAAGTTTTCAAAAGTTAGGCTGCTCAAGAATCTAGAAAAATTTCAGATTCCTACCATGAAGACGATGAACACTATGAAGTAGAGTTTTGAAGGTTCAACCATGGAGATTAATTCTCTTGGGAACCTTCTTTAATTCCTTCCCTATTTTTAGTCAAAAATCTATCCTCTAAGAGCCATTTTCGAAATTACAAGATCAATAAACCTTGCTGAATTTTCTGGAATTAAAATATGGCTATGGATAATATGAACAAACTTAATTGGTAAAGAATTAAGGTAAGCTAGGGAATAAAAAGGACATGAATCCCTTAAGAATTCTTTTAAGGCATAAGAATAGGATTAAGACATTCTCTTCATGTCTCCCCTAGGACAACACTCCTATTTCTACTTATGGAATACAAAGGCCAAAAAATTCAACCTTAAAAAAAAATAAAATTAATCATGCTAAAACATAAATGATGGAATTTGAACTCAAGACCTTAAGGATTAATTTCAAAGCTCTAACTACTAAACCACAACAACTCTTGGTCTTATTTTCTCTCTCAAATATTCTTCCTATTTAATCCTCAAGCTATCTTCCTATTTTCACTTCAAGCAAGATTACTATTTTACCCTTTCTACTCAATAAGCACAACTAAACCTTCTAGACTATAAATCACAATTCTAAAGCACATAAAATCATTCAAAAATATATATTCATGCAAGAAAATATGATATGCATTCCGAACCACTTACTCTAGGGTTGGTTTTAGGTGAGGTTTCACATTCTCCCTTCCTTAAGAGAATTTCGCCCCGAAATTTAGGCATACCTCTATCTCATATCTGGATACTTCCGCTTTACCCACTCTTCTATTTCCCATGTGGCATCTCACGTGCCATGATGCTCCCACTGCACCTTTACCATTGGAATCTGCTTATTTCGAAGTGTTTTGATACTTCTGTCCATTATCCTCACGGGTTTCTCCACATAGCTCGGGTCGGGTTGCAACACCAATGGCTCATCATTTAAAACATGACCGGGATTGGCATTGTACTTTTTTCGCTGCGACACTTGAAACATGTCAAGAATTCTTGTCAATCCATTTGGTAAATCCAATTGGTACGCCACCGGCCCTGTGAAACCCCAGTTAAAACCAACCTTAGAGTAAGGGGGTTGGGATGCATATCATATTTCATTGCATGTTTAAATATATTTTTATATAATTTTATGTGCATTGAATTTGTGTTTTATAGTCTAGAGGGCTTCATTATGATTATTGAGTGAGAAGGGCAAAATGGTAATTTTTGCTTGAGATGGAAAAAGGGTGATAGCTTGAGGATTGAATAGGAAAATATTTTTAGAGGGAAAATAAGAACAAGAGTTGTTGTGGTGTAGTGGCTAGAGCATTAGAATTAATTCTTGAGGTCTTGGGCTCAAATTCAATTATAGGAGCTTTAGTTTGGTTAAATTTTATTTTTGCTTGGGAAGCATTATTTTCGGCCTTATGTGCTTGGAGTAGGGTAGAAATGTTGTCCTAAGAGAGACATGATATGAGTATTCTCATCCTACTCTTTTGCCCTGCACAAAATTCCTAAGGGGAATTCATTTCCTCTTGATCCTTAATTTTCCCTATTTCTCAATTCATTAGCTTGTTCAAATTGTTCAAGCCAATTTTATTCTAGGAAAATTCCAGCAATGTGCTATGGCTTTGAAGGTTCAAAATGTCTTAGTAAAGGACATCTTAAGGACCGAAACCATGGAAGAGGGGGAAAGGATTTCAAGTGAATTAAATTCTTTGGTGAACTTTCTAAAAACTTCACTTTAGCTAGGTTCATTTTCCTTCATGCATGGAACTGAAATTTTCCTAGCTTTGTGTGCCTTCAAGGTGTCCAAATTCTTAGCCATTATTCCCTCCCAAGTGCTGCCAGAAAATGGCCCTTTTGATCAGCTTGAAACCTAAATATTTCTGGCCATTTTCGGACTGCACAAAAGCTGTGCAAAACCAGGAAAATTCTTGGGCAAATTCACAGCTTTGGAAGTCCGAAACCAAGCTATTTTCTTTCAGTTTTTGTTCAGTATCTTAGCCACGTTTTTCCTCCATAAAGAAGGCTAGAAACCAGCCTTGAAAAACCTCTGAAATCTCCTTCAAAATCCCTGTAACCTGGTTGGAAAATGGTAGCCAAAATTGCCCAGAAAAATTCCAGCAACAGCGAAAATCCTGTGCAGAAATTTTCCAGCCTTGTTTCCTAATTCAACCCTAGCTGAAACTCCATCCTTCTTCTACACAAACCACCCTTAAACCTCCATTAACTGAACTCCATTTTCCTCTCCAAGATTCTTTACGAAAATCCAGTCATGGATGCCTAAAAGATTTCCAAAAAAATTCTGCAATCATGCCTTGATTTGGATACCAAAATTCCAGCCACCATGATTTAGCAACTTTTCATAATATATACCTCAACCAACCAGACCTTCCCTTCACCATTACACACATTATTTTTGGCCACCCTTAGCCTCCCTCAACCAGCATTCATCTAGCCGAAACACTGCCCAACAATTCAGCCATGGCAGACTTCCCAAAAGCTCTCCAACAATCAAATATATTCTTGTAATATTTAATTTCCAAATTTGCTTCCCCAAAATATTCTTCAAGGATTCCAGCAGCTAGCCTTTCCTTTTCCCTTCCAAACTAGAAAATCAGCTACCAAAACCCTTCAAGCAGTCGGCCAACCCTAATTCTTACAGAATTTCGGTAGCCTCCAATCCCAAAAGCTCTCTACTCTCTTCAACTTCAAGAACACATAGCACACCAAGAACACCTACTCCTTCCTTTCACCTAATACCTCTCCAAATCACTTCAAACTACTTCTAAAATTTCTAGATTGAATCTACTCACTGCCGTGAGTCCATCAACACCCTTCTTAACATCAAACTCCAAAATCCAACTTGCTATTTTGGATAAAAAACTAGAAATTTTGTGAAGGCTCAAGAACACCTTCAAGGTAGGTTTGTTCTAACAACTTCATCTTCTCCAATCTTGATCTCTAATGAATATATGTATGAATAAACATGCTAATGGTCTTTCTCTCTTTCTCTCTCTCTCTCTCTCTCTCTCTGTGTGTGTCTCTCTCTCTCACACACACTCTCTCTCTCTTGGCCGAATCTCTTTCCTTCTTGGCCGGATGGCTTCTTCTCCAATGGCCATGCTTTCTCCACCTTACTTGGACGGATTTAGGCATCTAGGGGTTGACAACCATTCGGAACTCCTTCAACATATTCAGCAATCAAGTAAGCCTTTTTAACCATTCTTTTAAATTCTAAGTTCATGTCTCTAGGATGATGTTGATAGAAGATGAATCATGAATAGGGTTGAGTATATATTATTGTGATGAGTTGAGATTGAAGCATGAATATATGTATGAATATGTTGGAGATGGGATTTATGTATGGATAGGTTATCTTGGTTGATTGTATGATGTTTTGAGGTTTAATGCATGTCTCCATGTCATAGGTAGCATTTGTGATCAAGTATGCTAGAGATTATGTCATCTATGATGAGTAGGATTTATACTTTTGTGTGATTATTAAAGCCATGGTTATATTTATGCTAGTAAAGGTTAGATCACGCCTTAGTAAATTTAGATCTATATTTATATGTATGATTTGGATGATTTGATGAATTAGAGGGTTGTAAATGTTCATGATTATGGTTAGCATTAGAACTATGATCATGACCTAATTATCCCTAAGTTAATTTTTATTTCATGAATAAAATATTTCATAATATGATTTTGCTAGTAATTTCGAAAAAACCCTAGGAGGGGTAGATTTGGATTATTATATATAATAAGGATATTTTAGTCAAATAAATAATAGCTTTTGCTAGAAAAATAATATATATATATATATATATGTAGATATTATATAGAATAATGAAATCAACTAAAACTTTTTACGAAAAATAATCATAATTAGTAAAATATTTATTACTAAAAATTTAATTATTATATTTTAATCAAAACCCATTAAAAATTTATTTATTATTTTTCAAGCAAGATTCATTAAATTTATTTTCAACTAATTTTAGTTATCAATTATTTTCTAACAACTAAATTATTAATAAATCATTATTTTACTTAATACCACATAGGACTCTTTATCAAGTAAACTCTAATTTTTTCTTAGCAAGATTTAAACCATCAACTTATTAGTACTTATTTCCCAAAACCTTAATTATTTTAAATATCAAATTAGGCTTAGCTTATAAACTTATTTATTTATTGTTTGGCCTTAAAGCTTGGGACACTAGGATCATGGTAGTAGTGAGTTGAGTTGTTTTAAATTGAGAAAGTGGATTTTGGCTTGAGTTTGATTGTGGTTTGTTTTTGCCCATGCTGGGTTAGGTCAGCTGTTGGGGACCTTATATTGTGAGCAAGAATCAGGTAAGCTCCTGTATAAAACCTGATTGATGAAACATGTTTATTATGGCAAGTTAAATGTAGAGTGTATGGACACTCAGTTTTGCAAGGAAAATTGAGGATTAACTTCTTTCCTATTTTAGACAAACAATTTATTTGAAAATTAATAAGCAAATTTACTCAATCTCAAAACTCTTTCCAAAACTGGTTTAACCAAAGACTTTGGAAACCCTTAATTGCCATTTTCATGTGGAACAGTGTTTTGTTCATTTTATCCCAAGTGAGAAATGTCGTTGAGTACTCAATAAGGGTGGACTACTAGGGCTAGTCCTTGAGGGGTTAGGGTAAGTCTCTCAGTAAGTAGCCACCTCTGAGGGGTGAGTCCTTCCCGGATAGGACGTCAGTCTAGTAGGTCGTGTCGATCCGAGCTAGCAGTGTTCTCTTTCAGTCAAGTGACTGTGTGTTGCTGGAATGGACACCCAGTTGTTGTTTGGGTATAGAGAAGGAGGAGTATCTTGCCCAGTAGGCCGATCACCTACTTTTGTCAGTTTGCACAAAGTGTGGCATTCTGACTGGCGGTATGCACAAAGTGTGGCATGTTGACCATGCTGTTATGGGGCCTAACGTGTGGTAACCCATGATCATTTCTTTTGAGTGGTTGAATTTATTGATTATTTATGGTTGGAAAAGCCAAAACACCACTCTTGCTTTTGACTAATGTTTATTACTTGCCAGTGATCTCTTATAAAGAATTTTATACTTTGCATTCACGAACTGTTTTCTCTCGACACTTAAGCACACATGGACTTACTGAGATTTCTGTCTCACCACCATTTTTACCATAATTTCAGGTCGATCCGGCTATGGGGATGAGTTGCTAGATAGTGCCTGCTTTGGTAGATTTTCTGATAATTTATTTTGTGTAATGTTTTGGGGAGATGGGAGTGGATGAATTTTATTATGGATTTGTTTTTGGTATTCTTGGATTTATTCTTGGGATGTAATAAATTTTAAGTTCAAGTATCATTTTTATTCCACTATTTTATTTGTGTGACCTAGTTATAAAAACCCTTTATCATTTAGACGGGGCGACATTCCCAGCCTTGGTGGGCCTAGGTAGCGGGGTGTTATAGGCCCAATTTTCTCCTTTATTGGAAACGACCCCAAATACCTCGGATTTAGCTTCCTACCTTTCGGATGCTTCAGAATTCCTCTATTCGGTGTCAATCTTAGGAATACCCTGTCTCCCACTTGGAATTCTAACTCTCTCCGCTTATTGTCAGCATAGCTTTTTTGTCGACTTTGAGCTGCTTTCAACCTTTCCCTGATTAACTTAATCTTGTCCAATATTTCCTGAATACAGACTTCTTCGATTTTGCTTATATGACCATCTTCTGACCAACTCCAGTATAGCGGTACCTGACACTTACGTCCATACAGTGCCTCATACGGAGCTATCCCCATCGAAGCTTGGTAATTGTTATTGTACGACAACTCCACATACGGCACACATTCGATCCACTTATCTCCAAAGTTCAGTACACACACTCTCAGCATATCCTCTAATATCTGTACAACCCTTTTCTGATTACCTATTAGTTTGCGGATGCGCCGTCATACTGAACTTTAGACTCGACCCCATTGATTCTTGAAACTTGCCCCAAAATCGAGATGTAAATCTCAGATCTCGGTCAGACACAATACTTGAAGGCACTCCATGCATTCGGACTATTTCTCGCACATAGGTCTGAGCCAAATTCTCTATGAAATCCCTTACATTTATTGGTTTGAAATGCGCTGATTTGGTTAGTCGATCCACCACTACCTATATGGCGTCCTTTTGGGTCCTTAACATAGGAAGTCCAGTAATGAAGTCCATGGTCACTTCCTCCCACTTCCATTCAGGCACTGGTAATGGTTGTAATAGTCTTGTTGACTTCTTGTGCACCACTTTGAATTTCTGACAGGTGAGACACGTCGAGATATACTTAACCACTTTCTGCTTCATTCTGGGCCACCCATAGGCCCTTTTAAGATCCTGGTGCATTTTGACTTCCCCCGAATGAATGGCATACTTACTCTTATGCGCCTCTTCCAAAATTCTGTCCTTCAATTAGTGCTCTTTAGGTACACACAACCAATCTCCAAAATACAAAATTCCTGCTTCGTCCGGTAGGAATTCACTGCCTTGCCGTTTGAGCTCCTTATCCTTGAAAAGTTGAAATTCTGCTTTACTTTGCTGAGCTTCAATAATTTCCCGCCTTAGATCTGGTACCAACTTCAGGTTGCTAACAACAATTTTCTCCTCTTGCACTTCCGTTCTTCTATCCAACACATCCTGAACCACTTGAATCTCCTGTACCCTTAGCTTGGCCATACTGACTTTGCTGCTCAAGGCATTAGCAACAACATTGGCCTTCCCGGGATGATAGTTGATTGGACAACGGTACTCTTCCAAAAATTAGATCCATCTTCGCTGCCTCAGATTCAAGTCTTTCTGGGTGAAAATATACTTCAGGCTCTTATGATAAGTGAATACTTTATATTTTGCTCCGTATAGGTAGTGTTGCCATTTCTTTAAAACGAACACAATGGCGGCCAGCTCTAGATCGTGCGTGGGTAAATTGACTTCATGAGGCCTCAACTTTCGAGAAGCATAGGCGATCACTTTTCGGTCTTGCATCAAAACTGCTCCCAACCCTTCCTTCGAAGTATCGATATACAGTGCGCAAGGCTTATCTCCCTCTGACAGACTCAACACTGGTGTTGTCATCAATCTCTGTTTCAGCAGCTCTTAGAAACTCTTCTCATATTTTTTACTCCAAACAAATGGTACGTCTTTTCTCAGCAGTCGGGTCATAGGCGATGCAAGCGTTGAAAATCCTTTGATAAACCTCCTATAATAGCTAGCCAATCCTAAGAAGCTTCGAATCTCGATGATGTTCTCCGGTTGCTTCTAGTCTAAAACTGCTTCAACCTTCGCTGGATCTACCTTGATCCTATCCTTGGTCACCACGTGGCCAAGGAATGCCACACTATCCAGCCAAAACTCATACTTGCTAAACTTGGCGAAAAGCTTGTGCTCTCTTAGCTTTTCCAATACCAGCTTCAAATATTCTGCATGATCCTCTGGGCTTTTAGAATAAATGAGTATGCCATCGATAAAGACCACCACGAACTTGTCCAAGTAGGGTCGGAACACTCAAAGCATCAAATCTATAAATACCGCTAGTGCATTGGTTACCCCGAACGGCATCACCACGAACTTATAGTGACCATATCTTGTATTAAAGGCTGTCTTGGAGATATCCTCCTCTTTTATCCTTACTTGATAGTACCCTTACCTTAGATCTAGTTTGGAGTAACAATTGGACCCTTGCAACTGGTCGAACAACTCGTCAATCAGTGGTAAGGGGTACTTATTCTTGATCGTCAGGTTGTTCAAGCCCCGATAGTCGATGCATAGCCTCAGAGTCCCATCTTTCTTCTTCACAAATAACACAGGTGCTCCCCAGGGTGACGTGCTAGGTCTGATATAGCCTTGCTTCACTAACTCTTCTAGTTGCTCCTTCAATTCTTTCAGCTCCACCGGTGCCATCCGATATGGAGTCTGGGATACCGGTTCCGCTCTTGGAACTAGATCAACGGTGAACTCAACTTCTCGGTTGGGGGGTAGATAAGTGAGTTCTACAGGGAATACGTCGGGAAAATCCTTTACTACCTCGGTATCCTCCAGAGTGCACTGGTCCTTCAGCTTGTTTATCACATAAGCTAAATATCCTTGACATCTTTACTTCAACAATTTCTGGGCCTTAGCCACAGCTATCAAATACTTCAATTCATTTACTCTCTTACCGTTGAATTCCAACACATCATACCCTGGTCTAATGAACTGAACTGATTTATTCCTACAGTCTACCTTAGCCCCATGCTTCACTAGCCAATCCATTCCCAATATCAAATCATAATCATCAATATCCAGTACTATCAAATCTTTCTCCAAGTTTTCTCTCCCTACTTCAATTTTACAATTTCGCACATATCGATCTGCTTGCACCATCTTCCCCAACGGTGTACTTACCAACAATGTAAAAGGTAATTCTACTCCATCCTAACCCAAATGATATACACAGTTCTTGTTTAAATAGGAATGGGTAGATCCAAGGTCTATCAATGCATTAACGGAACGTCCTTAAATAGTAAACGTACTTTCCACTACTACTGCATCAGCTCCAACCTCCTCTCGGTTGAGAGCAAAAACTTTTGCTTTCACTTGATGTAATAACCCGCCATATATAAAGGATTTACGTAGGGTAGACTTGTTTAAAATAATATTACTAATATTATTTCCACTATTATTTTTTATATATTGAGTATATATCTTATTTTATTTCATTTCATTATCACCATTATTCTATAACCCTCACGATTATTTTATATTTATTATTTAATATCAAAATCTCTTGGTAATATTAAATTATAGTATTATTAAATTCAATAACTTTATTGAATTATCATATTATTCTTACTATTATTTTTATATGTATATATATATATACACACACAATAACTAAATACTATAAATATCTTAATTATATTCTATCATATACTAAGATATTTTAGGGGGCCCATAAGAAGTAAATGAAGGGCCCACAAGCTTGATATATTTGACCAAGATTAGCTATTCTTAGACTTTCTTTAATTAAGCTTAGTTAAGCTAAACTAGATTAGGGCAAGTTAATTAGGATTATGCATGGCCAATGCAAGGTTAGCAAGTACATTAGTCTTGAGACTTCTAGCGAGTTCTATAAGCTTCTACATAGTTCCAAAATCTTCTTTTAAGTTCTATAAAGGTCTAAAGGCTTCTAGAAATGCCAACTCACCCTAAGTCATTTTATTAAGACCAAATCAAGACCAAGAAGTTGAGCTATATAAATAGGAGTAAGGAGGAGAAAAATTTCAGCCAAAGCTGGAAGGAGAAGAAGAAAAACCAGAAAAGTGAAGAGAAGAAGAAAAACAAGAAAAAGAGAGACTAAGGGAGAGAGAGAGATTTTCGGCAGTAAGGAGAAGACAATCGGCAGCAAGGAGGAAGGAGAGGAAACCGGCAACAAGGAGAAAGAAAGGAGAATGAAGGAAGGAAAGGAAAATACAGCCTTGCACTCATCTTGGAAATGTAAGAGACCATTTCTCAAAAGCTAAAAGAATGATGTTAAAATATGGAAACTAGGTGCATATGAAATGGTTGATGTTGAGTAATGAAAATATTTTGATGTTATGATGGTTGTTGGATTGACCAGTTGGTGTAGTGATGGGTTGAGTATGGTTTTCAGTTCCTTTAAGGTGTATTGGAGTGATGATATACTGGAAATTTGAAAAGAGAAAGGAAGGAAGTGATAAAGAAAACAAGAAAAGCCATTTGCTAATAACAACTCACTAGTTTATGTTGTTTGAAAATATTAAAGGAAATCTGAGTAGATATGATTGGAAATTGAACATAAATGACTCTAAACATGTCCTAGACTATTTAGAAAGGATTTGGAACAAGTTGTGTGGAGGTTGTGAGGGTTTTGAATAGCTAAGAGATCATGAACAACAAGAAGGGTGAAAATTGCCAAAATTTACTGGTTTGGTGAGCTTGGTATAATTTATTTGTTTAAACTAAAGAGAAGTGTTGAGAATGAAAACCTGTTGGAATACTAATTTTGGGATGTCAAATCAGTTATTTAAGGGTTTAAATGTGGTAGGGTATGTTGAAGAAACCATAGAAATAAATTAAAACAAGTTGAGCTTCTAAACTGCAATTTGAACCTCCAACTCGGAGCACTAAGTTTAGCTAAACAAATTGAACAAAGTGGAGAGATTTTTGAATACCCCATGACCTGAAGTTGATAGAGAAATATCATAGGAGTATTTTGGAAGCAGTTTCACCTCTTTTGGGCTTGTATTGAAAGAGATATGCACAAAACACTGGAAGATGACAAATCTGAATTCCAAACTCGGAATAGTGGAATTAACTGAAAAATTGTACAAAATGGGATGGAGTTTATAGGTCTCATAACCTGTAATTGATAAAGGGATATCTTAGGAATATTATGGAAGTAGCCTCACCTTATTTGGACCTATATTGAATAAGTTATGCGAAGAATGGTGGAGAGTGGTAAAGCTGTAAAACCAGGAAAACCATTAAAAGCGTTAATTCATTTATTTCTTTGGAAAGATTATAGAAACCTTACTCAAACCATTAAGAATTTGAAACCATTGAGTAATAACAAAGGGATATACCAATGGTATAGGTGAATCAAGTCGAGAGAACATCTTTTAGGTCTAAACAAGTGCAACTTTGACCTATTATACAAGGTGAGTCCCTTGATTTTAAAACTACCATTTGCTATGTGTTTTTCTGACAAAGTTTAATATTTCTTTGATATAAACTATGTCTTCTTGATATGATTGAAGCCTATGAATCCAATCTAATTGATATTTACAAAATGTTTCAATGAGCTTCATTTATGCTTAAAGACTTCCGAGATGAACGAAACATTTCAATGAGCCTAAAAATAAGCTTTCTTTATGCTTAATGGCTTCCGAGATGAAATTTATACAATTTTGCTAGCTCTTGAAAATACCCACTCGGGTGATGTAAAAGTTTTATAAAATGATGTTTGGCCCCAAGAATGAGTTGTTTTGAATTCCCTTCGGGGAGAGCAAACTCCTTTCAAATGAGTATATTGAATATGTGAATTAGTGATGACGTTGAGTACTCAGCAAGGGCTTTGACCTTTGTACTAGCCTTCGTTAGAGCTAGATGAACCCAAATAAGTTGGTCCAATTATTGGGCTTATCTTACTCTGAACGGGGCGACAGGATAATGGAATTAGCCGTCCCTAGCTAGCCATTGTGAGCCCGTCAATTGTCTATTAATTGTGATGGTGGGTTGTTCACATGAGACTGAGCAGGGACACTCGGTGTGTTCAATCCCTTGCCACCTCGATGGTGATTGATGTCAGGATTGGAACCCCTGGCTTATGGTGGCAAGTAAAAGATCCCAAAGTGCATGGTGAGGTATATTTGTACGATGTTCACCCTTCCGGCATATCACGGGTGACATGATGTAAGGTGTAATCCCTGGCACAAGAGGACGTGTAGCCGAAGGCAAAGTTCCTTGAACTTTGCACGCGGGCCGCACTTCCAAATGGGGAAGAATCCGCATTTAATGAATTAGGGGCCATGTGTTTGGAAGCCACTGTTTTTCGAATGTACATGACAGATTGAACTAAAATTATAAAATAGTACTGTTTTCCTGGCACAAAATTTATTTCAATAAAGAAATTGACAAAATGTCTTCCTCTTCTAAGTAAAACACTAGCACACAGGACTCACTGAGTATATCACTCACACGTGTATTTGTCTTTTCTATTTTAGGGATTGAAGCTGAAGACTAGCGACGGTACTACCCGGACTTTGCCATCTAGCGCTAGTTAGCGAATCTTTAAGCATGATCATTGTACATGGATGATGAGACTATTTTGGCTTGTATATTTTGGGAACCCTGATATGTATCTATCACCACTTATGTATTTATAATGAAAGAGTATGTTTTATGTATTTACTTAAGCTTTGACTTGTACTTGCTTACTTTAAGTTTATGTCATTATAAAGACTCCTAATCTGAGGATTCAGATGGGGCGACATCCCACTTGAACTGGCCCACTGCGACAAGAAGAGAATGAGGGATGTTACACTTGAGGCTTCGACGCTCTACTCCTGGATGCTCCTGTGGCATTGGCTCTATTGGCCCCTGGGATCTGAGCCGGATTTCCTTGCTCGACTCGGTAGAATTTAGGACAGGCATTCCGCAGATGGTTCGGGTCTCCGTAGTGGTAACATTTCCGCTCACTTTTTTTGGACTAACAATTTCTCTCTATGTGGCCCTTTTTCCCACATTGCCAGCATAATAGAAGGTTCTGCATAGGACCAGTTGATGTTATCTGACTTGCTTTCTCCGATTCTGCCACTGCTGGTTGGCGAGGCCCTTGTTGGATTGCTACCACTGGAAAAGTCCCAACGGTTACCTTGGCAGCTGGAAAGGTCTCGATGCCATTCTGCTGCGGTCCTCATTTTCTGTCCGGGTGGCTGCGTCTACGGCCCTTGAGTAAGTCGTTGGTGGAGAAGGTGCCAACGCCCTCTCAACTCCTGCCTTAGCGACTTGACAAACTGTCTTGTCCTGTTCTGTTCAGTGTCCATCAGCCTCTTGTAGTACTTTGATAGTTGGGTAAATCGTGCTGCGTACTAAGCTACCGTCATACCTCCCTACTTTAGATTCTGGAACTCATCTTCTCGCTTCTCCACTATCCATTGAGGGATATACTCAGCTCTGAATGCTTCCACAAAATTGGCCCACGTCCAGTCTTGATTAATCATCTCCCAGTCGTCCTGAACTCGCTGCCACCATTCCCGAGCTGGGCCCCTCAAACAGAATGCAGCAAACTTCACCATTCGCTCCTCAGTGTATTGAAGCGTAGAGAATATGTCTTCCATCTGCTCTATCCATTGCTCAGCTTTCTGATCCTGCTCAGCTTCTCCTAAGAAAATGGGCGGTTGAAATTTTAGAAACCGCTCCGAAGCTTCGTCCCCTCCATTGGGATTCCTTCGCTCAGTCAAAGTCTGAAGGATCTCGGCCATTTTGATGAATGCTTGCCCCATTTTCACTTCAACAGGTACTTCTGACCCTATTTCCAAATCTGGCTCACTCCCATTTCCCCGGTTAGGTAACTACATTTAGGTCATCTCAACCTCTGGTGCAACAGGTTCTGCCTCCGGAACTTTCCTGCCTGATGGGCTACATGGCGTTTGGGTGCCATTCTAAACCATACCCAAATGATGAGTTGATGTATTCAATGTTTAAAACATTTTGAGCATGCATTCACAGTTAGATTGAAGTAAAAGGAAATCAGATGTAATTTTTGTATAAAGAATTTCATATAAATTTCTCTCAAACCTTAGAGTACTCAGGTACTCTTATTTGCATAAATTTTAAATTAAAGCAATAAACAAAAATGAAATCCTTAACATAGAAGTTCATGGAAAGCTGTAAACAAAAAATACTAATTATAATAGCCTTTAGCCTCCCTAATCCTCATCGAAGTCTTCAAAGTCGGCTTGATATAACTATTCCCTAGAATTCTTAGTGAAGTCTATCCCAACCCCACTTGCAAACCCATCCATTGGCTCTTTCTCGGGTTGCCTAGATCTCTTCTCGGTCTCAACTTGGTTGGGTGGAGGTATGAAGAAAGGTCTTGGTAGAGATTCATAATCTATCTCCCTCGGATCATCACTATCAGCTGACAAGTCAACTATGAGACTAGGAGGGTGGGGAACATATGTCATATCTATCTCCTCATCTTCACCGTCAGTAACCAAATCTATCACAGGTATTGGGGGGTGGCTCATTGATCGGGACCTCATCGTTACTGTTATCTTCCAAGAGAATAATTGGTTGCGGTGCAGGCTGAGGTACTGGTAGACCTTCCGGGTAGATAGGGATGGGAGGGTGTCATTGCTGCCCCTTCCTTGCGGTTCTAAGCATTCTAACCATCCTACAGCATAAACAAGACAGGTTAGATGAAAGATCTGAACTTAATAAAACAGAACATATACTATCAATATTTGCCTAAACATAGTCTCTGATATCACTTGTAACACCCCACTACCTAAGCCCAACAGGGCCGGGGATGTTGCTCCATCCAAATGACAAGAGCTCTTTATAACTAGGTCACACAAACAAAAATAAAACAATACTTTAAAATTAAACTTATTACAACCTAAAAATTCAAGAACAAATCCAAATAAATTGTTCACTATTATCTTTCAAAGCAACATATAAAATAAATAACACAAAGTCTTCAAAGTAGGCAACGATCTAGCTACTCATCCATACAGTAGGATCGATCTAAAAACATGACATAAAAGGTGATGAGATAAAAATCTCAGTAAGCCCGTGTGTGCCTTGAGTGTTTCAGGTAAAACAGTTCATAAATGCAGGTTGTAAAAATTGTATAAGAGAAAGTGCTGGCAAGCAATAAATAAGGATTAAAAATAAAGAGTGACATTTTGCTTTTCAAACTATACATGTGAACAATAAATACAACCACTCAAATGGGTAGCCATGGGTTACCACACGTTGGACCCTGTGACCATATAACGGTCAGAACACCACGCTTTGTGCAGACTGACAAAAGGTAGGTGATTGGCCTATCGGGTAAGATACTCCTCATTTTCTACACCCAAACAAATCGGTTGTCCATTCCGGAAACACATAGTCCACTTGACTGAACTTGCTAGCTCGGACCGGCATGACTAGGTAGTACTGTCATTTCTCTAAGTTGAGTTTATGTTCTAGAGGTGGCCTCCTGCCAGAACACTCACTCTTGCTCTTCAAAACTAGTACTACTAGCCTACCCTTATTGAGTACTCAACATTGATTGTCCCACTTGGGAGAAAAACTGATAAACATTGCTTTACTTGGAAATAACAATTAAGAGTTTCTAAAATTCATGTTAAAGTTGAGGTTTTTAGAAAGAGTTTAGTGTTTGTGCAAAACTACTTGTTTGGTTTTCAAATGATTTGTTTGATTGAACACGAAAGGAAATAGTCCTTAATTGCATTTACAAAATGAGTGTCCATACACTCTGCATTTAGCTTGCTATAGTAACCTTTTGTCATCAAATAAGTTTATACAGGAGCTTACCTGATCTTTTGCTTGTAAATTCACAAATCTTTCAAAACTGACCTAACCCTGCCTGGGGTAAACACAAGTTATATGGTTATATTCAAGCTATTTTCATTTCCATAAATAATCCAAGTTCAACTTATTACAATCATGACCCTAATGTCCTAAGCTTTAAGACTAGTTGATACAAGGTTTTATAAAATAAGTCTAGCTTGATAACTGAAAATAACTAGGGGTTGTAAAATAATTACTAATAAGTTATAGGTTCAGATAATAAATCTTGAGTATTTCTATTAATAAATAAATTAGGGTTTAATTGATGAAGAGTCCTAAGTCTTAGATGATATTATTAAAATAAATTATTACTAATCTCTTAATTAATAATTAATTTTTTACCTATTATTATTATTTATATAAAAGGATTTATTTATTTATTGTTATATATAAATATTTATATATATTATTTTTAATAAAAGATATCATTTATTTGGCTAAAATAGCACTATTCCATTTAATATTCCAAATCCAACTTCCTAGGGTTTTTGAAATCTTTGGAGGAAATCATAATATTAATTTTAATTAACGTAATAAAGTTGGCTAATTAAAATTGCTTAGGATCAACAAGGTCATGATTATAATTCCTACTGCTAACAAGAATCATGAACATATACTCCAACATCAATCAACAAACTATTCTATTCATGAGTAAAGGCTTAAATCCATATCTACTATCATATGGTCAAATCTCTACTAAGCATAATCATATTCATGGCTTCAACAAGAACACAAGAACATAATACCCCATTCACCAAAGGTGACATAATATCTAGCATGCTTAAACATCCACACTCACTTAAGACATGAAGAACATGCATCAATCCACAAGAAATATCATGGAACTTAACCATGGCAAAACATCCTCAAGCTCCAATCTCAACACCTTCGTACATAAGCTCATACTCAAAACCCCAATCATATTCTATCCTTCTCTAACAACATCTAAGAGACATGATTTTAGAATTAAAGAGAAGGTTAAAGAGAAATATTTGTTTGATGACAATCTCGATGAAGATTCAATGAGATCCACACGCTTAGAAGGCTTGATTCGTCCAAGAAGGGAGAAGAAAAACGGCCATGGATGAAACAACCATTTCAGCCGAGAGAGAGAGAGAGAGAGAGAGAGAGAGAGAGAGAGAGAGAGAGAGAGAGAGAGAGAGAGAGAGAGAGAGAGAGAGAGTATTAGTATATCTTGTTAAAGATTGAAGGGAAAGAAGATGAACAAAATCGTTCTTGGTTACCTTGATAGAGTTCTCAAGACTTCAAGAAAAATTCTGGTTTTGATCCGCTAGCAGATTTTTTGTTTTCAATGTTTGATGTTATAAAATCCAGAAATGAACTCTAGGGAGTGAGTAGGCATGATTTGGAGTTTTTGGAAGGGATTGGAGGTGTTTAGATTGGTCTTAGGTTTGAAGAAAGCTAGTGTGTGTTCTTGGTGTTCTTGGAGAAATATAGAGAATTAGAGAGAAAGCTGGACGAAATTGCTAAAAGGTATTGGCCGAATGATTGAGGTATCCTTGTGATTTGATTTTCAGATTAGGGAGAAGAGGAATATCTGGTTGTTTGAATTTCAAAGGGAGTAATTTATGGAGTGTTTTAAGGTAGAAGATAAGGTAAGGTGGTTTGATTGATGGAGGTTCTTGGAAGCTACAATGGCCGACTGGTTTGCTGTGGTTTTGCTGAAATGAATGCGGGTTGAAGGGGCTATAGGGTTGGCTTAAATTCTAAATGTAATGGTGGGAGAATTTCTTGTTGTTTGAGGCTTAATCCAAGGGAGTTTTCATGGAGTAATTTGCTGGAATTTTGAACTTCAATTGAAAGCTTGATTGGAGTAATTGAAGTAGGAATTGAAGGAGTGGCTATGGTGCTCAGTGCAGAAGGGTGATGAAGCTCAGTTCATGGCTGACTAAGGTTAACTTCATAGAAGTTTGA
This sequence comes from Voacanga thouarsii, assembly GCA_026120185.1. NCBI lineage: Eukaryota > Viridiplantae > Streptophyta > Magnoliopsida > Gentianales > Apocynaceae > Voacanga > Voacanga thouarsii. The sequence continues at coordinate 2,937,110 of JANUWF010003368.1, forward strand.
GGTGATTTTCGGACAAGGCTTGAAGAGAGAGCAAGGCTGGAATTTTCTGGTTTGATTTTCGAATGGCTTGCTGGAATTTTTGTGCAGTTTTTCCTACAATGTTCCAGCCGACTTGCAGAGAGTTTGAAGGGGTATTGGAGGGTCCTTTAAGGCTGGTTTCTAGCCTTCTTTATGGAGGAAAGATAGAGTTAAATTACTGGTTTGAAGGGTAGAAGAAATAGCTTTGTTTTTGGCTTGCTATGCTGTGAAACTCGCCCAGAATTTTTTTCTGGTTTGCATAACTTTGTGCAATCCGATTTTTGGCAAGGAAATTCAGTCTTCAAGCTGAACAAGTTGATCATTTTTCTGGCAGCATTTGAGTAAGAAAAATGGTTGAAGTTTTTGAAAGTTATGTTGCTCAATAATCTGGAAAAATTTCAGATTCCTACCATGAAGAAAGACACTATGAAGTCGAGTTTTGAAGGTTCAACCATGGAGATTAATTCTCTTGGGAACCTTCCTTAACTCATTTCCTATTTTCAGTCAAAACTCTATCCTCTAAGAGCCATTTTTGAAATTCCAAGATCAATAAACCTTGCTGAATTTTCTGGAATTAAAATATGGCTTTGGATAAATTGAACAAACTTGATTGGTAAAGAATTAAGATAAGCTAGGGAATAAAAAGGACATGAATCCCCTAAGAATTCTTTTAGGGCATAAGAATTGGATTTGGATATTCTTTTCATGTTTCCCTTAGGACAACACTCCTATTTGTACTTATGGAATACAAAGGCCGAAAAATTCAACCTTAAACAAAAATAAAATTAATCATGCTAAAACTTAAATGATAGAATTTGAACTCAAGACCTTAAGGATTAATTCCAAAGCTCTAACCACTAAACCACAACAACTCTTGGTCTTATTTTCTCTCCTCAATATTCTTCCTATTTAATCCTCAAGCTATCTCCCTATTTTCACTTCAAGCAAGATTACCATTTTACCCTTCCTACTCAATAAGCACAACTAAACCTTCTAGACTATAAATCACAATTCTAAATCACATAAAATCATTCAAAAATATATATTCATGCAAGAAAATATTATATGCATCCTGACCCCTTTACTCTAGGGTTGGTTTTAGGTGGGGTTTCACACTCTCCTAGGGTTACTACTCAGTAACAGCTAGGTTCGGGTCTAATCCAAGTCTTTTGGATTTTCTTGGTCCTAGAACTCTCGCCCTTTTCCACCTTCTTCTCATCTTTGTTTGAATCATCTACTGGTTTCTTGCGCTTATTAGCTTTTTCGAACATTTACAAAATAAGGGAATTCTATTAATCTTTGCACTCATACTATTGATAACCTAAAACCTTTGCTCTAATACTAATTATGACTCCCCTAAGAGAAAACATGTAGAAGCGTGTAATAGCATGGGGGTTTTCCCCGTCTGGTTTCCCAGACCAAGGTTCTTTATAACAATCAGAGCAAAATGAAAGTCAAATATAATAAAAGCTATATCAAACTTATAGTGTATAATACAACCCAAAATAGATATATAGGTCCATTCACTATGACCATAAATATATACATAGGTAGGACAAAAAGATTAGAGACTACAAATATAAAACTGGCTTTAATGCTGCTGACCTGATCCTAGGAAAATAAAGCAAAATAGGTGTGAGTGAAAATTACTCAGTGAGTCCCGTGTGTACTAGTAACTTTCACATAAAATAAAGAAAGAGATGTTTCAAGTATTTTCTTACTGAATCAAAAATAGAATTTTTATCATGCTTTTTGCATTGAAAACAACTCTCCAGCTTGGTTGAAAAGGATTCGTCTAGGAATTTTAGGAGTTTTTAGGCACATGTGAAAAATTAAGTCTTACTGAAACCATTGCCCTGCAAATTACTTGTACGTTATATATAACACATTTTATTTTAATAAAAGACATTATTTATCTTACAGTTTCTTTTGTTTACTTTTATGTAATATAACTGTTAGATAAAGTCTCTAGTACAACACTGTGTTAAGGAAATCATAATAGAAATCATGATATGAGATTCCTACTACACTGCATAGTGTTAGTACTTAAATAGTCCCTAGTCGTAGTATTAATAAGACAGGACATCATTAATGCGTTAAGACTAGCATGTGTTAGACTTCCTGATATGATCGGGTAGTGGTTCTCATATTCGTGAGTATTGAGATACTCATGGATGTTTGTTAATGGAACAAGTTCATTGGATCACCTAACTATGAGATAATCACATAGATAACTATTTAGTGACAGTGATATAATCTCAATATAGTAAACGTATAAGTATCCTTAGACTTGAGATCTCCAAAGTACTTTGTTTACTGAGTATTGTGCTTTGATTCCAATCTCTGGAGCCAGATCAAAGGCCGCCTATGAGATGGATATTTGGTACATTGTGAGGTAAACAAAAGCAGTTGAGATGGTCAATAAAGGATTCACCACTCCTAATAGTAGGGATGAATATCTCACGGCTACTTGTAGGAATTACTACTCGAGAAGTCCTTAGCCAAGACGTCTGTGTATTGAAAACAATTCCAATTGATACATATCTAGAGTAGGGGGTTCCTAGTACAAGTACTATTATATTCGGGAAGAAGTTGGCACTAATTCCGAACTCCAAACCGAATGAGATATTGTATGGTGAAAGGAGTTAATTACATTGTAGTTTGTTATTGAAGGGTTCATGTCAAGCCACTTGACTTCCTAGACTTTTGGGTGGTCATGATGTGTTGCTAGATACCGCTCATGATTTGGGAATATGGGTTTATTAATTGATGAATTAATAAATCAATCCTGATTAGAATTAATAGGATTAATTCTAATTAATTATGGATTATTAATCTCAACAAAATTTGGATTGATTCATATTCACTACTAATTAACTAGAAAATCTAATAGGTTACACACAATAGAGAATTATATACTCAAGATGTTATTTGATAACATAGTGGGGTTAATTGCGAAAAAGAGAAGTTGTTGTGGCCAAATTATAATTAGTTATAATTTATGATCCAAAATGTAATTGTGAGAACTTGAGGTTTCCAATTACAATTAAGGAATTCTAACTATTTTAGAATTCTTAGTTGGAGTGTTTTTACTAGGGTTTTTCGCGTTCTATGGGATAGATACACGATACCTAGTTTTGTGTGAGTAACACAACGAAAAACAACAGCTTCCAAAACCCTTTTCCTTTTCTCTCTTTCTCGTGGTTCTTCTAAAGAAAACAAGAAACCCTAGCCGCCTTGTTGTTTTCTGCTAGCACAAAAAATCTTGGTGCTTAAGTGTGATCTTCCGTGTGGATTTTTGTTAGAGATAATCACACACTGTGATTATAGTGGTTGGATATTCAACTCTCGTGGCATTTAATCAAGAGGATTGCTGGATCGCGCCTCAGACTTGAAGAAGAAAAATTTTGTTTTTCAGATGCTCAAAGAAAGGTAAAGCTGCTACCTTTGTTCTCTTTATATCTTTTTTTCCACACATATGCGGATCCTGGATTGGTTTCTCGTTCTTATTTTTCTACTGCGCCATATATTATATGCGTGAGATACCCAACATGATATTGTCCTAATTTCAGAAATAAATGATAGAAAGCCAGCCTATGTGCAATGCTTTCAAAGCTTCGCTGTAACACCCACCTTTACTTTTGATTGGCTACTATTTGTAATAGAATCAGAATTTGTATTGATATTCAGAACAAAAGTTGATCAGTATATTAAGACGAATATTTTGGTGGAATAAAATGTTGTCGGGACCTGGATGTAATTATTGGATTTGTTCTACCCGTACCCTAAATTTTTGAAATGCTATTATTATCAATAAAATAAGAATTTTAGGGTACCCTAGAAAGAAAAATTGATCAGTGTAATGAAAGACACGTTTTGGTGCAAATTATACTACCCGGGGTATCGGGGGCATTTTCGTCATTTTGACCCCGCTCGCAACTTTGACAGAAAATTTGACCAAGTAGAGAAGGAATTGAAGAGTTTAAGTGATACCAATGGATTCAGTGGAATTTTTGGAGTTGAATGGCAAAATAAAATATTTTTTTTGTTACGGACTCGATTTTGGTCATTTCTGAAGAAAATAGAAAATCACGGTTAAAAATGGACGTGTGGCATTGTGTGAATGGTGGATGAAAAAAAGTGTTAAAATACCACTGGAGGGGTAAAATATTTGTGGGATTATTAAATTGCAAAAAGCTTATTGAATAAGCTTAAGAATTATCCATTTAAATTAAATCCACCAATAGGAAATTAGCTTTAAAATGGATAGCCCACAATGTAATTAATGTTGGTTGACCCTTGGACTCAAGAATGGCGGTGAAGGGCTGGGAAAAACTGGCCAAGGGCTTAAATAAAGAAGGAAGGAAGAAATAAGGAAGAAAAGGAAAGGAAAAATCAAGAAAAATTGGAAAAAGGAGAGAGAAAATAGTGTTCTTGGAGAAGTTGGAGTTTCTTGGAGTGAAATTAAGCTAAGAGCACCTTATATACAAGGTAAAGTCCTATACTTCAAGAATTAAAGTTTTAGATTTCATTACGGTGATCGTTTTGATATGAATTTTAATATGAAAACGTGAGATTTGTGATGATTAAAGTGATTATTGTGTACTATATGAAATTTTGGGTGTGCCAGCGTGTGTACCGATTGGATAAAGGATTCATAGGCTATGTTTTGTATGGTGAATAAGGGTATTTGATTGGTGATTTAAAGGGTTGTTCATGATTGAGAAGAAAGATGGTAGAGTTGGGGTAAAAATGGGTTAAACATTAAAGAAAATATATTATGATTGTTTTTTAATGTTGATGTTAGCTATATGTTATTTGCATAAGAACTTAGTGGCTTTCTTGGACCTGAAAATCTGAAGAATTAAGGTTTTTTGAAAGGAAATGAAGTGGATTAAAGGTTAAATAGGTGTTATGAATCAAGAAGCACAAGTAGGTGAAGTTGTTTTGTGGAAATGGACTAAAAATCAGAAAACTATTGGGACTATTTTTGCCCAGTAGCATGCTCCTGGAGTAAGAACTTTGAAAACGGCTGGTACCTAATTAAAGTTAAGAGTCTTAAGGTTATTTTGGTATATCATAGAGCCAAATCAGATTTGTGGATTGAAACTTATGTCCAAAACGAAATCATATGTCAAAACAGCACAATTTCAGAATTTTGCTTAAAACATGGACGAATTTGGGAATGATTAATTGTGTGATTTTGGACAAAATAATTGGGGAAACATGAAGTGAATCCCTTGTTTATGAATGGAGGAAGGGTGTGGAAAAGGGAAAATGAAAGAATTGATCAAACGATGAAAAAATGACGTGAATGAAAGTTAGACGTTTTTCTTAACCGTCGGCCTTATCGGCCCTCGTCGGCTAAACGACGGTTGGATGTCGGTTAACCGTCGAGCATGTCAGCTGCCCATCGGCTATTTTTCAGCCAAACACGAATTGACCCGAAAACGATGTTTGGTGTAGGTTTAGCGACAAACAACCAACGAAACATCGAAAAGGGTAGAAACGAAGGTTAAACGACTGTGAACGGGAAGAATTGTTTAGGACACGAGGTGAGTCCCTTAAATTTCTAAAACTCTTTCTAAAGCTAGTGTGCCTTGTTTTTCTATGAAATGCTATATTTTATACCGTTTTGGAAATCTCTGAATATGTTTAAGGTTTATCTGAACAAGAATTATTTTATGCCATTTTGGGCTCGATTGAACATCATAATTAGCTTGGAAACCTTACTGGATAATTAAAGCATGAATTTTGTGAATTTAGTCATTTTTGGATTAAATATTTGGGATTTTTGGGAAAATGGTAAATTTTGGAATCGGGTATCCATAAATTGACTGGGATGCCCTTATTGGAACATTTTATGAAAAAATGTTTGGAAACTTTGAATTTAATCCCCTTTAGGTTTAAAATTATGGATTTCTTGAAATAAGTTCCTTTGAAATCAGGTATTTGGAAAATGATCCAAATGTCTTTATTGGAATGTTTTATGAAAACCTTTGGAATCGGGTATTCGGTAAATGACCGAAATATCCTTATTGGAACTCTTGTGAATATTTTTCAAATCGAGTAAGGATAAAATGACCCGAATACCCTCGAGAAGTCTTTTGGAAATCAGGTATGGGTAAAATGACCTGAATACCCTTGAAAATGACTTTTGTGATCGAGTACAGCGAAAATGACCCGGATACTCTTGGAAACATGTTTTGATATGCGAACAGAACTTTTTATCCTGTTTTAACATAATTTTGGAAAATGATCTCCCGTGATGAGATTGACTTTTGGAAAACGACCTTCTGATCCCTGAAATTGTTTTATTGGCCTAATGTGCCATGGAACGAATTGATTAACTCTGTGGAGCCTATATGAATAATGATCTGACTTGTGAGTCAGTGGGATCAAATTCTGAAAAATGTTGTTTTACCCTAAAACTATTTTAATTTGAAAATTATACGGGATCAGATAACCCTCTGGCCTGATCAGTCAGACGAGGTTGGTATTGCTAACATTGAGTTCTTAGCAAGGACTTTGATCTTTGTACTAGCTCATGTTAGAGGTAGACGACCCCAAGTAACCTAGCTAGTTTTGGGGATTGTCTTACTCTAAACAGGGCAACAAAACATAGAGATGAGTCGTCCTGGCTAGCCGTTTAGCACTCGACAATTGTCACGTCTGTGGGTGCTTCTTGATTTTGAGTCATTCGCTAGATATCGGGTGGGGACACTCGGTACGTTTAACTCCTTACTGCCTCAATGGTGATTGACGTCAGGATTGGGACCCCTGACTTATGGTGGCAAGTGTGTGCTGCAGTACACTAGGTATGCTGCGGTGTACTTATTCCAGTGATGCACGGTTGAGTACTGGAAGCTGTGGTCCCAATACAAGGATACGCGGCGCCGAAGGCAAGAACTGCAGGGCTTGCATGTGGATACAGGACGACCTTCGGTTGGAGAAGTGCTTGTGATTTGAAAATTGGGGCAATGATTTGAAATCGAAATACAGGCTTCCAAAAATGATTGAGTTCTGAATAAACTATTCGTTAAAGAGCTTTTGGAATCGTTTCCATTGAACAATTGATATGCTTTTTCACAAAAGTTTTATGTATCCTGTGTAATACCCTGTATTAGACCACTTTTAGTAAGTGGAGAAAAGTAATGCATGTCACATTGTTTTATACTGCACTTGGTGATTTGAACTATTTTCATGAAAATGTCAGCTTGTTGTTGTATGAATTAATTTGTTTTGAAGTGGTCGTGTCATTGGAGTTAGTTGAGTTTTATTTTATTAAGAAGAATTTATTAGGAGGAGGATGGAGCAAGTGAGTAGGAATCAAGGAATTTTAGTAGGAGAATATCTACCAAGTACTGGTGTGGATTAGTGGATAAAGCTTGTAATTTAATTCTTAATGGCCTTGAGTTCGACTCTTAGCTACTTCAAATTCGTTCCTTTCTTTTGTTTTCCTCTTCCCTAACTTTCTTTCCACTTGGCCGAAACACCCTAGAGTTGCCGCCACCTTGGAACCAATTTCCTAAAAATTAGGAGTGTGATTTATCTTGGGAATTATTATATAAAATATTTGAGAATAAATTAAATTTTATTCCTAATATCTTATTATAATCTTTTAGAGAATTTTAAATATTATTAATCTAGATTTTAAAATATATATCTAGGTAATATATTAGGAGATAGAATATATGAAAATCTATAGGTATTGTGTTATGTGGTAGCTGCCACTTTTTAAGGGATAAACCTCCATATTTTAATTTTCTTTATATAATTTAAAAAAAGAAAAGAAATAAAAGGATAAAGTTTGGATTTTAAATGAAATAATTATCTCTTGGATAAGATGATGATTTTCGAAAATTTAGGAAGGAAAAGGAAGAAGAATTCGGTAGCTTCAAGGATGTAGGAAACCAGAATTTTCTCTCAATATAACTATTTATTAGCTATTTAAAATTTACTCAAATTAAAATAGGAAATTAAGTAAATTATTTCTTAAATAGATAACCTAGTTTCTTCACCAAATATTCTGGAAAATTGCATCAAAGCTGCTGCCACCCTTGGAGCAAATATAATCCAAATCAAACTCTCTAAAACCTAGCTAGGGTTGTCCAAGAAAACCTTAACCAACTAGGACTTTGTTTTAGCCAAAAGAATAACAGAATTTTCCCCTCCAATTCCTTCAAAATTTCGGCCAAAAACAAACCTTATTCTGCACGAAATTCTCAGCAAAAACCTGCACAAAAATTCTTCTAGCTAGCGAGCAAAATACAGCTACACAAAGGCTTCTTTTTCTTCTCTTGTTTCGCCATTTTAGAGACCAAAACCAACCAGATTTCTTCACTCATTCTATCCAGATTTTCCTCCCACTTTCTGTCCAGAATTTTGGCCATTCTAAGTTGCAAAAATATAACAGAATCAGCCCTAAACTCCTGACCAATTTCGGCACCCGTAGAAGAGCTAAAGCTGTCCAACTTTTCTCTTGTAATCAAGACTCCAAAGCAAGACCAAAACTCCTTCAAACACCTAAACCTAAAACCCTAGCCTTTTCTATTTAGCAAACCATGAAAATCTCCACCCTTTCAGCCCCTCAAACTCACGAAAAAACCAGCATTCAACCAGCTCCAAAATTCGGCCAGCCTATTCCAAAAGTAAAGCCAAAAACCGAATCTCTCTGCAAGGTAATTGATCTTCAACCCTTCTATTCAACCCCTACTCTATTATTTTCCTTTTCTCTACCTTAAATCATGTCCATAAGGGACTAATTTTACCTATTCTTTGGTGAGACTTGATCAAGGCCATCCAAGCGATCCAAACTCTTCAACCATTGATCAAACTCAAATTAGTCAACAAGGAGTTGCTGTGTTTTAAGTCTAAATGGCTAAGAGGTAATCAAGATCCTATCTTTGTTGATTTAAATGGTCATAAACTTCAAAATATTGGCTTAAGGATGCCTATGGAGTCTAGTATGAAAGCATGAATATATTAGATTGATGAGCATGTTGGTGAAAGCCATAGACAAAGCATGTATGAAATAGGATATTGATGTATCTTGTCATGATGAATCTAGATCCATGCTAAATAGGCAAAAGATGAGATCTTTTAATGTTTATGGGGGCTATTTATGATGATTTTATGTTAGTTAATATGGAAGTTGTCATGTGATGAATTGATTTAAATCAATGCATGGTTATGATCAATAGAATAGTAAAGGAAAGTTATACATGTGATCTATTGAATTAAATACCATGGATGAAAGGGGTAGATAATGAAATCATGGAGAGTCATATTGTATGAAATAATGAATGGAATGATTGAATCATAATTGTGGTATTATTTACTCTAGATAAGGAAGGAGTAGAAAGTAGAGCAATCAATTGAGTGGGATTTGGCTGTGATTTATCCAGGTAAGCCCTTGCATAAACTCTTTTTGTTAAATGCTTGTGGTGGCAAGTTAAATGTTGTAAAGCTTTGTAAAGCTATTGTTGAACTATGATTATTTGGGTTGTAAACGTAAATGTTTATTCTCAAAACGGTTTTGTCAAACTAACTCCTTTATCAAAAAACTGTTCTTTCTCTTAAACATGCTAGAAAACTCTTTTTCCAAGAAAATCACGTTTTACAAAGCTAAGGTATGGAATTATTTATTGTGAATATGGAATTGAAGAATATGTTCGTTGAGTACTCAATAAGGGTAGACTAATAATACTAGTCTTGGAGGGCTTGAGTGAGTTTTCTAGCAGGTGGCCACCTCCAGAAGATAAGCTCTGCTTGAAAAGGCGACAGTATTGGTTGGTCAGGCCAGTTTGAGCTAGCATTTGTACCTGGTATAGTATTATCTTTTTCCTGGCATGGGCACTCGGATGGTTTTGTTGGGTGAAGAAATTGAGGAGTATCTCACCCAGTGGGCTGTACACTCACCTTGATCAAAACGCCCAATGTGTGATAATCTGGTCCAAACAAGATGCACAAAGTGTGGTGCCTTATCCTTTCTTGCCATGGTGCACAAAGTGTGGTGCCTTAACCGTTTTCTTACCATGGAGCCCAAAGTGTGGTGACATGATTGTTTTTTCGAGTGGATGGTTTATTTTGTACAAAGTGTGACAATAAGAAAACTCCACTCCTCGCAAAGTGAAATTATTTATGACTTACCAAATTTTTCTGCAAATGTTTTCAGCTATGCATACACGAATTGTTCAAAGTACCATGTGCACACACATGACTTACTGATATTTAATCTCACACTATTTTAAATCATGTTTTCAGGAGATAGATTGTGCTGAGCAAGCGGGACTTGTGATAGTTGAAGCTTTTGTTAATTTCCATTATATTTTAAGAGACAATTGTTGATTTAAGCTTCTAGATTGGATGTTTGTTTTTATTTAGTTTTGCTCCAGTTTGAACCTGATATAATGAGAGTTTTCCGTTATTTATCTAAGTTTGATTTCTTTGGTTTGTCTTTATATTTTATACCTCGTTTTAAAGACCCCTTGTCCTCCGGGATGGGGCAACATCCCCGCCCTTTTAGGATACGTAGTAGTGGGGTGTTACATCCTATACTTTCATAAGACACTAGCACACACGGGACTCACTGGGTGATTCGTCACTCACACGTGTCTTTTATCTTACTTTTTGTAGGATCCAGAGCCGAGCAGACCTACAGATAGATGGACGATACCATAGAGTCGGCAGTTTAGGTCTGAATAGCTTGCTCTTTGATTATGTTCTATATTCTATTATAAATAGAGATGGCATGTATGAGATATTCTAATATTTGTATGTGTGTTGCCATCAGTGTGAGGTATTATTGAGTCTGGACCTTATATATATATATATATATATTTACTCTGTTATTTTCGTTATAAAACCCCTAGTCTGGGAGACTGGACAGGGTGACACTTGGTGTTGATATGCTTCCGTTGTTATCCTTAGTAGGGGTGTTACATTTGCCTTTGACATCATAGTCTTATTGTGCTAAGGAATGTGCCTCCAGTACTCTACTATGTATTGATGGAGCGGTAAGTGCATACCAGAACAACACCTCCAAATGAAAATCTTTTACTTGCCATCGTAAGCCCAGTGGTCCTAATCTTGATGTCAATCACCATCAAGGTGGCAAGGGGTTGAACACGCCAAGTGTTGCCCAACATCCTTGAAGAAATAGAAATAATTTGCACATAGGCATAAGGTAATTACCAGGCACCAAATGGCTAGCCAGGATGGCTAATCTCTATGTCGTATCGCCCCATTTGGAGTAAGACAACCCCTAGAACTAGGCCAAGTTACTAGGACTGCTATCTCTAATGTGAGCTAGTATAGTGATCAAAGCCCCTGATGAGCACTCAATATCTTCTTTGGTTCACAAGACCAGTACCAATGTCATATTCCCAAAAGAAAATCAATAAAACAATTTTCGGGCCCAAAATATTATTTTTCAAATGTTAATTCTATACTGAAGACTTATTCTCTAACACCATGGTATAGAAGGATAAGAAGTCCTTCCCGTGTGATTAAATCATTCGTTAAGCATATTTAGGTAAATTATGCATTTGAAATATACCCGTGTCCAAAAGGAATTATTTTCAACAATTAGAGAGTTTTGAATCTAGTAAGGGAATAAAATTTCAAAGATTTTGTATTCTATTGTGCCTGAATATTTAAAAATAATATATTGCCTCAATAAAGCACAAAATTGCAAATTTGCATACTTTATTATTGGACATGGGTCATATGGGTCGGAATACATTTATGCAAGTAAAATACTCATTTGTCACATAGCATGTAAAAAGAAAAAAAAAAACACTTGTGATGCACATTTGCATTTAGAATTATTCGTAGTACAAAGAATTCCAAATTTTCTATAGAAATATTCCATTTTCCAAAAATCCCATCATTTTTTGTTAAAAAAAAAACCAAAACTTGTTCAGGAAAACCATACTTTAGTAGTTTAATTCCCATACTTTTATGCTTTTAGGGAAAATAGTCATTACTAAATAATATTCGTAACCATAAAGATCCATTTTCTCAATAAAGACATAGCATGATCCAACGTTATTCTTGCTCAGAAAAATAATATTTTTTTTGGTCAGGAAAACCAAAAGTTCAAGATATTCATATAGCGTATAAACACAATACGTTTTTGAAAACTACTAGCACAACCGGTATTTATAAAATTGGTGGGACTCACCTTTGTATAGCCTAACTCTTAGTATTGTAAATATTCCTCAATTCATCACCAACTCCTTAAAGTGAATGGCCTATAATAATGATCAACCCATATCTCATTTAGTATTCTAGGATTCCCAACTAAAATATATTGTTAAATATATATCTAAGGAAAAAGTTCTTAATTTCCTATTTCATTTCATGCTAGAAATGAAATGTACTCCTTGCAATACTTAAAGTTCGTTTCTTTATCTCAACTTCTTCACATAAACACAAGGTCTTCATAAGACCTTATACCTTCTCATTCATCTATTAGTGTAAAGGAAATCAACTCATGGATTTATTTCTTCCAATTAGAATTCTGCATTTTTCAGCTTTGACTCACTTTCTTGTTTCGATCATAACTTTCAATCCACGCATCCAAATAACCACAAATTTGTACCAAAATGCTCCTAGAAGCTTTAAATTTAATCCTATGAACTTGCTTTACCCAGTTCCAGAACCGTGACAGAATTACTAGGAGCAAAACAACCCAGTATTTTCAGTAATTCCTCCGTTTTCTTACCAAAACACATTTTATCTTTGTTCTTCCTTTATTATAACACATATATATCATTTGGTTCATTCCATTTCTTCTTTAAACACCATCAATTCTATATTTTCAGTCATGAACAAATCAGTATTTTCACAACCAAACAACAACAAAAATGGAAGCCTTGTCTATACATAATAATCTTGCATTTTTCTCAACAAATGGTCTATTTCTACTTCATTTCTTTCTTCCTTTTTTTTCTTCTACATAAGCAGCCTCAACCATCACCTTATAACGCCTTCAAATCTCTCCCAAACATCACACAAAACACAGCAAACACCCTTTCAATTCCACTGCCACATAGCATACACAAAAATTGCTACACTACATAGATTTCCACTAAGCATATTTCATAAATCATGCATACTTCATTGCAAATTTTACACCAAAATATTCACCATAAACTAGTTCATAACTTTAATTCAAGAAGCATAGCTTGTTACCCTGTAGATAGTAATCTCCAAGCTAGGAAATAGCTAAGCTTTTTTTTTTTCCTTTTCTTCTCACTATCTCTCGGAAGTCTTTCTCTCTCTTCTTCCTATTTTCTTTTATTTTCTCTTTCTTTTCTCTTGTTGTTTGCTGATTTTTGGATGGCCAAAGTGGCCTTCACCAACCCTCCCATATTCTATTTATAAGGAATTTAGTCTTGAAGTCAAAATAGCATTAAATGGTCTAAGGTTATTTGGTGAATTTTTATTAGTCCAAACAAGCACTTAGGTGGCGCATGGAAACTTGTCGAATTCCCTAGAATTCTTGCATGAAAACTATGCAACCAATGATTTGATGACACATGGTGTATACAACCAATTACGAAATGGCATGTGCTCCTTTCTATTTCCTCTTTTACTTTATTTCTTCAGAAATAATTATGTTTCCTCTTAAATACACTTAAATTAGTGCATTATCGACACCAATTGGGAAAACTTTGTATTTTACCAATACGATCTACGCATTGAACTGATCACAATAGTATCTCTTGGAATTCTCAAATTCTCACTCAATTTCCTGCACTTCACAATCAAAATTCCAACAATACCCCTGAAAAATTTTATGACACTAAAACATTCATCTCATTGAGTTGATCATTTCTTATTCTGGCTTTATATACAAACGATCTTTCTTGCAAAGTAGTCACACTTTGAAATATAAAAGGTGGGATATTATAATTTCAACTCCTTTTGAAAATTTCTCAATTTTCTACAGGTTTTTATGAAACAGTATACCCCTTTTGCTCTACTCAAAGTACCTACCTACTTTCGAAACACCTAATGCACCTATGGGATGCATTTTGTCTTTTTCCAGCCAATGATATTTGGAACCATGAAAAAGGATTCAAAAGATGCATACAAGCCCTGAAAATGTTTTACAATAGGAATTGATGGAAATAGCTATGACAGCTACGAAGACGTTAAGTACTCAACGGGGCTTTTTTTTTCTCTGTGTTAGATCACGTTAGAGATAGACAGGCCCAAGTAACATGGTCTAGTTCTAGAATTCATCTCACTCCAAATGGGGTGACAAAACATTAAAATTAGCCGTTTATGCCTGGCAATTGCCTACTATCATACTTGGGTCGTTCACATAATGCTGGGCAAGGACACTTGGCATTTTCAATCCCTTACCACCTCAATAGTGATTGATGTCAAGATTAAAACCTTAGGCTTACAGTACCAAGTAAGAGATCCTTGAGAGTTAGGTGAGATGCATTATTTCTCTTACCATTCTGGAACGATGTGGTTGAATGCAAAAATAATTTTAAACATTGCACAATAGTATTGGATAGCCGAAGGTAAAGCCCTTTTAGGACTTTGCATGCAGGCTGTCCTTCTAATGAGAGAAGAGCCTGGTTTCTTAAATTACAGAGTATGGTTCAAAAACAACAACACTGATAATAGAAAATTTCATCTCTTTCATGAGTATAATACCAACTAAGGAAATTTTATTTCTTTTTGGTCGATGCTAACAAATAGTTTCTTCATGCACGTTTTGAAGTAAAAACCACAAGCACACATAGGACTCACTGAGTATTTTTCTCACACATTTTTTTTTTTTGTTTTTTCTTTTCAGGAATCAGTTTTCAAAACTTTTGCTAGTAAGAATTGTATACCTGGTGTAGCACCACTAGGATCTATTTATGAAACTTATGTTTTAGTTAGTATGTAAATCACCAATTTGGATGTAATATATATATTATGCTATTATGTTTGATTTATATGTAACAAATCAACTCTTAATGTAAGTTCTTTTGGTGTAAAATAGAACTACATTTTCCTTTTAGGTTAAAAATTGTTATAAAGGCCCCTTATTTAGGAGATCAAATAGGCGACACATATGTTTTATAGGTTAAATTATTTACAAGAATTAGGAGTGTTACACTAAACATAAATGAAGAGTGACTTAAAAAAATGGATTGTGAAACACATGAATGAGTTAAGTGAGAAACATTCCTTCTATGTGTTATACTCAACTTTTGTAGGAAACTCACTTGAAAGAGAATTCACAATGGCTAGTTACAGTGAAAGTGAAGAGTATAACTATGAAGAGGAGTCTTGTTAAAATAGAAGTAGTTATGGGGAATATGAAGAACATTATGCGTATAAACAAGAATATAATGAGAGTGACTATGAAAGTGAGAGATATTGGGAAGATTTTGATGCATAGCCTTGCACAAGTGGGAGAGAATATAAAGGAGATATTGAAGAAGAATAGGAATATGAAGAAGAAAAATATGAGGGAGTGAGATATAGTAATGGGGAGATTTTGTGGGTGGAGTATACAAATATCTAAGGAGAGGAGTACAAAATAAATAGAGGGAGTACAACGACTCATCCTTGAATATTCTCGAATATTTAGACAAGAAGGCAGGAATGAAGTATCACAAAGACAGCAAGAAGGGAGAAATTATTACTTTAAAGAACTTTATACAAGTAGAAATGGCTATGGTAAAATTGATATTGAATTTAAGCTTGAAAAGAAAAGCACTTGAGAGGATTAATAAGCATTCCAATGAGAAAATTGAAGTGCCAATGAATAAAAGAGAGGAGAATCTAGAAGAAGAAGACAACAATGAAAAAAAGTTGCAAGAAGAAAAATAAAAAGGAGAAGAAAACAGGAGAAGAGGAGTGTTAGGCATGAAATAGTCACGATTTTATAGTTTTTTTCCCTAAATTTTATACATGATTTTATGTGATAATAAATGGTTTCTATTCATATTATGTTTTATTGTATGTTTAGGTCTTATTAATAACAAATGAGTAGAACATTGCTTTAAATGATGTATTTTTATACTTGGAATGATTGCCTATATATTTTGGGTTCTGGAACATGTACTTAAACATCATTTTATATGTTTTTATAGGGGCACAACTCGATGCATGGCCATACAAAATGGAGGAGTTCTAGGAGACATGCATGGCCTTGTGCACGACCATGCATATGGCCTTGCATAACGAGGACTAAATTCAGCCACAGAAGTTTGCAGAATTCAAAAGAAAATTGCTCTACTAAATGCACGACCAGGGGCACAACCATGTGTATGATTGTGTAGAATGCACGGCCAAGATGCACGACCGTGCATCTTGCCCATGCTACTATTATGTTCTTGAAAGATGAAGCATGCATGACCATGATGCATACCCATGCATATAGGTCGTGCAATGTTCCTATTAGTTTAGAAAGTCCTAAATTGATCCAATTTAAACATCCCAAATTCAATCCATGATAGTTTAGGGACTTTATATAAAGATGGAGGACGTCCAAATTTAATATATACATCAACATACTTCTTAAAAACCTAATTCTTTAAGGGAAAAGTATCAAAGGAGGCTAGGAAAGAAGGAAAAGGCCAGGACACAAGAAAACTTAAGATTGTGGGCTTCCCAAGTGTTATCTTTTAATTTTTCTCATATTATTTCTTATTTCCATGTTGTTTTGTTTTAATTTCTCTTGTATTCAAACAATTGAGAGTTTTGTCTATAACTATGTTTTGATGTTGGTTTTTTTATACTTTAAGATTCATATATTAAAGATGTTGTTCTTGATCTTATTAAGATTATCTCTTGAGCATTCATGTAATTCTTGATTTCATGCTTATTAATTATGTTAGGTTAATTGTGTATAGTTAAGAACCTTTTAATTCACATAGTTATATTGCTAAGATAATTGATCTCTTGATTAAATTGTCTAAGTAGCACCTATTGAATTGATTTTGTTTCAAGGTTAACTGGCTTAACTAAATTAATATGGATTTGGTTGATAATTAAGTGCATATTTTCAAGGTTAACTGTGTATGTAACTTAATATTGGTGATGCCTTGTAAGTTTATCAACTTTGTTGTTAATTTATCATAATTAATTAATTAAAGTATTAACGTCTTTAAGAAAAAGTTAATCAATCTGACATAAGTTAAGAATAGTGTTAGAGATTTTAACCTACAGGTTAACTAAAGGTTAACCTACTTTTGCAAGGATAGGAGTTTAAGTCGTTAAGACTAGTTTCGAAGACCAAATGCTCAAAGTAATCCAATCAATGAAAAGTCTCTAAATTGGTTTCATAACATGTGCCTAAGAACCTAGTATTTTCTTAATTAGTCTTGAAGTTTCCTATTTTTGTTTGTCTCCTATTTTGTTTCTTGTTTCTGAATTTGTTAGGAATAGGATTCGGTATTTTTCTTAATTTAATTGATTCTTAATTCAAATTTTCCCCATCTCTTTGTAAATACTTGTAAATAACACAACATTAGAATTAATTAGGTTAAGTATTAACAAGGATTTCATATGAATAAAGTGACTGGGTTTTTATTATTGAGTATACTTCTCAAGTTCCTCGTGGGATCGATACCTTACTTGCTACTATACTATACTATATCTTTAAGAGTATGGTTTAAAATTTGTTAATGCATGCATTGCAACTGCATTTTCTCTAAGAACCTATATTATGTCGTAATCTTCTAACAACAAATTTTTAGAGCCATTACCGTGAAAACAGAGACAAATTTTGATCACTTTCGTTCTATGATTGATTTTCGTGATATTGATCTTAATTATTTCTTTTGGTGCCAATACTTTTCTCTTTACTTTTTAACTTTTCCTTTTTATTTCATAGGATTTCTCATCTTGTTGATGAATGTTACGAGTGGTAAGAAAGTTTACAAAGGTGAGAACACTAAGGCACTTAAATCAAATCCTAAGAAGACTAGAATTTGTGGCAAAGGAGCTCATCTAAAAAAGCCTTCTTCTCCTAAATCTGAATCTTCTACAATTGGTGAACAACTTGAAGAACAAATTGGTGAAATCTTTCATACTCTTGATTTTATAAAGGATGCTAATCGCTCGTTGAAAGAACTTGATGCCCTTACTCTTAATGATCATTCTCTATGCATTGTTTTTCCTTAAGTCACAACTTTCATTTTGGGTTCATTCAATTTGTGCCATCGTGTCATAGGTTTCTCGGGGAAGATCCACATAAGCATCTAAAGGAATTTCATGTTATATACTCTAATATAAAACAGAATGGGATTCAAGATAAGGTCATTAAATTACATGCATTCCCATTTAGTTTGTATGGTAAGGCTAAAGATTGGTCATATGACTTACCCATGGGTTTCATTCATGGCTGGTTGAGTATGCGAATATTTTTTTTTTCTTGAAACATATTTTCCTTCATCTAGAGCTATAATAATTAGGAACGAAATATGTGGCATTAGGTAATTGCATAGGGAGTCCTTGTATGAATATTAGGAAAGGTTTAAAAGACTTTGGGTCAGTTGTCTACATTATCAAATTAGCAATCAATTATTCATTTAATATTTTTATAAAGGTTTGCTTCCACATGATAGATCTATGATTGATGCAGTTAGTAGTGGTACCCTTGTGGACAAAATCCCATAAGCCATAAGGAGCCTAATATCTATCATGGTAACTAACACACAATCTTTTAGTACAGGGAATGACTTTATTAAGAAAGTAGGGGAAGTAGGTTCATATTCTCTAGAGGAGATAGTTAACAATATAACTAACTTAATAGGAGAATGTTAAGTAATAGCTCACAAGTTAAGGCATGTAATATGTGCAACTCTCTTGATCACTCTAATGATTCATGTCCTATTCTAGGTTTTAATAAGCAAATGAATGCTTTAGGGTTCCCTAATCAACCCTCTAGAAAGTACAATCCCTATTCATACACTTACAATGAGAGATGGCGTGATCATTCAAATTTTAGATGGGGAAACCAATAAGGGAGGCCACAAAATTTTGCAAACAACCCTTCCAATGCACCCCTTCCACAAGACCAACAAATAGCATATCTCTAGAAGATATGGTCAAGTCTTTTCAACTGAATCCATTGGTAATACTTAAATTCTTTAACTCCTTCTCTACTTGATCAAATTTGCGGTCAAAGTGGCAGGCGCGATTAAAATGACGAAAATGCTGCCGATACCTCGGGTAGCATAATTTGCACCAAAATGTGCATTTTATTGCACTAATCAATTTCTCTTTTCAAAGTACCATTCAATTCTTATTTTGTTAATAATAATAGCTTTCTAAAAATTTAGGGTACGGGTAGAACAAATTCAATAATTACATCTGGGTCCCGACAAAATATTATTCCACCAAAATATTCTTCTCATTACAACAATCAACTTTTGTTCTGGACATCGGTACAAATTCTCATCTTATTACAAATAGTAGCCAATTGAAAGTAAAAAGGTGGGGTGTTACACTGACCAAACTAGAGAGAATAA
Organism: Voacanga thouarsii; assembly: GCA_026120185.1. NCBI lineage: Eukaryota > Viridiplantae > Streptophyta > Magnoliopsida > Gentianales > Apocynaceae > Voacanga > Voacanga thouarsii. The sequence continues at coordinate 2,956,627 of JANUWF010003368.1, forward strand.
TTACGTAAACCTCTAATTCACTGACTAAGAAACTATACATAAATTTGAGAGGCTTAGAGGTAGATCCTTTTGGCTAAACTAATATATTAACTAATCCCTCCTCCAACACTTAAGCATAAATAATGAGATTCAAGGCTTGCCACATAACTCGAAATAGGAGCTTTTCTTGGATATTGTGGAGCCTGTGTATGGGAATTTGATGCTTGAATTCCTTAGCATCTATGTTTTTAAGAGAGAATGCTTAGGGCTTGATAATATTTATACCATTAATTTCTGTTTATGTGGCCAATATTACAATATGTCTTTGAATCAACATGTCTTTTTATGTTGTGGGAGATAATGTACCTAGTAGGTGTGATTTCACCACTAACTTGGACGGGATTAATTTTTGGTATGCAAACACTACTGGACCCATTTAGAGGGCTTGTTTCTCTAAGAGTAGCTAATTTACCTCTCCTATCATTAGATACCTCCATAAACTTATTGCACAACCATTGAGGGTAGAAAGAAGAGTGATAGAGTTGTGACTTGGAGAGATTTATACCACATTTGGTCTATTATTTCCTGTACTCCCACTAATATCACTATCTTTTTACATCCTATCTTGATAATATGGTTATGTCCAAGACGGGTGCGTTGTGTGGACTTCTGTATGTCACTTGATTAGCTAAACATTTGGGGCTTATTCATGATGATATGGGCTTGGACGTAACTATGACCATGATTCCCTTAAATTTTCACACTTTAGCCCAGATGCATATGGTAAAAAAAGTGAGACACAATATTTATGTCTTAGAAGGAATGGAGGTTGAGGAAGAAGCAGAATTGCCTATGGATAAGCACGAAGAAAATATTGAGCCTCCTCTATCGGTGCCACCTTCATCTTCAAGAGATAATCTTGCACCCATTATGTATGTGTTGGGAGATATCAGAGCTAGCATGAACTAAGGATTTAGTGATTTACATCAAATGAGAGATTCTATGTAAGGTAATTACAATGAAAGAATAGATTTTCTAGGACAAATATTAGATAATATGGATGTATATGTAGGATGGATGGAGTCTAATTTTTTTCCTATTTTGATCCATTCATTTTACTTATACTCCACAACCTTCTTCTTTTTGTGCAAAGACTTTTTCCCAAGCTGGCCCTTCGAAGGCTCCTCATAGGGATGAGCCAATTCATGATAATCAACCTCCACCAGAAGCATAAGGTTGAGAGATTTAGTAGCTTGTTTATTTTTCCTTTTCATGTATTTTCCTTTTTCTAGATAGTTTGTGAGTTTTCTAGACAAGGTTTCTATTTTGCACTTTTTTCTTTATGTTGTTTTTATATAGAACTTCTTACATTTTCCTTTAGCTATGTACTTAATGCTCTAACAATGTTTATTTGTCTAGCCTTTATGCTTTCAATGGAATCTTACGCGCAACTTCTGAAGGATTTATTTCTTTTTGCAATCGTGGAATATTTTGATTTAAGAAGTATTTATTTTTGTTTTCCCCCTTTTATCTCTTTATTCCTTATTAGCTATGCATTCTTGTTTTATTTTTGCCTATTAAGGACAATGTACAGTTTAAATGTGGGGGTGAAATTTTCAAATTTCTTTCTAAATATTTTTCTAAGGATTTTTAAGTTTTTAGGGTAAAAAATTTTGAAATTTTTAAATAAATTGGTGTAATTAATTTCTTTTTTTTTTAACTTTGAAAAATTTCTTGATAACTAAGTCTTAGTTAAACTTTTATATTAGGTTGGAGATAACTATGTCTTAAGAATTTGATTTAACTTTATTTATTTTATTAGATGTACGAAACTTTTAACTTTGAAAATTTGATATAAGTAATGTGTTGAATATAACTATTTATATACTAATTTATGGAAAAAAAATTGTCTAAACTAGTTCTAAATTTGGGTTTAAGTAAATACGATAAAACACAAATAAGATGCAAGTACCTAAAACTGGTTGCATTCTCTTGAGTGAAAAAAAAAAATAATAGGGAGCCAATACAGTGGAATAGAGTGAAAAGCCTTCACTTGAGGCTAATCCGGAGAAAACAAAAAGAAGAAAAATTTGCGTTGTCTTTTGGAAAAAATATTGAGTTTGAGAAAAGTCCTAGTTTGCTACTCAATTTGTAGTAGTTTAAGCAAACACAAAGTGCAAAAGGCTTAAGTTGGTAATATATTCCTAGCTTATATGATTTGTATTGTTTATATATTTTGATTATGAAGATGAGTGGAATGCATTAAAAAATATGAACTTGCTTAAACTAACATCGATGGCCGTGATATATTTGATCTAATATGTCCGTTTAACTTAAATCCTCTTTCATTAAATGGATGTTAAGTTGATTTTCATTGTAAAGAGAAAAGATAGCATCTCCACCATACTTCTTGGAAATTGAAATTTCATATCTTCAATATTTTTAAAAAATTAATTTGCTCTAGGACGTGCAAAAAGCTAAGTATGGGGGTATTTGTTAGACTTGAAATAGTCACGTTTTTATAGTCTTTTTCCTTAACTTTTATGCATGATTTTATGTGATAATGAATGGTTTCTACTCATATTATGTTCTCATATGTTTTTAAGTCTTGTTAATGAAACATGAGTAGAACATTAGTTTAAATGATGCTTTTTTACACTTGGATTGAATGCCTATGTATTTTGGGTCTTGGAACATGTACTTAAACAGCATTTTATGTGTTTTTATAGATGTACGACCTGACGCATGGCCATACATCAAGCCAGGAAAAATAGAGGAGTTCCAAGAGACATATATGGCGACATGTACAATCATGCATATGCTCATACATAATGGAAGAATAATTCCAGCCCCCAGAAGCTTGCAGAATTCAAAGGAAAAATCTTTGCTAAATGCCTGGCCAGAGGCACGCCCGTCAGTGTGATCATGCAGAGTGCATAGCCAAGATGCAAAGTCATGCATCTTGCCCATGCCACCATCGAGCTGTTGAAAGATAAAGCATGCATGGCCACGATGCATGACCATGCATATAGGCCATGCAACATTTTTGATAAGTTTAGAAAGTCCTAAATTGATCCATTAACGGTTTAAAATTTTCAAATCTATGACGATTTAGGAACTTTATATAAAGATAGAGAACATGAAAATTTAATATATACACCAAGATACATTAATATACTTCTCAAAGATAAAATTTTTCACGGGTAAAACATCAAAGGAGGCTAGGAAAAGAGGATAAGGTAAGGAGGAGAAAGCAAAAAGGCAAGAAGATCTAAGATTATGGGCTTCCTAAGTGTTATCTTTCAATTTTTCTCTTGTTCTCTCTTGTTTCCAGATTGTTTTGTTTTAGTTTCTCTTGTATTTAAACAATTGAGAGTTTTATCTATGTTTTAAGGCTATGTTTTAATGTTGGGTTTTGATATTTTGAGATTCATATATTAAAGATGTTGTCCTTGATCTTATTAAAATTAGCTCTTGAGTATTCATGTAATTCTTAATTTCATGCTTATTAATTATATTGATTTAATTGTATATAGTTAACAACCTTTTAATTCACATAGTTATATTGCTAAGATAATTGAGCTCTTAATTAAATTGTCTAAATAGCACCTATTGACTTGGTTTTACTTCGAGGTTAACTAGTTTAACTTAGTTAATACGGAATTGTTTGATAGCTAAGTGCATATTTTTTAGGTTAACTAGGTATATAACTTGATACCGGTGATGCCTTGTTAGTTTATCAACTTTGTTGTTAATTATGACAATTGATTAAGTAAAATATTAATGTCTTCAAGAAAAGGTTAATCAATCTAGCATAAGTTGAGAATAGAGTTAGGGATTTTAACTTATAGGTTAACTAAGGGTTAATCCACTTTTACAATGATAGGAATTTAAGTCATTAAGACCGGTTTCAAAAATCAATTGCTCAAAGTAATCCAATTAATGAAAAGTTTCTAAATTGATTTCATAACATGTGCTTAAGAACTTGGTAATTTTTTAATTGGTCTTGAAGTTTCCAATTTTTTTTTTTTTTGTTTCTATTTTGTTTCTTGTTTCTTAATTTGTTAGGAATAGGATTTGGTAGTTGCTTAATTTAATTGATTCTGAATTTAATTTTCCCCATTTATTTGTTAATAATTGTAAATAACATATCATTAAAATTAGTTAGATTAAGTATTAACAAGAAGATTTCATATGAATGAAGTGATTGAGTTTTTCTCACTGAGTATACATCTCATATTCCTTGTGGGATTTCTACTTTACTTGCTACTATAATATGTTATATCTTTAGCAGTAGGGTTTAAAATTTTTTGGTACATAACAATACATTTTTTTTAAGAACCTATATTTTTATGTTGTAGTCTCCTAACAACAAGTAGTTCAGTGATGATGGGGAGGGTTATGTGGAACCATTGTGTTCAATGCATGGAGCAACTAAGATGTACACAAATATATTGTATTTCCTAGTCGACGAACCATATCCACTTGAAGTGATGAAGGAGAATAAGTAAGAAGAATTGCAATGAGTTGATGTTGAGCTTGATGAGGGGTTCATGTGTATTATTTATGAAGAAGCCAAACACACTTTAGATAGCCATGAAGTGGGAGAGAGTTCTTATCGACAAAATAAAGATGGAGAAAGTGAAGGTAAGGAGAGTGATCCACTACAATCACTAATGGAGGAGGTTGCCAAACTAAAAGAAGAAGGCGATAATGAAAGAAAGTTTGTGGCTAGACAAATATGATCTATAATTGGTATTGCTAGAAGGGACATAAATGCAAATATTGTTGAGGATATGGATAATGTACAAAGAAATAATATTTTCTATTCTAGATGTTTGATCAAGCAAAAACCATTTAGTATGGTGATAGATAGAGATAGGTGTATAGATGTGATAAGTACTATATTGGTAGAAGAATTAGGGTTGGAAATCATGAAGCATTCCACACCTTATAAGCTACAATAGTTAAATGAATATAGAGAGATGAAGGTGAACAAGCGAGTCATGGTTGGATTTGAGATGGAGGACTACAAAAGTGAAGTGACTTATGATGTGTTTCCAATGCACATGTGACAAATTTTGTTAGGAAGACCTTGACAATATGATAGAGAAGTGGTGCATAATAGGAGGAAAAATACTTACACATTGAAGAAGAATGGAAAGAAATTCACCATACTGCCATTAACCTCTAGTGAGATAGTGAGAGATCAAAATATTGTGAGGGAGAAAGAGGAGAAAACAAAAGCAAAGGCAAAAATAAAAGAGTAAGAAGCAAAAGAAAAAAGAGAAAAATGGAGAATATCAAGAGAATGAGAGAAAAGAGGATGAGAGAAGACCATGAGGGCAACAAGAAAAATAAAAGCAAAAGTGAGAAGAGCAAATGAATGCAAAACAAATGAGAGAAACCTTTTAGGTGAAAAGTGACAAATAAGAGAGAGAGAAAAGAAAAGAGAGTAGAGGTAAAATGAGAGAGAAAATATTGATAAGGAAAAAAGGAAACAAAAAGGTTAGTGAAGAACAAGTTACTAACATTTATCTTTGCAAAAATGTTCTTGTTTGATTTATAATGCAAGAAATGATTCGAGGAAGAATCCTTTCAAATGAAAAAATGATATGAATCTTTCCGAGGGCAAATGCCACTTAAAGAAGGGGGAGAAAGGTCGAGGCCATAACCCATGGCTCCTTAGGTGAAATCCATTTTCAAAAGGATCCTTGGGGTTTCTCAAGCCTACAATTCCTATAAACCAAGACCCATAATATTTCTAAAGAAATATATGAAGAAAGAAAGGTCGAGTGATGCATAAAAGGAACAACAATCCTTTATGGTGACAAAGACAACACATTATCAAAAATCAAAGGAAAAAAAGCATATATAGGAAGGCAATCCAAAGTCACAACAAAGGGAACCAAACTTAACTACAAAATAATTTAGAAGATCATGGCCAAGCTTTGGATAACAAAGGAGCCACAGTTGGAATGTCAAGCAAGGGAGCAATTACAAGGGCCAATAGTGCCTACAAAACCACTTGCAAGACCAAAGAGAAGCCAACAATAGTATTGGAGATCAACTAGGAGCTTGTAAGCAATGCTCCAAAATGCAAGCATGCACTGTTCATCCAAAACAAAACCGGTGCTAGCGTAAGCACTAGAACCAACGCAAGCTAGTTCACACAACATCAACTCGGAGCTAAGCAAAACACAATTGGAACCAGCTTGAAGGGCTTAACTAGTATGGGCTAAGAGTTGGAAAGCTATGAACTATTATTTATTGATGTATTTTTAGGGCTATTTTGTAATATTTAGTGCTTAACTAAGCTTAGGTCTGAGACTTGCTTATACACTACATTCTCTCATTACAAACATAGACTAGACTATTGAATTTTGTGAGAAAAACAAGAACTCCTGGAGAGTTTAGTAAGATGATTCCTCTTGGGAGTTCTTCCCTTAATCAAGACTAAATCTTAGGGCCTAGTCATTCTCTTTGATTCAAGTTTCTAAACCTTCAAAGGATAATTCAATAGTTTTATTTTGATTGGTCTCAGAAGATGTATTTCTAAGGCTTTTCAAGAAAACTTTGTTAGGTGCCTAATAAAAGTGGATCAAGGCAAACAAATAGAGAAAAAAAAAACTAGAAAAACACAACATAAGCTTTAAAAAATTTCATTTACCTATGCATTTAGGAATGATTTTTGTCTGCACAGGCTAGGTTGAAACTCCTAGATCAATCACTGGTGACTGCGTAGAGGATCCTAGTGACAGTCCTACAAGCTTTCTGCTTCTTCTTTGCATGAATGCAAGATCTATGATCTTTCAAAATATATCCTCCGCCTAATGCTACCGGTGAAAGCATAAGATTATGGAATTTTGGTATCAATCTTCTTGACAATTTGCTAACAAGCAGTATTAAAAAGAAATTTTTTTTACCTTCTACTTCTACTAGAAAAGACAAGGAAACACAAAAAGAAACTATCAATCGAGAAAAAGGGTCCGTGTGCAAAATCTCGCCTATGAGATAAATCACATACTACACTGATCACGTATCTCTATTATCCTAGGATTTCAAACCTAACCAAATATATATCAATTAAGTGTATCCACACAAATGACTTAGCCGGCTAGCCTAAGCTGAACTAGGCTTGGATCCCTTAGTCTAATCTATTAAATTAGCCTTAAATTATTTATTTATTATTGGACTAATAAAAGCCCATAAATAAACAATTTAATTAACCCAAATGGATTAAAATAGTTTCTCAAGCCTTTTTCTAGTTTAGGCCCAGGCTAATTCTAATTATTCAAACTGGGCTCAAGCCTTGAATAATAAATTAACCCACTAAACTAGATATTTAATTTATTCTCTCTTTGTGCCTTTTTATTTTATTCTAACCTAATAATAAATTAGTCCACCTAAATAAAACAAAATCTATCTTTATTTAAGACTATTTCCTTCGCACAAAATTAATTAGGAATTATCAATTATTCCGAGAACTAAAAGACAAATCGTCGTTGGCTACTAAAATGACCACAATACCCCTATTATTAAATTAGCAATATTTTATATTTTAAATATATTTTATTATCACCATAAAGAAATATTGACCCTAAGGACAATATTGCGTGTAACAATTTCTCTTACCTACAACTGTTATAACTAAAATACCCCTCTACATAATGCCACTTATTTATAGAGGAAACAGTTTACTAACACCTCTCTAAATGACATCTATCATACTTAGACCTCTAGTCTAATAGTCCCTGACTTCCTAGAATGTTTCCGCTTTACCAAGAAGTTACCCTTAAGTAAACATTTAAGTCACGTTCTCTAGAGCCCTGAATTTACATATCATTCGGACAGTCATAACGGGCGATATCTCTAATAGGAGTATAGAAACTCTCTTGTATAAATCTGTTTTAACTAACTAATCACATATACCAATATACAAGTATATTAATTCTATAGTAAAACCTCATCTATAGTACATCAAAGTACATACTTCCAACTTTACTAGACCACTAATGCATACTTAAGCCATATAAGTCCATGCTATAGCTATAATCGTCTGGATTTCTCTACCGTGGGTCCAGTTCTATGTATTCTAAATGCACTTATACCATGAAATGAGTAGACTACTCACTAGCTAAAGGTAGGCCATTCCCATTTAGAATTCATAGTATAATAACTTTTATCCTAATAAGATTCCTATTCTTATTAACTGGTTAAGAGCTGCAGTTTATATGTTAACATGATCCATACATTACTGTCAAAGATCTCTATTCATATAGATCACTTACTTAAACACAATGGATCTTTTTTAATATAAATCGTGCTTTATAAATTAAAGTAAATGAACACAAGCATTGTTGAGAATAAAATTTGTATTTATTGATTTGAATTTACATCTAATACATAATTTAAGGGTATATATTCCAACAATCTCTTACTTGCACTCTAAAATTATGTAAGCTCAAAGGTGCCCACCTTTATGGTATCTAAGTTTCTTCTAAAGACTTTCTCTCCCAAAGGCTTGGTGCATTAATCTATTAGATTATTTTCTAAGGCTATCTATTTCACCACTATTTTCTGTGTGACATCTCACCTGTTTACTTTCAATTGGCTACTATTTGTAATAGGATGAGAATTTGTACCGATATCCAGAACAAAAATTGATCAGTGTAATGAAATGAATATTTTGGTGGAATAATATTTTGTCGAGACCTAGATGTAATTTTTGGATGTGTTCTACGCATACCCTAAATTTTTGATAGGCTATTATTATTTTAAAAAATAAGAATTGAAGAATATTCTAAAAGGAGAAATTGGTCAGTGCAATGAAATGCACGTTTTGGTGTGAATTATGCTGCCTGAGGTATCGGGAGCATTTTTGTCATTTTGACCACTGTGACTTTGACCACAAATTTGACCAAGTAAAAAAGGAATTAAAGAAATTTAGTGTTGCCAATGAATTCAGTGAAATAAAATATTTTTCCGTTACAGACCCGATTTTGGTTGTTTCTGAAAAAAATAGGAAAGCGCGGTTAAAAATGGACGTGTGGCATTGTGTGAATGGTGGATGAAAACAAGTATTAAAACACCATTGGGGGAGTAAAATATTTGTGGGATTATTAAATTGCAAGAGCTTATTGAATAAGTTTAAGAATTATTTATTTAAATTAAATCCACCAATAGGAATTTAGCTTTAAAATGGATAGCCCACAATGTAATTAATATTGGTTGACTTTGGACACTAGAATGGTGGTGGGAGGGCTGTAAAACAACCAAAATTCGTCCAATAGAAGAACAAAAGGAAGGAGAGGAAGAAAAAAAGGAAAAGGAAAGAAAAGCCAGAAAAAAATAGAGAAAAATGGGAAAAATGAGAGAAGAAGAGTTATTGGAGAGAAAAAGGGAAACTTGAAGTATTTTTCAGCCAAATAAAGCTACAAACAAGGTAAACATTCAAACTTCAAGAATTAAATTTGTAGATTAAATCATGAGGATTACGTTCATATAAATTTTGTTGGTAAATTCATGCTATTTATGAATTTTTCTCAAGAATTCAAGTTTGTTTACGAGTTTGTGTGTGTTGTGTGTGTGTCGGTTGGTGAGGAGGATTTTATGCTATGTTTTATATGGTGATTGAAGATGTTTCCATGAAAGTTTTATTGGTGGATCATAGCTGCAAAAGAATCATGTGAAATAAGAAGGAAAGCTAGACTAATTGTTAAAGGAAAATGAATGGTTATTGTTGTTGTTTGAGAATGTTAATTGGTATTGGAAAATATGATTTTACTGAGCTAAATATGTCTTAAAATCAGAAGTATGAAGTCTCTTTTAGTAACATTTGAGGAGGATTAAGTGATATATAAGTGTTTGGATTGAAGGAGAACAAAGGAAAACACGAATAGTGAAATTGAGGTAAAACTATTGGGGCTGTTTTCGCCCAGTACCGTATCTCAAAAACCAGAATTATGGAAAAAATCTTATACAAAATTAAATTTAAGAGTCTTATGGTTGTTTTGGTATATCATAGAGCCAAAATAGAGTTGTGGATTGAAAGTTATGTCTAAAACAAAATCATATGTCAAAACAGCAAAATTTTAGAAATTTGCTCGGAACATAGACGAATTTAAGGATGATTAATTGTATAGTTTTGGATGAAATAATTGGGGAAATATGAAGTGAATCCCTTGTTTATGAAGGGATAAAGGATGTGGAAAAAGGAAAACGAAAAAATCGAACAAACGATGAAAAAACAACGTGAACGAAAGTTGAATGTTTTTCTTAACCATCGATCTCGTTAGCTAAACGTCGGTTGGACATCGGCTACCTGTCTGGCACATCAGCCAACCGTCAGCCCAACACAAATTGACCCAAAAATAATGTTTGGTGTAGGTCTAGTGGTAAATGGCCAATGGAACGTCGAAAACGGTAGAGACGGTGATTAAACGGCCATGAATGGAAAGGGTTACTTAGGACACGAGGTGAGTTCCTTTGATTTCTAAAACTTTTTGAAAGCTAGTGCGCTTCACTTTTACATGAAATGCTATGTTTTATGCTGTTCTGAAAATCCCTAAATATGCTTAAGGTTTATATGAGCAAGATTTTTTTTATGCTAGTTTAGGCTTGAATGAACTTCATAATTGGCTTGGAAACCTTAAAGGATGATTAAAGCAAGAATTTTGTGAATTCAGTCTTTTTGGATTAAATATTTGGGATTTTTGAAAAATTGTGATTTTTGGAATTGGGTATTCATACATTGACTGGAATTCCCTTATTGAAACATTTTATGGAAACGTGTTTGGAAACTTTGAATTTAATCCTCTTTTGGGATTAGAATTCTAGCATTTCTTGAAATGAGTTCATTTTGAAAAATAATCTAAATGTCTTTATTGGAATGTTTATGAAAACCTTTGAAACTTGAGTATTCGGTAAATGACCGAAATATCTTATTTGGAATTTTTGTGAACACTTTTCAAATCGAGTAAGGGCAAAATGACCCGAATAGCCTCAAAAAGTCTTTTGGAATCAGGTATGGGTAAAATGACCTGAATACCCTTAGAAATAACTTTTGTGATCGAGTACGGGGAAAATGACTAGGATACTTTTGGAAACATGTTTTGATATATGAACAGAACTCTTTATCCTGTTTCAACACAATTTTAGAAAATGATCTCTCATGATGAGATTAACGTTTGGAAAATGACTTTTGATCCCTGAAATTATTTTATTAGCCTGATGTGCCCTTGAATGAATTGATTGGCTCTACGGAGCCTATATGGATGATTATCTGACTTGCAAGTCAGTGGGATCAAATTCTGAAAAGTGTTGTTTTGCCCCAAAAATATTTTGATTTGCAAATCCTGTAGGATCAGATAATCCTATAGCCTAATCAATCAGACGGGATTGGTATTATTAATGTGGAGTACTTGCAAGGACTTTAATCTTTATACTAGCCTACATTAGAGTTAGACGACCCTAGTAACCTAGCCTAGTTCTAGGGATTGTCTTACTCCGAACGAGGTGAGAGGACATTGAGATGAGTCATCCTGGCTAGCTGTTGAGCACCTGGCAATTGCTGCATCTGCGGGTACTGCTTATTTTGAGTCATTCGCTGGATGCCGAGCAAGGACACTCGATGAGTTTGACTCATTGCCGCCTCAATGGTGATTGACGTCAGGATTAAGACCCCTGGCTTATGGTGGTAAGTAAAAGATTGTGTGCTGCAGTACACTAGGTATGCTGTGGTATACTTGAACAAAAGTACGCTGCGGTGTACTTATTCCGGCAACGCATGATTGAGTACTGGAGGCTGCGGTCTCAGTACAATGATACGTGGTGCCAAAGGTAAGGACTACGGGACTTGCATACAAGCTAACCTTCTGTTAGAGAAGTACCAGTGATTTGAAAACTGAGGTAATGATTTGAAATTTGAAATAATGTTTTCTAAAAATGATTGAGTTCTGGATTAACTCTTATTTAGAGAGTTTTGGAATTGTTTGCAGTAAACAAATGATATGCTATTCCATAAAAGTTTTCTTTCATAAAGCAGTAGTACACACGGGACTCACTGGGTGATTCATCGCCCACACGTGTCTTTAACTTACCTTTTGTAGAATCCAAAGCTGAGCAGACCTATGGATAGAAAGATGATACCACAGAGTCGACAATTTAGGTCTGGACAATTTTCCTTTTGATCATGTAGTATTTTCTATTATAGATAGAGATGACATATAAAAAATTCTTTGATATATGTATATTTGTGGCCATCGGTATGGGATATTGTTGAGTCTGGATCTTATATATGTATTTACTCTGTTGTTTCCATTATAAAGACCCCTTGTCCGGGAAACTGGAAGGGGTAACACCCTGTGTTGATATGCTTCTGCTATTGTCTTTAGTAGAGGTGTTATATTCTGTCTCTAAATAAATTCTCGGATTAGTTAGTACTTCCTCTTAATAAGCTATCTCTTCTTGTGGTTTCTAATTCTTTTAACTATGAAATAGCTCTTGAGTTGTTACAATATAGTATAGTTAGATTATCTATCTGTGACATAACTCCAAATTTTGCAAGGAACTTTTGGTACCATACAACTTCCTTGGATACCTCCGAAGTTGCCACATACTCAGTTTCTATGGTCCAGTCAGCAATACAAGATTGCTTGATGTTCCTTTATAAAAGAGCTCTTCCAAATAAAGTAAAGACATATCTATACATGGATTTTCTTTCATCTTTATCCACCTGGAAGTCTGAGTCTATGTATCCTGTTGGAATCAAGTCATCAGCTCTGTAAACTAGCATATAGTTCTTTGTCCCCTTGAGGTACTTAAGTATATGCTTTACAACTTGCCAATGCGTCTCTTCTTGGTTTGACTGATATATACTAATTAAGCCTACAACTAAACTAATGTGTTTGGATTTGGGTATAAAAATCATAAAAATTTAAGCACATTTCCAATCAAGTTTAAATTAAAACATTAACCCCAAATTACACATATGAGCAAGCGTACTCATCATTAACATAGCATAGGGTTCAAACGAGTGTTGATCCTCCAAGAACAAGTATGCATTTAATCCCGTTTCTTTCATTGTTTAACCGACTTAATGATGTGTATGGATTTGAGTATAAAAATCATATAAAAACTAAGCATATTCTCAATCAAGTTTACATTAAAACGTTAACCCCAAATTACACATATGAGTAAACGTACTCATCATTAACATAGCATAGGGTTCAAACGAGTGTCAATTCTCAAGGAACAAGTATATATTAATCACTTTTCTTTCATTGTTCAATCGACTCCATAAAGTAAAAAAGAAATAAAAAATAAAATAAAATAAAATAAAATATATACATGATAGGGGCTAATTTGGTTATATTTTGCGTAGTTATTTGAGGCTCCTTTGTAATACATTTTGTGCAATAACTAGTCATATTCTTTCATATTTGAGATTTTACCCTTGGAAAGGTGTTTTGGTTATTATTTCAGGTTTTTGGGTAAAACGAAGCAAAACCGTCACGAAACAGAGCAGAGGTGGTGCCAGCTGGAAGCCTGGAACCGGTGCCGGCTGTACACTGGATGCACGGACATCAAAGTGATGGAAAAATTGGAAAAGTAGAGTAGAACAGAGCCTAATCGGTGCCGGCTGTAAGGCTGGAGGCGGCGCCGGCTGCAGTCTGGAACGTATGTGCAAAATTCGAAGAAAAATTGACAAACAAGTAGAGAAACAGAACATAGGCGGCGCCGGCTGTGGTCTGTTTCTAAGGCGGTGCTGTGATCTTTTGACACGTTTTTGGAAATCTGGGGAGTTTTAGCATTTTTCAACTTCTACTCAGCCAAGAACTTTGTATCTACGAGTTTAGACACTTCTTAAGCCTATAAATAGATGAAAAACACAAGGAAAAATGGGAGAATTCATTGATCATCATAGAAAATCACTCAGTCCAAGGAGAAATTCTTCAAGTTCAAGGAGGGTTGTACATGACGGTTTTCAAAGGAAGAAGAAGGAGGCTTGTCTATGAGTTCTTTCTTTTACTTTGTTTTCTTTTTCTTGACAATGATATTTTAATTGTTCTATTGTAATTTGACATTGTTTTAGATAATCATGATTCTTGGAGTTATTTGATCTTTTGATTAATTGACTGTTCTTCTTGGTATTTAATTACTTGGGCATATTCCGAGATTAGTTGGTTGTTTCTATTGTTAACTTGCTAGACCAAAGAGGTTGATGATGGTTGCAATTGATTCATTTTCGCATTCATTGGCTGTTAACTTGCTAAACCAAAGAGGTTAATTGTTGAGGATTGAGTAACTAAAGGTTAATTGATGTTTGCAAGACCAATGATTCATTGATTAATTTCATATTTTAAATTTGCCAGACCACGGAAATTTAATTGAGGATTGTGTTTAATGCATCTTTTGGATGAATTAGTTGAGATAGACCAAGTGATGCTAATTTACCTTAATCCTTCATGATGCCGAGAGAATGATTGATTATGATACTGGTTAAGTTCTTGAAGATCATGGTTGTCTAATCAATGGTTTGATTTGCTTACTTCTCCATCCTTGACATGTACATATTTTTATTTTATTTTCTTTTTAGTTTTCCTTTTGATTTGATTTTCACTTTGTTGAGTCGGTTAAACTATGAAAGAGGGGTAATTAATGTTTACTTGTTCCTTGAGGATTGACACTCGTTTGAACCCTATGCTCAGTAATAATGAGTACGCTTACTCATATGTGTGATTTGGGTCCAACATTTTAATTTAAACTTGATTGGGAATATGCTTAGTTTTTGTATGATTTTTATGCCCAAATCTATACGCATCAAGTTTTTGGCATTGTTGCCGGGGAACAATAGCATGAAAGCCTGGACTTTGTTGATTTAACCATGTAAATATGTAAATATGTATGTTTGTTCTTGCTGCAAAACGGTGCTATCTTTTGTATTTCGTGTATTCTTGTATAACCTCGTAACCTAACCTTACTAACTAACTTAGACTGAGTTTAAATTACTAACGTTGTAACCTTATAATTGTGTATGTTAACCAGTAATTGTACCTCTAACTTGCTTCTTATTTTCTTAGGTATTACCCTTGGTACATGACCCGAAAATCCAACAACGAGATAGTTGATTTTGACCCTGAAATCGAGAGGACGTTAAAAAAAATTCGTCGAACAATTCAAAGGAATCTGACTATCGAAATGGATGGTGCTCAACAGAACAATGCTGGGAATGATAGGACAGTTATGGATGACTTTGTAAAACCCGCAATCTCAGGCACAGGCTCGAGTATCACTAGACCTAGAGTAGATGCCAACAACTTTGAAATAAAGCCCAACTTTATTCAAATGATACAAAATATGGTTCAATTTGACGGGCTACAGGAAGAGGATCCCAATACTCACTTAGCCAGTTTTCTTGAAATTTGTGATACCTTCAGGATGAATGGTGTTTCTGAAGATGCCATTAAATTAAAACTTTTTTCCTTTTTCCTTGAGAGATAGAGCTAAATCGTGATTAAAGTCTTTACCTACAAGTTCCATCACAACTTAGAATGCCTTTGCTGAAAAATTTTTGGCCAAATATTTCTCTCCAGCTAGGATAGCTAAGCTTAGGAGTGAAATTTTCACCTTCCAACAATTAGATTCTGAGCCCTTTTATGAGAGTTGGGAGAGATTTAAGGAAATATTAAGAAAATGCCCACACCGCGGATTCGAGCTAGGAATGCAAATACTTATCTTCTTGAATGGCCTCACGTTTGCAACACGACAAGTGGTGGACTCTTCTACAGGGGGTTCCATCAACTATAAGACCCCGGAACAGGTATTTGAGCTTATTGGAAATTTGGCTTCTAATAACTATTCTTGGGGAAGTGCAAGGTCAAAGGCTCGTGTGCAAGGAGTGCATAAAGTAGACGCCGTGGCAGCATTAGAGGCTAAGGTAGATGTCTTAACTCAAAAGATGGAACAGTTGGTGATGCCTCAAGGCCAAGTGTTAAACATCAATTGCGATTTCTGTGGAGAGGGGCACCTTAATCATGAATGCCAAAAGATGGGGTTACTCCAAGAAACTTCTAAACAAGCGGCTTTTGCAGGTAATGTCTGGCCAGGTAACAATCCATATAGCTCTACCTATAATCGTAGCTGGAGAAATCACCCTAATTTCTCTTGGAGCAATGGGAGTCCACCTAGGCAAAGTTCTTTTAATCTTGGAGGTAACCAAAGGAATCCAAATTCCATGAACAACACAGCAGCACCTTAAAAGCCACATTTGGAAGAATTGATTGGACAATTGGTAAGTACCACGGAGACTAAGTTCCAAGGAGTTGATGCGACAACAAGGAACTTAGAGGCTTCCATGCACAATTTGGAGAACCAGATTGGTCAACTAGCCAAACTCCTGGGGGATTGTCAAGCAGGGACACTACCAGGGAATACGGAGAAAAATCCACGGGATCACAACCGTAGAAAAGCTTGAAGCAGTTTTTTTCTCTCTTTTCTTTACTTATCGTTTTTTTTGTTAAGGATAATTTTTTATTTATAGTATTTTTCTTCAGCATTCATGTGTTTTTTGCATCATCAACAAAAAAAAAAAAAGCGACCCGGACAGACCAGAGCCGGCGCCGGCTCCTTTAGGGAGGACCCCAATTAAAGGGCCATTTTGGCCTTTTTTTTTTTCAAACCTTCCTCTCCCTCGCAAATCCTCTCAACCCGCGCCGGATTCACAACCATAAGTGTCCAAATTTTGATTTTTTTCAACTTCTAAACAGCTCCATAACATCTTTTACCTTCTTCTTTGTTGATCCTACGGATCACACATATCACAAGTTTCGATTTTTCACACCAATAGCACATTCAATCCACAAGAAAATGGGGGAGCTTTTCACAGAAAGTTTGCATCTTTTGCTTGCCCATGCATAGAAAAGCCTAAAGGTATGATTTTTACTTAAGTCCTATGGTTACATTGATGGAGTTAATTTTGTCTAATTGTATGAACAGTGTTGGCCGAAAATTGATATATATATGCTATGATTGTGCATTTTTTGTTGAGTTTAATTCATTGGATTACCTTAGGAGTTATTGAGCTTTTATTTCTTGTTCATGCTTGTAAATAATCAAGAATTCATATAGCTTGAGCTAGACTCATGGTTATTGGTGGTACTTGAATATATTGAAACTGCATTATTGATCACATCATACCATGATATTGCCTTCATTCACATGATCACGTTTACTAGCATGTCTTGAGGATATTAGCACAAGTTATGCTTTATAGTGGATTCTTACATGCATTGTGCAGGTTGTGTTGAAGTGGTTGACAGTGATTGATTGAGTGGGAGTTGGAGTTGATATACATTGAAGGGGTTTGGGGTTTGTGCGTTGTGAGCTTGGTTGAGGGTTGTGTGCCATTTTAGGATTTTTTGTGCGAAGGTTGGTATACTCTCTCCAGTGATTGAGCATCTTAGTTCCCTCTTCCTATTGTTCCATTCCTTCTTTGAGCATGTCTAGAGCAAGGAGTCAGCCATCTAAAAAGGCAAGAACTTCCTCATCCTCGGTTCCATCATCTATTAACCCCTTATCTCTTAGACCTACGGAGTTTGTTGATGCCTCGTGTGAGGAATGGTATAGTAGGCGAGCTTTAAACAAAATTATTATTGAGCGTACCTTTTCCCCCACCTTAGACCGAGCACTCAAATTAGGAATGATGTTTAGACGGCTAGGCTGGGGATCCATAGTCTAATTGAAAGGGAGGTATTGTCCTGTACTTGTCAAGGAATTTTATGCTAATATGACGGACAAGGGGAATAAGCATCTTCCACATATTGAAACACGAGTGAAGGGAGTTCCTATCGTCATCACCTAAAACCAATTAGCTAACCTCCTCCAGGTCTTTGATGATGCTATTTAGCATGGTATTGATGTAAATAATCAAAAGATTCTATCAGATCCGGATTGGGATGTTGGAGGGACGCGAGCAACCCTAGGCTTATACAAGCATAATGCCTTCCAAGCTAACATTTTTTATTCTAACAATGATTTGGCAGCCAACTTTCGCATATTGGTGTATATGTTTGGGTTTAATGTTGTCCCCCGGTCCAGTGGTTTTAATGAAACTAAGCTTATCGACACTTATATTTTGCACCGGAAGATGAACACATTACCTATTCCTCTTGCTCTTTTGATCATTCAATCTATTAGAGAAGTAGTTCATCATCGTCTTTCCACGAAAGCCTTTGTTTTTCCCTTAGTTATCATGAAGATTCTAAAGGACTTTGGGGTGAGTCTTGAAGGAGAACTCATGGAGGCTACCACTGAGCACGATATGGTTACCAAGCAAACTCTTATGAGTTGCGGATATAAGTATAGCCCCGAATTGAAGAAATGGCTCACACCCTTCGAGGTCCAACATCCCGGTCAGGTAAGACCACCTACATTGGAGGAGGAGCAGCCACCACCACCGGCACGTACTAGAGCTGGCAGTTCTCAGTCCCACTCCTGGACTGACTTTGAGACCACAGTACTAGGGCGCCTCGACCAGCAAATGGAGATGCTCCTACGCTTGCAGAGTACTATGGAGGATATGGCACGACGGCAAGTTACCATGGAGCAACATTTGACTGAGTTGAGGCAACATTCTTCTAGGCCACACGATGGTGCGGGCATATCCACACTTGCCGATGAGGAGGAGGATGAGGGTGATGATGCTGCGGTGGACTGATGATGCATTCTTGCTCACTCTTGTTGTTTCTTTTCTTTCTCTTTTCGTGTTTTTATTCTTTCTTTTCATTGTATTTTTCATTTTTTCTGTTTTTGATTTCGTTTCTTTTCTAGATTTATGCTTTGGTATTTTCTTTTGTATTATTTATAGGTGCTTTGATGATGCCTGTGAAACCCCACCTAAAGCCAACCCTAGAGTAAGGGGATCGGGATGCATATCATATTATTTTGCATGAATATATATGTTTTTGAATGATTTTATGTGCTTTAGAGTTGTGGATTATAGGTTAAAATGCTTAGTTATGCTTAGCGAGTAGGAGGGGTAAAATGGTAATTTTGTTTGAGGTCAAATTAGGAAGATAGCTTGGGAATTAAACAAGAAGAATATGTGGGTGAGAAAATAAGAACAAGAATTAGTGTGGTTTAGTGGTTAGAGCTTGGTGAATTAATTTCTAAGGTCATGAGTTCAAATCCCATCATTTAAGCTTTTGTCATAATTATCTTAACTAAGTTTGAATTTTTGTTTTCTTGCATTTCATGGAAATAGGAATGTTGTCTTAGGGGAGACATGAAGAGAATGTCCTAATCTTATCCTCATGTCCTAAAAAGAATTCTAGAGGAATTCTTGTCCTTTTATTACCTCTAACTTGTCCTAACATCTTTATAATTTAAAACCATTAAATCCTTTCTTTTAAATTCCAAACAAAAAAATTCTGTGATAATCCCTCCACCTTGAATTTCGAAAATCAGCTTTGGAGGATGGGAAGTTGGCTGAAAATAGGAGGAGAAATAAGAAGGGTTTCCAAGAGAAAATCAATCACCATGATAGCTCCTTCAAACTCACCTTCATGTTGTTCATCTTCTAGTAAAGGAAAATCTGGAAATTTTCCAGAATATTTGCAGACCGTTTCTTTGAAAATTCAGCCAGTAAACCCACTCATTTTCTGCTAGAAAAATGGTCATTTTATGTGTCTTGAAGGCTGGAAAATCTGTGCAATTTTCGGACTGCACAAAACCAGAAAAAATTCTGGTCATTTTCACAGCTTTCAACCAAGTAAATGAAGCTGTTTTGATTCATCTTCAAGACAGCAAAACTCCTCTGTATTTCTCCAGCATTAAGGCTGGGATATCACCTTTGAAAGACCTTCAAACACCCCAGAGGAACAACTGAAAATCGGGCTCAAGAAGTGCAGCAAATTCTGCACCAAGAGCTACCAATGTTCGAAACTAAGAACAACTTGAAACCAGAATTTTCCAGCTTTGCTCCCTTCTAGCCTTGGCCGAAAATCACCTTCAACCTCTGTAAAATTGAACCTTGCTCAGCTGTAGACTAAACACCATTAACCCCACACTTACCTTGAGCATATGGACTCCATAGCCACACCACAAAACACTCCTAAGATCACTCCATTCAAACTCTTTTTGAACTTCAAATAATTTCAGCATTTTACTCCATTAAAATCACTCTTGTATTAGGCAAATAAACCAGAATTTCCTCTGCCATTTAAGACTGAATTTTGGCCAGCCTTAGAGCAACATTAACCTTCAGTCAATTCAGCAAAACCACCATGTTCAGCCGGCACCATTGAAGACCATAGAAACCTCTCTTGATCAAACACCATAGCTAACCTCTTACGTTAAACAACTCCACAATTTTCTCCATTTGAATTTCAAATAAAATCTGATCACACTCTCTCTCACAAGCTGAAAACCGAAACTCTCATTCACTCCATACCATTCGGCCAGCCCTCTACCAAAATTCGTGCAGCATTTCTTCGAAATTCTCTCCATTTTCACCAAGAACACCAAGAACACACATTAACCATCTTCAAGCCTAAACCTACTCTAAACATCTCCAATCACTCTCAAATACTCCAGATCACCTCTACTTAATCCCTAGACTTTATTTCTGGTATTTATAACACAAAACCTCGCAAACAAGAATTTGCAAGCGAATCAAAATAAACTTTTTCTTGAAGGCCTCAAGAACATCAACAAGGTGAGTCAAGAACAACCTTCTTGTTCATCCTTTTTCATTCGACTATACCTTACTAACGCTCTCTCTCTCTCTCTCTCTCTCTTCTAACCGAAATGGTTGATCAACTATCAACCATGATCGTTTGTTTCGTTAGACCATTCAAGACACTCCATCACGCGTGGACCTTCTTTTGTCTTCATCAAAGTACTCGACAATCAAGTATTCATTCTTAAATCTCTCTTATTAAATTCTGAAATCATGTCTCTTAGGTGTTGATAGGGAGATAGAATATGATTGGGAGATTGAGTATATGCATAAAGGGATTAGGGTTAGGAAATGATGATTGTTGTATATGACTAGGATGTATGTGTTTTCCTTTCGAATCAATATATGTTCTTCATGCTTAATGAATTTTATGGAGGTTTGAAGCATGATTAGATATTATGACACCAAAGGTGATTAGGCTTTTATGTTCTTATTTTTCCATGGAAACCATGATTGATGATTACGCTTAGTAGGATTTTGGCTATGTGATGGTATGAGATAGTTCAAGTGTATGTTCATGAATGGATTGATATATTGTTTGATGATGGAGAATGTGATCATGAATCCTTTCTAGCAATAGGAAAATCATGGTGAAATAGTATTTTCTTGTTAAGTCTAGGTTATTTTTATTAACAAATTTTATTACCTTAAATAGAATACTACTATATTTTTCTCTATAAAATTCGAAACTCTAGGGAGATTTGGAGTGGTTTATTAATTAAAATATTAATATTTTCTTTATCAAATAAATGAGATCTTTTATTAAAAATAATATATATATAGTAATAAATCCTTTACAATAAATAAAATATTATTTATATTAAAATCTATTTGTTATTTATTAATTAAAATTTAAAATAATTCATTCATTATTAATTTTATTTATTACTAATTATTTATTATCTATTTAAAAATTAATTAAAGGTTATTTGTAATTAAATATTTATTTATAATAAAGCTATTTTTAAATCACCATTTATTAATACTATTTAGGACTTAATATTCAAACCTTAGTTTATTTATTAAAAATAACACTCAAGAATTATTAATTGGGTCTATAATTTATTAGCAATTATTTTAGAACCCCAAGTTATTTTAACTTATCAGCTAAAACTTATTTTATAAAATTCTTTATCACCTAGTCTTAAAGCTTAGGACATGAGGGTCATGGCTAGTCATGGTTGTAACTAGTTGAGCTAAGAAATTATTTATGTAAGGCAGGTATAGCTCGAATGTAACCTTATATTTTGTGTTTACCCCAGGTGGGGTTAGGACAGCCTTGGAAGACATTTGAGTTGAGCAAGCAAAGAATCAGGTAAGCTCCAGCATGGAGTTTTGTGAAGAACAAAAAGTTGTTGTGGCAAGCCAAACACGATATATATGGACATTTATTTTGTGAAGGCAATTAAGGACTGTTTTTCCTTTTTATTTCAGTCAAGCAAATCATTTGAAAGTTAAACAAGCAGTTTTACACAAAATGCTAAACTTTTTCTAAAACCCAACTTTGACAAGACTTTTAGAAACCCTTAATTGCTATTTCCAAATAAAGCAAAGTATGATCAATTTTCTCCCAAGTGGAACAATCAACGTTGAGTACTCAATAAGGGTAGACCACCAGGACTAGTCTTTGAAGGGTTAGGGTAAGTCTCTCAGTAGGTGGCCACCTCTGAGGGGTGAGTCCTACCTGGATAGGATGCCAGTCCTGTAGGTCATACCGGTCCGAGCTAGCAAGTTTCAGTCAGGTGGACTGTGTGTTCCGGAGTGGACAACCGGTAAGTTTGGGTGTAGAGATGGAGGAGTATCTCACCCGGTAGGCTGTACACCTACCTTTTGGCAGCTTCCACAAAATGTGGCATTCTGACTGTTATCTAGTCATGGGGCCCAACGTGTGGTAACCCATGGCTACCCATTTGAGTGGTTATATTTATGGTGCACATGTATGGTTTGAAAAGTGAAATGCCACTCTTTATTTTCAATACTTATTTATTGCTTACCAGCACCTTTTCCTTATGAAACTTTTACAACTTGCATACATGAATTATTTTACCTAAAACACTCAAAGCACACACGGGCTTACTGAGATTCTTATCTCACCACCCTTTTACGCCATGTTTTCAAGAAGATCCTGCTGTGGAGGTCATTAGCTAGATTGTCGCCTACGCTTTGAAGACTCATGCTATTTACTTTATGTGATGTTTTGAGAGATTGTTGCAAACAGTTTATTTGGATTTGTTCCAATACTTATCTTTTGGGTTGTAATAAGTTTAATTTTAAAGTCTTTATTTTATTTTATTTTTATGTAACCTAGTTATAAAGACCCCTTGTCCTCTGGATGGGGCGACATCCCCAGCCCTTATAGGCCTAGGTAGTGGGGTGTTACAATGCCTCCTTCTTCAAGCATTCAGCTCTTGTACAACACGATTAATGGAAGTTTGTTTTTCTTATCTCTTCCCCTTTATCTTTTTGGTCCTTTGGTATTGATTGTTTTAGTTCTATTTATTTGGCTATTGAGGACAATGTCCAGTTTAAGTGTAGGGGAGTGGTTTGATTGACAAGTCTTCTACATACTTTTTAGCTTTCTTGGGAACAAAATTTTTCAAATTTTCTAAGAAATTTTCTGATTTTCTGGAGATTTCAAGCCGTATTTTTAGTGCATGTCTTTATGATGGATTATAGAGCATATGTTCTAGATCATTTATGGCTTATGCATGACTTTTTGCACTCACTTGGACAAAGTAGTTCTTGATCAAATGCTTTGCATTATTCTTAAACTTGTCTTTTTTTTTCTCTAAAATGCGTGGAGCATTTTAAAACTTACTTAATACCTCTCAAGGCGAAATAAGAAAGACATTCATGATTTAACTTAGGGATGACGGTAATAGGCCTTCTTTAGATAGTTTAAACTTTTCAAGCCTACCTAGTGCTATATTATCCCTAGTGCCTATTTTGAGTTTAAATTGGTGATTTCTTTCTTTACAACCCATCACGATATTTTGTCTATTACTTGTACTGAGAGTTTGTATAATTTCTAAATCTTTATGCTCTTCAAGGATGAAAGTGTATGTATGTTGAGAACAATGCAGGGAGAGAGATCGTGACTTGTTACTTTCAGTCATGGATCAATTACAATTGGAGCTGAGAAAAGAGAGGAAGTGGAATGAAAGGAAGAAGTTGAAAGATTGAGAAAGAAAAGAATGCGAGCTGAAAAAAGATGAAAAAGAAGAAAAGAAACAAGCGAAGAGAGAAAACAACAAGCTGCTAGAAAGGAAAGTAAATGATAAAAGAAAATAACAGTAGCAGAAAAAGGAAAAAAGAGGAGTAAAAGAAGAAAGAATTGAAAGAGAATTGAAGACAAAAAGAGCGAAAAAATCACAAAATGGATAGTGAGTGAACTGTAAAAGTAAGTTCATATAAGATACTTGCTACCATTGTTGGAAAATTGATTGATCTTGTGAGGAAAAGAATTGATGATAAGAAGAGGTGAAAGAAGAAGAAGAAGAAGAAAAAAGAAAGAGCAATGTAGGATTTGCTTGAAATGCGTAAGGGTGGTTATATAAGGTTATGGTTTGATTGGTTCTTGGAATAAGAGAACAAGAAGAGTTGGGAATTATAGGTTTATTTTGGTTACCCTTTTCTTGCTTACTCTCAGTTTTTCTTTGACTTTTGATGTTCCTATATCCTTCGTTTGCTAAGCCGTATTACAAACCTTTAGCCTTACATTACAAGCTTAAAAGTCCTACTTGATCTAAGTAGAATCATGATATGTCTCGGATTAGTGGAGAGAGTGTATGAAAAGTAAGCATATGGAATGCATATTCTTTTTGAACTAACTTCTTTCTAATGGTTTGAGAATATTGTGAAGTATTGTGATAGTTCTACTAAGTCATTTATTACTATACAAGTCTTGTATTGGCTGTGAAAGATTTAGTATCATATGTTTTATGTTCATAAGTAAAGAAAGCATTGAAGATATGTTTTGGGAATTGATTAAGTGATGTGAGTCAAACCTTGTATTTTTTCTGCTTGTTCTTGATGCTTTGCTTGAGGACAAGCAAAGAGCTAAGTGTGGGGGAATATGATAGGGGCTAATTTTGTTATATTTTGCGTAGTTATTTGAGACTCTTTTATAATACATTTTGTGCAATAACTAGTCATATTCTTTCATATTTGAGATTTTACCATTGGAAAGGTATTTTGGTTATTATTTCAGATTTTTGGGTAAAACGAAGCAAAACTATCACGAAACAGAGCAGAGGCGGTGCCGGCTGGAAGCCTGGAACCGGCGCTGGCTATACACTGGATGCACGGACTTTAAAGTGATGGAAAATTTGGAGAAGCAGAGTAGAACAAAGCCTAACCAGCACCGACTGTAAGGCTGGAGGCTGCAGTCTGGAACGTATGTGCAAAATTCGAAGAAAAACCAGCAAACGAGTAGAGAAACAGAACATAGGTGGCGCCGGCTCCGAAGGACCAAGGCGGCACGGCTGTGGCCTGTTCCTGAGGCGGTGCTATGATCTTTTGACGTGTTTTTGGAAATCTGGGAAGTTTTAGCATCTTCCAACTTCTACTCGGCCAAGAACTTTGTACCTACGAGTTTAGGCACTTCTTAAGCCTATAAATAGATGACAAACACAAGGAAAAAAGGGAGAATTCATTGATCATCATAGAAAATCACTCAGTCCAAAGAGGAATTCTTCAAGTTCAAGGAGGGTTGTACAAGACGGTTTTCAAAGGAAGAAGAATGAGGCTTGTCTATGAGTTCTTTCTTTTACTTTGTTTTCTTTTTCTTGACAATGATGTTTTAATTGTTCTATTGTAATTTGACATTATTTTAGATAATCATGATTCTTAGAGTTATTTGATCTTTTGATTAATTGGCTGTTCTTCTTGGTATTTAATTACTTGGGCATATTCCGAGATTAGTTGGTTGTTTCTATTGTTAACTTGCTAGACCAAAGAGGTTAATGATGGTTGCAATTGATTCATTTTCGCATTCATTGGCTGTTAACTTGCTAGACCAAAGAGGTTAATTGCTGAGGATTGAGTAACTAAAGGTTAATTGATGTTTGCAAGACCAATGATTCATTGATTAATTTCATGTTTTAAATTTGTCAGACCACGGAAATTTAATTGAGGATTGTGTTTAATGCATCTTTTGGATGAATTAGTTGAGACAAACTAAGTAATGCTAATTTATCTAGAAGGTAGTAATTAGTGGAGACAGACCAAGTGATGCTAATTTACCTTAATCCTTCATGATGCCGAGAGAATGATTGATTATGATAATGGTTAAGTTCTTGAAGATCATGGTTGTCTAATCAATGGTTTGAGTTGCATACTTCTCCATCCTTGACATGTACATATTTTTATTTTCTTTTCTTTTTTAGTTTTCCTTTTTATTTAATTTTCACTTTGTTGAGTCGGTTAAACAATGAAAGAGGGGTAATTAATGTTTACTTGTTCCTTGAGGATCGACACTCGTTTGAACCCTATGCTCAGTAATGATGAGTACGCTTACTCATATGTATGATTTGGGTCTAATGTTTTAATTTAAACTTGATTGGGAATGTGCTTAATTTTTGTATGATTTTTATGCCCAAATCTAAACGCATCAATACACATCAAGGATGGAGAATTATGTAACTCAAGCCATTGTTTAGACAAACATGATCTTAAAAAACCCAACCATTATCATAACTAATCATGCCCTTGGCACCATGAAGGATTAAGATAGACTCACATCTTTTTCAATCCATGAAATCACTATCTCCTAGACAAATTAGCATCACATATTCTGTCTCAACTAATTCACCCAAAAGATGCATTAAACACAATCATTGATTAAATTTCCATATTCTGGCAAACTTAAAACATGAAATTAACCAATGAATCCATATTCTGGTAGACATCAATTAACCTTCAATTACCTAGTTCTTCACAATTAATCTCTTTTTCAAGTAAGTTAAGAGACAACAAATATGAAACTAATGAATTGAAACCACCATCAACCTCTTTTTCAAGCAAGTTAATGGAAAGAAACAATCAATTAATCTCATAATAAGCACAAGTAATTAAATACCAAGAATAACAATCAATTAATCAAAAGATCAAAGTAACTCTAACAATCATGAGTATCTAAAACAATGTCAAAATACAATAAAACAATTAATATATCATTGTACAAGAAAAAGAAAACAAAGTAAAAGAAAGCACTCATAGACAAGCCTCATTCTTCTTCATTTGAAGACCTTCTTACACAACCCTCCTTGAATTGAAGAATTCCTCCTTTAATTGAATGATTTTCTGTGATAATCAATGAATTCTCCCCTTTTCCTTTGTGTTTTCCATCTATTTATAGGCTTCGGAAGTGTCTTAACTCGTTGGTGCAATGTTCTTGGCCGAATAGAAGTTGGAAGATACTAAAACTCTACAGATTACCAAAAACCGCGCAGAAAAATCACAATCCTGCTTTTTCCTCAGAGCACAGCCGGCGCCACCTTGGCTCTCGGAGCCGGCGACAGTTATATTTTGGTTCTCTACTCGTTCGTTGATTTTTTTTCGAATTCCGCACAATGTAGCTTAGAATGCAACCGGCGCCTGTTCCACTCTGATCAGTCTACTTTGACAATTTTTCGTCACCTCAAAGTGTGTGTCAACAGTGTATGGCCGGTGCCGGTTCCTATGCCCTGTCCGGCGCCGCCTCTCCTCTGTTTTGCTACATTTTTGCTTTGTTTTACTCCAAAAACCTGTAATAATGAACAAAATACATTTTCAAGGGTAAAATCTCAAATATGGAGGAATATGACTAGTTATTGAACAAAATGTATCACAAAAGAACCTCAAATAACTAGAAAAAATATGACTAATTTAGCCCCTATCACTCAATAAAGTGAAAAATAATGAAAATAAAATAAAATAAAATAAAATAATATATACACATGTTAAGGATGGAGAATTATGTAACTTAAACCATTGTTTTGACAAACATGATCTTAAAGTATCTAATCATTATCATAATTAATTATTCTCTTGGCCTAATAAAGGATTAAGATAGATTCACTTCTTTGGTCAATCCATGAATTCACTATCTTCTAGATAAATTAGCATCACTTGGTCTCGTCTCAACTAATTCACCCAAAAGATGCATTAAACACAATCCTTGGTTAAATTTCCTTGGTCTCGGCAAACTTAAAACATGAAGCTAATCAATAAATCCTTAGTCTCGGCAAACATCAATTATCCTTTAATTACTCAGTTCTTAGCAATTAACCCCTTTGGTCTCAGCGAGTTAATAGACAACAATTATGAAATTAATCAATTGAAACCACCATCAACCCCTTCGGTTTCAGCGAGTTAATGGAAAGAAATAACCAATTAATCTTGTAATAAGCATAAGTAATTAAATACCAAGAATAACAATCAATTAATCAAAAGATCAAAGTAACTCTAAAAATCTTGAATACCTAAAACAATGTCAAATTACAATAAAATAATTAATACATCATTGTTCAAGAAAAAGAAAACAATGGAAAGAGATAGATACTCATAGACAAGCCTTTCAATCTCCAATGAAAACTCCTCCAAGAATCAACCCTCCTTAAATTATTTATCTCGAGAAAATATTGGTGATGCACTCCAAAATAAATCTAAGTCTCTACATTGTGCATCTCCCATTTTCTATGTACATTGGCCTTTATTTATAGGCTTACAAAGTTCCTAAAAGAATCCTAAATAAAGAAGAAGTAATTACCTAAAAAATCCAAAAAAAAAGGAGTAATAAAAATTCTAAATAAAAACCTAAATAAAAATTACATAAAACTAAGGAAAAGAATCCACCACCTTTTATGAAATTGTGAAATTGAATTGGACTTTTGTCTTTTCTGAAATTGGAAACCAATTTTAACTTTTGATTTTGTCTTTGTCGTTTTCTGCTGGAAGCACAATTCTTGTGGAATTGTAATTTACCTGAAATCAGCTTCCAATCAAGCTGTGCGGAATTTGCTTTCTTTTGAGCCATGAAACTGCTGAGCCATTCTTTGTTGTGTTAGCTCAGTTAAGCCATGAACCTAGCCCACCGAAAATCCTTTTCTCTTGCTGTTCGGCTCAAGTGAGCCACAAACCAAGCCACTGATTCATTTTCTCTCTTTTCCTGATAAGCTTTTGTCCTTTTCTTGCTTTTGTTGTTGCTTTTCATTATTTCTTCTCACGCAGCCAACTACCACCTGAAGCCTCCTTCTTTATTTCTTTGTTTTTCTTTCTTGTTTCGGCTGCTTCTTTTTTAGCCTGACATTGTTGACTTTTGTTTCCTTTTGCCTTGGCCCACTGAATTGTCTTTCTTTGTTGCTGTTGCTTTCTCCTTTGTTGCTTTTGTTTTATTGGCCCACTGAAATTTTCTTGCTACTTTTTTTACTTGCTTAGCCGTGAG
Organism: Voacanga thouarsii; assembly: GCA_026120185.1. Classification (NCBI taxonomy): domain Eukaryota; kingdom Viridiplantae; phylum Streptophyta; class Magnoliopsida; order Gentianales; family Apocynaceae; genus Voacanga; species Voacanga thouarsii. The sequence continues at coordinate 2,985,771 of JANUWF010003368.1, forward strand.
CTATGAAGCTGCACTTGTTGACTTCCTCCTGCTATTGCTGACCGAATTCACTTTCTTTAATTTCCAATTCCAATTGCAATTGCAATTTGTCCTCTGTTCCTTCAATTTCTCTATTATGCCAGTACAAGACCAACACCGGCTCTCCTTTCTCGGGCTGGTGTTGGTTCTGTGCTAGAAAATTACACAATTAGCTCTAAATTTCATCTATTTTTTACATAAAATTACATAAAAGCATTTTCATAGGGGAAATATCAAATAGGAAGGAATATGACTAGTTATTGTACAAAATGTATCACAAAATAGCCTCAAATAACTAGAAAATATATGACTAATTTAGGCCCTATCATAAACAGATATCTAGTTTATTCCACTGCGTGGCGTATATGAGACTTCCTACTATCGAAGCATAAGAAAACCTACTTATTCTATCTTTCTCTTCTTATGTCTTAGAACACTTTTTCAAAAAAAAAAAAAAAAAGAAAGAAGATAATCTATATTTGCAAGAGATTTGTTCTCCCTTATATAAGTCCATGCTGAACTTGGCCAATATTTTGTTAATGTATGTAGCTTGAGATAAACCTAGCATTCTCTATTTCCTATTTCTAAGAAGCTTAATCCTAGAAATGTAATTTCCCTTTCCTAAGTACTTCATACTAAATTGACTAGAAAATAAAATCTTTGTAGATGACAATGTCCCTATATTATTACAAATGAGTAGAATGTCATACACACATAGTACAAGAAAAACCATATTTGAACCTTCTAGTTTTTTCTACACTCGTGGTTCATCCTTGTTTTAAATAAATCCATAAGATTTTATAGTCTCATTAAAACAAATGTTCTATACTTTAGTGTTGGATTTCAATTATGCAAACCATTTTACACACATCGGAATAATAAAACGAAATCCACGTAAAGGATCACTCGTATGTAATTAAACGGATCAAGAGAAGTAAAGAAAAATTAATTACCTTAAAAACACAGCTTTAAAAATTTTCTTCCACGCGAATCCCCATCAAAAGTCGATCCAATCGAGCCACCAAATTCCAAGGATAGGAATTTCTCTAATATTGATCTACACGAAGAATGTACTCAAAACCACTATTTTAAGAGTGCTTTTTTATTAATTTCATGTGCAAAATACATTCTATAAATGATTACTTCTATGGCACAATCCTAATAATCTTCCACTTGCACTAGACCTAATCATTCATGTATCTAATACCAAATGACTGAACTAACCATCATGTTTCTTTTGGGATAATGCCTTTGTAAGTGGATTAGCTATGTTCTGATCAGTGGGAATGCTCTCTATCTTTACATCTTTTCTATCAATGATTTCTCTAATTAAGTTATAGCATCTAAATACATGTTTGGATCGCTAATGAGACCATTGTTCCTTTGCTTGTGCAATGGTGATGCATTCAGACTTGGGTATAAAAATAATACAAAACTAAGCACATTCCCAATCAAGTTCAAATTAAAATGTTAAATCCCAAATCACACATATGAGCAAGCGTACTCATCATTAACTGAGCATAGGGTTCAAATAAGTGTCGATCCTCAAGGAACAAGTAGACATTAATTACCCTTCTTTCATTGTTTAATCGACTCGATAAAGTGAAAAACAAATAAAAAGAAAAAAATTAAATAGAAAATAAAAATATGTATATGTCAAGGATGTAGATTTATGTAACTCAAGCCATTGTTTAGACAAACATGATCTTAAAGAACTTAACCATTATCATAACCAATCATTCTCTTGACATCATGAAGGATGAACGTAGACTCACTTTGATGGTCAATCCATGAAATCACTATCTCCTAGATAAATTAGAATCACTTGGTCCGTCTCAACTAATTCATCCAAAAGATAAATTAAACACAATCATTAATTAAATTCCCTTGGTCTCGGCGAATTTAGAACATGAAATTAATCAATGAACCCTTAGTCTCGGAAGACATCAATTAATCTTCAATTACTAGTTCTTGAACAATCAACCCCCTTTGGTCCAGCAAGTCAATTGCCAACGGAATATGAAATTAATAAATCGAAACACCCATCAACCCCCTTTGGTCCAGCAAGTCAATGGATACAATCAACTAACTAATCTCGTAATAAGCATAAGTAATTGAATACCAAGAATAATAACCAATTAATCAAAAGATCAAATAACTCTAGAAATCATGAATATCTAAAACAATGTTGAATTACAATAAAACAATTAACATATTATTGTCAAGAAAAAGAAAACAAAGTAAAAGAAAGAACTCATAGACAAGCCTACTTCTTCCTTTGAAAACCTTCTTGTACAACCCTCCTCGAACTTTGAAGAATTCTCCTTGGACTGAGTCATTTTCTATGATGATCAATGAATTCTCCCCTTTTTCCTTGTGTTTTCCATCTATTTATAGGGTCAAGAGGTGCCTAAACTTGTAGGTACAAAGTTCTTGGCCAAGTAGAAGTTGGAAGCTGCTAAAACTCTACAGATTTCCAAAAACGTGTAGAAAAATCGCAGCACCGCCTCAGGGACAGACCATAGCCGGCGCCGCCTTGGTCCTTCGGAGCCGGCACCGCCTTGGTTCTGTTTCTCTATTCGACCACCAATTTTCTCCGAATTGTGTGCATACGTTCCATAGTGCAACCGACACCGCCTCTGCTCTGTTTTGCCACGGTTTTGCTTTGTTTTACCGAAAATCCTAAGATAATGACCAAAATACCTTTCCAAGGGTAAAATCTCAAATATGAAAGAATATGACTAGTTATTGCACAAAATTTATTACAAAAGAGCCTCAAATAACTAAGCAAAGTATAACCAATTTAGCTCCTATCACATTTCCCCATACTTAACTCTTTGGTTGTCCTCAAGCAAGGTATCAAGAAAAAGTAGGAAAAATACCAGGTTTTAATCACTCAATCAATTCCAAAACCATATTTTCAATACTTTCTTTATTTATGAACATAAAACATATGATACTAAATCTTTCACAGCCAATGCAAGACTTCTGTAGTGATAAATGACTTAGTAGAACCATCTCAATACTTTACAATATTCTCAAACCTTTGGAAAGAAGTCAGTTTAAAAAGAATATACATTCCATATGCTTACTTTTCATACACTCTCTCCACTAATCCGAGACATATCATGATTCTACTTAGATCGAGTAAGACTTTTAAGCTTGTAATATAAGGCTAAAGGTTTGTAATGTGGCTTAGCAAACGAAGGATATAGGAACATCAAAAGTCAAAGAAAACTAAGAGTAAGCAAGAAAAGGATAACCAAAATAAACCTATAATTCCCAACTCTTCTTACTCTCCTATTCCATATATCAATTAAACCATAACCTTATATAACAACCCTTATGCATTTCAAGCAAATCCTGCATTATTCTTCTTTTTCTTTCACCTCTTCTTTTTCATTAACTCTTTTCCTCACAAGATCACTCAATTTTTCCAGCAATGGTGTCAAGTGTTTTATATGAACTTACTTTTACAGTTCACTCACTGTAACACCCCGAAGCCTAGGCCCACCAGGGCCGGGGATGTCGCACCGTCCAAAGGACAAGGGGTCTTTATAACTAGGTCACACAAACAAATTGCAGAATAAAAATAATATTTAACTTAACAGTTATTACAGCCCAAAGAAAATTTCAAGCATAAATCCTTGAATTCCAAAACAAAAACCATAAATAAAATTATCCACTCTCGCCTCCCCAAAGCATTACATAAAATCAAAAGACACATTCTCTTCCAAAGCAGATATTACTAGCCTCTCAACTCCACAACAAGATCATCCTGAAATCATGATAGAAAGGTGATGAGACAGAAATTTTAGTAAGTCCGTGTGTGCTTTGGGTGTTTACTGAAATCAGTTCATGGATGCACAGTGTGAAACTTTAATATGAGAAACTTTGGCAAGAAATAAACTTTCGTTAAAAGAAAGAGTGGCATTTTGGCTTATCTAGCCGTACATAAGTAATGAAATCAACCACTCGAAAGAAAGGGATATGGGTTATCACACGATGGGCCCCATAACCGGTCAGAATGCCGGCATTTTGTGCAGACTGACAAAAGTAGGTGATCGGCCTACTGGGCAAGATACTCCTCCTTCTCTATACCCAAACAACAACCGGGTGTCCATTCCGGCAGAACAAAGTCACTTGACTGAAAACAAACTGCTAGCTCGGACCGGCACGACTCACTGGACTGACAACTTATCCGGGAAGGACTCACCCCTCAGAGGTGGCCACCTACTGAGAGACTTACCCTAACCCTTCAAAGACTAATCCTAGTAGTCCACCCTTATTGAGTACTCAACGACGTTTCCCACTTGGGATAAAATGAACAAAGCATTGCTCTTCATGGAAATAGCAATCTGAGGGTTTCTAAAGTTTTGGGAGAAATCAGTTTTAGAATAAGTTTTAAGTTTGGAAAATCTGCTCAGTAACTTTCAAATAATTTAAGTGTTGGAAATAAGAACAAATTCAACCCTCAATTGCCTTCAAATAAACGAGTATCCATACACTCCATATTTAGCTTGCCATAAGGAAAACATTTCACATTGATAAGTTTTATGTAGGAGCTTACCCGATTCTTGCTCACAACAACAAGGTCTCGAACAGCTGACCTAACCCCACATGGAAAATACAAATCTTAATCAAGTTCAAGCCACAATCCACTTCCTCAATTTTAAATCAACTCAACTTACCACTACCATGATCCTAGTGTCTCAAGCTTTAAGGCAAAATAATAAATAAGTAGGTTTATAAGCTAAGTTTAATTTGTTATTCAAAATAATTAATGGTTTGGGAAATAAATTCTAATAAGTTGAAAGTTTTCATCTTGTTAAGAAAAATCTAGAGTTTATTTGATCAAGAGTCATAGATGGTACTAGGTAAAATAGTGATTTAATGATAGTTTAGTTGTTAGAAAATAATTGATGGCTAAAACTAGTTGAGATTAAATTGAATAAGCCTTCTTGGAAAATAATAAGTAAATCCTTAAGGGTTTTGATTTAATAAATATTTTACTAAGCATAAATCTTTTTCATAAAGGCTTGAATTAATTTCTTTATTTTAAATAATATTTATTTATTTTACTTTCTAGCAAAATCATTATTTATTTGGCTAAAATATCATTTATATATAATAATTTCAAATCTACCCTTCCTAAGGTTTTTCGAAATTTACTAGCAAAATTATTATTGAATATTTTATTCATGGAGTGAAAATTTACTTTTAGGGACAGCTAGATCATGGTCAATTCCTATGGCCAACCTCAATCAAGAACATGCACAATCTTTCAATTCATCAAATCAACCAAATCTTGCATCTAGGCATAGATCTAAATTTATTAAGACATGCTTAACCTTTACTAGCATAAACATGATCATGGCTTCAATAATCTAACCATGCATATAACTCCTATTCACCAAAGGTGACATAATCTCTAGCATGCTTTGACACAAAATACAACCTATGACATGCATCAACCTTCAAATCAACATACAATCATCCAAGATGAACCTTTCATGCAAAAATCCCATCTCCTTCACAATCATACAATTGCTCATGCTTCAATCTCAACAATAAATATATATACTCAAATTCTATCACCATCCACCTACTAACAACATCATCCTAGAGACATGATTCTAGCGTTTAAAAAGAAGATTGAAGGTACTTACTTGATTGGTGAATGTCTTGAAGGAGATTGGAATAGATCTCAACCCCTAGATAGCTAACCTCGTCCAAGAGAGATGGCGAGAGCAAGATTATGGAAGAAGAGACCATTCGATCAAGAGAGGGAATTTCGGGCATGAGAGAGAGAGAGATCATTAGTATGTTCATTCACATAAGTTCTCATTGGAGATTAAGTTTGAAGAAGATGAAGTTGATAGAATAAGTTTACCTTGATGATGTTCTTGACCTTCACAAAAATTTCTGGTTTTGATCCAAAGTAGCAAGATGATTTGTGGAGTTTGATGTTAATAATGGTGTTGATGGATTCACAACAAAGAGCAGATCTAATCTGGAGATTTTTGTGAGGGTTTGAAGTGGTTTGAAGTTGTATTAGGTGAAAGAAGGTAGTAGGTGTTCTTGGTGTAGTGTGTGTGTTCTTGGTGGCTAGAGAAAATCGAGAGATTGTTCTTGTGCAGCTGCCGAATTTTGTGAGGGATAGGGTTGCCGAAATTCTATAAGGTTTAGGGAATTGTTTCTCTGATTTGGAAGGGAAAGGAAAGGTTAGTTGTTACAATCCTTGAAGAATATTTTTAGGAAGAGAATTTGGAAACTAGATATTCTAAGAATATCTTGATTTTTCTGGACAGCTTTGAAGACTCCCATGGCCGACTGAAAGAGTAGCTTTTCTGAGGAATTAAAGCTGGTTCTACAAGGCTTATGATGGCCGAAACTAAGGGGTTCAAAGATGAAGAAGAAGTCTGGTCAATTGAGCAAGAAATCATGGAAGGTTGCTAAATAAGATGGCTGGAATTTTGGAAAGTAATCAAGCTAAATTGCAAGGATTTGTTGGAGAGATTTTCGGACAGCCATTGATGGAATTTCGTGCAGAAGCTTAAGGGAAACAATGGAGCTCTGTTGCTGGAGGTTTAAGGAAGGTTTTTGCAGAAATAGGTTGGTGTTTCGGCTAGAAAAGAATTAGGAAGCAAGCTAGAAAATTCCTGCACAACAATTTTTGCTGCACAGGAAATTTCTAGCAGAATTTCGTCTGCCTCTTCCATCTGAGATGCAGCGAGTTCGAAGGGGGGTTTCAGGGGTATTCAAGACTGGTTTCCATCCTTCTTCATAGAGGAAAAACATGGCTAAGGTGCTGCACAAAATCTGGAAGAAAACAGCTTGGTTTTGGACCTCTAAAGCTACGATTTTGCCCAGAATTTTCACTGGTTTTGCACAGCTTTTGTGCAGTCGAAAATGGCAGAAATAATTTATGTTTCAAGCTGAACTTAAGGCCATTTTTCTGGAAGCATTTGGAAGGGAATGTTAGCTAAGAAGTTTGACATTTTGAAGGTACACAAGTTGGAAAATTTCAGCTCATTCCAAGAAGGAAGGTGAACTAGCTATAGAGTGAAATTTCAGCAAGCTTACTAGAGGGATTTTTCCTCTTGAAATTTCCCACAATTCATTCACATTTTTCAGACCATGAGAAGTCTTTTACTAGGACATTTTGATCCTAAAAGACCTCAGCCCTCTACTGAATTTTCTGGAAAGGAAAATGGTAGAACACCTTGATCAAACTAAGGAGTTGAGAATTAAGAAAACTAAAGATCAAGGGAGAATGAATTCCCCTTAAGAATTTCGAGTAGGCAAAGGAGTGGAATGAGAATACTCCTAACATGTCTCTCCTAGGACATCATCACCACATTGATCTAGGCCCTTAAGGCCGAAACCAACTCCCCCCAAGCAAAAATAAAATTTAATCTAGCTAAAGCTTCTATGATGGAATTTGAACTCTAGACTTCAATAATTAATTCTAAGGCTCTAACCACTACCCACAACAACTCTTGTTGCTATTTTCACTAGAAAAATTATTTTCTATTCAATCCACAATCTATCTCCCTATTTTCACCCCGGGTAAAAATTACCATTTTGCCCCTCTCACATAATACTCACCAACAAGACTTCAAGACAATAAAAATCAAATCCAAAGCACATAGAAATCATATGAAAATATATTTAATTATGAAATAAAGTATAATATGCATCCCAACCCGTTACTCTAAAGTTGGTTTTGACTGGGGTTTCACACTCACCATCCCTTTTGTGATCTTTTCGCTCTTCTTTTTTTCCAATTCTTTTTCAATTCTCTCTTCTTCTTTTTTTCACTGCTACTGTTCTTTTCTTTTTCACTCACTTTTCTTTCTAGTAGCTTGTTATTTTCTCTTTTCACTTCCTCTCATTTCTTTTCTTCTTTCATATCTTTTTCAGCTCACCATTCTTTTCTTTCTCAATTTTTTTCAACTTCTTCCTTCCATTCCACTTCCTTTCTTTTCCTAACTCCACCTGTAATTGATCCATGACTGAAAGTAACAAGTCATGATCTCTCTCCCTGCATTTTTTCCAACATACATATACTTTCATCCTTCAAGAGCATAAAGGTTTGGAAATTATACAAACTCTCAGCACAAGTAATGGACAAAATATCGTGACGGATTTTAAAAAAAGAAATCACCAATTTAGGCTCAAAATAGGCACTAGGGATAATATAAAAATAGGTAGGCTTGAAAAGCTCAAACTATCTAAAGAAGGCCTATTATCGTCATCCCTAAGTTAAATCATGAATGTCTTTCTTATTTCACCTCGAGAGGTATTCAAGTAAGTTCTAGAATGTTCCATGAATTTTAAAGAAAAACAAGTTTAAGAATATGCAAAGCATTTGATCAAGAACTACTTTGTCTAAGTGAGTGCAAAAAATCATGCATAAGCCATCAATAATCTAGAACATATGCTCTATAATCCATCATAAAGACATGCACTAAAAAAAAATACAGCTTGAAATCTCCAAAAAATCAGAAGCTGGTGAAAAATTTTGAAAAAAAATCCCGCTCCCAAGAATATGTATAGAAGAATTGTCAATCAAACCACTTCCCCACACTTAAACTGGACATAGTCCTCAATGGCCAAATAAATATAACCAAAACAACCAATACCATGGGACCAAACAAAATAAAGGAGAAGAGATAGGAAAAACAAACTTCCATTCATTTTAGCGTACAATAGCTGAATGCGTGAAGAGGAAGGCAGCATCAACATACCTAAAAAATACAAAAGAAAATACCAAAGCATAACAACTAGAAAAGAAAATAAAGCAAAGATAAATGAAATAGAAAGACAACGAAAGGAAAGCCAAACTAACTAAAACAAAAACATGAAAAGAGAAAGGAAACAAAAACAAAAGTGAGCAAGAATGCATCATCAATCCTCCGCAGCATCATCATCCTCATCCTCCTCCTCATTAACGAGTGTAGATGGACCTGCACCATCATGTGGCCTAAAAGGCTGCTACCTCTACTCAGTCAACTGCTGCTCCATAGTAGCTTGCCGTCGTGCCATATCTTCCATAGTACCCTGCAAGCATAGGAGCACCTCCATTTGCTGGTCGAGGCATCCCAGTACGGTGGTCTCAAAGTCCATCTGGGAGTGGGATTGAGAACGGCTAGCTCTAGCACGTGCTGGTGGTGGTGGCTGCTTCTCCTCCAATGTAGGTGGCCTTTCCTGACCGAGATGTTGGACCTCGAAGGGAATGAGCCATTTCTTCAACTTCGGGCTGTATTTGTATCCGCAACTCATAAGAGTGTGCTCAGTGACCATATTGTACTCAGTAGTAGCCTCTATGAGTTCTCCCTCAAGACTCACCCCAAAGTTCTTTAAAATATTCATTATAACCAAGGGAAAAATAAAGGCTTTTGTGGAGAGACGGTGATGAACAACCTCCCTAATATATTGGATGATCAAAGGAGCAAGAGGAATAGGTAATGTGTTCATCATCCGGTGTAGAATATAAGTGTCGATAAGCCTAGTTTCATTGAAACCACTAGCACGGGGAACAACATTAAACCCAAACATGTACACCAGCGCACGAAAGTTGGCAGCCAAGTCATTGTTGGAATAGAAATTGTTAGCTTGGAAGGCATTATTCTTATATAAGCCTAGGGTTGCTTGCGTCCCTCTAACATCCCAATTTGGGTCCGAAAGAATCTTTTGATTATTCACATCAATCCCTTGCCAAGTATCATTGTCATAAATCTGGAGGATGTGAGATAATTGATTTTGAGTAATGACAATAGGAACTCTTTTCACTCTTGTTTCAATATACGAGAGATGTTTATTACCCTTGTCCGTCATATTAGCACAGAATTCCTTGACAAGCACGGGGCAAAACTTCCATTTCAATTGCACTATAGATCCCCAACCTAGTCGTCTAAACACCATTCCTAATTTAAGTGCCCGGTCTAAGGTGGGGGAGAAAGTATGCTCAACAATAATCTTGTTTGAAGCTCTCCTACTATACCATTCCCCACAAGAGGCATCGACAAACTCAGTAGGTCTAAGAGATAAGGGATCAACAAATGATGGAACTGAGGACGAGGAAGGTCTCGCCCTTTTAGATGGTTGACTCCTCGCTCTAGACATGGTCACAGAAGGAATGGAATACTAAGAAGAGAGAACAGATACGCTCAATCACTGAAGAGAGTATAGCTACCCTACACAGATATGTCTCAAATTTCACACAACCCTCAACCAAGCTCACAATCCACAAACCACAACTCCTTCAATGTATATCAACTCCAACACCCAATTCAATCAACCACTTTCACCCAATGCAACACAACCTGCACAATGCATGTAAAAGTCCACTATAAAGCATAACTTGTGCTGATATCCTCAAAGCATGCTAGTAAACATGATCATGTGAATGAAGGAAATGGTATTATGTGATCAATAATGCAGTTTCAATAGATTCAAGTGTCACCAATAACTATAATTCTAGCCCGAGCTATATGAATTCTTGAATGATAATAAGAATGAATCAAGTAATGCAGGCTCAATACTCCTAAGGTAATCCAATGAATGAAAATCAAGTAGGAATGCACAATCATAGAACATATAATTCCCAATTTTCGTCCAAAACCGTCCCTATAATTAGAAAAAAATCAATTCCATCAATTTAACCGTAGGACTTAAATAAAAATCATACCTTTAGGCTCTTATATGCATGGGCAAGTAAAAGATGCAAGCTTTTTATGAAAATATACTCTCTTTGCTTGTGGATTAAATGTGCTATTGTTGTGAAAAATCAAAGCTTTTGATGTGTTTGATCCGTAGGATCAATAAAAAAGAAGGTAAGAGATGTTATGGAGGTGTTCAGAAGTTGAGAAATCAAACTTTGGGCACTAATAGATGTGAAACTGGTGCGGGCTTGAGAAGATTTGCAAGGGAGAAGGGAGGTTTTGAAGAAAAAGTGGCTAAAATGGCCCTTTAATTATGCTCTTCCTGACAGGAACCGGCGCCGGCTCTGTTCTATCCGGTTCAATTTTTTTTTTTTTTAATGAAAATGCAAAAACACATGGATGCTAAATAAAAATATTGTAAATTAAAAATTGTCCTTAACACAAAATGAAAAGTAAAGAAAAGAGAAATGAACTGCTTCAAGGTTTTCCACGGTTGTGATCCCGTGGATTTTCTTCCGTATTCCCTGGTAGTGTTCCTGCTTGACGATCCCCCATGAGTTTGGCTAGTTGACCAATCTAGTTTTCTAAATTGTGCATGGAAGCCTCTAGGTTCCTTGTTGTCACATCGACTCCTTGGAACTTAGCCTCCGTGGTACTTACCAATTAGTCAATAAATTCTTCCAATAGTGGTTTTTGAGGTGCTGTCGTGGTGTTTATGGAGTTTGGATTCCTTTGGTTACCTCCAAAATTGAAAGAACTTTGCCTAGGTGGATTCCCATTGCTCCAAGAGAAATTAGGGTGATTTCTCCAGTCAGGATTATAGGTAGAGCTATATGGATTGTTATTTGGCCAGACATTACCTGCGAAAGCCGCTTGTTCTGAAGCTTCTTGGAGTGACCCCATCTTTTGGCATTCATGATTGGGGTGCCCTTCTCCATAGAAATCACAGTTGACGTTTAACTCTTGCCCTTGAGGCATCACCAACTGCTCCATCTTTTTGGGTTAAGGCATCTACCTTAGCCTCTAATACTACCACAGTATCCACTTTGTGTACTCCTTGCATCCGAGCCTTTGACCTTGCACTTCCCCAAGAATAGTTATTAAAAGCCAAATTTTCAATACGCTCAAATACCTGTGCAAATGTGAGGTCATTCAAGAAGATAAGCATTTGCATCCCCAGCTCGAATCCATAGTGTGGGCATTTTCTTAACATTTCCTTAAATCTCTCCCAACTCTCATATAAGGGTTCAGAATCTAGTTGTTGGAAGGCGGAGATTTCATTCCTAAGCTTAGCTGTCCTAATTGGAGGGAAATATTTGGCCAAAAATTTTTCAGTTAAGGCATTCCAAGTTGTGATGGAACCTGTAGGAAAAGACTTTAACCATGATTTAGCTCTATCTCTCAAGGAAAAGGAAAAAAAGTCGTAATTTAATGGCATCTTCAAAAACACCATTCATCTTAAAGGTATCACAAATCTCAAGAAAACTAACTAAATGAGCATTGGGATCCTCTTTCGGTAACCCGTCAAATTGAACCATATTCTGCACCATTTGAATAATATTGGGTTTTATTTCAAAATTGTTGGCATCTACCCTAGGTCTAGTGATACTCGAGCTTGAGCCCGAGATTGCGGGTTTCACAAAGTCGTCCATAACTCTCCTATTATTCCCAGCATTGTTCTATTAAGCACCATCCATCTCGACAATCAAATTCCTTTGAATTGTTCGGTGAATTTTTGTTAACGTCCTCTCGATTTCAGGGTCAAAATCGACTATCTCGTTGTTGGATTTTCGGGTCATGTACCAAGGGTAATACCTAAGAGAACAAGAAGCAAGATTAGAGATATAATTAATGGTTAAAATAAAACAAATACAAGGTTACAAAGTTAGTAATTCCAACTCAGTCTAAGTTAGTTGGTTAAGTTAGGTTAGGTTACAGGTTTATACAAGAATACATGAAATACAAAAGATAGTACCGTTTTGCAGAAAAAACAAATATACATATTTACCTATTGACATATTTACATATCTACAAGGTTAAATCAACAAAATCCGAGTTTTCATGCTACTGTTCCCCGACAACGGCACCAAAAACTTAATGCGTTCAGACTTGGGTATAAAAATCATACAAAACTAAGCACATTCCCAATCAAGTTCAAATTAAAATGTTAAATCCCAAATCACACATACGAGCAAGCGTACTCATCATTAACTGAGCATAGGGTTCAAATAAGTGTCGATCTTCAAGGAACAAGTAGACATTAATTACCCTTCTTTCATTGTTTAACTAACTCGATAAAGTGAAAAATAAATAAAAAGAAAAAAATTAAAAAGAAAATAAAAATGTGTATATGTCAAGGATGTAGATTTATGTAACCCAAGCCATTGTATAGACAAACATGATCTTAAAGAACTTAACCATTATTATAACCAATCATTCTCTTGACATCATTAGGGATGAAGGTAGACTCACTTTGATGGTCAATCCATGAAATCACTATCTCCTAGATAAATTAGAATCACTTGGTTCGTCTTAACTAATTCACCCAAAAGATGCATTAAACACAATCATTAATTAAATTCCCTTGGTTTCGGCGAATTTAAAACATGAAATTAATCAATGAACCCTTAGTCTCGGAAGACATCAATTAATCTTCAATTACCAGATCTTGAACAATCAACCCCCTTTGGTCCAGCAAGTCAATTGCCAACCGAATATGATATTAATAAATCGAAAACACCCATCAATCCCCTTTGGTCCAGCAAGCCAATGGATACAGTCAACTAACTAATCTCGTAATAAGCATAAGTAATTGAATACTAAGAATAATAACCAATTAATCAAAAGATCAAATAACTCTAAAAATCATGAATATCTAAAACAATGTTGAATTACAATAAAACAATTAACATATCATTGTCAAGAAAAAGAAAATAAAGTAAAAGAAAGAACTCATAGACAAGCCTCCTTCTTCTTCCTTTGAAAACCTTCTTGTACAACCCTCCTCGAACTTTGAAGAATTCTCCTTGGACTGAGTCATTTTCTATGATGATCAATGAATTCTTCCATTTTCCCTTGTGTTTTCCATCTATTTATAGGCTCAAGAGGTGCCTAAACTCGTAGGTACAAAGTTCTTGGCCGAGTAGAAATTGGAAGCTGCTAAAACTCTACTGATTTCCAAAAACGCGTAGAAAAATCGCAGCACCGCCTCAGGGACAGACCACAATCAGCGCCGCCTTGGTCCTTCGGAGACGGTGCCGCCTTGGTTCTGTTTCTCCATTCGAGCGCTGATTTTTTTTCGAATTGTGTGCATACGTTCCAGAGTGCAGCCGGCACCGCCTCTGCTCTGTTTCGCGACGGTTTTGCTTTGTTTTACCGAAAATCCTAAGATAATGACCAAAATACCTTTCCAATGGTAAAATCTCAAATATGAAAGAATATGACTAGTTAATGCACAAAATGTATTACAAAAGAGTCTCAAATAACTAAGCAAAGTATAACCAATTTAGCTCCTATCAAATGGCTCCATTGTTATCACAATAAAAAGGTATTAGATCAACAATGCTAGGTACAACACCTAGTTCTGTAATAAATTTCTTGATCCAAACTGTCTCCTTAGCTGTTTCGAAAGTTGCTATGTACTCAGCTTTAGTGGTTGAGTCGGCAGTTGTATCTTATTTGAAACTTTTCCAACTAATTGCCTTACCTATAAAAGTGAACACGTATCTTGATTTGGATTTGTAATCATCCTTATCAGATTGGAGACTGACATCAATATACCCTCTAACTTGCAAGTCACTATTTCTATATACCAAGAATACATCCTTAGTTCTTCTCAAGTACTTAAGGATGTTTTTGATAGCTATCCAATGACCTTCTTCAGGGTCTAATTGGTATCTGCTCTTCAAATTAAGAGCACAAAATATATTGGGCCTAGTACATGTCATAGTATACATGATAGAACTAACTGACGAAGCATATGGTATCTTATTCATGTGATCCCTTTCATCTGGTGTCTTAGGACACATAGATTTTGAAAAGCTTACCCCATGGGTCATGGGTAAGAATCCCTTCTTGGATTGATCTATGATAAACATCTTTAACACTTTGTCTATGTATGTAGACTGTGAAAAACCAAAAAGCTTTTTTGATCATCTCTATATATCTTTATTTTTAGAATATAGGTTGCATCTCTAAGGTCTTTCATAGAGGACTTCTTAGATAACTAAATCTTAATTGATTGTAGAATAGAGGCATCATTTCCTATTAGTAATATGTCATCTACATATAGTAATAGGAGAACAATTGCACTCCCACTAACCTTCTTGTATACACAAGGTTCATCTATGTTTTGTATGAAACCAAATTCTTTAATTGTTTCATCAAAACGGAATTCCAATTCCTAAAATCTTGCTTTAGTCCATAAATGGACCTTTACAGCTTGCACACTTTAGTGTGATCCTTGGATGTGAAACCTCAGTTTGTGGCATGTGTATTTCCCCAATTAAATTTTCATTAAGAAAATTTATTTTCACATCCATTTACCAAATCTCATAGTCATAATGAACGGCAAGTGCTAGGAGTATCCTAATGGATTTCAGCATTGCTACTGGTGAAAAAGTTTCTTCATAGTCAATACCTTATTTTTTATGGTACCCTTTTGCAACCAATCACGCCTTATAGGTAATCACTTTACCATCCACGTCAATTTTCTTATTGAAAATCTATTTTCACCCTATGGGTTTTATCCCTTTAGGTAGATCAACGAAAGTCTAAACTTGGTTGTTATACATGGAATCAATTTCTAACTTCATAGCTTTAAGCCATTTGTCATATTTTGAACTATTCAAAACTTCTTCGTAAGTGGTAGGCTCATCTTCTTCTCTGAGCGATATGTTATTGTGGTAAGTAATGAGAAATCCATATCTCTCATGTGCCACTTGTATCCTACTTGACCTACAAGGTTCTTGTGAAGTAGAAGGTTTATCTATTTTATCAATAGACTCGGGATCAACTGGTTGATGATTATTTATTTCGGCTTCTTGAACTTCACTAAGTTCAATATTGCTCCCACTATCTCCCTTAAGCATGAATTCCTTCTCTAGGAAAGTAGCATACCTTGAAACAAGCACTTTGTTTTCAATAGGGAGATAGAAATAATATCCATGAGATTCTTTTGGATATCCAACAAACAAATACTTGTCAAATTTATTTTCTAATTTGTCTAACTTTGCCCTTTTCACATAAGTAGGACATCCCTAAATTCTCATGTGAGTTAGCTTTGGTCTTTTACCATAAAATAACCCGAATGCGGTAGTGTCAACTATCTTTGATGGAACTCTATTTAGTAGTAAACAATGGTTTCCAGTGCAAATCTCTAAATCGATTTTGGTATATCAGGAAAACCCATCATAGATCGAACCATATCTAATAAAGTTCGATTCCTTCTCTCAGTTACACCATTATGTTGAGATGCATGTGGTGGAATCCATTGAGATAACATCCTATTATCTCTAAGATAATTTAGAAATTCTTAGCTTAAGTATTCTCTTCCTTGATCGGATCTTAGAGTTTTAATACTCTTATCAAGTTGTTTCTCTATTTTATTTTTGAATTCTTTAAACTTGTTAAAGGCTTCAAATTTGTATTTCATCAAATACAAATACCCAAATCGAGAATAATCATCGATAAAAGTAATAAAGTATTGATAACCCCCTCTTACTTGTAATGTCACTGGTCCACATACATCAGTATGTATTAGTTTCAATAATTACTTAGCCCTTTCCCTTTTCTTAGAAAAAGAGGTTTTAGTCATTTTTTCCAAGTAAGCAAGATTCACAAGTCTCATATGATTCAAAATCAAATGAGCCTAAGTCACCACACTTTTGTAACTTAGAAATACGATTGTCATTTACGTGGCCTAAGCGACAATGTCATTAGTAAGATGGG
This sequence comes from Voacanga thouarsii, assembly GCA_026120185.1. Lineage (NCBI taxonomy): Eukaryota > Viridiplantae > Streptophyta > Magnoliopsida > Gentianales > Apocynaceae > Voacanga > Voacanga thouarsii. The sequence goes on from JANUWF010003368.1 coordinate 3,002,408, forward strand.
TTTGTGTTATCTTTTCTTGGCCTTTTATTGTTTATATTGAAATTTTGATTTTCCATTTCTAGAATATATAAACCATTCATCAAAGTTGTAGTACCATAATGGATATCATTTAATGAAAAATAACAACTTTTATTCTTAAAATTTAAATGAAATCCAAGTAAGTCTAAACAAGCAATTGAGATAATTTTTTTAAGTAAAATTGGTGCATAAAAATATTTTTGTAATTCTAGAATTAATCCGGATGGCAGGTGTAAATGATAAATCTTAATGGCAAGTGCAACAACCTTTGCTCTATTTGTTGTACGAAGGTCCACATCACCTTTCTTTAGCTTCCTACTACTCTTTAGTCCTTGCAAATTATTATATAAATGAGATCTACATCTGGTATCCAATACCTATATCTCATTATTAAAGGCAGTATTTGTGAAACCCCACCTAAAGCCAACCTTAGAGTATGGGGGTCGGGATGCATATCATATCATTTTGCATGAATATATATGTTTTTGAATGATTTTATGTGTTTTAGAATTATGATTTATAGGTTAAAATGTTTAGTTATGCTTATTGAGTAGGAAGGGTAAAATGGTAATTTTGCCTGAGGACAAAATATGAAGATAGCTTGAGGATTAAATAAAAAGAATATTTGTGTGGGAAAATAAGAACAAGAGTTAGTGTGGTTAAGTGGGTAGAGCTTGGTGAATTAATCTCTAAGGTCATGAGTTCAAATCCCATCATTTAAGTTTTATTCATGATTATCTTAGTTAAGTTTAAATTTTTGTTATCTTACATTCCTTAAAGATAGGAATGTTTTTCTAGGGAAGACATGAAGAGAATGTCTTAATTTTATCATCATGTCCTAAAAAGAATTCTAGAGGAATTCTTGTCATTTTATTACCTCTAGCTTGTCCTAACATCTTCACAAATTAAATTTGTTCAAAATTGATCAAAATTCACTTTTTAATTCCAAAAAAAATTAGTGAGGATTTCTTGACTTTGAATTTCGAAAATTGATCTTGGAAGTTGGAGGGTTGACCGAAAATTGGAGAGGAGTTAGGAAGGGTTCCCAAAGGAAACCAATCACCATGGTTAAACCTTCAAACTCATCTTCATAGTGTTCATGTTCTTAATAAAGGAAATCTGGAAATTTTCTAGATTTTTGAGCAGCCTAACTTCCAAAAAACTCAGCCAAGTTTCTTGCTTATTTACTTCCAGGAAAATGACCAATTTATTCAGCTTGAAGACTAAAATTTCTGTGCAAATTCGGACTACACAAAAACTGCACCAACCAGAAAACAATTCTGGGTAGTTTCGCTGACATTTAACCATAAAATGGAGCTGTTTTTCCTGCCTTCAATCCAGCAAAACTCCTCTACTTTTCCTCCAGAAAGAAGGCTGGAAACCAGCCTTAAAAGGCCCTCAAACACCTCTCAAAATCCTCTGCAAATCGGGCTGAAGAAGTGTAGAATTCTGCACAGAAAAATGCAGCAAACATTCAAAGCCTTGAACACCATGAACCAGAAAATTTCCAGCTTTGTTCCCTTAGGCCTAGACCGAAGAAACCACCCTCAAACCTCTGTAAAATGAACCTTGTTCAGCCATGAACTGAACACCATTAACCTCTCCACTTATCTTGAACACTTGGACTCCATAACCGCACCTTAAATATCTCCTAAGATCACTCCATTCAAACTACATTTGAACTTAAAAAATTTCCAGCATTTTGCTCCATGAAAACACCCTTGTACTAAGATTCACAACTAGAAATTCCTCTGCCATTAAGTTCTAAATTTCAGCCAGCCTTAAAGCCTTATCAATCTTCATTCATTTTAGCAAAACATACTAGTCCAGTCGGCTCCATTAAAGCTCCAAGAAACCTCCATCAATCAAACACCATTAACATATCCTATACCTCAAACCACCTCTCAAATCTCTCCATTTGAATTTCAAACAAATCAGATTATTCTCTTCCTCTCTAAGCTAAAAACCAAAACCCCTAAACTCCCTAAACCATTCAGCCAGCATTCTCCTAGATTTCGTGCAATATTTTTCCTCAAACTCTCTCAATTTTCACCAAGAACACACACTACATTTCTTCAAGCCAAAACCCACTCTAAACACCTCCAATCCCTCTCAAATACTCCAGATTACACCTACATACTCCCTAGTGTTCATTTCTGGGATTTATAACACAAAATCTCGCAAACAAGAGCTTGCATTCGGATCAAAAACCAGTTTTTCTTTAAGGTCTCAAGAACATCATCAAGGTAACCAACAACAACTCCTTTGTTTATCTTCTTCCATTCAACCTTCAATGTATCGTACTAATTCTCTCTCTCTCTCTCTCGGCCAAAATGGTTGATCAACAACCATGGCTGTCTTTCTTCCTCTTGGACAATTCAAGACTCTCAATCGAGTGGACCTTTTTAAGTCTTCATCGAAGTAATTATCAATCAAGTATTTATCCTTAATCCTCCTTTTTAATTCAGCAATCCTGTCTCTTAGGTGTTGATAGGAAGAATAGAATATGAATGGGGGATTGAGTGAATGCATGTGAATGAAGGGGTTGGGATTAGGACATGAGAATGATTGTTCATGATTAAGCTATATGGATTCTCTTGAGAATCAATGTGTGTTCATCATGTCTTAAGAAAATTATGAATGTTTAAAGCATATTAGATGTTATGACGCCTTTGGTGAATAGGATTTTTATGTTTTTATTTTTATTGAAGCCATGATTGATGATTATGCCTAGTAGGGATTTGGCCATGTGATAGTATGTGTTGATTTAAGCCTATGTTCATGAATGAATTAGTTATTGTTTGATGTTGGAGAATGTGTTCATAATTCTTGATTAGCAATAGCGAAATCATGACTATTTTCTTGTTAATCCTAGGTTATTTTTAGTAACAAATTTTATTATCTTAATTAAAATTATTACTATATTTTTTCTCTAAAGATTTCAAAATTCCTAGGATGTTTTGGAATTGGAATATTAAATGAAATATTGATATTTTACTAGTCAAATAAATAATATCTTTTATAAAAAATTATATATATATATATAGTAATAAATAAGGTCTTTTATATAATTATTAATAAAATATTAATGACCTTGTAGACCATAGTTAAAACTTTTACCTATATTCATAAATATTATTTATATTAAAATTTATTTGTTATCTATTAGTAAAAAATTTAATATAAATAATTTATTATTAATTTTATTTATTATCTATTAAATATTAATTTATTTATAATAATACTATTTAAAAATTACCATTTATTAATATTATTTAGGACTTAGTATTATTCAATACTTAAATACTAGTTTATTTATTAATAATAACACTCGAGATTTATTATTTGAACATATAACTTATTAGTAATTATTTTAGAACCCCTAGTTATTTTAACTTGTCAAGATAGATTTATTTTATAAAATTCTTTATCATCTAGCCTTAAAACTTAGGACATTAAGGTTATGATTGTAATTAGTTGAATTAGGGATTTATTTATGTAAGACAAGTATAGCTCGAGTATAACCTTATGCCTTGTGTTTACCCCAGGCGAGGTTAGATCAGCCTAGGAAGATTTTTGAGTTCAAGCAAGAAAATAATCAAGTAAGCTCCTGCATGGAATTTTTTGAAGACAAAAAATTATGATGGCAAGCAAAATGCGATGTGTATGGACAATCATTTTATAAAGGCAATTAAGGACCATTTTTTCTTTTATTTCAGTCAAGCAAATCATTTGAAAATTAAACAAGTAGTTTTACACAAAATGCTAAACTCTTTTGAAAACCCAACTTTGACAAGAATTTTAGAAACCCTTAATTTCTATTTCCAAGTAAATCAATATATGATCAATTTTCTCCCAAGTGGGGCAATTACCGTTGAGTACTCAATAAGGGTAGACTATTAGGACTAGTCTTTGAAAAATTAGGGTAAGTCTCTTAGTAGATGGCCACCTGTGAGGGGCGAGTCCTTCCCGGATAGGATGCCAATCCGGTAGGTCATGCCGGTGCGAGCTAGCAAGTTTCAGTCATGTGGACTGTGTGGTTTCGGAGTGGACAATCAGTAAGTTTAAGTGTAGAGATGGAGGAGTATCTCACCCGGTAGGCCATACACCTACCTTTTGTCAGCATACTCAATGTGTGGCATTCTAACCGTTATATGGTCATGGGGCCCAACGTGTGATAACCCATGGCTACCTCTTTAAATAGTTGTATTTATTGCTCACATGTATGGTTTGAAAAGCAAAACGCCACTCTTTATTTTTAATATTTATATAATGCTTGTCAACACTTTCTTTTAGAAAATTTTTACGACTTGCACATATGAACTGCTTTATCTGAAACACTTAAAGCACACATGGGTTTATTGAGATTTTTATCTCATCACCTTTTATACCATGTTTTCAGGTCGATCCTACTGTAGAGGTCAATAGCTAGATTTGTTGCCTATGCTTTGAAGACTTTATGTTATTTTCCTTCTGTGTTGTTTTGGGAGATTGTAGCAAATAATTTATTTTGGATTTGTTCATGTTTTTTTGGGTTGTAATAAGTTTAATTTTAAAGTATTACTTTTATTTTCTTTTATGTGACTTAGTTATAAAGATCCCTTGTCCTATGGACGGGGCGACATCCCCGGCCCTGTTGGGCTTAGGTAGTGGGGTGTTATAGTATTGATCTCAATCATAAACATACCAGCAATGGACGTACAAGTGCCTGCAAGCTTCTTCTTCTGCTTCTTCTCTTTAACAGTCTCTAAGTAGCTTTTGTAGTTGCGCCTCCAATGGCCCATTTTTCCACAATGATGATATGGGCCTTTGGTAGCTGTATCATTCTTCGTTACATCACCTTTAGGTTTAATTAGATTCTTCTTCTTCTTTTTAGAAACATTTTTTCTTTTAGGAGAAGAATCAACCAATAAGACTGTATTATTTTCTTTTTATTCATAAAAGACTCTACATTCTTAAGAAGGTTTATCAACTCAAGCATTATAGTCTCAATCTAATTCACTTGGTAATTCATCACAAATTGTGAAAAACTAATTAGCAAAGATTGAAGAATCAAGTCTATACTTAATTCACGATCTATAGTGAACCCAAGTGATCTAAGCTTCTGAATTAACCCTAGCATCTTAAGTCCATGAGTGGCTACCGAAGTACCTTCTACAATTTTAGAACGGAATAACTGCTTAGATATCTCATATCTCTCCGTCCTTGCTTACTTATCAAAAAGCTCTCTTAGATGGAAGATAATAATATGAGCATCCATATGCTCATATTATTTTTGAAGCTCAGTGGTTATTGACTCCAGCATGATACAAGATGTTATGTCACTATCCTCTTTATACTTCTTATGGACTTTATGTTCTTTAGCAAGAGGATCATCAGCTGGTAATGGTGGAATTGGAGCATCTAAGATGTAGAGTAACTTTTTCGATTTGAGAACGATTCTCAAATTCCTATACTAATCTAAGAAGTTTGATTCGGTGAGCTTGTTTATTTCCAAAATACTACGTAAGTTCAAATTTGTTGTCATGATGCAAATGACCTAGATGAAAGGTAAGAGACATTAGACTATGTATATGCACATAAAATGCATTTAATTAGGTCTTTAATTAAACTCGTATTTAACATACTATTTTCTTCAAATCAATAGCCCTCACCATTGACTCAGAAAAGCCCGTTAGAAGCTTTTCTAATGGTTTGGTATCCAAATTCTTTAAAAATGACCTTGGATATGCCCAACAAACTATTCTTAAATTACAAGGTAGGTATCCAATACCAATTATATCAAATGTAACTACTGAATCGTTAGGTGCTTAACATCTTTTAATCTTAAAGTACTTAGGGCTACCCTAACTTAGCCTCTAATATTCTTTATGCTTGGGTATGCCCAATTGGGATAAAGATATTAGTTAAATTCAATCCATTAATTAGGAATCATATTCCATAGCTTAAACATGCTCAATGTCGAGTAATCTTGGGTATGCCCAACAACTTAATCTCAAAAAAGAACTCTCGTTCTTGCTATATTAATGAAAGGCTTTATATTTAATATTGTTTAAGGGATTTTAATTATTTAATTTAATAGTCTCATCGTTTGGCATGCAAAATATCAACACTTTGACATAATTGTAATAGACTCAATTACATGGCTTGGTTATGGACTTTTCTAGATTAATTTCCTTGAGCAAAGAAGGAAATTAATTTTGGTCAAAACATATGTGTTCATGCAAGTTTTGAAAAGAAAGTCTTACCATCTTCTTGCTTCGCCTTGGTCGCCATCTCTATAGATTCATAAAATAATTTCTAGTCTTATTTAACCTATGTAATCTAATTACATAAATTCCTAATGAAGAAACCTTGAGTTACATTCGAGGAGAATTTAGTGAGAAGAGAAATTAGTAGAGAATTACAGAAAAAGGCAGGACATCCATGCCCTATTTATTCAAAACAAAGTAATAAAATGCATGACACAATTTAAATTAATGAAATGTATTTGGTATAAATCCATAACCAAGCCAACATGCTAATATTATGCTTAAAACACATTAAGCAAAAATAAATAAATATGCATCAAATATTAAATTCTAAAATCATTATTTTAGAAATTTAATTAATTAATCTCAAAATCAAATTTTGGGAAAAATCTTAGGGTCCTATTGGAATAAAAATATTTTAGTGGGTGCTTGAAGAAAAACTAGTAAAACAGGGGTTAAAGCATAAAGATTGAAACTATATATATAAAAAAAAAATTGATTCGTTGACTGGAAACTATTTCCAATCAAGAATCAGTGAACTTCACACGGCCTTGCGTGGCTATGCCATAGCAGCGCAAGGCTTCAACTAATTTTTTTTATTAAAAAAATATTAGGCACAAACCTCCTAAGGCTGTAAGTCATTCTCCCAAGGATGCAACCAAAAAAACAAACAGCTTTCACATGGCCTTGCGCAGAAAATAATACCAGAAAGTTTTCTTGATGCAATCCACGCAATACTATTATATATAAAAACACTAATATCTTCGTGAATATAGTATCAACGTGAATATTTTCGTTTTTTTATTTGATTTTCTATCGATGGGCACAAGCCTCCCAAGGTTGTGAATCATTCTCCCAAGGATGCAACCAAAAAAAAAAAAAAAAAAATACAACCAAAAAATTGTTTCCTTAACGAATATTCCATTAGTGAATTAACAAAAAATTTTCTCCTTTTCGGCTTTAGTTTCCTTAACTAATTTAAGGTAACAAATTTTAGTTTTCTTAATTTTTTCCACAGAAATAATTTCTGTGAATTAAAAGGAAACAATTTATATAATTTACTAAAACCAATTTCAGTAATTAATACGTGTGTGTATAACCCACTAAAACAAAAATTTTCCAAAAATAAAATTTTATATGAAACAATTTCATAACGTCGAATTTATTTTGGAACAATTTCAAAATAATAACAAAATCTATAAAACACATACAAAATGGCTCTGATACCACTGTTGGATTTCTATTATGCTAACTATTTTACACGCAGTAGAAAATAATACAAAATTCACGCAAAAAATTACTCGTATATAATTAAACGGATCAAGCGAAGTGGAGAAAAATTAATTACCTAAAAAACGTAGCTTTTAAAATTTTTCTTCCGCGTGAATCCCCTTTAAAAGTCGATCTAATCGAACTACCAAATTTCAAGAATTAGAATTTCTCTAATATTGATTCACATAAAGAACATACTCAAAACTATCAAAATCTATACTAATATCATAATGCTTGGTAGGCTTATGATTAATTTGGGAAGAAATTGTTTTCTTTTCTTTAAAAAGAAAAGAAGAAGAAACTCTTTATGTGCATGTTATATTTCTATTCCTTATGGCGGCCAATTGTTTTTCCTTACGCAGAGAATAATTTTCTGTGTAAATAGGAAATTGACTTCCTTTTCTTCAAAAACAGCCGCCACAGGAAGATAAAAAAGATACACGCAAACCAAAAAACAAGTTAGGAATTTGCTAACTTGAATTTAAATTCCATATTTGTTAGGATTTTCCTTTTTCAATTGTGGGCTTAGGGATCTCAAGATTGCGATTAGGCCCTATGAATTATAACAAGTTTATAATTCACCTATAGGGATTTAATAATCGCAATTCAACTCCAAATAATTATAACACTTTATAATTAGCCCATAATAATTATTTCTTCTTACAAATTAATGCTATAATATTATCAAATAATATTTTGAGTACCAATTCCTCTATTGTGTGTGACCTATTAGATTTTCTAGTCATTTGGTAGCTTATATGAATTAAGTCTATCATAATAGAATTAATAATCTTTTTAATAATTAAAATTAATTTATTAATTCTCTAATTAATAAATCCATATTCCGCATATCATGAGCGGTATCTAGCAATACATCATGATCACCAAAAAATCTAGAAAGTTAAGTGGCTTGACATGAACCTTTCAATAGTGAAATATCAATGCAATAAACTTCTTTCACCATACAATATCTTATTCAGTTTAGAGTAGAGAATTAGTGCCAAATCCTTTCAGAATATTAATTAATTCTGGCCCGAATATTTTAGTACTTGTTCTCAGAATCCATTACTTATCATGTATATCAATTGGAACTATTACCAATACATAGTTCCCTTAGCCAAGGACTTCTAGAGTTATGATTCCTACAAGTGGCCTTAAGATATTCGCTCCTACTATTAGGAGTAGTGAATCATTTATTGACCCTCTTAACTACTTTTGCTTACTTCACATTGTACCCAATGTCTATCTCATAGGCAGTCTTATAAGGACTCCAGAAATTGGAATCAAAGTACAATACTTAACAAACAAAGTACATTGGAGTTCTCAAGTCTAAAGTTACTTGCACATTTGCTATAATAAGATTTTATCACTAGTACTAAATAGTTATCCATGTGATTATCTCATAGTTAAGTCATCCAATGTACTTGTTCAAATAACAAGCATCCACATCCTAACTTTGACTATCACAATACTCACAAATATGAGAACCACCGCTTGATCAAATCAAGAAGTATAATACGTGCTAGTCTTAGTGCATTAATGATGTCCCATCTCATTAATACTATGACAAGGGATTACTTAAGAACAAACACATTGTAGTGTAGTAGGAGCCTCATTTCAAAATATCTATCATAATTTCCTTAACACAGTATTGTACTTGGGACTTTATCTAACAGTTTTATATACATAAACATATGAAATAAGGAAACTGAAAGATAAAGAATGTCTCTTATTGATTTAATGTGCAAAATACATTGTATAAATTATGGCTTCTGATAGGGGCTAAAATCACCATTCTTTTCTTAGTTGTTTGAGGTTGTTTTAAGATATATTTGTTATAATAACTAGGCATATTCCTTCCTATTTGACATTTTACTTGTAAAAGGTATTTTTGGTAAATTTGTGCATATTTAAGTAAAATTCGAGTAGAAAGTGCACAATTCCAGAATGTACCTGGCACCAGACCCAACCAATGGACCAAGCGCTAGGTCCATTCTGGTCCAGTAGAAGAATTCGAGCCAAGATTCAAGGAAAATTCCAAAACAGACTTAGCACCAGGTCTGGCAAGTGTACCTGGCGCTTGGTCCATTCTGTCTGCTGATAAAAAATAGAGCAAAACTATAGAGGAAGAATAGAGTGCACCTAAGCCAGGTATGCTCTAGAGGCGAATATTCTGTATACAAAATTAGAAATTGTCCAATGATTTTGGTATTTTTCTACTCCTACTCGGCCAAGACTTCCTCGACCACGAATTTAGCATCCAAGAGGCCTATAAAAGTGCAAGAAAACACAAGGGTTGAGGGATATACATAGAAACAAATGGATTCATAAGCAAAAAATTCTCAATTTCTCATTGAATGAAGAGTTCACCCAAATCAAGGAGGATTGTTCAATAGAGTCTTCAAGGAAGAAAAAAGAGGCTTGTCTATGGGTGCTTTCTTTTCTCTTTGTCTTTTTTTTCTTAAATAATTGTGTATTCAATTTTTTTATTGTAATTTGACAATATTTTGGAATTCATGATTTTTGTATCAATTTAACTACTTGATCAATTTTCTATCATTCTTGGTGTTTGATTACTTATGATTATGAAGGAATTGATAAAGTTAGATTTGCTTTTACTTGACTTGGGAAACGACGTTAGGAGTTAATTTAATTTTATGGATTTCATATTTTTTATTGCTTAACGGACTTGGAAAACGAAGTTAAGATCAAAGAACTTAAGTAATCAAAGGTCAATTAATTTCGCCTAGTGCATGGGGTTGTTGGCTAATTTCATGTCTATAAGGAATTATGTTCAATGCATCTTTTGGTTATATTGGTTTAATTAGGAAATCTACTAATATAATCAAGGGGTAGTGATTCCATGGATTAGGAAAGAAGTGAAGTCTATATAAGTGAATTCATGACTTAGGAAATGATTGAACTTTACTTTATAGATGATGAATTGAGATAGTTGTTAAGTAGGTCATTGTTATGTTTTCTAGGATATTTGTCCAAATTGCATAAACCTACATCCTTGAGTTGTATATATTCCCTTGTTTGTCTTTTCATTCTTTACCTTACTTTATTTCGGTCGATTAAATAATGAATGAAAAGTGATTAGTATGTACTTGTTCTTTTGAGGATCGATACTCGTTAATTCTCTATACTCTGGTTGCGTGCGATGAGTATACTTACTTGTATGTATATTTTGGGATTAACGTTTTAATTAAAACTTGACTAAGGGATGGATTGAAAATTAATGATTTTTATTCACCCAAAATTAACTCGTTAAGTTTTTGGAGCCTCTACCGGGGAATAATATCATGAAAGCTTAGATTTTCTTAATTTAACCATGTTTATATGGTTATGTGTTTATATGTCTATATGTAAATAGGTGAATATGTATATATGTTCCTTGTATGACTAGGAGCCATATTTTATTTTCTTGTACACTTGTATTTTAATGTCTCCAAACATTTTAATTCTTTATAACTTAATTTGTAAACATACCCTAACTGTCTAACTTGTAAATTCTTTAATCTCACAATTTTCTGTCTTGTGTAGACCTTACTCTTAGTTTATGGCCCGACGATCCAAAGTTGAGATAGTCGACCTTGATTCAAAAATCGAGAGAACTTTCACTAAGGTCCGAAAGCTTATAAGCGAAAGGGTAAGGAAAGAGATTGAGGTAAATCAGCCCAACAATGGTAGTAACGGTGGAGCTAACAGACGGATTATGAACGACTTTGTAAAATCCGCAATCTTAGGTATAGGCTCTAGTATCACACGGCCTAGGATAGAGGCCAACAATTCTGAGATAAAACCAAATGTGATCTAAATGATCCAAAATATGGTCCAATTTGATGGGTTACCTAATCAAGATCCCAATGCCCATCTTGTGAGCTTTCTAGAAATATGTGACATATTTAAGATGAATAGTATTTCTGAAAATGCCATCAAGCTAAGACTCTTCTCATTTTCCTTGAAAGAGCGAGCAAAATCATGGTTAAAATCTTTGCCCACCAAATCCAATACCACTTGAAACGTGTTAGCTGAAAAAATTTTAGCTAAATATTTCCCACCAGCTAGAACTTCCAAACTTAGGATTGATATTTTTACTTTTCAACAATTAGAGGCCGAAAACCTTTATAAGTGTTGGGAGAGGTTTAAAGTGTTAGGGATATGTCCTAGAGTCAATTTGTACTTATACTATTGTCGTTATATTTTTTATAATAATATGAGGTTTTCCTTTCCATGAATAATGCATTTTGTTTTGGGGTTATCAAATATGTGACTTGATAGTAAAACCCAACAATGAATACAGTGACTATTCTAAAATTGTCCTTGATCGGTTATTATTATTAGAACAATAATAAATTAAGATTAATATGTTTGTGACTTGATGGCTATGTTTTATTGGTTATGGATATTTGTGATATCAAGTCAAAATATAAATAAATATTAGAGAACATTGTATTGGATATGACCCACTGTGAGAGTACTTCATGGAACATGTCATAAGTACTTTCTAGCCATAATGATATTAAAAGTCCTTTGACCTAAATTCATCATAGTTTCCTACTTAATAAGTTTTATATTTGGATGTTGTCTAAAGTTGTCTTTAATCAGATAATAAATTAGACTACTATTGGATATAGAATAAATTAAGGAGAGGAATATGATTGATAATGAAGGAATTTATCCCTCTCAATTATATGAGAGATATCTATGGGCCCCTTGATAAGTTAGACTGTTAAATTGCATGGCCGTGCTCAAATATATCAATCTAAGATACTGATATCATTTGTTTGAACAGTCTACTATGAAATCAAGAAATGATTGATTAAGATTAATAAGGATGATATGCTCCGTGCCTTATGCTTAATTTGGATATCATGTGACAAAAGAACTAAATATAAAATTGTAGTTTGGTTCAAAGAGATCACTGATCTTCATTTAACTTGGATAGTTATAATGTTTTGCTAGAAATCGCTTATAACTTGTGGGCCATTTAAATATTATTTAGGCACACTGTCAGTGTTAAATGAACCTATAGGGTCATATAATAAGCGAACTTGCTAGGTTATTTTTTTGGTAACCAGATTCGATGAATCTGGAAATATGTCTAAGTTAATCGAAGTTAGAAAATTTACCAAATACAATGAATCTGGAAATATGTCCACATTCGATATATCTGGATAATGTCTAGATTATAAGAATCTGACTCGGTAAATTAATTAGTTAAATTACTGAGATAATGGCAGAATCTTATCATATCAATTTTAATTTAATTTGAATTTAAATTAAAATATGATAAGATATTATCAGAGTTGGACTTTAAGAGGTTCGAGGGTTTTTAAGAAAACCCTAGCCATCTTCTCAAGAGCCCTGTTCTGTTGAAAATATTCGTGCCTCCATTCACCAGAAAAAAAAAAAAAACCTCTCAAACCCTAGGCGCTAGCACTCTCGGGGTAACAAGTCAGCTCGCCGTGTATATCCGATAAAGGACGTTCGTGTTGGGAAGTATGCCCTCATAGACTAGGTATCTGATGTAAATATCGAATGTTTTAATAAAAGATTTTATTTTCAGAAATTATTTGTGAATTTACTTTTTATTTGTGCACAATTTTATTTGGAAAAAATCCATTGCATTTAAATAAGTAATCCATGTGAATAGTAGTCTTTCACATTAAGGTATAGATCACGAGTTGTTTAACACATAAACATTTGTTCCTAACCAATTGATGAGAATGGGAATCTCATCATATTTACATTATTATATTATGATTTCCAAATGAGGAATGGCTTACCTTTAACCAGTGAGTAGTCCGCTCTCTTCATAACATAAGTGTATTTCGAATACGTAGAATAGGACCTATCGTAGTGGTTTCTTAAAGTACTATTTTGTAGAAACTTAAACTACTACTGCTACAGTGTGGACTAATACTCTACGACTTGAGTATGAGTTGGTGGTCTGACAAAGTTGGAAGCATGTGCTTTGATATGCTTTAGTTGAGGTTCTATCGTAGAACTAATATACTTGTATATTGGGTATATGCAACTAGTTAGTTAAGACAGACTTGTACAAGATAGTTTCTGCACAATATCACCCCTTGTGGTTGCCTGAATGATCTAAAATGTCCAAGACCCTGGGAAACATGACTTGGATGTTTACTTTAGGGTAGCCCCCTTAGAAAGCGGAAACACTCCAGGAAGTCGTGGATCATTGGACTAGAAGCCTAAGGATAGTAGATGTCATTTAGAGAGCTGTTAGTATACTTTTTCCTCTCTAAATGTACAACGATGTGTAGAGGGGTATTTTTCACCTGTAGTTTGGAGACTTTGCAAAGGTAGCATTGCCCTTGGGGTCAATATTTCCTTATGGTGATATTAGAAAATATTTAAAATGTAAAATACAACTATTTATATATCAGGGGTATTTTGGTCATTTTAGTAGCCAAGGCGATGTGTCTTTTTGGTCCTCAGAATAGCCCGTAAGTCCTAATTAATTTTGGGTTGAGGAATTGGTCTCAGTTAAAGAGGATTTTATTTCATTCAGGAAGTCTAATTTGTTATTGGACTAGAATAAAAATAAATAAAAAGGAGTTGAAAGAAATTTATTATCTGGTTTAATTGGTTAATTAATTATTCAAGGCCAAGGTCCAGTTTGAATAATTAGAAAATTAACCTGAGCTTAAACTAGAGAGGAATAAGCTTTGTTTAATTATTTATTAGGTTATTTATATAAGCCCAAGAAATAATTAATTAATGTTTATTATTTTAGGCTTTTTGGGTCCAAGAAAAATAAGAAACATTATTTTAGCCCAATAGCCTAGACTATAGGGTTTTTTCCAGATACAATTCAAAAGAGTTTAGGGTTAAGCCAAACTTACCCTGTTGATAATATCCGGATGTTTGAAATATCATATCCCAGGGGATATTGTTATTAGATATCAGATGCCTTGTTTTGGCTAGTAAGACTCACGCCTTTTGTGAAAAAGAAAAAAAACCCTATTTTCCCCAAAAGCTCTCTCTCTCTCTCGTGACTCTCTTTCTTTTGTTTCTATTCTTGGCTTTTGCTAATCAATAGCAAAAGGGTCAAGAACGTTGAGACCACTCTCCTCACCTGTTTATTTCACCAACAAGGATTGAAGCAGTGAAATATTCCATGATTCGGAAAGCTTGGTGTTTATGCAAACAAGGCGTAGTAGTAGAATAGCGGGTTTTCAATCGAAAGCTTCATCAAGCGGAGGAGAAGGAGCCATTCCTGCGGTCTAGTCGATTCCTTCACAGCCAAAGAAGCTTAGAGCACACAGAGGTATGGATTGAACGCTTCCTTGCTGTTGTTAAGCTTTGATTTTTGCCTCTGTTTTTTTTATTTTCTCCCGCACAGCATGCTTCTCTGTTTTCCAAAGCAACAAGTGGTATCAAAGCGTGTTGTTTGATTAACTTAGGGAGCATGTTAGTTAATAAAAAAATAAAAAAGATCATTATTTGGGGCTTAAGCCTGTGATCCTTCGCTGTTTTGGTATGGGATAGGTGCTTTTTAAGCTTCACAGTAGAAGCATAGGCCTTCAGTAAATTTTCCATGCTTTCATAGAACAACCGTGTAAACCTAATTTGGAAGGGTATAAACGAATGTGTTTTGATTTGGATGAGTTTTTTGTAATGCAAAACGTCCAAAAAGTCGCTGGAGAAGAAAGTAGAAAAATTGCAGAAGAAACGAGAAAAAAGCTCGCGGAAGAAAAAATGAAAAAGACGTTCACTGTTCATAAGCTGCCGGTGGAGCCGAGCCGCCAGCATTGCTTTGTGCCTAGAGCCGCAGAGGCTTGGCTGGGCATGGGAACGGCTCGGTGCAATTGCGTTTTGCAATTGAAAAAAGCAATTCAATTGCGATACGGGTGCACACGGGTTGGCAGCAGTAGACGCGGTTGTGCATTGGAGCGGGCACGAGTCGTGGGCAATCGAGCAAGCTCCTTGGGTAAAGCAAAAGGCGATCGGTGTGGCTGGTGCACCAAGCTCGCAATGGACCGTAGTGTAATAGGGGGTCTGATCCAGTGCAGCGGGTGTACATAGACCAAGAGTTTTTTTTTTGCAATTTTCTTGCAAGTTTTTTTTCCGTTTTGGGTCCCATACCAGACGAAGTTAATATTTTTGCAATAGTTAATATTCTTGGAATATATTTGCATGAAAAATATTAATAATGGATTTTAGGATTAAACAAGACATTAATTAATTAATTAATATGTTTAATTCTATTATTTGGGCACTTAGGTTTAAAAATAGAATAGCATGAAAACGTCTACTGTTTTCTAGATATTATTTATTTTGAGTACCTATGTGTGCATTTTCTCAAAGACCAAAGTCTTTGGGAATATTTTTGACAAGGAAAACATTTTTCCCATAAATTAAATGGTTATTTTAACTTGAACAAAAATTAATCCTTAGATATTTTCTCAAATGATTTAATCCTTGACATAGAAAATATATTGGATTTAGATATTTTTGTAAGTTAAAATAGAAAGCCATTTTGTTTTATTTTGCACAAGAAAAATTGTTTTGTCAAATAAACTTGAGACCAAAATCTCTAGAAAGTTTTAATTGGAAAATTTTTGAAATCATTAAGTTTTTAACTTAAATAAAATTAGTCAATGGAAAAATATCTCAAATGATATAAACCTTGACATAGAGATTTTAATGGATTTAGATTTTTATTTTTGAGTTAAGGAAAAACTTAATGGAAATTTCAAAAGGATGTTTTTCACAAAAAACCTTTATTTTAAAAGACTATATGGGAGAGGGGTTCCAACAGTCCCACGGCTTCTATCACGATCCTCATTAGAGATCACGGGTCCTCTCGCATCACCTTGGGAGTAAACCCGTATAGGATGGGGATACCACAAGGATCTAGATCAAATGGAGGGATGTAATTAATAACTCGGGACACGTACTATAATCGGTTAGCTCACGTTGGAGGTTATATGCGAGGTATGTCCATAGAAAATGAGAGGAAATGGCCATCCCCTCGATGGAATTATCCTTTAGATCATTACCTAGAAGGAAAATTAATTTGTGGTGGTTAATACACTTAGCTTAGGGAACTGTTAATCTTCCTAAGAAGCTATGTTAGTTTTCCTAAGAGCCAAATTAATTTCAGTGCACAAATTTATTTTGTTTTCACAAACTAAATCCTTTTTTTCGTTTTCGATTTTTTGAAAATGGTGGGAGGTTCTTTTAGTCCTTTGGCTATTATTCTCCAAGAGAATAAGTTAACGGGTCCAAACTATGTGGACTGGAAGAGGATCTGAACATAATACTCACAACTGAGGAGTATAAGTATGTCCTTTACGAGACCTGCCCAATTATCGGGGAAGGTTCCACCGCCGAAGTGCAAGAAGCTGAGAAGGCATGGAAGAAGGCTAACGAAATGGCACGCTGCTATATGTTAGCCTCCATGTCTAATGTGCTCCAGTCAAAACACGAACACATGGCTTCTACGTATGATATTAGTCAGTCATTGGCCACTATGTTCGAAGATAAGAGCCAGCCCACAAGGCAAGAAACTCTTCGAACTATAATCAACACTAAGATGGCTGAGGGAGAATCAGTCAGAGAGCAAATGCTTAAAATGATTGCTGTTTTCGATGAAGCAGAAATCTTAGGGGCTGTCATTAACCCCGAGAGTCAAGTGGATATGGTTTTCGAGTCTCTACCGGGTTTCTTTACTCAGCTCAAGTTGAACTAAAACATGAATAAGTTAAACATGAGTTTAACTGAGTTAATGAAGGAACTCCAGATGGCAGAGAAGGTCATGAACCCTCAATCAAAGACAATGATTGCTAAGGCTTTTTCCTCAAGAACTAGGCCTAAGCCCAGAAAATTCAAAAGGAAGAAGGGAAATGCAGTGGCCCATCCCAAGACCCAGCCCAAAGATAGACCAAAGGGTTAGTGCTTCAAATGTGGAAAGAAGGGACACTGAAAAAAGAATTATCTAGATCTTCAAGCTAAGAAAAATCCCACAGATAATGTTTTCTATCAAGAATCTATATCAATGGTTGGATCAACTTCCATATGGATTGTTGATTTAGGAGCCACTAATCACATCTGTAACTTCTTGTAGGGGTTTAGAAAGATTAGAAGACTCAAGAATGGCAAACATGGGCTACGCGTGGGAAATGGAGCACAAGTTCGGGCTCTTGCAGTAGGAGAGCTAGATCTTATTTTTTATTGTAATAGAATAGTGGTTTTAAAAGATATTTTATATGTACCTGAATTTCATCAGAATTTGATTTCAGTTGCAAAACTAATAAATCAAGGATATTCTGTCCCTTTCCATTCTGGTATTTCTATCAGTAGAAATGGAAAATTTTTATGTATTAGGCACATGTATGAAAATCTATTCTTCATAAACCTTATTAACAATCAATTACATAACGCTCAATCTGAACCTTTAACTAAGAAGAGAAAGGCCAATGTCAATGACTCATACCTTTGGCATCTAAGGTTTGGTCATATCAACTCAACTAGAATTCAAAGGTTAATCCATGATGGGCCTTTGGGATCACTGAGATTGGAAAATTAGCCTCAGTGTGAATCCTGCCTGATAGGAAAGATGACCAAAAGGTTATTTACACCGAAGGCGGATAGAGCAAAAGAAATATTGAGTCTTATTTACACTGATGTGTGTGGTCCCTTGTCTACACTAGCTAGAGGGGGTTTTGAGTACTTCATTACTTTCACAAATGATTGTACAAGGTTTGGTTATATTTACCTGATGAGGTACAAGTCAGACTCTTTTGATAAATTCAAGAAGTATAAGGCTGAAGTGGAGCATCGAACAGGTAAATTAATCAAGACCTTACGATCAGATCATAGTGGAGAGTACCTCCTTAGTGAATTTAAGGACTACATGATACATCATGGGATAGTATCCCAACTCTCTAAGTCTAGGACACCCCAACAGAATGAAGTAGTTGAGAGAATGAACAGGACATTGATGGAAATGGTCTGAAGCATGATGTCTCATGCTACTCTTCCAGTGTCTTTTTGGGGATATGCCCTTGAAACAGTGGCATACATTCTGAACTTAGTGCCTTCCAAGTCAGTACCTAGGACTCCCTATGAGATGTGGACTCGGCGTAAGCCGAGTGTGAATCATCTCAGGATATGGGGTTGTCTAACTTATGTACTGGTCAAGGGAGACAAGTTGGAACCAAGATCAAAATTATGATATTTTGTTGGGTATCTAAAAGGGATAAAGGGTGGTTACTTTTATCATCCTAAGGAGCAGAAAGTACTAGTTAGTACCAATGCTAGATACTTAAAAGATGATCAAAGTACTTCCACTAAGGGTTCAACTAGGTTGGAACTTGAGGAGAGGTTATCTTCGAAATCAACTTCTTCTAACCCGATTGTGGAATAAGAAGAGACATAGCCTCAAGAGCCTGTACAAATGGAGCCTCGTCGTAGTGGGAGAGTATTTAGAGTTCCAGAGAGGTGGACTGGAGAAGCTTTCAAGCTAGTCTCCAACCATCAGAAATAAGATCCCACTAGATACGAGGATGCTATTACTGATGCCAACGCAAATCTATGGCATAAAGTAATGAAAGCCGAGATTAAGTCTATATACTTCAATTAAGTTTGGGATCTTACAACTTCACTTGAAGGGATAAAACCAATTGGGTGTAAGTGGGTATACAAGAGGAAAAGGGGAGTAGATGAGAAGGTGGAAACCTTGAAAGCTAGGCTTGTGGCGAAAGGGTATACTCAGAAAGAGGGAATCAATTATGAGGAAACCTTTTCCCCGGTAACCATGCTTAAATCCATCCGTATCCTCCTTGCCATCGCATGTCATTATGACTATGAGATATGGCAAATGGATGTCAAGACGGCATTTTTAAATGGCCGTCTTAGCGAAGACATCTATATGTCCCAACCAGAAGGCTTTATTGCTGAAGGCCAATAACATATGGTTTGCAAGCTTAAGAAGTCCATTTATGGACTTAAGCAGTCATCGAGAGCATGGAACATTCATTTTGATGAGACTGTAAAGTCGTATGGTTTTATTCAAAACGAGGATAAACCATGCGTGTATAGGAAACTTGAAGGCATTAATGTGATTTTTCTTGTCTTGTATGTGGATGACATTCTACTCATTTAAAATGATGTTGGGTTATTATCATCTACAAAGGTTTGGCTGTCCAGTCAATTTAGTATGAAGGACTTGCGAGAAGCCAGCTACATTCTCGGGATTAGACTTCTTAGAAATAGGAAGTAGAGAATGTTAGGATTATCCTAAGCGGCATACATTGACAAGATGCTGGCCAAGTACAGCATGGACTCATATAAGGGAGCTTTAATCCCTTGCAGATATGGGTTATCATTTTCTTTAAGGGACTGTTCTAAGTCTCAACAAGAAAAAGACAGAATGAGTAGGATTCCCTATGCTTCGATTGTGGGAAATCTTATGTACGCCATGCTATGTACTAGGCTAGATATCTTCTTTGTCGTAGGTTTGGTTAGCAGATATCAGTCAAACCCTAGGGAGGTTCATTGGCAAGCTCTAAAGCATATTCTCAAGTACCTCAAGGAAACGAGAGATTATATGTTGGTTTACAGGGCTGATGACTTAGTTCCTACGGGATATACAGACTCAGACTTCCTAGCGGATAAGGATGAGAGGAAATCCACTAGTGGATATGTTTTCACCTTGTCTAGAGGAGCAATTTCATGGAGGACTATCAAGCAATCTTGCATTGCTGACTCAACCATGGAAGCTAAGTATGTGGCAGCTTCGGAGACATCCAAGGAAGCTGTCTGGCTCCGAAAGTTTCTTTCAGAACTTGGAGTCGTGCCACACATGGACAGGCTGATTGTGATGTATTGTGACAACACTGGAGCAGTATCGCAATCCAAAGAACATCAGAACCACAAAATGGGAAGTACATCGAGAGAAAGTGCCACCTGATCCGGGATTTCATCCAGAGACGGGAAGTCATGGTGGAACAGATTATCTCAGAAAATAATCTAGCAGATCCATTCACCAAGCCTTTGGCTGAGAGAGTCTTCAAGAGACACTTAGATGCCATAGGAGTGGGCACTTACGGACTTACCTAGTCTTAGAGTGCAACTGGGAGATTGTTGGGAAGTATGCCCTCTTAGACTAGGTTTCTAATGTAAATATCAAATGTTTTAATAAAAGATTTTATTTTAAAAAATTGTTTGTGAATTTACTTTTTATTTGTGCACAATTTCGTTTGAAAAAGACCCATTATGTTTAAATAAGTGATCCATGTGAATGGTAGTCTTTCACAGTAAGGTATGGATCACGGGTTGTTTAACACATAAACATTTGTTCCTAACCAATTGATGAGAATGAGAATCTTATCATGTTTACGTTATTATATTGTGAATTCTAAATGGGGAATGGCTTACCTTTAGCCAGTGAGTAGTCCACTCACTTCATGACATAAGCATATTTCGAATACGTAGAACAAGACTTATAGTAGTGGTTTCTTAAAGTACTATTTGGTAAAAACCTAAACTACTACTGCTACAGCGTGGACTAGTACTCTACGACTTGAGTATGAGTTGGTGGCCTGACGAAGCTGGAAACATGTGCTTTAGTTGAGGTTCTATCGTAGAACCAATATACTTGTATATTGGGTATATGCAACTAGTTAGTTAAGACAGACTTGTACAAGATAGTTTCTACACAATATCGCCTCTTGTGGTTGCCTGAATGATCTAAAATGTCTAGGGCCCAGGGAAACATAACTTGGATGTTTGCTTTAGGGTAACTCCCTTGGAAAGCGAAAACACACCAGAAAGTCGTGGATCATTGGACTAGAAGTCTAAGGATGGTAGATGTCATTTAGAGAGGTGTTAGTACACCTTTTTCTCTCTAAATGTACAACGATGTGTAGAGGGGTATTTTAGTTATTTTACCTGTAGATCGGAGACTTTGCTAACGCAACATTGTCCTTGGGGCCAATATTTCCTTATGGTGATATTAGGAAATATTTAAAATACAAAATACAGCTATTTATATAGCAGGGGTATTTTGGTCATTTTAGTAGCCAAGGAGATGCGTCTTTTTGGTTCTCGAAATAGCCCGTAAGTCCTAATTAATTTTGAGTTAAGGAATTGGTCTCAGTTAAAGAGGATTTTATTTTTTTTAGGAAGTCTAATTTATTATTGGACTGGAATAAAAATGAGTTGAGAGAAATTTATTATCTGGTTTAATTGGTTAATTAATTATTCAGGGCCAAGGTCCAGTTTGAAAAATTAGAAAATTAACCTAAGCTTAAACTAGAGAGGAATAAGCTTGTTTAATTATTTATTGGGTTATTTATATAAGCCCAAGAAATAAATAATTAATATTTATTATTTTGGGCTTTTTGTGTTCAAGAAAAATAATAAATATTATTTTGGCCCAATAGCCTGGACCATAGGGTTTTTTCTATATACGGTTCAGAAGAGTTTAGGGTTAAGCCAAACTTACTTTGTTGATAACATCCGGGTGTTTGAAATATCATATTCCGGGGGACATTGTTATTAGATATCAAATACCTTGTTTTGGCTAGTGAGACTCACGCCTCTTGTGAAAAAGAAAAAAAACCCTATTTTCCCTAAAAGCTCCCTGTCTCTCTCTCTCTCGTGGCTCTCTTTCTCTTGTTTCTGTTCTTGGCTTTTGCTAATCAATAGCAAAATGGTCAAGAACGTTGAGACCACTCTCCTCACCTATTTGTTTCACCAACAAGGATTGAGGCAGTGGAATATTCTGTGATCCAGAAAGCTTAGTGTTCATGCAAACAAGGCGTAGTAGGAGAATAGCGGATTTTCAATCGGAAGCTTCATCAAGTGTAGGAGAAGGAGCTATTCCTGCAATCCAGTCGATTCCTTCACAACCAAAGAAGCTTAGAGCACACAAAGGTATGGATTGAATGCTTCCTTACTGTTGTTAAGCTTTGATTTTTGCTTCTGTTTTTTTTATTTTCTCCTGCACAACATGCTCCACTGTTTTCCAAACCAACAGTTTGCATACTGTAGCGTCTGATGATCGTTCGAGTTGCACATACGACAGCACAATCAGAATCAAATGATCTCGATTACGCTGAACAAAAGTAATTCTATAAATCTTAGATCTTCTTAATCATTTACTTGGGTTCTCGGAAGGGATTCATGGATGTTTTCCATGTTTAAGAGTCCACGAATCCTAACATAAAGAAATGCTGAGAAAATGTCCTCACCATAGATTTGAGTTGGGAATGCAAATGCATATCTTTCACAGTGGGTTGAGTTTTGCTACGAAGCAATTAGTGGATACATCTGCAGGAGGCTCCATCAATTCCAAAACCCTAGAAGAAGTATTTGATTTGATTGAAAATCTAGTTACAAATAACTATGCCTAGGGGAGTTCACGGTCTAGAGCTCGTGTACATAAAGTACACAAGATGGATGAAATGGCTGCATTAGAGGCAAAGGTAGAAGCACTCACCCAGAAAATGGATCAATTAGTAATGCCTCATTCCCAATGGCAAGTAATGAGCATAAATTGTGATTTTTATGGGGAAGGGCATCTAAACCATAAGCGCCAAAATATGGGGTCTTCACAAGAAGTATTAGAACAAGTGGCATTTGTAGGTAATGGTCGGTAAGGTAATAATCCTTATAGCAGTACTTATAACTCAGGTTGGAGGAATCACCCTAACTTTTTTTGGAATAATCAAAACCAACCTCGGCAAGCTTCTTCGAACTTTGGGATGCAAAATACTCAACCACCTCTGCCATACAACGCCCCACCAACTAAACCATCCTTGGAGGAATTAGTCACCCTACTAGTAAGTGGAATGGAAACACGTTCCAAGGAATAAAAACAATTACGAGAAACTTGGAGGCATCTATGCGCAACCTTGAGGGTCAAATTTGATAATTAGCAAAACTCCTTGGTGATTGTCAACAGCGATCACTTCCAGGTAGCACGGAGACCAACCCACGGGACCAAGACCGTGGGAAATGCTACTTTTGAACTACCTTAGTTTTTGCTTAACAATCTTTTTAATTCTCGTATGTTTTATTTATTTGGCTATTATTCTTAATTGTTGGTTGTATTCTTTTCATGAGTTCGTGTTACTTTTCTTTGATTCCAATTAAATTCCAATAAAAAAATAATTTTGATTTTTGCCAGAGTTGACCTGGCACAAGGCCCAACCCGTGGCCCAAGTGCTGGGCTAGCACGGCTTAACAGCAAAGCATGAACAGAACAAGCCCTAGGCCAGGCGCAATACTTGGGCCTGGTGCTAGGCCCGTTCGATTGCAACACTAAAAACCGGCCTTCTTAGCCATTTTTGTTCAAAAAAAACTTTCGTCCCTCCCCAATTTTCTCTCAACCCCTCATCGGGTTCATCTTCAAAACACTACAAAATTACTTTATATACCTCTAAAACACTTCCAAAACATAAAATTCTCACTTTTTTCTTGAAAGTTTGAATCAAAATAAGGAAAAATCCAATCTTTTCAAACAAAACCCATTTTTCAATCCTTCCATTGGGGGCACAATTTCTTCAAACTTTTTGCATAGAATCGTTGCTCATGCATTGGAGATCATTATGGCATGAATTTTCTACACTTTCTATGGTTAAATTTTTTCTTATAAATTTTAGGTAGTTTTCTATGCATTTTTGGGCGAAAATTCTTGAATATTTTCTGATGAAGGATTTGATTGTTAAAATTGCTTTCTTTAAGCTTTCAAGAGCATAAGAATATCATTGATACTGCTTTATGATTAATACCATTAATATTTTACATCTTTTTAGAAGTGATTGAGCATGCATTCTTTATGAGTAATTTTTGGGATAAAGGATACTTGTTCATGTTTCACTTAGTCGTATGCTGATAAGCTTTGCATTATGATATAAATGGTATAGCTAATTGAGCATTGTGATTCTGAGCTGAATATGGCTTTATTCAGCACTATTGAACACTATAGATTTGATCAAGATTGTTGATATTGTGTTTGGATTAGCATATGTCTATTTTTCTTGCAGATTTGTTGGAGGAAGTTGAGTGGTGTTTAGTGATTATCTTGTGGTGTTTTGTGTTGAGTTGGTGGTAGAGCCGAAGGGTGTTGTAATTGTGAGTAGGTTGAGAGTTGAGCATTTGTTGTAAAGAGCGAGTTGAGAGCATCATATTTTTCTGTTCTACCATCTTTCTTCATCCTTCCATCGTGTTTACACGACCTAGAGCGTTAGCACCAGGGGCTAAGAGAGCTCGAGATGCATCCTTCTCCACACCTTCTTTTGAGACTTTACCTACCCAACCTACCAAATTTTCTGATCATATGTGTTAAATTTGGTATGATAGGCACCAATACAATAAGATTATAGTAGCAAAGCGATACAAGCCATCTTTAGACAATTCCCTAGAGCTTTCTACTATGTTCAGGTGCCTGGGATGGGAACCCATTATTAGAATTGAAGGTCCTTAATGTCCTGTGAGCATGAGAGAGTTTTATGCCAACATGCAGGACAAAAAGAAAAATACTCTCCAAGTCATCTCCACCATGGTCAAAGAGATTCCTATTGAGTTTGACAGGACTAGACTAGCTAGAATTTTGAGAATCTCGGATGAGGGATAGTGGATAGATGTGGACCATAATAACCAAAAGATCATCTCTGAGCTTACATAGGATGTAGGCGCTATAAGGGCTAGTTTTCATATGTGGAGAAAAGAAGAAATAGGTTAAAATTGATATTACTCAAATAATGACCTTGAGGCTCAGTGGCATGCCTTAGTCTATATCTTTGCTTTCAATGTCTATCCCAATGCTAGTGGCTTCAATAAGTCTAAGGTCCTTGACCTTTATATTCTGGATAAAATAAGGAACCGTGAGCTTATTTCCCTTGCTCCAATTATCATTCACTCTATGCGAGAGGTCATTTCCTCTAACATTGCACCCAAAGCCCTCAAGTTCCCTTTGGTTATTATGTGTATTCTGAGAGACTTTGGAGTACGACTAGATGGAGAGTTGAGTGAGCCTGCTACTAACCACGACCTAGTGACGGAACATACTTTGGTTCAATGTGGGTATTGCAATGATGAAAGGGCCAAGAGGTGGAAGAGGCCGTATGAAGTGCAGTACCCTAGAAGGGAGGAGCTTCCCCCTGATGAGGAGGAGGAAGAGGAGCCACCTACTCGACCAGCCCCTCATGCCACTAGCTTTCATTCACGGACTGATTTTGAAGCTGCATGGAGGCTCAGATGGAAAGCTAAATGACTCTCCTTCTCCAGTTTTGTGATTCTATTGCTGACATTCGTCACCACCAAGAGGTTCAAGATCAAAGTTAGCCACTTTGATCCAACAAGTTACTGGTGCTTCTTCTAGTCGTATAGCTAACAATAATGACCATAATGATGAGGATGACTCTTGACTTACTCTCTTATTTTTTTTTAATTTTAATGACATTTACTAGCTTTTTGGTGTCTTTTCTTTTTCTTTTTTTTTCCCTTTCTTTTTCTAGCTTTATGTTTTTCTTTGTTTTGTTTCTTTTTTTATTAGGTACCCTATGACTTTTCTTGTAATGAACCTTCGTTGTGGTGGATTCAAACACGGTGGCACTACAATATAATGGAAGTATCTTCTTCACTTTATTCTTCTTCTTTATTCCTCTTGGTCTTCTTGGTTGTGCTTCTATTATTCTATCTTTGGTCATTAAGGACAATGTCCAATTTAAATGTGAGGGGAGAATGAGGTTGAAGAAATATTTTTCCATATTATTTTGTGAATTTTTTTTTAAAAAATTTCAGTGGTTTTCATTGTTAAGCAATGTTGTAATTCTTGTTCTAACTTAGATATGAGTTTTATTATTTATTAGGTGGATTTTTATGATATTTGTCAAGACTTGAGAATTTTGATTAATCTTGTTTATGCATTGATGTTTGAATATTATTTGACTTATCTAGTTAAAATATGGAGAATATTATGAATATGGGAAGAGTTTATTGGCTAACTCTTGTTTTGTGAGTTTAAATTTTACTAGCTTTGAGTTATGATGAAAAATGTGAGTTGATAAAATATTTTTGAGAGGAAAGATTAAGGAGAATTATGAAAAAAAAAAATGATTTGAAAAGAAAAAAACAATGAGTGGAAACCACACTATTGTTGTGTGAATTGAAAAAATGCTCTTATTGATGATCGTGGAAGACCTTTAGCTGAAAAGGGGGTCAATATGAGGAGAAGTAGCAAATGAATTCAGTGCGCTCTCTTGAGGCTATCTCGAAGGGAAAAAGGTAAGAAAGAGCAGAGAAAGAAAGAAAGAATTGTGTGAAAAAAAAAATGATGAGTGATAATTGTAAATGGGGCCAATACGGTGTGTGAAAAGAAATCCATGCACTTGAGACTATCAGTTCCCTGAGTCATTGAAAAAATTGAGAGAGAAAATTTGGAGTGCTTTCCTCACATTATGACTTAAGTTATGCAATTTTTGGATTTATAATGCTTGAGTTGATAGATGGCTTGACTTATGTAATTCATGTTATCTATATTTTAATTAGAAGAGTGAAATAATCTTCTTAGACTAAGGTATACACTTGATTAATTTGACTTTAAGAGTTTTGTGATGTCTTGTCCAATATTTCAAAGTTTGTATTGTTTTCAAAGGGTATGAATGACAAGAGTTGTATCTAAAGTTTGAAGAAAAGACATGATCTTTGCTATGGTAAAGAAATTTTTGAATGAATAAAAACCTGTGTTTTCTTGATAATTTTTTTTGGACTAAAGTGTTTTTACTTGAAGACAAGCAAATGTTCAAGTGTGGGGGTATGTGATAGAGGCTAAAATCACTATTCCTTTTCTAGTTATTTGAGATTGTTTTAAAATACATTTGTTATAATAACTAGGTATATTCTTTCCTATTTCACATTTTGCTTGTAAAAGATATTTTTGACAAATTTGTGTAGATTTAAGTTAAATTTGAGCAGAAATGCACAAAAGAATGTATCGGCACCAAGCCCAACCAATGGACTAGGCGCTAGGTCCATTCTAGTCTAGCAGAAGAATTTCACTCTCGACTTTCATTGCTTTATGCCACATGTCTACATCGGCATCAATAATAGCTTCCTTGTATCTAGTGGGATCTTATTTTTGGTAGTCCGAGACAAGGTCAAAAACATCGCCAATCCACCTCTCTGGAGCTCTAGATACCCTCCCACTACAATGAGACTCCTTTTGCAAAGGATCCTTAGGTTATGTCTCTTCTTGTTCCACAATTGGGTTGATTGAAGTTGACTCAGAGGATAACTTCTCAATTAGTTCCATCCTAGTTAAACCTTTAGTGGATGTACTTTATTCATCTTCCAAAAATCTTACAATAGAACTTACTAGTACTTTCTTCTTCTTTGGATGATAAAAGTAATCATCTTTTGTTCTTTTTAGATACCAACAAAATAGCACAATTCTAATATTGGCTCTAATTTATCTCTCTAGATCAGTACATAAGTAGGACATCCTTATTATTGGGATGTATGCCCTCTTAGACAAGGTTTCTGATGTAAAAATCAAATGTTTTAATAAAAGAATTTATTTTCAAAAATTATTTGTGAATTTACAATTTTATTTATGTACAATTACGTTTGGAAAAGACCAATTATGCTTAAGTAAATGGTCTATGTGAATGGAAGTCTTTCATAGTAAGGTATGGATCACGGATTACTTAACACATAAACATTCATTCTTAACCGATTGATGAGACTAGGAATCTCATCATGTCTAGGTTATTATGTTGTGAATTCTAAATGGGGAATGGCTTACCTTTAGCTAGTGAGTAGTCCACTCACTTCATAACATAATTTGAATACGTAGAATAGGACCTGTAATAGTGGTTTCTAAAAGTACTATATGATAGAAACTTAGACTACTACAGCTACAGCGTGGACTAGTACTCTACGACTTGAGTATGAGTTGGTGGTCTGATGAAACTGGAAGCATATACTTTGATATACTATAGTTGAAGTTCTATCGTAAGACCAATATACTTATATGTTGGGTATGTGTAACTAGTTAGTTAAGACAAACTTGTACAAGATAGTTTCTATACTATATCGCCCCTTGTAGTTGTCTGAATGATCCAAATATCCAGGGTCTTGGGAAACATAACTTAGATGTTTGCTTTAGGGTAACTCCCTTGGAAAGCGGAAACAATCTAGGAAGTCGTGGATCATTGGACTAGAGGCCTAAGGATGGTAGATGTCATTTAAAGAGGTGAATGTACGACAATGTATAGATGGGTATTTTAGTCATTACACTTGTAGGTCGGAGACTTTGCTAATGCAGCACTGTCCTTGGGGTCAATATTTTCTTATGGTGATATTAGGAAATATTTAAAATAAAAAATACAGCTATTTATATGGCAAGGGTATTTTGGTCATTTTAATAGCCAAGGCGGTGTGTCTTTTGGTCCCCAGTATAGACCGTGAGTCCTAATTAAATACGGGCTAAGGAATTGATCTTAAATTAAATGAAATTTATTTTATTTAAGTAGCCTGATTTAATTATTTGGCTAGAATAAAATAAAGGTCCATGGAGAGAGAATTGAATAAATTAGTTTAGTGGGTTAATTAATTATTCAGGACTTTGGCCCACTTTGAATAATTAAGGATTGACCTGAGACTAAACTAATATAGGCTTATTTATTGGACTAGTTTATTTGGGTTGGGAAATTAATTATTAATTCGGCCATTTATGTAGTTCTAATTAGAGTAATTAATTAAGTCCAAAAGGTTAAACTAAGAGTCCAATGGCCCAATCCAGTTTAACTTAGGGTTTTATTTAGGTTAAACAGGAGGATTGAAAACAACGTTATTGACAGAACACACATTCTCTGGGATGACCTCTTCTCTGTGAAAAAAAGGCCAGACGTCTCTCTCTCTCTCTCTCTCTCTCTCTCTCTCTCTCTCTCTCTCAGAAAAAGGTTTCTTAGTCTGTAGTTGTTTACCAAACGGATTTAGGCAGGCCATATACTGAAAGATCGAGAGATTGGCGTTCACCTACATGCAAAGACGGAGTAGGAGACTTGCAGGAATTGCACCAAAGGCTTCCACCAGCATACCTACCCTAATAGTACACGTTCCAGTCCAGCCAACTCTTAGAACAAGGAAAAGAGGTAAACAAAATTTTAACCTCGGAATCCGAACAGAGCCTAATCGGCGCCGGCTAGGGCTGCTAGAGCCGGCGCCAACCCTGTTCAGGAATCCCCTGTTCTTGTTTTTTTTCCAGTTTTTTATCTTTGCTTTCACTGCGTGCTCTGTGTTTTCCCTTTTTCATGCCTTCAATTGGTATCAGAGCCATGAAGGTTTTGTGAAAATATATGGAGCATGCATCTAGATGAATAAAATTGAACACATATGTGTGATTAAAATTATAATCCTTCGCTGTTTATGGTATGGATCGATTCTCTGTTAAACCTTGCGGGTGGAAGTATAGGAGATTTGTAATCTACTATTTTTCTTAGCAAATCATGTAAGCCCAATGTTTATGAGTATCGGTGATTGTTGGTCTTGGTTGATTTCATTGTATTTGGATTGAAATCGGAGAGCCATAAGAACCGGAAGCTATGCAGAAAAATAGGAGAAATTCACAGAGAAAATTGCAGAAAAAAAAAATTGCAAGAAGAAGGCGTCTAGAACGCAACCAGCGCCGGCTAGAGTCTGGAAGGCCAGTCCACGCGCTGGTTTCTTGTAGGTCTTGGTTCTGTGCGGCGGGTGCATTAGACCATAGTGTAGACGAGTGCATGATCCAGTGTAGCAGATGCAGTGGACCAAGGAGAAATTTTTTATTTTTTCCTTGTGATTTTTCTTGCTTTTTTTTTTTTTTTGGAGTCCATACCAGGCAAAGTTAATATTTTGAAATAGTTAATGTTCAAGGAATATTTTTGCATGAAAAATATAAGTAAGAGATTTTAGGATTAAACAAGACCATTAATTAATTAATTAATGTATTTAATTCTATTATCTGGGCACTCAGGTATAAAAATAGAAAAGCATGAAAACTTCTACTATTTTCTAGCATGCTATTTATTTTGGGTACCTATGTGCACGTTTTTCTCAAAGACCAAAGTCTTTGGGAATGTTTTTGACAAGGAAAACATTTTTTCTACAAATTAAATGGTTATTTTAGCTTTAAAAAAAATTAAGCCTTAGATATTTTCTTAAAAGATTTAATCCTTGACATAGAAAATATATTAGATTTAGATATTTTTGTAAGGTTAAAATAGAAAGCCATTTTGTTTTAGTTTGGCACAAGAAAAATTATTTTGTCAAATAAATTTGAGACCAAAGTCTTTAGAAATTTTTAATTGAAATTTTTTTTAAATCATTAAGTTTTTAACTTAAATAAAATTAGTCTATGGGAAAAAATCTCAAAGGGTATAATCCTTGACATAGAGATTTTTATGGACTTGGACATTTTATTTTTGAGTTAAAGGAAAACTTAATGAAAATTTTCAAAATGATATTTTTCAGAAAACCATTGTTTTAAAAGACTAAGTGGGAGAGGGGTTCCAACAGTCCCATGGCTTCCATCACGATCCTCATTAGAGATCGTAAGTCCCCTCGCGTTACCCTAGGAGTGAACCCGTATAGGATGGGGATACTACAAGGATCTAGATCTAATTGATGGATGTAATTAATAACCCGGGGCACATACTATAATCGGCCAGCCCCTCGTTGGAGGTCATAGTGCGAGGTATGTCCATAGGAAATGAGAAGAAACGGCCATCCCCTCGGTGGAGTTATCTTCTAGATCATTACCTAGAAGGGAAATTAATTTGTGGTGGTTAACACACTTAGCTTAGGAAACTGTTAATCTACCCGTATAGGATGTAATCAATAACCCGGGGAATCTATTTTTCTTAAAACCTATTAACAATCAATTAAATAAGGCTCGATCTAAACCATTAACAAAGAAGAGAAAGACAAATGTCAATGACTCTTATCCGTGGCATCTAAGGTTGGGTCATATCAACTCAATTAGGATTCAAAGGTTAATCTATGATGGGCCTTTGGGCTCATTGAGATTGAAAAATTGGCCTTAGTGTGAGTCTTGCCTGGTAGGAAAAATGACCAAAAGGCCTTTTGCCCCTCAGGCAGATAGAGCCGAGGAGGTATTGAGTCTTGTTCACACTGATGTGTTTGGTCCCATGTCTACACCAGCTAGAGGAGGTTTTGAGTACTTCATCACTTTCACGGATGATTGTACAAGGTTTGGTTACGTTTACCTGATGAGACGCAAGTCTGACGCTTTTGACAAGTTCAAAGAGTTTAAGGCAGAAGTAGAGCGTCAAACACGTAAATTCATCAAGACCTTACGATCGGATCGTGGTGGAGAGTACCTCCTTGGTGAATTCAAGGACTACATGGTATATCATAGGATAGTATCCCAGCTCTCTGCGTCGGGGACACTCCAGCAAAATGGAGTAGCTGAGAGAAGGAACAGAACATTGATAGAAATGGTCAGAAGCATGATGTCACATGCAACTCTTCCAGTGTCTTTTTGGAGATATGCCTTGGAAACAGCGGCATATATTCTGAACTTGGTACCTTCCAAATCAGTACCTAGGACTCCCTATGAGATGTGGACTAGGCATAAGCCAAGTCTGAATCATCTCAGGATATGGGTTTGTCTAGCTTATGTATTGGTCAAGGGAAACAAGTTGGAATCAAGATCAGAATTATGCTATTTTGTTGGATATCTAAAAAGGACAAAGAGTGGTTACTTTTATCATTCTAAGGAGCAGAAAGTACTGGTCCATTCCAATGTTAGATACTTAGAAGACTATCAAAGTACTTCTACTAAAGGTTCAACTAGGTTAGAACTCGATGAGAAGTTATCTTCAGAAACAAGAAGAGACACAGCTTCAAGAGCTTGTACATATGGAGCCTCGTCGTAATGAGAGAGTGTCTAGGGTTCCGAAAAGGTGAACTGGAGAAGCTTTCGAGCTGGTCTCTGACCAACAAGAACAAGACCCCACTAGATACGAGAAATTTATTGCGGATGCCGATGCAAATCTGTGGCATGAAGCAATGACAGTCGAGATTGAGTCTATGTATCTCAATCAGGTTTGGGATCTTGTAGCATCACCTGAAGGGATAAAAACCATAGGGTGTAAGTGGGTATACAAGAGAAAGAGGGGAATAGATGGAAAGGTAGAAACCTTCAAAGATAGGCTTGTGGCGAAAGGGTATATTCTGAAAGAGAGAATCGATTATGATGAAACATTTTCCCTGGTAGCCATGCTTTGGTCCATCCATATCCTTCTTACCATCGCATGTCATTATGACTACGAGATATGGCAAATGGATGTCAAGACGGCATTTTTAAATGGCCATCCTAGTGAAGACATCTATATGTCCCAATCGGAAGGCTTTGTTGCTAAAAGCCAAGAGCATATGGTTTGCAAGTTTAAGAAGTTCATTTATGGACTTAAGCAGGTATCGAGAGCTTGGAACATTCATTTTGACGAAACTGTAAAGTCTTATGCTTTTATTCAAAACGAGGATGAACCATGCGTGTACAAGAAACTTGAAGGCATTAATGTGGTTTTTCTTATCTTATATGTGGATGACATTCTACTCATTGGAAATGATGTAGGTCATTGTCATCTACAAAGGTTTGGCTGTCTAGTCAATTCCATATAAAGGACTTGGGAGAAACCAACTACATTCTCGGGATTAGACTTCTTAATAATAGGAAGTAGAGAATGTGAGAATTATCCCAAGCGACATACATTGACAAGATGCTAGCTAAGTAGAGTATAGACTTATGGGTTGTCACCTTCTTCAAGGGACTGTCCTAAGTCTCAAGAAGAAAATGACTGAATGAGTAGGATTCCCTACGCTTCGGCAGTGGAAAGTCTCATGTACGCCAAGCTATGTACTAGGCCAGATATCTGCTTTGTCATAGGCTTGGTTAGCAGATATCAGTCAAACCCTGGGGAGATTCATTGGTAAGCTGTAAAACATATACACAAGTACCTCAAGGGAACGAGAGATTATATGCTAGTTTACAGGGTTAATAACTTGGTTCCTACAGGATGCACAAACTCAGATTTCCAGGCGGATAAAGATGAGAGAAAATCCACTAGTGGATATATCTTCACCTTGTTTAGATGAGCTATTTCATGAAGGAGTATCAAGCAATCTTGCATTGCTGACTCAACCATGGAAGCTGAGTATGTGGCAGCTTAGGATGCATATAAGGAAGCAGTTTGGCTCCAGAAGTTCCTTTCAGAAGTTGGAGTCGTGCCATACATGGACAGACCGATTGTGATGTATTGCGACAACATTGGAGCAGTATCGCAATCCAAAGAACCTCGGACCACAAAAATGGGAAGTACATCGAGAGAAAATGCCACCTGATCCTGGATTTCATCTAGAGACGAGAAGTCATGGTGGAACAGATTACCTCCGACAACAATCTAACAGATCCATTCACCAAGCCTTTGGCTAAGAGAGTCTTTAAGAGACACTTAGACGTCATAGGGGTGGGCATCTACGGACTTACGTAGTCTTAGAGTGCAAGGGGGAGATTATTGGGATATATGCCCTTTTAGACTAGGTTTCTGATGTAAATATCGATTGTTTTAATAAAAGAATTTATTTTCAGAAATTATTTGTGAATTTACAATTTTATTTGTGCACAATTACGTTTGGAAAAGACCCATTGTGTTTAAGTAAATGGTCCATGTGAATAGAGATCATTCACAATAAGGTATGGATCATGGGTTACTTAACACATAAACATTCGTTCTTAACCGATTGATGAGAATGAGAATCTCATCATGTTTAGGTTATTATGTTGTGAATTCTAAATAGGGAATTGCTTACCTTTAGCCAATGAGTAGTCAACTCACTTCATGACATAAGCGTATTTTGAATACGTAGAACAGGACTTGTAATAGTGGTTTCTAAAAGTACTATATGATAGAAACCTAAACTACTACCGCTATAGCGTGAACTAATACTATAGTTGAGGTTCTATCATAGGGTCAATATACTTGTATATTGGGTATGTGTGACTAGATAGTTAAAACAAACTTGTACAAGATAGTTTCTATACTATATCGCCCCTTGTAGTTGTCTGAATGATCCAAATAACTTGGATGTTTGCTTTAGGGTAGCTCCCTTAGAAAGCGGAAACAATCCAAGAAGTCATGGATCATTGGACTAGAGGCCTAAGGATGGTAGATGTCATTTAGAGAGGTGAATGTACGACGATGTATAGAGGGGTATTTTAGACATTACACCTGTAGGTCGGAGACTTTGCTAACGCAGCACTGTCCTTGGGGTTAATATTTCTTTATAGTGATATTAGGAAATATTTAAAATAAAAAATACAGCTATTTATATGGCAAGGGTATTTTGGTCATTTTAATAGCCAAGGCGGTGTGTCTTTTGGTCCCCAGTATAGACCGTGAGTCCTAATTAAATACGGGCTAAGGAATTGATCTTAAATTAAATGAAATTTATTTTATTTAAGTAGCCTGATTTAATTGTTGGGCTAGAATAAAATAAAGGTCCATGAAGAGATAAATGATTAAATTAGTTTAGTGAGTTAATTAATTATTCAGGGCTTTAACCCACTTTGAATAATTAAAGATTGACCTGGGACTAAACTAATATAGGCTTATTTCTTGGACTAGTTTATTTGGGTTGGAAAATTAATTATTAATTGGGCCATTTATGTGATTCTAATTAGAATAATTAATTAAACCCAAAAGGTTATACTAAGAATCCAATGGCCCAGTCCAGTTTAATCTAAGGTTTTATTTTGTTTAAACAAGAGGATTGGAAACAACGTTATTGACAGAACACACATTCTCTGGGACGGCCTCTTCTCTGTGAAAGAAAGGCCAAACATCTCTCTCTCTCTCTCTCTCTCTCTCTCTCTCTCTCTCTCTCTCCAGAAAAAGATTCCTTAGTCTGTAGTTGTTCACCAAACGGATTTAGGCAGGCCAAATACTAGAAGATCGAGATTGGCATTCACCTACATGCAAAGACGGAGTAGGAGACTTGCCAGAATCTCACCAGATGCTTCCACCAGCATACATACCCCGATAGTACACATTCCAGTCCATCCAACTCTTAGAACGAGGAAAAGAGGTAAAATATTTTTTAACCTAGGAGTCTGAACAGAGCCTAATCGGCATCAGCTAGGGCTGCTGGAGCCGTCGCCAACCCTGTTCGGGAATCCCCTATTCTTGTTTTTTTCCCAATTTTTTATCTTCACTTCCGCTGTGTTCTCTGTGTTTTCCCTTTTTCATGCCTTCACTTATATCTTGTGATAATTCAAACTTGGCTTTCACCCAATCCACATCTCATAGGGTGTCTTAGGTACTGACTTGAAAGGTACTAAGATCATAATGTATGCTATTATTTCTAGGGCATATCCCCAAAAAGAAATTAGAAAAATCATATGAGGCATCATGCTTCAAACTATTTCCATCAATATTCTGTTCTTTCTCTTAGCTACTCCATTCTGCTGAGATGTCCCAGAAGTACTGAGTTGAGATACTATCCTATGATATCCATGTAGTTTCTAAACTCACCTAGAAGGTACTCTCCATTAAGATTCGATCGAAGGGTTTTGATCTGTTTACCTATTCGATACGCCATCATAGCCTTATACTCTTTGAACTTGTCAAAAGTGTCAGACTTGTGCCTTAACAGATAAATATAACTATACCTTGTATAATCATCTGTAAATATTATAAAGTATGCAAAACCTCCTCTTACTGGAATGGATAAAGGACCATACACATAAGCGTGAAATAAACTTATTCCTTGGCTCTGTCTACTTTTGAGGTAAAAGAATTTTAGTCATCTTACTCATAAGGCATAATTTATACTGAGGCTAAATTTTCAATCTCAATGAGCTTAAAGACCTATCATGGATTAAGAGAAGCTTTGGTGGTGATAGTGCCAAAGAGAGCAATCAGAGAATGTGAATAATAAAAAATCAAAATTGGATAAAGTGAGCCCATGGTTTTAGAAAGTAGAAGAATTTGATTGGTCTTTCAATCATGGCCGAGTTAATGTACCCCATGTTGGGATGTATGCCCTCTTAGACTAGGTTTTTATGTCAAAATCGAATGTTTTAATAAAAGAATTTATTTTTAGAAATTGTTTGTGAATTTACAATTTTATTTGTGCACAATTACGTTTGAAAAAGACCCATTGTGTTTAAGTAAATGGTCCATGTGAATGGAGGTCTTTCATAGTAAGGTATGGATCACAGGTTACTTAGCACATAAACTTTTGTTCTTAACCGATTGATGAGAATAGGAATCTCATCATATCTAGGTTATTATGTTGTGAATTCTAAATGGGAAATGGCTTACCTTTAGCCAGTGAGTAGTCCACTCACTTCATGACATAAGAGTATTTCGAATACGTAGAACAGGACCTGTAGTAGTAGTTTCTTAAAAGTACTATATGATAGAAACCTAGACTAGTACTGCTACAGTGTGGACTAGTACTCTACGACTTAAGTATGAGTTAGTGGTCTGACAAAGCTGGAAGCATATACTTTGATATGCTATAGTTGAGGTTCTATCGTAGGGCCAATACACTTGCATGTTGGGTATGTGTGACTAGTTAGTTAAGACAGACTTGTACAAGATAGTTTCTATACTATATCGCCCCTTGTGGTTGTCTGAATGATCTGAATATCTGATATGTCTGGACTTGGATATAAAAATCATACAAAAACTAAGCACATTCCCAATCAAGTTTAAATTAAAACGTTTAATCCAAATCACACATATGAGCAAACGTACTCATCATTAATCGAGCAAAGAGTTCAAACGAGTGTCGATCCTCAAGGAACAAGTAGACATTAATCACCTTTCCTTCATTATTTAACTGACTTGATAAAGTGAAAAACAAATAAAAAGAAAATTAA
This sequence comes from Voacanga thouarsii, assembly GCA_026120185.1. Taxonomy (NCBI): domain Eukaryota; kingdom Viridiplantae; phylum Streptophyta; class Magnoliopsida; order Gentianales; family Apocynaceae; genus Voacanga; species Voacanga thouarsii. The sequence goes on from JANUWF010003368.1 coordinate 3,039,887, forward strand.
AAGAAAAGAAAATCAAAATAAAAATATATACATGTCAAGGATGGAGAAGTATGTAATTCAAACCATTGTTTAGACAAACATGATCTCAAAGGACCTAACCATTATCATAACTAATTCTTCTCTTAGCACCATGAAGGATAAAGGTAAATTAGCATCACTTGGTCTGTCTCAACTAATTCATCTAAAAGATGCATTAACACAATCCTTGATTAAATTTCCTTGGTCTGGCAAATTTAAAACATGAAATTAATCAATGAATCCTTGGTCTGACAAACATCAATTAACCTTTAATTACTCAATCCTTAACAATTAACTTCTTTGGTCTAGCAAGTTAACAGCCAATAAATATGAAATTAATCAATTGCAACTACCATCAACCTCTTTGGTCTAGCAAGTTAATGAAAAGAAACAACCAATTAATCTCGTAATACGCCCAAGTAATTAAATACCAAAAAGAACAATCAATTAATCAAAAGATCAAATAACTCTAAGAATCACGAATATCTAAAACAATGTCAAATTACAATAAAAACAAATAACATATCATTGTTCAAGAAAAAGAAAACAAAGTAAAAGAAACCACTCATCAATAAGCCTCTTTCTTCTTCCTTTGAAGACCTTCTTGTACAACACTCCTTGAATTGAAGAATTCCTCCTTTGATTGAGTGATTTTCTATAATGGTCAATGAATTCTCCTCCCTTTCCCTTGTGTTTTTCATCTATTTATAGGTTTAGGAAGTGCTTAAACTCATAGGTACAAAGTTCTTGGTCGAGTAGAAGTTGGAAGATACTAAAATTCCTCAGATTACCAAAAACCGCGTAGAAATAATCAAGCACTGCCTTAGTTTCAGGACACAGCTGGTGCCGGTTCCAACTTCACAACCAGCGCCGGTTGTGTTCTGCTTCTTCACTTGTTCGCTAATTTTTCTCTGAATTTTGCACAATGTGTCCAAAATACAACTGACGCCGGTTCCAGCTTCACAGCCGGTGCTGCCTTGGTTCTGTTCTACTCTGTTTCAACAATTTTTCCATCGCTTCAAAGTTCATTTCAACAGTGCACAGTCGGCGCTGGTTCTAAAGCCCTAGCCGATGCCGCCTCTCATCTCTTTTGTGACGTTTTTGTTTCATTTTATCATAAAAATCTAAAATAATGAACAAAACACATTTTCAAGGGTAAAATCTCAAATATGAAAGAATATGACTAGTTATTAAACAAAATGTATTACAAATGAACCTCAAATAACTAGGAAAAATATAACTAATTTAGCCCCTATCAATAGCCAGGGCCTTATGAGACATGACTTGTATGTTTGCTTTAGGGTAGCTCCCTTGGAAAGCAGAAACAATCCAATAGGTCGTAGATCATTGGACTAGAGGCCTAAGGATAGTAGATGTCATTTAGAGAGGTGTTAGTTCACTTCTTCCTCTCTAAATGTACGGCGATGTATAGAGGTGTATTTTAGTCATTACACCTGTAGGTCGGAGACTTTGCTAATGCAACATTGTCCTTGAGGTCAATATTTCCTTATGGTGATATTAGGAAATATTTAAAATGCAAAATACAGCTATTTATATGGCAAGGGTATTTTGGTCATTTTAATAGCCAAGGCGGTGTGTCTTTTGATCCCCAATATAGACCGTGAGTCCTAATTAAATACGGGTTAAGGGATTGATCTTAAATTAAATGGAATTATTTTATTTAAGTAGCCTAATTTAATTATTGGACTAGAATATAATAAAGGTCCATGGAGAGAGAATTAATTAAATTGGTTTGGTGGGTTAATTAATTATTCAGGATTTTAGCCCAATTTGAATAATTAGAGATTAACCTGAGACTAACTGATTTAGGCTTATTTAATTAGACTGGTTTATTTGGGCTAAAAAATTAATTATTTGTTAGGCCATTGAGTTGGTTCTAACTAAAATAATTAATTAAGCCAAATAGGTTAAACCAAGAGTCCAATGGCCTAATCCAGTTTAACCTAGGTTTTTTATTTAGGTTAAACAGGAGGATTGGAAACAACGTTGTTGCAATTAGACATAAAAGAGAGACGGCTTCTTCTCTATGGAATAGCCAGACGTCTCTCTCTCTCTCTCTGTCTCTTTCCAGAAAATTCCCTAACTCATTAGTTGTTCACCAAACGATAGTTAGGTAGACCATATACTCGAAGACCGAGAGTTTGGCATTCGCATACATACAAAGGCGGAGTAGGAGGCTTGCAGGAATCGCACCAGAGACTTCTATCAGCATACCTACACCGGTTGCACACATTCCGGTACAACCAACACTTAGAATGAGAAAAAGAGGTAAAATTTTTAAAACCTCGGGATTGGGATAGGAAGCAACCGACGCTGGCTAGGACTGCCCGAGATGGCGCCGGCCCTACCCTGGAATCCCTATTCTTGTTTTCCAATTTTTTTATGTTCGCTTCCGCTGCATGCTCCGTGTTTTTCTGCTTTTCATGCCTTCAATTGGTATCAGAGCATGAAGGTTTTTATGAAAATGTAGGGAACATGCATCTAGATTAATAAAACTGGACACATATGTGTGATTAAAATTGTGATCCTTCGCTATTTTTGGTATGGATAGATTCATTGTTAAACCTCGCGAGTGGAGGTATAGGAATCTGTAATTTACTCTTTTTTTTAGTAAATCGTGTAAGCCCATTGTTTTTGGGTATAGGAAGTAGTTGGTTTTGGTTGATTTCATTGTATTTGGTTTGAAATCGGAGAGCCAATGGTACCAGAAGTCGTGCAGAAAAAACAGGAAAAATTCACAAAGGAAAATTGCAGAAAAAAAACTACAGGAACAGGTTCCAGAATGGAACCAGCGCCGGCTTGGAGTGTTGGAACCGGCGCCAGCTTGGCTCTGGAAAGCCAGTCCGCGCGCTGGTTTCTGGAGGGTCCTAGTTCTGTGCAGTGGGTGCAGTAGACCAAGGAAATTATTTTTATTTTTCCTTGTAATTTTTCTTGCGTTTTCTTTTGGTTTTGGGGTCCATACTAGGCGAAGTTAATATTTTTACAATAGTTAATATTCATGGAATATTTTTGCATGAAAAATATTAGTAAGGGATTTTAGGATTAAACAAGACCATTAATTAATGTGTTCAATTCTATTATCTGGGCACTTAGGTTTAAAAATAGATGAGCATGAAAACGTCTATTATTTTCTAACATACTACTTATTTTTTGTACTAATGTGCACGTTTTCTCAAAGACCAAAGCCTTTGGGAATGTTTTGACAACGAAAACATTTTTCTACAAATTAAGTGGTTGTTTTAACTTGAACAAAAATTAATCCTTAGATATTTTCTCAAAGGATTTAATCCTTGACATAGAAAATATATTGGATTTAGATATTGTTGTAAGTTAAAGTAAAAAGCATTTTGTTTTAATTTTGGCACAAGAAAAATGTTTTGTCAAATAAACTTGAGACCAAAGTCTCTAGAAATTTTTAATTGGAAAATTTTTGAAATCATTAAGTTTAAACTTAAATAAAATTAGTCCATAGGAAAAGCTCTCAAATGATATAAGCCTTGACATGCAGATTTTTATGGACTTAGACATTTTATTTTGAGTTAAGGGAAAACTTAATGGAAATTTTCAAAAGGATATTTTTTAGAAAACCATTGTTTTAAAAGACTAAGTGGGAGAGGGGTTCCAACGGCCCCACGGCTTCCATCACAATCCTCATTAGAGATCGTGGGTCCCTTCGCGTCACCCTGGGAATGAACTCGTATAGGATAGGGATACCACAAGGATCTAGATCTAATGGAGGGATATAATTAATAACCCGGGACACGTACTATGACCGGCCAGCCCCTCGTTGGAGGTCATAATGTGAGGTATGTCCATAGGAAATGAGAGGAAACGGCCATCCCCTCAATGGAGTTATCTTCTAGATCATTACATAGAAGGGAAATTAATTTGTGGTGGTTAACACACTTGGCTTAGGAAACTGTTAATCTTCGGAAGAAGCTATGTCAGTTTTCCTAAGAGCCAAATTGATTATTATCAGTTTTGATAATAAGGATAAAGTGCACATATTTGTTTTGTTTTCACAAACTGAATCTTTTTTCTTTTATTTTTTAATTTTTTAGAAATAGTAAGAGGTTCTTTTAGTCCATTGGTCGTTATTCTCCGGGAGAATAAGCTAGTGGGACCAAACTATGTGGACTGAAAAAAGAACCTGGACATAATACTCATAGCCAAGGAGTATAAGTTTGTCCTGTACGAAACCTGCCCTGTAATCGGGGAGGGTTCCACCACCGAGGAGCGTGAGGCTGAGAAGGTATGGAAGAAGGCTGACGAGATGGCTCATTGTTACATGTTGGCCTCCATGTCCAATGTGCTCCAATCTAAACAGGAGCACATGACCACTGCGTACGACATAACCCAATCATTAGCTACGATGTTCGCGGATAAGAGCCGGCCCGCAAGACAGGAGGCTCTCCGAACCATCATAAATACTAAGATAGCTGAGGGAGTATCAGTCAAAGAGCATATGCTCAAAATAATTACTGCTTTTGAGGAGGCAAAAATCTTAGGGGCTGTCATTGACCCCGAGAGCCAAGTAGACATGGTTCTCGAATCTCTACCGGGTTCCTTCACTCAGTTCAAGTTGAACTATAACATGAACTAGTTGAACATGGGTTTCACTGAGTTGATGAAGGAGCTCCAGATGGCGGAGAAGGTCATGAAGCCACAATCGAAGGCTATGATTGCCAAGGCTTCATCTTCTAGAACTGGGCCCAAGCTCAGAAAGTTCAAGAAGAAGAAGGGTAACGCAGCGGTCCAGCCCAAGACCCAGCCGAAAGACAAGCCCAATGGCAAGTGCTACAAGTGTGGACTGAAAAGACACTGGAAAAAAGAGTGTATGGATCTTCAAGCCAAGAAAAATTCCACAGGTAATGTTTTCTATCTAGAGTCTATATCAATGGTTGGATCAACTTCCACTTGGATTGTTGATTCAAGAGCCACTGATCACATCTGTTACTCCTTGCAGGGGTTCAGAAATATAAGAAGACTCCAGAAGGGCGAACATGGACTACGTGTGGGAAATGGAGCACAAGTTTGGGCCCTTGTAGTAGGAGAGTGGGATTTTATTTTTTATTGTAATAGAATAATGGTTTTGAAAGATATTTTATATGTACCTGGATTTAGACAGAATTTTATTTCAGTTGCAAAATTAATAAATCAAGGATATTCTATATCTTTCCATTCTGGTATTTCTAGCAGTAGAGATGGAGAAATTCTATGTACTGGGCACATGTATGGAAATTTATTTTTCTTAAATCCTATTAATAATCAATTAAATAACGCTCAATCTAAACCTTTAACAAGGAAAAGAAAGACCAATGTCAATGACTCTTTTCTTTGGCATCTAAGATTGGGTCATATCAACTCAACTAGGATTCAGAGGTTGATCCATGATGGGCCCTTAGGCTCATTGAGATTGAAAAATTGGCCTCAGTGTGTAACACCCCGTATTAGACCACCTTTAGTAAGTAGGAAAAAGTCATGCATGTCACATTGTTTTATATTGCACTTGGTGATTTGAACTATTTTCATGAAAATTTCAGCTTGTTGTTGTATGAATTAATTTATTTTGAAGTGGTCGTATCATTGGAGTTAGTTGAGTTTTATTTTATTAAGAAGAATTTATTAGTAGGAGGATGGAGCAAGTGAGTAGGAATTAAGGAATTTTTTTTGGAGAATATCTACCAAGAGCTAGTGTGGATTAGTGGATAAAGCTTGGAATTTAATTCTTGATGGCCTTGAGTTTGACTCTTAGCTACTTCAAATTCGTTCCTTTCTTTTGTTTTCTTCTTCCCTAACTTTCTTTCCACTTGACCGAAACACCCTAGAGTTGCTGCCACCTTGGAACCAATTTCCTAAAAATTAGGAGTGTGATTTATCTTGGGAATTATTATATAAAATATTTGAGAATAAATTAAATTTTATTCCTAATATCTTATCATAATCTTTTAGAGAATTTTAAATGTTATTAATCTAGATTTTAAAAGATATATCTAGGTAATATATTAGGAGATAGAATGTATGAAAATCTATAGGTATTGTGTTATGTGGTAGCTGCCACTTTTTAAGGGATAAACCTCCATATTTTAATTTTTTATATAATTTTTTTTAAAAAAAGAAAATAAATAAAAGGATAAAGTTTGGATTTTAAATGAAATAATTTTCTCTTGGATAAGATGATGATTTTCGAAAATTTAGGAAGGAAAAGGAAGAAGAATTTGGTAGCTTCAAGGAAGTAGGAAACCAGAATTTTCTCTCGATATAACTATTTATTAGCTATTTAAAATTTACTCAAATTAAAATAGGGAATTAATTAAATTATTTATTAAATAGATAACCTAGTTTCTTCACCAAATATTCTGGAAAATTGCATCAAAGCTGCCGCCACCCTTGGAACAAATATAATCCAAATCAAACTCTCTAAATCCGAGCTAGGGTTGTCCAAGAAAACCTTAACCAACTAGGACTTTGTTTTAGCCAAAAGAATAATAGAATTTTCCCCTCCAATTCCTTCAAAATTTCAGCCAAAAACCAGCCTTATTCTACACAAAATTCTCAGCAAAAACCTGCACAAAAATTCTTCTAACTAGCGAGCAAAATACAACTACACAAAGGCTTCTTTTTCTTCTCTTGTTTCGCCACTTTAGAGACCAAAACCAACCAGATTTCTTCACTCATTCTGTCCAGATTTTCCTCTCACTTTCTATCCAGAATTTTGGCCATTCTAAGCTGTAAAAATACAGTAGAATTAGCCCTAAACTCCTGACCAATTTCGGCACCCATAGAGGAGCTAAAGCTATCTAACTTTTCTCTTGTAATCAAGACTCCAAAGCAAGACCAAAACTCCTTCAAACACCTAAACCTAAAACCCTAGCCTTTTATATTCAGAGAAACACGAAAATCTCCACCCTTTTAGCCCCTCAAACTCATGAAAAAACCAGCATTCAACCAGCTCCAAAATTCGGTCAGCCTATTCCAAAAGTAAAGCCAAAAACTGAATCTCTCTGCAAGGTAATTGATCTTCAACCCTTCTATTCAACCCCTACTCTATTCTTTTCCTTTTCTCTACCTTAAATCATGTCCATAAGGGACTAATTTTACCTATTCTTTGGTGAGACTTGATCAAGGCCATCCAAGCGATCTAAACTCTTCAACCATTGATCAAACTCAAGCTAGTCAACAAGGAGTTGCCGTGTTTTAAGTCTAAATCGCTAAGAGGTAATCAAGATCCTATATTTATTGATTTAAATGGTCTTAAACTTCAGAATATTAGCTTAAGAATGCCTATGGAGTCTAGTATGAAAGCATGAATATATTAGATTGATGAGCATGTTGGTGAAAGGCATAGATAAAGCATGTATGAGATAGGATATTGATGTATCTTGTCATGATGAATCTAGATCCATGCTAAATAGGCAAAAGATGAGATCTTTTAATGTTTATGGGGGCTATTTATGATGATTTTATGTTAGTTAATATGGAAGTTGTCATGTGATGAATTGATTTAGATCAATGCATGGTTATGATCAATAGAATAGTAAAGGAAAGTTATACATGTGATCTATTGAATTAAATACCATGGATGAAAGGGGTAGATAATGAAATCATGGAGAGTCATGTTGTATGAAATAATGGATGGAACGATTGAATCCTAATTGTGAGATTATTTACTCTAGATAAGGAATGAGTGGAAAGTAGAGCAATCGATTGAGTGGGATTTGGCTGTGATTTATCCAGGTAAGTCCTTGCATAAACTCTTTTTGTTAAATGCTTGTGGTGACAAGTCAAATGTTGTAAAGTTTTGTAAAGCTATTGTTGAACTATGATTATTTGAGTTGTAAACGTGGATGTTTATTCTCAAAACGGTTTTGTCAAACTAACGCCTTTATCAAAAACTGTTCTTTCTCTTAAACATGTTAGAAAACTCTTTTTCCAAGAAAATCACATTTTACAAAGCCAAGGTATGGAATTATTTATTGTGAATCTGGAATTGACGGATATGTTCATTGAGTACTCAATAAGAGTAGGCTAACAATACTAGTCTTAGAGGGCTTGAGTGAGTCTTTTGGCAGGTGACCACCTCCAGAAGATAAGCTATGCTTGAAAAGGTGATAGTATTAGTTGGCCAGGCCGATATGAGCTAGCATTTGTACCTAGTATGGTATTATCTTTTTTCCGGCATGGACACCCGGATAGTTTTGTTGGGTGAAGAGATGGAGGAATATCTCACCCGGTGGGCTGTATACTCACCTTGATCAGAATGCCCAACGTGTGGTAATCTGGTCTAGGCAAGGTGCATAAATTGTGGTGCCTTGTCCTTTTCTTGTCATGGTGCACAAAATGTGGTGCCTAGACCGTTTTCTTACCATGGAGCCCAAAGTGTGATGACATGACTGTTTTTTCAAGTGGATGATTTATTTTGTACAAAGTGTGATAATGAGAAAACTCCACTCCTTGTAAAGTGAAAGTATTTATGACTTGCCAAATTTTTCTGTAAATGTTTTCAGTTATGCATACACGAACTGTTCAAAGTACCATGTGCACACACAAGACTTATTGAGATTTAATCTCACACTGTTTTAAATTATGTTTTCAGGAGATAGATTGTGCTGAACAAGCAGGACTTGTGATAGTTGAAGCTTTTGTTAATTTCCATTATGTTTTAAGAGACAATTGTTGATTTAAGCTTCTAGATTGGATGTTTGTTTTTATTTACTTTTGCTCCAGTTTGTTCCTGATGTAATGAGAGTTTTTCGTTATTTATCTAAGTTTGATTTCTTTAGTTTGCCTTTATATTTTATACCTCGTTTTAAAGACCCCTTGTCCTCTGGGATGAGGCGACATTCCCGCCCTTTTAGGGTACGTAGTAGTGGGGTGTTACACAATGTGAGTCCTACCTAATGGGAAAGATGACCAAGAGGTCATTTGCCCTTAAGGCGGATAGAGCTAATGAGGTATAGAGTCATGTTCACACTAATATGTGTGGTCCTCTGTCTACACCAGCTAGAGGAGGTTTTGAGTACTTTATCACTTTCACGGATGATTGTACAAGGTTTGGTTATATTTACCTGATGAGATGCAAGTCTAACTCTTTTGACAAGTTCAAAGAGTTTAAGGCTGAAGTGGAGCATCAAACAAGTAAATTAATCAAGACCTTACAATCGGATCGTGGTGGAGACTACTTCCTTGTTGAATTCAAGGATTACATGGTACATCATAGGATAGTATCCCAACTCTCTGCGCCAAGGACGCCCTAGCAGAACGGAATAGTTGAGAGAAGGAACAGGACATTGATGGAAATGGTCCGAAGTATGATGTCTCATGCTACTCTTCCGGTGTCCCTTTGGGGAAATTCCCTAGAAACAGCAGCATATATTCTAAATTAGGTACCTTCCAAGTCAGTAATTAGGGCTTCTTATGAGATATGGACTGGGCGTAAGCTAAGTCTGAATTATCTCAGAATATAGGGTTGTCCAACTTATGTACTGGTTAAGGGAGACAAGTTGGAACAAAGATCAAAATGATGCTATTTTGTTGGGTATCCAAAAGGAATAAAGGGTGGTTACTTTTATCATTCTAAGGGGCGGAAAGTACTAGTTAGAACCAATGCTAGATACTTGGAGGATAATCAAAGTAAATCCACAAAAAGTTCAACTAGGTTGGAACTGGAAGAGAAGTTATCTTCAAAAGCAACTTCTTCTGACCCGATTGTGGAACAAGAAAAAGCACAGCCTCAAGAGCCTATACATATGGAGCCTCATCGTAGTGGTAGAGTGTCTAGAGTTCCGGAGAGATGGACAGGAGAAGCTTTCGAGCTGGTCTCCGACTATCAAGAACAAGACCACACTAGATACAAGGAGGATATTGCTGATGTCGATGCAAATCTGTGGCATGAAATAATAAAAGCCGAGATTGAGTCTATGTATCTCAACCAGGTTTGGGATCATGTAGCTTCACCTAAAGGGATAAAACCCATAAGGTGTAAATGGGTATACAAGAGAAAGAGGGGAATAAATGGAAAGTTGGAAACCTTCAAAGCTACGCTTGTGGCGAAAGGGTATACTCAGAAAAAGGGAATCGATTATGAGGAAACCTTTTCCCCAGTAGCCATGCTTAAGTCCATCCATATCCTCATTGCCATCGCATGTCATTATGACTAAGAGATATGGCAAATGAATGTCAAGACGGTATTTTTAAATGGCCATTTTAGTAAAGACATCTATATGTCTCAACCGGAAGGTTTTATTGCTGAGGGCCAAGAGCATATGCTTTGCAAGCTTAAGAAGTCCATATATGGACTTAAGCAGGCATCAAGGCATGGAACATTCGTTTTGATAAGACTATAAAGTCTTATGATTTTATTCAAAACGAGGATGAACCATGCGTATACAAGAAGCTTGAAAGCATTAATGTGATTTTTCTTGTCTTGTATGTGGATAATATTCTACTCATTGGAAATGATGTAGGGTCATTATCATCTACAAAGGTTTGGTTGTTTAGTCAATTTAGTATGAAGGACTTGAGATAAGCCAGCTACATTCTCTGGATTAGACTTCTTAGAAATAAAAAGCAGAGAATGTTAGGATTATCCCAAATTGCATACATTGACAAGATGCTGGCCAGGTATAGCATAAACTCATGCAAGGAAGCTCTAATTCCTTGCAGTCATGCGTTGTCATTTTCTTCAAGGGACTGCCCTAAGTCTCAAGAAGAAAAAGACAGAATGAGTAAGATTCCTTATGCTTCAGCTGTGGGAAGTCTCATGTACACCATGTCGTGTACTAGGCCAGATATCTGCTTTGCCGTAGGCTTGGTTAGTATATATTAGTCAAACCCTAGGAAGATTCATTGGCAAGCTATAAAGCATATACTCAAATACCTCAAGGGAACGAAAGATTATATGCTGGTTTACAGGGCTGATGACTTGGTTCCTACAGGATACACAGACTCAGACTTCAAGGCGGATAAGGAAGAGAGAAAATCCACAGTGGATATATCTTCACCTTGTCTGGAGGAGCTATTTCATGGAGAAGTATCAAGAAATCTTGCATTGCTGATTCAACCATGGAAGCTAAGTATGTGGCAGCTTCAGAGGCATCCAAGAAAGCAGTCTGGCTCTAGAAGTTCTTTTCAGAACTTGGAGTCGTGCCACATGGACAGGGCGATTGTGATGTATTGCGACAACACTGGAGTAATATCACGAACAAAAGAACCTAGGAACCACAAGAAGATGAAGCACATCGAGAAGAAGTACCACCTGATCCGAGATTTCATCCAGAGACAAGAAGTCATGGTGGAATAGATTCCCTCTGAGAACAATCTAGCAGATCATTTCACCAAGCTTTTGGCTGAGAGAGTCTTCAAGAGATACTTAGACGCCATAGGGGTGGGCACCTACGGACTTACTTGGTCTTAGAGTGCAAGTAGGAGATTGTTGGGATGTATGCACTCTTAGACTAGGTTTCTAATGTAAAAATCAAATGTTTTAATAAAAAATTTATTTTCAAAATTTATTTGTGAATTTACAATTTTATTTGTGCACAATTACGTTTGGAAAACACCCATTGTGTTTAAGTAAGTGGTCCATGTGAATGGAGGTCTTTCACAGTAAGGTATAGATCACGGGTTACTTAGCACATAAATTTTTGTTCTTAACCGAATGATGAGAATAGGAATCTCATCATATTTAGGTTATTATATTGTGAATTCTAAATGGGGAATGGCTTACCTTTAGCCAGTGAGTAATCCACTCACTTCATGACATAAACGTATTTTGAATACGTAGAACAGGACCTGTAGTAGTGGTTTCTTAAAAGTACTATATGGTAGAAACCTAGACTAGTACCGCTACAGCGTGGACTAGTACTCTACGACTTGAGTATGAGTTGGTGGTCTGACGAAGCTAGAAGCATATATTTTGATATGCTATAGTTGAGGTTTTATTATAGGGCCAATATACTTGTATGTTGGGTATATGTGACTAGTTAGTTAAGACAGACTTATACAAGATAGTTTCTATACTATATCGCCCCTTGTGGTTATCTGAATGATCTAAATATCTAAGGCCCTAGGAAACATGACTTGGATTTTTGCTTTAGGATAGTTCCCTTGGAAAGCGGAAACAATCGAGGAGGTCGTGGATCATAGGACTAAAGGCCTAAGGATGGTAGTGTCATTTAGAGAGGTGTTAGTACACTTCTTCCTCTCTAAATGTACAGCGACGTATAGAGGAGTATTTTTGTCATTACACCTATAGGTCGGAGATTTTGCTAACGCAACATTGTCCTTGGGGTCAATATTTTCTTATGGTGATATTACAAAATATTTAAAATGAAAAATACAGCTATTTATATGGCAAGGGTATTTTGATCATTTTAGTAACCAAGACGGTGTGTCTTTTGGTCCCCAGTATAGACCGTGAGTCCTAAATAAATACAGGTTAAGAGATTGATTTTAAATTAAATAGAATTATTTTATTTAAGTGGCCTAATTTAATTATTGGGCTAGAATAAAATAGAGGTCCATGGAGAGAGAATTAATTAAATTGGTTTGGTGGGTTAATTAATTATTCAGGGCTTTGATCCAATTTGAATAATTAGGGATTAACCTGGGACTAAACTAATTTAGGCTTATTTAATTGAACTGGTTTATTTGAGCTGAAAAATTAATTATTTGTTAGGCCATTGAGTTGGTTCTAACTAGAATAATTAATTAAGCTAAGTAGGTTAAACCAATAGTCCAATGGCCCAATCCAGTTTAACCTAGGATTTTTTATTTAGGTTAAACAGGAGGATTGGAAATAACGTTATTGCAATTAGACACATAAGAAAGACTCTTCTTCTCTGTGGAATTTCCAGACCTCTCTCTCTCTCTCTCTCTCTCTCTCTCACTCTCTCTCTCCAGAAAATTCCCTAGCTCATTAGTTGTTCACCAAACGGTAGTTAAGCAGGCCATATACTGGAAGACCGAGAGTTTGGCATTCACATACATGCAAAGGTAGAGTAGGAGGCTTGCAAGAATCGCACCAGAGACTTCTACCAGCACACCTACACCGGTTGCACACATTCCGGTACAGCCAACACTTAGAACGAGAAAAAGAAGTAAAATTTTTAAAACCTTGGGATTGGGACAAGGAGCAACCGGTGCCGGCTAGGGCTGCCCGAGCTGGCGTCGGCCCTACCCTGGAATCTCTGTTCTTATTTTTTAGTTTTTTTACGTTTGCTTCCGCTTCGTGCTTCGTGTTTTCCCGTTTTCCATACCTTCACCCCAACCTTAAATGCCATAAATATGAGTCAATGATGTTGTCCTTCCTCTTCTTATTTACAGGTTCAGTTTGAGTGTTATTTGCTTGATTGTTAATTGAATTTATGGAGAATAAATTTCTATATATGTGACCAATACTTAAAGCATTTCTATCTCTACTAATAGTAATACTAGAATGAAAAGAAATAAAATACCCAGAATTAAAAAGCTTAGCAATTAAAACCAAATTCTATTTGAAACCATGTATATATAAAATATTCTTCAATAAAAGAATTCTATTACAATCAAAATCTAGTTCTAGATTTCCCACTGCTCGAGCGCATACTCGTGCTTCATTTTTCACATGGAGATGATGCTTGCCCTTCCTATGTCTCCTTATCCTTCTAAATCCATACAAGGAGTTACAAATATGGTCAGTGGCTCTAGAATAAATAATTCAAGTGGTTGATGATCCAACCATTGTTATTAACTCTAGGCAGAAGTCATACCTGTGGAATTCTTCTTAGCTAAAAGATCTAGATGCTCTTTTTTCTAGTCTTTCTTTTTGTCGCATTTAAAGAAATTTCCCTTGGGCTTGTCTTTAGGTTAGGACTTAGGCTAGGCCCTTAGCTTTTCTTTCTTCTTTTTGAACTTTCTGGACTTGGGCCCAATTTTTGAAGAAGATAATTTAGCAACAAAAACCTTAGACTATGGCTTTATGGCTTTCTCCTCCATCTGGAGCTCCCTTATCAATTCTGTTAGAGTCATCTCTAACTTGTTCATATTTTAGTTCAACTTGAACTGTGAGAAAAAGCCTGACAAAGCCTCAAGGACCATCTCTACCTAGTTCTTGAGGTTAATAGTGGTCTCCAGGACTTCTACCTCCTCAAAAGTAGCAATCATCTTGAGTATATGTTCCCTAACTGATACTCCCTTAGCTATCTTGGTGCTCATGATTACTCTAAGAGCCTCTTATCTCATGGGCCGGCTCTTGTTAATGGGCATAGTAACCAATAATATGCTAATATCGTAAGAAGTAGCCATATGATTATGTTTGGATTAGACCACATTTGACATGGAGGCCAACGTATAGCAGCAAGCTATCTTATCGACTTCTTCCATCCATTTTCAACCTCTCACTCCTCATTAGTGGAACTCTCCCCAATCACATAGGGATCATACATGACATATTTATGCTTTTCTATAATGAGTATTATGTCTAGATTCCTTTTCTAATTGATATAGTTTTGACTTTTAATTTATTCTCATGGAGAATAACGGCCAAGGGACTGCAAGAACTATCACTGACTATTTCTAAAATTCAAAAAATAAAAATTCTCAGTTTGTGAAAATAAACAAATAATTTTTGCACTTTTTCTTTATATTAAAAACTAAAAATTGCCAACTCTGTCATTATTATCTATAATATGATCAATTTTAGCTCTTAGAAAAGCTGACATAACTTCTTGAGAAGAATAACAGTTTTCTAAGTTAAATGTGCTAACAACTACTAATAAACTACCCTTCTAGGTAATGATTTGGAAGATAACTCTATTGATAAGATGGTCATTTCTTCTTATTTCCTATTAATAAACCTCATACTATGACCTCCAATGTGGATTGGCTAATCATAGCACGTATCTCGAGTATGTCAATCCATTAGCTCTAGATCCTTATGGAATCTCCATCTTTTATGGGTTCACTCTCAATGTGATGCGAAGAGACCCACAATCTTTAATGAAGACCATGATGGAAACCACGGGGTCATTGGAACCCCTCTCTCACTTAGTCCTTTAAATAGGGGTTTTTTAGAAAAATATCTTTTAAAAAAAATTCATTAGGCTTTTCCCTTAACTCTCATAAAATATCTAAACCCATATTTCTATGCCAAGATTGATACCTCTAAGAGATTTACCATGGATTAATTTTATTTAAGTTAAAAACTTAATGATTTTAAAAAATTTCCATTAAAACTTTCTTGAGACTTTAGTCTCTATTTTTCTAACAAAAAAGTTTTAATAAAATTAATTAAATTGGTTTTCATTAACTTACACAAAATATCTAAATCCAAATATTCTTTGTGTCAATGATACAAAACATTTGAGAGAATAAACAAGAATTAATTTTGTTCCAAGTTAATAAACCTTTTAATTAAAAACAAAAGCATTTTTTTCAAGACTTTAATCTTGAAAAATGTTCACTTGGTAAAGGAAATACCATGCTAAAAAAATATAGACATTTTTTATGCATTTTCTATCTTTTTAAATCCTAAGTGATCACATAAATAGATTAAACAAATTAATTTAATTTAATTTAATTAATAGCTTGTTTAATGCTGGTCTCTTTACAACCTTTTACATGCAAAATATTTTCAAAATATAACTATTGCATAAAAATAATCTTGTATGGTTTGGGACCAAAAAGAAAATGAAAAAATTACATTGAAAAAATTTATACAACTCCTTAGAAGACCCACAACTTGAAGCGGACCAAAAACTAAACCCCGATCCACATGGAACCTGGATTCGCATGGTACTACCCCTAGGCTGCCTGGGAAGTCCCTGGGCAGCCGAGGAGTTCCCTAGGCTGCCTAGGGTACCTTTCCTAGGCGATCTAGCAACCTTTCTGGGCATTCTCCTTCCTAAAATTTTGAAACTGCTTCGTTTTCCTCCACTGTTCTTTCATCTTTTTGTTCATCTTCTCTATATTCTTCATTTACAGGCTTTGTGTTTTTATAAAAATATAAGAAAATCAAATCTCCTCTTAAAACATGATTGCTTATGCCATTTAAACCAAGCTTACACGAGATCTCAAGAAAAACAATAAAGCTTGAAGTAAATTTACAGTGGCCCTATGCCTCCATTCGCAAGGCTTACAGAGCTTGTACCCAAAATAAAAATACAGGGGATCTCAGGCATAAAAACAACAAATTAACTTGTTGATTTTAGTTAGCCTAGCACGTTTGCCATGAAACAACCTGCACTAATACCACATGAAAGCAGATTGAAGAAAAACAAATAGAGGAAAAACTAGAACTGGTGTTTAGGAACAATTTTTGTCTCTGTGTTTAGGAACAAGCTTTAAAAAAATTCCTATACCTCTATGTTTAGGAACAATTTTTGTCTACACAAGCTGTGTTGAAACACCTGGATTAATCACCGGTGGCTACGTAAAGATCCTGGTGACAGTCCTGCAAGCCTTCTGCTTCTTTTTTATATGAACGCAAGATCTATGATCTTTCAGAATATATTCTTTGCCTAATACCACCGATGAAAGCAATAAGACTAAGCAATTTTGGTCTCCAATCTTTTTAACAATTTGCTGACAAGCAGTACCAAAAAGTTTTTTTTTTTTTTTTTTTTTTGCCTACTACTTCGACTAGAGAAGATAAGGAAACATAGAGAGAAACTATTAAATGAGAGAGAAAGTGTGTGTGCAACATCTCATCTATGAGATAAATCACACACTACACTGACCACATATCTCTATTATCCTTGGATTTTAAACCTTAACAGAATACATATCAATGAAGTCTATCCACACAAATGACTTAGCCAACTAGCCCAAGTCGAATTGGGCTTGGATCCCTTAGTCCAATCTATTAAGTCAACCTTAAATTATTTATTTATTCTTTGACTAATAAAAGCTTATAAATAAATATTTTAATTAACCCAAATGGACTACAATAATTTCTCAAGTTGTTTCCTAGTTTAGGACTAGGCTAATTCTAATTATTCAAATTGGGTTCAAGCCCTGAATAATAAATTAACCTACTAAACCAGATATTTAATTTATTCTCTCTTGGGCCTTTTATTTTATTTTAACCCCATAATAAATTAGGTCACCTGAATAAAATAAAACCTATCTTTATTTAAGACTATTTTCTTAACCCAAAATTAACTAGGACTTATGGGCTATTCTGAGAACCAAAAGACATATCATCCTTAGCTATTAAAATGTCCAAAATAATCCTACTATTAAATTAACTATATTTTTTATTTTTAAATATTTTCTATTATCACCATAAGAAAATATTGACCCTAAGGACAATGTTGCATGTAGCAATGTCTCTGACCAACTGGTGTTATGACTAAAATACCTCTCTACGTAGCATCATTCATTTAGAGAGGAAACAGTGTACGAATACCTTTCTAAACGACATTTATCATCATTAGACCTCTAGTCCAATGGCCCAAACTTCTTAGAATATTTCTGTTTTACCAGGGAGCTACTCTTAAGCAAATATTCAAGTCATATTCCCTAGGGTTTTGGATCAATAAACCATTTCGACAGTTACAAGGGGCGACATCTCCAATAGGAGCATAGAAGCTCTCTTCTATGAATCTACCTTAACTAACTGGTCATACATACCCAACATACAAGTATATTAGTTCTACAGTAGAACCCCACATATAGTACATCAAAGTACATGCTTCTAGTTTCACTAGACCAGTAATACATACTCAAGTCGTAGGGTGTAAGTCTACACTATAGCTGTCGTAGTTTGAGTTTCTCTTATTTTAGTACTTTGGAAAACTATTACTTTGGGTCTAGTTCAACATATTCTAAATACATTTATACCATGAAGTAAGTAAACTATCGCTGGTTAAAGATAATCTATTCCACGTTTTGAATTTATAGCATAATGACTTTTATCCTAATGAGATTCCTATTTTCATTAACTGGTTAAGAACTATTGTTTATGATAAAGTAACCTATATCCATACTTTATAGTGAAGGACCTTCATTCACATAGATCACATAGGTCTTTTCTAACATAAATCATAGTTTATAAATTAAAGTAAATGAACACAAATATTATTGAGAATAAAACTTTTATTTATTAATTCGAATTAACATCAAATACGTAGTTTGAGGGCATACATTCCAACAGCTAAATCTTCATGTCCCTTGTGTGCTTAATCTCTTGTAGATTTTGTGTATTAGGGTGTTGATTTAATGGACTTATTTCATTAGATCTAGAGTTCTTAGTTGTTTGAATAACCTAGGGTTCTATCTTTTGAAAAAGTGTGTGGGTTTTCTTGTTATTTGAATGCTAAATCTTTTATTTGAATTTTGAAAAGATCCTAATTTTCTTATGTGCTTTTTAGCTTGTATTAGTTGAGCTTGAAGAAGAAGATAAAGAGAGGCTCATAGTGATTATAGGGTCATTGTAAGCCATGAAAGTTCTTTGATTGGAGTGACTAGGATGTCTGTAAGCACTCATGCCATAAAAGATGAGTCATACCAATAAAGAGAAAATAAAATACCTTGTAGAGACATTGTAGGAGGTGGGAATTTCACTAATATGATTAGTATTTCATTGGTGGAAGAATTAGGCCTGGACACCTTTAAGCAACCTAAGCCTTACTAATTGCAATAGCTTAATGATATTGGGGAGATAAGAGTCAATATACAGGTAATGGTATCATTTAACATAGGAAAGTATAAAGATGAAGTGACATGTAATGTGGTTCCCATGCAAGCGAGATACTTTTGTTGAGGAATCCATGGTAATGTGATAGAAAAGTGATTCAGGATAGGATGATGAGACTCCATTTCATCATGAAGGACAAGGACCGATGACAATAGCTAAGTCCAAGAAGCTTCTAGATGATTTCCAATTGATCATCAAACCATGCTTGAGGATGAAAGAGGATTAGAAGGTTGAGGAAGCTAACTAAGAGTCCATGTTAATGACCATCCACGAAGGACCCCAACAAGAACTCAAATCGGCAGCAAAGGCGGACGAAACTTAACCAAGGAAGGCTTTCCAGAGAATAGCCGGCGCTAGCTCCAAGCAATCAAACCGGCGCCGGCTCCATTCTGTCCAACAGCACCTCAATCACAACATGAACCAGCTCGAAGACAGATCCAAACCGGCGCTGGCTGTGATGTCCAAACTGGCGCCGGCTTCCCTCTGGGCAGTCGATGACTACTCTGCATTTTAATGCTTTTCTCCGATTTTCTTCACTTTTAATTGCTTGTAAAGACTTATTATGACTCTAAACTGTAATTAAACCTCAAGGATTACTTAGCTTGGGTTAGGATAGTATAAATAGTATCTTTAGTGATTTGACAACACAATACACTTCACTTTAATTCAAATTTAAGAAGAAAATCTTGAGAGGCCCTAGCCTCCTTATTCATCTTGTTCAAGACCAAGCTAAAGGGTTAGCCTTTCTTTTGTAAGAGTTTATAAATCTTTTAGATAATTCAATATTGTTTCTTTGAAGGGGTCTTAGTTGCTTTGTTCTTCTAAGGTTTGTTTGAAATCCAATATTTAGGTACCTATTTTCTCTATTCTATTTGTTCTTGTGTGCCTTTGTAGCTTCAAGGATATTGGGGTGAGATTATAGCAGAACTTTCTACTCATCTTGAGGGTCTTTGAGGCTTTGTTCTTCAAGAATTTGAAAGACTGTAGGTTGTTAGGTTACTTTCTCCTTTTGTCACAAAAAAAATTACTGTTTTAGGTCCTACTATTTGAACTGAACAGTTAGCCAACTAAAACACCCATAACACCAAGAAAAGCCACCAAGAATTCGTATCAAAGAGTTTGGTATCAGAGAAGGAAAAGCTTTGATTCCCATCAAAGCTTGAAAACAAGAAAAGAAGCCCTACAAAGTGAAGAAAAGGGAAAATATAGAAATCCCGTAACTCAAAAACCTACTCCAAAAAGATCATGAAATCTTTGTTATAACTTGCTTTTTCTTTCAGGAAATTGCTCCTTGATATTGTTATAATCCTTGGGAACAAATTTATCTTGTGATTGTGGTGAAATTTGACTTCAATAAGGGTGAAAATGCTAATTGTTCTTAAGTGACGAGAATTGCATCCAAGGTGTTTGATAAGTGTTCTATGAGAATATTTTTTGTTATAGTTGGGATCTTTGATTCTTAATTTTCATTCCTTGGAATATTTGGACTTGGTATATCACTCTATTGTTGAATTCCATGTTCATTGAACTCAATTTTTCTATTGCACCTTTGTGATCATCTTGTTCTTATCATCCTAGTTCTAGTTGTTTTTGTTTTTATGTTCTTGCTAATTCTTGTTTGTTTCTTTCCTAGAAGTGATTTTTGTGTGTCTAGTGCTTGTTCTTGTGTTGATTGAATCCACCTTTCTTGAAATTCTTGACTTAAAACTTGTTTGCTTAAAGTGCCCAATAAGTGTTTGTTGAAATTCCCCTAAGACCCCCTAATTAGAAAATTCTTTTGATTTGTGTGATTCATTAAGTTAGACTAAAATTTTAGCCATTAGGGAGAATTAGGATTGAACAAGAAGGCTTGAATATTGAGAAAAATGCAAAAGGGAGAGCCTAATATTAAAAGAGCCTAAGAGAACAAACACGAGCATAGAGTGATCAACCTTGAGAGCTAACACGCAAGGAAGAGCGGTGAGGATCTATTTTTCTTTTTAATCTCTTTGTGTTGCAAGTATAAGTACGCAAATATTCCATCACCATGGCCCATGATCAAGAAATCTCTAGGTCTAATTCAAGTGGACCTAGTAGACCTCAAGAAGAACAAATTGATGCTAGGGGTTTGCGTGAGGAGTTGCAAGCTATGATGAGGACTATGCAAAGCGAATTTCAAAACATGACAAGGGAGTTAATAAATCATCTTAGACAATCTTCTATCGTTACACAATGGAGAGTCCAAGAGCGATTTGAAGTGCCTAGTCCAAGGATGAGGGATGGTGAGACTCATACTCCTCCGTTACATGCCTAATAAGGGGAAGAGTGGGATAAGCATTCAATTGGGAGATTCCAACAAATTCCTATGAGAGAAGGAGTACATGGTATAAGAGGAGGAAAGGTAGAGGACAAAGAAGGATAGAGGGAATAATCTAAGAGGGTTAGAACGAGAATTTGAGGGAGTTGATGAGTGGTATGAGGGGGAACAAGTTGAGACCTTTAGGGAATATCATAGAGTATGGGATAATAGAGGAGAAAGGAGAGAAGAAAATGATGTGGAGAGGGAGTTGAGCCATATTAAATTGAAAGTGCCCACATTCTATGGTAAGAGTGACCTCGAAGCATATTTTGAGTGGGAGAGCAAAATAGAGATATTCCTAGAAAGCCATACCTATAATGAGATGTCTAAAGTGAGGTTGGTTATCTTGAGATTTTCGGAGTATGCTTTGGTATGGTGGGAGCAAATTAGTACTCAAATGAGACAAATGGGAGTGGAACCCATGGCTAGTTGGAATTTGTTGAAAGATATGATGAGGGCAATGTTTATACCACACCATTACTACAATGATCTCTACCAAAGGCTCCAATCACTCAAGTAGGGGATCAAGAGTGTGGAAGATTACCATAAGGAGATGGAAGTAATGTTGATGAGAGCTCAAATCAATGAAGATCCTAGAGTAACAAGAGCAAGGTTCTTGGGAGGATTAAATAGGACAATTGCTAATTTTGTATAATTGCATCCCTATAATCGTTTGGAGGATATGGTACATACCGCTATGAAGATTGAGAGGCAATTACTAGACTATCACTTTCAAACTCCAACATTTTTAGCAAGTTGCCAATTGAGAAAGATGAAGCCCCTAAGCCATTCCAAAAGGACTTCTACAAGCCTAGAAATGATTGGAAACCTAAGAAGGATTGGAAATCTAGGGAATGATGGAACAAGGATAAGGAAAAAGCCATAGAGATGTCACAAAGGAATAGGGATATCAAATGTTTTAAGTGCCTTGAATATGGACATACTTCCCACGAGTGTCCAAGTAAGAGAACGATGTATACTAACCCCTATGGTGAGGTCTCCACCGACGAGGAAGAAAATGGTGAAAGGTACCAAGGAGACCAAGAGGGAAGAAGGGATGAGGAGAGTGATGAAAGGGAAGTTGTTGGTCAAGAATACTCATTGGTGGGAGTCACAAGAAGGTCATTGAATTCACAAGCCATTGAGGATCAAGATCACCAATAAAGAGAGAACATTTTCTATACTAGATGTCTAATCAACAAGACCCCTTATAGTATCATTATGGACAGTAGGAGTTGCACTAATGTGATTAGTGCAAACTTAGTTGAAGAATTTGACATGAAGTGGATAAAACACCCCAAGCCCTACAAATTGCAATGGCTGAATAGTGGGGAATTGAGAGTGAACAAACAAGTTTTAGTGTCTTTTGAGATGGGGAAGTATACGGATAAAGTGCTATGTGATGTGGTACCCATACAAGTGAGTCACTTACTCCTACGAAGGCCTTGGCAATATAATAGGCATGTCAAGCATGATGGGAGGAAGAATACTTATTCCCTACTCAAGGAGGGAATTAAGTTTACCCTCACCCCCATGGCCCCTAGTGAGGTGAACATAGATCAAAGAATCATAAAGGAGCAAGAAAAGAAAAATGGAGTGCAGGATGTTAAGCCAAAACAAGAAATTGAGAGGAGAGAAAAAGAGAGGCAAGAAAAAGAGTTTGGTATGAGTGAGCAAGGACAAGAGAGGGGAGGTAAAAGAAGAGTAAATTTCTTTACAAAAGAAAGTGAGGTCATGGAGGCTATAGAAGCTAAAGAACCGGTTATTCTTCTTTTATGTAAAGGTTTTTATGTTTCTAGTGATGATTTTTCATTGTCTTTTCCTAATGAGATTGCAGCTGTTCCTTAAGAATTTGAAGTTGTTTTTCCAAAAGAGGTGGTCAATTGAACACTTACCCAATTCTTGCGGACCATAATCAAGGAGAACTTGACCAATTGGGAGGAATGCTGGACACACCTTGAGTTTGTTTGCAACATTTCACTCTACCATTTCTTATTCTCCTTTTGAAATTGTATATGGTTTTAATCCTCTAACTCCTTTAGATTTGGTTCCTTTGCCTATAGGTGAACGGGTGAACCTCGATGAAGCTAAGAAGGTAGAAATGGTAAAAGCACTCCATGAGAAGGTGAACGAAATCATTGCAAAATGCAATGAAGAAATCGCCCATAAACGCAATCAAGGAAGGAAAAATGTGACATTTGAGCTAGGCGATTAGGTATGGGTGCACCCTCCCAATGAGAGATTCCCCACACAACAACAGAGCAAACTAGACCCAAGAGGGGATGGACCATTTCAAGTTCTTGTCAAAGTTGGAGATAATGCTTACAAGATAGATCTACCCGGTGAGTATCATGTTAGTGCCACCTTTAATGTTAGTGACCTCTCTCCCTTTGATGTAGATGATGGCAATGATTCAAAAACGAATCCTTTTCAAGAAATGGGAGATGATGAGACTCCACTTCATCATGGAGGACAAGGACCGATGACAAGAGCTAGGTCCAAGAAGCTTCAAGATGATTTCCAATTGATCATCAAACCATGCTTGAGGATGAAAGAGGATTGGAAGATTGAGGAAGCTAGCCAAGAGTTCATATTGATGACCATCCACGAAGGACCCCAACAAGAACTCAAACCAGCAGCAAAGGCGGATGAAACTTAACCAAGGGCGGCTTTCCAGAGGACAGCCGGCGCCAGCTCCAAGTAGCCAAACTAGCACCGACTCCATTCTGTCCAACAACACCTCAATCACAACATGAACCGACTCGAAGACATATCCAAACCGGCGCCAGCTGTGATGTCCAAACCGATGCTGGCTTCCCCTTGGGTAGCCGAAGACTGCTCCGCATTTTAATACTTTTCTCCAATTTTCTTCACTTTTAATTGTTTGTAAAGACTTATTATGACCCTAAACTTAATTAAACCTTAGGGATTACTTAGCTAAGGTTAGGATAGTATAAATAGCACCTTTAGTGATTTGATAACACAATACACTTCACTTTAATTTAAATTTGAGAAAAGAATCTTGAGAGGCCCTAGCCTCCTTGTTCATCTTGTTCAAGACCAAGCTAAAGGGTTAGTCCTCCCTTTGTAAGAGTTTATAAATCTTTTAGATAATCCAATGTTGTTTCTTTGAATGGGTCTTAGTTGCTTTGTTCTTCTAAGGTTTATTTGAAATCCAATATTTGGGTGCCTATTTTCTCTATTCTATTTGTTCTTGTTTGCCTTTGTTGCTTCAAGGATATTGGGGTGAGATTATAGTAAAACTTTCTACTCATCTTGAGGGTCTTTAAGGCTTTGTTCTTCAAGGGTTTGAAAGAGTGTAGGTTGTTAGGTTACTTTCTCCTTTTGTCACAAGAAAAATCACTGTTTTGGGTCCCATTGTTTGAACTGAATAGTTAGCCAACTAAAACACCCATAACACTAAGAAAAGCCACCAAGAATTCGTATCATAGGAGAGAAGCACTAATGCTATGTATAAAGAAGGAGTGAAGTTTACTTTTCTACCCTTAACTTCTAGCGAGGTATACAACAATCAAAAGATTATAAGCGAAAGAGAATGAATTCATTTATGAAAGAGGGTGAAATCATTGAAGCTATTCACGGCTATGAATGAAGGATCGTGGGAAAATTAACTACACAGCAGAAAAAAGAATTTTAAAATTTTTTTCAAGCCAAAGTTTAGATACTTACTTTTAGGCCGCTTAAATAAAATAACTGGAAAATTTAGATTTGATAGAACGCTTTGGTTTGTCACTACTATTTGTTCCACAAGAATCCCAATCAAACGTCGACTCCTTTGCATCAAACACACGCATCAAAATTGTTAACTTTTAATCTTTCAAAGTATTCTCGAACCTCCTATAAGCTATCTACTAGTGAAAGTAGAATAATAGGTGAAAGAATAATTTTTTTAAAACAATATTGAGACAGCTATTATTTGTTTTCAAAGGAAAAACTAAAGAAAAAGAAACAAGAACTGGCGGCTACTTTTTGGAACCAAAACAAGAAAATGTTTTTCTTTCTTTTTTTCACGTGAATCACGAAAACCAATGAGCATACAATTTAAAGTAAACCACCGAATTAGCAAACCAATTTCATGATATATATATAGCATACACAAAAACCAATTGGCATACAATTTGTCTTTCTTGATTTTGTTTCCAGAACATGAAGTTGGAAATTCACGTGACTACAAAGTCAACCAAGATCACATACTTCTCAAATTGAAATCATCCAATTTCGTGTATGTATAGCAAAACCGAAAAGCACAATTGCCTAAATTGCAATTCGGTTTTGGAAAAGGAAAAAAAAAAAAAAACTCCTTTTTTTTATTTATTTCCAAAAACTACCGCCACTTTTTTTTTCTCTTTTATTTCCTTTTCTTTTTTTCTAATTAATCTAAGACTAATTAAATAACTCTCTTATTAATTAATTAATCCACTTGGGTTCAATATAAAATTATTCAAGATAATTAACCAATAAACTAATTTTATTAAATTAGCCCAAAGCTAATTAACTAACTCTTTTACTAATTAATTAATCCACTTGAGCCCAATATAAAATTATCTAAGATAATTAATCAATAAACTAATTTAATTAAATTAGTCCAGTAAATTATTTCAACCCAAATAAATAATTAATTGGACTCCTAGAACGATTTTTCCATTATTAATTCATCCAATAAGCCCATATAGTAAAATAAATTTGCTAAAGTTATTTGAGCTACTCTGAGGACTAAAAGACATCATTCTTGACTACTAAAATGATCAAAATACCCTTACTAACAAGTAGTTATATTTTATTATTTTAAATATTTTATTTATCACTATATGAAAATATTAACCCCAAGAATAATATTGTAATTTGACCTACCAGTGTAATGATAAAAATACCCCTTTACGTAATACCCGTCATTGAGATAGGAAAATAATACTAACATATTTCTCATTGATGTCTACCATCCTTTATAGTTAGTCTAATAATCCATAACTTCTAGTATGTACCAACTTATCTCAAGGAGTTAACCATAAAGCATACATACTTAACCACGTTTTCCAAAGCCCTAAATTATTAGATTATCCCAAAAAATCATAAGGGGGTAATTTCTTCACCTAATGAAGTATAGAAACTCTACTGTATAAATCTATCTTAATTAACTAAATTCATAAACACAACGAACAAGGTTATTGGCCTTGCGATCAAATCTCACCCAATATACATCAAAGTGTACAAGTCCAACTTTATCAGATCACCAACTTACACTCAAGTCCTAAAGT
Source organism: Voacanga thouarsii (assembly GCA_026120185.1). Classification (NCBI taxonomy): domain Eukaryota; kingdom Viridiplantae; phylum Streptophyta; class Magnoliopsida; order Gentianales; family Apocynaceae; genus Voacanga; species Voacanga thouarsii. Next base: position 3,066,219 of record JANUWF010003368.1, read on the forward strand.
ACTCGTCCAAGTTGTAGTTGTGATAAATCAATCTTTCTTTATTTTATTACTTTGATAAAGATTATTATCGTACGGTCCAATTCTACGTATTCTAAATACGCTTATACTAATGGCGTGAGTAGACTACTCACTGGTAAAATTTAATCATTCCCTATTTAGAAATCATAGTGTAATGATCTAAACTTTGATAAAGTGCTCAACTTCATCAATTAATCAAGAATAATTTTTCGTTTATGCGTTAGTAGCCCATAATCTACAGCTTACTGTGAATACACGACCCAATCACGTAGATTACTTACTAACACACTTAGACCTTTAATGCACAAATATATGTAAACAAACACCATTAATGAATAAGACTTTTATTAATTTTCAAAATACAGAAATACATAGTACATATTGGGCATATATTCCAACAATGAACTGGTCATCTTACTTTTGTATAAGGGGTTTTATTTGTCTTCTAATGAAACTAAGTCTTCTTCATCAAGTACAATTGTAGATATCATTTAAAATTTTGAGATCATCTTTCCAAAAGAGATACCATGAGGTCTACCACCTATTAGAAGAATTGAGCACAAAATTAACTTTATTTTGAGAGCCTACCATTCCAAATACACCAGGCTATAGATGTAATCCAAAGCAGTCTAAGAAGTTACAATGGCAAATAGAAGAGCTTTTAGAAAAGTGACATGTAAGGAATAGTTAAGTCTTTGTGTAGTGCTAATTTTACTAGTTCCCAAGAAGGATGGAACTTAGAGAATGTGTGTTAATTTCCATATCAATAAAAACATTATGATAAAGTATTGCTATCCCATTCCCAGGATTAGATGATCTCCTAGAGGAATTACATGGTGTTGGGAAATATGCCCTCTTAAACTAGGTTTCTGATATAAATATCGAATATTTTAATAAAAGAATTTATTTTCAGAAATTATTTGTAAATTTATATTTTATTTGTGTAGAATTACGTTTGGAAAAGACCCATTGTGTTTAAGTAAGTGGTCCATGTGAATAGAGGTTTTTCACAGTAAGGTATGGATTACGAGTTATTTAACACATAAATGTTTGTTCTTAACCGATTGATGAGAATGGGAATCTCATCATGTCTAGGTTATTATGTTGTGAATTCCAAATGGAGAATAACTTACCTTTAGCTAGTGAGTAGTCTACTCACTTCATGACATAAGCGTATTTCAAATATGTAGAACAGGACCGTAGTAGTGGTTTTTTAAAGTACTATATAGTAGAAATCTAGACTACTACCGCTACAGCATGGACTAGTACTCTACGACTTGAGTATGAATTAATGGTCTGACGAAGCTGGAAGCATGTATTTTGATATGTTATAGTTGAGGTTCTATCGGAGGACCAATATACTTGCATATTGAGTATGTGTAACTAGTTAGTTGAGACAGACTTATATAAGATAGTTTCTATACCATATCGCCCTTTGTGGTTGTCTGAACGATCTAAATATCCAGGGCTGTAGGAGACATGACTTGGATGTTTGCTTTAGGGTAGTTCCTTTAGAAAGTGGAAACAATCTAGGAAGTCATAGATTATTGGACTAGAAGCCTAAGGATGGTAGATGTCATTTAGAGAAGTGTTAGTACATTTCTTCCTCTCTAATGTACGGCGATATATAGAGGGTTATTTTAGTTATTACACCTGTAGGTCGGAGATTTTGCTAATGCAGCATTGTCCTTGGAGTCAATATTTTCTTGTGATAATATTAGAAAATATTTAAAATGTAAAATACAGCTATTTATATAACAATGGTATTTTGGTCATTTTAGTAGCTAAGGTGGTGTGTCTTTTGGTCCCCAATATAGACTGTGAGTCCTAATTAAATACAAGCTAAGGATTTGGACTTAAATTAAATTAAATTAAATATATTTTATTTAAGTAGCCTGATTTAATTATTGGGCTAGAATAAAATAAAGGTCCATGGAGAGGGAGAATTAATTAAATTAGTTTAGTCGGTTAATTAATTGTTCAGGACTTTAGCCTAGTTTGAATAATTAAAGATTGACCTGGGATTAAACCAATATAGGCTTGTTAATTGGACTAGTTTATTTGGGCTGAAAAATGAATTATTTATTGGGTGATTTATTTGGTTCTAATTAGAATAATTAATTTAGTCCAAATGGCTAAAATAAGAGTCCAATAGGCCAATCCAATTTAATCTAGGGTTTTATTTAGGTTAAATAGGAGGATAAAGGAGGACGTGGTTTTTTACTCTTCTGAGAGTTAAGAAAACAACGTTGTTTTTTTTTTTTTCCTGATGTGAGAAAAAAAAAAACAGACGCCTCCCTTCTCTCTTTCCAAGAAAAATTCCTTAACCCTGTAAATTGTTCACCAAACGTGGATTAGGTAGGCCATATACTAGAAGATCGAGAAGTTGGCGTTCATATACATACACAAACAGAGTAGGAGGCTTGCAGAAATCACACCAGAGATTTCCATCAGCGCACTTACCCCAATCCCACACATTCCGGTCCAGTCAATTCTGAGAATGAGGAAAAAAGGTAAAAAAAAATTTCCCTCGGAGTCCCACCAGGCCGTGACTGGCGCCGATTCCGACGTGTGTGTTTCCTGTTCTTCAGTTTTCCCAATTTTTTGCTTCCGCTGCGTGCTTTGCTTCCCCTTTTAAACCTTATGTATTTCTATTATCAAATCGAAATCAGGTTATCATCAAATTAGGATATAGAATAGGGCATAAATAGAAAACCATTTTTTAAACTAAAAAAGGCTTGTATAAATGGTTGATGATTCAATTTGGCTTATCTAATTCTCTTGACAACTTTATAAGGTTGAAGAATAATGTCTTTTATAAGTTTATTAGCAAATTTGTTGTGGATTATTTTGATGATATCTTGGAATATAGCAAATCTTATAAGGAACGTGTATAACATTTGAGGTGTGTGATTCTAGCCATTCGGAGAGAAAGATTGTTTGCTAACCATGATAAATGTTATTTTTTGTTTCAAAATGATCACATTTCTTGGTTTTGTTGTTAATTCTAATGGTATTAAAGAGGGTGAAGAGATGGTAAAAATTAACTCTTGGATCAAGTTTGAAGATAAGGCTTATAAGATTAATATTTCTGATGAGTATAATGTTGGTGCTATATTAAATATTATTGAATTATCTCTGCTTGATGTAGGCGATGATTTGTGGATGAACCAACTTTAAAAAGAAGGAAGCGATGGAAATCATCTACCACAAGAAGATTAAGTTTAAGAAGGAGAACAGAAGACTATAATAATTCAAGGGCCACAAGAAAAGTTCAAGAACAAATAGTATGAGGTTTGGTTTGTTAATCTACTATATTTTTGTTAAACTTTCCTTGTTAATGTTGCGTTAGTTTCACAAGCAATAATAAAAAGTTCAATACAATAAATTAGTAATATAGTTTAGTTACAACAAGCCTACGTCTATGGAACCTAACCAGTGTAAAAGATCCACTAAAACTTTAAACATAGTGGATTCTAATAGAACACAATGGCAATGTTCTTGTGTTAAACTCCTAAAAAACTTTGCTAAACCTAACTCCTTTATTGAATCCCTTCAATATGTATTGCTGCAGCATGATGGCACTTCTCTAACATCAAAACCTTTTCACTAGGAAGGTAACTAAGTCGAAGAAGATTGATTTAAGCTCTCCTCAAAGTTATGCCATTGATGCAATAATAGCTTGAATAATAAAGCATAGTTGACAACTTTAATACATTCAAAATATTTTCATGAGAATCATACTCATTTACTCTGCCTACTCTATTGAATATATCCATCAATCACTTCTCTCATATTTATTAAAATTCCTTGAGCTTGTTTATATAACAGTTTGCAATAAATCATTTACTTCTTTATTAAATTAGGACATCACCTAAAGGATATGTGTAAAAAACTTCCAAATCTTCATAGTTTAGTTCCAATAGGATTTGTGTCTTCAAGCCAAAATCTTCTCAAAAGATTCTAAATAAATTCTTCCACGATCTTCTCCTAAATCTTCTGAAATTTGTTTCCTAAACTAATACAAGTCTTTATTTCAAACACTACTAATAACAACTTAAGCAAGTTTCCGAATTGGTGCTGCAGCATTATCAAGGAATTTTTGCAATTGCCTTAATAATATCCCCTTTTAGCATTGTTTCATGCAAAACCTATAATCTGCAATACATCTTAAAATATGTAGAAATTGAACCTCAGAACAACACAAAATGAGTAGCAATAATTCGTCAGTGCAGCATAAAGAAACTAGTAGATAGTAAATCAGACAAACTAAGATACTACGTAATGCATCAATGTAGCAATTTTGATTACTATTACAACCCAAAAATAAAGTTGTTTAATTGTTCTAACTATGGCCTAGCCAATTATGAAACAGAGAATCTTTTAAAATAGTATTGATAGTAGAAAATTTTTTAGCAGAAATGATCCTTGGAAGCAGAAACAACTCCAATAGCCAACTTCAGCAACAGCAATTCATAATGTAAGCATCTCCCCCTGAATATAGTCTCTCTCTATTTCTCAAAACTATACCACTCCACAATGATCCCTTTTTTTTTTTGTAGCAAAGAATGCTAAGGCATCAATTGAATTGGCATTGGAGATCAAAGAGCGTAGCAAGTTCTTCTTGAATATTGTGTTAGCTGTTCAAGATTATATTTAGTTGTTGTAAAACTCTCATAAAGGTAGTCATTGTTGCTAGTTTTTAGAGGGAATCATCAAGCTTTGTAGTCAAAGCTCCAGCAATAGTAGGTGTTGATGATCTCGATGAATTTAAGGCTTAGAATTCTTCACTTTCAACTTCTCAAAAGTAGCCTTTTTGCATATGGCCCAACTCCATGCCAAACAGATATATGGGCTTGAAAGTGCACCTCAGTAGTTTGATATGGTGTAGCTGGTGGTTTCTTTAGTAGAGGCTGGAGTTGTTTGATATCTAAAACAATCTCACCTGACTTAGCAAGCTTGTAATTGGTACAGCTAGAAATGTAATCTGTTAGGAAATAGGGATAAGGTAAGATAGTTGTGCTATGAATAGATAGTTGGGCATGCTTTAAGATATGCTAAAGAATCTGCTTGCCCATGTTGAACTTCATGCCTTTTCTAATTTTGTGTAGTACATAGCCCTATCTTTTAACAGAATAGATATGTTGACAGTAGATATCAAATTATAAGCAGATAGTTTATAAAGAGTAAAGTATAAGCCTATTAGAGTTGAAAACTTGATATACCCAGCCTGTGGTCATTCTTACACATGTTCATTAATCAAAGTAGTGCAAATCTCATTCAAGCTAACTTTTGCCCTAAGACCATCTACATCGTCATAATATGGCATACTAAATGTATCTATAATTGTTTCTAGACTAAAATTAATAGTATAGAACCCTCAAATATAGGTAGAGGGATAAAAAGTGATATGTTCATCTCCAATGGTTGACTTCAAGTTAGCATAAAACTCCTTTACCAAGGTTTCATTGTAGGCTTCTACACAAAAAGAGACTCAGGCAATCCAACCTTCTGTGAAATCTCCTCAAGACCAAATTCTCTAATTTTTTAAGTATTAACCAAATTTTTTTAATTAGTATAGATCTTCCAAACACAATTTTAAATTGTTCCTTGCATTCATCATCACAAAATTTAAAGAATTTACAATTTTTTTGGCTTGTCTCTTTAATTCTTAGGTGTAACACCCCATTACTATATAACTTGCTAAGGGACAGGGATGTCGCCCTATCTAAGTAACATGGGATCCTTATAACATGATAAATAAAATATACCTAAAATTTAAGTAAATACAGAACCAAAATTCAGCATAAAATTGAAATACATTACAATTCTCCATAACATAGATAATCCGAAACATCCAATACATGAAATAAATATATACAAGTTTTGGATATTATAAATTCAATACAAAAGCAGTAATCAAGCATTCTTCCATAGCCCTAATAACTTTATTCACCCTGAAAATATTATAAGAAATGGTATAAGATAAATATCTAAGTAAGTCATGTAGCGTGCACAAGTAACTTTTTAGGAATTCTTTTCCTAATGTATGCAGTAATAATAAGAATTTCATGAATCTCAAATTATACCTTCAAAATTCTTGATAAAATATTTGGAGAATATATCGATACTCTTGGAAAATAGAGTAAAATATCACATTTTGGGATAAATAATATTTTTGAACATAATCAAGATAAATAAACTTTTGGAAACAAATATATTCACATGTTGTGCATTTCATAAATAATATTTTCAAAATTTCACGTAGGTATAATTGGCCCGCCATACACTTCCTACTATGTGATTCACCTATCACACTTACACAGGGTGACTTGCAAGTCATGAATACGTTATTAGCCTACCAAGAAAATTTTCTTCCACCACTTCTATCATCCTTGCTTTCAGGCCTGAGTGTCCTATGTCCGTCTCTAAGATTTTCCTTTAAAATCTTGTGCTAGTTAAGGATAGCTTTACTAACAAGTACTTTTGCCCCTATATAAAAGTGTCAACTCTCCAAAAATGGCCACCAACTGGAAAGAATTCATAATTTCACAAAAGTTAGTACAGAAATATCACCCCCTTTGAGTACCCAAGGATACACATTTACATTACGCAGTGATATCAATACAAAGATGTCCTTCACAGACTACTCAACCTTTTTATCAAAACACAATTTCCAATTGCCAAAACATGTTCACATTTCACACCCTGAGAGTTGAATTAGTATGTCTTGAATAAATTATTAGAATGGATATATGGATTATATATTTTAGTAATTTAGGGAAATAGTATGATTTTGGAATATAGTTAGGGTGAAAACTAAAGTTGTATTTTAAAGATTGGAATAATATTTTGGGAAATGAAATTGGATTATTTCTTAAAGGAATAGTAATTTATTTTTGAGCCACTACAAATTGTGAAAATATCATCGAGTACTCAATAGGGGTGATACTCTTGAACTAGTTCACGTGGGATTGAGGATATCTTTTGATAGATGGCCACCTTTGGAAGATTGACACTTCCCAAATAGATTGAGAGTACTTGAAGTTGAGCAACACAATTTCATTTAGAGCCAGAAGTAGGACGTAGGACATCGTAGCCTTGTGAGAAATATGTTCGGTAGATTGTATACCTATTCAATCCTAATGGTAAATATATTCAGTAGGATGTATACCTATCCATTCCTGGGGGTAAATATGTTCGATAGTTTGTATATCTATTCATTCCTGATGGTAAATATGTTTGGTAGGATAAACTCTTATCCAATGGTTTGGTTTCTTGATGATACTATTTTGGTACTTGTCTAAGGCTCATTATAAATAGATGTTATGTTCCAAAATTGTATTATTGATAATTTACTTGATAAAGTTATTTTTGGCACTATAGATGAACTGTACTTGCTGAATTTCCCCATAAATAATCCTATACTTTGGAAATACATAAAGACATTCAAATTATAATTATGTCCATTCAAATTGATATTTCTCATGCATCATGACATGTTTTTATAACTATGTTATGATCACAATTTATCTAATCATATTTTTAGGATAGAGTGGATCTATCAAGATAGGAGATTTTAGATTAACCTATTTTGCAATGAATGTTAGTTTTGACACTTTATGTGATTATTCCATATTTAGATGATAGAATTTTTATTTTGAGCCTTGAGACTATGTTAAGTTGTAATAGATTGTATTTAAGTTTAATTTTAAGTCCTAAAATAAAAATTTTGGTTATTTATTTAATCACCCGCATTATAAAGAACCTTGGTCCTAAGAATGGGGCAACATCCCTGACACATATGGATAACACATGTAGTGAGGTATTACAACCCCTTGTGACAGTTTGAGATAAACTATGAAAATTCAATACCCTAGAAAATGACTACAAGTTTTGTTTTAAGGTTCACTCTCTTTAGATAAACAGATATACTCTTGGAAATCATAAATTATGGACTAGAGATCAAAGAATAGTAGATGTTATTGAGAAAGATGATAGTACCAATCAATCCTATCTCAATGATAGGTGTTACATAGAAAGATATTTCCATCATTTCACTTGTAGGTCAAAGATAACGCCAATGCAATATTATCCTCGAGGTCAATATCTTCATATAGTGATAAATAAAAATATTTAAAAATGTAAAATGCAATTATTTATTTAGCAGAGATATTTTGGTCTTTTTAGCAATCAATGATAATATGTCTTTTAGTCCTCAAGATAGCTCTAGAAATACAAATGACTATTATAGTTACTGCACAAATTACTTGGGTTATTTAAAGAGTTAGAGAATTTATTTTATTCTAAAAAGTCTATTGGGGTATAATAATTAATTAAGTCTAAGATTTATTCATGGGCTAGATTAATTAATTAATTCTAGGAAGTCTAATTTGATATATGAGCTTGAAAAAAATAAATAAAAATTAGTCTAATAATTGTATTGGGTCATGTATTTATTATTTTGGGTTTTAGTTAAATAAAAGGCCTAGATAAAATAATAAATAAAGTGGATCAAGTTTTTATTATTTTAAGTTTTAATAAAAGATCCAAAACAAATAATAAAAAAAAACCCCAATTGGTGGATATAACCCTCACCTATCTTGGATTAGGGTTGGCAAGCGCCATGAGGGTTTTCATAAACCCTCTAAGAGGCCAGCCAAAGTACAGGGGAGGGGGGGGAAGGAACTCTAGCCACCACAATGATTTTTTTTCAAGTTCTTTCTAAAAAAAATAAGTAAATCTAACCTACTTTCACCGCTAGTTTGATTTGTGTAAGGTTGAGAAAATATCTTAGAAGGTCAAAAGCTCTAGTATTTAAAGTGTTTCATGCGAAGAAGTAGGCATTTGACAGGTCTTTCAACTGGTACAACTCTAGAAGTTATGGTTCAAACTAGTTCCGGACAACCTACTGAATAACAAAATCTAATTATTGCTACAATTTCTTCTAATTCTAGAAGAAAAAGTAAACATACGATTCTAAACTCTTATTTCATTTTTATTTTTTGATGCGTTTGTATGATATTCGATCCTACAAGTGATATCAAAGCATGGTTTAGCACCTAGGAGTATACTTTAGGTTAATAACTGATGGTGGTTCCTTAAAAATCAATTCTTTTAATTTATGTGATCCGTATGATTGATTTTTAGATTACTTGTACACCTTGCAAGTAGAGGTATAGGATCTTCTAATTATTATTTTTCTTTATTTGCTAGTTTTCGAGTTTTTTATAGAATCTGGTGTACACCTCGTGAGTGAAGGTATAGGCAATTGTAAAACTATGGTTTTGCATGAAATACTTTTATTTTCACCAACATTTAGGTTCTAGGCATCAAAGATCAGTTGGTACTAGTAATAAATTGAAGAAAATGTGCAGAAAAAGGTGAAACACGCAAAATTAGAATTTCTCACCGATCAGACAATAGCTAAGCAGTGCTATCTGCATATAAGCTGAATGATGCCACCCGTTGTTTGAGGAAAATAGCCATTGAAGGCCAATTCTGTGCAGCGCTGCCTAGTGAGGCCTAAACAGCACCACCCCCTCTCTGTTTCTGTTGCAGTACATTTTTTTCCTTGTATTTTTTAGGAAAACTAATCATACGTGATCTTTATTTTTATACATAGTTTACTTATTTATATAAAGTTTATTTATTTATATAAAATTTCATGAAAATGGTAGTTGGAACCATCTTAAAATTAAATAAAAACATCTTTATTTATGGTGTTTAATATTAGCTTAATTGGTCATATAGGTTAAAAGAATAGAAAAAGTATAAAAATAATTTATTTTATTTGCACATGCTTGATTCTTTTAGTGTGAACAAGGAATAAATTGTATTTCAACTAAATATGGTAATTGGGATTTTTAAAGTGAGATTCATGATTTGTTTTCTTAAAGGAGTTATGCCCTTGAGATAAGGAAATAATTTGAATCTAGGAACTTTAAAGTTAATTACCTAAATTATTTCTTGGAAAAACATAAGTACAACCCTTCAAATAAAATATTAAGTGAGAATGAGATTCCAATGGTCCCATGGCTTCCATCTCATTCAATGTTAAAAATTGTGGAATTCACTGGAGTCACCCTGGAAGTATCCAAGCATAGGATAGGATTCTATAAGAATCCAGATTTAACAAATTGAATCAAGCTAATCTAGGATAAGTATTATATTCGACCAGTCTATGTTGGAGTCTATAATACTAAATTGCCTATATTTCATGTGAAATAGCTACCAACTCACGTCGGAGTTAATTTCTAAATCATGAGCTAAACAATTTAGTGGCAGGTGGTTATACGCTTAACTTAGGAAATTATAAACCTTCCTAAGGAGTAATGTCAATTTTCCTAAACGTAAAATTTAATATTTTAATAATATTTTAAGGGTTTAATTATTATCTATATAAATGTTATGTTCACTTTAAATGTATATTTTATGTGAATAGACACAAACTTATAAAATACTTTTTACAAAATTTACAAAAATTTTTGGTAGAGATTCTTGTAGTCCTTTAGCCATTATTCTCAACTAGAATAAGTTAACTGACTTAAATTATGTGGACTAGAAAAGAAATTTGAAATAGTTATTGCTGAATAGTATAAGTATGTTCTAACATATTCCTATCTTGAGATTGGAGAAAATTCCACTTCAGAAGAGCATGAGGTTAAGAAGGTATGAAAGAAAGCTAACGAGATAGGTCGATGCTATATGTTACCTTTTATGTATGTTGTTCTCTAGTCCAAACATGAGAACAAACCTATTGCTTATAACATAGATTGCTCTCTAAAAGAGATATTTGCTGATAAAAGCTAGCCGGCAAGGTAAAAATCTCTTAAAGTAATCAAGAACACTAGGACATCTGAGAGAGCATCAGTCAAAGAGTATATACTCAAGATGAGATTGTTACTTTCAAAGCAATAGAGGTACTTGGTATGGTTATTGACTTTGAAAATCAAATAGACATGGTTCTTGAAACTCTGCCAGAGTCATTTACTCAATTCAAATTGAATTTCAACATGAACTAGATGAGCATATCTTTTCCTGATTTAATAATAGAGCTCCAAAAGGTAGAGAAGATCATGAAGCCTAAGTCTACAACTCTATTGTCAAAGGCTGTGTCTTTTGAAACTAAACCCAAAACTAAGAAATTTAGGAAAAAAAGAGGTAGTACAGTTAGATCAACCGGCGTTGGGCCCAATGCTAAGCTTAAAGGGAAATGCATGCTTCTAGTATAGAAAAGAGGGACATTGGAAAAAGGAATGCCCAAATGTCTTGGGTAACAACCTAAGTACAATTCTTTTCTTAGAATCTCTTTAGATAATTAGATCTTCATCCAAGTAGATTGTCAATTTCGAAGTCACTGACCATATATGTAACTCTTTGTAGGAGTTAAGGAAAATAAGGAGACTAAGTAAAGGAAAGCACGCACTTCAAGTTGACAATGAAGTCAAGGTTTTGGCAAAAGCAATTTGAGAAATAACTCTATTTTTTAGTTTAGATAGGATTCTTGTTTTGAAGTATATTTTATATGTTCCCGTTTTTAAACAGAATTTGATTTCTATTACAAAATTGATGGATCATGCCGATTCTATTTCTTTTTATTATGGTGTTAGTAGAAATGGAAACTTTATTCGTTTTGCAAACATGTATAGAAACTTATTTCATTTGAATCCTATAATTCATCAAATCAAAAACACAGAAATTGAATAAATTAATAAGAATAGAAAGACCATAGCTATTGATTCATATTTTTAGCACCTTAGATTGGGGTATATTAATCATAAGCATATTTAGAGGCTTATCCATGAAGAGCCCTTAGGCTCATTAAAATTAGAAGAATAGCCTCAATGTGAATCACGCCGTAAGAGAAAGATGACTAAAAGGATATATAACCAAGAGGTGAAAAAGGCCAAGGAAATACTTAGTATTGTTCATAGTGATATTTGTGATCCAATGACTATACCAACTAAAGGTAGATACAAGTACTTCATCACATTTACTAATGATTACTCATGCTTTAGGCATCTTTACTTGATAAGTCACAAGCCTGACTCTTTTGAGATATTTAAAAAGTATAAGGCCAAAAGTAGGGCGTCAAATAGATAAACAAATCAAAAAATTAAGATCAGATCATAGTGGAGACTAGCTTCTCGGCGAGTTTAAGGGCTACTCATTGCATCACAAAATAGTATCTCAACTAATTGCACTTTGGACACCTTAGCATAACGGAGTAGTTAAGAAAATGAATAGAACAATGATAGAAATGGTCAGAAGCATGATGAGTCATATATCTCTTCATGCTTCTTTTTATGGATATGCTCTAAAAACGACAGCATACATTCTAAACTTGGTACATACCTTCTAAATCGGTTCCTAGGATATCTTATAAAATGTAGATTGAACAAAAGCCCAATTTGAATCATCTTAAGATATAAGAATGTCCAACTTATGTATCGATTAAGGGGAATAAATTAGAATAAAGATTAGAATTATGCTACTTTATTAGGTATCCAAAAGGAACTAAATGTAAATATTTTTGTCATCCCAAGAAGTAAAAGGTGCTTGTTAGCACTCATGCTAAATACTTAGAGAATGATTAGAAAATATTTACTAGTGGTTTAAGTTGAGTGGAATTAGAAGTAAATATATCATTCTCTTCATAACAAAATTATCCAACTAAGGAATCAAGAGAGACACAACTTGATATTCTTATACTACTGAAGCCTCGTCATTGTGGGAAGTGTAACTCATGTACCGAAAAGATAGACTAAAGAGATCTTTGATCCAATCTTCAAGCATCAGGAACATTATTCACTAAATACGAAGAGGTTATAGCTGACCTTAATGTAGATAAATGGTCAAAGCAATGAATGCAAAGATTAAATCTGTGCATATTAACTAGGTTTGGGATCTTCTCATTACACTGGAATAGATAAAACCCATGGGGTGCAAATAGGTATACATAAGAAAAAGAGGAGCAGATAGGAAGGTTAAAACCTTAAAAGTAAAGTTGTGGCAAAAGAGTTTACTTTGAAAGAAGGGATCAATATGAGGAAACCTTTTCATCCGTAACCGTGCTAAAATGCATCAGGGATCTCCTAGTTATCGTTCGTCATTATGACTACAAAATATGAAAAATGGGTATTAAGACTACCTTCCTTAATGCTAATATTAGTCAAAATAGCTATATGTCCCAACCAAAAGGATTCATTGTTAGAGGTCAAGAACGCATAGTCTGCAAGCTTTAAAAGTGTATTTATGGACTTAAGCAAGTATCAAGGGTATAGAACATATGTTTTAATAAAACTATAAAGTCTTATGATTTTGTTTAAAATGGATGAACTATATGTATATACGAAGTTGGATAGTGATAATGTGTCATTCTTGATGTTGTATGTAGATGATATTCTACTCAATAGAAGTGATGTAAAGATATTATTAATGAATGCTCATTATATAAACTTTTTCTATAGCATTGATGCCTTATTTGTGATAAATTCTTACTTAAATTACTACTCACTGCACCATTTTCATCTTGTTTTTGTTAGGAATTGAAAAATACCAAATGGAGATGAATAAAGATGAAAAGAAAGAAAAAGAAGCAAAAATATGAAAACGTTACATAGAATATCGGCTAAAGAAGCAAAAATTGAAAAATACCAAATGGAGATGAATAAAGATGAAAAGAAAGAAAAATAAGCAAAAAAATGAAAACGTTGCATAGAAGAATATCGGCTAAGAGCTTCCCTTGGCCGCCTAGATCCTTCACAAGCACCTAGGAGAAGAACAAAGACAGCCCAGGGAAGTCCATCTTCCTTAAGCAGCCGAAAGCAAAGCATGAAGATATTTTGTCAAGAAAAATGGTGGCCTAGGGAAGTTCTAATTCCCTAGCTGCCTAGGAGCCACTTCAACCTATTTTCTTTATAGCTTAGCGGCCTAGGCCCCTATTTCACAAGCGACAAAAACTTTGTTCAGTGAATTTTCTTGATAACACATGGACATTAGCTATTTAAACCCTTTCATAGCATCAAAACAAAGGTCTTGGAGAGTTTTTTTTTATCTAGGTTTTCTTTGAGAACCCTTAGAGAGCCACCAAGGAGAAAACACACATATACCGAAAAGAGAGAGGATTTGAAGAGGAGAATGGAGGGTTGCTCAAGGAAGGCTTGGAGAAGATAATTAAGCCAACTTGTCTATAAGTTTTCTTGATCCTTTTTTTTTTTTTCACTTAGCAAAGTATGCATATGTTTTAATTGTTCTTAAAGGGATGAATCCTAGTTTACTCTTATATTGGATCCACTTTTAATTGTTGATTTCCTATCCTTAATGAATAATTACTTGATTTAATTGTGTTAGATTTGTTATTTTGGTTATTCTCTTCTAATGAATTCGAAATATGGAGTTAGCAGTTGAGTTTCATTTAATTGGTTCAATATGAGTTTTCATTCTATTAACTTGAGAGAGAGATTGGGGAATTAGAATTTAGTAATCATTGAGAATTTGATATCACCTAGAGATAGAGGAATTGGGCTCTTCTAGATAATTAGGGGTTTGTACTTACTTCTTATTGGATTCAATTAGGGAGGCAGAGAAACCCTCTAATGGGCTCAAGAATAGGGAATTATAACTCGAAAGATAGTAGATTTTACTTTCATAGCCCCTTCCGGTATATAATTGAAAACTTAGCTATCTTGTGTTTAATTTGGTATTTGGCTAATTTAGGAGATTCTTGATAAGTTCATGTCTTTCACTCTTTTCCTTATTTTTTATTTTCTCATGGCCAATCTTGGGAAGGTTGTGTTTGTTCTCCTTGGTTTGCTTATTGTAATTAGTTTATTCCATTTATTTAATTAGCTAGACAATGAGATTAGAGCAAAATAGTAGTAATTGCTAAGTTTGTATGTTTAATACTTGCTATTCTCTATACTATATAAAGGATATACTTGTCCAATTGTGTAGTTTTAGTATTTGACATTTTAATTTTAATCTTAATTTATGTGCATTGTGGATACTATTTCCAATGCACGAAATCACATCATTGATAATCATCTATTAAGATTTGGCTATCTAATTAATTTAGTATGAAAGATTTGCGAAAAGTCAATGAAATTCTTAGAATAAGACTTTTTAGATATAAGAAGGAAAGATTGTTAAGCTTATCCCAAGTATTTTACATTGACAACATATTATCAAAGTATAGCATGGATCAATGTAAAGAGGCACTAATACCCTTTAGACATAGATTGTTTCTATCTTCCGAGCAATGTCCTGATATACAAAAAGATAAAGAAAGGATGAATAGGGTTCCTTATACTTCGATAATAGAAAGTCTCATATATACTATGCTTTGTACAAGGTATGATATCTGCTTTGCTATAGATATGGTTAGAAGATACTAATCAAACTCTAGAAAGGAATATTGGTAGGCTTTAAAGAATATACTCAAGTACCTTCAAGGAACAAAAGATTATGCGCTGATTTATAAGGTTGTTAACTTGGTTTCGGTTGGATACATAGACTGAAAATTTTAAGCAAATAAAGATGAACAAAAATTAACTAGTAGATATGTGTTCATTTTGTCTAGAGAAATAATTTCATAGATTATCATGCAATTTCCTGTGATCACCCCCTTGTGAAGGTTTAAGATAATCTGTGAAAATCCAGTACTTTGATAAATAAGGATCACTTCCTGTAGATCAGCGGTTATACTCTTGGAGGTCAAAAGAAGATAAATGTTATTAAGAAAAGTGATAGTACCAATTAGTCATATCTACCATTGATAGGTGTTACATAAAGGGGTAGTTTTATTATTTTACTTGTAAGTCGAAGACAATGCTAACACAATATTATTCTCGGAGTCAATATTTTTATATGGTGATAAATGAAGATATTTAAAATTATAAAATACAACTATTTATTTATTAGGGGCATTTTAGTCTTTTTAACAATAAAGGATAATATGTCTTTTGGTCCATAATATAGCTCTAGAATCCAAATGGCTATTTTAGTCATTGCACAAATTATTTAGATTATTTAAAAAATGAGATCATTTATTTTATTCTAGAAAATCTATTAAGTTAGAATAATTAACTAAATCCAAGATTCATTCATGGGTTAGATTAATTAATTAATTCTAGGAAGTCCAATTTAATATATGAGCTTGAATAAAATAAATAAAGATTGGCCAAATAATTATTTTTGGTCATGTATATTATTTTAGGATTTAGTTAAATAAAGGCTCAGATAAAATAATAAATAAAGTGTGCTAAATTTTTATTATTTTAAATTTTAATAAAAGACTCAAGAAAAATAATAAAAATGCCTAATTAGTAGACATAACTCTAACCCCGTCTTGGATTAGGGTTGGGTAGTTATGAGAGTTTATAAAAACTCTTTAAGAGGCTGGCTAAAGTAAGAAAAAAGAAACCTTAGCCGCCACCTTGATCTTTCTCTCACGTCCTTCCTTAGAAAAATAATCCTAACTTACTTTCACCGGTAGTTTGATTTGTGAGATTAAGAGAATACATTGGAAGGTCAAAAGCTCTACCTTGAAAGCATTTCATGCAAAGAAGTAGACTTTGGCTAGTCTTCCAACTGGTACAACTCCAAAGGTCAGAATTCAAATGAGTTTTGGACAATCTACTAAACAACAGAATCCGATTATTGCTAAAGTTTCTTTTAATTCTAGAAGAAATAGTAAACATGTGATCCTAAACTTTGATTTAATTTTTTATTTTATGCTACATTTGTTTGATATTTGATCCTACAATTTCATTCACTTGGAAAGATTATGGTGAGAGTTTAGAGGATGAGTCTAAAGAAAATGAAGTGGATAGTAAAGATGGGATTGTAATTGGACAAATATGCTCATTGATTAATATTATGAGAAAGGTTGTGGATGCTTATGTGGTTGAAAAACAAAGGGATCTACAAAGGAAAAACATTCTCTATTCTAAGTGCCATATCAAACAAAGGCTATGTAGTTTTGATTATTGATAAAGGGAGCTATATTATGGAGGAATTTGGAATGCATACTTTGAAACATCTTAACCCTTACAAGCTTTAATGGATGAACAATAATGGTGAGTTTTAGATTAACAAATAAGTCAAGGTTGAATTTGATATGGGAAATTATAAAATGAAATTGTGTATGATGTATTTCCAATGCATGTTGGGCATTGATTGTTGGATAGACCTTGGCAATATAATAGAGAGGTGGTTCACAATGGAAGGAAGAACACCTATTCTATGCACAAGGATGGAATAAATATACTCTTTATCCATTATCCTCTAATGATGTTTTAAAAGATCAAAATATTTTGAGAGAGGAAGATAGAAAGAAAAGAGAGCAAAAAGAGAGAAAAAACAAGAGCATGAGAGAAAAGGGATTGAGAGAAGAGCAAAAAAGAAAGAATAGAGCTCCAAAAGCAAGCAAAATCAAAAGAGAAGAGAGAGTAAAAGAAGGAGAACGGAGATAAAATAAGAGTATCTACTTAGGTATTGAAGAGTGAAAACTACAAGAGTGAGAAAAAGGTAAATGAAGATCAGATGAGAGTCACTTTATGGGTTATGAAGAGTGAACAAAATGGGAGTAAAAAAAATGAGAGAGAATAGGGGGGAAAAATGGATACTTAGGTTCTTAAGAGTGAAAGTAATGCAGTAGTCAATATTTATAAGCCTATGTTCTTATTCTCATAGAAAAATTCTTTTTTAAATTCTTGTAAGTGTTGATTTGAGGATAAAAGAATGATATGATAGGAATCCACCTAAGTTGCAAAACACATAAAGAAGAAGAGGGAAGAAGAACAAAGCTTCATGCCATGGTTTCTTGGAGAAACTCAAAATACAATAGAGTTCAAGAAGGATTTCATGCCAACAATGTCTACAAGCTAAGAATTAAGAGGATTATTAAGAGATGAATGCCAAAATGAGGTCTAAAAAAAGCTAAAAGTGAACATAATTTCATTTGGAAGAATAAGGAGCCTAGGAAGTCAATTAAGGACCCAAAAGAGCTTAATGAGAAGATTACTCAAGTGGAAGATCAAGGAATGACTAAGGAGATCTAAGAAAAAGTGTTTGAGCAAGTTTAGAAGGCTGGGAACAGGGGATCCATGGCTTAGAGCACACCTATGCACCAAGCCATGCTAGAATAAAATCGTTTTGCAAACTCTCAGCAGTTTTGCATAGCTTGATGTATGGCTATACATCAAGTCATGTTAGAGTCGTGTTTGGCTAATTTTTGTCCTTGCATGGTCATGCATTTTGCAAGTGAGTAACACTTGATTTCCCTACTTAGTTTTTATTTTGCTTCAACTTTATTTTTAATACCATGAATTGTAATGTTTGTTAAGCCCTAAATACTTGCTAAATGGACCTCCTAAAGCAAGGGCTTATAACCTTAAGTAACTTAAGTTATATCTTCTATATACACCTTATTATAACACTTGTAATATAACTTGGCTGATATTTTTGAATAAAAAAAAAACTCTTTTGTGAGATTTTCTCTTTGGGTTCTTCTTATAAACATCAAGATCAATTTATGGTTCTAGTCCTTACCTGAGATTAAGTCTTTAAATCCACTAAGAATAGATCAATTTCTTCTCTGATTGAAATCTCAAATTTTTAGTTTATCTAAGGTTACTCTTAGGAGACCAAATTGATTGCCTAGATCATCTTATCTAAATTGTTCCTAACTCCTAGCTAGGTTGAGGGTGTTTGGGTGATGATTTAGTAGATTCAATTCACTAGTTCTTTGGGTTCTTGTTTTCCTAGGGTTCAAGTCTTTTGGATTGGGTATTATTTGTTCTTCCATTTTTTTTTTTAATCAACAAATCCCTCTTTTGTTTATACAATTGTGTTCTTGATTTTATCTTTTAATTGAGCTATGAAATTCACTTAGAAAAGCCCCCAAGAAGTCATATCAGATATGAAGTTGGAATTTTAGATTGTTGGCTAAGTTATTTTACCATTATTCAACTCATATGGAACTTATTAGTACATAAAAAAATGATATTCTTACAATGATTTAGGCGTAGGTATTTAAGTAATTTTTCTTACAAGATTATACACATATAGTTCATGTATAAAGTTGTGATCATTAATGGGTCTATAAATTAGACCCTGAGTGACTTGTATTAAGTTCATTCATAAAATTTCACATGCTTGATTAAAAATATACTATATTGTAAAACATAGAAGGGAGTGTTTTTTATTAAGAACATGACCACTATGATTCTTGTATGAGTATTCTCTAATTAAGTGATTGTGGCATAACTGAATTGTTATTATTTGAGTAACTCACATAAATTTTATTGTCATATTATTGATATTGTCACTCATAAGTGTTACATTAAAAAATAAAAAAAAAAAGTGTGCCAAGTGACAGAATCTAAGAAATGATATCCTGTAAGATCCTATATGTAGCCACCACATTATTAACTTAAATCAATTAGGTATTTTAGTATCTCCCAAATCTTTTAATCTTAAGTAACAAATCTCTAAAATCTTTTGAGATTAGCCTAATTGATTAGATTATCAATTAGAATATATGATATTTACCAAATCTTCTCAAATTAGGTAATTAATGAGTTATAATACCTTATTGAGAGTTTCATTAATGTGAAGACACCCTTACATGTACGATATTCTTAGGTTTCTAACTGAAATATATTTTAATTTGTGACCTCTATCAATCAAGTGTTATTTTTTATGAGTTTAGGTTATAAGATCCAAAGAATACGCTGTAAGATTGCGCATGCAATAGTTACAAGAAGGGACCACTTGTAGGATCAAAAAAAGGGAAAACATAAGATAAGTCAAGTGGTTTCATCAATCACTTAATTACCATAGCTGAAAGTAAATTCCAATGTTGTTTGCTTCTGCACTTATGTATGCAGCAATCAAAAAGTGACCATATGTAGGATTTGGTCTTGTATAATAAATTTTTGAGCAAATAGCTAAATGATCTCTTCATGAGGATCCTTTCCATTAAATAGGGTTGTTGTACAATCTATGTCTGGTAAGAGAATATATATACAATTAATACACTAACTACTAATATTCTAATTTAGGTAAGGATAACTAATACATTAATTATGAATGAAATTGATTGCATAATCTAAACCATAATATCTGTAATTCTACTCTACAATTTCTGCCATTGATATCTCCACAATTTTTGCCCATTGATATCTCCACAATTTCCATTTGTGATTTTGCTCCACAATTTCTACCCATAGATATCTCCACAATACCTACACATTGATATCCCTCCTCAAATTGATGCAAGATGATCGAGAAGCATTCATTTGTCAACAAGAAAGATGTCATGGGTTGGAAAGAGCCTCAGTAAAGACATCAGCAGTATGAAGAGTTGTGGTGATATATAGAAGAGAGATAACACGAGCATTATATGATTCACAAATAGAATGACAATCCACTTCAATATGCTTAGTGTTCTCATAAAATAGTTCATTAGCAACAATCTAAATGGCACTAGTATTATCCGCATGAAGGGGATTAGGCTCAATTTGAGGAAATCCAAGCTAACCCAATAGTCCCCTAATCCAAATAATTTCAGAATAGGTAAAGAATGTAGTACGACATTCAGACATAGTGGAGGACTTAGATACCCATTATTGCTTCATACTTTTCCAAGAAACATGCACCACCTCGTAATCAATCGTCGAGTGTCAAAACAACTAGCCCAATTAGCATTATTATGTGCAACAAAACAAATAGGAGAATTCACAAGAAATAAAAGACTTCGGGTAGAAGTTCCCTACAAATAGCAAACAATTTGATGAACATCAACCAGATGGATATGTATAGGTGCTTGCATAAATTAGCTAGATTGTTGAACAACAAAAGAAATATTAGGTCCAGTGATAGTAAGATAATTCAAGCTCCCTATGAATTTTCTATATAAAGAGGGATTGGAGAGAAAATTACCCTCATCATAACGGTATATATTTAACATTTGCTTCCGATAGGGTATCAATTGAATGACCTTCTTAAAGACTAGCTAAAGCAATTAACTCTTGAATGTATTTATGTTAGTGTTGAAATATACCAGTGATGGTAGAATGCACCTCAAGGCCTAAAAAATACTATAGAGGACCTAAACACTTCATATGAAAAGAAGATAGAAAATGTTCTTGAAGCTGGAAAATCAATTCAGAGTCAGCCCCTTTAATAACGATATCATCAACATATACCAAGCCAAGAGCAAGATGATTCCTTTAGTAGTTTGGCAGAGAAACAAATAGGAATCATACTGACTCTGGACAAAGGAAAAGCTAACAAGTGTGGAGCGGAACTTATCAAACCAAGCACGTAGGGCTTGTTTCAAACTATAGAGAGATCATTTGAGCTTGCAACTATCTATGGATGGAATGAAGAATAACCCTAGAGGTGGAGCCATATAAATCTCTTTCTTAAGATCTCCATGAAAAAAAGCATTCTTAACATCCATTTCTCACAATGACCAGCCTTTAGAAGTAGCAATGGCTATAACAAGTCGCATAGTTGTTATCTTTGCTGCAAGTGCAAATGTTTCCTTATAGTCTACCCCATATTCTTGTCCATTACCGAGTTCCACTAACCTTGATTTATATCTGTCAAGTGAGCCATTAGATTGCAACTTAATGGAACATATCCATTTAAAACCGATAGGTTTAACACCCGGAGGATAGGAAACAATATCCCAAGTATGATTTTCCACAAGAGCCTGGAGTTCTTCTTGTATAGCTTTTACCCAACATGCATGTTTAGTTGCCTGAGAATAGAAGGTAGGAACTATGGTATCATCTGAAATAGCAGAAAAACCATACTGATCAGGAGGACAACTGATGCAAGATCTTCGAAGTGCAACAAAAGTAGGAACCAAATTAGTGACCACAAGAATTTGTCATGTAGGGGATTGGCTTTCTGATAGGCAAAATCGGGTTTAAAACACTTTATCAATGGTGAGATGTCTTCAAAGATAGGAAGCAGAACATCATTGGAACAACATATATGTTGTTGAAAGCAGTACTATTGTTTAAAGAAAATCACATTTTTGGAAATGCACAGACAATTAGCAAAAGCATCATAATAGAGAAATCCTTTTGGACTAGTGTTATAACCCATAAAAACACATTTTACAAACTGAGTTGTAAGCTTGTAATGCTCATAAGTTGGCAAGTGACCAAAGCAAACCTATCCAAATGTATGTAAAGTATGGTAACCAAGATGCATACAGAAAGGAGGTAGTAAAGAGAATCAAAATTCAATTGTTGAGGCGATAGATGATTAATCAAATAAACTACAGTAGACAAATCTTCCACCCAAAATCTAGATGGAATTCAAGATTCCAAGAGCAACGTGTGAACCATATCTAACAAGTGATGATTTTCTAGACGTGTGGGACATTCATTGATAACATGTCCATTCTACTTACAATAATTGCAAAATTTCTTACCACAATTGCATGCAATACATAGTCCTTGCAGCTATAGTATTGCATAGGTCCTTTTGCTCAATTCCTCCCTTGCACAGTATAAGTAACATTGACGATCTCAAATGTCTCCCTAGACCCACCCATTACAGATTGTGTAGCTAGTCTTTGTTCTTCATGTAATATTTTGCCTAAACAGACATCCAAAGAAGGAACTGGATTTCTATTTAGCAATCCAGCCGGGGCAATCTCAAATCTTGGTCTTAGTTTCATCAAAAACTGATCTCGCTTACTATCTTCATGAACCGCTTGAAGGCTAGTTGAAGCCTCTTTAGACACCTTAGAGTAGATAATACCAGAATATTTGCTCTATAAGTTAATAAAACCAGAATAATACTGCTCAATAGAGAGATTATTTGATTGAAATTACTGATCTCAAGTTCAAGTTAAAAGTGTCTTGCGGTATTTAATGATATATACGCTATAGATACTCCCACATCTCTTTAGCTATGCCAAAGGAGTGAAAATTGTTTACCATATGATCTTCAACAGATGTTAAAATCCAAGAAATAATTCAAGCATCCTTTATCTCCTATTGGCGAAAGTCTTTATCGTTTGTAGGTGCAGTACAAGTCTCGTCACTATGACTCCAAAGTCCCATGCAACATACTTCTTTCCCTTAAATTTGATACTCAAAGTTTCTATAGACATTCTCCCCAAAAAAAAAAAAAAATCAAAACCGAAAGTCTCAAAGTAAGATTGTCAAAAGTTGATGGACTAAAAAAGATCAAAAAAGCAAAGTTTTTGATCGAAAAATTAATCAACCTTCGAGTAAATGGCTCTAATGCCATAACAAAATTTTGAGTAAATGGCTAAATGACCTCGAGGATCCTTTCCCTTAAATAGAGTTGTTGTACAATCAATATTTGGTAAAAGAATATATATGTTATGAATATCTTAAAATTATTGGAAGCTCCATTAATTAGTGGAGGCTCCACTAATTATGGATTTATGTGAATTATTAGAGAAGATTTTTATGGATGTCCACCATTTAGTGGAGACACCACTAATTAAGATTAGTGGAAGATGATGTATGCCATAATGTATTTCACTAATTAGAGCTCTATAAATAGAGCTATTCTCTGAGCTTGTAATACACCATTATTTTGCAAAAGAAAGATTAGTGAAAGAAAAATTAGAGAAAATTGTGAGAAAAAAGAAAGAGAGAAATTCTTGTGCAAAGAATAGTTAGAGTTTTATTAGTGTGTAGTGTGTAGATTTTATTCTAACACTGTCCAAATTTTATAACACGTTATCAGCACGAGTCTCTACCTTTACAAAAGCCAGAAGACTAAGCACGAGTTTCTGCCGTTACCAAAGCCAGAAGACAGGTACGCGTTTATTGATCTCTATGGCTAACCTCGCTAAACTCGAATTTGTAACCCTTGATATTTCTGAAAAAAATTATATGTCATGGGTTCTCGATGCAGAAATACATCTAAATGCTAAAGGTTTTAGTAAAACTATTCAAGCAAATAATAGTGCATCTGCACAACACAAGGCTAAAGCTTTGATTTTTATTCGTCGTCATCTCGATGAAAATTTGAAAATGGAATATCTTACCGAAAAAGATCCATATGTCCTGTGGGTAAATTTAAAAGAAAGATTTGACCACCTGAAGATGGTCGTACTACCCACTGCACGGTATGAATGGTTGTACCTAAAGTTGCAAGATTTTCAAACCGTGAATGAATATAGCTTCGCAATGTATAAAATTACATCTCAGTTAAAATTATGCGGAGAAAAAGTGACTAATGAAGATATGTTGGAGAAGACATTCTCCATCTTTCATGCCTCGAATATTGTCCTGTAGCAACAATATCGAGAAAAATGATATATAAAATTTACAGATTTAATTACTGCCCTCCTCATTGCAGAGAAGAATAATTAGTTATTATTGAGAAATCATGAAGTCGGACCAATTGGCTCAATAGCACTCCCAGAAGTGAATTCTGTTGGCTCCAACAGAAGCTATCGTTATAGTCGTAGTCGTGGCCGTGGCCGTGGTCGTGGTTATGGTCGTAGACACGCTCGATATTTTCCTTATCACAATTATAATCAAAATGTGAGAAATACTGGCCACCTGAAGTGGAACAGAAAAGATCATAAGGGAAAAGAAAAATAAATTGAAGAAAAGCATGAGGATATATGTTATAGATGTGGCATGAAAGGTCATTGGTCACGAAACTGTCGTACGGCTAAGCATTTAGTTGAATTGTATCAAGCTTCATTGAAAAATAAAAATGTGGAAGCAAATTTTTCTCAACATCCAATAAATGATACTGAGGATGATGATATTGATCCTGAAGATCTTAATATCAATATTACACATATAGATGTATCGGATTTTTTTGAACACTCAGACGGTAGGATAGACCATTTAATTGGTGATGGCAGTGTCCAGAAAAACTAAAGCCTCGCCCTGATATTTTTGTATTTTCATTTTCATTCTATTCTAATAATATTTACGTTTGCATATATATATTTGTGTTCAGATGACTATTGTTAATGATAATGTATGCATTATTGATAGTGGAACTACACACACCATACTAAAAAATGAGAAATATTTTTCTGATCTCAAAATGGGAGAAATAAATATTTATACGATAAACGGTAGTGCAAATGTGATTGAGGGCTCCGAAAGAGCTAGTATATTGTTGCCTAAAGGAACAACAATTATTATTAATAAGGCACTATTTTTCTCAAAATCCAGAAGAAATTTATTGAGTTTTAAAGATATCTGCAAAAATGTGTATCATGTTGAAACAAATGAGGAAAATGGGATTGAGCATCTTTATATTACTCAAACGCATTTAGGTAAGAAATCTGTATTATAAAAACTGTCGTCTTTTTCGACCGGCCTATATTTTGTAAAAATACGTACAATTGAAATTCATCATCTAGTAAACCAGAAGTTTACTGATCTTATTACTTTTAGCATTTGGCATGACCGATTAGGTCATCCGGGATCTACCATGATGAGAAGAATCATTGAGAATACACATGGTCATCCTTTAAAAAATAAAAGGATATTAACATTAGAAAAATTCGTATGTACTGCATGTTCCCTAGGAAAATTAATTGTTAAACCATCACCAGTAAAAGTAGGAGCTAAAAGTCCTACATTTCTCGAACGGATTCACGGAGATATTTGTGGACCTATTGATCTACCATGTGGACCGTTCAAATATTTTATGGTCTTAATTGATGCATCATCCCGATGGTCACATGTATGTTTATTATCTACTTGCAACCTGGCGTTTGCGAGATTACTTGCTCAAATAATTAAATTACGAGCACAATTTTCTGACCATCACATTAAAAATATCCGTTTGGATAATGCTGGTGAATTTTCATCACATGCTTTTGATGCATATTGCATGTTAATTGGGATTAATGTTGAACATCCTGTAACTCATGTTCACACACAAAATTGTCTTGTTGAATCTTTGATTAAACGATTACAATTAATTGTTAGACCATTATTAATGAAAACAAATCTCCCAACATCTGCCTGGGGACATGCTATTTTACATGCTGCAACACTTATACGCATAAGACCAACTAGTTATCATAATTTCTCTCCTTTGCAATTGGCTTTTGGGTCAGAACCAAATATTTCTCATTTAAGAAATTTTGGGTGTGCTGTATATGTTCCAATTGCACCAAACCAACGTACAAAGATGAGTCCTCAAAGAAGAAATGGGATATACATTGGATATGATTCTCCCTCTATTATCAGGTATGTTGAATCCCTGACAGGAGATGTATTCACAGCAAGATTTGTTGATTGTCATTTTGATGAATCATTATTCTCTAAATTAGGGGGAGAACCAAAATAGCATAAAAATGATCTTATTTGGACAACATCATTAAATTATCTTGATCCGCGTACAAGCGCATGTGAACTTGAAGTTCAAAAGATAATTCATTTGCAAAGCATTGCAAATCAAATACCAGACGCTTTTGTTGACTCCAGAAAAATTACAAAATCGCATATTCCAACTATAAATGCTCCTATTCGAATTGAAGTTCCAACAGAACAAAATATTATACCTATAGCTGCTGAGTCAAAAACACGCCAGAAGCGTGGCCGACCTCTTGGTTCTAAAGATAAAAATTCTCGAAAGAAAAGATGATTAAATGATCCAGAAGATCATATTGAAGAAAAGAATGATAAAGACCAAGAGAGAACTGATGACAAAGAACCAGAAGTTGATGAAAGTAATACTGAAATTTCTATCAATTATACCACTTCCGGTAGAAGTTGGAATTGGATAGAAACTGTTATTGATAATATATTTGCATACAATATATCTCTTGATGTTACACAGGATAATGATGATCCTGAACCAATATCAGTTGATGAATGTCGACATAAAAAAGATTGGCTGCAATGGAAAGATGCGATTCAATCGGAGTTAAATGCACTGACAAAACGTGAAGTCTTTGGACCTACAGTCCGAACACCAGAAGGTGTAAAACCTGTTGGCTACAAATGGATATTTGTACGAAAGCGCAATGAAAAGATTGAAATTGTTCGATATAAAGCGCGATTAGTAGCCCAAGGTTTTTCACAAAGACCAGGTATTGATTATAATGAAACTTATTCTCCTATTGTTGATGCTATTACACTCCGATATCTTATCAGTTTGGCAATACATGAAAAGATAGATATGCGCCTATTAGATGTTGTCACTGCTTACTTGTATGAAAATTTAGAAAATGATGTTTACATGAAAATCCCCGAAGGATTTCATATGCCTGAAGTATATAAACATTATCCCCGTGAAAATTACTCCATCAAGTTGCAAAAATCATTATATGTCCTGAAGTAATCTGGGCGCATGTGGTTCACACGTCTTAGTGAATATTTATTGAAAGCGGGATTTAAAAATGACCAGGTATGTCCATGTGTTTTTATTAAGAAATCTGATTCTAAATTTGTGATATTAACTATATATGTTGATGATATTAATCTTATTGATTATTTAAAAAGAGAATTCGAAATCAAAGATTTTGGTAAAACCAAATTTTGCCTTGGTTTAC
Organism: Voacanga thouarsii; assembly: GCA_026120185.1. Lineage (NCBI taxonomy): Eukaryota > Viridiplantae > Streptophyta > Magnoliopsida > Gentianales > Apocynaceae > Voacanga > Voacanga thouarsii. The sequence continues at coordinate 3,093,784 of JANUWF010003368.1, forward strand.
AAATTGAACATCTGAAAAGTGGAACATTTATTCATCAATCAACATATACAGCAAAAGTGCTAAAAAGATTTTACATGGACAAAGCACATCCATTGAGTATTCCAATGATCGTCCGATCATTAAATGTGGATAAAGATCCTTTCCAACTTCAAGAAAATGATGAAGAACTCCTTGGTCCTGAAATACCATATCTCAGTGCAATTGGTGCATTGATGTATCTTACTAATAATACACGACCTGATATTGCTTTTACTGTTAATTTATTAGCAAGATTTAGTTCTTCACCAACACAACGACATTGGAATGGAATTAAACAAGTCATTCGATATCTCCAAGGTACAATTGATCTCGGATTATTTTATTCAAATAAAACCAGCCCAACATTGATTGGTTATGCAGATACTGGTTATTTATCTGATCCACATAAAACACGTTCTCAAACGGGCTATCTATTTACATGTGGAAATACTGCTATATCATGGCGTTCTACGAAACAACCTATAGTAGCTACTTCTTCAAATCATGCTGAAATTATAGCCATTCATGAAGTAAGTCGAGAATGTGTATGGCTAAGATCCATGATTTATTATATTCGAGAAAGTTGTGGATTATCATCGATCAAAGATATTACAACTCCTCTTTATGAAGACAATGCAACTTGCATAACTCAATTACGAGGAGGATATATTAAAGGAGATCGGACAAAACATATTTCACAAAAATTCTTCTTTACTCATGAACTCCAGAAGAAAGGTGAAATTGATGTGCTACAAATTCGGTCATGTGACAACCTCGCAGATATTTTCACGAAGACTTTACCGACTGCAACATTTGAGAAGTTGAGATATAAAATCGATATGCGTCGGTTTAAAGGTTTAAAGGAATCAGCTTATCAGGGGGAGTAATAAACAGATATATAGAATAGTGTACTCTTTTTTCTTCACTAAATTTTTTTCCCACTGGGTTTTTATCTAGTAAGGTTTTAACGAGGCATATTCTTTATGTAATGGATGGACATCAAAGGGGGAGTGTTTTGAATATCTTAAAATTATTGGAAGCTCCATTAATTAGTGGAGGCTCCACTAATTATGAATTTATGTGAATTATTAGAGAAGATTTTTATGGATGTCCACCATTTAGTGGAAACACCACTAATTAAGATTAGTGGAAGATGATGTATGCTATGATGTATTCCACTAATCAGAGCTCTATAAATAGAGCTATTCTCTAAACTTATAATACACCATTATTTTGTAAAAGAAAGATTAGTGAAAGAAAGATTAGAGAAAATTGTGAGAGAAAAGAAAAAAAGAAATTCTTGTGCAAAGAATAGTTAAAGTTTTATTAGTGTGTAGTGTGTAGATTTTATTCTAACACTACCCAAATTTTATAATAATATACAATTAATACACTAACTACTAATATTATAATTTAAGTAAGAACAACAAATATACTAATTATGGATGAAATTGATTACATAATCTCAGCCGTAATCTCGGTGATTCTACTCCACAATTTCTACCCAATCATATCTCCATAATTTTCAGCCGTTGATATAATCTGTGATTTTGCTCCACAGTTTCTGCCCATTGATATTGTATACACCTTATAATTGTCTTTATTCCTCTTTAAAAAAAGAGATGAAGCTGAACTTTTCTCACCGATATAAAAATTATAGTATATTTGTCTTTCTCTTTTGTATTTTACCCATCTAAAATTTGTAGAATGTGATATACTTTCTTTTGTGTTACCTTGAGTTTCAATCCATTTTATAATTAGTTTGTTTTTTATTAATGACTTTATTAACTTAGAAAAATATATTAGTACATTAAAATATGTTAATATTCAAAACAATAGTTTTATACTACAAAATTTGTACATTTTCTCTTTTGCTGGGAACAAAAGTAATTTGTTCTTTATTCTATACAAGAGTTACTATGTAGTGATGCCACAGGCGAACCTATTCCACATCATTTCTAGAATGACAATATGGTAATCTAATAGATAACTTCTTCAAGAACGGCAATGGAAGAGATTGAAGAAACTATGTACCAATTTAAGCCATCAAAGTTTGAATACGTTGCTTTCAAGGATTTCCCTGTCCATATTGATAAAGACAGTGTGGGGATTTCAAGTGAGTTACTTGAGTTAAAGAATTTTACATTGAAAAGAAAAACAATAAGTGAGTAATTTATAAATTAAAAAGTCTCATAGAATTGTTACTTTAATCTTTTAAGTTAAAATATAACTTCTAAATTGTAAATTTGTTTTGTATTTGTGATGTTCTAATTATAACAAGTGGTATCAAAGTCGATAGTTTGATGAGTTGATAGGAACGATAGTTTGATGAGTTGATAGGAACAAGCGTTTGGCGTGATGATTAATACTCCCATAATTCTTCCCATATGAAGAACAAAAGCGGTTCAGTCCTTAATTGATGGTAGACTCGTGCCTAAGTAAAGCTCGTAAAATATGACTCTAGAAGAGTGGACATGTGTAACACCAGCATAGTTCTCGGAGCAAAGACATGTGCATACGCCAGAATTAACTGAGTAGAAATGGTTACATGTGGACTTGATAAAGTTAGTGATGACTTCTTAGTAGCTACTACAATACTCAATAAATATTAAAGGGAAAAACAAGCCCAGGTCCAATGTGAAAGTGACTCAAACTTGAGAGAGAAATTTGTTAAGAATTCAAACGGCAGTTGTGTGAATTAAAAATTCTCATATTGAAAAGGAAAAGGCCAAATAACTAACTTAAAAATAAGAACTCATAGGTAGCGTTGGCAAGTGGGCCGGGCCGACGTGTCGGGGCGGGCCTAACCCAGCCCACTTGACAAACCGATGACGGTTCACCAGTTCAAGCCAGGGGATAAAATCCCTGGCCCGTTACGGGCCGGCCCGCTTGGGCCCGCGGCCCGGCGGCCCGGCCCGCCTAAGAGAGCCATTACCCAACGGCTCTCTGCTTTTTTTTTTTTTAATTTGATCCTTTATTTATTTATTTTTTTTTTTTTTGCAATTTAGCCCCTAAAATGGCTAAAGTAAATTTTTTTTTGTAATTTGGTCCCTAACCCCCAAAACTCTATAAATACCCCCCAATTCAACCCAAAACTTATCAACACTCTCCAATTCTCTCAAACTCTCTCCAATTCTCTCTTATTTCCACTCATCTTTCTCTCATTATCCTCAAATTTATTCATTTTCTCTACAAAGAGTATTAGAATAGAATTTATTTTTGTGTTAATACTTTTTCAATTCATCAAGAAAGTCTTCATATTTTGGAAGATTGTTGAGTAGCGGAATAGTGGATACAAGAAGTAAAAAGCTCAAGTTCTCAACAAAGTATTGTTATTCTTGAATTTTGGTCATCAACAAGTTAGTATTTCTTAATCTTACATTCTTTTATTTTAGCTTTATTAGTTGTTTATTTGTTTTAGTTATTTGTTTAATTTTTAAATTAATTTGTTATTTATATTTTTCAATTCTCTTTTTTCATTATTTGTTAATACTTTTTTTTTTTAACTTTTATTTGAATTTTGATTGCTTGTTTTTTTTTTAAGAAATAATGGATCCAAATCAATATCATCATTTTTCTTCATCCCAATCATCTGCACATTTTGATTTTAATATAGATCCAGCTTTGAATTTAATAAATAATGAAATAGGTAATGAAAATGAAGGTCCTAGTAGGCCTAGTGTTAGTGTTTCACAATCACAACCAACTCCAATAATTAATCCCGACGCATCTAATATAGGTGAGGATGATGTTGAAACAACGGATGTTACAACTAAAGCAAAAACATCTGTGGTTTGGAATCTTTTTGAAAAAGATAATGATAGTGATAGGGCAACATGTAAAATTTGTAGAGCGGTATATGTACATAAGAAGGGATGAGGGACGGGAACATTAGTTAGATATATGAAAAGGTCACATAATGATTGGTTAGAAAACTTACTTAAACAACAACAAATACGTACTACAGGAGGTCAAATGGTTGGTAATTTTCAATATGATTATAGAAAAAATAGAAATGCATTTGCTAAAATGATTGTTCAAACTAAATTACCTTTTAATTTTGCAGAAAATCCACGTTATGAACAATATATGCAAAATAATTGTCAACCAGCATGGAAAAGAATTCCTAGAACAACATTAAAAAATGATATAATAAAGATATATAAAGAAATGAAAGAGTATCTAATTGTTATGTTTGATTCTTGTAATTGGAAATTTGCTCTTACTTGTGATGGTTGGACTGCAATTACTAATGAATCTTATTTATGCATTACATGTCATTGGATAGATCATGATTGGTTAGTACAAAAAAGAACTATTTGTTTTAAATTATTTGAATATCCTCATGTAGGTAGTAGTATAGCTAGAATGATTACTCAAACATGTCGTGAATATATGATTTTAAATAAAATTATTTCTATTTCTTTAGATAATACTTCAAATAATGATTCTACCATAACAATTTTAAAAAATAATATGAATCCTATGTTAGATTGTATTTTATTTCATATTGTGTGCTTGTCATATACTTAATTTATGTGTTAAAAAATGATATAAATATATTGATGATATTGTTAATATAATTAGAAATGTTGTTTTATTTATTAAAACATCCACAACTAGGCAACAAAATTTTAAGGCATTATGCCGAGAACAAGGTGTATCTTTTAAAAAAATTTAGATTAGATTGTAAAACTAGATGGAATTCAACTTTAGATATGTTTGAAAGTGTTATACCTTTTCAAAACCAACTTATTGAATTTTGTAATAGTAATGATTTTCAACCTCCACTAACTGAAGCTCATTTTGAAAATTGTACTGCACTTTCAACATTTTTATTTACTTTCAAAGAAGCTACTGAACTTTTATCGGGATCTTATTATCCCACTACTCATCATATTCTTCCAACACTTGCTAAGGTAGCACATATTTTTGGTGAATATATATATCATCCCCAATATGATTTTTTTATGAGAAGTATGTTTGAAAAATATAAAAAATCTTATAAAGATATTCCTATTTTATATTGTATGGCATTGTGTATGGATCTTAGAGTAAAGACGCCAGGTTTTCATAGTATTATTGAATATTTATATGAAACATTAGATTTTGATGAATCACAAGCACTTAAACAATGTATGATAAAAGACATAAAAGATAAAACAGCTAAAGCTTTATCTGACATGTATCATTTGTATGAGTTTGAGTCTTCTTCTTCTAGTTCTCCTAGTTTAAGTAGGCAAGTTTCATCATCTAGTAGTCACTTTCAACCTCCGCGAAAATCTACCTCATCAATTTCATCAGTATTTAATCCATGGGGTATTATGAAACGTCAAAAAAGATCAACTACTACCTACAACAAGATGGCAATTTATGAGATGCAGCCATTGGTAGAAAATGAATATCAGCATTTTGATATTTGTGGTTGGTAGAAGGTTCATGTAAGTCAATACCCCATTTTATCAAAAATGGCACGTGATCTTTTGACACCACCAGTCTCTACAGTGTCATCGGAAAGCGTCTTCAGTGAGAGCGCTCGAACAATCGATGAAAGAAGATCTCGATTGGCTCCTCAAACTTTGGAGATGTTAATGTGTTGTAATAGTTGGTTTGCAGCCGAAGATATGACGGCTAATTCGTGGATTATTAATGATGACTCAGATGATGAATGGGGTAAACCAAATAGTTAGTTTAGTATTTTTGTAATTAGGAATTTATGATAAGTTGTAATATTATGTATTTAATTTTATTTTTAGGATATTTATTATATTTTTAAATTTTAATTATTGTAATATTTTTAAGAGGTTTAGGCATCAAGTCCCCCTCTTATGTAATCTTTATTTTATTAATTAATAAAACAGGTAGGGGTCCAAACCAAACCCCCCACCACTTCAATGTGGCTTTTTTATAATTTTAAAAAATTATGTTAAGTAGAAAAAAAAAAAAAAGAGGAATAAGCAGCGGACCGGCCCGCACCGGCCTGCAGGCCACACGGGCTCAAGGACCGGCCGGCACCGGCCCGCCTGGTCCTTGGGCCCTGCCCCGCATGGCCCGAAACCGTGCAGACCGACCCAGTTGCCATTGTTACTCATAGGCTCAATGCCCGGTGATTTAGGTGTATTAAAGTTACACCTTATGAGAGTATACATCCGTAAACACCCTCATTACAACTTACACTAATCTATACTTAAAGCAGCTTAGTAATTCTTTGAATTATACTTCAGTTAATTTACTATTCTTTGCTTTTAAATTTTTTGAAGTTTTATCTTTGAAAACGTAGGCAAACTCTGGAATCATGGTAAATCATTGTACAAAATAAGGTAAAATATATCAATCACTCTTAAATTTTCATAAATTTTAATTTTAATCTTCGAATTTTAAAATATGTAATTTTAACCCTTAAATTTTTAAAATATTTAAAAAATAACTTTCATCAATTAAAATAATTAAATACCCACAAAAAGTTCATCACATGACTTCCACATAACCTATACTCTCACAATGTTATACCACCCTTCTAAAAACTTCTATATAAAACAAGAAAAGACAATTACAACTTAAGCATCTCTCACTTCTCTTTTTAAATTTAAAGATATTAAAAAAATTACTGTTCTTTAAGAACTGAATCGATTTTTTTCTTCATTTTTATGTCTTAATTTTGTTTGTTAAATAGCAAAATATATTATTTTTAGTATATGATTAAATTCGAAGAACAAAAGAATAATCTCAAAATTATTATTTCACATAAAATATTTGAGATTAGATTTTAAAATTATTGTTGATAAATGAAAAAATTCTAAGAAAAAAGAATAAGATTAAAATTGAAGAATAATATTTTAAAAATAAAAAATGAAAGAATAAAAATTAAAATCTGATAATTTTATATTTTACTTGAATTTTTATTGTTAAAAGAGTTATATTTTAAATGTTTTAAAATTTTGAAGACTAAAATCACATATTTTAAAATTTAAAAGTAAAAATAAAAATTTATAAAAATTCAAGAGTTACCCTATAAAATATAATTGCACAAGCAAATTGCAGACGTTCTATATCAATTAGACATTGTATATGTTGGTTGTATTGCTAGTCCGTTACAAATAGACAGCAATTGCTTCAAGTTGCTCAAGATTCAGATGCCATCAACCTTGATCCTATCATTGTATTCTCCTGTGGCAGAAATCCAAGCAATAGATAAGGGCCATAAGGCACAAATAAATGTTCATTTAGATTCAAAGACTAATCACAAAAACACAAATAAAATAAATTCATAGGTTTCATACCTTGTATAGAACTCATGCGTAAAAGAAACATAGGATAGACGAATGAGGTGGATTGATTAACAATGCATAGATGAAAAAATAACCCAAAAAAAAAAAAAAAAAAGCATTCACGCCTCTTGTATCTATAATATTTTTGCCTCGGTGGCTTTCTCTCTCATTTAAAAGTTTGGAACCTTGGGTTACTGATTGGTTGAATGCCTAAAAAAAATTTTCGCTCCTAACTAATTACAGTTTACATGGACTAAACTGCACATTTCTTTTGAATATATCAATCAACCATATTGGTATATAAATTGTAAGAACTACCACTAGACAAGTGACAAGCATCGTTATTTCACTTTAGCAGGTATATTTCGTATCCCATTTAAACACTATCTAAGCATAAATTTATTTATGAGTGCTCTACCCACTTCACAATCATACAGATAAATTCTTCAAGTGTAATATGCCATAAATACACCATCAGTAAGGAATATACATTCATTAACAGTACAACTCAATCTAATATTTCGCATTTATAAGCACTAAACACGCACCATAGGAAGGACTTATCTTAACTGCTTCAGGGTCAATATTACCCCTATTGATTTGGTATTACCCACCTGCTTCATCAGATCCCCATACGTTGGGTTACTATTGATAATCAAGTAGCTTCAGTTCCATTACCCTTGATGTTTCAAGAATTAACTTTCTTCTCATTGGTTTAGTCAGCGACCAAATTCACTTCTTGACTTTACATAATCAATGGAAATAATTCCATCCCTTAGCATCCGCTTTACGACATCACGACTTAGTCTCATGTATCAATTTTTTACTATTATAAGAATAATTATTGGCAATATAAATTACTGCTTGACAATAAAAATCCATAGATACAGAAGGCATTGGTGTCTTGCGTGCCCTGAAAAGGTAAACTGCTTGAAGGAACTGAGGAAACCAATATAATATAGAATTGTTAGGCCATGATTTATGGCCACTGATGTAGACTAAGTTTAGATACCCTATCAAGCCCTGCCACAAAATTCAAGAAAATCATTATTTCCCACGAAAACAATTTGATTTTTCCATCTTGATACCTGGATCAGGAGGATTTTTACTAGTATTCGAATTAGCCATGGGATTTTGCGACTTCGTCTCCATAGCAAGCATCTTCAGAGATATCTTTCTCACATAATCAGACTGCAATTTATATAAAAGATGTAGAAGACGACAAAATCAATCAGAATCAAATCACAAACCCACAGGTTACGACAATTGAATGTAAGGTAAAATAGTTTATAGTATCACTAAAAAAAAATTTACAAATCCTCGTATACAAGTTTAAGAAACACCCTTTAATTTGGATAAAAATTTGTTGCGGAACTGGACAGAATATACCTGGCTTGTAGCAGCAGTATAAATATTTTCCTCAAATCTTACAGCAATTTTATTAAGTTCTTGCAGTCCCTCTTGTCCAGAGAATGGAAGATGTCTCCTTAAAGTGTCCATTCTACACGTACATTTTTTTTTTCCCCGATCAACAAGTAGATGTGAAACATTAAAATAGAACTAAAACAATACCAGCAAGTACATCAACAAAAGTCAAGATGGTATGCCAGTTACCTAATTGCAGACAACAATACATGGTCAAAATCTGGTTTAGGTCTCAGAAGGTTACAATTATAAACCAAGAAAAAGACAAATAAAGACAAATAAAGAAAAATCAACTCATAGGAGAAAGGATTTGCTACCAAGAAAAAAGAAAAGAAGGAGAAGAGAAATAGAATTACATATGAAAATAAAAAGAGAAATCAGATCTGTCTGGTTGTTTCTTGATCTTCTCTTCTCAATATACATATTGAAAACCCTATTCTACAAACTATTTCCTTGTCCAGAAAATTCTTTTGGAGAGATGTTAAGGAAAAAAGATCTGATCAACCATCATAATCCAATCTCATCCATTTAACATCAATTACAAACAGAAAAACCCAGAAAAAACCAACAGGATTTGAAGAAGGGAGGAACAAGAAGAGTCAAGGACGGGTTTGAAGCAGAGAGGCTAAGAAAGATAGACTAGCAGCTTGAAGAGTGCGGAGGCCAATGGTTGACTGGCATGCAATGGCCAGAGGGGGAGGGGTTACAGAAGGCAGAGAGAGAGAGAGAGAGAGAGGAGATTGGGACGAGGCTGGGAAAGCATATCGGTGGGAAGGGGAGAAAGAGAGTAAAGTGAGAACAAAACAAGGGAAAATAGGTCCTACTAGATGTGTGTTTTTAGTTTTGGGCTCTAAAAGAAAAACAATCTTTTCTTCGCTCAAAGGTATTTTGGCTCAGAAATAGATCTTAAACTGTAGATACACGTATCTAAGTAAGGTAAATTAAAAAATAAAAAAAAAAAGACTGCCATATATGCTTTTCTTCTGGTCCGTATTGGTAACATCAATTCTCCTCAGTCGGTCAAAAACTCTATACTTTGAAATACTGAATTGATTCAAAAGCACAAGGGTTGCACCATTTAAAGCCCAGATTAGGTAACCTTTTGAATTAGAATAACTCCTCGAAAGGCATAATGAGAGTAGCTGTCAAATCCCTCTTCCTGGAAACCATTAAGGAATAAGAAGAGTGAAGATTTCATTATATTCTGATTTCCAGAAAGTAAATATTAAGGAGCTAGATCATATCCTAAACTAACAACACAACAAAACAAAACATGGTAGTCTTAGTCCTGACCAGGAAACTAAAAAAATAATAATATGTATGAGAGTAGAACTAAACACAAAGCCTATAGGTTTTTTTTCCCCCTTCCCTCTACATCACTAATAAATGATCAAGCTATATGAGCACCTTTGCTTCATTCAGCTGATATTCCCTTTTGAACACAAATTTGATTTATGGTATTAAAACATCCAATCTTTTTGCCACATGTTATAACACTTCTTAGCCAATGCTGGTCTTCTTGGCTACTCCAAAACAATTTTAGTCTATTTTATCTAATGCCATCTTCAAAAATAGTAACTTATAGCTTTATAAATACCATCTTCAATTAATAGATAATTTTATTTCATTGCCACATACCTTCTCAGGATTTTTGATGAAATCATAAACCAACTAAACAAAACCTAAACTACTCTACAGAATCAAAATAAATCCTAAAGAACTTTAATTTAATGAAACGCGAACAGAGGCTGCAGACTGGATCACCAGTACATGAAAAATAATTTGATGATCTAATGGCGAAGAAGCTACATGGTTTTATATTTCTAGGGGAGAAGTTTACACTAGGACCCTAGGAAAAGATAAGATTTACTTCAAATGAGGCTAAGAGCTAAAGCCATATGACCCTCAACCATGAACGCATAATCCATATACCAGAAAATCTAGAAAATCGCAAAGTATCACAATATTTGAATAATTTCTATCAAAGAGAGAATTTTAAGCCAGGAAACACAAAATACAGGAATAGGCAATTAATCGGGTTAAAATCGTCTGGAGAAATCCTTTTCCTTCCCTCCAACACTTTACCCAGCTCTTCCCGTGTACCGTGACTGATCAATCATTATAACCTAAAGCCTCTCACAATCAGTACTGCTGTTGTATATCCCATCATGAAGCTCATATTTCCTCATCTCACTTCCCTAGTGATTTCTATCCTTTTCTGAATCTTACTGACCAAGACAACCAAAGGTCAGCTACCTGGCAACACCAAAGGAAAACCCTGAAGAATGCTTTGTACCACCATGTGTTTACATCGCCACATTAAACAGAGTGCCTATAATGAAGCAGATACATCCATCAAAAGATCCACATTGTGAAGCTCTTCACCTCTCTCTTCAACATGAACTAGCCAGATCAATTCTACTTTCTCCAAGGCAAAGACCCACAATATGACACATTTGACAACTAATCTGCATTCCCATTTCCTAATTGCTGAAATGCTTTATCCTCTGTTGTATAATCAGTTTAAGTAACATTAAATAACATCAATAACAGCAACAATATTATCACTCTTAGTGGCAGGCACCATTTCATGGTAACGAAGAAATGGAAATGATAATTTCCCTCTAGCACTAAGAGACTTCAAATAGAGCAATCAGATTACCATGGCTTTGCACATTCACAATTTTATTTTATTATAAAAACAATGTACATATGCCAAAGTTCTACATGTGAAATAGATATTCAGAAAAGAAGAATCTTGTGTAATTGATAAAGGAAGAAAAATTACATCTTGTTCACAATCCTCTGACGAGAATCGGCTTGAAGCTGGGTCCTCCAATCAACATTGTCCATAACAGTGGCGGCCACCGCATTGGCAGCATTGGGCATAGCCGAGGCTTCGCCAGCACTCTCTTGGCTCTTAGCCATCTGTCCCTGAGCTACTCTCCCACTGCTGTTATCCATTCCCAAATAATTGAACAACACAACTTTGTATCTAATCCAACATTGAAGAATGATCCAATCAGAAAACAACCAAAAAGGTTTCAATGAAGAAAAGAAGACCTCTTGCAGATAGATTACTACTATTTATCTGACAATGGGAGAAGAGGAGAGCTGAGTTTCTATATTATCGACACACAGAGATAGTGCTGCTAACTTTGTCGGTGCTTGAAAAGTGTATTTGATACTACTTAATGGCACCTCCACACCTTCCTGCCCATTTAATGACCATTAGGTCTTATTTGAATGTCTGATTTTATATCAGAAGTGTAATGCAAATGAAACAGTGTTACATTATTCTCAGATTACACAAAAGCTGAATAGCCATGGTACCTTTTTTTTTTTTTTTTTTTGCCCTTCTTCCAATCCAGTTGAGGAGCTCCAAAATCATAACAGTATAATGCAACATAAAAGTTGGTATATATAACTCTTCAGTTACTTGTCAGTTATAACATCTATAGAAAACACTTCCACAACTTAGTATGATAATACAACACAAGAAAAAAGCTTCATAGAAAAAGAAGAAGATTCAAAAGATATGTTCACAACATTACACATACCCAGAATGAGAAATATGTTGTTCATTAGAAGAAGCTTTTCACAATAGCATAACCAGGTTCTGTTCAAGCAACCCATAAATAACAAAACTTAGGCAGACAAACTTTCACTTTAATGAAAGAGAAAAGTTTCCCCTAGACTTTCCTTTGCTGTAAATATTGAATTTCCCTCGAGTTTTTAGTTTCACTGCCAACACAAGATTCCAAAGAAGTCTATCCACCATAATTCAAGCATAATAAATCATTCCTTTTTTCCCTTTTAAACCTAGCCAAAAGCCTCACATTAAGTTCTCAGTAGGAGAAAAACCCAGAAAACATGCGGTAAAAAAATAAAGAAAATCTCTAATCCACAAAAAAGCACATGCATAAAGCTATACCTGTAATATCAAGACAAAAATACGTGACAATGCATAACCTCTGAGAGAATCATTTGGAAGCATGGCAATGCTCTTTTTTTGCTTTCCTGCTTACTGTAATATCAATTTGTAACCCGGAAGCAACATACACCAAAATAGAGAAGAACAAAGAACTATTTTTTTAACCTAGACGATAGAATCACAATATACTAAATAGAGAGACACTTAAGTTGACCTGTATCAATTTCTCACCATAAAAAATACACAAACGCGCGCACAAAACATAGGAAGCCATCGAACTAAAGCATTCAGTTCCTTAGCAGCCCAATCATGGTTGAATTTTTCTATTCCTCCGTAAACGAAGCAAAAAATTTTTAAAATATATATATCAAAGCCAAATATAAAGGAATCAGAAGAACAGACCAAAATCGCCCAAAAGGAAAAAAAAAAAAAAGACCTAAACAGATTAACTTCAAGGGTAGAAAAATAATTTCAGTAATTCTAAGAATGATTCTATGTCAAAATTCAGCACAGACCAGAGTGATTCCAGAATCGCACTTAAAATTACCTTCAAAATTGAAGCCGAGAAAGCTTCTTCCCTACGATTTTTCCAAATGAGGAGAACAAAGCAGACGGAGGTATATGCTCGCTTTTCGGTTGGATCATGCAAGATGGAGGAGTTCGGAGAGAATTCACGAAGTGAAAACATATTCAAAGTTCGGGACTCCAGAGTCCAGTGTTATATACACATGTTCAGAAAAATCAAAATCCGAACGACCGACACAATCCAATCCAATCCAAAATTTGATTTTCTAGTTGGTTTGATTTAGGTTGGGTTAAAAAAATTAGTAATGAATAATTTAATTCAAACTTTTTAAATTATAGAACTCAACCCGAATCAATATATATTAATTAAATTTATTTTAATTTTAAAAAATATATTAAAATATTAAGAAATAAAAAACAAAAAAAATAAAATCAGACAAATCTTAAAATCTAAATACCCTTTTAAATAAAATCACTTTAATGTCACAAGCCTCTTTTTCGTTCGGTCGTTTCTGTTATTCTTCTGTTGCTGCGCTGCTGATATCTCTAAGTCCAACTTCTTCTTGCTCTGTTGCGGTGTTACCTATATAAAGAAACTCTCCATCAAAATTAATTCAAGTCAATTTCTAAAGCTCATCAATCCTTATTTTCTATTCCTCGTATATATAGGAGAAATGTGTAATTATATAAGTCATCATTTTTGTCCAAAAAATATGTTTGACTTGTATTTTTTGTACTCTTTATATAGAAATTGAGTTTTCAGTGACTATTAATTCAAGATGCCAAAAGTGACGTCTCAAAATTTTTCTTGACGGAGAGTATCAACAATGTTAGCAAAGTAAGAAAAGGCCTTAAGATCACAATAACAATAGCTATTTCAAATAATATTGAGGTTGAAGTTGACAAGTCACTGGGTCTGACTTTGAGCCAAAAGGTAGGAGGTAGTGTTGTCATTACGGTGAGTTTCTTAATGTCTATCTTGATAATTTGATCAAGCATTACATTTTTTATTTTGGTGGTAATTAGTTAAAAAAAAATCGCTAATCAGGCTGTAAATGGTGGTGGGAAAGTTAGAAAGTTGAACTCAAAAGCAACTTCTCTAAAAGCAAGTTTAATTTCATTGAAACATCTTCTCGACAATTTTTTCTTAATTTAGTGGGAAAGTTAGAACAAATGAAATTGCACATTCTCTTATTTTTTGTCTTTTGAAGAATGATCTATTGTTATACTATAAGGTTTAGTTCACTTGTTTAACTTCTTTAATCTGGTAAAAAAAGTTTGAGTATGGAAGGTATTGTCCAATGGTATAATTGAATCCTTATATTTGAACTTCTTTTCGACTGTCAGACAAATTGACCAAATTGTTTTTATAATATTTTGTAGTATTGTTAAGTCTAGGATTTTTACAACTAAAAATGAATTAGTATCAGCTGGATGATGGTATTTTTGTTGGTATTATTTAATATTATTTTTTGTTTGTTTATAAGCTTTTACAAAGAGCTCCATTTGGTTACAGATAATAAATAAAGTATTGAGACTAATTTGAATCATTCTTTTTTAACTGCAATACTTGACTATATTTATTTATTGTAGAATTTTCAAACTCTTCATGCATTGAAGCAGCTGAGGCATTTGGAGAAATAACTCCAATTGTTGGTGATTGAAATTTACTTTCCATATCCAGGCTAATCATAATAGCAGTCCAAGCAAATGCCACAAGGAATTTTCAATATTCATCATTTTTTACTACCTTTGCTAATAGACTAATTTGTTACTGTGTGGCCAGGCGCTTATATGCTTGATGCTTTGCATATCACTTTTTGCTAGTTTGTCTCAAATACACATCTTATTTATAAAATTAGAAGTATGTTTTGAGTATGAGGTTAAAACCTTACTTGGTAAATTATGTATAAACCAATCAAACCAAACCGAACTAATCCAAACCAAACACAATTCAAACTAACGATTTGAAATTTTTGTTTAAAATTTTCAAACAAAAATATTTGGGTTGGGTTAAAAAATAGAAAAAATTGAACCAACCCAACCCATGAACAACCATAATACACATGTAGTATATTAGAACTTAATTGAAGGATTAGTTACAAGAACCCCAAAACTTTAAGTTGTATTTCACTTTGACCCATGAATCTCTTTTTATCATTTTTGCCCTACGAGTCTTAATTTTTCTCTCTTTCACCCCTTGAAAATTTCATTGAGATAGGCAAAAAATCAGATTGGACGAGTTGGAGTATGATATATGCTAAATTTCATATATTTTTAGGATGATTTTAAGTTCTTTTTACTCGTTTTTCTAAGTTTCTTACATGATTCAATGCTCAAATATATTCATATTTTGATTTTAGAGCTTATTTGAACAAATGGAAAGCCTAGAAATATTTTTGCATGAGTTTGGACGGATAAATATGTTAAAGATTATGTTTCAGCATTCTAGAAGGCACATAGCTAAATATATGTGACTATGTTTGAATAGGGGATGAATAGAATAGAATGTAGTAGAATAGATCACATAAAAAGAACTTTCAAAGAGTGACACAATTGTGTCTTAGGCCATATCACCACCTCTTTGCTTTCCAAAATCATAGTAGAATAGAGCAAAGAAAACCAACTTCCAGAGAGCAACACAACCTTGTCTTAGGCCATATTCGCCACCACCTTTATGCTTTCAATAAACAACTCATTTCAATTCAATGAATTCACCGACAAAGGCGTGCTTAAGGTCATGTCCAACCTACAATTGATTTTTGAAACTCTAAATTTCATCTATATAAAGAGGAATTTAAGGAGTCGTCAATGATACATCAATCATATAACTTTCTAGAAGATAAATTCATCAATCCGTCAACATACTTGAAGATCAAAAAAATTTCATGACAATGAGTTCTTTGTCTCTAAGTTTTGCTTCTTTGATTTTGTTTTCCAATTTCATAATATGTTCTAAATCCTTTTACGATATAGATAGGATGAACCCTAGATTTTATGTGTTAAGTATATTCTTTTAATTTATTGAGATATTCATGTTTTTTGGAATTAATCATGATTTATATTGTTGGATTGGATCCTTATTGGCCACTTGATTTAATTCTTTGATTTCATATATGGTGTTGAAAAATTGATTATATGAATAAATCACTCATAAATAATAAGAGTTACATGTAATCCTAGATATAGAATGACATAAATCTTTTGGGTTAGGGCTAAACCTATCTAAGAGAATTCATAAATTTATTAGCATTCTTCAAGGTTTTGATTAAAAAAGGATTTTAATCAATCAACCTAAAGGTAGAAATTATATAACTCGGGAGAGAACATAACTTAGGAATTCCTCTAGTCTAAGATATTGTGATAGGAATCAGCCCGAGCATGAAGGACCATCCAAAGAAGAGGAAAGGAAGGCTAAGATACAACTTATGGTTCCTTGGGACAAACTAAGATTCAAGAGGTTTCAAGGAGACTTTCAAGTTTATAAAGCTTACAAGCTAAGAGGCAAGAAGTTTGTGAAGAAATGGGTGGTGAAAGGAGGTCCAAAAGGAACCTAAAATGACAAACAAATCATGTGGAAGTCAAGAGAACCCAAGGAAAGGCATTGGAGATCATTAGAGATAAGTTTGGAGGAGAGACAACACAGGATGCATGGCTTGATGCACGACCATACACTAAGTTGTGCCAAAAAAAGCCACATTCACACTTTCAGAAGATGTGCACATCTTCATACGTGGCTATGCATAAAGCTGTGCAAGAGATAGGAATTTGTTGGAAATGGCCTTGCATCTCCATGCATGTTGCGAGTTGGAATGGCCTTTGTTTATTTCATTTCCAATTGATCTTGCTTTGATGTATTTTCATTTCCCACGTTTGGTATTCAGTTTTAGGGCCTCAAAATTTATTTATGGCCCACTTAATAGGTAAGGTTTTCTTGCTAATTAGCTTAGGGTATGTTTGTAGATAAAGATTCTTATAACACTTCTTGTAGAACAATTAACTGTTGGAATATATGTCATCTAGACTAATTTTATCTGATGTAATTATCGAATTTATTAATAAAAGAATTTATTCTCAAAATTTGTTTGTGAATTTACATTTTATTTGTGCACGATTTTCGTTTGGAAATGACTCATTGTGTTTAAGTAAGTGATCCATGTGAATGGTGGTCTTTCACAATAAGGTATGGATCACGGGTTACTTAATACATAAATATTTGTTTTTAACTGATTGATGAGAATGAGAATTTCATCATATTTAGGTTATTATGTTATGAATTCCAAATGGGGAATGGCTTATCTTTAGCCAGTGAGTAGTCCACTCACTTCATAACATGAGCGTATTTCAAATACGTAGAACATGACCTGTAATAGTAGTTTCTAAAAGTACTATTTAAAAGAAACTCAGACTATTACTGCTACAGTGTGGACTAATACTCTACCGCATGAGTATGAGTTAGTGGTTTGACGAAACTAGAAGCATATACTTTGATATATTGTAAGTTAAGGTTCTTTCGTAAAGTCGATATACTTGTATGTTGGGTATATGTGATTAATTAGTTAAGACAGACTTATACAAGATAGCTTCTGCGCTATATCGCCAATTATGACTGTTCAAATGATCTAATTAACCAGGGTCTTGGAGAACATTATTTGGATGTTTACTTTAGAGTAGTTCCCTTAGAAAGTGAAAACATTCCAGGAGTCATGAATTATTGGATTAGAGGTCTAAGGATGGTAGATGTCTATTAGAGAGGTGTTAGTACACTTTCATCTCTAAATGCACGGCGATACGTAAAGGGATATTTTAGTTATTACACCTATAGGTCGAAAACTTTGCTAACTCAACATTATCCTTGGGGTCAATATTTCCTTATGGTGATATTAGAAAATATTTAAAATGTAAAATATAACTATTTATATATTAGGGGTATTTTGATCATTTTAGCAGCTAAGGCGATGTGTCTTTTTAGTCCCCCAGAATGACCCTTAAATCTTGGGCGATGTGTCTTTTTAGTCCCCCAGAATGACCCTTAAATCTTGACAGATTTGGGTTAAGGAATTAGTCTTGATAATTATGGGTTTTATTTTATTTTATTAGTCTAATTTATTATTGGACTATAATAAAATAAAAGACCCAAGAGAGAGTATTTATTTTATCTAGTTTAATTGATTAATTAATTATTCAGGGCTTAATGCCCAAATTGAATAATTAAAAAATTAATCTGGATATAAACTAGATAAAATGTATGAAATTTTATATTAGTCTATTTGGATTTGTTAATTATTTACTGGACTGTTTAATAAAGCTCAAAAAATAAAATTGAGATTTATTATTTATGGGTGTTCAAGCCCAAGAATAAATAATTTTATCTAGTTCAAATGAATAAGACCAATGATAAAAGAAAATTAAAAAATTAATTAATTAAAAAACAACATGGGATGGATCCCATGTTGTTTCGCGTGAAGGATAACAGAAAGTATGGATGCTTTCTATTTTCATGTGTATAGATTCTCTCTCAGGGAATTTGATGAAAAGAATGGAAAATGAATTGATAGCCATAGCTTTGGACTAAGCACTTCTGGGTTCATCGTTGACAAAGAAAAAAAAAAAAACACAGTCACTCTTCGTTGTTCATTTTTCCACAAAGAACAAACCCATTTCACCAAATGAAACCCACATCTTTGAACTTTCACCGGCAATGCTACGGGCACCATTTCGGAAGATCAAAGGTTTCGCGTGAATGAGACGCAGTCGACGTTTACAAGGACGTAATCTAATAGCTTCATCTATCCTTCTACAGATATTTACATCAATGCGAAAAGGGCCATTCAATCAAAGAGGTAAATTTTTTGTTTTGTTAACATGCTTTCGATTTGATAATTTTTGCCATTTTAAGCCTTCATTGACATATATCAAAGATCAACTGTGAGAGTTTTGAACTCTTGAGTGTGTGATCTCCCATTATTCTTTTTACAATTCATTATCAAGTAAAGGGATTAGACCCACCTTGTTTAGAGTCATTAAAATCCAAGGGTTAATCTATCTAGTCTCTGTAATTTGGATTCTAAGTTCCTTTGTTGTCCTAGGACTGTTGTTAGGATTTATAGCTAGAAGCCTACTTTTCTCTATCCTAATAATTCTATTCCCCCTTGCTAGGTTTAGGGTTCTTAAGTGTTAAAGTAATATATCAATCTCTACTAAAATTAGGATCCTATTTGCTAAGTTCCTCTAGGGTTCTTTTTTTGTGGAAGGAGGAAGAGAATTGGGTGACCAATTCTATTATTCTTGTTCTCTATTTTAAGCCACAATTTTGAGCTATAATTTGAGTTTCTTTTTAGCCTTGAAAGATCAATCTTAAATGGGTTTAATTTGTGGGTTTATAGGACTGAATTGTGCACTCATTGAGTTAAGCATTCTTGTGCAAAAAAATCTATATTTTTAGCTTATTTTGACATCTGAATTTCTAATCTTTGTTCATTGATTTGAGAGTTGAATTTAAGGGATTCTGTGGATCATATCAAATGGTATTAGAGTTGGTTAAGTTTTATTTTTATTAAGCTCTTCTCCAAGGGTACAAAGATCAAATTTCATTAAGAACTTGTAGGCAAAAAATTTTGAAATTCGATATTATCTTCTTGCTATTGTTTAGGTCAAAAGAATTCAAAATTTACCATATACTTGCTATAAGATTGTTCTTACATGTTGGATTGATGTTTAGGGAGCCATTTGATGCATGAAATTCTAGAATTTGTGAGGATTATTAGTTCCATTTGATGCAAAATTTTTGTGCATGAAAATTGTACTCCAAGTGTTCGATGAGTTGTTTTATACCCTAGAAATGCTCATATATGACTTTTAATGCTTCCATCTATGAATTCCTATAATTTTCTTATTAACTTATTTTTAGTAACATATCTATCACTTGTTGGTACCAGAAAATTTCTTACTTGTGTTCTTATCTATAGCTTGGGAACAATTGGTCTATCTTAAAGTCATATTACTTTGTCTCTTAGTGCCTTTAAATTTCTTGTGTTATCATTGCCTTGAGTGAAACATTGATCATCACATTGATTTTCTTAGGCTTGTAATTGTGTCTTATTACTTTAATTCCCTAATTTACATAACACTCATAGATGCCTACCAAGTGTTTGATGTAATGGTAAATGCCTCTATATTACCTTATATGAGTTCTTTAGTTTACATCTATCACTTTTATTAGACTTCCATGGTATATTACTTCTTATTGGTAGGTTGAGTGTTTAGAATCTAAACTCATTGTAATACTTGGGATTAGCATGAATGTTGGCTATCTTTAAGTTATATGTCTTAATACCTTTATTTTCTTGAGTCCTTGTGGTGCCTTGTCTAGTGGTTGTTGCTATCCATTCTTCTTTGATTCTATGAATTTATGTGGCATCTCTTTACTTGAAACTCTTATTTGATTCTGTCTTATCCTTATTCATATATGTAATTTTTCTTATTATTTTTGTGTCATATGTGTGCATTTGTCAAGGAATTCTAAGTATATGACACTTCACCCCTACCTTTTCTCTTTCTTTTGTTTAGGACTGCTGAAATGATAAAACAAAAGTAGAAAGGCATAATTGAAGCAAAAAATCTTATGAAGAGAACCAAGCAGTGCTGCTTGTTCCAAAGAGGGCAGTGCCACTTGTTGAGAGCTTGACAAAAATGCTGGAGATTATGAGAGCAAGTGCCGCCACTAGAGGCTAGGAAGGCACAGTCACGGACTTAAACTAAAAGTGACCAAGCAGTGTCGCTTGCAGTTGTAGATTTGGACTAAAAGAGACTACGAGGATTTACTTGGTCTATATCAAGTAGTGTTGCTTGGTTTGTAGAATTAGAAATCTGTTTTAATTTTGGCTGTGATTTATGGGATTTGAATGGGGTAAAAAGAAAAGAATATGAGGAAGAAAAAACCTAACAAACACATCGGAGAATTGAGAGGCACAACACAAGAACATTGTGGAGAAGAGAACATTGCCAAGGGAAGAAAACTAGAAGAAGAGGATTTAAGCGGCATTAATAAGTTTCCTTCTTTCTCTTCTTTGTATTTTCTCTTTAACAATGATGTGCTAAATTTACAATACTTGATTACTTGATTGTGTTGAATTGAAGCGATTGTGCTATCTAATTGATTTCATGTATGTTTTCTTCAGATTGATACAAGAGATAATATTGGGGGGAATAAAACTGGAAATCAATAAGATGGGTGGTGTTTCCTAGAGATAGGACACTAAACTTCTTCCATATTTGTTCTTGTGATTTTGAGGCTATTGTAATTAATGCACTTTTAAGTAGAATTAGCAAGGCAGAGATGTTTGTTCAATTTAACCTTAGGGTAGGAATTTCATGACCTGAGAAAAAGTGAAATTTAATTATATAACCCTTTTTGGTCCCGGAATAACCATTTAATTGATGCATTCATTCTTTATCAAATTCTTGGGGGATTCCATCTGAATACATTCCCATTAACTAATTCTCTTTACTCGTTAATCCTCTTATTGTCAATCCTATATTAGTTAGATTCATTCTTTATTTTAATATATTTGATTACCTGTACTACATTATCACTTCCTAAATTAGTAGACTAGACAGTAGAATTAGAGTAATTATTAGTACTTTCCTCATGAGAATCGATACTTGTTGACTACCCTATACTACACTCATGATGAGTGCACTTGCCCTAGCATGTTGGGTGTGTAGAATTTGGTAATTTAACTTTTGAATTATAAAACTTGATTATCTTTGACCCTCTTGAAATATATCCTAAACCAAGCATTTATGTTTTTGGCACCACTACCTGGAATAATATTAGGAAAGTTTGAGTTCTATTAATTTAATTATTTTTATTTGTAAATATTATCACTTGTTGTATTTAAGTACTTTATGTATATCTCTGTATTTTTATTAGTTTATTTTTTTATATTCTTTGTTATTTTTAATTGTTAATAAAGTTTGTGTTGTGAATTTCTCTCTCAAGTCAAACCCTCTAATTTATATCCCGAAGAGTCCATGGAGAAATCTTTGAGCTGGATCATAAGATTATAAGAACCTTCCATCAACTTGTGAGGAAAAGAAACCAAAGAGCTTACCATCTATGTGACCAAGCAATAAATTAGATTGTCTGAGAAAAGACATGGAGATGAATTTAGGAGGTAGTAGAAATGACAATGGTAATGATTGGAAAAGAACAATGGTAGACTATGATAGGCTATCTATTGCAGAGACAAAATCTAGCATCACAAGACCTAGAATGGAAGCTAACAATTTTGAGATCAAACATAATGCCATCCAAATGATATAAGAACTGGTACGATTTAATGGTTTTCCAAATGAGGATCCTAACATTCATTTTGCTAACTTCCTGGAGATCTGTGATATATTTAAGGTTAATGGTGTTTTAGACAATGCGATCAGACTAAGATTATTTCCACTTTCTCTAAGGGACAGAGTAAAGTCATAGTTGAAGTCTATTCTAGAAGGATCAATCACCAAGTAGAGTGGGCTTATAGAGAAATATTTACCAAATATTTTCCACCAACAAGCATTGCAAAGCTCTGTAACGACATCTTTTCCTTCCAACAAATGAAGACAGGGAGCTTGTATGATTTACAAGAAAGATGGAAGGAACTATTGTGGAAGTATCCCCACTATGGTCTTAATCTTAGGTTACATATGTAGACCTTTAACAGTGGATTAAAATTTTCTTCCAAACAATTGATTGACGCCTTATCAGGTGGTTCTATAGGCAGCAAGACCCCAGAGGACTTGCAGGGCTTAATTGAGAATCTTGCCATTAACAATTATTCTTGGGGTAATCTAAGGCCAAGGGCAAGAGTTTAGCAAATGTACAATATGGATACAATGGCAACTTTAGTAGCTAAGTTAGAGTCACTCACAAAGAAGATTGATAAATTGAACATGGCACTTCTTCAAAGACAAGTAATAAGTTGTAATTTTTGTAGAGGAGGACACCCAAACCATAAGTACCAGCAAATAGGGAAATCCACTGAACAGTCTTTGGAGTAAGTTAACTACTTGGGAGATGAAAGACAAGGAAACAACCCTTATAGGAACACCTACAATCTAAGCTGGCGCAACCATTCTAATATTTCCTAGAACAATCAGGGAAATCCAGACCAGTTCAGCCACTAAGGTTTCAAAGTGGATAAAGCTCAAGACCACAAGCACCATTGCCCTACATAACCCTGGTAGCTAGTAAAGCCTTAGCTGCAGGAACTTGTTGTAAAGTTCGTGACTTCTACATATTTATGCTTTTAAGGAGTGGAGGTTTTATTGAGAAATTAAAAGGTATCAATTCATAATTTAGAGAACCAGATTAGGCAGCTGGCAAAGTTACTGTCAAATAGAAAAGCGGGTACACTCCCAGGAAATACAAAAAATAATTCATGAAAGCATGCAAAGGCTATTACACTAAGAAGTGGAAAAGAACTAAAGGCCCTATCAGAACCTGTAAAAGGAAAAAAAAGGAAGAAAGAGGTTTAGAAAAAGAGAAAGAGGAATAGGAGAAAGAGCATTGCCCGAGGTAAAGAAAACAATGCTGCTAAAATATAGGAGACCTTTCCATTTCTACTTTTTCTTTTTTCTCTGCTAAAACCAAGTCTAGTTATTAAAGTTTTGGTCTTTTGCTCATGCAACGGATCGGTGATGTTCTTCCTACCTTAAAGACTATAACCTCACAGATGGGGAAACGAACTAGATGAAAAGTTAACATAGCTTTTAACAAGTAAGACGGAAACCCCTTGTAGGGAACATGTACATATGACCATAGCATACTAAAATTTTAGTATGCTTCGGTCTAGTTAAACATGGCCATATGTTCGGCACATGTACCTATGACTTCTTTTTCTTGTAGATTTGGGTCTAGAAGACGAGTACCATTTAATGGCTAACGAACACCAACCAACATAAAAAAACACTTCGTGTATGGGCTTGAGATATAAATGTGGTCACAGTGGTAAACCACAGAACCATCACAAGTATACAGTAAAAAATTTTCTTTTCTGAGCTGACATGGTGGACCATTACCAATTAAGGAGGCAACCAGAATGTACAGTAGACGTATATAGTTGAGTAGGCACGAAAAATATCTGAGCTTCAACTTTAAAATTAGGCAATGATCAAGATCATAGAAAAGCAAGAAAAACCAAGAGCTACAAAAGGATATATAAAACTTGCAACCTAAAATGCCCAAAAAGAAAAAGGAAGGGATTGTAACCCATGGCCTAAGCATCAGTGACTGGCAATCTTTTAATTTCCATGGAAGTAGAATTTATGGAAGAGCTTTGATTTGTTTTGCTTGACAAACCGGACACTTGGAAATCAAAGGAAAGAAAATGATAGTTAGGTATTTGGTAGGTTAAAGCATTAGGAGATAACGAAATATGGAGAAGAATAAATGCATCCAGCTTCACACCACTTGTTGTGCACTTAGAATACAGATCATATGTACCCTATTGACAAGATGGTTGTATTACAATTTGATTGATAGATAGACTAAAGAATACTACAACTTTCACAAGAATAATATCCTAATATATGGCCATCATATTCTAAGAAACTAGACTACATAGCAACAATCACAAATTAAACATGGTTCATTAGTTAACAGAAATTCAAGTTAAAAACAAAGAAAAATAAATTAATGCCATGGATACTAAGCAACTGCAATATCATGACTATACTGACTGAAAGCATGGAAAGCGGGAAAACACGGAGCATGCAGCGGAAGTGAACATGGAAAAATTGGAAAAAACAAGAATAGGGAGTCTAGGGTAAGGCCGGCGTCAGCTCTGGCAGCCCTAGCCGGCACCGATTGTGTCCTGTCCCAATCCCGAGGTTTTAAAAATTTTACCTCTTTTCCTCATTCTAAGTGTTGGCTGTACCGCAACGTGTGCAATCAGTGTAGGTGTGCTGGTAGAAGCCTCTGGTGTGATTCCTACAAGTTTCCTACTCCGCCTTTGCATGTATGTGGATACTAAACTCTCGGTCTTCTAGTATATGGACTGCCTAACTACCGTTTGGTGAACAACTAACGATTTAGGGAATTTTCTGGAGAGAGAGAGAGAGAGAGAGAGAGAGAGAGAGAGAGAGAGAGAGAGAGAGAGACGTTTGGCTTCCACAGAGAAGAAGCCGTCTCAGAGTATGTGTGTTATGTCAACAATGATGTATCCAATCCTCCTGTTTAACCTAAATAAAAACCCTAAATTAAACTGGACTAGGCCATTGGACTCTTAGTTTAACCTATTGGGCTTAATTAATTATTCTAGTTAGAACTAACTCAATGGCCCAATAAATAATTAATTTTTCAGCCCAAATAAACCAGTCCAATCAAATAAGCTTAAATCAGTTTAGTCCCAAGTTAATCCCTAATTATTCAAACTGGGCCAAAGCCCTGAATAATTAATTAACCCACCAAACTAATTTAATTAATTCTCTCTCCATAGACCTTTATTTTATTCTAACCCAATAATTAAATTAGGTTACTTAAATAAAATAATTTCATTTAATTTAAGACCAATCCTTTAGCTCATATTTAATTAAGACTTACGATCTATACTAGGGACCAAAAGACACACCGCCTTGGCTACTAAAATGACCAAAATACCCTTACCATATAAATAATTGTATTTTACATTTTAAATATTTTCTAATATCACCATAAGAAAATATTAACCCCAAGGACAGTGTTGCGTTAACAAAGTCTCCGACCTACAAGTGTAATGACTAAAATACCCTTCTATACATTGCCGTACATTTAGAGAGGAAGAAGTGTACTAACTGTTGGGATGTATGCCCTCTTAGACTAGGTTTCTGATGAAAATATTAAATATGTTAATAAAAAAAATTATTTTCAAAAATTGTTTTTGAATTTATTTGCTTTATTTGTACACAATTTCGTTTGGAGAATATTCATTGTGTGTAAATAAGTTATCCATGTGAATGAAGGTCTTTCACAATAAGGTATAGATCATGAGTTATTTAAACACATAAATATTTGTTCTTAACCGATTGATGAGAATGAGAATTTCATCATGTTTAGGTTATTATGTTATGAATTTCAAATGGGGAATGGCTTACCTTTAGCTAATGAGTAGTCTGCTTACTTCATGACATAAGCGTATTTCGAATATGTAGAACAGGACCTGTAGTAGTGGTTTCTAAAAGTATTATATGGTATAAACCTAGACTACTACCGCTACAGTGTGGACTAGTACTCTATGACTTGAGTATGAGTTAGTGGTCTGACGAAGCTGAAAGTATATACTTTGATATGTTATCGTTGAGGTTCTATCGTAGGGCCAATATATTTGCATGTTGAGTATGTGTGACTAGTTAGTTAAGATAGATTTGTACAAGATAGTTTCTACACTATATTGCCTCTTGTGGTTGTCTGAATGATCTAAATATCCAGGGCCCTCGAAAACATTATTTGGATGTTTATTTTATGGTAGCTCCCTTGGAAAGCGGGAACACTCCAAGAAGTCGTGGATCATTGGACTAGAAGCCTAAGGATGGTAGATGTCATTCAGAGGGGTGTTAGTACACTTCTTCCTCTCTAAATATACGGTGATGTGTAGAGGGATATTTTGATCATTTTACCTGTAGGTCGAAGACTTTGCCAATGCAGCATTGTCCTTGGGGTCAATATTTCCTTATAGTGATATTAGAAAATATTTAAAATGTAAAATACAACTATTTATATAGTATATGTATTTTGGTCATTTTAGTAGCCAAGGCGATGTGTCTTTTTGGTCCTCGGAATAGCCCGTAAGTCCTAATTAATTTTTGGGTTGAGAAGTTGATCTCAGTTGAGAGGGTTTTATTTTATTCAGGAAGTCTAAATTATTATTAGACTGGAATAAAATAAATGGAGAGAAATTTATTATCTAGTTTAATTGGTTAATTAATTATTCAGGGCCGAGGTCTAGTTTGAATAATTAAAAAATTAACCGAGACTTAAACTAGAGGAAAATAATTAATATTTAATTATTTATTGAGTTATTTATTAATCCCAAGAAATAAATAATTAAAGTTTAATTATTTTTAGTTCATTTTGGCACATTAATTATTTATTGGGTTATTGATTTAATCCTAAGGAAAATAATTAATGTTTATCATTTTGAAATTTTTGGGTTCAAGAAAAATAATAAATATTATTTTGGCCCAATAGCCTGGACCATAGGGTTTTTCGGACACAGTTCAGAAGAGTTTAGGGTGAAGTCAAAATTTATTTTGTTAATAATATTCGGATATTAAATCTCGAAAATATTATTTTCATCAAAATAATTATTTTTGGTTTCATGACTTTTGACTTTCTGTGTGGAAAAATAAAATAAAAGAAAAGAGGAAAAATTTTTCTCCTAAGTCTCTTGGCTCTCTCCTCTTGTGTGGCTGTTTGGCTTTTTTGGCTTTTAGTTTTCTTCATTGGCTTTTGTTTTCTTAACATAAGAAGCCAAGCCTGGAAATGGAACCGGGAGCTGAAAAAACTGATCATCTTCTCATCCTTATTCTGCGCTCACCAACATTAGATTAGGCTGTGGAATATTCTGAGAACTGAAAAGCCAAGCATTCATCGGAGAAGGAGAAGGTGACAACCGGAACCGGAGGCTTCATCTCATGGAGGAGAAGGAAGCTGTGTTTTAAGCTTCAAACCATTCTTCTTCAATCTTCAAGGTTTAAGGCTCCAAGAGGTATGTTTTTCAAGCCTCCATGCTGCTGCCATGTTCTGTTTAATGTTTATTTTCTCCATTTTCATTCACTGTATGCATGCTCTGTTCTCTGTCAATTCCTTTACTAACACCTCTCTAAATGACATCTACCATCCTTAGGCCTCTAGTCCAATGATCCACTACTTCCTGGATTGTTTTCACTTTCCAAGGGAGCTACCCTAAAGAAAACATCCAAGTCATGTTTCCTAGGGCTTTGGATATTTAGATTATTCAAACAACCACAAGGGGCGATATAGTATAGAAACTATCTTGTACAAGTCTGTCTTAACTAACTAGTCACACATATCCAACATACAAGTATATTGATCCTACAATAGAACCTCAACTATAGCATATCAAAGTATATGCTTCTAGCTTCGTCAGACCACCAACTCATACTCAAGTCGTAAAGTACTAGTCCATACTGTAGCGGTAGTAGTTTAGGTTTCTACCATATAGTACTTTTAAGAAACTACTACTACAAGTCTTGTTCTACGTATTCGAAATACGCTTATGTCATGAAATGAGTGGACTACTCACTGGCTAAAGGTAAGCCATTCCCCATTTAGAATTCATAACATAATAACCTAGACATAATGAGATTCTCATTCTCATCAATCAATTAAGAACAAAAGTTTATGTGTTAAGTAACCCTTGATCCATACCTTACTGTGAAAGACCTCCATTCACATGGATCGCTTACTTAAACATAATGGGTCTTTTTCAAACGTAATTGTGCACATATAAAATTGTAAATCCACAAACAATTTCTAAGAATAAATTCTTTTATTAAAACATTCGATTTTTTACATCAGAAACTTAGTCTAAGAGGGCATATTTTCCAACACTGACAAGTACCACAGTGCATATATGTAATGTAAAAATCCAATTGCTGCTAAAACCTTACATACAGTGCTTCAAAAAGAATCAATAACTAAACAGTTTCATCCCAACAGCACAAATAATGGAGTAGATTTAATGGATCCTAAATATCTTTAAAGTTGTATTCAATGCCAAATCACAGAACTGAGAAAAAGATCAAGATTGAGAATGAAAAAACTGAAAAAAAGGGGAAAAATGAAAAAAAAAGTAAACTATCCAAATTGCTAACATCAAAATAGGGCAAAACTAAGAAAAAGAATTCAGTTTTTGTCTTTCACTATCAAAAAAATTTTATCTTTGGACCCACTTTTTTCCCTCAAAAAACTTAAAAGAAATCAGAACTAATCCACACAAAACACTATTCCCAAGAAACTGTCCACTTGCAAACATCATAAACAATTTCTCCATACCAAAAATTGAGATTGTGTTTCATTTAGCCCTTATTTGGTTGGAGTGGTAAGTGAAAGAAAAAAGAGGAGAGAAAATAAATATTTACTTTATATTTGGTAGGATGTAAATGTGGAGGTATTCCTCTTCCCCTCCACATTAGATTTTTGGCCCCTTCCATTTTAGAAGGATCGATGGAATCTTTCTATTATAAAGACCAAAATGACCTTAGATTTTTCTAACTTTTTCATTTTTTCTTATTAAAATTTTTTATCTCTTACTTTTATTTTTTCCTAACTTGTTAACTTCTATATTTTATTTTTAATTTCTCTCACTATTGTTATACTCTCTATCCTTTTTCATCACTCTTTCTAGCAATAAAACAAATATTTTTTGTTTGTCTAATATTAATTTTCTTTAAAAAATATTAATATCTTTCCTAATAAATTATTAATAACTTGTCTAATAAATAATATTTTGCCTCAATCTTATAATATAAGTATTTACTTTACTGCCAATTATACCAAATAAATAAAAATAAATTAATTTACTTCTCTAGTAGTACGAATATAGTAGTAAATTTGACAAAATACCTTCCTCTACCCCTCCACTTTTCAATAAAACCAAACAAGAGTAAGTATTTATCATTTACTTCCCTTCTACTCATACCAATCAAAACAAAAGTAAATATGATTAATTCTACCAAGGGGAAGTAAATGTGGCTCTTCCCTCCCTCTCCCCTTTCGTAAACCAAACAAAGTGTGAAACAATTTCTCCATAAAAAAACTCCAGATTATTTCATCCTCAAAAATATAAGGAAAAACTAAATAAAAAATTGCAAACTATCCTCCTACTTCATTTTGTATCTCTTCATATTTTAGCCTTATCCAATTGATGACCCCTATATCAAAATACCACACACACACACACACACACACACACATATATATATATATATAGATAAAAGCAGGACTTTTGGACATTTGCAAGACTACACTTGAACACAAGCAAGCAAGGCCTTACTTGCCAAAAAGTAGCGAAGAATCTTTCTTCTTTCAATCTGATAAAGTTTTTAATGGCCAAATACTTTATATACATATATAATTAATATAATGTACAATCAAAAAAAGTTCTCAAGGTTACCCAAATATGCTCAACTTTCTTATCAACAAACTTGGATCTCTTTTCTGAGTACTTTCCTGAAAAGTAGATCTTAGAACGATTTGACTTCCTTTTTAACTGTTTTCCTCTCCCATATGAAATTATAAATTATAAGAATAGTTTCTCAAATTTAGACAAAGCTTCATACATTGAATGGCACATGGATACTTAAATAGAATTATAAATAGACACATACAAGATGTATGATGCGCTTGGTTGTAGATCTTGAGCCACCACAATGAGTAGATGGTCCAAGGCTTTCTCGCTCATTTAATCTTTTTGACATGTTAACTTCCAATAGAGGTTTGAAAGCTTCGGATGCCCAATAAGTAAAAGCCTTTGCATAGGCATTAGCATTCATATAATTTAGTTTTTTCCCATCAGTCTTTACCTTATTCAAATTATTTTTCAAGCTAGTACTTTCAATTATTTCAAAAGAGTTTCTAATAGATACATCAATGCTTGGATCCCACGTAAACCTTCCTTGGAAATTATCTATTAAAGCAGAAGAAAAGATTTGATGAGTTGTTCGGATGGAACCTAACAGAATAGGGAACACTTTGAATACGATCAATTCATATGGAATCTAGCTCTAGAAGCAGCTTTCAAGACTACGAAACAAGCTAGCTTTATTTATTCTTTCAACAAATTCACAAACATTAGATGAAACTTTGCTCCTGTCAAGACTACTTGGCTTTTTTTCCATAAAACGTTTCCAAAAATTTTGCTCCTATCAAGAAGTTCATATGTTAGCAAAAGAGGTTTGTTTGGATTATAAAAACTTGAGTTATAATTTAGTAGAAGAGGTAGAGTGATTGACCCTCAAAACTACTTAGCCTCTTTCAAAAAGATTAAAAAAAGAAAGGAAGTTGATACACAAGAATATATTCATCAAGAATGAAGAAAAAGAAAAAATAATAGATAATAAGGAGGTAGCTATGGAATACTTGGTAGAACCCTCTATTGCAAAAGAAAACAAGTACAATATGTCAAAAAGAATTTATTTTTAGTTTAAAAAAATTGTTGACAGTCCAACTAACTTTTCTTTCCACAAATAGGGAACAAACCTTGAAGCTAATTATGCCCATAAAGGAGAAGCAGTTTATAGCAATGATCATGAACAAATCCTGAAGCTAATTATGTCCATAAAGTAGAACCAGAACTAGGTTCTACTATCTAATTCTCAATTAATCAAGATTTAGATATGTATAATTGGTAAATTAAAATTTTTAACTTACCCAAAAAATAGAGAACCAAATGTCACTTGTAGACAAAGGGACTTTACTCCATTGAGGATAAAAATCATCATACTTTGACCGCCATGCCTTAGTAACTTCTTTGTTGACATTAATGTTTTTACCTTTTCGTTATATGCAAGGGGTCTACATTGATTTAATTCATTAACAAATAAAAGCTACAAGTTTAGTAAAAGAATTCATTAATAAAAGGAAAAAAAAAAGAAAAAGAAAAAAAGAGAATTAGGTTTTAACTTATGTTCCATCAGGAGTAAAGAACAGTTTGTTAGGTTCCATGTTTGTGAAGAATCCAACTCAATACTTTGGCTATTAGACTGCATTGAGTCAAGGGCTGCTACATTATCACTAACCACATTCTCTTGAGTAGGATTGCTAGTGATGCGTGTTTTTTAGTGTTGGAAAAAATAACAATAAGAGGCCACAATTAATCAATTTTTTTTTAATAAAATGCTAACCATTAAAGCCACACATATGACTAAATATATCCATCATATAGTATATGAAATAGCAAGTATTAAATCTATAGAAACTTAAACTCCCACCTTACTTTATCCTAAATCTTTATTGTTTAGCCAATAAAATAAATAAATAAAAGTAAATAACCTACTAACCTAATATATTAGAGTAAATCAAGCCACACAAGAAAAGCTACAAAGATAATCAAGGAGTGAGAATAAGGAGAAAAGACATGCAAATAGAAAGAAATTCTTGAAGATATGACAACAATTAACTAGCAATTATTACAATTAATTATCATTTTGGTATCATGAAGGATTAAAATAGATTCCACTTCTCTCTCAATCAATGGAATCACTATCTCCTAATCAATTTAGTAGATTTTCCAATCAAACCAAAGCAACCAAAAAAATACATAAAACACATTCCTCATAAACAATATCCCTATACTCTAGGCAATATAGACATGAAATTAGCCAATGACCCTATACTCTAGGCAAAATTAACTAATGTTTGATTACTTAAGTTCAATTCTTAACTTCATTTTCCAATTCCATTAAGAAATAACATATATTAAATCAATTAATTGAACCCAACTCCTAATATCATTTTTTAAGTCAATTAGAAAGAAGAAACAATCAACTAATTCATCCAATAAAAGCAAGTAATCAAATACCAAGAATAACAATCACTTGATCAAAGAACTAAAATCAATACAAAGTCATGAATCCAAAAAATTCTCCAAATACAATTAAAATCCAAATTGCCAATAAATTACAAAGAAGAGAAAAAGAAATATCTCATATACAAGTAAGCCTTCTTCTTCTTTCTTAAAACCTTCCTGACCAACTTCCTTTCCTTCTCCAAGAGTCTCCTTAACCCTTCTAAATCTTGGTATTTCTCTAGGAGTTTCCTATGGGTTTGCAAGTCCTAAAGGTGAAAACTAATTTAAAGAGTGTTTATCTCTTATATTTATAGGAGTTTAGATTGCCAAAAAGTACCTACAAGAGTCCTAATTCATGTCTAATTCAGTTTTCAAAAGATCTATATTGTAATTTCAAAATTCTGATATTAAAAAGAATCTCCGCCGCTACTACTGAACAACCAAGAGTTGATGCCAATTCACATTGGATTGGCTGGTGTCGGTTCTTCTTTGGAAATTCGATTTTACTCTATTTTTCCTCTATTTCTCGAATTCCTTCCAGTACTGGGTTGGCATTAGGCAGCTTCCCTTGAGTAGGTTCTAGGTCTATTCTGGAATGCTTCACCTTTGCTCAAATTTCATCAATTTCTGTGTGAAAACTCAGAACAACCTTTCCACAACAAAATATCAAATAGGAAGGGAATTGGCTAGTTATTGTATCAAAAGCATCACAAAAATTACCTCAAATAACTAGAAAAATATAAATACATTTAGGCCCTATCTGCTAGCCACCACTTTAGTATTAGATACTTCCAGCATACCTAGGGTTATACCTTCTTCATGGCCATTATTTCCTTAAATTGTTGTTGTCTCAAATTGTAACACCCCGCTACCTACGTACCCCAAGAGAAGTAGGGATGTCGCTCTTTCCAAAAAATAAGGGGTATTTAAAATGAGATAAATAAATAACTCATCCAAAATAATACTTCAAATAAAATATAAACATGTTACAACTCAAGTAAAACTTATACACAATCTCAAAACAAAAAATAACAGAACATTGTCTCTAAGCAAAACAATTAATTAAAATGTAAAGTATGAGATCTTGAACTTTAACCTCGACTTTATTAATAGTGCTCATGACCTAAAAATATGCACAAATCATGCGAGAAATAAATTTCTCAATAAGCCATGTCTGTGTGAGATTGTTCATTTGAAATAATTTCGTGATATGTATTTTAAAATACAAAATATGCAATTATAATCATAATCAACAGTTTCAAACACAAGAGTGACATTTTCACTTTTCATTCTCAATAAATAATTTTATTTCAAGGAAATCAGCCACTCAACAATAAAGTGGGCTATAAAATCCTGCATCATAGCCCTGAGTCATGAAACCCTACTTCATGACCCTGTACTGTGAAACCTTGTATCACAGTATAGTGGGTGATCGGTCCACTGGGTGGGGATCCTCCTCCTTCTCCTAAACCCCTCTAACTTATTGGTTGTTCATTCCAAAGAAATACAATCCCACTTGGAACTAATTGCTAGCTCAGACTATCCTGATTTCCTACCACTATCACTTAATAAAAAATAAGTTCACCTTCCATAGATGGCCAACTATCGGAAAACTAACTCACTCCTTCTTAGGTTAGTGCTAGTAATCTACTCTTATTGAGTACTTAATATTTTTCCAACAAGGAAACCCATTAGCATCAAGTAGTAATAAAAAAGAAAATATCTAGCATGATTTGGTAAACCTTGATTAAATCATTTAGAGCAAAACTCAAGTGAGTTATTTTGAAATCCTTTTTGTTTAAGACTTGGTTCGTGAGTTGAAATAGAGTAAGAAATAGCCACATTGAACATTTTAATACAAAACCTGTGTATAATTAACTCCCTATTCACATGCAACAAGCATAACTTCAAACAAATCCTTGTCTAAACTGTATCTATGTCCTTAAGTGTCAATACTTATAATTCTTATACATATAAAAGTATATAAATTAGTAATAGAGAGTTTCCTTGAAGCTTCTTAGGCTATCCCAAATTTCAGCATTTGTTTCACTTTTCTTAAGAGTACAATTCACATGTATACACCTTGGATTGACCTCAATTTTTACATAGACATAAACTTATAGAGAATGGAATATAAGTGGCCTTGCACAAAAATCAGACCTTATTTGCACTCAAAAAAATATTTTTTGCTATGGTAGTATTTTGCCTAGCACAGACCGGCATGAAAAAAAATTCATAACTTTGAATTTCCTCATTAGAAAATTTTGAAATTTTACAGTTAGCATCTATACACTTTTTATTTTTGACCTTTTTCAAATTTGGACTTTATCACACCAAAATAATGGCTTCAAATTGACGATATAGCTAAAACAGGGTATTATGTCCCTTTAGTTTTCAAATTTTTTTGGGTTTTGTCCCAGGTTTTCTTGTATGATTTCTAACATAAAACATACTCTAATCATGTCTAGATTACAATATCAAAAGGCCCTATCATAATAAATGAAATTTCTATTTTATTTTACCTTAAATCTTACAACTAACATATCATCAAAAAATTTCTAGTTTTCATGGATGTAGGATAAAAGCGCTTTCTTTTATAAAAATCTTTTGAAAGCTGGTTTCTTTTTTAATGTCTAAGTATGTTTAGATGATAATTATAAATTTTCAACCAAGGAATACATGTTACAATTTTTAAAACCCTAAAATTCTAATTTTTCCTCTATAATGGTGGCAATAAGAAAATCAAGGAAAAGAAACAACTTTGGTCATTACCTCTTATTAACCTAATTTGAATAACCTTAGAAGGACAAGTGGGTGTCTCTTAATTTCTGTTACCACCAAGATCGTTAAGGAATCGATCCAAGAATGGTGCTCCAAAGTTGTGATTTTGTGTAGAAATTCTTCGTAAACAACAAAATAATTAAACTTTGGCAAAAAGGGAGAGGATTTCATTGCAAGGGGAGAGAAAGTGTGGGACAGCTGCTAAGATTTTTAGGGCACAAAAATCTGATTTGGATAAGTTTTTATAGGTTAATTATATTAGGTTTAGAAAATAGAAGAAAAAGGAGAAGAATTAAGGAAATCCTATTTTCTCTAGGTTTTTTCTACTAAAAGGCTTTCTTTAATTAATTCATCACAATCCTAGGGGATTTAGGTTGCAAGGTGGCTGGCCATATGGGGGCAAAGGTAGCTGCACATAGGAGTGAAAATAATAATATTCTC
This sequence comes from Voacanga thouarsii, assembly GCA_026120185.1. Lineage (NCBI taxonomy): Eukaryota > Viridiplantae > Streptophyta > Magnoliopsida > Gentianales > Apocynaceae > Voacanga > Voacanga thouarsii. The sequence continues at coordinate 3,129,738 of JANUWF010003368.1, forward strand.
CAAAATTTCCTAACCATTAAAGGATTAGAAAAAAAAAATAAAAATCCCCTTCAGGTGTATGCTCGAAAATCTAATCATGTATTGGTAAGGCCATTTCAATGAGTTTTTTTTTTAATTAAAAAATCAAATAAGAGAAATACGACAATTAACAAAAATAACAAACATTTTATCACTTTTAGTTAATTATTGTAAGTTTCGGAAACAAATTTATGCAACCAAACTTGCATCCAGAACTGCGTCTGCAAATCTATGGAATTCAATAATCCTAGAGTAGCATCTGAATTTGCATATGAAAATGTGTCCACAAACCCCTGATTGCTTTTGGATTTGCATCCACATTTGCATCCGCAGGAATCTAGTTGCTTACAAATTCTATTTTGTACATCTAGAACTACTTCTAGAATTGTCCTGATTGGGACAGAACTCTGAAACAGTAATGAAAACATAGAACTTTGATGAAAATCAATCCATCTAAATACATAGAAACATGTTTATCATATAAACAATAACAAATCTCCTCAACATAAACTAAAGAGGTGGAACCATGGCTGTTCAAAACAACATGATCTTTCTGGGATTCCAGATTTCACAAAACCAATCCACACATTGATATAGGTTAGATAAACACGTCAATCTATATAAACATGATCTTATGATCATTACCATAACCAGAACCACAAACAAAGCACATAGGAAAATAGTGCATATATGGATTTCGAAAACCTATTGTTGGACGAAATTGTAGCTGTTGGAATGTATGCTCTCTAGACTAGGTTTCTGATGTAATTATCGAATTTATTAATAAAAGAATTCATTCTCAAAAATTTGTTTATGAATTTACATTTTATTTATGCACGATTTATATTTAGAAAAGACTCATTGTGTTTAAGTAAGTGATCCATGTGAATGGTGGTATTTCACAGTAAGGTATGGATCACGAGTTATTTAATATATAAATGTTTGTTCTTAACCAATTGATGAGAATGAGAATCTCATCATGTTTAGGTTATTGTGTTATGAATTTTAAATGGAGAATAGCTTACCTTTAGCTAGTGAGTAGTCTACTCACTTCATAGGATGAACGTATTTCAAATACGTAGAATAGGACCTCTAATAGTGGTTTTTAAAAGTACTATTTAGAAGAAACCCAAACTATTATTAATACAACGTGAACTAATACTTTACCGTTTGAGTATGAGTTGGTAATCTGACGAAGTTGGAAGCATGTACTTTGATATACTGTAGTTGAAGTTCTATCGTAGAGTTGATATACTTGTATGTTGGGTATATGTGACTGGTTAGTTAAGACAGATTTGTATAAGATAGCTTCTGCGTATATCACCTCTTGTGACTGTTCGAATGATCTAAATATCTAGGGCCTTGGGGAATATAACTTGAATGTTTGCTTTAGGGTAGCTCCCTTGAAAAGCGAAAATATTTCAAGAGTCGTGGATCATTTTATTAGAAGTCTAAGAATTATAGATGTCTTTTAGAGAGGTGTTAGGACACTCTTCCTCTCTAAATGTACGGCGATGCGTAGAGGGGTATTTTAGTCATTACATCTGTAGGTCAAAGACTTTGCTAACGTAACATTATCCTGGGGGCCAATATTTTCTTATGGTGATATTAGAAAATATTTAAAATGTAAAATATAGCTATTTATATAGTAAAGGTATTTTGGTCATTTTAGTAGCCAATGCGATGTGTCTTTTGGTCCCCGGAATAGCCTTTAAGTCCTGACAGATTTGGGTTAAGGAATTGGTATTGATAATTATGGATTTTATTTTATTTTATTTAAGTAGTTTAATTTATTATTGGACTAGAATAAAATAAAAGGCCCGAGAAAGATTATATATTTTATCTAGTTTAATTGGTTAATTAATTATTCAGGGCCCAATGCCCAGATTGAATAATTAGAAAATTAATCTAGATATAAACTAGATAAAAAGCATGAAATTTTGTATTGGTCTATTTAGGTTTGTTAATTATTTATTGGGTTGTTTAATGAAGCTCAGAAAATAAATAATTGAGTCTTATTATTTTATGGGTGTTCAAGCGCAAGAGTAAATAATTTTATCTGGCCCAATGAATAAGACCAAGGGTAAAATAAAATTGAAAAAAAATAACACGGGATGGATCTCGTATTATTTTGCGTGGAGGATAACAAAAAGCATGGTACTTTCTGTTTTCATGTTGTTGGTCTCTCTCTTTCTGTGAATGACAAGAATTGAAAAGGAAATCAAGAAATTAAGGCTTGAGCTTTTCATTGGTAGAGGAAACCCATTTGGCAGAAAGAAAAAGGCTAAGAAAATATAGAGAACCCATTTCTGTGAGCTTCACCGGCAGAGGAAAGGCACCATTTCGAAAGCTCAAAAACTTTGCGTGAATAAGACGAAGTCGACGTTTACAAGGATGTGATTCAATAGCTTCAAGCATTCTTGTACAGACATGACATCTTCTTTAGTGCCAATAAGGATATTCAAACACAAAGGTAAATTTTCATTCTGTAAGCATGCTTTCGGTTTGATCATTTTTTCCATTTTTGACCCTCAATTGGTATCAGAGCCATGGTTTGTCAAATGTAAGAAACATGCTAGGTTTAACTAAAACAAGAAAATATTTGTTTTGGATGTTTTCTGTAATCTTTCATGTTTTCTGCTATGGGTAGTTTCACTATAAATTTCGCGAGTGAAAGTATAGGAACATTATATTTTGATTGTTTTTATAGATATCGTGTAAGCCCAGTCTTTTTAAGGGTATAGACAGTTATTTGGATGAGTTTTGATCGAAATCGATGAAAAAAACCGAGTCCAGAATCGTCTGCAATTCACAAAAAACTTGGAGAAGAAGGGCCGAGCCATGAAGCCAAGCCAAAAAAATGTGAGAGGAGTTGAGCCGGCTGTAGCTTGGAGCCATAGCCGCAGACGCGACCCCTGGCAAGGAAAGCTTCCTCACGAAAGCTTTTGGCTTCCTCGCACCGCGCAAGAAAGCCTTTGGCTTCTGCGAGGAAGCAATTCTTTGATTGCTGCGGGTATCAATTTTGATTGCGGCAGTGGGGCGGGTCGTGGGCACCCGCCCGAATCTCAGCCTATGGGTTTTCCCATGGGCCATGATCCAGTGTGGCAGGTGCACTAGACCCAAAAAAAATTATTTTTGGTGCCATACCAGGCGAAATTATTTTTATTGCATTAGTTAATATTCTTTGAATATTTTGCATGAAATAATAGTAAAGGAAATTTAAGAGTAAACAAAACTAATAATTAATTAATGTGTTTAATTCTATTATGTGGACACTTAGATTAAAAGAATAGAAAATTATGAAAATGTTTATAGTTTTCTAGCATGCTTATTTCTTTTTGTACTGTATGTGCACGTTTTCTCAAAGACCAAAGTTTTTGGGAATTTTTGACCAATTTTTTTTTTCTTAAATCAAATGGTTAATTTTAATTCGAACAAAAATTAATTCTTGATTATTTTCTCAAATGATTTTATCCTTCACATAGAAAATATTTTGGATTTAGATATTTTTGTTAATTAAAATAGAAAACCATTTTGATTTATTTTTAACAAGAAAATTATTTTTGTCAAATTAAACTTGAGATCAACATCTCTCGAAAGTTTTATTGGAAAATTTTGAAATTATTAAGTTTATTAACTTAAATAAAATTAATCCATAGAAAAATTTCTCAAAGGGTATAAACCTTGACATAGAAATTTTTATAGGTTTAGATATTTTATTTTTGAGTTAAAAGAAAATTTAATTGAAAATTTCAAAAGATATTTTTCTAGAAAACCCTTATTTTAAAATACTAAGTAAGAGAGGGGTTCTGACGGCCCTACAGCTTCCATCACGATCCTCATTAGAGATCATGGGTCTTCTCGCGACACCCTGGGAGTAAACGCATATAGGATGGGGATACCATAAGCATCTAGAACTACTAGATTGATGTAATTAATAACCCAGGACACATGCTATGATCGGCCAGCCCATGTTGAAGATTATAGTGCGAGGAATGTTTATAGGAAATGAGAAGAAATGGTAATCCCACTCTAGAGTTATCTTCTAGATCATTATCTAAAAGGAAATTTAATTTGAGGTGGTTAATACACTCTGTTTAGGAAACTATTAATATTCCCAAGAAGTTATGTCAGTTTTTCTAAGAGTCAAATTAATCATATTGAAGATAATAGCGATATGGTTAACTATTATCAGATTTAATATGATGATAAAGTCACAAATTATTTTGTTTTTCACAAACTGAGTTTTTTTTTTTTTTTTTTCAAAAATGGTTGGTAGAGGTTCTTTTAGTCATTGGTCGTTATTCTTCGAGAGAATAAGCTAATGGGTCTAAATTATGTGGATTGAAAAAGGAATTTGGACATAATACTTACTACTGAGGAGTATAAGTATGTCTTCTTTGACAGTTGCCCTGTTATTGGGGAGAATTCTACTATTAAGGAGTGAGAGGCTAAGAAAGCATGGAAGAAGGCCAATGAGATGGCTCGATGCTACATGTTGGCCTCAATGTCTAATGTGCTCCAGTCTAAACACAAGCACATGGTCACTACGTACGATATTAGCCAATCACTAGTCACGATATTCACAGATAAGAGCTAGCCAACAAAGTAGGAGGCTCTTAAGGTGATCATCAACACCAAGATAGTTGAGGAAGCATCAGTCAGAGAGTATATGCTCAAGATGATTGTTGCTTTCAAGGAAGCAGAAGTCTTAAGGGCTGTAATTGACCCCGAGAGCCAAATGAATATGGTTCTTGAATCTTTTTTGGGCTCTTTTACTCAATTCAAGTTAATTTATAACATGAACAAGTTAAACATGAGTTTAACCAAGTTAATGAAAAAGCTCCAGGTGGAAAAGAAGGTCATGAAGCCACAGTCCAAGGCTATGATTGTTAGGATTTTTTCTTGCAGAACTGGGCCTAAGTCCAGGAAGTTTAAGAAAAAGAAGGGAAACGTACCGGCCCAGGCCAAGAACCAGCCCAACAAGCCCAAAAGCAAATACTTCAAGTGCGAGTAGAAGGGACACTGGAAAAAGGAGTGTCCAAAACTTCAGGCCAAGAAAAACTTTACAGGTATTGTTCTCTATCTAGAGTCAATTTCAATAGTTGGATCAACTTCCACTTGGATTGTTGATTCTGGTGCCACTGATCATATCTGTAACTCCTTGTAGGGGTTTAGGAAGATAAGAAGACTCCAGAAGGGAGAGCATGAACTACGAGTAGGAAATGACGCATAAGTATGGGCCCTTACAGTGGGAGAACTAGATCTTATTTTTTATTGTAATAAAGTAGTTGTTTTGAAGGATATTTTATATGTACCCAATTTTAGACAGAATTTAATTTCAGTTGCAAAACTAATAAATCATGGATATTCTATTTCTTTCCATTCTGGTATTACTATCAGTAGAAATGGAGAATTTTATGTACAGGGCACATGAATGGAAACTTTTTTTTTTTTTTAAAATTCTACAAACAATCAAATAAATAACGCTCAATCTGAACTTTTAAGTAAGAAGAGAAAGACCAATGTCAATAACTCATATCTTTGGTATCTAAGGTTGGGTCATATTAACTTAACCAGGATTTAGAGGTTAATCCATAATGGGTCTTTGGGCTCATTAAGATTGGAAAGCTGACATCAATGTGAATCCTGCCTTTTGAAAAAAATGACCAAAAGGTCATTCACCTAAAAGGTTGATAGAGCCAAGAAGATATTGGGCCTTGTTCGTACTGATATGTGTAGTCATTTGTCTACTCAAGCTAGAAGGGATTTTGAGTACTTTATCACTTTCACAGATAATTATACAAGGTTTGGTTATGTTTGCCTAATGAAGCACAAGTCTGACTCTTTTGACAAGTTCAAAGAGTTTAAGGTTGAAGTAGAGTGTCGAACAAGTAAACTGATTAAAACATTACGATCGGATCATGGTGGAGAGTACCTCTTTAGTGAGTTCAAGGATTACATGGTATATCATGAAATAGTATCCCAACTCTCAACAGAATGGAGTAGCTGAAAGAAGGAACATGACATTAATGGAAAGGACCCGAAGCATGATATCTCATGTTACTCTTCTAGTCTCTTTTTAGGGATATGCCTTGGAAACAGCGGCATACATTCTAAATTTGGTACCTTCCAAGTCAGTACCTAGGACACCCTATGAGATGTGGATTGGGCGTAAGTCAAGTCTAAATCATCTTAGGATATGGGGTTGTCTAACTTATGTACTAATCAAGGGAGACAAGCTAAAACCAAGATCGGAATTATACTACTTTGTTGGGTATCCAAAAGGGACAAAAGGAGGTTACATTTATCATTCCAAGGAGAAGAAAGTACTGCTAAGTACTAATGTTAGACACTTGGACGATGATCAAAGTACTTCCACTAACGGTTCAACAAGGTTGGGACTCGAGAAGAAGTTATCTTCAGAATCAATTTCTTCAGACCTGATTATGGATCAAGAAGAGGCACATCCTCAAGAACCTGTACAAACAGAGCTTCGTCATAATGGGAGGGTATCTAAAGTTCCAGAAAGATGGACAGGAGAGGCTTTCGAGCTGGTCTCTAACCATTAGGAACAAAATCCTATTAGATACAAGGAGGCTATTACTAATGCCGATGCAAATCTATGGCATGAAGCAATGAAAGTCGAGATTGAGTTTATGTACTTCAATCAGGTTTGGAATCTTGTAGCTTCACCTGGAGGGATAAAATCCATTGGGTGTAAGTGGCTATACAAGAGAAAGAGAGAAGTAGATGGGAAGGTGGAAACCTTCAAAGTTAAGCTTATGGCGAAAGGGTATACTCAGAAAGAGGAAATCGACTATGATGAAACCTTTTCCCCAGTAGCCATACTTAAGTCCATTCGTATCCTCCTTACCATTGCATGTCATTTTAACTATGAGATATGACAAATGGAAGTCAAGACGGCATTTCTTAATGGCCATCTTAACGAAAACATTTATATTTCCCAACCTGAAGGTTTTATTGCTAAAGGCTAGGAACATATGGTTTGCAAGTTTAAGAAGTCCATTAATGGACTTAAGCAGACATCTAGAACATGGAACATTCGTTTTACGAGACCGTAAAGTCTAATGATTTCATTCAAAATAAGGATGAATCATGCGTGTACAGAAAATTGAAAGACATATATGTGGTTTTTCTTAGCTAATGTGTGGATGACATTTTACTAATTGAAAATGATATAGAAACATTGTCATCTACTAAGGTTTGACTGTCTAGTTAATTTAGTATAAAAAACTTGGAAAAAGCCAGTTATATTCTCGAGATTAAGCTTCTTAGAAATAGGAAACAGAAAATGTTAGGATTATCCCAAACGACATACATTGACAATGTAATGCTCAAGTTTAGCATGGACAAATGAAAGGGATCTCTAATCCTTTGCAGACATGAGTTGTCTTTTTGTTTTAAGGATTATCCTAAGTCTCGAGAGGAAAAAGATAGAATGAGTAAGATTCCCTACGCTTCGGCTGTGAAAAGTTTTATGTACGCCATGCTATGCACTAAGCCAGATATTTGCTTTGCCATAGGCATAGTTAGCAAATATTAATCAAACCCTGGGGAGGTTCATTAGCAAGCTGTAAAGCATATTCTTAAGTACCTCAATGGTACAAAAGATTATATGTTGGTTTATGACGACTTGGTTCCTACTGGATATACAGACTCAGATTTTCAAGCAGAGAAAGATGAGAGAAAATCCACTAGTGAATATGTCTTCACCAAGTCTGGAGGAGCTATTTCATGGAGGAGTATCAAGCAATCTTGTATTGTTGACTCAACCATAGAAGCTGAGTATGTGGCAGTTTAGAAAGTATCCAAGGAAGCAGTCTGGCTTCGAAAGTTCCTTTCAGAGTTTAGAGTTGTGCCACACATGGACAGACCGATTATGGTGTATTGCGATAACTTTGGAGCAGTCTCGCAATCTAAAGAACCCAGGAACCATAAGAAGAGGAAGCATATCTAGAGGAAGTACCACCTGATCTTGGATTTCATCCAGAGATGAGAAATCGTGGTGGAACAGATAACCTCAGAGAACAACCTAGCAGATCCCTTCACCAAGCTTTTGGTTGAGAAAGTCTTCAAGAGGTACTTAGACGCTATAGGGATGGGCACTTACGGACTTTCTTAGTCTTAGAATACAAGTGGGAGATTGTTGGAATGTATGCCCTCTAGACTAGGTTTCTAATGTAATTATTGAATTTATTAATAAAAGAATTTATTTTTAAAAATTTATTTATGAATTTACATTTTATTTGTACACGATTTCAATTTGATCATTTTTGCCATTTTCGATCTTTAGCAGCAACATACATGCACACAAAACTACAAAAAAAAAAGAATCAAAATTTTACATCATTAAATCTAGAAAAAATAGTCATTCAATCAATTATCTTTTATGTTTTGGAGATTTAGGTCTTTCTTCCTTTATTTCAACTTTTTAGGTCCCCTAACTATTATTTTTGTGCAATTTTAGTCATTTTTTTTTTAGGATTTTGTTAGTCAAACTGTCATTTGACTAACGAAACCTTAATAAAATGACCAAAACGACACAAAAATAATAGTTATGGAACCTAACAAGTTGAAAAAAAATAAAAAAGATCAAAATTATCAAAAATAAAAGTTAAAAGATTGGATCGGCTTATTTTCTAAGCATACTTGTAAAGTATATATAAGTTTCACAAATTAATAATTTAATTGTTAGATTTTCTATAAAAGTTGAAAAATTAAATATATTAAATTTTAATCACACTGGATATAATTTGTCATTTTATCAAGTATTTAAATAATGTTACATTATGGCGTTTGCTTAATTTAAAATATGCGACTATCAAATTAATAATATATCTATTCATTTAACTTGTATCGTATGAAATACTTAAAAAAAAAGGAAATTTGTTAACAAAATGATTATACTAACCATTCTATTGGATCAATTAAAAGCAAAATTCGAATATCAATGATGCAAAATAATTAAATTTTGGAAATATTCCTTGATTAAATTTTTAATTTTTTAATTTTTTGTTAAATAATAAATTTTTCTTAAGATTCTATTTCAAAATTTCTCCTAAATTTGAGATATATTTCCGTTGAATTCTTTTATTAATTTTCATTTTAATTTTTCATTAAATAATAAAATTTCCTAAACAATCTCTTCTGAATTCCATTCAAAGTTGGGAATAATTTCTTTATTGCTTTTTAAATTTTTTTTATTAACTAATCGTCTTTAACTTGGAATAGATTCAACTATAAGAATTTTGTATGCCAATTCCATCTCAAAATTGGAACGGATTTTTTATTAATTTTTATTTTTATTAAATAATATATTTTTAAGAATTTATTTCTAATTTGTTCCAAATTTTAATTAAATTTGGGATAGATTTACAATGAATACAACGAATACTTTATTATTTTTTAAAATAAAATTTGAAGAATTTATCTTAAATCCATCTGAAATCCTTCCAAATTTGGAGATAGATTTTTTAATTGCTTTATTATTTAAAAAAAATTAGCCGATTCAATCCCTTAACTTTTATATTTAAGAGGTTTAGGTCCTTTTTCTTCCCCCCCCCCCCCCAACTTGTTAGATCCCCTAACTATTATTTGTGGGTCATTTTGGTCCTTTTATTAAGGTTTCGTTAGTCAATCGCATAAAATAGTTAGGGGATCTAAAAACTTGAAAAAAAGAAAAGGGATCTAAACTTCCAAAATATATAAGTTAAGGGATTGAATTGCCTAATTTTTCTTAAATCTAATTATAAGACACTCGTATGTATATCTTAATGATCAGAATTAAAATAGCCCATAAAACTTTGTGAAAACTGATTAACATAAGATCTATACACTTAAACCTGTTAAGGATATACCTTTAAAAAATTTATACTTATACTATTGTCATTATGTATTATGTAATAATATGAGGTATTTCTTTTCATGAATAGTATATTTAGTTTTGTGGTCATGAAATATGTGACTTGATAGTAAAACCCTATAATAAATACAATGACTATTCTTAAATTATCCCTAATCGATTATTATTAGTGGAATAATAATAAATTAAAATTAGTATGTTTGTGACTTGATGGCTATGTTTTACTGGTCATGGATATATGTGATATCAAGTCAAAATATAAATAAATATTAGAGAACATTGTATTGGACATGGCCCACTGTGACAGTACTTCATAGAACATGTCATAAGTACTTTCTAACAATAATGATATTAAAAGTCCTTCGACCTAAATTCATCATAGTTTCCTACCTAATAAATTCTATATTTTGATGTTATCTAAAGTTGTCTTTAACCAGATAATAAATTAGACCACGGTTGGATATAGAATAAACCAGGAAGAGGAATATTATTGATAGTGAAGGAATTTGTCCCTTTTAATTTTGGGAGAGATGTCCATAGGCCCCTTGATAAGTTAGACTATTAAAATGTATGACCGTACTCAAATATATCAATTTGAGATATTGATATCATTTGTTTGAATAATCTACTATGAGATCAAGGAATAATTGATTAAGCTTAATAAGGATAATATACTCCGTGCCTTATGCTTAATTTGGATATCGTGTGACAAAAGAACTAAAGTTATAGTTTGGTTCAAAGAGATCACTGATCTTCATTTAACCTGGATAGTTATATTATTTTGTTAGAAGTTGCTTATAACTTGTGGGCCATTTAAATATGATTTGGGCACACTTAAATGAACCTATAGGGTAACACATTAAGCGAACACATTAGGCTATTTTTCTAGTAACTAGGTTCGTTGTATTTGGAAATATATCTAGGTTAATTGAACCTAGAAAAATGACCAAATACAATGAATCTGGAAATATGTCCACATTCGATGTATCTGGAGAATGTCCAGATTATAAGAATCTGACTCGATAAATTAATTTGTTAAATTACCGAGATAATGATAGAATCTTATCATATCAGTTTTAATTTAAATTTAAAATAAAATATGATAAGATATTATGAGAGTTGGAATTTAAGAGAGAAAACCCTTGCCGTCTTCTGAGGTTAGCTCTTTATCAAAATATTCGTGCCTCCAATTCACCAAAAAAATTAAACCTCTCAAATCCTAGGCCCTAACATTCCCGGGTAATGAGTTGATTCGCCGTATGTATTCGATAGAGGACGGTCACATATTACAACATTTGGTGATCGTTCAAGTTGCACATATACCTAAAAACAGAAGTCAGAGGTCTTGATTATGTCAAATAAAAGTAATTCTATAATCCATAGATCGATCTTAATCATTTGGCTTGGGTCCTTGGAAGGGATTCATGGATGTTTTTCGCATTTAAGAGTCCACGAATCCTAACAAAATGGTCCATAGTATCATATATGAGATGACTTTGATTCCTCTATTGGGATTCATCAGCAATAAACAATGCCATAGTGGAAGCAACAGAGGAAGGAAGAAATCGAATCCTAAGCAAGAGGATCACTCATACATAAATAAAATGGATCAGAGAAGGGAGGTACTGTACACATTTCAAAATTTTGCAGCTTTTCAATGAAAGGAATGCCACAATCTGCAACTAAACTCGCACCACCGATAAGCCTTCTTTGATGTTTTTGTTGATTTCACAAAACCACAAACACGTGACAAACTCAAAGCTATAGATCAAATTCCGCTTGTTTTGTTTGTAATTGACCACTATGTCCCAAGCGTAGGAACGACTCTAGTAGTATCTACACGAGGACAACACTTAAGCAGCAATGCTATTAGCCAATGCTAGCAGGCTTGGTGGCAACTAGGATAGTTTCGGAAGAAACAATGGACAACCGATTCTTAGGATTTTGTGAAAACAATTTTTCAGAACTTCTCCACTAGCAGCTAACCCCCTTAAGTGAGCTATTTATAGACCCTTATAGGGCATAGGGTTATGTATACAATTGCACTTAAACCTCAAATTACAAATACTTTATAATTAGCCCATAAGATTATAAGCAACTTATAATTCGCCCACAATATTATTTTCTTCTTACAAAATAACTCTATATATAATATTATATTATAATATCTTGAATATTAAATCCTCTATTGTGTGTATCCTATTAGATTTTCTGAGCAATTGGTAGAAAAATATGAACTAGTCCTACCAATTGTAGGATTAACAATCCTCAATAATTAGAATTGATTTATTAATCTTCTAATTACTAAATTCACATCAAGCAAATCAAAAGCGGCATCTAGTAGTGAATCATGACCATTCAAAAGTTTAGAAAGCTAAATAGTTTGACATGAACCTTTCAATAGCAAATACTAATGCAATAAACTCTATTCATCATACTATATCTCATCTAATTTAGAGTATGGAGTTAGGGTCAACTCCCACTAGAGTATTATTAATTCTAACCCAAATACTTTAATACTTGTTCCCAGAATCTATTACTCATTATATGTATCATCTTAGAATTGTTTCCATCATATAGTTGCCTTGCCCAACAACTCCTTAAGTGATGATTGTAATACCCCACCTATAGGTACCCTTAGTCCTTATAGGAGAAGGGGCATTGCACGGCATTATGGTTGCACATATGTTAATTTAATGCATTTGTATGAATATATGTGATCTTTGTGCTTGCATATGTGTGAATTCATTTAATGGGCTTATAGTGGTGTGTGATTGAGTTAGATGAGCTTTTGTTTTGATGAGTAGAATTTAATGGAAGAGAATGTGATGTGTTGGTTGAGGATGAAAGGAATTTGATGGGGAATATTTAAACAAAAGTTGATATGGTTTAATGGATGAAGTTTGGTTTGTATTTCTTGGACACTAGGACTTGAATCCCAGCTTGATCTTATTTTTTCCCCTTATTTTTCCTCTTATTTTTCTTCTCTTAGTTTTCCTCTCTTCCTTGGCTGAAAATCCTCCTAGCCGCCATCTTGGGTTTCTTTCCTAAATTTTAGGAGATTTGATTCTCTTATGTTTTTAAAATTTAAACCTAGGAATTTATCTTCTAAATTTTATTTTATTTGCAATAAATTTATAAAAGTTTATCTATTTAAATATTTGGAATTTTATCTATCAAATTACATACATATTCTTTATTTATTTTTTTTTATCTAAGGGATTAAAAAACCCTAGTGTCGTTCGCCACCTAAAGATAAAACCCTACGACGAGTTTTATTTTAAATATATACAATCTGGTTTTTATCTTTAAATAAAACTTTAATTATCTTTTACCAAAATTCCTTTATAGTCATCATAATTTCAACATATATTCATCCTATTAGCCGCCACTTTCTAGGAAGTATCTCCCTAATTTGATTTTTGAAGTTTTAAATAAATTAGGATAAAAACTGAGTTTTATATTTATTTAATTTAATATTTATCTTCTTTTAAATATTTCACCCTACTTTTAGGGATAAAAATTCTAGCTTTTATGCATGTTTGTAGCTGCCATTTTTAGGTGTTCTCTAACCCTAATGAAACTCTTAATCTAAATACAAGAAGTCTCCTAATATCTAGTGATAAAACCCTATCAAATTACTTCAACAATTATCATTAAAGAACCAGCATTATTACTCAAACATTATACTCCTTTTTCCCTCTTGGTGCTGCCACCCTCTCTCTCTTGTTTTCTTATTTTTGGCCTAGTAGCCTTTTCCCTTCTTTTATCACTCAGGCACACGAAATTTAGAGAAAAAGAAAATCTTACTTTATTAAACTCCAACTCTTGTTTCAAACTCTTAGATAGAATTGTAATCTATCTAGATCACTACTCACCGAAGCACAACCCACCCTAAACCCTAGTGATTTCAGCCTTACACCACACACACATACACGAAAGTTCCAAGCAAGCACGCAACCTCATTTGTTTTATCAAAACACAAAAATTGCACAAGAGCTCTCTCTCTTTCTATTTTGGCCATATTGCACTAATAATAAATTAGTTATTCTCCAAATCTTTCATTGCTCAACTTAGAGTCATAAATGACTCTCTTTTTATACAGATTCAAAGAAACCAAAACTCTTTCTTGCATACATCTCTTTTGCCCAATGAACTGAAACACTAAGAGAATATCTTGGTCTAGCTGCCACATACACACACCCTAAAGCCTTGAGTGGTGTTCTTCCTCCATTCAAATGATTTCTCTCTCTCTCTCTCTCTCTCTCTCTCTCTCTCAGCATTAATAGAATCATTTCAAGGCAGTTCTAATGCTCTTGCTCTTCCTTATCTTTTTCTTCTTTCCTTCCTTCCTTCTTCATGCTAACTAAAGGACTGATTTACTAAATTCTTCCTCTACTACTCGGATCTATTGATACAAGGCTAAGGTCAGACTATGATATTAGGGCATAAGAATTGTTTGGTTTGTTATTCGATTTAGCTAGAGTGTTTTGATGCCTACTATAGTTAAGTTAAGATCTTTTGATTTAGATAAACATGTTTTATCAATTGTATGATTATGGAGATTGTGGATTGTTCAGTTATCTATTCTTCGAGATTTAAAGGAATAAGGATTGGTTAATAAAAGATGAGCAGGAAATAGAGGATACAGTAGTTTGATCACTTGAATTGATTAGGTCATCATGATGTCTAGAACAACTTATATATGATTTAATTATGTAAGAAACAAAACTGTAGATAATAAATGTTGAGTTTGATGTACTCTTTTAAGAAAGGAGCAAATGTTTAGAATCATGAGTCTTATTGGCTTAGATGTTCTCGATAATTATATCAGGTGTTGGAATGGAATTTTGGATTATGGAATTATATGATTCTAGATAAGGAAGGTTTTTGAAGTGAAGGGTCAAGCAGTTGACTTTTGCTTATCTGTCTGAGATATTCCAAGTAAGTCCTTGCCTAAATGTTTTACTAAAATGAGACTTTTGTTTGCAAGTCACATACTAAATGTTGAACGTACTGAGAAAACTTGAGATTACTTGGGTTGCAAGTATGGTCATTTTGTTTACTAAATAGTTTTAACAAACAATGTTTTAAATAAATGTTGATTTCTCTCTTCACACACACTAAACGTTTTAAGGGCACTCTATATGAAACCATGTTATGTAAAGCTAAGGTATTTGTGATTGTCAAATTGGGATTAACCTTTGAGCAAAATACTGAACATTGAGTACTCAATAAGGGTAGGCTACTAGAACTAGTTTTTGAACGGTTAGAGTGAGTCTCTAAGGAGGTGGCTACCTCTGAGGGTTGAGCTCTGTTTGAATAAGGCATCAGTTCTAGTAAGTCAAGACGGTCCGAGCTAGTTCTTTAGTCTAGAAGGACTCTTATTTGGAGTGGACATCCGATATATTTGGGTGTAGAGATAGAGGAATATCTTACCCTTGTAAACAGATCACCCACTACCCAGTGATGCAGGGTTTCTTTGGGAAGTTATCATGATGGAATTTATGGCATGGACTTTGATGTAGAATTGTATAATCCCTTTGTTTTATTGACAATTGGTTGAATTTCTTGAGAATGTTTCCAATCTACCTTAATGATATGTTTTGTGAAATACCACTCAAAGTTTAGGAAATGATACATTCTTTACTTGGAAATACATTTTGTGAAATGTTTCAAATGTGTTTACATGAAACACTTGAAATTATATGAGCATGCACGAGACTTATTTAGATGTATTTCTCACACCTTTTATGTTATATTTTCAGGTTGACAGCATTATAGGTTGTTACTCCTTTTGAGGACTTAGTTTTTAATTCTGGATGATGTTTTGTATTTTATTTTCCTTTTGAGACATTTGTTGAGATTGAAAAGACTTGTAATCGTTTTTCGTTGTAATAAGAATTAGATAGTTTATCTTTATTTTCTAAATTTTTTCTCGTTACAAAGACCCTTAATCCTTTGGAAAGGGTGACATTCCTACCTTTTAAAGGTACGTAGTTCTAGGGGTGTTACAATGATTCCCTGCAAAAAGCCGTGAGATATACTCTCCTACTAGTAGGAGTAATGAATTTTTTTGTGACTCTCTCAACTTTTGCATCCTTCATGTTGCACCTAATGTCCACCTTATATGGACAGTCTCTAAGAGATTCCGAGGATTATAATCAAAGTACAGTACTTGTAAACAAAGTACCTTGGAGATCTTCAATCTAAGGATGCTTGCACATCATTGTAATGATATTCTATCACTGGTACTAAATAATTATCCATATAATTATCTCATGGCTAAGTCATCTAATGTACTTGTTCATCCAACAAGCATCCATATGTTAACTTTAAATATCCGTATACTTACGGATGTGAGAACCACTATTTGATCGAATCAGGAAGTATAACATGTGCTAATGTTTGCGCATTAATGATGTCCCGTCTCTTTAATACTATGATCAATGATAGTTTAAGCACAAGCACTATATAGTGTAGTAAAAATATCACATTATGGTCTCTATCAAGATTTATATCATAATTTCTTTAGCACCGTGTTTTTTAATTGGGCCTTTATCTGTCAGTTTTATACACATATGAAATAACAAATGAAAATTGAAATATAAAGAATGCCTTATAGTTAATATGTGTGCAATACACATCCTAAATTGATTGGCTCTAGGGCATATTACCAGCAATTCTTATAGTCGTCAAGTACATGGATTCTTCTTATCAAGTGGATTTTAGATTTCAGATATTATCTCCAAGGAATTAATTAGCTTTAATTGAAAGTAAGTATTTTTTTTTTTTTAATCCTTTCTGATGGTCGTACTTGTGGTGTATTGGAAGGTTAAAAAAAATAAAGTTCTTGGTGTGGAACACATTTTGACTACTGCGGCAGATGTCCTAAAGATGTGTAGAATTTAATTTCCTTGAGTTAGTAGGATTCCAATAGTTATGGTTTTTAATTCAGGTAGAGTCCTAAAATTATACATGCCTAGAATATTCCAGTGTAATGAGAGAAGTATAAATACTAGTATTCATCTACATGCATAGAAGTATCTCGATAACTTGAAAAGGGAGTGCACACATGACTTTTAGGGGACAGATGACGGTGTGAGAAGAAATCCCACAAAGACGAGAAAAGATCGAGGTTTTCTTGTGCGAGTTATGGGATCGTGTTGGATTCAGGGGCGCAACTATATATTCATTGGCCATGTTCAATTAGGTTGTGTTAGGGCTATGCTAATTTGAGTGTGTAGCTAGACACTAATGAAATATTGGTAGTTGCAAAAGTCAATACAGTCAATAGGATTACGACTTTGATGTTATTGCATATCTTGAAGGCTGACGAATGCGGAAAACAAGCCAAGGTGGAGAATGTTAGGTTTTACCTTGCATTCCTAACCTAATTAGAACAAAGAAGTTTGATTGAAAGGGTATTACTAATATATTTAGAATTAAGAAGTTACTATTATCTTTTATATATATATATTAGAATTAGGAAGTCACTTATACTACGTCCTATGTTGATTATGAGTCTTATAACTTGGTATCTATATATAGGTGGAATCATAAGTTTTTTAGGGTGTCCGAGTTTGTACTAATGTATTTAGCATTGTAGAGCTTATGACTTGGTATTTTTATATAGGTGGAGTCATCAGTTGTTTAGGGAGTTGTGGTTTGTTCTAATATATCTAGTGTTATGGCATGTGTATAAATTAGGCGAGTGTATGAGTGGTGCGATATAAGATTTGAAAAAAATGCTAACAGTACCTTATTTAAATCTTTTAGTTACTGTTAATAAAGTGTTTCGTAAGTAGACGTAGGTTTTGTTAGATAAGTCAACCATGTAAATCTTTTATACCTTATTTTATTCTTCATATTTATTTTTCTGTTCTCACTAATTATTCAGGTTTGATTTTCCTAACAAATATAAAATGGAGTTTGGATAATAGTCGCGACATCAACCGTAAAGTGGAGTTTGCATTCTGTGTTGAAGAAGAGGCCGTGTGGAGTCAAGTTGTTGGAGCTCAATTGAGGGAGGGCTTAGTGAGCGAGGGACGTTGGTGACATTGAGGAATCTATTCTCATGCCATATGCTGCTAATCTTCCTAATGTGGGTGACCGCTTGTATGACGAGGCTATATGTACGAGGAGTTCTGCTTGGAGGGGATGCCTCAATGAGGCTCTGATGAACTTCCTTCTGTATTGCGTCCTCCTATCTCCTGAGCCCAACCATTAATTCCACATGGCTCCTAGACCTCCAATACTCCTCTTAAAGCTCAAAAACCTCTACGGCAATAAGCTACATTCCTCTGTTGAGGACTTTGCTACTTTAGGGTCACTTTTCCGATGGTTTAGCTCTCAATTTTCTTCCTTTCTTACTTTTTGTCAAACTCGATTATCTTTAGTTGAACACATTAACCTATATTTTATTGGAAGGCAGAATGTTCCATCTTATTTATTAATTAAAATGGGCTTCATTTATGGGTGCTTGTTAACTCAACTAAATATTTAAGATTAATTAATTAAATACTTATTTAATTAAATATATTTGGCAATGAATAATACTCATTCTGTCCTAATAAAATTGACTTTTTTACTATTTTAAATTGTCTAAAAAAGTTGACATTTTTCTTAAAATGAAAGTTTTTAATATATTATATATTATAAAATAATCAGTATATCTCTCATATATTACTTTTATATATTTAGATTTGATATAAAGTATTATGAGATCTATTTTTACGTTTATATAAAATCTTGTGCTAAATCAACCACTTTAATTTGGCTGGGATGGAGGGAGTATGAAGTATTAAATTATTTAAGTATGCTTAATATTAAATTTATAATCTTATTTAATTGATTAAGATATACTAAAATCTTATTATAAATTTTAAACGAAATAAAAGTCACCTAAATTTGAAGTTTAAATACGTTAAATAGTATTATTATTATTATTATTATTATTATTATTATTATTTAGTCTAAATATGTTAAATAGACTTTTTTTTCTATGATTTTTTTCATGACTTTAATGGGGAAATTAAAATTAGCTAATTATAAATTTTTAAAAAATAAAAGGGAGAAAAGAAAAGAAACTGGGTGAGCAAGATAGGGTCAAAGCATCCAATCCTGCGAGTCAAGGCATTTAAGTACTTCTTGTTTCCAATCATTAACTTTTTACAGTTAAAAGAAGTCGACAAAGCACTAGGTGTAATCAGGTTTTTTTTTTATATAAATATTTATTTTAAATAATAGACATTGGATACCAATAATTTTATTTACCTTTTCTAAATAATTTTTTATTTGTACATTACAGTGACAAAGATTTGTGTTTAATAATTCAATTTCAATATTTTGTCTTTATTTTTTTAATCTGTAAAGAAAAAATTCCTTTATAGTATTATTCAATTATTCTTAGAATAAATATAATAAATGTGCCAATATAAATAGTGATTAAAAAATTCAGAAAGCTATTAATAAAGGAGGATAAAAAAAAATCTCATGTAAATAAGTGTTATGGAATTGAGCAAAAAAAAAAAGTTATGGTTGATTATTTTGAATATATTATGATTTAAAATTACGTTTAACAAACACAAAGTTATTGCGGCTGATTCTATTATATTCACAATCACTAAAATCACGATTTGTATAATCAAGTCTAGAAACCACAATGCCAAATTAACCCTTAAAATTATCTATGCATCTGCTTCTTTTCCTTACACTCAAGGTTTCAACAACAATAATAAAGTGATAGATTTTAAGATTTATTAATAAATTATTTAACAAAAGCAGTTAGTTTCATTTAAAATTATCGCATAACAGTGACAAATTTCAATAAAGCGTTACCATATTTTTTTTGGTAAATTATTATTTTTTATACCATAGTGGTTACAATTAAATCTACAAAAATTACTTTTCATATAGGTATTAATTTGGCATTACAAAATATTTGTTTCTTCTTTTCATGAAAGCCGAACAAGAAATACACAAAAAAAGAAAAAAAAACAATTAAAACAAGAAGTTGTAGATGTTTATAAACTTTTAAACTTACTATGAAATATTTGCCTTTTGTGGAAGCTTTTGAAAACTTTATATTTTTTAACCAAAAAAAAAAAAAAATGTCAAACGCCTCCGCATAGCAATAACACTATCTAATATGCATAAAGGAAACAAATTGACAGTACACAAAGAGGCAAACCTACCACCAATCCATGACCTTTTCTATAAAAATATAAAAGAAATTATTTCTGAACTCCTTTTATTACAAACTAGGTTGGTTCCCGTGTATTGTACGGGATAATTTTAATAATTTTCTCAATTTTTTTACATTCAAAAACAATTCAGATAAGAATATAACTCTAATATTAAAAAATAAATAAACAATTCAGATAACTTTGATTTTTAAAAAAAATCAATTCAAATAACCATGATATTTAAATAAAAAAAAACCTTCAAATTTTTGGAGGGATGAAATGTTAACTATAGATTAATACTTTTGAAATTCCAAAAAGATGAAAAATAAGAAATTAAAGAGAATAAAATTCTAGGAGATTCAAAAAAAAAACTGGTATAATGATTAGTTCTATCGTATCTGAATTCAGTGAATTAAGATAATCTTGATATTAAAAAAAAAACCCCTTCAAATTTCTTCATAGGAAAAAAATCTCTTTTAAATTTAATAATTCCAAATGTCAACACAGTGTCACTTGTCTCATCAGAAACAATTCAGATAAGAAGATAACTCTAATATTTAAAAAAATAAAAAATTCAGATAACTCTAATTTAAAAAAAACAATTCAAATAACCATGATATTTAAAAAAAAAAAAACCTTCAAATGTTTAGAGGGATGAAATGTATAAATATAGAATAATACTTTTGAAATTCCTAAAAAGATGAAAAATAAGAAATTAAAAAGAATAGAATTCTAGGAGACTAAAAAAAGATTGGTATAATGATTAGTTCTATACTTTACCCTGAAAAAAACTAACCTAAGAATAATCCCTTTTGTTCTCTAAAAAGATATGCAAAGCAGGGCTTGTTTTCTGTATAACATCATAATTCTCCATTGGAAAGTTTTCTTGTATTGCATATTGTCTGAAAGATTCCTCAATGAATGGGAAAAATAAAAAAAAGAATAGAACAAAATGTGTGTATAGTGATCGAATAAAACTTCTGCAGACTTCACAACAAACTGATAAACCAAGAACTCCTCCACAAATTGAAGTAATATCACATTCTAGTATCATCAAACAATATGAAACACAATTACAAAAAATTGTTACATACAGTATACACTTAACCGGTTGGGGGTAGAACAACCACTAAACAATGGAACACAGACAACTTAACAATACAAGGGCACAATTATAATTTTAACCCCAAAACAAATCCCTATCGTCTTTCATATTCTCCTTATTCTTCCAAAAACAGAGCCTTTCTCTGTTCCCCCATGGTGGCCGCATCTCCTCTCTCTCTTTTCTCTTTTCTTTAATAAGGCGTTAAGCAACCTTTATTGAAGAAAAAGCTCATGCCTTCAACTCAAACAGAACAGAACTTTCCTTCCGAAACACAAAGCCGATATCTTTCGTAGCAGCCAAGGATGAGTTCGATCTATTAGGTTCTTCGATTTTCTCATTGTTGAGATCAGAAGCGGGCTTGAACTGCTTTATTCGGTCTTCAACTGCCTCCAATCTTAAACAAAGGGCTACAGAGAAGATAGCAACCTGTACTCGGGATGTAACACCCCACTACCTAGGCCCAACAGAGCCGGGAATGTCACCCCTCCAAAGGACAAGGAGTCTTTATAACTAGGTCACACAAACGAAAATAAAACAAGACTTTAAAATTAAAACTTATTACAACCCAAAAATTCAAGAACAAATCCAAAATAAATTGTTCACTATCATCATCTCTCAAAGCAACATATAAACTAAACAACAAAGAGTCTTCAAGCAGGCAACATTCTAGTTACTCATCCTCATAGCAGGATCGACCTGAAACATGGCATAAAAGGTTATGAGATAAAAATCTTAGTAAATCCGTGTATTCTTTGAGTGTTTCAGGTAAAACAGTTCATTTATGCAAGTTGTAAAACTTCATAAGGAAAAGTACTGGCAAGCATTAGACAATGTTAAAAATAATGAGTGGCGTTTTGCTTTTCCAACCATACATGTACGCAATAAAATCAACCATTCAAAAGGGCGGCCATGGGTTACCACACGTTGGACCCCATGACCCTATAATGGTCAGAATGTCACACTTTGTGCAGACTGACAAAAGGTAGGTGTACGGCCTACTGGATAAGATACTCCTCCTTCTCTACACCCAAACATACCGTTGTCTATTCCGGAAACACACAGTCCATATGACTGAAACTTGCTAGTTCAGACCGGCATGACTAAGTAGTACTGTCGCTTCTCCAAGTTAAATTCATCTTCTGGAGGTAGCCTCTTGCCAGAAGACTCACTTTTTCTCTTCAAAACTAGTACTACTAACCTACCCTTATCAAGTACTCAACGTTGATTATCCCACTCGGGAGAAAACTAATAAAACATTGCTTTATTTGGAAATAGCAATTAAGGATTTCTAAAGTTCGTGTCAACGTTGGTTTTAGAAAGAGTTTAGTGTTTGAGCAAAATTGCTTGTTGATTTTCAAATGATTTGTTTGACTGAAATAAGAAAGGAAGCAGTCCTTAATTACTTTTACAAAATGAGTGTACCTACACTTCGCGTTTGGCTTATCGTAGCAACCTTTTGTCATCAAATAAATTTTATGCAGGAGCTTACCTGATCCTTTGCTTGAGTTATTCAAAGATCTTCCAAAGTCAACCTAACCCCGCCTAGGGTAAACACAAGCCATATGGTTAAACTCAAGTTATATTTGTTTCCATAAATAATCCTAGTTCAACTCATTACAATCATGACCCTAATGTTCTAAACTTTAAGGTTAAATGATAAAGGGTTTTACAAAATAAGTCTAGTTTGATGATAAAATAACTAGGGATAATAAGTTATAGGCTTAAATATAAATCTTTGTTATTAATAAATAAACTAGGGTTTATTTGATGAAGGGTACTAAGTCTTAAATGGTATTATTAAAAATAATAAATTATTACTAATTTCTTAATTAATAATTAATAGATAGAAAATAATTAGTAAATAAAGTAATAGTAAATTTTATTAAATTTTGATCAAAAGGGAATAAATAAAATTTTAATAGTATTTATGAATATATGACCTACAAGATTAATATTTTACCTATTATGTTTATTTATATAAAAGGCCTTATTTATTTTCATTATTATATATGATATATATATATATATATATTATTTTTAATAGAAGATATCATTTATTTGACTAAAATATCACTATTTCATTTAATAATCCAATTCCAAAGCTTCCTAGGGTTTTCGAAATTATTGGAGGAAAATATAGTATTAAATTTTTTTTTTATTAACGTACTAAAGTTGGTCAATTAAGATAGCTTAGGATCAACAAGGTTATGATCATAATTCTCCTATTGCTACCAATAATCATGAACATAAAATCCAGCATCAATCAACAAACCAATCCATTCATGAATAAAGACTTAAATCTAAACCTACTATCACAAGGCTAAATCTCTACCAAGCATAATCATATACATGGCTTCAACAAGAATACAAGAACATAAAACCCTATTCACTAAATGTGATATAATATCTATCATGCTTAATCATCCATACTTACTCACGACATGAAGAGCGTGCAACAAACTACAAAATATCATAAAACTCAACCATGACAAAACATTCTCATGCTCCAATCTTAACTCCTTCATACAAACACATACTCCATCCCCAATCATATTCTATCATTTTCTAACAATATCTAAGAGATATGGTTTTAGAATTGAGAAGAGGGTTAAAGGGAAATACTTGGTTGATGACAATCTTGTCTAAGATCCAAGGAGATCCACATGAATAGGAGGCTTGATTTTTCCGTGCAAGAAGAAGAAGAATGGCCATGGTTGAAACAATCATTTCGGCCGAGAGAGAGAGAGAGAGAGAGAGAGAGAGAGAGAGAGAGAGAGAGAGAGAGAGAGAGAGAGAGAATATTAGTATATCATGCTTAAAGATTGAAGGAAGAAGATGATCAAAATCGTTCTTGGTTACTTTGAGAGAGTTCTTGAATCTTCAAGAAAAATTCTAGTTTTTGATCCGTTAGTAGAATTTTATTTTCAATATTTGATGTTATAAAGTATAGAAATGGACTCTCGAGGGTGAGTAGACATGATCTGGAGTTTTTGGAAGGAATTGGAGGTGTTTAGAGTGGTCTTAGGCTTGGAGAATGGTGGTGTGTGTTCTTAGTGTTTTTGATGTTCTTGGAGAAATGGAGAGAATAGAGAGAGCTGGACAAAAATTGCTGAAAGGTGTTGGCTGAAATGGTTAGAGGAATTCTTGTGATTGAATTTACAGATTAGGGGGAAAAGGGAAATCTGATCATTTGAATTTCAAAAGGAGTAATTCATGGAGTAAATTAAGGTAGAAGATATGGTAGAGTGGTTTGATTGATGGAGGTTCTTGGGAGTTGCTATGATCGACTGGATTTTGCTGGGGTTTTGCTGAGATGAATGAGGTTTGAAGGAGCTATAGGGTGGCCGGAATTCTAAGTGTAAGGGTGGGAGAATTTCTGGTTATTTGAAACTTAATCTAAGGAGTTTTCATGGAGCAATTTGCTGGAATTTTGAATTTTAATTGGAAGCTTGATTGTAGTGATTGAATGAGTGATTTAAGGAGTGGCTATGGAGCTCATCGTGTAGGTCAGTGGGGAGGGTGATGAAGTTCAGTTCATGGCTGACTAAGGTTATTTCCATAGAAAGTTGAAGTGATTTTCGGACAAAGCTTGAAGAGGAAGCAAGACTGGAATTTTTGGTTGGTCATTCAAATGGTTTGTTGGAATTTTTGTGCAGTTTTTTTTTGGCAATGTTCCAACCGACTTGCAGTGATTTTGAAGAGATATTGGAGGGTCCTTTAAGGCTGGTTTCCAGCCTTCTTTATGGAGGAAAGACAGAGTTAAATTACTGGTTTGAAAGGTAGAAGAAATAGCTTGGTTTTTGGCTTGCCATGCTGCGAAACTGTTCAGAAATTTTTCCTGGTTTGTACAGCTTTTGTGCAGTCCGAATTTGGGCAAAAGATTTCAGTCTTGAAGCTGAACAAATTGGCTATTTTTCTGGTAGCATTTGAGTGAGAAAAATGGCTAAAGTTTTCGAAAGCTGAACTGACCAAGAAGCTGAAAAATTTCTAGATTGCTGCCATGAAGAAGATGAACACTTATGGAGTGGAGTTTGAAGGTTCAACCATGGAGATTAATTCTCTTGGGAACCTTCCTTAACTCCTTCCCCATTTTCAGTCAAAACTCTATCCTCTACGGGCCATTTTTGAAATTCCAAGATCAATAACCTTGCTGATTTTTCTGGAATTAAAACATGGGTTTGGATAATTAAACAAGCTTAATTGGTGAAGAATTTAAGGTAAGTTAGGGAACAAACGGGTATGAATCCCTTAAGAATTTTTGTAGAACATAAAAATAGGATTAAGACATTCCCTTCATGTCTCTTCTAGGACAATACTCCTACTTCTTCTTATGGCCTGCAAGGGCCGAAAATATCCAACTTACATAAAATAAAATTTAATCATGATAAAACTTAATTGGTGGGATTTGAACTCAAGACCTTAGAAATTAATTCCAAAGCTCTAACCACTAAACCACAACAACTCTTTCTCCTATTTTCTCTTCTAAATATTCTTTCTATTTAATCCTCAAGCTATCTCTCTATTTTCACTTCAAGCAAAATTACCATTTTACCTTTCCTACTCAATAAGCACAACTAAGATTTCTAGACTATAAATTATAATCCTAAAGCACATAAAATCATTCAAAAATATATTTATGCATGCAAGAAAATATGATATGCATCCTTACCCCCTTACTCTAGAGTTGGTTTTAGATGGGGTTTCACACAAAAACATTACACTTTTAAATCTTCTGATAGCTTGATAGCTTGTGTATTGCAGAGTTGAAGATGTCTATCAAAGTATTGAATCCAAATGTAGAGGTGCTCAACAAATTGGCCGCCTTGCACATGAACATCAATGCTGCAAAGGGCTTGCAAGATGTCCTCAAGACCAACCTTGGACCTAAAGGAACCATTAAAATGTCAGTGCTGGTTCTCAAAAAGAGAAGCAGAAGTCATCGAAAAAGCCGGCAAGGAAGTAAAGAACATGAAGCACTGTAAAAAATGGAAAAGAAATCTCAAAGAACAAAACAGCTGAAGTAGAAGAAGATGAAAGAGAAAGTTGGATTCTAAACATTTAAACATTTAAAATGATCAAAGTGGCTCTATGATCAAAACAAATATAGTTGTTGATATTCAGAGAACCATGATACTCGGCTAAAATGATGTAAAACACCTTGTATACAACATTGCTTATCCCACTTTTGCAACACACATGGTCATGTTTTAAGCCATATTTTTCTAATGATATTTTCATCCCTGTGTCACTAAAAGCTTCATTTATGTATCTAAAGTTGTAATGCATTGGGGTTGTCATGTCTTTTAATAACTTATGCATCATTTAAAACTGACTTGCTCACGTTTCTCTTATGTTACCAGCTTTAGAGGTCAAAAGTGGAGAATGTTTCAAGGTTCAGCTAGGTGAAGGCATGGTTTTGCATCTTTCTCAAGTAGAATGGGTTGTAGGCTGATGATTTTCTGTATTCATTTCTTTTTGCGAGAGAATGTGAAATTGACTGGTGTAACTGCAGGCTTCCCTGGGCAAGATTAAAAAGGAAAAGGGTAGTGAATCTGTCTACTTGTTTGTGAATGTTGATGGAAAGAAGCTTGTTCTTGGAACACTTTTCTCTGACAAGTTGCCACAATAGCAATTTGATTTGGTGTTTGATAGAGGCTTTGAACTATCACACAACTGGAAAAATGGCAGTGTCTACTTCTATGGATATATGGCTGCTAACCCTTCTGATGAATATCCTTTACATTTTCTATCCAAATTGTAAACAATTCTATGATACACATCTTGTTATTTATAATTTTAATGTTGGCATGGAAAAGCCTTTTCTCTTTGCATTTTCTTTTTCTCGGCTCTAATTTTTCTGGGCCACTGAGGACGAAGGGAGAGAGTTTGGTATGTATAAAGAGCTTACTTGTGCATCTCATATTTATTAGATTTTTGTGATCATTGATGGACTTAGATTTGTTTCTTATGTTTAGAATCTGAATCTGAATCTGAATTTGAGGAGAACATCCCACTTACTCTTGAGAATGGTATGGTTATTGTATTTTTCTGCTTTTTGTATATTAAGGCAACAGTGATTGGTACGCCCCCCCCCCCACAAATAATAATAATAATAATAATAATAATAATAATAATAATAATAATAATAATAATAATAATAATAATAATAATAATAATAATAATAATAATAATAATAATAATAATAATAATAATAATAATAATAATAATAATAATAATAATGATGATGATGATTCGCCTATGTCTTATTACTGATTTCAGGGGAACTTGTGGCAAAGGTCAAGGATGAGAAACCTGCTGATGCTAAGAAGGTCAATGCAGAGAAAGACTCTGCTGCAAGTAAGCATAAGGTGAAGATAGTTGAACCAGGCAAAGATGAAGATGATGATTCGACTGATGAAGATGAATCAATGTCTAGTGATGAGAATGCCTCTGTTCCCCCAGTTAGTGAAGGATGCATCAGAGGTAGCAGGAGGCTTTGACCCTTCTGATCTATTTCCATCCTACAAATTTCTTCATGTTCTTGGCAATACAATGTCTAAATTGCTGAAGATTCATGGCCAAATAGATGGGATTTTGGAGGAAATGGTTAATGAGCACAAACAGAATCATGCCATGTTAAAAAAAGGCAATGGTGAGAATGTTAAAATGTAGTGTGATGGGTTTATGTAGAGAATCTTGATATTTAAAAAAAAATTTATTCAGATAAGCTCCATCCGAATTCATTGAATTAAGAAATCTCTTGAAAATGGTTCATATTCAGAAAAGATTTATTTGAATTAATTGATTTTAGAGAATTTTGATATTTAAAATAAAAATATAGATAATGTTGATATTTAAAATAAAAAACTCTTGACATTTTCTTTAAAAAAAATTTCATTTAAATTCAACGCGTTATATGTCACAAATGGACGTTGCCATTTGTCACCTTCTGTAGCTACTTATATATATATATATATATATATATATATATATATATATATATATATATATATATATATATATTTGGTAGATAATAACAGCAAAAACCTCAATAGAAGATTGTGCATTTTACATCAAACAGCCCCTGGGAAAGGTAAGTGAAAAATAAATGATCTTCAGACTCCATCTCCAGAGAACACGGCAGTACACATTAATTCACTCGTAAAATAATATTGTTAATTTGACGAGCCTAATTAATATTCTACAAATATAAAAAATGATCAGAGAATAAAAATATGTAATTTTTATAATATCAGCGCCGAAGAGATAACAGTGCTTGAGTGCTTTTGAATGGCATAAGATTGCACAATTAAACATATTAAATTATAACCTAAGATATATTAATTTTATAAAGCCTTTACATACCTTTTAATTAGAAGATGGGTAATAACAGTGTGCTCGACACAAATGCTAATACCGGTTGATCTACAAAAACAGAAGGCAAAAAAAAAAAAAAAAAGTAAAAATCAAGGTTTTAATTATAAATGGAACAGTCATGAGAATAGACTTTAGTGGAAGAAAAAAAAAAATCAAAAGCAAATTTACTATCAAGAAGGGAGAAAAAGATAACACCAATTTTAGTTGAATAAAAAAAATATATCGTTGTTATAAATTAACGGATGACACTTTTCTCTTCAATTTGAAAGTTATGAATTCAAAACTTATGAAGTATATGAATAGAAAAAGAAACAAAACAAGTCTGAGCATTAGACTTTCCCCACACCCATTAGATAGCTAATTGATGGAAAGAAAAGGCAGCAAATGTAGAAAAGAGGATTCAATCAAATAATTTATACTAAAATTGAAGCACTTGTGCTCCAAAGTAACTTAAATAACAAAGGGAGGATTACCAAGGGCAAAGCTGGTATTTCACAGGTGTTTGAAACTCACCAAACAACCCGGCCAAGTCCCCCAGCGAACAAAACCCAACAAGAAAATACCCCAAAAAATGGCCCCAACTCCTTTTATATTTCTAATCTATAACCTAGAGATGTTTTAGTAGTTCCGGAAAAATAAAAGGCTAAAATTATGTATAATAAAAATTTTATAAATAAAGTATGATTTTTAATTCAAATTAAATTAATGTTGCAATATTAACAAAGAACAAACTGAAATAATTCAAAATGGAAGTTTAATTTACCTTAACTACAGGTACATTTCGAATTTTGTTGAAATCCTCTCCTTCTTGACCATCTAGTGATTGAAGTCTGCGATTAAATTTCTGGGGCATATCTACTACTGCCAACTCTTTAAAGGGTTACAATGAATGTCAATCCATCAGGAATCTTTTCCAATTTCTTACAGCCATAAATAATTAGTCTATAAAGATTGGGCATGGCTCCTTTGGCAACGATCCATCTCTCTAAGTTAGATAAATCCACGAACCAAAGTGTTCTGAGCTGTGGGAATCCCTCTCTCTGACATTGCATTTCAGCCCCTAAAAAGCTATCATGATGAAAGAAAAGATATTGCAAATTTGGAAGCCTCTTTAATGTCTCCATTGGGTCATCCTCTATCTTCGAATAATACAGATGTAGAGAAATGAGATTTGAAGCAAAACCAACCTCATATTTTGGAAGATTGTTAATGCATCCCATCATCGTCAATTCAGTAAGATTCTGACAAGAGAACAATTTAGTAACAACCGCAGAACAATTCTCCTCAGTGAGCGAATCATTAGAAGGCAAAACAACTTGTTAGTGCCCATCGCGTAAACTATTCGAGTTTGTCATAAATCTTACAGTTTCTATTATGTCATCATATCCGACAAAAATTTCACCTCCCAACTGCCGAAGATTAGTCAACTTGTGTAAATCTTTAGTGGAAAATCTTTTATTATCAAACCCTCCTAAGATCTCCAACTTATTCAATCCATCCAAGTGCAACTTATTACCAAGCACACACCCAAAGTAATTAACTTGTCCATGACCCAAATATAGGTGCCTAAGCTGTCCCATCTTCCAGAGAACGTTTGGCAAAATGATACTTGCTTCCCATAAGGCAATGGTGTTAGTGTTGTGTCATAACGACAATCACTTGTACATTATAAATGATACATTTTATTTTAGTAAAAAATATAATTTATTTTACAGTTTTTTCTATTTACTTTAAGTAATATAACTGTTCGATAAAGTCCCTAATACAACACTGTGTTAAGAAAATCATGATGTAAGATTTCTACTATATTGGATGGTGTTAGTACTTAAATAATCTATAGTCATAGTATTAATGAGACAGAACATTATTAATGCGTTAAGACTAGCATGTGTTAGACTTCCTGATTTGATTAGACGGTAGTTCTCATAACCGTGAGTATTGAGATATTCAAAATTAACATATAAATGCTTTTTAATGGAACAAGTTCATTGAATGACCTAATTTTAAGATAATTACATGGATAACTATTTAGTGCCAGTGATATAATTTCAATATAGCAAACGTGCAAGTATCCTTGACTTGAGATCTTTAAAATACTTTGTTTGCTGAGCTTTGTACTTTGATTTCAATCTCCGGAGCTCGATCGAGGGCCGCCTATGGGATGGATATTGGATACATTGTGAGGTAAACGAAAGTAGTTGAGAGGGTCAATAAAGGATTCACCACCCCTAATAGTAGGGGGAATATCTCACGGCTACTTGTAGGAATTACTACTCAAAAAGTCCTTAACCAAAGCGATTGTGTATTGGAAACAGTTCCAATTGATATACATCTAGAGTAGTGGGTTTCTGGTACAAGTACTATTGTATTCGGGCCAGAATTAATTCTGGAGGGAGTTAGCATTAATTCCATACTCCAAACCGAATGAGATATTGTATAGTGAAAGGAGTTAATTGCATTGAAATTTGTTATTGAAGGGTTCATGTCAAGCCACTTGACTTCCTAAACTCTTGGATGGTCATGATGTGTTGCTAGATACTGCTCATGATTTGAGAATATGTGTTTATTAATTGATGAATTAATAAACCAATTCTGATTAGAATTAATAGAATTAATTCTAATTAATTGTGAATTACTATTCTCAAAGACGTTTGGATTAATTCATGTTCACTACCAATTGATTGGGAAACCTAATAGGTCACACACTATAGAGGATTATTTACTTAATATGTTATTTGATAACATAGTGGGGTTAATTGAGAGAAAGAGAAGTTGTTGTAGACAAATTATAATTAGTTATAATTTGTAATCCAAGTTGTAATTGTGAGAATTTGATGTTTCCAATTACAATTAAGGAATTCTAATAGGATTAGAATTCCCAGTTTTGGAAAGAATTTTCATATGACATATATTATGAGTTACACGAAACCCTAGAAGTGGAATTAACACACGAAAAATACAACCACAATCATCTTTCTTCTCTCTCTCGATTGTTCTTGCAAATCAACCCTAACCATTTTCTTTTTCTGCTAGTACAGGAAACTTTGGTGCTTGAATATTTCTCTATGTGGATTACTGTTAGAGATAATCACACACTGTGATTATAGTAGTTAGACGTCCAACTCTCGTGGAGTTTGCACAAGAGGATTGTTAGATCGCGCCTTAACTTGAAGAAGAAATTTTTTTATTCTTTGCACGATCACCTAAAGGCAAAAGTTGTTACCTTTATTATCGTTATGTTTTGTTTTACACACATAACATAGACGGGTCCTGAGAGAGTATCTCATTTTATTTTTCACTACGCCATATAAGATACGAGCTTGAGATGCCCAATAAATTGATCTACAAGTGTTGTAAATTGACTATGGATGATGGCAACTGGACAACATTGCAATGTAGAGACAAGTATCTCAAGTGAATGAGATTGCCCACAACCTTAATGAGCATATCTCTGTTGCCATATCTTCCTACTTCTCCAATTTCCAATACTCGAAGCATCCTGGACCAACTTAATTGGGACTTTAATATTGTCTCTAATTCCATTCCAGTAAATAATCGGGACGGAAACAACAAATTGCGTGAGAAATTGAGTGACCGAAGGTGCCTCGTTACTCTCTTTGGAGGCAGGACAAATTTATCAGCACCCTTCTCTCCGAAACAGACCGCAAGTCTATGAATTTGTCCAATTGAATAAAGATTATATACTTCTTCATCAAAATCGTTCTGTGGGTGGACAAACAGTAGGAATTTTTCCTCTTTTGCCTTTTGCCTTTTGCAAGCATAGGTCTCTCACCAGGTCATGAAGTTGGCAATATTTATACCTTGTAATACTAGGCCTATCCTCCTTAACATTAACCTGAATGATCGACAGTTCAACTAACTCCTCCAAATGCCTCAGTGCAGTATCCACCATTGATTCTTCACCTATTCGATCTTTCACAGTTATAATCCCTTCGGCAATCCATAGTTCACATAATGTCTCCACTTCAATTTTATAATCTTCAGGGTATCTACTCAAGTAAAGGAAACAATGCTTCGATTTATGGGGCAACTCATTGTAACTTAATTCTAACATCTTCTGAATTTCCCCTTGATAGGCTTTAATATGTTTTTGCAGAGTCTCCCAGTCATTCACTGTGTATTTTGTAGCAAGAATTCCTCCAAGGACAACTACAGCCAAAGGAAGACCTCTGCAATGTTTAACCATTTCCTTCCCCATCTCTTCCATTTTGAACATATTTTCTGGGTCTACAAAGCAATGAGGCACATAAGTAAGCTAAAATGAACATAAAGAAAAAGAACTAATTTGTTTTTAGCTTTACGTGTCTCCGAACGATTGGTAACCTTGCCTTAATGAAGGAAAAAAAAAAGGGCTAGTCACGTGACGAGGATAAACTAATGTTAATTGAGAGGACCCATATTCACTTTTAAATTAGCTTTTCCCTTCGTAAACACTCGTCATGTGACTCGATTACAGGGTTAAAATGCTAATTCAATTATATTATTTCTTGAAACCACGTAAAAATTATATATATATATATATATATATATATATATATTGTGTAAACTTAAAATGATTCTAAAATAAGCTTATGCAATAATAATAAGATATACTATTTAAAAATAAGAATGATCATAAATACCTTGGTCATGTATTTGCCTGTGTTTTCTTTCTCAGCAGCTCCCAACTTTCAAGATCAGTTAGAAGTCGTGGCTGATAATGAAAACCAGATGGTCCAATTTGCGTCGCCACGTCTTTGATTCGTGTTGTAACGAGGATTTTGCTTCCTTCTTCTCTAATTGGAAATGCTTCCTTCAAGCAATTCCAAGCATCTATTGACCAGACATCATCCAGAACAATTAGTTATCGATTGTCCTGTAGAATTTTATGAAGTTTTCTGACAAGCTCTTCATCCCTCCATTTCTGGATGTCTTCTCTTTGGCTCGGGATGAGCTTAATTAGGATACCCTGCAAAAGATCTCTCGTTTGCCATTGCTGGGATACGCACACCCATGCATAATCCTTGAAATAGCGCTTCACTTTTGGGTCGCTGTATACTTTTCTTGCGAGAGTACTCTTTCCCGAGCCTCCCATCCCATATATGGAAACAACTTTGTAGCGAATGCCACTCTCGTTCCTCAAATGCCCCACCAGCATCTCCACTTCTCTTCCGAATCCGATAAAATCATCTTCCGCAACATGGGAATATGTTCTCCTAATTTGCCGAACCACAGAAGAAGAAGAACTAGAGCCTTGATCTACTTCTCTTCTGGCTAGACCATGCTCTTGAAAACTCCTTGTAAGATCAGCGATCTTGGATCTGAGTGTTTTGATCTCCGCCCCTATCGAATGGCATTCATTCAAGATGCGGAAACTTCTTTTCAGAATGTTTTCCATTTGAGATTCAATTTTGAAAGCATAATCCTCTATGAAGTCCTCAGCCTCATAAGCCAGGTCTCTGGACTGCGAAATCCACACCTTTATCATTTCGTCATCGTTCTGTCTTGCATCTGCATCTTTCAAGAATGATCGCAGTCTGCTTAGCTCCATTCTAAGCTGCTCAACTTGCTCACTCACCCCACCCAGAAATATTGCTTCATCAATCAACATTTTGCCAATAGTTTCTACAGCAAAATTGACAACAGATTCGGCCATTCTGGTTACTATGTCTGCGTTTGGTCTGTGTTCTTACTACTTATGACTGACTGAAGGAGAAGAAGAGCGGATGTAAAAGACAACAATTGGTGAATAGGGAGCAAGAATGCATGTGGGATGCATCGATTCTGCCAACCAATCTGGATCTAATAAATGAGAGGTGCTCGATATAAATATTTATAACATTCAAACCTCAGTGTTAGAGGTTACCACACATAAGACACGAAGACCTGCTTCGTACTTCTTGCTATTAGAAAATACCCCCTACATCCATTTTTATTTATCTATTTTAATTAAATTTTTTGTTCTAATTTATTTGTCCTAATTGCAAATTAAAATAATATTAATTGTTATTTTTTCACAAATATCCTTCTTTAATACAATAAATATTGTGTACTTGTAGTGGGAAATAGAACTAAATTAAATATGTTTACCACACATAAAGCTTTGGAATTTGATAATTCCTTAATAAAGTGAGAGATTTTTTAAAGAGAAAATAGGAAATGTTAATTAATTAACTGAAAAATCTTAATTTTCTTAAAATTTATGAATCAATTAAAATGGACAGATAAAAAGGGACGGATGGAGTACATATTATTTTAATAGAGTGCTGACATGAAATCAAAATGCTAACACACATTTCTTGGAGACATCCCAGCAGAAAAGTTTCAAATCCATGTTAACAACATGAGCTGACAATATACCATTTTTTAGTACAAAGTATTATTAATTCTTTTTGAGTAATTGAAGACAACAATGCCAAAGGTTGGTGTTAGCCTTAAGGACATTCTTCTATATTTTGATTTATGACAAATATTGATGAAGATTAATTTGTGTAATTTATATATGATAAGACATATTTGACCTCAATTCTTCCAAAGGCATACAAATGAGACTGTCAAGCAATTCTTGATCAATAAAATCTAAATCAAGTATATCTTCAATTCAAGAGCTTGCAAATTCATGAAGTTCTTGTGGAAGAACTTTAGACTAGGAATAATTTGTCAAGGTATTATTTGTAAATTCCTATATCTCCTTTATCTTATGATTTAATTTATTTCTACCTTAAAGTATACAAATAAAATGACTTCGAAAAGTAGGTTTTCATATGTTTGGATTGAGTAGATTGGATAGATCTACGTATCCAAAACTATATAATAGTATCTAAATATTTCTGCCCAAAAAAGTGTCATTTTGGACTTACATTTTGGATGCACTTTTTTCGATCATTGAGTCCAAAATTCTAGAAATCTGATATCAAAAAACTAGCCGTTTCTATCTTACTTTTTGCTCCTATAAAAGCTTTCAAAACTCGACTTTGAAGTAGATTTTTGTGCTATTTTTCTCAGAGACACTCTCACATATCAGAATACAAAAATTTCCCTTTTCACTTGTGCTTCAATAGTGAAATTAATTTGTTCACAAGGTAAAAAGTGTTTATGCTCATTTGTTTGCAATCTGCTCAAATCTGTGAGATATTTCTGTATACCTTTTTTCATTCTATTTTGTATCAATGTTGAGAAGGTAAAACCCAGTTGGGGTGAGCCTTGATTGTTGTGATTAAAGAGGTTGGATGTAAAACCAAAGTTGGTAATTCTCTTGTATAAGATTTGTGTCACCTACACTATTAAGTTGGGAAAAGGTTTTAGTGAATGTGTTGAAATCCTTAAGTAAGAACTTAAGGTAGTAGATGTAGATCATTTGAGGATCGAACCACTATAAATCTCTGAGCTTTATTTCGTCTCCATTGCATAAATTTCTTTGCTACATTCTCACGGACTTTTATCTTTAAATGCTCTATTTTATTTTGCTAAAATCAGTGATCTATTTATGATCCTTGCTTTCTAATTTGAACCTGTCATTTAATATCTCAACTACCCATCCTCATTTCATATCATTTGTGCTGACTTTAAAAGACTTCTGGTAGCATTCTTGAAATCTGAAACCATTCTTGAAGTAACGAAGTATCACTGCTGATCTACTCAAAAATTGTTTTTGGAAACCAAAATTTTAATCTACTATTATTTGCCAAAAACCTTATTCACTCCCCTTAAGGTTTTTCAATTAGTATCAGAGAGTTGGTCTACTCTATTTTCGGTCTAACAACCATATAGAAAAGATCTTTATGGCAAACACATTTGCTCTTCCTTATGTTGAAGCCTTTATTCAATGAAAGCAACTATACATTCTGAAAAAATAGAATGAAGATTTATATCTGCTCAATCAATTTTGAGTTGTGGAATTTGATTGACAAAGAACCATTTGTTCTGTCAAAGTTCGTTAAAGGCAGTAAAGTGCCTAAACAAAGTGATGAATATGATAACGAGGACATTTAAAAAATAACCCTGAATTTTCAAGCAATGAATATATTATGTTGTGCTTGAATATAACCGGGTTAGTGGCTGTGATTCAGCCCACGAAATGTAAAGACTACTTAAGGTCACCCATGAGGAGACCAATCAAGTAAAAAAAATCGAAGCTAGGATTTCTTGTCCGAGACTATGAATTGTTCACTATGAAGCCAAGTGAGAACATAATCGATATGTTCACTCAGTTCACAAATATTATGAATGGTCTAAAAGCATATGGGAAAACTTATTCCCTTAGAGAACAAAACAGAAAACTACTTGATGCTCTACTAAAGAGTTGGCAGCCAAAAATCTTGGTTATAGAAGAATAAAAAATTCTGAATAACTTACCCACTAAGAGCTAATTAGCTTTTTCTTGACCCATGAAATGAAACTTGAAAGGTTTCAAGAATATGATGATGATGATGATGAGAAAGGTAAACAGGAAATTGCCTTAAGAGCAATTGATGAAGAGCCTAATAGTGATTAGACTGATTATGATAATAGCACTGATTTAGACACAGAAAAATTAGCTATGGTAGCCAGAAAGTTTAAAAAAATGTTCAGAAAAGGCTATTTCAAAAAGGGTAAGAAGCTCATGAAAAAGAAAGGATAGACTTCCTCTTTCAAACCTCAATGCTTTGAATGCAAAAGTATAGAACATTTCATTACTGATTGTCTAATGGCCAAATAAAAGGAGGCCAAGCAATTTAGAAAGAAATAGAAAGACATAAAGTTGAAGAAAGGCAAAGGATTAATTGGAACCTGGGATCAAGCAAAATTTGAAACTGAAGAAAGTTGCGATTCAGAAAATGAGATTCAGAAAATGAAAAGGCCAAACTTGCTTCATGGCTATGGAGGATACGGTAAATCCTACATCTCCAGATTTAATAACTAAGTTACATGTTTCTGATTGTGAAAAGCATGATGATCCTAGTGAATTTCTTTTTGATATGTTTCATGAACTAAAGAAATTGTCTAGAAGAAACAAAGAAATGAAGATAAAAATTGATTCCTTATTAAATAACAATACAAAGTTGTTAAATGAGAATGAAGTCTCATCATACATGTGTTCGGGCATTGAACAAAATGTTTTCATCATCTCCTTGCATCATATGTCTCTAGAAAATAAATCCTTATGTGATAAAATTTATTCTTTTGAAACTATCATTAGCAATTTTGAAGATATAAAGAGTAGAGTTGATGATCTTACCTTATGGACTGAAAAGTTTATAAATTGCAAAAATAATTTGGAAAAATTGCTTGGGGCACAACATACAGTTGGAAACTGGAATGGTCTAGGCTATAGACATGATATTAGAATTGAAAATTATAAATTTCGCTTTGTAAGAGCTGCTTCATCACATATGAAACATAGGTGTTGCACATATTGTGGCAAATTTGGATGCAAAGCATCTAAGTGTCATATTAGGAAGAAGGTGAAATCTGGTATGAAAATTGTTTGGAAGGTAAAATGAACTATCACTAACCCCTGTGGACTCTAGAAGGTATGGGTACCAAAAGTCACTCTTCCATCTTGTGTATAGGAACATTTATTGGACAAAGGGAGCTCCACAAAATAATTTTTGGATAGTGGATGCTCACGGCATATGACAAGAAATGCCAGATTGCTAGAAAGTATTCAAGCTACAAGCGATTGACTTGTCACTTTTGAAGACAAAAAGAAAGGAAAAATACTTGGTATAGGTAATATTGATAAGGGATCTTCAATTATGATTAAGCATGTGCTATTAATTGATGAATTAAAGTATAGTATTCTTAGTATCAGTAAACTATGTGATAATGGAGGCAAAGTTGTTTTTGAAAAAGATTCTTGCATTATCATGGATAGTTCTAGCAATAAAACAATTTTTGTTGCTAATCATGTTGGAAATGTTTATATTCTTTATCTTGATGATCTTGCAGCACATGACATTAGATGCCTCACTATAAATGATGACGATAGCTATCTTTGGCATAGAAGACCAGGTCATGTATCTATTGATTTATTAAACAGATTATCTTCAAAAGAACTTGTTAGAAGGCTACCCATTGCTCGATTAGAATCAATAAGAATGTTGTTTACATTTGCTTCTTTCAAAGGTTTTATACTCTACCAAATGGATGTCAAAAGTGTTTGTTTAAA
This sequence comes from Voacanga thouarsii, assembly GCA_026120185.1. Lineage (NCBI taxonomy): Eukaryota > Viridiplantae > Streptophyta > Magnoliopsida > Gentianales > Apocynaceae > Voacanga > Voacanga thouarsii. The sequence continues at coordinate 3,168,461 of JANUWF010003368.1, forward strand.
TAGTTTTAATGAAGAAAAAGTATATGTAGAACAATTGTATGGTTTCACTCATGAACGTTTTCCAAACCATATTTTTAAACTCTCAAAAGCCCTTTATGGTTTAAAAGAAGTTCCAAGAGCATGGTATGAAAGGCTAAATGGTTTTCTTCTCTCAAAAGGCTTTTCAAGAGGCTTAGTTAATACCACATTATTTATCAAGTCTGAAAACTTTGATAATATCTTAATTGTGCAAGTATATATTGATGATATTGTTTTTGGAGCCACTAATGATTCCTTGTGTAAGAAATTTGCCAAGACAATACAGGAAGAATTTGAAATGGTATGATGGGAGAACTTAACTTCTTTCTCGGTCTTCAAATCAAGCAAACTAAAGATAGAATCTTCTTAAATCAAGCCAAGCATGCCAAGAAACTACTTAAAAGGCCTGGTATGAACGAAGAAAAAGAAATAAGTACACCTATGGCCACTTTGTTAAAGCTTGATAAAGATGAAAAACAGTAAGATAGTGGATGAATCAAAATATAGAGGTATGATCGGAAGTCTCATCTATATTAATGGTAGGGAGACTGATATTATGTTATCACTATGTCTTTGTGCTAGATTTCAATCATGTTCAAAGAAATCTCATCTATGTGCTATAAAACGAATCTTTAGATACTTAACTGGAACTCATGATTATGGCTTGTAGTATCCTCGAACTAATTCATTTGATCTTATAGGATATACGGATGCCAACTATGCCGGTTGCAAGGTTGAAAGAAAAAGTACCAGTAGATACTATTAATTTCTTGGATATTCCTTTATTTCCTGGTATAGTAAAAAGCAAGCTTGCGTCTCCCTTTCAACAACCGAAGTTGAATACATTGCAGCGGGTAGTTGTTGCGCGCAAATTTTGTAGACAATAAACACATTGCTTAATTTTGGTTTAAATTTAATTGTGTGCTATTCTGTGTGATAATACTAGCGCTATTAATTTAACCAAAAATCCTATTCAGCATTTTAGAACTAAACATATTAAAATCAAGCATCATTTTATTAGAAATCATGTGCATAAGGGTGATGTGTGTGTTGAATACATTCCAACCAATGAATAGCTTGTTGATATTTTTACAAAGCCTTTTGCCGAAGAGAGATTTAATCACCTGAAAAGAAGTTTAGGAATTACTAGAATTATGTACCTGACTATTTTTCCAAGGATTTTTTTGATCTTTCATGCAGAACTAATGAAGATATATCTTTCAGACAGAGATTTTGGACGCAATATTTGAGAAACATTTATCCAAAATCCCATTGATTCGTAAATTTTAGGTACATAAAAATAATCAAATTTAAATTCATCCCTTAGTCAAGTTTTAATTAAAACATTAATATCAAAATACACATGTAAGCAAGTATACTCATCGCAAGCATATCATAGGGAGTTAACGTGTATCGTTCCTCAAAGGAACAAGTGCACACTAATAACTTTTTATTCATTATTTAACCGATCAAATAAAAGTGAGAAAATAAGAAAAAGAAAAATAAATATATATATACAACTCAAGGATGTAGGAATATGTAATTTAGACAATTATCCTAGAAAACACGATAATGAACCGACTAGCAACTCTCAATTAATTATCATCCTGGCATCATGAAGGAATATAAAGTAAAATTCAATCATTTCTCAAGTCATGAATCTACTTAAATAATTTTCACTTCTTTTCTCAATCCATGGAATTATTATTATTTTATTAATATTAGCAGATTTCCCAATCAAGCTAACATAACCAAAACATGCATTAAGCTTAATTTCTTATAAACATGAAATTAGCTAATAACCATTTGCTTGTGGTGAAATCAACTAACATTCGATTACTTTAGTCCTACAATCCTAGTTTCATTGCCTAAGTCCATTAAGATTTAACAGATACGAAATCAATGCAATAAACTTCTAATATCGTTGTCCCAAATTAATTAGAAGAATTCGCATCAATAACCAATGATAACAAGTAATCAAATACCTAAGATGATAAAGAATTGATCAAATAACTAATTAACACAGAATCATAAATCTAAAATAATATTAAATTATAATAAAAATATTGAATACATCATTATTTAAGAACAAAAAAATAAAGATAAAAGAAAGTACTCATAGACAAGCCCATTTCTTCTTCTTTAAAGACTCTCTTGAACAACCCTCATTGATTTGGTGAATTCCTCTTTCAATGAGTGTTTGAAATTTTAGTTCTTGGATCCACCCTTATTCCTTGTGTTTTATCTTGCTTTTATAGGCCTCTTAGATGCTAGATTCATAGTTTGAGAAGTCTTGGCCGAGTAGGATTCGAAAAATACCAAAATCATTGAAAAATTTCTAAATTCGTGCACAGAATTTTGGCATTCCAGCATGAGCCTGGCGCCGGGTCCAGTCGACCCACTTGGCACTTGGTCCACTTGCTAGACCTGGAGCTATATGTGTTCTAGAAAATTTCCTACTTTGCTTGAAATAAACTCAAAACTGTATAAATTTATCAAAAATACTTTCTACAAACAAAATGTTAAATATGAAGGAATATACCTAGTTATTATAACAAATGTTTCTCAAAAAAACCTCAAATAACTAGGAAAATAATAGTGATTTTAGCCCCTATCACATACTCCCATACTTGAACTTTTGTTTGTCCTCAAGAAAAACACTTTAATGCTAAGAAAATTATCAAGAAAACATAAGTTCTTTCGTATTCATTTTTTTTTTTTTTTAACATAGTAAGGATTATAACTTCTGTTCAACCTTTAGGTAAAACTCTTGTCATTCACATCTTTTGAAAATAATTCAAACTTTGAAACATTTGACAAGACATTACACAACTCTTGAAATTAAATTAATCAAGTTCATACCTTAATCAAAGAAAATTATTTCACCTTTCCAGTAAAATATAGATAATATGAATCACACAAGTTAAGCCATCTACCAATTCAAGCATTATAAATCCAAAAATTACACAACTCAAGTCATAATGTAAGGAAATCACTCCAATCTTGTAATTAGGGAGTTGATAGCATCAAGTGCATGGATTTTTTTTCACACACTGTATTGGTTCCCTTATAATTATCACTCATCATTTTTTTTTCTCTAAACAATTATTTCTTTCTTTCTTTGCTCTTTCTTGCCTTTTTGCCTTCGGGATAGCCTCAAGAGAGTGCATTGAATAACACTTGCTACTTCTCCCTATATTAACCCCATTTTCAGCAAAAGGACTTCAAAGATTAACAATAAGAGCATTTTTTCCAACTCACATAACAATGATTTTGTTTTCACTCATTATTTTTTTCAACTCAATTCTTTTTTTCAAAACACCAAAATTTTTCACAATCTTTCCTCTAAAAGATCTTTTATCAACTCACATTCCTTATCACAACTTAAAGTTAAGCAAAATTTAAACTCATAATATAAGAATTAGCCATAAACTTTTCTCATATTCCTTATATTTTCCATATTTAAACTAGATGAGTCAAATAACATTCAAATACTAATGCATAAACAAGATTAATCCAAATTTTCAAGTCTTGCCAATATCTTGTCCAATAAACCAATGTCATAAAAATCCACCCAGTGAATGACAAAGAATCATATCTAAGTAAGAAAAAGAATTACCACCTTACTTTAAACAATGAAAACCACTGAAATTTTGAAATTTTTTTATAAAAATGATATGGAAAAATATTTTTTCAAGTTCATTCTCTTTCTCCCTCCCACACTTAAACTGGACATTGTTCTCAATAACTAAAGATATAACAATAAAAGTACAGCCAAGAAGACCAAAATCAATAAAGAGAAAAAGGAAAGAGAAGAAAATACTTCCATTATATAGTAGGGCCACCATGTTTGAATCCACCACAAGGAGGAGTCATTAGAAAAGTCATAAAAGTACCCAACTCAAAAGAAACAAAACAAAGAAAACATAAATCTAGAAAAAGAAAGCGAAAATAAAATAAAAGAAAATATATCTAAAAGCTAGTAAAGGTCATTAAAATTCAAAAGAAAAGAAATGACAGAAAATAAAATAAAATACAAGTGTAGAGAGTAAGTTAAGAGTCTTCGTCATCATCGTCGGTTGTGCGACTCAAAGATGCACCAGTAGATTGTTGGATTAAAGTGGCCAACTTTTAATCTTGAATATCTTGGTAGTGACGAATGTCTGCAATTGAGTCGCGAAGCTACAGAAGGGTAGTCATTCGGCTCTCCAATTGAGCCTCCACTCGTGCCTCAAAATTAGTACGCAAATGAGAACTAGTGGCATGAGGGGCAAGTCTAGTAGGTGGCTCCTCATCCTTCTCCTCATCATGGAGAAGCTCCTCTATCCCAGGGTGCTGTATCTCAAAAGGTTTCTTCCACTACTTTGCCCTTTTATCATAGCGATACCCACATAGAACTAAAATATGTTTCGTCACTAGGTCTCGGTTAGTAGTGGGCTCACTTAACTCTCTATCCAACCTCACTCCAAAGTGTAACAACCCGCTACCTAGGTCCGCCAGGGCCGGGGATGTTGCCCCGTCCAAAGGACAAGGGGTCTTTATAACTAGGTCACACAAATAAAATAGCAAAATAAAAATGATACTTGAACTTAAAATTTATTACATCCCAAAAATAAATCCAAGAATACCAAAAATAAATCCATATTAAAATTTATCCACTCTCATCTCCCCAAAACATTACACAAAATAAATTATCAGAAAATCCTCCAAAGCAGGTAATATCTAGCTACTCATCCCCACAGTAGGATCGACTTGAAATAATGGTAGAAATGGTGGTGAGACAGAAATCTCAGTAAGTCCGTGTGTGTTTAAGTATCGGGTGAAAATAGTTCGTGAATGCAAAGTATAAAATTCTTTATAAGAAATCACTAGCAAGGAATAACCATTAGTCAAAAGCAAGAGTGGTGTTTTGGCTTTTCCAACCATACATAATCAATAAAATCAACCACTCAAAAGAAATGATCATGGGTTACCACACGTTGGACCCCATAACTGTATGGTCAGCATGCCACACTTTGTGCATACTGCCGGTCAGAATGCCACACTTTGTGCAGACTGACAAAAGTAGGTGATCGGCTTACTGGGCAAAATACTCCTCATTCTCTATACCCAAACAACAACCGGGTGTCCATTCCGACAAAACACAGTCACTTGACTGAAAAGAACACTGCTTGCTCGGACCGGCACGACCTACTAGACTGACGTCTTATCCGGGAAGGACTCACCCCTCAGAGGTGGCCACCTACTGAGAGACTTACCCTAACCCCTCAAAGACTAGCCCTAGTAGTCCACCCTTATTGAGTATTCAACAACGTTTCCCACTTGGGAGAAAATGAACAAAATACCGTTCCACATGAAAATGGTAATTAAGGGTTCCCAAAGTCTTTGTCAAAATTAGTTTTGGAAAGAGTTTTGAGATTGAGTAAATCTGCTTATTAATTTTCAAATAAATTGTTTGTTTGAAATAGGAAAGAAGTTAATCCTCAATTGCCCTTGCAAAACTGAGTGTCCATGCACTCTACATTTAGCTTGCCATAATAAACATGTTTCATCAATTAGGTTTTATGTAGGAGCTTACATGATTCTTGCTCACAATATAAGGTCTCCAACAGCTGACCTAACCCCGCATGGGCAAATACAAACCACAATCAAACTCAAGCCAAAATACACTTTCTCAATTTAAAACAACTCAACTCACTACTACTATGATCTTAGTGTCCCAAGCTATAAGGCCAAACAATAAATAAATAGGTTTATAAGCTAAGCCTAATTTGATATTTAAAATAATTAAGGTTTTGGAAAATAAGTACTAATAAGTTGATGGTTTAAATCTTGTTGAGAAACATTTACAGTTTACTTGAAAAAGAGTCCTAGGTGGTATTAGGTAAAATAATGATTTATTAATAATTTAGTTGTTAGAAAATTATTGATAACTAAAATTAGTTGAAAATAAATTTAATGAGTCTTACTTGAAAAATAATAAATAAATTTTTAATGGGTTTTGATTAAAAGATAATAATTAAATTTTTAGTAATAAATATTTTACTAATTAGGATTATTTCCATAAATGGTTTTAGTTGATTTCATTATTTTATATAATATCAACATATATATATATATATATATATATATATATTTTTCTAGCAAAAGCTATTATTTATTTGACTAAAATATCCTTATTATATATAATAATCCAAATCTACCCCTCCTAGGGTTTTTTTAAAAATTACTAGCAAAATCATATTATGAAATATTTTATTCATGAAATAAAAATTAGCTTAGGGACAACTAGGTTATGATAATGGTTCTAATGCTAACCATAATCATGAACATTTACAACCCTCCAATTCATTAAATCATCCAAATCATGCATATAAACATAAATCTAAATTTACTAGGGCATGATCTAGTCTTTACTAGCATAAATATAACCATGGCTTTAATAATCACACAAAAATATAAATCCATTCATCATAGATAACATAATCTCTAGCATACTTGATCACAAATGCTACATATGACATGGAGACATGCATTAAACCTCAAAACATCATACAATCAACCAAAATTTGGAAACTAAATATTACAAGAATATCTTTGATTGTTGGAGGGCTTTTGGGAAGTCTGCCACTACCGAATTGTTGGGCAGTGTTTCGGCTAGATGAATGCTGGTTGAGGGAGGCTAAGGGTGGTCGAAAATAATGTGTGTAATGGTGAAGGGAAGGTCTGGTTGGTTGAGGTATATTTTATAGAAAGTTGCTAAATCATGGTGGCTGAAATTTTGGTATCCAAATCAAGGCATGATAGCAGAATTATTTTGGAAATCTTTTAGGCATCCATGACTGGATTTTCGTGCAGAAGCTTGGGGAGGATAATGGAGTTCAGTTAATGGAGGTTTAAGGGTGGTTTGTGCAGAAGAAGGATGGAGTTTGGGCTAGGGATGAATTAGGAAACAAGGCTGAAAAATTTCTGCATAGGATTTTCTCTATTGCTGGAATTTTTCTGGGCAGTTTCGGCTGCCATTTTTCAGCCAGGTTGCACGTATTTTGAAGGAGATTTCAGAGGCCTTTCAAGGCTGGTTTCCAGACTTCTTTATAGAGGAAAAACGTGGCTAAGATGCTGAACAAAAACTAAAAGAAAACGGCTTGGTTTCGGACCTCCAAAGCTGTGAATTTGCCCAGAAATTTTCCTGGTTTTGCACAGCCTTTGTGCAGTCCGAAAATGGCCAGAAATATTTAGGTTTCAAGCTGATCAAAAGGGCCACTTTCTGGCAGCATTTGGGAGGGAATAATGGCTAAGAATTTCGACACCCTGAAGGCACACAAAGCTGGAAAAATTTCAGTTCCATGCATGAAAGAAAATGAACTTAGCTAGAGTGAAGTTTTTAGAAAGTTCACCAAAGAATTTAATTCACTTGAAATCCTTTCCCCTTCTTCCATGGTTTCGGTCCTTAAGATGTCTTTTACTAAGACATTTTGAACCTTCAAAGCCACAGCACATTGCTGGAATTTTTCTAGAATAAAATAGGCTTGAACAATTTGAACAAGCTAATGAATTGAGAAATAGAGAAAATTAAGGATCAAGAGAAAATGAATTCCCCTTAGGAATTTTGTGGAGGGCAAAAGAGTAGGATGAGACTACTCCTATCATGTCTCTCTTAGGACAACATTTCTACCCTACTCGAAGCACATAAGGCTGAAAATAATACTTCCCAAGCAAACATAAAATTTAACCAAGCTAAAGCTCCTATGATGGAATTTGAACCCAAGACCTCAAGAATTAATTCTAAGGCTCTAACTACTACACCACAACAACTCTTGTTCTTATTTTCCCTCTAAAAATATTTTCCTATTGAATCCTCAAGCTATCGCCCTTTTTCCACCTCAAGCAGAAATTACCATTTTACCCTTCTCACTCAATAATCATAATCAAGCCCTCTAGACTATAAAACACAAATTCAATGCACATAAAATTATATAAAAATATATTTAAGCATGGAATGAAATATGATATGCATCCCAACCCCCTTACTCTAAGGTTGGTTTTGACTGGGGTTTCACATCCTCCCCTCCTTAGAAGAATTTTGTCCCGAAATTCAAGCATACCTCTATTTCAAATCCGGATACCTCCGCTTAACCTATTCTTCTGACTCCCATGTGGCATCCTGCTTGACATGGTGCTCCCACTGAATCTTAACCATCGGTATCTGTTTGTTCCGGAGAGTCTTGACACTGCGGTCCAATATCCGCACAGGCTTCTCCACATAGCTCAGGTCTGGCTGTAATACTAACGGTTCATCGTTCAATACATGACCAGGATCCGCATTATACTTCTTCAATTGTGACACATGAAACACATCATGGATTCCCGTCAACCCATCTGGCAGGTCCAGTCAGTAAGCTACTGGTCCAATCCTTTCCTTAATCGGAAACGGTCCCAAATATCTCGGATTCAACTTTTCGCCTTTCGGATGCTTCAAAATTCCCCTATTCGGCGTCAGTTTCAGAAATACGCTGTCCCCGACTTGATATTCCAATTCTCTTCACCGGTTGTCCGCATAGCTCTTTTGTCAGCTCCGAGCTGCCTTTAACCTTTCCCTGACCAATTTCACTTTATCTAACATTTCTTAGACACAGACCTCTCTGGTTTTGCTCACATGATCATCTCCCGACCAACTCCAGTATAACGGTACCTGACACTTGCACCCATACAAAGCCTCATACGGTGCCATCCCGATCGAAGCTTGGTAGCTGTTATATGATAATTCTGCATACAGTACACACTCTATCCACTTATCTCTGAAGTCTAAAACACAGGCTCTCAACATATCTTCCAATATCTGTATCACCCTTTCTGACTGCCCATTGGTCTGCGGATGCGCCGTCGTACTGAATTTCAGATTCGACCCCATTACTTCCTGAAACTTTCCTCAAAACCGAGATGTAAACCTCGGGTTTCGATCTGACACTATGCTTGAAGGCACTCCATGCAGTCGGACTATTTCTTGAACATAAGTCTGAGCCAACTTCTCCATCGAGTCCCTCACATTCACCGGTATAAAATGGACCGACTTGGTCAGTCGATCCACCACTACCCATATGGTGTCCTTCTGCGTCTTCGACATAGGGAGCCCGGTGACAAAATCCATAGTCACCTCCTCCCCCTTCCACTCCGGTACTGATAATGGCTGCAATAGTCCCACTGACTTCTTGTGCTCCGTTTTAACTTTCTGGCAGGTGAGACAGGTCGAAACATACTTGACCATATCCTGCTTCAGTCCGGGCCACCAATAGGCTCTCTTCAAATCCTAATACATATTGACCTCCCCCGGATGAATGGCGTACTTGCTCTTGTGCGCCTCCTCCAAAATTCTGTCCTTTAATTACTGCTCACCGGGTACACACAATCGATCTCTAAAATGAAAAATTCCCTCTTCATCTTGACGAAATTCACTGCCTGGCCACTTGAGCTCCCTGTCCCTGAAAAGTTGAAACTCGGCGTTGCTTTGCTGCTTTCACGATTTCCTTCTTCAGATCTGGCACCATCTTTAAATTGCTGATGACAATTCCTTTATCTTGCACTTCCACCCTTCTGTCCAACATATCCTGAACCGTTTGCATTTCCTGTACCCTTAACCTGGCCATCCCAACCTTTCTGCTTAGGGCGTCCGCCACAACGTTGGCCTTTCCGGGATGGTAGTTGATCGGACAACGGTATTCTTCCAAGAATTCCATCCACCTTCGCTGCCTCAAGTTCATATCCTTTTGAGTGAAGATATACTTCAGCTTCTTATGGTCGGTGAACACCTCATATTCGGCTCCATACAGGTAGTGTCGCCATTTCTTTAGGGCGAACACTATAGTTGCCAGCTCCAGATCATGAGTGGGGTAGTTCACTTCATGAGGTCTTAGCTTCCGAGAAGCGTAAGCGATCACCTTCCGGTCCTGCATCAACACTGTTCCCAATCCTTCTTTCAAAGCGTCGGTATACAGTGCGTAAGGTTTCCCTCCCTCTGGTAGACTCAATACCGGTGTTGCCATCAATCTGCGCTTCAATTCTTGAAAACTTTTCTCGCACTTCTCATTTCACACAAATAGAACATCCTTTCGCAATAATCGGGTCATTGGCGTTGCGAGCGTCGAGAACCCTTTGATAAATCTCCGATAATAACCAGCCAATCCCAAGAAACTTCGGATCTTAGTGTTATTCTCCGGCTATTTCCAATCTAACATTGTCTCAACCTTTGCCGGGTCTACCTTGATTTCCTTCTTGGTCACCACTTGGCCAAGGAATGTCACACTATCCAACAAGAATTCACACTTGCTGAACTTGGTGTAAAGCTTGCTCCATTGTCACTCCAATAGGTTCTCCTACCTCCAATTCCAAATCCGGCTCACTCTCTTTTCCCCAATTGGGTGACTGCATTTGAGTCGTCTCAAACTCCAGTATCACAGGCTCTGCTTCCGAAACTCTTCTGCTTGATGTGGCTACACGGCGCTTGGGTGCCGTTTTCAGCCATGCCCAGATAATGAGTGTATGCATTTAAGTTTAAAACATTTTGAGCAAATAGTCACATTCAGGTTTAAGTAAAAGAAAATCTGATGCAAGTTTTTGTATAAAGAATTGCATAACAATTTTTCTCAAATCTTAGAGTACTCTAGGTACTCCTATTTGCATAAATTTGAAATGAAAGCAGTAAAGAGAAAGGAAATTTCTTAACACATAAGTTTACGAAAAGTAATAAATAAGCATCCTGATCATATTAGCTCTTAGCCTCTCTAGTCCTCATCAGAATTTTCAAAGTCGACCTTATATAACCATTCCCCAAGATTCCTAGTGAAGTCTATCCCATCCCCACTTGCAAATCCCTCCATTGTCTCCTTCCCGGGGCGCCTAGAACTCTCCCTGGGCTCAACTCTATTGGGAAGAGGAATGAAATAAGGCCTAGGTGGAGACTCATAGTCTATCTCCCTCGGGTTATCACTATTTGCTGCTAAGTCCACCTCGGGATTAGGAGGGTGGGGTCCAGGCTCCACTATCATCACCTCATTCTCACTGTCAGAACTTATGTCTATCACCGGAATTGGGGGGGGGCTCAACGATTTGGACCTCGTCATCACTGCTATCCTCCATAGGGTAAACCTCATCATCACTGTTATCCTCCAGAGGGATAACCTCATCATCACTGTTATCCTCTATAGGGATAACTGGCTGAGGGGCAGGTTGGGGAACTGGAAGGTCCTCCGGGTATATAGGGATAGGCGGGTGCCACTGCTGCCCTTTCATCGCGGTCCTAAGCATCCTATAGCATCAACAAGATAGGTTATATAAATATTTGAACTTAAATAAATAACACATATACTATCATTAATTACCTAAACCTAGGCTCTGATACCACTTGTAACACCCCGCTACCTAGGCTTGCCAAGGCCGGGGATGTCGCCCCATCCAAAGGATAATGGGTGTTTATAACTAGGTCACACAAATAAAATAGCGAAATAAAAATGATACTTGAACTTAAAATTTATTACATCCCAAAAATAAATCTAAGAATACCAAAAACAAATCCATAATAAAATTTATCCACTCTAATCTCCCCAAAACATTACACAAAATAAATTATCAGAAAATCCTCCAAAGCAAGCAATATCTAGCTACTTATCCCCACAGTAGGATCGACCTGAAATCATGGTAAAAATGGTGGTGAGACAGAAATCTCAGTAAGTCCGTGTGTGCTTAAGTGTCGCGTGAAAACAATTCGTGAATGCAAAGTATAAAATTCTTTATAAGAAATCACTGGCAAGCAATAAATATTAATCAAAAGAAAGAGTGGTGTTTTGTCTTTTCCAACCATAGATAATCAATAAAATAACCACTTAAAAGAAATGCTCATGGGTTACCACACGTTGGGCCCCATAACCGTATGGTCAGCATGCCACACTTTGTGTATACTGCCGGTCAGAATGCCACACTTTGTGCAGACTGACAAAAGTAGGTGATCGGTCTACTGAGTAAGATACTCCTCCTTCTCTATACCTAAACAACAACCGGGTGTCCATTCCGACAAAACACAGTCACTTGACTGAAAAGAACACTGCTAGCTCGGACCGACACGACCTACTGGACTGACGTCATATCCGGGAAGGACTCACCCCTCAGAGGTGGCCACCTACTGAGAGACTTACCCTAACCCCTCAAAGACTAGCTCAAGTAGTCCACCCTTATTGAGTACTCAACGACGTTTCCCAATTGGGAGAAAATGAACAAAACACCGTTCCACATGAAAATGGCAATTAAGGGTTCCCAAAGTCTTTGTCAAAATCAGTTTTGGAAAGAGTTTTGAGATTGAGTAAATCTGCTTATTAATTTTCAAATAAATTATTTGTCTAAAAAAGGAAAGAAGTTAATCCTCAATTGCCCTTGCAAAACTGAGTGTCCATGCACTCTACATTTATCTTGACATAATAAACATGTTTCATCAATCAGGTTTTATGCAGGATCTTACATCATTCTTGCTCACAATATAAGGTCTCCAACAGCTGACCTAACTCCGCATGGGCAAATACAAATCACAATCAAACTCAAGCCAAAATCTACTTTTTCAATTTAAAATAACTCAACTCACTACTACCATGATCCTAGTATCCCAAGCTTTAAGGCCAAACAATAAATAAATAGGTTTATAAGCTAAGCCTAATTTGATATTTAAAATAATTAAGGTTTTGGAAAATAAGTACTAATAAGTTGATGGTTTAAATCTTGCTAAGAAAAATTTAGAGTTTACTTGAAAAAGAGTCCTAGGTGGTATTAGATAAAATAATGATTTATTAATAATTTAGTTGTTAGAAAATAATTGATAACTAAAATTAGTTGAAAATAAATTTAATGAGTCTTACTTGAAAAATAATAAATAAATTTTTAATGGGTTTTGATTAAAAGATAATAATTAAATTTTTAGTAACAAATATTTTACTAATTATGATTATTTCCATAAAAGGTTTTAGTTGATTTCATTATTTTATATAATATCTACACACACACACACACATTATTTTTCTAGCAAAAGCAATTATTTATTTGACTAAAATATCCTTATTATATATAATAATCCAAATCTACCCCTCCTAGGGTTTTTTTTCGAAATTACTAGCAAAATCATATTATGAAATATTTTATTCATGAAATAAAAATTAGCTTAGGGACAACTAGGTCATGATCATAGTTCTAATGCTAACCATAATCATGAACATTTACAACCCTCCAATTCATCAAATTATCCAAATCATGCATATAAACATATATCTAAATTTACTAAGGCATGATCTAGCCTTTACTAGCATAAATATAACCATGGCTTTAATAATCACACAAAAAATATAAATCCTATTTATCATAGATGACATAATCTCTAGAATATTTGATCACAAATGCTACCTATGACATGGAGACATGCATTAAACGTCAAAACATCATACAATAAACCAAGATAACCTATCCATGCATAAATCCCATCTCCAACATATTCACACATATATTCATGCTTCAATCTCAACTCATCACAACAATATATACTCAACCTTAGTCTTGATTCATCTTCTATCAACATCATCATAGAGACATGAACCTAGAATTTAAAAGAAGGATTAAAAATGTTTACTTGATTGCTGAATATCTTGAAGGAGTTTCAAATGGTTGTCAACCCCTAGATGCCTAAATCCGTCCAAGGAAGATGGAGTAAGCATGGCCATTGGAGAAGAAGCCATCCGGCCAAGAAGGAGAGAGATTCGGCCGAGAGAGAGAGAGAGAGAGAGAGAGAGAGAGAGAGAGAGAGAGAGAGAGAGAGAGAGAGAGAGAGAGAGAGAGAGAGAGAGAGAGACCATTAGCATGTTTATTCATGCATATATTCATTAGAGATCAGGATTGGAGAAGATAAAGGTGTTAGAACAAACCTACCTTGAAGGTGTTTTTGAGCCTTTACAAAATTTCTGGTTTTTTATCCAAAATAGCAAGTTGGATTTTGGAGTTTGATGTTAAGAAGGGTGTTGATGGACTCACGGCAGTGAGTAGATTCAATCTGGAAATTTTAGAAGTAGTTTGAAGTGATTTGGAGAGGTATTATGTGAAAGGAAGGAGTAGGTGTTCTTGGTGTGCTATGTGTTCTTGAAGTTGAAGAGAGTAGAGAGCTTTTAGGATTGGAGGCTGTCGAAATTCTGTAAGGATTACGGTTGGCCGATTGCTTGAAGGGTTTTGGTAGCTGATTTTCTGGTTTGGAAGGGAAAATGAAAGGCTAGTTGCTGGAATCCTTGAAGAATATTTTTGGGAAGCAAATTTAGAAACTAAATATTACAAGAATATCTTTGATTGTTGGAGAGCTTTTGGAAAGTCTGCCATGGCCGAATTGTTGGGCAGTGTTTTGGCTAGATGAATGCTGGAAGAGGGAGGCTAAGGGTGGCCGAAAATAATGTGTGTAATGGTGAAGGGAAGGTCTGGTTGGTTGAGGTATATTTTATGGAAAGTTGCTAAATCATGGTGGCTGAAATATTGGTATCCAAATCAAGACATGATTGCAGATTTTTTTTGGAAATCGTTTAGGGATCCATGACTGGATTTTCGTGCAGAAGCTTGGGGAGGACAATGGACTTCAGTTAATGAAGGTTTAAGGGTGGTTTGTGCAGAAGAAGGATGGAGTTTGGGCTAGGGATGAATTAGGAAACAAGGCTGAAAAATTTCTGCACAGGATTTTCTCTATTGCTGGAATTTTCCTGGGCAGTTTCGGCTGCCATTTTTCAGCCAGGTTGCACGCAGTTTGAAGGAGATTTCAGAGGCCTTTCAAGGCTGGTTTCCAGACTTCTTTATAGAGGAAAAACGTGGCTAAGATGCTGAACAAAAACTAAAAGAAAACGGCTTGGTTTCGGACCTCCAAAGCTGTGAATTTGCCCAAAAATTTTCCTGGTTTTGCACAGCCTTTGTGCAGTCCGAAAATGGCCAGAAATATTTAGGTTTCAAGCTGATCAAAAGGGCCATTTTCTGGCAGCATTTGGGAGGGAATAATGGCTAAGAATTTCGACACCTTGAAGGCACACAAAGCTGGGAATATTTCAGTTCCATGCATGAAGAAAAATGAACCTAGCTAGAGTGAAGTTTTTAGAAAGTTCACCAAAGAATTTAATTCACTTGAAATCCTTTCCCCCTCTCTATGGTTTCAGACCTTAAGATGTCTTTTACTAAGACATTTTGAACCTTCAAAGCCACAGCACATTGCTGGAATTTTTCTAGAATAAAATAGGCTTGAACAATTTGAACAAGCTAATGAATTGAGAAATAGAAAAAATTAAGGATCAAGAGAAAATGAATTCCCCTTAGGAATTTTGTGGAGGGCAAAAGAGTAGGATGAGAATACTCCTATCATGTCTCTCTTAGGACAACATTTCTACCCTACTCGAAGCACATAAGGCTGAAAATAATACTTCCCAAGTAAAAATAAAATTTAACCAAGCTAAAGCTCCTATGATGGAATTTGAACCCAAGACCTCAAGAATTAATTCTAAGGCTCTAACTACTACACCACAATAACTCTTGTTCTTATTTTCTCTCTAAAAATATTTTCCTATTGAATCCTCAATCTATCACCCTTTTTCCACCTCAAGCAAAAATTACTATGTTGCCCTTCTCACTCAATAATTATAATCAAGCCTTCTAGACTATAAAACACAATTTCAATGGACATAAAATCATATAAAAATATATTTAAACATGCAATGAAATATGATATGCATCCCAACCCCTTTACTCTAAGGTTGGTTTTGACTGGGGTTTCACACAAAGTCTCTCAGAATATGCATAATAACCAAAGGGAACTTGAGGGCTTCAGTAGATATACCAGAGTAAACAACCTTTTGCATAGATTAAATGATAATTGGAGTAAGAGGAATAGGCTCACTATTCCTTATCTTATCCAGAATGTAAAGATTAAGGACCCTAGACTCATTGATGCCACTAGCTTTAGGATAAACATTAAAAGCAAAGATATAGACTATGGCATACTATTGAACCTCAAGGTTATTATTTTGGTAGTAACGATTTTGACCTATTCGTCCTTTCCTACATATGTTAAAACTAGCCCTTATAGCACTCACATCCCATGTAGGCACAGAAATGACCTTTTAGTTATTATGGTCTACAACAATCTATTGCCCCTCATCAGGTACTTTCAAAACCCTGGCTAGTCTAGTCCGTTCAATTTAATGGGAACCCCATTTACTATGGTAGAGATAACTTGTAGTGTAACATCCTAGTACCTAGGCCCGACAGGGTTGGGGATGTCATCCCGTCCAAAGGATAAGGGGTCTTTATAACTAGGTCACACAATCAAAATAATAGAATAAACCAATACTTTAAACCTAAAACTTATTACAATCCAAGAATTCAAATCAAATCAAAAATAAAAATTGTTCACTCTCAACTCCCAAACCATTACACAAAATAAATATCAGAAAAATCTTCCAAGGCAGGCAACAACTAGCTACTCATCCCCACAGCAGGATCGACCTGAAATCATGGTAAAAAGGGTGATGAGATAAAAATCTTAGTAAGTCCATGTGTGCTTTGAGTGTCCAGTGAAAATAGTTTGTGGATGCAAAGTATAAAATCTTAGTAAGAGAAATACTGGTAAGTAATAATCAATACTCAAAATCAAGAGTGGTGTTTTGGCTTTTCCATCCATACATGATCAAATAAATCAACCACTCAAAAAAAAGGTGGTCATGGGTTACCACACGTTGGGCCCCATAACCATACAACAGTCAGAATGCCACACTTTGTGCAGACTGACAAAAAAGTAGGTAATCAGCCTACAGGGTAAGATACTCCTCATTCTCTATACCCAACCAAAATCGGTTGTCCATTCCGGTAACACACAGTCCACTTGACTGAAAACTGCTAACTTGGACCGGCATGACCTACTAGACTGACATCCTATCCGGGAAGGACTAACCACTCAGAGGTGGCCACCCACTAAGATACTTACCCTAACCCTTCAAAGACTAGTCCTAACAGTCCACCCTTATTGAGTACTCAACGTAAGTCATCCCACTTGGGAAAAAATGAAATAAACAAAGCTCCACTTAAAAATGGCAATTAAGGATTTCCAAAGTTTGAGATAAAACTGGTTTTAGAAAAAGTTTAAAGTTTGAGCAAATTTGCTTATTGATTTTCAAATAATTTGGATGATTGAAATGAGAAAGGAGACAATCATCAATTGCCTTTACAGAAATGAGTGACCATGCACTCCACAATTAGCTTGCCATAGAACCATTTTGCATCAATCAGGTTTTATGTAGGAGCTTACTTGATCCTTAGCTTGAGATAAAATAAAGGTCTTCAACAGCTGACCTAACCCCGCCTGGGATAAATACAAGTCATAATTAAACTCAAGCCAAAATCCACATTCACAAGTAAAACTAGCTCAACTTACTTCAACCATGATCCTAGTGTCCCAAGCTTTAAGGCCAGATAATAAATAAAAGGGTTTATAAGCTAAGTCTAGTTTGATATTAAAATAATTAGCGTTTTGGGAAATAGGTACTAATAAGTTGAAGGTTTAAATCTTGCTAAGAATAAATTAGAGTTTATTTGATGAAGAGTCTGAGGTGGTATTAGGCAAAATAATGATTTATTAATAATTAATTGTTAGAAAATAATTGATAACTAAAATTAGGTGAAAATAAATTTTAATGGGTCTTGATTGAAAGATAATAAATAAATTTTAATAGTATTTATGAATACAAGACTTACAAAATTAATATTTTACTTATTATGATTATTTATATAAAAGGCTTTATTTGATATTATTATTATATATAATATCTACATATTTTATTCCTGTAATAAAAGATATCATTTATTTGACTAAAATATCCTTATTTTATATATAATAATCCAAATCCACCCTTCCTAGGGGTTTTCGAAATTTACTAGCAAAAATTATAATATTAAATATTTTATTGATGAAATAAAATTAGCTTAAGGACAACTAGATCATGATCATATTTCAATTGCTAAACACAATCATGAACATACACTCCACTTCAATTCATCAAATCATCCAAATAATGAATAAATGCATAGATCTAAATTTACCAAGACATGATCCAACCTCTACTAGCATAAACATAATCATGGCTTTAACAATGAACATAAATCCTATTCACCAAAAGTGACATAATCTCTAACATGCTTGATCACATATACCACTCACGGCATGGAGACATGCATTAAACCCTAAAAACGCCATACAATCAACCAAGACAATCAACTCATGCATAAATCCCATCTCCATCAGATACACATATTTATTCATGCTTCAATCTCAACTCATCACAACAACACATGCTCAAGCCCCAATCATAATCCATCTCCTTCCAATATCAACCTAGAGACATGAATCTAGAATTTAAAGAGATGGTTGAAGAGGCTTACTTGGTTGATGAGTACTTTAGAGTAGTTTCAAATGGATCCTAACTCCTAGGAGACTAGATCTGCCCAAGAGAGATGAAGAAAACATGGCCATGGTTGAAGTCACCATTCGGCCAAGAGGGAGAGAGCATTCGGCCAAGAGAGAGAGAGAGAGAGAGAGAGAGAGAGAGAGAGTCCATTAGTATGATTATACGCACATATATTCATTAGAGGTTGAAGATGAGTGAAGATGAAGTTGATTGAATGTGCTTACCTTGAAGGTGTTCTTGAGCCTTCACAAAAATACTGGTTTTCGATCCAAAAGAGAGAGTTGGATTTTGGAGTTCGATGTTAAAAGTGGTATGAATGGTTTCCTGGAAGTGAGTAGGTGCAATCTGGAATTTTTTTTTTTGAGAAGATTGATGTGGTTTTGGTGGCCTTAGGCGAGAAAAGGTGAGTTGGTGTTCTTGGTGTTCTTGAAGGTTGAAGAGAATAGAGAGAATAGGGAGAGGCTGGCCGAAATTCTATGTAGGAGGGAGTGGCCGAATTGTCTGAGAGGTTTTGGCAATTGAATTTTCTGGTTTGAAAGGAAAAGGAAAGGCTGGTTGTTTGAAATCCTAAAAGAATATTTTAGGGAATCAATTTAGGAAACAAAATATGGTAAGAAGATCTTCAATGGAGGAGAGCTTTTGGAAGCTCTAATGGCTGGCTGGTTTGATTAGAGTTTTTGCTGGATGAAAGCTGTTTGAAGGGGCTTAATGGTGGCTGAAAAGAGGGAGTACAATGGTGAAGGAATGTCCGGTTGTTTAAGGGATGTTTTATGGAAGTTTACTAAACATATTTGCTAAAATTTTGGTCTTCAATCAATGGCTTGATTGGAGTAATTGTTGGAGATATTTTAGAGCAGCCATGGATAGGTTTTTCGAGCAGAAGGTTGGAGAAGATAATGGAGCTCAATTCATGGCAGTTCAAGAGAAGTTTGAACAGAAAAATGGTGAAGTTTCGGTTAGGGCTGGAGAAGGAAGAAAGCTGAAAAAATTCCTGTACAGGGTTTTCGCTAGTTGCTGGAAATTTCTAGGCAGCTTTTGCTGCCATTTTTCAGCTCACTTGCCGAAGATTTGAAGGGGTATTCAGAGATCTTTCAAGGCTGGTTTCCAGCCTTCTTTATGGAAGAAAAACGTGGCTAAGATGCTGGGTGAAAATCGGAAGAAAATAGCTTGGTTTAGGTTCACCAAAGCTGCGAATTTGCCCAGAAAATTTTCTGGTTTGCACAGCATTTGTGCAGTCCGATTTTAGCCATAAAACTTCAGACTTTAAGCTGGATAGGAGGGCTATTTTTATGGCAGCATTTGGGAGGAAATGATGGGTGAAAATTTCGACACTTTGAATGCACAAGAAGCTGGAAAAATTCCAGATTACTTCATGAAGAAAATGAACATAGCTAGGGTGGAGTTTTGAAGGTTCAACCGTGGAGATTAATTTTCTTGGGAACCTTCCCCAACTCCTACCCACTTTTGGTCCACAAGATGTCTTACACTTAGACATTTTTGAACCTTTAAAACCACAGTACTTTGCTAGAATTTTCTAGAATGAAATTGGCTTGAATAAATTGAACATTGTAATGAATTGAGAACTAAGAAAACTAAGGATCAAGAAGGGTATGAATTCCCTTGGAAAATTTTGTAGGGCACAAGAGTTAGATTATGATACTCCTATCATGTCTCCCTTAGGACAACACTTCTACTCTTCCCTAAAGCATACAAGGCCGAAAATATAGCTTTTCCAAACAAAAATAAAATTTAATCATGCTAAAGCTCCAACGATAGGATTTGAACCCAAGACCTCAAGAATTAATTACATAGCTCTAACCACTAAGTCACAACAACTCTTATTCTTATTTTCTCTCTCAAATATTTTTCCTATTTAATCCTCAAGCTATCTCCCTATTTTCACCTCAAGCAAAAATTACCATTTTGCCCTTCTTACTCAATAACCACAATTAAGCCTTCTAGGCTACAAATCAAAAATCCAAAGCATATAAAATTATATAAAAATATATTTAAACATGCAATAAAATATGATATGCATCCCAACCCCCTTACTTTAAGGTTGGTTTCAACTGGGGTTTCACATCCTTCCCTCCTTAGAAGAATTTCGTCCTGGAATTCAAGCATACCTCTATTTTTGTTCGGGATACTTCCGTTTAACCTACTCTTCTGATTCCCATTTGGCATCCTGCGTGCCATGATGCTCCCACTAAACCTTGATCATCGGTATCTGTTTGTTCCAAAGACTCTTGATACTGCAGTCCAATATTCGCATGGGCTTCTCCACATAGCTCAGATTGGGTTGCAACACCAACGCCTCGTTGTTCAAAACATGATCGAGATCGGCATTGTACTTCTTCAATTGTGACAGATGAAACACATCATGAATTCCCGTTAACCCAGCAGGCAAGTCCAATCGGTAAGCTACCGGTCCAATCATTTCTTTTATCGGGAACGGTCCCAAATATCTCGGATTCAGCTTCCCACCCTTCAGATGCTTCAAGATTCCCCTATTCGGCATCAATCTCAGAAATACGCTGTCCCCGACTTGAAACTCCAATTCTCTCTGTCGGTTGTCCGCATAGCTCTTCTGTCGGCTCTGGGCTGCCTTCAATCTTTCCTTGATCAATTTTACTTTATCCAACATCTCTTGGACATAGACTTCTCTGGTTCTGCTTACGTGACCATCTTCTTGTTGGGGATATGCCCTAGAGTCAATTTGTACTTATACAATTGTCATTATGTTTTATATAATAATATGAGGCTTTCCTTTTCATGAATAGTGAGTTTTGTTTTGTTGGTCATCAAGTACGTGACTTGATAGTAAAACCCTACAATGAATACAATGACTATTCTAAAATCGTCTCTCGATCGATTATTATTATTGGAATAATAATAAATTAAGATTAGTATGTTTGTGACTTGATGGCTATGTTTTACTGGCCATGGATATTTGTGATATCGAGTCAAGACATAAATAAATGTTAGAGAACATTGTATTGGACATGACCCACTGTGAGAGTACTTCATGGAATATGTCATAAGTACTTTCTAGCCATAATAATATTGAAAGTCCTTCGACCTAAATTCATCATAGTTTCTTACTTGATAAATTCTATATTTTGACATTGTCTAAAGTTGTCTTTAACCAGATAATAAATTAGACTACTGTTGGATATAAAATAAATCAGGGAGAGAAATATGATTGATTGTGAAGGAATTTGTCCCTCTCGATTATGGGAGAGATATCCATGGGCCCCTTGATAAATTAGACTGTTAAAAATGCATGACCGTGCTCAAATATATCAATCTAAGATATTGATATCATTTGTTTGAACAGTCTACTATGAAATCAAGAAATAATTGATTAAGCTTAATAAGGATGACATGCTCCGTGCCTTATGCTTAATCTGGATATCGTGTGACAAAAGGACTAAATATAAAATTATGGTTTGGTTCAAAGAGATCACCGATCTTCATTTAACCTGGATAGTTATAATGTTTTGCTAGAAACCGCTTATAACTTGTGGGCCATTTAAATATGATTTAGGCACACTGCCAGTGTTAAATGAACCTATAGGGTCACACAATAAGCGAACTTGTTAGGTTATTTTTCTGGTGACCAGGTTCGATGAATCTGGATGATATCCAGATTATAAGAATCTGACTCGGTAAAATAATTAGTTAAATTACCGAGATAATGGCAGAATCTTATCATATCATTTTTAATTTAATTTGAATTTAAATTAGAATATGATAAGATATGATTAGGGTTGGACTCTAAGAGGTTCGAGGGTTTTTAAGAAAACCCTAGCCGTCTTTTCAACAATCTAATTTTTCGGTTGAGAACATTCGTGCCATTCTCTACCAGAAAGAAAAAAACCTCTCAAACCCTAGGCGCTAGCACTCCCCGGGTATCGAGTGAGTTCGCGGTGTGTATCCGATAGAGGACGTTCGCATACTGCAGCGTCTGGTGATTGTTCGGGTTGAACGTACAACAGCGCAACTAGAATCGAAGGATTTCGATTACAGCAACCAGAGGTAATTCTTAAAACTTAGATCTTCTTAATCGTTTACTTGGGTCCTCGGGAGGGATTCGTAGATGTTTTTCGCGTTTAGGAGTCCACGAATCCCAACACTTCTGACCAACTACAGTACAGCGGTACCTGACATTTGCGCCCATACAAAGCCTCATACGGTGCCATCCCAATTGAAGCATGGTAGCTATTGTTATACGACAGTTTCATATACGATACACATTCTATCCACTTGTCCCCGAAGTCCAAAACACAGGCTCTCAGCATATCTTCCAATATCTGTATAACCATTTCTGACTGCCCATCGGTCTGCGGATGCGCTGTCGTACTGAATTTCAGACTCAACCCCATTGCTTCCTGAAATTTCCCCCAAAATCGAGATGTAAACCTTAGGTCTCG
Organism: Voacanga thouarsii; assembly: GCA_026120185.1. Lineage (NCBI taxonomy): Eukaryota > Viridiplantae > Streptophyta > Magnoliopsida > Gentianales > Apocynaceae > Voacanga > Voacanga thouarsii. The sequence goes on from JANUWF010003368.1 coordinate 3,191,415, forward strand.
GTCAGACACGATGCTTGAAGGCACTCCATGTAATCGAACTTTCTCTCGAACATAAGTCTGTGCCAACTTCTCCATAGAGTCTCTTACATTTACCGGTATGAAATGGGCCGAATTGGTCAGTCGATCCACCACTACCCATATGGTGTCCTTCTGGGTCTTTGACATAGGAAGTTCTGTGACAAAATCCATAGTCACCTCCTCCCACTTCCATTCTGGTGCTGGCAATGGCTGCAATAGTCCCGCTAACTTCTTGTGTTCCGTTTTGACTTTCTGGCAGGTGAGACAGGTCGAGACATACTTGACCACATCTCGCTTCAGTCTGGGCCACCAATAAGCTCTCTTCAGATCCTGGTACATTTTAACTTCCCCCGGATGAATGGCATACTTACTTTTGTACGCCTCTTCTAAAATTTTGTCCTTTAGTTGATGCTCTCCGGGTACACACAACCAATCCCTGAAATGAAAAACTCCCTCTTCGTCTTGCCGAAATTCATTGCCTTGTCGTTTAAGCTCCTTGTCCTTGAAAAGCTTAAACTCTGTGTTGCTTTGTTGAGCTTCCACGATTTCCCGTCTTAAATCTAGTACCAACTTTAGGTTGCTAACAACGATTCTCTTCTCTTGCACTTCCACCCTTCTATCCAACACTTCCTGAACCACTTGAATTTCCTGCACTCTTAGTCTGGCCATTCCAACTTTTCTGCTCAGTGCATCAGCTACAACGTCGGCCTTCTCGGGATGATAGTTGATCGGACAACGGTACTCTTCCAAGAATTCCATCCATCTTCGTTGCCTCAAATTCAGATCCTTCTGCGTGGAGAGGTACTTCAGACTTTTGTGGTCGGTGAACACTTCATATTCAGTTCCGTACAGGTAGTGTCGCCATTTCTTTAGAGCAAACATGATAGCTGCCAGTTCCAGATCATGAGGTTTCAACTCCGAGAAGCATAAGCGATCACTTTCCGGTCTTGCATCAGTACTGCTCCCAATCCTTCTTTTAAGGCATCAGTATACAATGCGTATGGCTTATCTTCCTCTGGTAGACTCAATACCAGTGCTATCATCAATCTTCACTTCAGCTCTTGAAAACTTTCCTCATATTTCTCACTCTAAACGAATGGAACATCTTTTCTTAGTAGTCGGGTCATAGGCGATGCGAGCGTCGAGAATCCTTTGATGAACCTCTTATAGTAACCAGCTAATCCCAAGAAGTTTCGAATCTCGATGATGTTCTCCGGTTACTTCGAGTTTGACATGCTTCGTCCTCCCCTTTTGGATTCCTCCGTTCAGTTAAAGTTTGAAGAATCTCAGTCATCTTGCTAAATGCTTGCCCAATTATCACTCCAACAGGTTCCTCTGACCCCATTTCCAAATCTGGCTCACTCTCATTTCTCTGGGTGGGTGATTGCATGTGAGCTATCTCAACTTCCGGTGCCACATGATCTGCCTTTGGAACCCTTCTGCCTAATGAAGCTGCACGGCGCTTGGGTGCCATTCTAAACCATACCCCAAATGTTAAGTGTATGCATTAAAAGATTAAATCATTTTAGTTGCACATGCATTCATAATCAGATATAAGTAAAAAGAAATCAGAGGAAAATTTTGTCTAAAGAATAGCTCATAAATTCTCCTTCAAATTTTGATTTGCATGAATTCAAAATTTTAACAGAAAACAGAATTTAAAAATCCTTAACATAAAAGTTCACGGAAAGCAATAAATAAACATTCAAATCAAAATAACTCTTAGTCCTCTAATCTTCATCAAAATCCTCATCATCAACCTCATACAACTAACCCCTAGAGCTCTTAGAAAAGTCTACCCCAACCCCACTGGCAAACCCCTCCATTGGCTCCTTCCCGGGGCGCCTAAAACTCTCCCTGGGATCAACTTGGCTGGGAGAAGAAGTGAAAGAAGGCCTAGGTGGAGACTCATAGTCTATCTCCCCCAAGTCATCACTATCTGTTGCTAAGTCCACAACGAGACTAGGAGGGTGGGGTATGTCCTCCACTGCCATCACCTCATCTTCATTATCAGAACTTATGTCTATTACCGGGATTGGAGGTGGCTCATGGATTGGGACCTCATCATCACTGCTATCCTCTAAAGGGATAACTGGCTGAGGGGCAGGCTGGGGAACTGGAAGGTTTTCCGGGTAAATAGGGATAGGCGGGTGCCATTGCTGCCCTTTCCTCGCGGTTCTAAGCATTCTAACCATCCTACAGCATAAACAAGATAGGTTAGATAAAGATTTAAACTTAAATAAATAAAACACATACTATCAATATTTGCTTATAACCTAGACTCTGATACTACTTGTAACACCCCACTACCTAGGCCCGACAGGGCCAAGGATGTCTCTCCATCCAAAGAACAAGGGGTCTTTATAACTAGGTCACACAATTAAAATAATAGAATAAAAATAATACTTTAAACTTAAAACTTATTACAATCTAAGAATTCAAATCAAACCCAAAATAAAAATTGTTCACTCTCAATTCCCAAAGTATTACACAAAATAAATATCAAGAAAATCTTCCAAGGCGGGCAACAACTAGCTACTCATCCCTATAGCAGGATCGACTTGAAATCATGGTAAAAAAGGTGATGAGATAAAAATCCCAGTAAGTCCGTGTGTGCTTTGAGTGTACAGTGAAAACAGTTCGTGGATGCAAAGTATAAAATCTTCGTAAGAGAAATACTAGCAAGCAATAATCAATAGTCAAAATCAAGAGTGGTGTTTTGGCTTTTTCATCCATACATGATCAAATAAATCAACCACAAAAAAAAAAGGTGGTCATGGGTTCTCGGACCGGCATGACCTACTAGACTGACATCATATCCGGGAAGGACTCACCCCTCAGAGGTGGCCACCCACTGAGAGACTTATCCTAACCCTTAAAAGACTAGTCCTAGTAGTCCAACCTTATTGAGTACTCAATGTAAGTCATCCCACTTGGGAAAAAATGAAATAAACATAACTCCACTTAAAAATGGCAATTAAGGATTTTCAAAGCTTGAGACAAAACTGGTTTTAGAAAAAGTTTAGAGTTTGAGCAAATCTGCTTATTGATTTTCAAATAATTTAGATGATTGAAATGAGAAAGGAGATAATCCTCAATTGCCTTTACAGAAATGAGTGACTATGCACTCCACAATTAGCTTGCCATAGAACCATTTTGCATCAATCAGGTTTTATGCAGGAGCTTACTTGATCCTTAGCTTGAGATAAAATAAAGGTCTTTAACAACTGACCTAACCCCGCCTGGGGTAAATACAAGCCATAATTAAACTCAAGTTAAAATCCACTTTTACAAATAAAACTAGCTTAACTTACTTCAACCATGATCCTAGTGTCCCAAGCTTTAAGGCCAGATAATAAATTAAAGGGTTTATAAGCTAAGTCTAGTTTGATATAAAAATAATTAGCTTTTTGGGAAATAGGTACTAATAAGTTGAAGGTTTAAATCTTGCAAAGAATAAATTAGAGTTTATTTGATGAAGAGTTCCAGGTGGTATTGGGTTAAATAATGATTTATTAATAATTAATTGTTAGAAAATAATTGATAACTAAAATTAGTTGAAAATAAATTTTAATGGGTCTTGATTGAAAGATATTATATAAATTTTAATAGTATTTATGAATACAAGACTTACAAAATTAATATTTTACTTATTATGATTATTTATATAAAAGACTTTATTTGATATTATTATTATATATAATATCTATGTATTTTATTCCTGTAATAAAAGATATCATTTATTTGACTAAAATATCCTTATTTTATATACAATAATCCAAATCCACCCTTCCTAGAGGTTATCGAAATTTACTAGCAAGAATTATAATATTAAATATTTTATTGATGAAATAAAATTAGCTTAAGGACAACTAGATTATGATCATATTTCCATTGCTAACCACAATCATGAACATACACTCCGCTTCAATTCATCAAATCATCCAAATCATGAATAAATGTATAGATCTAAATTTACCAAGACATGATTCAACCTCTACTAGCATAAACATAATCATGGCTTTAACAATGAACATAAATCCTATTCACCAAAAGTGACATAATCTCTAACATGCTTGATCACATATACCACTCACGACATGGAGACATGCATTAAACCCTAAAAACGCCATACAATCAACCAAGACAATCAACTCATGCATAAATCCCATCTCCATCAGATACACACATTTATTCATGCTTCAATCTCAACTCATCACAACAACACATGCTCAAGCCCCAATCATAATCCATCTCCTTCCAATATCAACCTAGAGACATGAATCTAGAATTTAAAGAGAGGGTTGAAGAGGCTTACTTGGTTGATGAGTACCTTAGAGTAGTTTCAAATGGATCCTAACTCCTAGGAGACTAGATCTGCCCAAGAGAGATGAAGAAAGCATGGCCATGGTTGAAGTCACCATTCGGGCAAGAAGGAGAGAGCATTCGGCCAAGAGAGAGAGAAAGAGAGAGAAAGAGAGTCCATTAGTATGATTATACACATATATATTCACTAGAGGTTGAAGGTGAGTGAAGATGAAGTTGATTGAATATGCTTACCTTGAAGGTGTTCTTGAGCCTTCATAAAAATACTGGTTTTCGATCCAAAAAAGAGAGTTGGATTTTGGAGTTTGATGTTAAAAGTGGTATGAATGGATTCCCGGAAGTGAGTAGGTGCAATCTGGAATTTTTTTTTTGAGAAGATCGAAGTGGTTTTGGTGGCCTTAGGCGAGAGAAGGTGAGTAGGTGTTCTTGAAGGTTGAAGAGAATGGAGAGAATAGAGAGAGGCTGGCCGAAATTCTGTGTAGGAGGGAGTGGTCGAATTGTCTGAGAGGTTTTGGCAATTGATTTTTCTAGTTTGAGAGGAAAAGGAAAGGCTGGTTGTTTGAAATCCTACAAGAATATTTTAGGAAATCAATTTAGGAAACAAAATATGGTAAGAAGATCTTCAATGGAAGAGAGTTTTTGGAAGCTCTAATGGCTGGCTGGTTTGATCAGAGTTTTTGCTGGATGAAAGCTGTTTGAAGGGGCTTAATGGTGGCCGAAAAGAGGGAGTACAATGGTGAAGGAATGTCCGGTTGTTTAAGGGATGTTTTATGGAAGTTTACTAAACATATTTGCTGAAATTTTGGTCTTCAATCAATGGCTTGATTGGAGTAATTGTTGGAGATATTTTAGGGCAGCCATGGACAGGTTTTTCGAGCAGAAGGTTGGAGAAGATAATGGAGCTCAATTCATGGTAGTTCAGGAGAAGTTTGAACAGAAAAATGGTGATGTTTCGGTTAGGGCTGGAGAAGGAAGAAAGCTGGAAAAATTCCTGTACAGGTTTTTTGCTAGTTGTTGGAAATTTTTGGGCAGCTTTTGCTGCCATTTTCCAGCCAACTTACAGAAGATTTGAAGGGGTATTCGGAGGACTTTCAAGACTGGTTTCCATTCTTCTTTATTGAAGAAAAATGTGGCTAAGATGCTGGGTGAAAACTGGAAGAAAACTGCTTAGTTTAGGCTCACCAAAGCTGCGAATTTGCCCAGAAAATTTTCTGGTTTTCATAGCATTTGTGCAGTCCGATTTTGGCCATAAAATTTCAGACTTTAAGCTGGATAGGAGGGCTATTTTTCTGGAAGCATTTGGGAGGGAATGATGGGTGAAAATTTCAACACTTTGAACGCACAAAAAGTTGGAAAAATTCCAGATTATTTCATAAGGAAAATGAACATAGTTAGGGTGGAGTTTTGAAAATTCAACCATGGAGATTAATTCTCTTGGGAACCTTTCCTAACTCCTATCCATTTTCGGTCCATAAGATATCTTACACTTAGACATTTTTGAACATTCAAAGCCACAGCACTTTGCTAGAATTTTCTGGAATGAAATTGGCTTGAATAAATTGAACATTGTAATGAATTGAGAAGTTAGAAAACTAAGGATCAAGAAGGGTATGAATTCCCTTGGAAATTTTTGTAGGGCACAAGAGTAGGATTATGATACTCCTATCATGTCTCCCTTAGGACAACACTTCTACTCTTCCCTAAAGCATACAAGGCCGAAAATATAGCCTTCCCAAACAAAATTAAAATTTAATCATACTAAAGCTCCAACGATGGGATTTGAACCCAAGACCTCAAGAATTAATTCCATAGCTCTAACCACTAAACCACAACAACTCTTGTTCTTACTTTTCTCTCCTAAATATTTTCCCTATTCAATCCTCAAGCTATCTCCCTATTTTCACCTCAAGCAAAAAATTACCATTTTGCCCTTCTTACTCAATAACAACAATTAAGCCTTCTAGGCTACAAATCACAAATCCAAAGCACATAAAATCATATAAAAATATATTTAAACTTGCAATAAAATATGATATGCATCCCAACCCCCTTACTCTAAGGTTGGTTTCGACTGGGGTTTCACATGTAGGTTGTTTTTCTTTTTGTCCTTCATATTGCCAAAAAACTCTCTTACGCGTACAGGACATAAGCACCTTCTATTCTAATGATAAGCTCCCACCTAACTGTTTAAACATAGTAGAAAGTTCCAAAGAGTTATCTAAAGAAGGCTTATATCACTTTTCTACTATAATCTTATTGTGTTGGTGATTTTGATACCGAATGTGACAAGTAGAGTCATAGAATTGAGTAGACTGAGTAGGTAGAGACTCGAAATAAGGTGTAGATGAAGATGCATCTCGAGCTCTCTTAGCCCCTGGTGCTAATCCCCTAGGTCTCCTAGACATGATAGAATGATGAAGAACAGTGATAGAACAAAAAAATAGGACTTCCTCAAATTTACTCTTTACAATACAAATAAGCTTAACTCTCAACCGTCTCACTCTCACCATAACTTTCAATACAACCAACTCCTCAACACCACCAGGTAGCCAACACAGTATACACAATCTCCTCCAATAAACCTGCAAGAAATCTAGCTATTGTCCAATACCAAACACAATATCAATAATCATGATCAAATTACAATGATCAATAGCCACCAATTAACAATGTAAATCTATATTATATATCCCAAAGCTACGTTAGTCATGAACAGTTATCTAACATCTAAGAAACTCAAAGTTATACCAAAGAAGGCATACTCAAGAGGTTCCAAAAAATTGTCAATTATTTATGGCATTGATCATATATCAATGTTAATCATATTCTCATGCTAATGAAATCTTAAAGAGAGCAACATTGACAATCAAATCCTTCAACCAAAAATATTCAAGAATTTTTGCCCAAAATTGCATAGAAAAATACCCAAAATTCATAAGAAAAAATTAAACCATAGAAAGTGTAGAAAAATCATACCACAATGATCTCCAATGTATGGGCAATGATCTTATGCAAAAAGACTGAAGAAATCGTACACCAAATGGAATGATTGAAAAATGGGTTTTGGAAGAAAAGATTGGATTTTTTCCTAGTTTTGATCCAAACTTCCAAGAACAAAGTGAAGATTTTGTGTTATGAAATTTTTTTGAAAATATTGCCCAAGAATGGCCGATTGTGAGCTTGTGGTCGATCGAGCTTATTCTGCCTGTGTCTCTGTTAGGCTGTACTAGCCCAGTGCTAGGTCAGCTTTGGCCAATCCAAAAAAAAAAAAAATTTAAAATGGAATTTAATGGAATCAAAAAGAAAAAAACATGAAAGAATACAATCTAAGAATTAAAAAGACAGCTAAATAAATAAAAACCAACAAAAATTAAAGAGATGTCCCAAAAACTAAAGCAGTTAAAATCAGTGTTTTCCACGATTTTGCTCACGTGGATTAGTCTCCATGTTCCCTGGAAGGGATCCCATTTGACAATCACTAAGGAGTTTGGCTAGTTATCCAATTTGACTTTCAAGGTATTATTGGAATGTATGCCCTCTTAGATTAGGTTTCTAATATAATTTTGACTTGTATTAATAAAAATATTTTTCTCAGAAATTATTTGTGAAATCTTCTTTACATTTGTGCACAATTTTATTGAAAAAGACCCATTCTGTTTAAATAAATGATTCATGTGAATGGAGGTCTTTTACAGTAAAGCATAAATATGGTATACTTAACATATAAATTACTCTTTTTAACCTTATGATGAGAATGAGAATCTCATCATGGTAAGGTTATTGTGTTATGAATTCTAAATAGGGAATGACTTACCTTTTGCCAATGAGTAGTCTTCTCATTTCATAACACAAGCGTACTTCAAATACATAGAACAAGACCTGTAGTAGTGGTTTCTAAAAGTACTATATGATAGAAATCTAAACTAATACCGTTACTGCGTAGACTTGTACTCTACAGCTTGAGTATGAGTTGGTGGTCTGATGAAGCTGGAAGCGTATGCTTTGATGTACTATAGTTGAGATTTTTTAGAAGGACCAATATATTTGTATGTTGGGTATATGTAACTAGTTAGTCAAGACAGAGTTGTACAAGATAGTATCTACACTATATCGCCCCTTATGGTTGTCCGAATAATCTAATTAGCTAGGTTTTTTTTTTCCTTTTCCGAAAATCCTAAGGAATAAAAGCTGAAAATTAAAAGTGAACTTTATTCACATCAAGGTCCTTAAATTTAGGGAATAAATATAGAGACTTATTTCCTTGGAATAATGACACTAAAATTTCTCTAGGTTTGCTAGATCTTTTTCGGCCAAGACATGGAAATTCTAAGGAAATGAATTTTCAAAAAGAGAAACTAACTTCACAAAAGGTAGGATTCGAACTCGGGTCACCAAAGGAAGTCACTAACCTCCTCGCTATTCCAAAACAATTCCAATGCTAATTTTTTCCACAATCAGTTCTCGCCACCCACCAATACTCATCCTTCCAAATCTTCGACCAAACCTCCCTTATCCAAATCTTTAACAACACAGCTATTTCACATCAATCAATTCAAATGCAAGAGCAACAGAAAATTCACATGCATCCATACAATTAAAATAATTCTAAGCTACCACATAAAATGCAAAATGCTATGCAATGCATGACTTTTCCCCATAGTCAAAGGTGGTTTTGGGCGGGGTATTACATCATTTCTCATTTCAGTCAAACAAATTATTTGAAAATCAATCAGCATATTTACTCAAACTCTAAAACTCTTTCTAAAACTAGTTTTGCCCCAAACTTTGGAAATCCTTAATTGCCATTTTCAAGTAGAACTATGTTTTATTCATTTTTCCAAGTAGGATATTTATTACGTTGAGTACTCAATAAGGGCGAACTGCTAGGACTAGTCTTTGAAGGGTTAGGGTAAGTCCCTAAGTAGGTGGCCACCTCTGAGGGGTGAGTCCTTCTCCGATAAGATGTCAATCCAGTAGGTCGTGTCGGTCCGAGCTATCAGTTTTCAATCAAGTGGACTGTGTGTTACCGGAATGGACAACCGATTTTATTTGGATATAGAGAATGAGTATCTTGCCTGGTAGGCCGATCACCTACTTTTTGTCAGTCTGCACAAAGTGTAGCATTTTGAGCGTTGTATGGTTATGGGGCCCAACGTGCGGTAACCCATGACCACTTTTTTGAGTTGTTGATTTTATTGAACATGTATGGTTGGAAAAGCCAACAACACCGCTCTTGATTTTGACTATTGTTTATTACTTGCCAGTATTTCTCTTATGAAGATTTTACACCTTACATTCACGAACTGTTTTCACTGGACACTCAAAGCACACACGGACATATTGAGATTTTTATCTCATCACTCCTTTTTACCTTGATTTCAGATCGATCCTGCTGTAGGAATGAGTAGCTAGTTGTTACCTGCCTTGGAAGATTTTCTGATATTTATCTTGTGTAATGCTTTGGGAGTTGAGAGTGAATAATTTTATTTTGGATTTGTGTTTTGGATTCTTAGATTGTAATAAGTTTTAAGTTTAAAGTATTATTTCATTCTATTATTTCGATTGTGTGACCTAGTTATAAAGATCCATTGTCCTTTGGACGGAGCGACATCCCCGGCCCTGTTGGGCCTAGGTAATGCGGTGTTACAAGTGGTATTAGAGAGTAGGTTTAGGCAAATATTGATAGTATATGTTCTAATTATTTAAGATTAAATCTTTATCTAACCTATCTTGTTTATGCTATAGGATGGTTAGACTGCTTAGAACCACGAGGAAAGGGCAGCAGTGGCATCCTCCTATTCCTATTCACCCAGAAGACCTTCCAATTCCCCAGCTTGCTCCTCAACTAGTTATTTCTTTGAAGGATAGCAGTGATGATGAGGTCCCGATCCATGAGCCACCCCCAATCCCAGTGATAGACATAAGTTCTGACAGTGAAGATGAGGTGATAGCTGTGGAGCATGTTCCCCACCCTTCTAATCCTGTAGTGGATTTGTTAACGGATAGTGATGACCCGGGGGAGATAGATTATGAGTCTCCACCTAGGCCTTCTTTCATTCCTCCTCCCAGCCGAGTTGAGCCCGGGGAGAGTTCTAGATGCCCTGGGAAGAAGCCAATAAAAGGGTTTGCCAATGGGGTTGGGGTAGACTTTTCGAAGAACTCTAGGGGATGGTTGTATGAGGCTGATTCTGAGGATTCTGATAAAGACTTAGGGACTAAGAGTTATTTTGATCCGGATGTTTATTTATTTATTATTTTTCGTGAATTTTTATGTTGAGGATTTTTAATTCTGTTTTCTGTTAGAATTTTGAATTTATGCAAATCAAAATTTGAAAGAGAATTTATGGGTAATTAATTTCGAATCTATGCAAATTAATATTTGAAGGAGAATTTATGAGAAATTCTTTAGACAAAACTTGCATCTGATTTCCTTTTACTTATATCTGACTGTGAATGCATGCTCAACCAAAATGATTTAACCCTCGAATGCATACACTTATCATTTAGGTATGGTTTAGAATGGCACCCAAGTGTCGTGCAGTTTCATCAAGCAGAAAGATTCTGGAGGCAAATCATGTGGCACCGAAAATTGAGATAGCTCAGATGCAATCACCCAACCGGGGTAATAGGAGTGATCCGGATATGGGAATGGGGTCTAAAGCATCGGTGGATATGTCGATGGGTCAGGCATTCAGCAAGATGGCAGAGATTCTGCAGACCTTGACCGAGCGGAGGAACCCTAAGGGGGAAGATGAGGCGCTAGAGCTGTTTTTGAAGTTTCAGCTGCCCGTCTTCTTGAGCAAAGTTGAGCAAGACCAGAAAGTAGAGTAATGGATCGAGCAAATGGAGGACATATTTGCAATGTTCCAGTACACTGAGGAGCGGATGGTTAAATTTGCGGTATTCCGGTTTAGGGGCCTAGCTCGGGCATGGTGGCAGCGGATACAAGACGACTGGAAGATGGTCAAACAGGAATGGACGTGGTGCAATTTCATTGAAGTCTTCAGAGCAGAGTACGTCCCTCAGTGGGTAGTGGAAAAGCGGGAGGATGAATTTCAAAACTTGAAGCAGGGAAGCATGTCAATGGCCCAGTACGCAGCACGGTTCACCCAGCTATCGATGTACTGCAAGAGATTGGTGGACACCGAGCAGCATAGGACGAGACAGTTCGTCAAGGGGCTGAGGTCGGAATTGAGGAGGGCGTTGGCACATTCTCTACCGACGTATTCGGGGGCCATAGACGCAGCTACCCGAACTGAAAATGAGGACCGCAGTAGGATGGCGGCGAGGCCTCTCCAACTGTCAAGGCAGCCGCAAGGACACTTCCAAGGGCAGCAATCCAACAAGCGCCCCACCAACCAGCAGTGGCAAAACTGGGAAAAGTAAGCCCGGACAACCCCAGTTGGTCCTGCCCAGAACCTTTCGTCATGCCAGCAGTACGAGAAAAGGGGCCATACAGAGGAGAACTGTTGGTCCAAAGGAGGTGAACGTAAATGTTTTCACTACAGTGACCTGAACCATCTGCGAAACACCTGCCCTAAGTTGTACCGAGTCAGGCAAGAAAATCCGGCTCAGAATCTGGGGCCTAATAGAACCAACACCATGGGAGCATCCGGGAGTGGAGCACCGAAACCGCAAATGAAAGCCAAGGTGTTCGCTTTCAACAGAGAGGAGGTTGGGATAGATGCAGCAGTGGTGGAAGGTACGTTTACTATCTAAGAACGTTCCATTAATGCATTGATAGATCCTAGCTCTACTCATTCCTATTTAAATAAGATCTGTGCATGTCATTTAGGTTAGGATGGAGTGGAGCAACCTTATACTTTAGTGGTAAATATACCTTTGGGAAAAGTGGTGTAAGCGAACCGGTATGTACGAAACTGTAAAATTGATGTGGGGAGAGAAAGCCTGGAGAGAGATTTAATAGTATTAGATATTGAAGATTATGATTTGATATTGGGAATGGACTGGCTAGCCAAGCATGGGGCTAGGGTAGAATGTAAGAATAAATCAATCCAATTCATCAGACCGAGTTGCGATGTGGTGGAGTATGATGGCAAGAAGGTAAAGGAATGTAAGTATTTGATAGCGGGGGCTAAGGCCCGAAAATTGCTAAAGTAAGGGTGTCAAGGGTACCTGACTTACGTGATAAACAAGTCGAAAGACCAATGCATTCTAGAGGACACTGAGGTAGTGAAAGATTTTCCCGACGTGCTCCCAGCGGAGCTTACTTCTCTACCTCCCAGTCGAGAAGTGGAATTCACCATCGACCTAGTTCCAGGAGTAGAACCAGTATCTCGAACCCCGTATCGGATGGCACTGACAGAGCTGAATAAGCTGAAGGAACAGTTAGAAGAGTTAGTAGGGCAAGGCTACATCAGACCTAGCATGTCGCCCTGGGGAGCACCCGTACTATTCGTGAAGAAGAAGTACGGGACTCTGAGGCTATGTATCGACTATCGGGGTTTGAACAACTTGACGATCAAGAACAAGTATCCCCTACTGCTGATTGACTAGATGTTCGACCAGTTGTAAGGATCCAGTGGCTATTCCAAGTTGGACCTGAGGCAAGGGTACTATCAAGTACGGATAAAAGAGGAAAATATCCCTAAGACGGCCTTCAACACCAGATATGGGCATTATGAGTTCATAGTAATGCCGTTCGGGGTAACCAATGCTCCAGTAGTGTTCATGGATTTGTTGCATCGAGTGTTTCGACCCTATCTAGACAAGTTTGTGGTAGTCTAGCAAGCTGGAGCATAGTTTAGCAAGTGTGAATTCTGGCTAGATAGTGTAGCATTCCTTGGCCATGTGGTGACCAAGGAGAGAATCAAGGTAGACCCAACAGAGGTCGAAGCAGTGTCAGACTGGAAGCAACTAGAGAACATCACCGAGATTCGAAGCTTCTTGGGATTGGCTGGTTACTACAGGAGATTCATCAAAGGGTTTTCAATGCTCGCATCGCCTATAACACGACTACTGAGAAAGGATGTTCTATTTGTGTGGAGTGAGAAATGTGAGAAAAGTTTTCAAGAGCTAAAGTGAAGACTGATGACAGCGCTGGTATTGAGTCTGCCAGAGGGAGATAAGCCTTACGCGCTGTATACCGATGCCTTGAAAGAAGGATTGGGAGCAGTGTTGATGTAAGACCGGAAGGTGATCGCTTATGCTTTTCGAATGTTGAGACCTCATGAAGTTAACTACCCTACGCATAATCTGGAGCTGGCAGCCATTGTGTTCACCCTAAAAAAATGGGGACACTACCTGTACGAAGCTGAGTATGAAGTGTTCACCAACCACAAGAGTCTAAAGTGCATCTTCACTCAGAAGGACCTGAACTTGAGGCAACAAAGATGGATGGAATTCTTGGAAGAGTACTATTGTCCGATCAATTACCATCCCGGGAAGGCCAATGTTGTAGCTGATGCACTGAGCAGAAAAGTTAGTATGGCCAGACTAAGAATACAGAAAATTCAAGCGGTTCAGGATGTGTTGGACAAAAGGATGGAAGTGCAAGAGAAGAGGATTGTTGTTAGCAACTTGAAGTTGGTACCGGATTTAAGACGGGAAATCGTAGAAGCTCAACAAAACAACGTCGAGTTTCAGCTTTTCAAGAACAAGGAGCTCAAGCGGCCAGATAGTGAATTCCGTCAAGACGAGGTAGGAGTTTTGCATTTTAGGGATCGGTTGTGCGTACCTAGAGAGCATCAGCTAAGGGACAAAATTTTGGAAGAGGCGCATAAGAGCAAGTACGCCATTTATCCGAGGGAGGTCAAGATGTACCAGGATCTGAAGAGGGCCTATTGGTGGCCCGGAATGAAACGGGAAGTGATCAGATACGTCTCGACCTGTCTCACCTGTTAGAAAGTCAAAGCGGAGCACAAGAAGTTAGCAAGACTATTATAACCATTGCCAGTACAGGAATGGAAGTGGGAGAAGGTAACCATAGACTTTGTCGCTGGACTTCCTATGTCAAGGACCCAGAAGGATGCCATATGGGTAGTGGTGGTTCGACTGACCAAATCAGCCCATTTAATACCGGTGAATGTGAGAGACTCTATGGAGAAGTTGGCTCAGATTTATGTGCGGGAAATAGTTCGATTGCATGGAGTGCCTTCAAGTATCGTGTCTGACCGAGCCCCGAGGTTTACATCTCGATTTTGGGAAAAGTTTCAGGAAGCAATAGGGTGGAGTCTGAAGTTCAGTACGACGGCACATCCACAGACCGATGGGCAGTCAGAAAGGGTTATACAGATATTGGAGGATATGCTGAGGGCCTGTGTTCTTGATTTTGGGGATAAGTGGATAGAATGTGTAATGTATACAGAGTTGTTGTATAACAATAGCAACCAAGCTTCAATTGGGATGGCACCGTATGAGGCTTTGTATGGGCGCAAGTGTCAGGTACCACTGTACTGGAGTTGGTCAGAAGATGGTCACGTGACCAGAACCGGAGAAGTCTGTATCTAGGAGATGTTGGATAAAGTAAAATTGATCAGGGAAAGGTTGAAGGTGGCTCAGAGCCGATAGAAGAGCTATGGGGACAACCGGCGGAGAGAATTGGAGTTTCAAGTTGGGGATAGCGTATTTCTGAGATTGACGCTAAATAGGGGAATCTTGAAGCATCCAAAGGGTGGAAAGTTGAATCCGAGGTATTTGGGGCCTTTCCCGATAAAGGAAAGGATTGGATTGGTAACATACCAATTGGACATGCCAGATGGGTTGACGGGAATTCATGTTGTGTTTCATGTGTCACAATTGAAGAAGTACAATGCCGATCCCGGTCATATCCTGAACAATGAGTCGTTGGTGTTGCAACCTGATCTGAGCTATGTGGAGAAGGTCGTATGAATATTAGACCGCAGTATCAAGAATCTTCGAAACAAGCAGATACCGATGGTCAAGGTTCAATGGAAGCATCATGGCACGCAGGATGCCACATGGGAATCAGAAGAGTGGGTTAAATGGAAGTATCCCGATCTGAAATAGAGGTATGCTTGAATTTCGGGACGAAATTCTTCTAAGGAGGGGGGAATGTGAAACCCCAGTTGAACCCAACCTTAAAGTGAGGGGATTGAGATGCATATCATAACTTATTGCATGCATATATATATATATATATATATATGTATATATTTGATTTTATGTGCTTTGTGGTTTGTGGCCTAAATGGCTTATATGTGTTTGTTGAGTAAGAAGGGCAAAATGGTAATTTTTGCTTGAGGTAAAAATAGGGAGATAGCTGGAGGATTCAATAGGAAAAATATTTGGGAGAGCTTTAGAATTAATCCTTGAGGTCTTAGGTTCAAATTTCATCATTGGAGTTTTAGCATGATTAAATTTTATTTTGTGTAGGAAAGCTATATTTCGGCCTTGCATGACATAGTGAAGAGTAGAAGTGTTGTCCAATAGGAGACATGATAGGAATGTCCTAATCCTACTCTTGTGCCCTACAAAAGTTTCTAAGGGAATTCATACCATTCTTCATCCTTAGTTTTTCTTATTCCTCAATTCATTATGTTGTTCAATTCAGCTAAGCCAATTCTACTTCAGAAAATTCCAGCAAAGTGATGTGGCTTTGAAGATTCAAAAATATCTAAGTGTAAAACATCTTGTGGGCCGAAAATGGGGAGAGGTTGCGGAAGGTTCCCAAGAGAATTAATCTCCATGGTTGAACCTTCAAACAACAACCTAAGTGTATTTATCTTGTTCATGTTGTAAACTAGAATTTTTTTTTCCAGCTTCTTGTCCAGTCCAAGTGTCGAAATTTTCAGCCACCTTTACCTCTCAAATTCTACCAGAACAATGGTCAAACTACTCAGCTTGAAGACTGAAAATCATAGCCAAAATCGAGCTGCACAAAATCTGTGCAAACCAAAAAAATTTCTGGGCAACTTTCGGAGCTTTGGTGAACCTAAACCAAGCTGTTTCTTCCAGTTTTTCACCCAGCATTGTAGCCATGTTTTTCCACCATAAAGAAGGCTGGAAACCAGCCTTGAAAGATCTCTGAATACCTCTTCAAAACTTTTGCAAACTGACTGAACAATGGCAGCAAAATCTGCCCAGAATTTTCCATCAAACTTGCAAAAAAAAAACTGGGCAGAATTTCCAGCTTTCTTCCTTCGTCAGCCTTAATCGAAACTTTCACCATTTTTCTGAGCAAACTCCCCTTGAACAGCCATGAATTGAGCTTCATTATCTTTCCCAGCATTCTGCTAAAAAAACCAGTCCATGACTGCTCCTAAAATATCTCCATCAGTTACTCCAATCAAACCCTTAATTGAAGACCAAAATTCCAGCAAACATATTTAGTAAACTACCAAAATCATCCCTCAACCAACCAGAAATCCCTTCACCTTTGTACTCCATATGTTCGGCCCCCATTAAGCTCCTTCAACCATCGTTCATCCTAGAAAAACTCACAGACAAAGAGTCGGCCATTGGAGCTTCCAAAAGCTCTCCTCCATTAAAGATCTTCTTACCATATTTTGTTTCCAAAATTGATTCTCTAAGATATTCTTTTAGGATTTCAAACAACCAGCTTTCCTTTTCCTCTCAAATCAGAAAATTCAACTCCCTAAACCATCCAAATCAATTCGGCCACCCTAATCCCTCAGAATTTCGGCCAGCTTCAACCAAAACACTCTCCATTCTCTCAAAACCAAGAACACCAAGAACACCTACTAAACATCCTCACGCCTAAGATCACTCCAAACTTCTCCAATCTCCTCCAAAAACTCCAGATCATACATACTCAACCACTTGAAACCACTTCTGCAATTTTTAACATCAAATACCAAAATCCAACTCTCTCTTTTGGATCAAAAAACCAGTATTTTTGTGAAGGCTCAAGAATACCTTCAAGGTAAGCATGGTCAATCACCCTACCTTCTCTCATCTTCAACTTCTAATGAATATATGTATATATAAACATAATAATGGACTCTCTTTTCCTCTTTTCTCTCTCTCTCTCTCTCTCTTGGCCGAATGGTGATTTCAACCATGGCCATATTTCCTTCATCTCTCTTGGATGGATTAAGTCCCTAAGAGTAAGGATCCATTCGAAACTACTCCAAGGTAGTCATCAATCAAGTAAGCCTCTTCAACCCTCTCTTTAAATTCTGAATTCATGTCACTAGGATGATATTGGAAGGAGATGGATTATGATTAGGATTTAAGCATGTGTTGTTGTGAAGGAGTTGAGATTTGAGCATGAATAAATGTGTGTATATGATGGAGATGCGATTGATGCATGAGTTGATTGTCTTGGTTGATTGTATGGCATTTTAGGGCTTTGTTGCATGCTCTCCATGTCGTGAGTGATATATGTGATCAAGCATGTTAGAGATTATATCACCTTTGGTGAATAGGGTTTATGTTCATGCATTTTTGTTAAAGCCACGATTATGTTTATGATAGTAGAATTTGGATCATGTCTTGGTAAATTTAGATCTATGCCTTCATTTATGATTTGGATGATTTGATGAATTGGAATGGAGTGTATGTTCATGATTGTGGTTAGCAATAGAAATATGATCATGACCTAGTTGTCCCTAAGCTAATTTTATTTCATCAATAAAATGATTAATGCTATAATTTCTTCTAGTAAATTTTGAAAACCCTAGGGAAGGTAGATTTGGACTATTATATATAAAATAAGGATATTTTAGTCAAATAAATGATAGCTTTTATTAAAGAAATAAAATATATAAATATTATATAAAATAATAATATCAAATAAAGCCTTATATATAAATAATCATAATAAGTAAAATATTAATTTTGTAAGTCTTATATTCATAAATACTATTAAAATTTATTAATTATCTTTTAATCAAAACCCATTAAAAATTGCTTACAATTAATTTTAGTTGCCAATTATTTTCTAACAAATAATTATGGATAGATTATTATTTTACATAATGCCACCTATGACCCTTCATTAAATAAACTCTAATTTATTTTTAGCAAGGTTTAAACCTTCAACTTATTAGTACCTATTTCTCAAAACCCTAATTATTTTAATATCAAGCTAGACTTAGCTTATAAATCCTTTTTATTTATTATCTGGCCTCAAAGCTTGGGACAATAGGATCATGGTTACAGTAAGTTAAGCTAGAATTATTTGTGAAAGTGAATTTTGGCTTGAGTTTAATTATAGCTTATATTTACCCCAGGTGGGGTTAGGTCATGTATTGAAGTCTTTTATTTTATCTCAAGCTAAGGATCAGGTAAGCTCCTGCATAAAACCTGATTGGTGCAAAATGGTTCTTTGGCAAGCCAATTATGGAGTGCGTGGTCACTCATTTCTGTAAAAACAATTGAGAATTGTCTCCTTTCTCATTTCAGTCAAACAAATTATTTGAAAATTAATAAGCAGATTTACTCAAACTCTAAAACTCTTTATAAAACCAGTTTTGCCCCAAACTTTGGAAATCCTTAATTTCCATTTTCAAATAGAGCTATGTTTTATTCATTTTTCCAAGTAGGATATATATTACGTTGAGTACTCAATAAGGGTGGACTGCTAGGACTAGTCTTTAAAGGGTTAGGTAAGTCCCTTAGTAGGTAGTCACCTATGAGGGGTGAGTCCTTTCCGGATAAGAGGTCAGTCCAGTAGGTCATGCCAATCCGAGCTAACAGTTTTCAGTCAAGTGGACTGTGTGTTATTGAAATGGACAACCGATTTTGTTTGGGTGTAGAGAAGGAGGAGTATCTTGCCCGGTAGGCCGATCACCAACTTTTTGTCAGTTTGCACAAAGTGTGACATTCTGACCGTTGTATGGTTATGGGGCCCAACATGTGGTAACCCATGACCACATTTTTGAGTGGTTGATTTTATTGAACATGTATGGTTGGAAAAGCCAACAACACCACTCTTGATTTTGACTATTGTTTATTGCTTACCAGTATTTCTCTTATGATGATTTTATACCTTGCATTCACGAACTATTTTCACTGGACAGTCAAAGCACACACAGACTTACTGATATTTTTATCTCATCACCCCTTTTTACCATGATTTCAGGTCGATCCTGTTGTGGGAATGAGTAGCTAGTTGTTGCCTACCTTGGAAGATTTTCTGATATTTATCTTGTGTAATACTTTGGGAGTTGAGAGTGAACAATTTTATTTTGGATTTGTGTTTTGGATTCTTGGATTGTAATAAGATTTAAGTTTAAAGTATTGTTTCATTCTATTATTTCGATTGTGTGACCTAGTTATAAAGACCCCTTGTCCTTTGGACGCGGTGACATCCCTGGCCCTGTTGGGCCTAAGTAGTGGGGTGTTACAAAGTTTGTTCAAGAATGGCCACCAATGGTTTGGCAAAGAGAGAGAGAAAGAGAGAGACTGTGTGTGATTAAGATGCTGATGAAATGGTGATGAAGAAGTGAAGAAGGATTAAGGTGATTGAATTTACCTTCTTGATGTTCTTCTTGTTCTTGAACAAAAAGCAAGTTTGATCCGAATAGAAGATCAACTGTAGTTGTTTTTATGTTATAAAGTGTGCTTTAGATGAGTATAGGTTGAATCCTTATTGATTTGAGAGTTTTTGGAGTGATTTGGGATGAATAGAAGTGATTGAAAGTTGAAAAAGTTTAGTGTGTGTTATTAGTGTTCTTGAAAACACAAGAGAAAATTGAGAGAAAATGCTTGGTGTGTGGTTAGTGTGTGATGGCCGAATGGCCTTACTAGGGGAGGAGTTTCGATTATCCTAGGGGAAGAGAGAGAAAGAGAGTTTAGCTATTTTGAATTTTAAAAAGAGAAAAATGTAGAGATGTTTGACGTAGAAGATTTGGTAATGGTGTTTTCTTTTTGAAGGTTTCTAGTCCTTCAATAGTGGGTGGCTAGTCTAGCTATATTTTGATTGTGAAATGAAGGAGTGTTTCATCCTTATAGCTGACCGAAAATGACTGTACAGGAGAGGAGAAAATTCTGGTTTATTCATCTATCTAGGTGAGAGTTTAATGGAGGAAAAGCTGGAATTTAATTTTTATGTTTGAAAAGTTTTGAATGGAGTAAAGTTAGGAGTGGTTTGAGGTGCGTTAATGGAACTATAATGGCCATAGTGGATGGAGAAGTTAAGATGTTCAGTCCATGGCTTCAAGGTGGCCAAAATTGTTGAAGATAATTGAGGAAGAAATCGGTTCTTAACTTTGCTAAGCAAGCTGAAAAAATTTTCGTTTTAGTTACAAGAATTCTTAGGATATGGAAGGATTTTTTAGTAGAATTTTCAAACCATTTTGAAATGGATTTGCAGCTGAAACTTAGGAGTGTTTGAAGGTCCATTAATGGTGATTTTCCAGCCATCATCTTGGAGAAGAAGAGGAAAAGTTTCAAGTGTTCTTACGCATGAGTTGATCCCTCAACTTCCATGTCTAACTCTTGGTAGTTTGCTGGAAATTTTCTGGTTTGGTAAGGATGTACAAACTGCGAAATTTCAAGGCATTTTCAACTTTCCTATTTACACAAAATGGTTGGTTGCTGGCAAGAATTATATGGTTAAAATGTTGCTACAATTTTCAGAAACAAGCCAAGAAGGATTGCTAGAAAAATTTTCAAATTTGAACCAAAACAAGAACAAGAAGAAAATGTAGTTCTTGAAAGAAAAGTTATGGTAATTTAATTGAAAATCACCTACCTATTTTTCTTCCTTAATTTCGGTCATTTTCCTATCCCAAAAGCTAGAAATTTAAAAAATTCAATCCAAATTCATCCAAGACATTTTATAGAAATTGAAAAAAATTAAAGAATTAGGAGTATTTTAAATTTAAATAGGTTAGGACAAGGATTGATAAAATGATGGAGACCAAAACTCTTCTAGATTTTCTTTTAGGACAAAATCACATGGTTAGGACATTACCATTATGTTTTCCCTTAGATAACATTCCTAGCTTTAAAGAATGTAAGAAAAGAGAAATTCAAACATTGGTTAGGATAATTAAGAATAAAACTTAGGTGATGGGATTTGAACTCAAGGCCTTAGAGATTTGATATGGGCTAAATTAGTCATATTTTTCGTAGTTATTTGAGGTTCATTTGTAATACATTTTGTTCAATAACTAGTCATATTCCTTCATATTTGAGATTTTACCATTCAAAAGGTATTTTGTTCTTTATTTTAGATTTTTAAGATAAAACGAAACAAAAACGTCGCAAAACAGAGAAGAGGCGACACCGGCTAGGGCCCTAGAACTAGCGTCGGCCATGCATTGCTGAAATGAACTTCGAAGCGATGGAAAATTTGTTGAAACAGAGTGAAACAAAACCAAGGCGGCACCGATTGTGAAACTGGAACCAGCGCCGGCTGCATTCTGGACATATTATGCAAATTCAGAGAAAAATTGGTGAACAAGTGGAGAAGCAGAACACAACCGGCACCGGCTCCGAGAGCCAAGGCGGCGCTAGCTGTGCCCTGGAGCTAAGGCGGTGCTATGATTTTTCTATTCGATCTTTGGTAATCTGAAGAGTTTTAGTATTTTCCAACTTCTACTCGGCCAAAAACTTTGTACCTATGAGTTTAGGCACTTCCTAAGCCTATAAATAGAGGAAAAACACAAGGGAAAAGGAGAGAATTCATTGATCATCATAGAAAATCACTCAATCAAATAAGGAATTCTTCAAGTTCAAGGAGGGTTGTACAAGAATGTCTTCAAAGGAAGAAGAATGAGACTTGTCTATGAGTGCTTTCTTTTACTTTGTTTTCTTTTTCTTGACAATGACATGTTAATTGTTTTATTGTAATTTAACGTTGTTTAGATATTCATGATTTTTAGAGTTGTTTTATCTTTTGATTAATTGGTTATTATTCTTGGTATTCAATTACTTGTGCTTATTACGATATTAGTTAGTTGGTTTTATCCATTGACTTGCTGGACCAAAGGGGATTGATAGTAGCTTCAATTTATTAATTTTATATTCTATTGGCTATTGACTTGCTGGACCAAAGGGGGGTGATTGCTTAGAACTAGTAATTGAAGTTTAATTGATGTCTTCCGAGACCAATGGTTCATTGATTAATTTCATGCTTTGAATTTGTCGAGATCAAGGGAATTTAATTAAGGATTGTGTTTAATGCATCTTTTGGATGAATTAGTTGAGACAAACCAAGTGATTCTAATTTATCTAGAAGATGGTGACTTCATGGATTGACCATCGAAGTGAGTCTACTGTAATCCTTCATGATGCCAAGGGAATAATTAGTTATGATAGTGATTTGGTTCTTTAAGATCATGTTTGTCTAAACAATGGCTTGAGTTACATAAGTCTCCATCCTTGACATGTATATATTTTTATATTTATTTTATTTATTTTATTTGTTTTTCGCTTTATCAAGTCAGTTAAACAATGAAAGAAAGATAGTTAATGTCTACTTGTTCCTTGAGGATCGACACTCGTTTGAACCCTATGCTCGGTTAATGATGAGTATGCTTGCTCATATGTGTGATTTGGGGTTAACGTTTTAATGTAAACTTGATTGGGAATGTACTTAGTTTTTGTATGATTTTTATACCTAAGTCCGAACACATCAAGATTAAATCACAAAGCTCTAATCACTTAACCATACTAACTCTCGTTCTTATTTTTCCAACCAAATTCTCTTCCTTTCTAAGCCTCAAGCCTTCTTTCTTTTCATCCTCAAGCAAAATTTCCTTTTTACTATTTCTACTCAACAAGTATAAATAAACCATATAACCCATATATCACAATTCTAAGGCACACAAATTCATCCAAGAAATATAATTTTATGCAATATAACATGAAATGCCACACCTACATCAAGATTCTAGTGTAGGTTTAGGTGGGGTCTTACATTCTCCCATTCTTAGAAGAATTTCATCCCGAAATTCAAAGCATATATTTCTCTCAAGTCACGATATTTCTATTTCATCCATTCTTCTGCTTCCTACGTGGCATCTTATGCACCGGCATGCTGACCTCAAATCAAACCCATAGATATTTGGTACTTTGTCCAAAATCGCGATGTAGACCTCGGGTCTCGGTCAGAGACGATATTTAAGGGTACTTCATGCAACTTTCTACTTCCCGTACATATGTTTGAGCTAATTTTTCCATAAAGTCCTATCTTCGTCAGTCGATTAAACACTACCCGAATGGCATCCTTTTGGGTCTTAGACATAGGCAAGCCGGTGATGAAGTCCATCGTTACCTCCTCTCATTTCCTTTTTGGTATTGGCAATGATTTAATAATCCAGCTAACTTCTTATGTTTCGTGATACTCCCATAACTTTCACCTTTGGTATCTACTTATTCTAAGAGTCTTGATGTTTTGATTTAGAATCTTAATCGATTTTTCCATGTAACTTAAATCAGGTTGCAATAGTAAAGGCTCGTCATTTAAACATGTTCTGGATCTGGATCGTACATCTTTAGCCAAGATATATGAAACACGACTCGTAATCTCAACAAAATTTCTGGCAAGTCCAACCTATAGACGGCCTTTCCAACATTCTCCTCCTATCATTTGCATAACTCCTCTACTGACTGTGAGTCGCCTTCAGTCCTTCTCATGTTACTTTTACCTTATCTGCCATTTCTTGAACACAAACATCACTGGATTTTATCACCTTCTTATCTTCTATTTATCCCTACTATAATAGTACTTAACATGCCTGGCTTTGCATCCTTTATATAGGCAAAACCAATAGAAGATCAGTAATTGCTATTGTACGCCTTCTGGCATGCGGCACGCTTTCAGTCCATTTATCAACAAAGTCTAGTATACATGCCCTAAACACATCCTTCAGTATTTGAATAAGTCTCTCTGACTGACTATCAATTTTAAGGATATGCTACAGCTCAGGACTTCTAAGTTGATCCCATTTTCTCTAGGAACTTAGTCTAAAATCTTGTAATGAACCTAGGATCCTGCTTGGATACAATACTTGATGACATCCCATGAGGCCTCTACCTTGGCTAGGGCTACCTTAAAACTGCCCCTGATTACCTCTCATTCCAGAAATAGAACTATGTTTAACTAAACTTTCACTTACCAAACTTAACGAAAATTTATACTATCTCCACTTTCTAACACCAATTTCAATTGTTCCATGTCCTTAATAGAATTTAAAATATATTAGGCATTGTCTAAAATGTCACCACAAAATTATCAAAAGCAGGATTGAAATCTTATGCATCTACTCTATAAGCATCGGAGCTTTTTGCCAATCAGTAAGACATCACCACCCGTCCTTAGTACCTATCCCTAATGTTAGTTGCACTCTCAAGTATATCCCCTTCTCAAATTCATACCTAATGATATTCCGATCTCAAGTCTAACTTAAGAGTAACCATATACATCCTTGATGACCAAACTATTCAATATTCTCTGGTCTATACATAACTTTAAAACTCCATCCTTTTCTTATACCATTACTACTAGGTCTCGTATGTTGGGGATATGCCCTAGAGTCAATTTGTACTTATACAATTGTCATTATGTTTTATATAATAATATGAGGCTTTCCTTTCCATGAATAGTGAGTTTTGTTTTGTTGGTCATCAAGTACGTGACTTGATAGTAAAACCCTACAATGAATACAATGACTATTCTAAATCGTCTCTCGATCGATTATTATTATTGGAATAATAATAAATTAAGATTAGTATGTTTGTGACTTGATGGCTATGTTTTTCTGGCCATGGATATTTGTGATATCGAGTCAAGACATAAATAAATGTTAGAGAACATTGTATTGGACATGACCCACTTGTGAGAGTACTTCATGGAATATGTCATAAGTACTTTCTAGCCATAATAATATTGAAAGTCCTTCGACCTAAATTCATCATAGTTTCTTACTTGATAAATTCTATATTTTGACATTGTCTAAAGTTGTCTTTAACCGGATAATAAATTAGACTATCTGTTGGATATAAAATAAATCAAGGTGAGGAATATGATTGATTGTGAAGGAATTTGTCCCTCTCAATTATGGGAGAGATATCCATGGGCCCCTTGATAAGTTAGATTGTTAAAAAATGCATGGCCGTGCTCAAATATATCAATCTAAGATATTGATATCATTTATTTGAACAGTCTACTATGAAATCAAGAAATAATTGATTAAGCTTAATAAGGATGACATGCTCCGTGCCTTATGCTTAATCTGGATATCGTGTGACAAAGGGACTAAATATAAAATTATGGTTTGGTTCAAAGAGATCACCGATCTTCATTTAACCTGGATAGTTATAATGTTTTGCTAGAGACCGCTTATAACTTGTGGGCCATTTAAATACGATTTAGGCATCATTGTCGGTGTTAAATGAACCTATAGGGTCACACAATAAGCGAACTTGTTAGGTTATTTTTCTGGTGACCAGGTTCGATGAATCTGGATGATATCCAGATTATAAGAATCTGACTCGGTAAAATAAAATAGTTAAATTACCGAGATAATGGCAGAATCTTATCATATCAGTTTTAATTTAATTTGAATTTAAATTAGAATATGATAAGATATGATTAGGGTTGGACTCTAAGAGGTTCGAGGGTTTTTTAAGAAAACCCTAGCCGTCTTTCGATAGTCCAATTTTTTCGGTTGAGAACATTCGTGCCATTCTCTACCAGAGAAAAAAAAAAAAACCTCTCAAACCCTAGGCGCTAGCACTCCCCAGGTATCGAGTGAGTTCGCGATGTGTATCCGATAGAGGACGTTCGCATACTGCAGCGTCTGGTGATTGTTCGGGTCGAACGTACAACGACAGCAACCGAATCGAAGGATTTCGATTACAGCAACCAGAGGTAACTCTTAAAGCTTAGACCTTCCTAATCGTTTACTTGGGTCCTCGGGAGGGATTCGTAGATGTTTTCCGCGTTTAGGAGTCCACGAATCCCAACATCGTATGCTACAACACCAGGCTAGATATCCTTAGTATTCCCTCAACAATAGTTTATGAGCATTTGCTCCTAGTATTATGCACTACACCTCCTTCACCTTACCTCTTCTAAAATTTAATCATACCTATCTGATCCTAAAAATGCATTATTCTATTTTTATAACCAACTTAACTCCTTACTTCAACAATCATTCATTGTCTAATGTACTACCATAATCCTTAAAAGAAAAATGAGTCATATTCCCAATAAATTTTACCTCTTCAGTCAAAATTTCATCTCTCGGATCAAACTTGTAGTTCCTTACTTCCTTGAATGATAGGGAATGCTTAAACAATTAATAAGAAAATCTATAACTATATATAGTTGATGGATTCGACTATTATAGTCAAGCTTATCACTTTTCAAACAAATAGTATACTACACAATATATATGATATGCAGAACAAAGATCAAATAACATATTCTTTTAGGAGAAGTAAAGAATTAACCTGGCACCACGACTGCATCCGATCACATGTCCTTTCTGCTCAACCAACTTGGTCATCACCTATTGTAACACCCTTCCTAAAGATAACAACGGAAACATATCAACACTGGGTGTCATTCTATCCAATCAGCCAGACAAGGGGTCTTTAAAACAAAGAACCAGTAGAGTATACAAGGTCCAGATTCACACAAACATCCTATACTGATGGTCATACATATATAACAAAGCATCTCATACATGTAAATTCCCATACTACATCAGTAATGAGGTACATAATCAAAAAGGGAAACTATCCAGACTTATACTGCTGTTATTGTGGTATCATCCTTCTATCCATAAGTCTGTTCAACTCTAGATCCTACAAAAAGGGTAAGATAAAAGATACGTATGAGTGACAAATCACCCAGTGAGTCCTGTGTGTGCTAGTACTTTAAAAAAAAATGGAGTACATAAAACTTTTGTGGAATAGCATATCATTTTATTTACTGGAAACAATTCCAAAACTCTCTATCGAAGAGTTTATTCAGAACTCAACCATTTTTTGGAAAACTGTGTTTCGGTTTCAAATCATTGTCCCAATTTTCAAATCATAGGTACTTCTCCAACAGAAGGTCAGCCTACTTGCAAAGCTCGCAAGGCTTTGCCTTCGGTGCCATATATCATTGTACTTAAACTGTAGTCTACAACACTTAATTGTGCTTCACCGGAAGGGTAATTATACCGTAACGTACTACAAAGAATCAACAATAGGTATACCGCAGCATATTAAGTAAGTACACCGTAACGTACTTCTAAGAATCAATAATAGGTATACCGTAGCATACCAAGTGTACCGCAACACACTCTTGCCACTGTAAGCCAGGGGTCCCGATCTTGACGTCAATCACCATCGAGACGGCAAGGAGTCAAACGCACCGAGTATTCCTGCCCGACATCCAGTAAATGACTCAAAAATAAGAAGCGCCCGCAAACGCGGCAATTGCCAGGTGCTAAACGGCTAGCCAGGACGACTCATCTCAATGTCCTGTCACCCTATTCAGGGTAAGACAATCCTTAAAATTAGGCCAAGTTGCTAGGGTCTTCTAACTCTAACGTAGGTTAGTACAAAGATCAAAGTCCTTACTGAATACTCAACGTTACCAATACCAACCCCTATTAACTGATCAGGCTAGAGGGTCAATTGTTCCCAGAGGATTTTCAAAACAAATATTTTGGGAGCAAAATATCATTTTTTTCATAAATTGATCCCACTGACTCACAAGTCAGATAATAAATTCCATAGGCTCCACAGGCACACTAGGCCAATAAAGCAATTTCCATGATCAAAATGTCGTTTTCCAAAAGTCAATCTCATATCGAGAGATCATTTTCCAAAACCATGTCAAAACAGATTCAAGAGTTCTTTTCACACATCAAAACAAGTTTTCAAGTGTATTTGGGTCATTTTACCCGTACCGATTCTAAAAGACTTTTTAAGAGTATTCGGGTCATTTTACCCTTAACCAATTTGAAAAATGTTCACAAAGGTTCCAACAAGGATATTTTGATTATTTACCGAATACTCGATTCTAAAAGTTTCCATAAAATATTCCAATAAGGATATTTGAACCATTTTCCAAACACTCGATTCCAAAAAGAACCCATTTCAATAAATCCAGAATTATAATCCTAAAAGAGGATTAAATTCAAAATTTTCAAACATATTTTCATAAAATGTTCCAATAAGAGTATTTTAGTTAATTTACGAATACTTGATTCCAAGATTTACCATTTCTCGAAAATCTCAAGTTTTTAATCCAAAAAGGACTAAATTCACAAATTCATGCTTTAATCATCCATTAAGGTTTCCAAGCCAAATAGGAATTTCATTCAAGCCCAAAGTGGCATAAGAATAATTCTTGCTCAGAAAAACGTTAAATATATTCAGAGATTTCTAAAATGGTATAAAACATAGCATTTCATGAAAAAGTAAAGCACACTAGCTTTTAAAAGATTTTAGAAATTAAAGGGACCCACCTCGTGTCCTAATTAATTTTTCCCATTCACTGCCGTTCGACCCCCGTTTCTATCGTTTTTAACATTTCGTTGACCATTTATTGATAAACCTACACCAAACATTATTTTATGTTAAGTCATGTTTGGTCAAAAAATAGCCGACGATTAGTCGACGTACCCGACGGGTAGCCAACGTCCAACCGACGTTTAGCTAACAGTTAGCAGTCAGGGCCAACGGTTAAGGAAAACGTTCAACTTTCATTCACGTCGTTTTTTCATCGTTCGTCCAATTCTTCCATTTACCTTTTTTCCATATCCATTTCATATACAAGGGATTCACTCTATATTTCTCATTTCTTTCATCCAAAATCACACAATTATTCTTCCTTAAGTTCATTCATTTCCCAAGCAAAATCCTGAAATTTTGCTGCTATGACACACGATTTTGTTTTGCACATAACTTTCAATCCACAATTTCGATTTGGCTCTATGATATACCAAAATGACTATAAGACTCTTAAATTTACTTCTATATTATCCCTTTTTAGGGTCTCTACTATCATGATATAATACAGGGCAAAAACAGCTCCAATAGTTTTGTTTCAATTCTACTATTCATGTTTTCCTTTGGTCTTTAACACATTGGGAACATTAATTCATTCAATTTTTCTTCAAATCATCTTTGATTTTATGATTTTCAGATTCCAAGATCTTACAAGAGTCATGCTTATTCAACATAAATTCTCCTTCTTCTAATAAAAAACTAGTATAATTCATTTTTTCCAATCAAGTAACCTCCATTTTTATTCTACCTTGATCATCATCTTATTAACCAAAAGCAATCCTTCAAACTACCATGAATATTCAGTTTTTCTTCACATAAAACATCATCCATAAACCTTCTAGGTAGCCGGCAACATATAAGCATATACAATGTTCATATACAAAGTTCACAAACCCTAGATTTTAATCCAAATTCAAGATATGAAAGTCATGTTTTCATATTAATATTCATATCAAAATAATCATCATTCACCCAACAATAACTTTAATTTTATCAAGGTGAGCTTTTACCTTGTATATAAGGCTATTTGGAGTGATTTGCTCCAAGAACTTCTCAAGAACTCACACATAATACCAAGAACACACACTAGCCTTTTTCTCTCTCTTGTTTAATTTCTTTTTCTGTTGTTTTTCTTTCTTCATGGAAGCCGAAATTCAGGCTATATAACAGCCTCTTCTCACCACCATTCTTAACCAAATTTTGGCCAATCATTTCTTATTTTTATTAATTGTGTGATGGTTATACATAGATGTGTTCTAATGAAAAACTTACACACCAACCATTTAATTTCCTTCCTCAAAATTTTTTCTTCCTTTCTCTATTGAAGCTGCGACTTTTCTTGGCTAATTTTTAGCCATTCAACCACATTCTCATGGTCTAAGTATTGGCCAATCACATTGCACAAGACCTTAATTAAAAGGCCCACAAATGATGTGTTCAGTCACAAAAATACACACAATTCTTTATTTATTTTGTAATTCTTTAATTTCATGTGTCTTGCATGAATTCTTCATGCAATCCTCTTATAAATTAACACATGTTCATGGGCTATCAATCACAAAATGCCACACGCACCATGTTTTTCGGCGCAATTTTCTATTTTTCTCCAAAATGACCAAAATCGAGTCCGAAACTGAAAAATATTTTTCTCTACCATTCAACTCCAAAAATTCTACTGAATCCATTGGTAATACTTAAATTCTCCAATTCCTTTTCAATTGGGTCCAATTTGCGGTCAAAGTCGCGGGCGCAATCAAAATGACGAAAATGCCCCTGTGACCCGAATAATATAATTTACATCAAAACATGTGTTTCCTTGCACTGATCAATTTCTCTTCTTAGCGTACCCTCAAATTCTTATTTTATTAACAGGAGTAGCCTTCTGAAGATTTAAGGTACAGGTAGAACAAATCCAATAATTACATTCAGGTCCCGTCAAAATATTATTACACCAAAATATTCGTTTCATTACACCGATCATCTTTTGCTTTGGCCATTAATATAAATTCTCATCCTATTACAAATAGTATCCAATCAAAGGTAAAATGTGGGGTATTACACCTATGGCTTTAACTTATTTCCTCCAATAACTAAATTTTTTCAGTTGGGTGAATTCAGTGGTAGGGTCTTAATCGGGCCTATCTAACTATCACCTTAGAAGATCCCTCAGGTTCTATCTCTTGCTCTTCTTCATGCTCGTTTCTCACATCTGGCTGTGAGTGCTCTGTTAACTAGTCTTCAGGTGCTAAAGGTTTTCTGACATGAACAGATCTATCTTTGCTCTGTTGGCTAGTCTTCAAGTGCCATCTTTGATCATCATCACCACAATTATAGGTCGACAAATGTAAACATATGAATGCAAACATATAATACAAAGATAACATATATAACTTTTGCTCACTTATTGAACATATGAGAGTATTTTTTTTTTTTTATTATTTTTTGTGAAAGAAGTGAAATACTCAAAAGCTCGATTCAAAATAAATCATACTTTCACGTAAAGAAATTGGATATCATAGCTGAGGCCTCTATAGGAATCAGATACTCATAGATAAGAAAGTAAATAAAGCTATAAACTCAATAAATAGATTTCCTAATCAATAAATTGCACCACTAAGTCTTCTTGTTGCTCTAGTCGTCACTTGAGTAGTCAAAAATAAATTCTTTGAACCATCTTTCTCTTCTCTTCCTGTAGTCTATTCCCAATCCGAACCCAAGTGTACAACCATTAATCCCACTCTTCCAAAGACTTTCCTCCACTTTCCCCTTTCCCTTGTCCTTTGCCCTTAAGACTGACTCCTGAAGTGCTCTTATACCCGAGGTGAGTCTATCATTCTAACTAGGTCCTTTATCACCGGATCAAAGTTAAAGCCAAAGGGAGTAATGTCAAACTCTCCTATTGGTGGAGTCCGAGGAGGCACAACTACCTCCTCCTCTTCATCAGACTCTTCCATCCCCCCTTCTATTTTACTATTAGAATTATCCATCTCTTCTCCTCCCTTATTGTCAACATTACTCAGTTCCTCACCTGTGAAACCCTACCTAAAGCCAACCTTAGAGTAAGGGGGTTGGAATGCATATCATATTATTTTGCATGAATATATATATATATATATATATATATATATTTGAATGATTTTATGTGCTTTAGAATTATGATTCATAGGTTAAAATGCTTAGTTATGCTTATTGAGTATGAAGGGTAAAATAGTAATTTTACTTGAGGACAAAATAGGAAGATAGCTTGCGAATTAAATAAGAAGAATATTCGGGGGAGAAAATAAGAATAAGAGTTGTTGTAGTTTAGTGGTTAGAGCTTTGGAATTAATCTCTATGGTTATGAGTTTAAATCCCATCACTTAAGTTTTATTCATGATTATCTTAGTTAAGTTTGAATTTTTGTTTTCTTACATTCCTTAAAGACAGGAATGTTGTCCTAGGGGAGACATGAAGAGAATGTCTTAATCCTATCATCATATCATAAAAAGAATTCTAAAGGAATTCTTGTCTTTTTATTACCTCTAACTTGTCCTAACACCTTCACAAATTAAATTTGTTCAAAATTCATCAAAATTCATCTTTTAATTCCAAAAAAATTATGTGAGGATTTCTTGGCTTTGAATTTCAAAAGTTGATCTTGGAGGTTGGAGGGTTGACCGAAGTTAGGAAGGGTTCCCAAGGGAAATCAATTACCATGGTTGAACCTTCAAATTCATCTTCATAGTGTTCATATTCTTGATGAAGGAAATCTGGAAATTTTTCAGATTTTTGAGCAGCCTAGCTCCCGAAAAACTCAGCCAAGTTCCTTGCTCATTTGCTGCCAGAAAAATGTCCAATTCATATAGCTTGAAGACTGAAATTTCAGTGCAAATTCGGACTACATAAAACTACTCCAAAAAAAAAAAAAATCTGGGTAGTTTTGCTGCACAACAACCTGGAAATGAAGCTGTTTTTCCTATCTTCAATCCAGCAAAACTCTTCTATTTTTTCTCTAGAAAGAAGGCTGGAAACCAGCCTTAAAAACCCCCAAACACCTCTCAATTCCCTACAAACCAAGCTAAAGAATTGCAGAAAGATTGCACAGAAAATTCAGCAAACCATTCGAACCTTAGTACACCTTGAAACCAGCAGTTTTGCTTCTCAAAGCCTTGGCCGAAAAACCACCCTCAAACCTCTGTAAAATGAACCTTGTTCAGCCATGAACTGAACACCATTAACCTCTCCACTTACCTTGAACACTTGGACTCCATAACCATACCTCAAATATCTCCTAAGATCACTCCATTCAAACTACGTTTAAACTTCAAAAATTTCCAGAATTTTACTCCATGAAAACACCCTTGTATTAAGCTACACAACCAGAATTTCGTAATTCAACTTCCTACAATCATGACCCTAATGTTCCAAACTTTAAGGCTAGTTAATCAAAAGGATTTAATAAAATAAATCTAGTTTGATAATAAAATAACTAGGGTTTGTGAAATAGTTACTAATAAGTTGTAGGTATAAATCTTTTGTTATTAATAAATAAACTAGGGTTTATTTGAAAAAGGGTTCTAAGTCCTAAATGATATTATTAAAATAATAAACTTTTACTATTCTCTTAATTAATAATTAATAGTTAGAAAATAATTGATAAATAAAATTAATAATAAGTAAATTTTAATATACTTGATTAAAAGATAATAAATAAATTTTATTAGTATTTATGAATATATGACTTACAAGATTACTATTTTACCTATCATGATTATTTATATAAAAAGTTTTATTTATATTATTATTATATATATAATATTTTTATACTTTAATTTTAACAAAAGATATCATTTATTTGGTTAAAATATCATTATTTCATATAACAATCCAAATCCACATTTTCCTAAGTTTTTCGAAATCTCCAAAAGAAAATATAGTATTAATTTTTATTAATGAAATAAAATTGACTAACTTAAATAAATTAGAAACATCAAGGTCATGATCATAGTTCCTATTGCTAACCATGAACATACACTCTACACCAATCAACAAACCATCCAAATCATGAATAAAAGTATAGATCCATAACTACCAACCCATGATCCAAACTCCACTAAACATAATCATTTTCATGGCTTCAACAAGGATACAAGAACATAAAACCCTATTCACCAAAGGTGACATAATATCTGTCATGCTTAATCATTCATACTACTCACGACATGAAGGCATGCAACAAACCCTAAAACATCATAGAATTCAACCAAGCTAAATCATCCTCGTGCATCAATCCCAACTCCATCATATAAACACATTCATCCTCATACTTCAATCTCAACTCCATCATATAAACACATGCCCAATCTCCAAACATAATCCATCATTTTCCAACAACATCCAAAAGACATGAATCTAGAATTTAAAGAGAAGATTGAAGAGGCTTACTTGAATTATGACTACCTTGAAGACGTTTAAAGAGAATCCTCACGCTTGGAAGGCTTGATCCATCCAAGGAGAAAGAAGAAAAATGGCCATGGTTGGAGTAACTATTTCAGCCGAGAGAGAGAGAGAGAGAGAGAGAAGAGAGAGAGTTTATTAGTTTATTTCATTAAAGGTCGAAGAGGAAAGGAGACGGAGATAATCGATTATGTTTACCTTGAGAGTGTTCTTGAGCCTTCAAGAAAATTCTGATTTTTTATCCGAAAGTGGAACCTTGATTTCAGTGTTTGATGTTATAAATTGCAGAAATGGATTCACGAGAATGAGTAGATATGATCTGGAGTTTTTGGAAAAGATTGAAGGGGTTTAGAGTGGTCTTAGGCTTAGAGAATGGTGGTGTGTGTTCTTGGAAGTTTGGAGAGAATGAAGAGAATGGAGGAAAGCTGGCCGACATTTTGCTTGGAAAGGGTAGTTGAATGGATTGGAGAATTCTGGTGATTGAATTTTCAAATTTAGGAGAAAAAGGAAGGCTGGTTGTTTGAAATTTAAAATGAGTAATTTAGAAAGTGAATTATGGTAGCAAATATGGTAAGAATATCTTGGTTGAAGGAGGTCTTTTGAGCTTCAATGGCTGACTGGTTTGGCTGGAATTTTGCTGAGATAAATGATGTCTAAATGAGCTTTAGGGTGGCTGAATTATGGAGTGCAATGGTGAGGGAATTTTCTAGATGGTTGAGGCTTAATCCATGGAAGTTTGATGAAATAATTTGCTGAAATTTTGGACTCCAATTGAAGGCTTAATTATAGTAATTGATGGAGTGATTCAAGGGGTAGCCATCGAGCTCTTTTCGTGCAGAACAATGATGGAGATGATGAAGTTCAGTCCATGGCTGACTAAAGTTGTTTTTACAAAAAAAAAATGGTGTGAGTTTCTGACAAGGGTGAGGAGGAAATAAAGCTGGAATTTCTGGTTGCTTGCTCGAAGGTTTTGTTGGAAATTTCATGCAGTTTTTTTCTGCCATGCTCCATCCGATTTGCAGCAGGTTTGAAGGGGTATTGGAGGGTACTGTAAGGCTGGTTCCAGCCTTTTTTATGGAGGAAAGTCAGAGATGAAATACTGGTTTGAAGTCTAGAAGAAACAGCTTGGTTTTTGGACTATTAATCTGCAAATTCTGCCCAGAATTTTTCTCTGGTTTGCACAGCTTTGTGCAGTCTGAATTTTGGCCAAAGCTTTCAGTCTTCAATCTAAGTAAATTAGTTATTTTTCTGGCCGTATTTGAGAGGGAAAGGTAGCTGAAGATTTCGACAATTGAACTGATCAAGAAG
Organism: Voacanga thouarsii; assembly: GCA_026120185.1. NCBI lineage: Eukaryota > Viridiplantae > Streptophyta > Magnoliopsida > Gentianales > Apocynaceae > Voacanga > Voacanga thouarsii. The sequence continues at coordinate 3,226,914 of JANUWF010003368.1, forward strand.
GTGGAAAAGTTTTTCAAATTACTACATGAAGAAGACGAACACATAGGTTGGAGTTTGAAGGTTCAACCATGGAGATTAATTCTCTTGGGAACCTTCCATAACTCTTCCCTATTTTCAATTAAAATTATCCACCAAGAGGCATTTTTGAAGATTCAAAATCACAGAACTTTGCTGGAATTTTCTATAAATAAAATGGCTTAGATAAATTAACCAACTTATTTGATCAAGAATTAAGGTAAGTTAGAGAACAAAAATGGTATGAATCCCTTAGGAATTTTTGTAGGGCACAAGAGTAGGATTAGGGCATTCCTTTCATATCTCCCCTAGGACAACATTCCTACTCCTCCCTAAGGTATGCAAGGGCCAAAAATAGCCTACCTATCTAAAATAAAATTTAATCATGCTAAAACTCAAATGATGGAATTTGAACTCAAGACCTCAAGAATTCATTCCAAAGCTCTAACCACTAAACCATAACAACTCTTGTTCTTATTTTCTCTTCCAAATATTTTTTCTATTTAATCCTCAAGCTATCTCCCTATTTCCACCTCAAGCAAAATTACCATTTTGCCCTTCTTACTCAATAAGCACAATATTAATATTATTTAGGACTTAGTATTATTCAATATTCAAACACTAGTTTATTTATTAATAATAACACTCAAGATTTATTATTTGAACCTATAACTTATTAGTAATAATTTTTTACAACCCCTAGTTATTTTAACTTATCAAGTTAGACTTATTTTATAAAATTCTTTATCATCTAGCCTTAAAGCTTAGGACATTAAGGTTATGATTGTAATTAGTTGAACTAGGGTTTATTTATGTAAGTGAGTATAGTTCGAGTATAATCTTATGTCTTGTGTTTATCTCAGGCGGGGTTAGGTCAGCCTTGGAGGATTTTTGAGTTCGAGCAAGCAAAAAATCAGGTAAGCTCCTGCATGAAATTATTTGAAGACAAAAAATTGCTGTGGCAAGTTAAGTTCAATGTGTATGATCATTCAATTGTAAAGGCAATTAAGGACTATTTTTTTTTCCCCTTTCTGTTTCAGTCAAGAAAATCATTTGAAAATTGAACAAGCGGTTTTATACAAAATGCTAAACTCTTTCTAAAATTCAACTTTAACAAGAATTTTAGAAACTCTTAATTGCTATTTCTAAGTAAATTAATGTATGATCAATTTTCTCCCAAGTGGGGCAATCAACGTTAAGTACTCAATAAGGGTAGACTACTATGACTAGTCTTTGAAGGGTTATGGTAAGTTTCTCAGTAGGTGGCCACCTCTGAGAGGTGAGTCCTTCTCGGATAAGATGCCAGTCCGGTAGATCATGCTAGTCCAAGCTAGTAAATTTCAGTCATGTGGACATGTTTTCAAAGTGAACAATCGATAAGTTTGGGTGTAAAGATGGAGGAGTATCTCACCCGGTAGGCTATACACCTACCTTTTGTCAACATGCTCAACGTGTGGCATTCTGACCATTATCTAGTCATAGGACCCAACGTGTGGTAACCCATGGCTACTTCTTTGGGTGGTTATATTTATTATGCACCTGTATAGTTTGAAAAGCAAAACACCACTCTTTATTTTTAATATTTATTTAATGCTTGCTAGCAATTTCTCTTATGAAATTTTTACAACTTACATACATGAACTATTTTTCCTAAAACACTCAAAGCACACACAGGCTTATTGAGATCTTTATCTCACCACATTTTATGCCATGTTTTCAGAACAATTCTACTGTGAAGGTCATTAGCTAGATTGTGCCTATGATTCTGAAGACTCTTTATTCTTTCCCTTATGTGATATTTTGAGAGATTATTGCAAACAATTTATTTTGGATTTGTTCATGTATTTTTTTATTGTAATAAGTTTAAGTTTAAAGTATTTATTTTATTTTATTTTATGTGACCTACCTATAAGACTTCTTGTCCTATAGACGGGGCGACATCATCAGCCTTGTTAGGCCTAGGTAGTGGGGTGTTACATCACCTCCCTCACCATTAGCATCACCCATCTTCTCTCCATTCTCACCACCTAAGTTAAGACCAGGAGCTTCCTCCTTAGCCTCGCTATCTGAGACTAAATCAACCACTGGTTTAGGAGGGTCTACTGCCTGCACATCCTCAACACCTCTTTCCTATTCGGGTAACTCTAGTTCAGCAACCTCAACTTCCATATTCTCTTCCTTACTATTATTAGGCACAATAAGGTTGGAAACCTCAATCTCCATCTCACTACCACAGCTCTCTAACTCAAGCCAATCTGACCTAGGTTTGGGTTCCGTGTCAAAGGAGGATAAGTCTACAATAGGAATTGAAGCAGGTGTTCTACCACACATGAAAGACCAATCTTAGGTAATAGACATGAATATCCTAACCATCCTACAAACAGAACACACAGATTAGTACTAAAGATTATAAAACTTAATGTAATAAATCCAAATATTGCCAATAGCTGCCTAAACGTAAGCTCTGATACTACTTGTAAAACCCTACTACCTACATACCCCAAAAGGATCGGAGATGTCTCCCCATCCTTAAGACTAGGGGTCTTTATAACTAAGTAATAAAAAATATAGAAGGAAATAACTTAATAACAAACTTATTACTATCCCAAAATAATACTTATATAAGTCTTGGAACAAATAGAAGGTAAATAAAATCTCCAATAATAAATACAACAAAATAAGTCTTCCAAGCTCATGGCAACTTAAATAAATCAACCTTCGAAGCAGAATTGACCTGAATACATGATATAAAAAGGTCTGAGAAATATTCCTCAACAAGCCCTGTGTGTGCTCATAGTATTTCAGGGAAAAAGTTCATGTATGCAAGTTTTGAACAAGTCATAATAAAAAGTTTACAAGTCCAAAAATTTATCTTTGAACCCTGAGTGGTGTTTTATTAGCATTTGCAAAGTAAAATTGCTCAACTTGTAAAGAAATAATCACTCAAATAAAGTTATCTGTGAAGCCATGCATCATGAATGGACATAGCACCACACTTTGTGCACCACAGCAAGAGAACGGTCAGGATGCCACACTTAGTGCATTCTGATACAAGGTGGGTGTACGGCTCACCGGGTGAGATACTCCTTCATCTCTACACCCAAACTTACCGGTTGTCCACTCCAAAAATAAATAGTCCACCTGAACTGTACTGCTAGCTCGTACCAGCCTAACCAACAAGAACTATCATCTTGTCTAGGCAGAGCTTGCCCCTCAGAGGTGGTTTCCTACTGAGAAACTTACCCGACCCTTCAAACACTAGTCTTAGTAGTCTACTCTTATTAAGTACACAATGTTGTATTTGTCCCTTTTGGGAAAAGAAGAATCATTCAATATATTTTCTTTGAAAATGCAATTATGGTTTATAAAATTCTTGTCAAAGTTGGTTTTCAGGAAAAGTTTCACATTTTATGTAAAATTGCTTGTTCAACTTGAAATTGTTTGATTAAATGGAAAAGAAACGGAAAATTGTCCATAATTACACCCAAAGTACATTTCCATGTATACATCATGTTTTGACGTGCTGAAGTAATTTTGATCTTTAAACAACTTTATGCAAGGATTTACCTGATCTCTTGCTTTTCTTGATACAATAGCCTTCCAAGTTGGTTCAAGGCAACCTAGCCCCACCTGGGGTAAATATAGGGTATAAGCCCCAACATCCAAACATCACTTAAATAAATAACTCTCAACTTAACATACTTAAGCTCAACTAGTTACAACAACATCCAGTTATGACAACAATGTCTTAAGCTTTAACATTAATTGATAAAGTATTTTATAGAATAAGATTAATGTGATAAGTCAAAATAAAATAGGTGTTATAAATAATAAATAACAAATTATAACAATATTTATTTATTAACAAATAATAATTATAAATAATATTAATAAATAATAAATAAAATTAGTAATAAAGAATAAGTACTTTTGATAATAAATACTAAATAATATTGATAATAAATAATAATACTAATAATAATAATAAATAACGTTAATAATAAATAATAAATTATATTCATACTAATTAATAATCATAATTAATAATACATAAGTTTAGATAAAATCTTTAGCAAGAATATTAAATAATATGAATTTCAAAGATATTTGATATTAATCAATTTCCAAAATAATATTACTATTAATTCCGAAAATATTACTATTTACTTATCTAATAAAATAATAATATTCTAGGTAATTATTATTTTTGAAAATGTTGAGGTTTACCGAAATTAATAAATTAAATTAAATAATAATACTAATAGTATTAATAATGATGATGATAACAATAATAGTAGTGATGATAACAATAATAGTAGTAATGAAAATAATATTAGTAGTAAAAGTAGCTCTAATAATGATTTTAATGACCATAGTGAATTTACTAGTACTAAAATTTATATATATTCATACACATGTATATCTAATAAATAACATGTTTAATTGCCCAAAAATAGACTTGTAATAATATTCATCACAACACAGATGATACTCTATTAGCAATAATATTATCAAGGGATTTATTGACAAAATAACATTGTGGAAGTATAATCAAACAATGGTGGTATAATGTCCATCATTCATCACAACAACCTTAATGGTGACATAAAGCCTTTAATCATAATATACTAATAAGCATACAATGGTCCTAAATCATAATTTATAATTCATAAGTCTCAATATTCATTTCAATCCTCTTATCTTAAATTTATTACCTTCACCCTCATACATATCTCCAACCTAACATTATTCGGTCAACCTTTTAATTCCATCATCTAAAAACTTTGAGTTCAAAAATTTAAGAAGAGGGTCATGAAAGAAATACTGGTTTGATGATCGTTAGAGTTGATGATATCGTCTTGTCCAATGAAGGTCCTTAAGTATTTGAGGAGTCCTTCCTTGATTGAAATTTGTTCAAGAATGACCACCGACGGTTCAGCAAAGAGAGAGAGAAAGAAAAAGAGTGTGTGTGATTAAGATGATGATGAAATGGTGCTGAAGAAGTGAAGAAGGATCAAGGTAATTGAATTTACCTTCTTGATGTTCTTCTTATTCTTGAAAAAAAAAAAGAACGTTTAATCCGAATGGAAGATCAGCTTTGGTTGTTTTTGTGTTATGGAGTGTGCGATGGATGAGTATAGGTTGAATCCTTATTGATTTGAGAGTTTTTGGAGTCATTTGGGATGAATAGAAGTGATTGAAAGTTGAAGAAGTTTAGTGTGTGTTATTAGTGTTCTTGAAAACACCAGAGAAAATTGAGAGAAAATGCTTGGGATGTGCTTAGTGTGTGATGGCCGAATGGCCTTGCTAGGGGAGGAGTTTTGGTTGTCCTAGGGAAAGAGAAAGAGAGAGTTTAGCTATTTTGAATTTTAAAATGAGGAAAATGTGGAGATGTTTGAGGTAGAAGATTTAGTAATGGCGATTTCTTCTTGAAGGTTTCTACTCCTTCAATGGTGGGTGGCTAGTCTAACTATATTTTGATTGTGAAATGGAGGAGTGTTTTAGCCTTATAGCTGGTCGAAAATGGATATACAAGAGAGGAGAAAATTCTGGTTTATTCATCTAGCTAGGTGGGAGTTTAATGGAGGAATAGTTGGAATTTAATTTTCAATTTTAAAAAGTTTCGAATAGAGTAAAGTTAGGAATGGTTTGAGGTTTGTTAATGGAGCTCTAATGGCCATAGTGGATGGAGAAGACGAGATGTTCAGTCCATGGCTTCAAGGTGGCTGAAATTATTGAAGATAATTGAGGAAGAAATTGTTAGGTTCGTGGACTCCTAAACGCAAAAAATATCCACGAATCCCTTCTGAGGACCGAAGTAAATATTAAGAAGATCTAAGAATTACAGAATTACCTCTACTCGGCGTAATCAAGATCCTTTGATTCTGATTTTACTGTCGTATGTGCAACCTGAACGATCACCAGATGCTGCACTGTACGAACACCCTCTATCGGATACACACGGCGAACTAACTCGTTACCCCGAGAGTACTAGTGCCTAGGGTTTAAGAGGCTTGATTTTTTTTTCTCTGGTGAATGGAGGCACAAATATTTTTTAACAGAACAGATCCCTTGAGAAGACGGCTAGGGTTTTCTTAAAACCCATCCAAACCTCTTGGAGTCCAACTCTGATAATATCTTATCATATTTTATTTTAAATTCAAATTAAATTAAAACTGATATGATAAGATTCTATCATTATCTCGGTAATTTAACTAATTAATTTACCGAGTCAAATTCTTACAATCTGGACATCATCCTGATACATCGAATGTGAACATATTTCTAGATTCATTGTATCTGGTAAATTTTCTAGGTTCGATTAATTTAGACATATTTTCAGATTCATCGAACCTGATTACTGAAAAATAACCTAACGAGTTCGCTTATTGTATGACCCTATAGGTTCATTTAACACTGGCAGTGTGCTCAAATCACATTTAAATGGCCTACAAGTTATAAGCGGTTTCTAGAAAAATATTATAACTATCTAGGTTAAATGAAGATCAGTGATCTCTTTGAACCAAACCATAATTTTATATTTAGTCCTTTTGTCACATGATATCCAGATTAAGCATAAGGCACGAAGCATGTCATACTTATTAAGCTTAATCAATTATTTCTTGATCTCATAGTAGACTATTCAAACAAATGATATCAATATCTTATATTGATATATTTGAGCACGACCATGCATATTAACAGTCTAACTTATCAAGGAGGCCATGGATATCTCTCCCATAATTAAGAAGGACAAATTCTTTCACTATCAATCATATTCCTCTCCTTAATTTATTCTATATATAACAGTAGTCTAATTTATTATTTAGTTAAAAACAACTTTAGACAACGTCAAAATATAGAATTTATCAAGTAGGAAACTATGATGAATTCAGGTCGAATGACTTTTAATATCATTATGGTTAGAAAGTACTTATGACATGTTTCACGAAGTACTCTCACAGTGGGTCTTGTCCAATACAATGTTCTCTAACATTTATTTATGTTTTAACTTGATATCATATATATCCATAACCAGTAAAACATAGACATCAAGTCACAAACATACTAATCTTAATTTATTATTATTTCACTAATAATAATCGATTAGGGACAGTTTAAGAATAGTCATTGTATTGATTGTAGAATTTTACTATCAAGTCACATACTTGATGACTACAAAACTAAATGCACTATTCATTGAAAGAAATGCCTCATATTATTACATAATACATAACGATAATAGTATAAGTAAAAATCGACTCTAGGGCATATCCCTAACAGAAATTGGTTCTTGACTTTGCTAAGCAAACTGGAAAAAATCTTGTTTTAGCTACAAGAATTCTTAAGATATGGAAGGATTTTTTAGTAGAATTTTCTAACCATTTTGAAATGGACTTGCAGCTGAAACTTAGGAGTGTTTGAAGGTCCTTTAATGGTGGTTTTCCAGCCATCATCTTGGAAAAGAAGGGGAAACATTTCAGGTGTTCTTATGCTTGAGTTGATGGCTCAACTTCCATGTCTAACTCTTGGTAATTAGTTGGAAATTTTCTTATTTGGTAAGGCTGTACAAGCTGTGAAATTCCAAGGCATTTTTAGCTTTCCTATTTACATAAAATGGTTGGTTGCTAGCAAGAATTATATAGGCAAAATGTTGCTGCAATTTTCGAAAACCAGCTAAGAAGGATTGCTGGAAAAAATTTCAGATTTGAACCAAAACAAGAACAAAAAGAAAATGTAGTTCTTGGAAGAAAAGCTATGGTGATTTAATTGAAAACTGCCTACCTATTTTCCTTCCTAAATTTTGATCTATTTCCTATCCCAAAAGCTGGAAATTTTGAAAATTCAAGCCAAGATTCATCCAAGACATTTTATAGAAATTGAAAAGAATTAAAGAAATATGAGTATTTTAAATTTAAATAGGTTATGACAAGGATTGCTAAAATGGTGGAAACCAAAACTCTTCTAGATTTTCTTTTAGGGCAAAATCACATGGTTAGAATATTACCATTGTGTCTTCCCTAAAACAATATTCCTAGCTTTGGTTAAGATAATTAAGAATAAATCTTAGGTAATGGGATTTGGACTCAAGGTCTTAGAGATTAAATCACAAAGCCCTAACAACACTAACTCTCATTCTTATTTTCCCAACCAGATTCTCTTAATTTCTAAGTCTCAAGCCTTCTTCCTATTTTGTCCTCAAGCAAAATTTCCCTTTTACCCTTACTACTCAACAAGCATAAATAAACCATATAACCCTTATATCACAATTCTAAGGTACACAAATTCATCCAAAAAATATTCTTTTATGCAATATAACATAAAATGCAACTCACCCCTCTAATTCTAGGATTGGTTTAGGTGGGATCTTATATCTTGGATGCTAAATTCATAGTTTGGGAAGTCTTGGCCGAGTAAGATTTGGAAAAATACCAAAATCATTGAAAATTTTCTAAATTCGTGCACAGGATTTTAGCATTCCAACACGGGCCGGCGTCGGGTCTAGTAGACCCACTTGGCACCAGGTGCACTCTGCTCCTCCTCTGAATTTTGTTCTATTTTCCTCTGACCGTCCAAAATGGACCTGGCACCTGATCCACTTGCCAAACCTGGCGCCATGTGTATTCTGGAAAATTCCCTACTTTGCTTGAAATCAACTCAAATTTATATAAATTTATCAAAAATACTTTCTACAAGTAAAATTTTAAATAGAAAGGAATATGCCTAGTTATTACAACAAATATATCTCAAAATAACCTCAAATAATTAGAAAAATAATAGTGATTTTAGCCCCTATCACCCATCAACTGAACATCCTTTATTCTTCTTTTTTTTGGATGGACTAATTTGGACTCAGTCCGAATCCAAAATAGCAGCAGCCCAAAAATTCATGAAAAGCCCATTTTCTTCAGAAGAAAAAGAACATAAGTCCAGAAGTCACTTTTCAAAATTTTTCAATATCCATGCTTTTTCAAAAAAATGACCCTATCTCTGGTGAAAAGTCTCTGACGTAAAGTACTTAATTGTACTTATCCACTCTAGAACCTAATAAATCACAAAAATGCTATCTCTTTCTCTCTCCTAGAAATCCGAAACTGCTATTGTTCCTTCTACTTCTCTCACAATCGTATCTTCATCTTCCCCAAACTTAAACACAAATCCTTCATCTTCCTCTCGTTTCTGCCATGACGAAAATGTCAAAATCTGACAAAGGAATCGTGCAAAAGACCAAGATGGGCAAGAAAAGCAAAGCAGCCGCTAAAACAAAAGCTATTGCTGCCGCACAACTGAGCACCAAGTAGAAAGAAAAGAAAATCGCTGAAGTAGCCTCACGATCCAACTCATCAACAGAGCATACTGTACCAGAAAGCTCTGAAACTCAAGTACCGCGCTTTCTTGATAAAAAATGTGAGTCTGATTTTAATGATTGGTTGTCTAGAAATAGGACTGTGGTCACAGGATATCGAGTTGATGCTGAGGGATTTTTAAACTTCTCTGACATCTTGAATATGTTAGAAAATCTTAGTTGGGGGGCCTTGTTATCAGTAGATGAGAAACTGTATACTCCTCTTGTTTGAAAATTTTATGCAAATCTGATAAATGGAAGGTTAGAGAAGGCCGGGAGAGGTTTTATGGTGCAATGGTAGAATCAGTGAATATGGAATTCGACCATTGACTGTTAAACCGAATTTTTAGAGTTAGAGAAGGAGGGATTCAATTTTTCAAAATAAACAAATTCCCTAAAGGGTTAGAACTTTTTGATTTGGGAAGATTTGAGGAAAGATTTACTGGTGGAACGAGTTTTAAGAACGCAAGTGATAGAAATTCAAAATGGTTAAATGGTGCTAGAAGGATTTTATATCATATGGTGGCGACTATGGTTGCTCCAAGTTTTGGGCATAAGATATCAGTAAGTATCATGCAAATGATACTAATGTTAGCCCTGTCTAAAGGTAGACATATCAATTTTAGTTTTCTAATAGTTAAGTTGATGTTGCAGTCAAGAAACGCATCTCACAAGGCACTCCCATATGGCAATCTATTGACCAAAGTCTTTAGGCATTTCAATGTGGATTTAAATACTTATGCTCCTAGTCAACTTAAGACAAATGTATATAACATGGAATCTTTTGAAAAAATAGGTTTTGTTCAAGTGAACAGGGAATGGGTCTTACTTAAAGATGTATCGGATGAAGAAAAAGAAAAGCTGTTAAAAATCAAGGGTGAATAAAAAAGAACTGCACATGCTACCCAAATAGGGATGAAACGAAAAACTAAAATGCAGGAATAATCCTCAAACAAAGGCAAGCAAAGGATTGAGGAAAGCAGTTTGACTCAAAGCATCTTGGAAGCTATTAGTAGCTTAACAGAGAAATTTGATGGATTTTAGGCAGAAATCACAACCGAATTACAGAATTTAGGAACCATATTGAGAAATGTGGAAGAAAAGAAGGAAGAAAAGACCACTGGAGGAGTCTATGATAAACAAGCTCCTCTTGAAGAACAAATGACTGGAAAAGAAACTATCTTTCTTCAAGATGAAGACACATCTGGTAAACAGACTGAGCAAGAAGCACAACCGGAGCAGGAAAAAGAATCAGAGAAAGAAGAAGAAAGCAAGAAGGAGAGTGAAGTCCCCACCTCTGCTGCCCCTTCTGCATTACATACTTTCAAGCCAACCATAGCTAGAAGCTCATCTGGTAAACGACAGAAGTATGTGGTAGTAAAAAGAAAGTCCAGCTGAATTGTTAGATAGCATTCAAAAAAGGGTGTCAGGACCAACAATCCACATTTCCTGACTAGCTAATTCTGCGTGTTGCTTACTAATTTCCTATGCTTAAACAATTTTTATTGCTTTCCTATTGACAAATATTTTATGATTTCTGCACTAGGTCCTTGAACAATTTATTTCTGCACTTATCTCCTACTAATCTTTCTGACTATATATATTTACTCTCTTGATCGCAGTTTGTCAATATGCATTCATTTTCAGTTTGACCTCTTTATTCTATCTTTCTTACATTTTGATTGATGACAAAGGGGGGGAAAATTTGTTAAGTATGAATGGTGGTGGATTGTGAATTGTGAACTATGATTTGGATTGTGAACCGAGAATTGTGATTAATGATGGATTGTATTGTAAATGGTAGATTAGGAACTATGATGTGAGAATATATGTTATGGATTTACAGACTGTTTAGGAATGGTTGTGGTTTGAGAATACAGACTGAAAAGAATTGGGTGGCTTAGTAGAGACTATGTTGAGATGTCATTACTATTATGGAATAAGGAGTTTGAAGTATGTGTATGAGGTCATTGTGCACTCCAACTGATTTTAACTTGGCTTGATGATTTAGTTTTTACTATGGTTGTGATATGCACTTTATTAAATTTTTGGATGTTAAGGATACCTGAGTGGACTTCTATGAAATCTGGGTTGATTCCTTTTAATTGATCAGTAAAATCCTTGTGTTGTTTTTTCCTTAAGTAAAATAAGTTCAACCAATTCTAGGAAAAGTCATTGATCTTTACTCTTGAAATATTTCCTTCACTTCACACATACTCAAGAGGAGTTTTGAACCTATATTTCTTCAATCCAAAATAACAATCCAAAAATGATCTTTTTAAAGGGCGTACATTCTGCCTCATTTTAGCCCATTTTGGATGCATGTTTTGGATGTCCAAACCTTTGAACCCAATCACATTCTCAATCGCACTTCAATAGCTCTCTATCTACTGTTCATATATGCACATACATAGGGGGAGTACTACATCTTATGATTTATCTTCTACACTTCTTTATATACATAAACTATACATTTCTCTTGTGACCTTTATGCTGCTATTTTCTTGTAAAATAGTCGTTTTATGGATGGAATGAAGGAGGATAAAGAGGTTGGTTGGGTCATAGGCTCATTGAGCCATGTTTGTGAGTATATGCTTAAACCTTCTTATCTTAATCTTATAAGCACTCTTTGAGTCATATAAAAAGATAATAAATTTTAGTTAAAAATATTCTTATTTCTCTCAGTCTAATATGTCCATATTGTACATTTCATTATTTTTATGTCACAATCCCATCAAGTTTGTCATCACTCAAAAAGGGGGAGATTGTTAGCCCTAAAGGTATTCTCCTGTGTTTTGACCTATGACAAACATTGATGAGGACTAAATTGTGTGATTTATATGTGATAGGATATGTTTGACCTCAGTTCATCCAAAGGCGTGCAAATGAGACTGCTAAGCAACTCTTGAGTAATGGAATCCAAATTAAGTATATCTTCAATTCAAAAGCTTGCAAAATCATGAAGTCCTTGTGAAAGAACTTTAGATTAGGAATCGTTTGTCAAAGTATTATGTGTAAATTCCTATGTCTTGTTTGGATTGAGTAGATTAGATAGACCTTTGCATTCAAAACTTTGCCCAAAACTCTATAATAGTATCTAAATGTTTCTGCCTAAAAACGTGCCATTTTGGACTTACATTTTGGACACACTATCTTTTGATCCTTGAGTCCAAAATTCTAAAAAACCTGACAGCAAAAAACTAGCCGTTGTTATCTTACTTTTTGCTCCTATAAAAGCATTCAAAACTCAATTTTGAAACAATTTTTTGTGCTATTTTTCTCAAAAACACTCTCACATATCAGAATACAAAAATCCGCCTTTTCATTTGTGCTTCAATAGTGAAATTAATTTGTTCAAAAAGTAAAAGGTGTTTGTACTCATTTGTTTGCAATCTGCTCAAATCTGTGAGCTATTTTTGTATACCTTTTTTCATTCTATCTTATAACAAGGTTAAGAAGATAAAACTCAATTGGGGTGAGTCTTGATTGTTGTGATTAAAGAGGTTAAGTGTAAAACAAATGTTGGTAATCCTCTTGTGTACGATTGGTATCACCTACCACCATTAAGTAAATACCTTTTTCATTCTATCTTGTATCAAGATTGAGAAGGTAAAACCCAATTGAGATGAATCTTGATTGTTGTATAAGAGGTTGGGTGTAAAACAAAAGTTGGTAATCTTCTTGTTTAATATCTCAACTACCCGTCCTCATTTCATATCATTTGTGCTGACTTTAAAAGACTTCTGATTGCATTCTTGAAATCGGAAACCATTCTTGAAATAACGAAGTATCACTACTAATTTGCTCAAAAATTGTTTTTGGAAACTAAATTTTTAATCTACTTTTATTTGTCAAAAACTTTATTCACCCCCTTCCCCTTCTAGGATTTTTCAGTTGGCTTTTTTTTTAAGAATAAAAGCTTTCGGAGGTAGGAACTGAACGGAGAGGATGCAAAAATGGTCTTCTTATTTAGTTAATTGAGACTGTGATTAATGGTTGATGTAATGGATTTTTATTTTATATATATAGTTAATTGAGACTGTGATCACGGGAGGCGCATGATCAAGTATTCTTGTTATCCTTAGTTATTCGTTTTTTTACTCCTGATATATTTGAAGCTATATAGAATTTTACATAGTATTTAAAGACAAATTTTTAGTTTTTGTAAGTTATGTAAATTTTTATCGTTTAACTATTACAGCAAAATTAATTGAGGGGAAAATTTTTTGTAGGAGCTTTGGAAGGATAATATTGTGTTCAGTTTTGCCTCGTTTTCATCTAATATCTTTTGGTTTTTAGGTGAACTTTCGGTGATTTTGAGGAAACTTAGAAATCTATCAGCATTCTTATTATATATATTTCAAGATGTGGTGACGGGGATGCCGGTTTCCACTACCTGGGTTGGTGTGAAGGCAGAGGCCCCTTACAACCTTTAAAATGTTGTAGTTTTATAAAAGATATTTTATTTTGAAAGGTCTAAATAGATAAGAATTCAGAAAATTAGATTGAAATGAGTTTTAATAAAAATATTATTAAATATGTAGGATTTAGTAGAGTTTAAAAAGAGAGATGATAGTATGGTATATTGTGAGTATATAATAGTTATTGAAAAATAAATATATATAAAATAATAATATATTTAAATTAAATTAAAATTTTAATTTAGAATGAAATTAGAAAAATTGTTTTCCACTTAACTATATTTAAAAAGGGTTATTAGTAGGATACTTGATTTAGTGGAACTTGTATTTTTAAATATAAGAGGTTAGTTGTGAAGATTTAAGGATAAAAAATGTTTATTTAAAAAAGTGTATACTCAATTTGGACATCTTAAAATAGAAGAGGAAAAATTCATTTTGCCATATAAAATATAATACAAATACCATATTGCCATTCAAAATTCATTTTTTTTTATCTAATTAGCATCCCAACATTTTTTTTTTTTCTCACTTTACTATTATATCCGTTAGAATTTCCATCAAATATTAACTAATTTATGTTATTCTTGACCACTTTTTATAAAGTGTTTAATGGGTTAATTAACAGTCAAATAAACGAAGATAACAAAGTAAGAAAATTTGAAATTTGATTAAATCCAACGTGAAATTTGAATAACAACATGAGATTTTGCTAAAATTCAAAATGGCAAAATAATATTTTCCTAAATAAAAGTATAAATATTCAATTGTAGATGAATGACTAATAATTTATAATACTCTTGGAAAGTATTTAAAATTTAGAAAAATATTTATAGTGACATAGTTTATATAGACCATTATTTTAAATTTTATATACAAATTATAATATATAATACATATAATACACATTTTTAATACAATAATATATGAAAACGGGTATACTATGTAATAGTGACATAGTACAGACTGCCACACAAATCTGTGCCGTACCATAAATTATTTTTCTCTATAATGTATATTTTAAACTGACCATTTTACTTCGGAAACAATGAATCAATATTGTAGAGGGAATTCAAAGGAAAACACAAATGGCACACCTGAAAATGTGCCTTCTCCCTCCAAAACTTTTCTAGATGTAAGAAAGAAGTGCACTTTTTCGCCCCCATCTAATTAGCCCCATACTCAGCTTGAAGGACTTGAACTGCTGTGATGCTATCTATTATTATTTTTTCCTAGTAAAAGTTTTTGGGGTGGGGTGGTGGCTATCGGGCATAGGAGGAATTAAGAAGGAAAAAGTCGTTGGGAAATATACCACGAGAAGAGCAAAAATAACCAATCAAACTGCAAAACTCAATAACACAGTTTATTTCAAGATTAAAATTATTTTTTAAATGTCAATCAAAAAGTAAAAATAAACTAAAAATATTAAATAATATCATAATAATAAATAAATATGAGCACAGAAAAAACAAGTCACTAAGATTTTTTAATATGAAAAATTCAAGATTTGAAAAATCACGAAACCTAATTCAAAAAAAAAAATCACTATCACCCAATAATAATAATAGGCAATATAAAATTTTATTTATATAAAGTTAAAGACACACTAAATAATATATTTATATTTTTTTAAAATTACAATCAAATAAGATTTTGTTATGAATTATTAGAATCTCCATTAATTAGTGGAGGCTCCACTAATTATGGATTTATGTGAATTATTAGAAGATTTTTATGGATTTCCACCATTTAGTGGAGACACCACTAATTGAGATTAGTTGAAGATGATGTATGCCATGATGTATTCCACTAATTAGAGCTCTATAAATAGAGTTATGCTCTAAGCTTGTAATACACCATTATTTTGTGAAAGAAAGATTAGAGACAATTGTGAGAGAAAAGAAAGAGAGAAATTCATGTGCAAAGAATAGTTAGAGTTTTCTTAGTGTGTAGTGTGTAGATTTTATTCTAACACTACCCTAATTTTATAACACGTTATCAGCACGAGTCTCTACCGTTATTAAAGCCAGAAGACAGGTACGCATTTATTGATCTCGCTAAATTCGAATTTGTAGCCCTTGATATTTCTGAAAAAAAATTTATATGTCATACAGAAATGCATCTAAATACTAAAAAAAAGGAGATCCATATGTCATGTGGATAAAAAAAAAAAGATTTGACCACCTGAAGATGGTCGTACTACCCACTGCACGGTATGAATGGTTGCACCTGAAGTTGCAAGATTGTAAAACCGTGAACTCCGTGATGTATAAAACTACATCTTAGTTAAAAATTTTATGGAGAAAAAGTTACAGATGAAGTTATATTGGAGAAGACATTCTCCACTTTTCATACCTCGCATATTGTCCTGCAGTAACAATATCGAGAAAAATGGTATCTAAAATTGACAGATTTAACATGAGTTATTATTGAGAAATCATGAAGCCAGATGAACTGGCTCAACAGCACTCCCAGAAGTGAATGCTGTTGACTCTAGCAGAAGCCATCGTTATAGTCGTAGTTGTGGCAGTGGACGTGGTTATGGTCATGGACACACTCGATATTTCCCTTATCACAGAGAAATACTGGCCACCTGAAGTGGAACAGAAAAGATAATAAGGGAAAAAGATATTTCCATTAATAATAAGCATCACATCTTTTATTCATGTCACTAGTGTTCATATTAACTTGAGGATACATACTTTTAGTTGCTCTTTTGTAATTGAGCTGACAAATGTAAGATGAAGGTTTGTAATTGTTCTTTTTCAATATTTACATTAGAGGAAGACAAACAATTAGTAATTATGGACTGCAGCTCCTCTTTTTCGACATCCTCCTCCTTTTCTTTCCCCTTTGAGCCAGCATCGAGACTAGCAGCAGAATTAGCCGTAAAATTATTGCGAAATGAGTCTTGAGATTTTATGATCTCCTTAAATTTATTATAATTAAATTTCTTATTATATTTGGCCTTGAAGCATGCTTGTCTCAATTTCTGTGTTTGGTCCTCTAACTGCGTATTAGGACTTTCTTCCACCAACTGTTTTTCACATTCCAGTATCGCAATGGCTTCTTTCAACTTCTTCTCAGCTATATGTCCTCCTTCTTCTTTATTTTGCATCTCCTGTAAATCGAAGTGATATCATCGGTTATTTACTTATAAATCTTTCATAGTTTCATACTTGCAAATTATAAGTATGTATGAGAGAGAACCTGAACATTCTTGGATTATGGTCTCCAAGCTCACCAATTTCCTGTGAGGCCATCGACGAATTTCTAACTCCCTATATCTTTTCTTGAGACGGGTTATGCCAATATTCAGTTCTTTAGCTGCGCTCTTGATTGGTAGGTAAAAGTACTGCGAAATTGTTTCTCTTGATAGTATCTGGGAGTTATTGTCCTTCTTCTCTCTCTGCCTCTTAATCATCTTCTTTTCCCCAGGAATTTTGTCTGCAATAATATCTTGAACTTCGATATTATGCATTTCATGAGTACTTACTCCGACTTCGTTGCCAAAACCACTCATTATTTCTCCTAGAAAAAGAAAATAATATCAGTAAAGGTAATACCATTCAAAATCCATGTTTAAAGGTATAATAACCTGGAAACATATTCTGGCTTTGTTCAAAATCCATTAGAGAGTAGAAAGGATCATGCACAAGCATATCCTCATTCAAAGGAATAGTATCAAAAGGAACAGTATCAAAAGCAGTCTCTTGTAGGGGCAGATCAATTTGGTCCAAAGCAGTATGTTTAAAATTTCCACTGATTTACATAAAAAACAAACCAAAAGAGAGTTTAATTTCATTATCAAGCATACTAAAAACAAATGGAAGCCCTCAAAGGTATCTCACCTGAAATTAGGAGGAAGCGGTTGGTTTGGAAAGGAAAACATATCAAAATCTTCTGCGTTCGAATTAGGCAGAAGCGGTTGGTTTGGAAAGGAAAACATATCAAAATCTTCTGTGTTCAAATTAGGCAGAAGTGGTTGGTTTGGAAAGAAAAATACATCAACATCTGCTGCAGAAACCGAGTCAAAATTTGACCATGTCTCAAATGAATTACGAGTCTCCATATCTGCTTTGTGATTTTTGTTTTTTATGTTTACTAATGACTGATAACTGAGATATATATCGATACATATATATATATCTGTATGAGGAAGAAGAAGAGGTAGATGGTAGGTAGAGGGTCGGAGGAGAAGAAAAGATAAGAGAGGAAGAGGAAAAGTCGGTACCGGGAAGAGTGAAAAAAAAAGAGATATTTTTCTTGGCATTTTCTGCTTGTCATCATTTTCTTATATTTCTTTTCTTATTCTCTTGTGAAATCATTATTCCCTAAATTAGGGGAAGAACAGAAACAGTACAAGAAAGATCGTGATTGGACAACATCATTAAATTATCTTGATCCGCATACAAGCGCGTGTGAACTTGAAGTTCAAAAGATAATTCATTTGTAAAGCATTGCAAATCAAATGTCAGACGCTTTTGTTGACTCTAGAAGAGTAACAAAATCGCATATGCCAGCTATAAATACTCTTATTCTAATTGAAGTTCCAGCAGAATAAAAGATTTGACATATAGCTGCTGAGCCAAAAGTATGCCAGAAGCATGGCCGACCTCTTGGTTCTAAAGATAAAATTCCTCGAAAGAAAAGAGGATTAAATGATCCAGAAGATCATATTGAAGAAAAGAATGATAAAGACCAAGAGAGAACTGATGACAAAGAACCAGAAGTTGATGAAAGTAACACTGAAATTTCTATCAATTATACCACTTTCGGTAGAAGTTGGAATCGGATAGAAATAATTATTGATCATATATTTGCATATAATATCTCTTGATGTTATACAGGATAGTGATGATCTTGAACCAATATCAGTTGATGAATGTCGGCATAGAAAAGATTGGCTGCAATGGAAAGATGCGATTCAATCGGAGTTAAATGCACTGACAAAACGTGAAGTCTTCGGACCTGCAGTCCGAACACCAGAAGGTGTAAAACTTGTTAGCTACAAATGGATATTTGTGCGAAAGCGCAATGAAAAGAGTGAAATCGTTCGATATAAAGCGCGATTAATAGCCCAAGGTTTTTCACAAAGACCAGGTATTGATTATGATGAAACTTATTCTCCTGTTGTTGATACTATTACACTCCGATATCTTATCAGTTTGGTAGTACATGAAAAGATAGATATGCGTCTATTAGATGTTGTCACTGCTTATTTGTATGGAAATTTAGAAAATGATGTTTATATGAAAATCCCTGAAGGATTGCATATGCCTGAAGCATATAAACATTATTGAAAGCGGGATTTAAAAATGATTTCTGCAATCTGGGCGCATGGTGGTTCACACGTCTTAGTGAATATATTTATTGAAAGCGGGATTTAAAAATAACTAGCAAGATTTAGTTCTTCACCAACACGACGACATTGGAATGAAATTAAACAAGTCCTTCGATATCTCCAAGGTACAATTGATCTCGGATTATTTTATTCAAATAAAACCAGTCCAACATTGATAGGTTATGCAGATGCTGGTTATTTATCTGATCCACATAAAGCACGTTTTCAAACGGGATATCTATTTACATGTGGAAATACTGCTATATCATGGCGTTCTACGAAACAATCTATAGCAGCTACTTCTTTAAATCATGCTGAAATTATAGCCATTCATGAAGCAAGTCGAGAATGTGTATTGTTAAGATCCATGATTCATTATATCCGAGAAAGCTGTGGATTATCATCAATCAAAGATATTCCAACTCCTCTTTATGAAGACAATGCAGCTTGCATAACTCAATTACGAGGAGGATATATTAAAGGAGATCGGACAAAATATATTTCACCAAAATTCTTCTTTACTCATGAACTCCAGAAGAAATGTGAAATTGATGTGCTACAAATTCGGTCATGTGATAACCTCGCAGATATTTTTACGAAGACTTTACCGACTGCAACATTTGAGAAGTTGAGATATAAAATCGGTATGCGTCGGTTTAAAGATTTAAAGGAATCATCTTATCAGGGGGAGTAATAAACAGACATATAGAATAGTGTACTCTTTTTCCTTCACTATATTTTTTTTCCCACTGGGTTTTTATCTAGTAAGGTTTTAACGAGGCATATTCTTTATGTATGGATGGACATCCAAGGGGGAGTATTATGAATTATTGGAATCTCCATTAATTAGTGGAGGCTCCACTAATTATGGATTTATGTGAATTATTAGAAGATTTTTATGGATGTCCACCATTTAGTGGAGACACTACTAATTGAGATTAGTTGAAGATGATGTATGTCATGATGTATTCTACTAATTAGAGTTCTATAAATAGAGCTATGCTCTAAGCTTGTAATACACCATTATTTTGTGAAAGAAAGACTAGTGAAAGAAAGATTAGAGAAAATTGTGAGAGAAAAGAAAGAGAGAAATTCTTGTGCAAAGAATAGTTAGAGTTTTCTTAGTGTGTAGTGTGTAGATTTTATTCTAACACTACCCTAATTTTATAACAGATTTGAATTTAAAAAGATATTTTCAAAATTAAAATCTAAATAGATAAAAGAATCATGTGATACCAAATATCATTTCAAACGAATTACGAATGACCATCCAATAAAGAATCAAAAGTTTGGAGAACACAACAATGGATGCCACGCAGCCCTCTGTTCTTCTGTCCTGTTTACTTTTCCTTTTGATTTGCTTGTGTTTTTTTTTTTTTTTTTGTGGGCTTTATTTTGTGCATCTTTTTGTCCAACCAAATGGGCTGAACATTTTGGGCCTAACAATCTTTCCCTCTAACTTATTTGGGATACAATCAAACCTGCTTTTATATTTGCAAAAGAAGAATTTCTTTCCGAATAATACCTTGGTCAACATATTAGAACCATGCACAGACTTCCAAGTAGTAACAACTTAGAATCTAAAACTTCTCTAATGTAATGACATCTCATATCAATATATTTGAATAGGTAATGAAACATAGAATTCTTACACAAATAAATGGTATTATGGCTGTCACAATAAATAAAAAAAAAATCTCTATACACGCTTCAGTTACTGCAATATACTCTGTCTATGTGCTTGGAAGAGCAATACATTTCTATAACTTGCTTTTGCACAATACTGCTCCCACTGCAAAGGTTATCAAATATCCAGATATGGTTTTTCTCTTGTTAAGATCACCTCCTATATCTGAATCATAGTATCTATCAAGTATGATTCTACTATTTCCAAAACACAAAAATAATTTAGAAGTTCTCTTGAGATACGTGAGAATCTACTTAATAACATTCTAATATTCTCTACTAGGATTAGAGAGATATCGACTAATTATTCTAATTGCATGAGTTATACTTGATCTGGTACAAATTATAACATACATCAAATAATCAATAATTGAAATATAAAAAACATTTTTCATATTTTCTTTGTCTTTCTTACTTTTTAGACATTGCTTGATGTTTAATTTGAAGTGATCCACAAGTGGAGTAATATTGGTTATATAATAGTGAAAATTTTCAATAGAGCTTAACATATTGAAATTTTATTTCGAATTTTGTCGAAATCCTCTCTTCTTGACCATATACTAATTGAAGCCTGCGATTAAATTTCTAGGGCATCCATTTTACTTCGAACTCTTTATGGGTTGTAATACATCCGGAATCTTTTCCAATTTCTTACAATTGTGAATAGTTAGACCAGAAATATCAGACTAACATAAACAAAAAATATAAAAATTTGAATCTCAAATCTTTGAAATGAAAATTTTTATTTTTCATTCATTTTTCGTTTATTGATTGAAAGAATTTGAAGAGAAATATTTTATTTTACATTTAATTTATACTTTCATTCATTTTAAAAATATTGTTATTTTACAAGCTTTGAACATTGAATATTTAAAAAGATAAATTTTTTATTTTTCTTTAATTTAAATTTTTATTGTTCATTCATTCTTCATTTTTTAATATAAATTTATTTTTTCATTAAGCGTTAAATTTTTATTTTTCAACTATTATTTATTTCAAATATCTGAATCTTGAACATTTGAAAGTATGAATTTTTATTTTTTTAATTTAAATTTAAAATTTTCATTTATTTTATATTTTAGTGAATTTGAGAATAAATTTTTATTTTTGTCTAATTTTATACCTAAATTTTATTGTGTTTGAGTAAACATCTCTAGAAATATGCAAAACGACTATACGATTGTGTATTAGCTTGATTAGTTATGACCAGATTTTGTTCTTTAATTTGCACAAGTGATTAAACTTGTTGCTACGGCTTGATTTCAACTAATGGTGCTCTCTAAATATTGTTACTAAAATATAGTTATTATCTCTCTCTCTCTCTCTCTCTCTCTCTCTCTCTCTCTCTCTCTCTCTCTCTCTCTCTCTCTCTCTCTCTCTCTCTCTCTCTCTCTCTCTCATTTATGTTTCTCGTACGAATGGTTTTCTTTTGCTTGCCGTGTTAAAGTTTCCCTGGCCAATATATCCATATATTGACATGTTAATAATTGTTAATTCAGTTAAATAAGAAATATGTATATTTCATTAATTAGACGTCTAATTAATTTTTGGGCTTCAAATAAAAGTAATTTATTTTCTCTCTTTTTTGTATTTAAATTAAATATGTTTCCCATCCAGCAAATCAAAATGTCAGCCTTGCTAACAACAATTCATTACTTAAAGTTGGTCAATAGGGACGATTTCATTTCATGATTTGGCTGTCATGTTCCAGGGAGGCAATTTTCAAGGTGTCCGCAAGCATGAGATGTATAAATTAATGCACGATCCAAAGCCTAGAAATATTATCTCTTATGAGGTAATCACATCGATTATCTTCATTATTTTTCATAATGCTTGGCCAAAATAAGAGTTTTTCCAATCTAATATGTTTTCGACCTAAACTAACATGTGATTTTTTACATATAATCACCACAAAACAACAATAATTCAACAAATAATTAATAATAATATCCAATACAATCTTATACACATCTCAATTTTTGTACAAATATTCCAAAATCTAACATAAAAAGTATCACTAAACTAAAATTTTCTTGAAAAAAAGTAATAATACCTTACAATTATGGGATATATATATATAGAGAGAGAGTAGAATACCTTGCAATTACGGGATGTAAGGTCAAAACAGACCGGCAAGGAAACCCTACTGTGATACCCAGTCAAAATCCAGCGGGGGGGGGGGGGGCGCAGGAAGGGGGTGGCTAAGATAGAAATCAACACTGTTGACTATCATTCATATACTACTAAATTATTTCTGCAGACTCCTCCTTTGTCGAAAGCCTTTTGTGTATATTAATAATTGACACTACAACAAAATGCTATATTGCAACGTTTTTATACTTTCTCAAATGTCGTTTAAAAGTACTGAGAGTGTTATAAAATTAGGGTAGTGTTAGAATAAAATCTACACACTACACACTAAGAAAACTCTAACTATTCTTTGAATAAGAATTTCTCTTCAAACTTCTCTCTTTCTTTCTCTCACAATTCTTTCTCTAATCTTTCTTTCACAAAATAATGGTGTATTACAAGCTTAGAGAATAGCTCTATTTATAGAACTCTAATTAGTGAAATACATCATGGCATACATCATCTTCAACTAATCTCAATTAATGGTGTCTCCACTAAATGGTGGACATCCATAAAAATCTTCTAATAATTCACATAAATCCAAAATTAGTGGAGCCTCCACTAATTAATGGAGATTCCAATAATTCATAACACTCCCCCTTGGATGTCCATCCATTACATAAAGAATATGCATCGTTAAAACCTTATTAGATAAAAACCCAGTGGGAAAAAAAATCTAGTGAAGGAAAAAGAGTACACTATTCTATATGTTTGTTTATTACTCCCCCTGATAAGATGATTCCTTTAAATCTTTAAACCGACGCATACCGATTTTATATCTCAACTTCTCAAATGTTGCAGTCGGTAAAGTCTTCGTGAAAATATCTGCGAGGTTGTCACATGATCGAATTTGTAGCACATCAATTTCACATTTCTTCTGGAGTTCATGAGTAAAGAAGAATTTTGGTGAAATATGTTTTGTCCGATCTCCTTTAATATATCCTCCTCGTAATTGAGCTATGCAAGCTGCATTATCTTCATAAAGAGGAGTTGGAATATCTTTGATTGATGATAATCCACAACTTTCTCGGATATAATGAATCATGGATCTTAGCCATACACATTCTCGACTTGCTTCATGAATGGCTATAATTTCAGCATGATTTGAAGAAGTAGCTGCTATAGATTGTTTCGTAGAACGCCATGATATAGCAGTATTTTCACATGTAAATAGATAACCCGTTTGAGAACTTGCTTTATGTGGATCAGATAAATAACCAGCATCTGCATAACCTATCAATGTTGGACTGGTTTTATTTGAATAAAATAATCCGAGATCAATTGTACCTTGGAGATATCGAAGGACTTGTTTAATTCCATTCCAATGTCATCGTGTTGGTGAAGAACTAAATCTTGCTAATAAATTGACAGCAAAAGCAATATCAGGTCTTGTATTATTAGCAAGATACATCAATGCACCAATTGCACTGAGATATGGTACTTCAGGACCAAGGAGTTCTTCATCATTTTCTTGAGGTCGGAAAGGATCTTTATCCACATTTAATGATCGGATGATCATTGGAATACTCAATGAATGTGCTTTGTCCATGTAAAATCTTTTTAGCACTTTTGCTGTATATGTTGATTGATGAATAAATGTTCCACTCTCCAGATGTTCAATTTGTAAACCAAAGCAAAATTTGGTTTTACCAAAATCCTTGATTTCGAATTCTCTTTTTAAATAATCAATTGTTTCTTGGAGTTCTTCAGGAGTTCCAATAAGATTAATATCATCAACATATATAGCTAATATCACAAATTTAGAACCAGATTTCTTAATAAAAACACATGGACATACCTGGTCATTTTTAAATCCTGCTTTCAATAAATATTCACTAAGACGTGTGAACCACATGCGCCCAGATTGCTTCAGGCCATATAATGATTTCTGCAATTTGAAGGAGTAATTTTCATGAGAATAATGTTTATATGCTTCAGGCATATGAAATCCTTCGGGGATTTTCATGTAAATATCATTTTCTAAATTTCCATACAAGTAAGCAGTGACAACATCTAATAGGCGCATATCTATTTTTTCATGTACTGCCAAACTGATAAGATATCGGAGTGTAATAGCATCAACAACAGGAGAATAAGTTTCATCATAATCAATACCTGGTCTTTGTGAAAAACCTTGGGCTACTAATCGCGCTTTATATCGAACGATTTCACTCTTTTCATTGCGCTTTCGCACAAATATCCATTTGTAGCCAACAGGTTTTACACCTTCTGGTATTCAGACTGCAGGTCTGAAGACTTCACGTTTTGTTAGTGCATTTAACTCCATTGAATCGCATCTTTCTATTGCAGCCAATCTTTTCTATGCCGACATTCATCAACTGATATTGGTTCAGGATCATCATTATCCTGTGTAACATCAAGAGATATAGTGTATGCAAATATATTATCAATAACAGTTTCTATCCGATTCCAACTTCTACCGGAAGTGGTATAATTGATAGAAATTTCAGTGTTACTTTCATCAACTTCTGGTTCTTTGTCATCAGTTCTCTCTTGGTCTTTATCATTTTTTTCTTCAATATGATCTTCTGAATCATTTAATCCTCTTTTCTTTCGAGGATTTTTATCTTTAGAACCAAGAGGTCAGCCATGCTTCTGACATGCTTTTGGCTCAGCAGCTATATGTAAAATCTTTTTTTCTGTTGAAACTTCAATTAGAATAGGAGCATTTATAGCTAGCATATGCAATTTTGTTACTCTTCTAGAGTCAACAAAAGTATCTGGCATTTGATTTGCAATGTTTTACAAATGAATTATCTTTTGAACTTCAAGTTCACACGCGCTTGTATGCGGATCAAGATAATTTAATGATGTTGTCCAATCACGATCTTTCTTGTACTATTTCTGTTCTCCTCCTAATTTAGGGAATAATGATTTCACAATAGAATAAGAAAAGAAATATAAGAAAATGATGACAAGTAGAAAATACCAAGAAAAATATCTCTTTTTTTTTTTCACTCTTCCCGGTACCGACTTTTCCTCTTCCTCTCTTGTCTTTTCTTCTCCTCCGACCCTCTACCTACCATCTACCTTTTCTTCTTCCTCATACAGATATATATATATATATATATATATATGTATGTATCGATATATATCTCAGTTATCAGTCATTAGTAAACATCAAAAACAAAAATCACAAAGCAGATATGGAGACTCGTAATTCATTTGAGACATGGTCAAATTTTGACTCGGTTTCTGCAGCAGATGTTGATGTATTTTTCTTTCCAAACCAACCGCTTCTGCCTAATTCGAACGCAGAAGATTTTGATATGTTTTCCTTTCCAAACCAACTGCTTCCTCCTAATTTCAGGTGAGATACCTTTGAGGGCTTCCATTTGTTTTTAGTATGCTTGATAATGAAATTAAACTCTCTTTTGGTTTGTTTTTTATGTAAATCAGTGGAAGTTTTGAACATACTGCTTTGGACCAAATTGATTTGCCCCTACAAGAGACTGCTTTTGATACTGTTCCTCTTGATGCTATTCCTTTGAATGAGGATATGCTTGTGCATGATCCTTTCTACTCTCTAATGGATTTTGAACAAAGCCATAATATGTTTCCAGGTTATTATACATTTAAACATGCATTTTGAATGGTATTACCTTTACTGATATTATTTTCTTTTTCTAGGAGAAATAATGAGTGGTCTTGGCAACGAAGTCGGAGTAAGTACTCATGAAATGCATAATATCGAAGTTCAAGATATTATTGCAGACAAAATTCCTGGAGAGAAGAAGATGATTAAGAGGCAGAGAGAGAAGAAGGGCAATAACTCCCAGACACTATCAAGAGAAACAATTTCGCAGTACTTTTACCTACCAATCAAGAGCGCAGCCAAAGAACTGAATATTGGCATAACCCGTCTCAAGAAAAGATGTAGGGAGTTAGGAATTTGTCGATTGCCTCATAGGAAGTTGGTGAGCTTGGAGACCATAATTAAGAATGTTCAGGTTCTCTCTCATACATACTTATAATTTGCAAGTATGAAACTATGAAAGATTTATAAATAAATAACCGATGATATCACTTCGATTTACAGGAGATGCAAAATAAAGAAGAAGGAGGACATATGGCTGAGAAGAAGTTGAAAGAAGCCATTGCGATACTGGAATGTGAAAAACAGTTGGTGGAAGAAAGTCCTAATACGCAGTTAGAGGACCACACACAGAAATTGAGACAAGCATGCTTCAAGGCCAAATATAATAAGAAATTTAATTATAATAAACTTAAGGGGATCATAAAATCCCAAGACTCATTTCGCAGTAATTTTACGGCTAATTCTGCTGCTAGTCTCGATGCTGGCTTAAAGGGGAAAGAAAAGGAGGAGGATGTCGAAAAAGAGGAGTTGAAGTCCATAATTACTAATTGTTTGTCTTCCTCTAATGTAAATATTGAAAAAGAACAATTACAAACCTTCATGTTACATTTGTCAGCTCAATTACAAAAGAACAACTATAAGCATGTATCCTCAAGTTCATATAAACACTAGTGATATGAATAAAAGATGTGATGCTTATTATTAATGGAAATATATTTTTCCCTTATTATCTTTTCTGTTCCACTTCAGGTGGCCAGTATTTCTCTGTGATAAGGGAAATATCGAGTGTGTCCATGACCATAACTACGGCCACTGCCACAACTACGACTATAACGATGGCTTCTGCTGGAGCCAACAGCATTCACTTCTGGAAGTGCTGTTGAGCCAGTTCATCTGGCTTCATGATTTCTCAATAATAACTCATGTTAAATCTATCAATTTTGGATACCATTTTTCTCGATATTGTTACTGCAGGACAATATTCGAGGTATGAAAAGTGAAGAATGTCTTCTCCAATATAACTTCATCAGTAACTTTTTCTCCGTAAAATTTTTAACTAAGATGTAGTTTTATACATCACGGAGTTCACGGTTTTACAATCTTGCAACTTCAGGTGCAACCATTCATACCGTGCAGTGGGTGGTACGACCATCTTCAGGTGGTCAAATCTTTCTTTTTATCCACATGACATATAGATCTCATTTTTTTTAGCATTTACATGCATTTCTGTATGACATATAAATTTTTTTTTTCAGAAATATCAAGGGCTACAAATTCGAATTTAGCGAGATCAATAAATGCGTACCTGTCTTCTGGCTTTAATAACTGTAGAGACTCGTGCTGATAACGTGTTATAAAATTAGGGTAGTGTTAAAATAAAATCTATACACTACACACTAAGAAAACTCTAACTATTCTTTGAATAAGAATTTCTCTTCAAACTTCTCTCTTTCTTTCTCTCACAATTCTTTCTCTAATCTTTCTTTCACAAAATAATGGTGTATTACAAGCTTAGAGAATAGCTCTATTTATAGAACTCTAATTAGTGAAATACATCATGGCATACATCATCTTCAACTAATCTCAATTAATGGTGTCTCCACTAAATGGTGGACATCCATAAAAATCTTCTAATAATTCACATAAATCCATAATTAGTGGAGCCTCCACTAATTAATGGAGATTCCAATAATTCATAACAGAGAGTACATTATTGTGATATTTTATGTAAACATTATTATAGTTGAGTATCATGCGACGTTTTTAATGACATCTAATACATATTGGAATAATATTATATCCTTCCAATATTTTCATATGATTTAATGACATTGGTTTTAAATGTTATTGAAATATTATTTTTCGTAACTTTTGTGTCAACACTTTTGAAAAATATTATTATCACATATGACATTTATTAAAAAATTATAGTTATAAAAATGTCTATTGCAACATTTTGTATCGACATATTCCCAAATGTCATACAAAATGAATAAAAATAAAATTAACAATTAACATAAATATCAGAACATTTGAATTCTGAGGTACATTTTAAAATGATGCTTATAATGGACGTTGGAATAATATTATTTGTTTCAACTTTTTTTTTGGTATGACTTAATGACATTTGTATTAAATATTATTTTAGTGTTACTTGCTACATTTATTTATAAATGTTGTTATAACAAATTATGTTTATTAACAACATTTTTTCATATAGCGTAATTTAATTAAATTTTTTTAACATCTTAAAAATGAATTTAATTTTAATATCTTTAAAGAAATCTTAATTAATATCTATATTTAACTCTAAATTAATAAATTTATAAAAATACTAATAATTAAATTATTTGACTAAGATTTGGATTCAACTTATTTAAATAAATTTTAACAGAATATTTAATCTTTTAGGGGCGTCATTAATTAAAAATGTCCCTATAATAAAGATATAATGATGCTAATAAGTTTATTTTGGGACGCTAATTTGTGTCATAAAATTATTTATGAGTATCCCTACATGCATTGCTAAAAGTGGTGTCGCTAAAAAATTTTATGACACAAGATTTTACATCGATAAATTAAGTTGCCAATATTTTTCCTATAAACTTCTCTAAATTTACTATACTTAAGTTCTTTAATGTCGTTGATATAAGGACATTTTTTAAAAGTGTCCCAAAATTTATAATACAAAATTTTGATTTTGTCCGCTTTTCTAACTAAATTTTATGTTTATAGCGTTTCGAATTTGACGATATTTTATTCTATAAATGTCCCAAAAATAATGATATATAAATACAATTTCATCTCCCTTTTTACCATGCAATCAATCATAATGTCTCAAAATTTAATGATAATTTTTTAAAGTGTCTTTAAAACAACTATATTTACTTATGAATGCATTCCTCTTTTTGTTATATTATATAAATAATTTTCTAATTTTTTACCTCACTTTTTTTGTTAACATCCAAAAGTCAACAATTATTACATAAGTCATAAAGAAGGTGGCCTGCAAACATACATAGTCCTTGTCAAGATTGTTGTCAGGGCTCTTTTAATTTTTTTGTAGATTGCCTGTATCCAGTAACCAGCTGGCTCATATACTTCATGAAACATATTCAAAGAAAGCAGTTGAAATCCACAAGATTAGATCGTTCTATTGAATCATTCGTTTAATTTAAATGTACATGATGAAGTTGCTATGCATTTACAACTGTTTTCTAATCTATAAAGTAACTGAGCATGAACATTTTCTACCCACTACTCTAGGTATCAGAACAATGTTCATTCCACTAAGATGGCTATTGAAACTTACCTTTTTAAAATCCCTTTTAGAAATGGAAATGTAATCTGTAACTTATCAAGGCTGACAAGGCTTTGTATCAAGGTGACAGGCACGAGGCTACGAAAAGAATAGACACTGCAAGCATAGCTATTTTGCGAAACTAAAAGCTGTTGCCTTCTAGAAAATTTGGTCAATGCCTTTTTCACAGGCATACGTGATGCCTTTTATAAAAATCACATCCACCTTTCCTTTTCCTTCTTCTAACCAAACCAACTGGCCACACCTTTTTTCCTTTTTTTTTCTTTTTTTTTTTCTTATATGATGGCTATTCTAGGTTTCTAAATACATAATCGTGCCACACAAACCCTAATAGATTAGAATTTTTCTTAATTAGTCAAAAATTAATTAAATTAACTCTTTTATTAATTAATCTAATTAGGCATAATATAAAATTATTCTAATTAATTAATTAATTAAATTAACTTAACTTAATTAATTATTTTAATCCAAATAAATAATTAATTGAACTACTAAAATAATTCTTCCGATAATAAATTCATTAAATAAGTCCATATAGTAAATAAATTTACTAAAGTTATTTGAGTTACTCTAGGGACCAAAAGACATATTATTCTTGATTACTAAAATGATCAAAATACCATTACTAACAAATAGTGGTATTTTATCATTTTAAATATTTTATTTATCACCATATGAAAAAATTGACCCCGAGAATAATATTACAAGTGCAGTGCCTTTAATCTATAAGTGTAATGATGAAAATACTCCTCTACGTAATACTCATAATTGAGATAGGAAAAATGTACTAACACATTTCTCAATGACATCTACCATCCTTTGATAGCCAGTCTGATAATCTGACTTTCACTATGTATCTACTCATCATAGAGAGTTACTCAAAAATGTACATACTTAGTCACGTTTTCCAAAGCATTGGATTAGTTAGATTATCCCAAACAATCACAAATGGGTGATTTCTTCATGTAATGAAATTTAAAAACTCTATTGTATAAATCCGTCTTAATTAATTAGAGTTATACACTCAACGAATAAGGTTATTAGCCTTGTGATAAGACTTCACTCAATATACATCAAAGTGTACAAGTCCAACTTCACTAGACTACCAACTTATACTTAAGTTTCAAGGTACTCGTCTACGCAGTAGTTACAATAAACCAATCTTTATTTATTTTAGTACTTTTATAAAGATTATTATCGCATGATCTAGTTTTACGTATTCTAAATATGCTTACACTATTAGTGTGAGTGGACTACTCACTAATTAAAGATAAACAATTCCCCATTTAAAAACTATAGTGTAATGATCTAAAGCTTGAATAAGTGCCCAACTCCATCAATCGATTAAGAACAATTTTTCGCTTATATGTTAGTAGTCCATAATCTACACATTACTGTAAAAGCTCGACCTAATCACGTAGATTACTTACTAACACATTTAAACCTTAATGTGCAATATATGTAAATAAACAACTACTAATGAATGAAACTTTTATTAATTTCTAAAATACAGAAATAAATAAGCCATTTTGGGCATACATTCTAACAATCTCCCACTTGCATTAAATAGACTATAATAGTCTATATGTGTCTATCCCTATGACATCTAAGTATTTTCGAAACACCTTCTCTGTCAAAAGGCTTGGTAAATGAGTTTGCTAGATTGTTTGTAGAGGAAATTTGATCAACCACTATCTCCCGTTTCTAGATGAACTCTCGGATCAAATGATATTTCCTCTTAATGTGCTTGCCCTTCCTATAGTTTCTTAACTCCTTACATTGTAACACAACTCTAGCATTGTCACAATATATAGTTATGGGTCTGTCCATTTGTAGCACAATTCCAAGTTTTATGAAGAACTTCCGGAGCTAAATCGCTTTTTTAGAAGCTTTTGAAGTTTTCACATATTCAACTTCCATGGTAGAATCAGTAATGTAAGATTGCTTAATACACCTCCATGAAATAGCCCTTCCAGACAAAGTAAAAACATATCCACTAGTGGATTTTCTTTCATCTTTATTCGTCCGAAAGTCTAAGTCTATGTAACTAGTAGGAATTAAGTTATCGGCCCTGTCCCTCGTTCCCTTCGGGTACTTGAAAATATACTTTACAGCTTACCAATGTTCTTTCCCTAGATTTGATTGATACCTACTAACCATGCCTACTGCAAAGCAGATATCCGGGCTTGTACAAAGCATGGCATACATGAGACTTTCCACTGCCGAGGTATAGGGAATCCTACTCATCATTTCCTTTTCTTCCTGCGTCTTAAGATACTGCTTGGAAGATAAGGTCAATCTGTGCCTAAAGAGTATAATTGTCTCTTTATACTGATCCATGCTAAACTTAGTCAATATCTTGTCAATTTAAGCATATTAAGATAGGCCTAACATTCTTTGCTTCCTATCTCTAAGAAGATTCATTCCAAGAACGTAGCTAGCTTCTCCCATATCTTTGTGTGAAACTGACTTGATAGCTAAAATTTTGTGGATGACAATATCCCTACATCATTTTCAATAAGTAGAATGTCATCCATATAAAGTACCATAAAAGACAAGTTGTTGCCATCTATTTTCTTATGCACATATGGTTTATCCACATTTTGTATAAAACCATAAGACTTTACAATTTCATCAAAACGTATGTTCCATACTCGTGATGCTTGCTTAAGTCTATAAATAGACTTTTTAAGTTTACAGACTATATATTCTTGGCCTTTCACACTAAAGGCTTGGTAATATAGATGTCTTCGTTAAGATGGCCATTAAGAAATGTTATCTTAACATCCATGTGCTATATTCGTAGTCATAATAACATGCGATGGGTAAGAGAATGCAAATAGATTTAAGCATGGAAACAGGTGAAAAATTATCCTTATAATCGATCCTTTTTTTTTTTTTTTAGTATAACTTTTTGCTATCAACCTTACTTCAAAGGTTTCCACCTTTCCATCTGCACATCTTTTTCTTTTGTATACCTAATTACACCCTATGAATTTAATCCCTTGAGGTGCAGTGACAAGATCCTAAAATTGATTGAGATACATAGGCTCAATCTTGGCATCCATTGTTACTTGCCATTTGTCTGCATCAATATCAGTAATGACCCCATCGTATCTAATGGGATCTTATTCCTGATAGTCGGAGAATACCCCAAAGGCTTCTTCAGCCCATCTTTCTAGAACCCTAGATATCCTCCCACTACGACATGGTTCATTTTGTATAGGAATATCTGGCCGTGCCTTCTTAGTTTTCTCAATTAGGGTACTAGAAGTTGAAGTGTCACTCAACTTTTCTTCCAATTCCACCTTGAAAAGAGCTACATAACTCATCATGCTTCTGACCATTTTTATCAATTCCACCTTGCTCGAAACCTTAATAGATATACTTTGTTCATCCTCTAAGTATCTAGCATGAGTATTAATAAGTATTTTTTGCTCTTGAGGATGATAAAAGTATCCACCATTTGTTCCTTTTGAATACCATACGAAGTAGTACAATTTCAACCTTAGGTCTAGCATACTTCCTTAGTTAGTATATAAGTTGGATAACCCCATACTTTGAGATGATTCATACTAAACTTTTGTCCAGTCCATATCTCATAGAGGATCTTAGGCACTGATTTGGAAGATATTAAGTTCAGAATATATGCTTTTATTTTCAGAGTATATCTCCAAAAAGAAATAAAAAGAGCTGCATAACTCATCATGCTTCTAACCATTTTTATCAATTCCACCTTGCTCGAAACCTTAATGGATACACTTTGTTCATCCTCTAAGTATCTAGCATGAGTATTAATAAGTATTTTTTGCTCTTGAGGATGATAAAAGTATCCACTATTTGTTCCTTTTGAATACCATACGAAGTAGTACAATTTCAACCTTAGGTCTAGCATACTTCCTTAGTTAGTATATAAGTTGGATAACCCCATACTTTAAGATGATTCATACTAAACTTTTGTCCAGTCCATATCTCATAGAGGATCTTAGGCACTGATTTGGAAGATATTAAGTTCAGAATATATGCTGTTATTTTCAGAGTATATCTCCAAAAAGAAATAAAAAGAGCTGCATAACTCATCATGCTTCTGACCATTTTTATCAATGTTCTATTTCTTCTCTCAACTACTTTATTTTGCTAGGGAGTTCTAGGTACATTTAGCTAAGATACTATACCCTGATGTGCCAAATGGTCATTGAATTCACTAAGGAGAAACTCTCTACCATGATCCGATCTTAGCTTTTTGATTAGTTTACTTGTTTGACGCTTTACCTCAGCTTTAAACTCCTTGAATTTATCAAAGGAGTCAAACTTATGCCTCATCAAGTAAACATAATCAAGACACGTATGATCATTTGTGAATGTGATAAAGTGTTCATGACCTCCTTTAGCAGGTGAAGACATAGGACTACAAACATTAGTATGAACTAACTCTAATATTTTCTTGGCCCTTCCCGCCTTTTAAGTAAAGGACTTTGTAGCTATTTTACCTATAAGATAAGATTCACACTGGGGTCATTCCTTTAATTTCAATGAGCCCAAAGACCCATTTTAGATTAGCCTCTAAATTCAATTAGGATTTATATGTCCTAATCTCAAATGCCATAAATAAGAGTTATTTGATGTAGTCTTTCTCTTCTTATTAATAGGCTTCATCTGGGTATTATTTATCTAATAATTAATAGGATTAATATAGAAAATATTTTCACACATGTTTCTAGAACAAATAATATTTCTATTTCTATTGATTGAAATACAAGAATGAAAAGAAAAAGAATATCCTTTATTAATTAATCTTGAAACCTAAATCAAATTCTGTTTAAAATTAGAAATATATAAAATATTTTTTAAAACTAAAATCCTATTACAATCAAATAATAGCTCCAAGTCTCCTACTACTTCAACCCACACTTGTGCTCTGTTGCCACTCTAAGTCTATGCTCTCCTTTATTGAGTCGCCTTATTTTGCTAAATCTCTGTAAGGAGTTACAGATATGGGTAGTAGATCCAGAATCAACAATCCAAGTAGATGATGATTCAACATCAATGTAAACTCTAAGTATAGAGTAATACCTGAAGAGGACTTGGCCAAGAAGTCCGAACAATACTTTTTGAAGTGTCTTTTCTTACCACACTTGAAACACTTGGCATTGAGCTTGAATGGATCAAGCTTGGATCCCTTAGGCTGGGCCCTCGCATTGTTTTGGGCCTTCTTCTTTTTGAACTTCTTAGGTTGGACCCCAATTCTAGAAGATAAACCAGAACGAGTAACCAAAATCTTTGACTCAGACTACATAAATTTTTCAACAGCCTGAAGTTCTTTCATTAACTTTGTCAAAAATATATTCAACTTGTTCATGTTATTGTTAGCCCTAAGGGCATTCTCTTAATTATTGCTAATTATAATATAGCCTACAAATTATAACTAATTATAATTTGGCCATAACAACTGCTTCTTTTCACAATTAGCCCAATAATGTATCAAATAATATCTTGAGCACTCAATCATCTATTGTGTGTGGCCTGTTAGGTTTTTCGGTCTATTAGTAGTAAAAATGAATTAATCTAAACATCTTTAAGATTAATAATCCTTAATAATTTTAGAATTAACTTATTAATTCTAATAATGATTGATTTATTAATTCTCTATTTAATAATCCATATAAAGCAAATCATGAGTGGTATCTAGTAACACGTCATGACCATCCAAAAGTTCAAAAAGTCAAGTGGTTTGACATGAACCTTTTAATAGCAAAAAATAGTGTAATAAACTCCTTTCACCATACAATATTTCATTTGATTTGGAGTAGGAATTAGTGACAATTTCTTCCAGAATAATAAATTAATTCTGACTCGAATATTTTAGCACTTGTTTTCGGAATCCACTACTCATTATATGTATCAATTGGAACCATTTTCAATATACAATCGCCTTAGCCAAGGACTTCTGGAGTAGTGATTCTTACAAGTGGTCATGAGATATTCGTCCCAACTATTAGGAGTGGTGAATCATTTATTAATCATCTCAACTACTTACATTTGCTTTATATTATACCCAATAACCATCTCATAGGCGGTCTTGTCAGGACTCCAGATATTGGAATCAAAGTTTAACACTTAGCAAATAAAGTACCTTGGAGATCTCAAGTTTAAGGATACTTGCACATTTGCTATTATGAGATTTTATCACTGACACTAAATAGTTACCCATATGATTATCTCATAGTCAGGTCATCCAATATACTTATTCAAATAACAAGCATCCACGTGTTAACTTTGAGCATCACAATGATCATGGATGTGATCACCGCCTGATCAAATTAGGAAGTATAACACGTGCTAGTCTTAACGTATTAATAATGTCTTATTTCATTAATACTATTACTAGGGATAATTTAAGTACAAATACTATCCAGTATAATAAGAACCTCATATCATGATCTTTATCATGATTTCCTTAACACAGTATTGTAGTTGAGACTTTATCTAACAGTTACATTCACACGAAAGTATAAATAAAACTGAAAGATAAAGAATGCCTTGTTTTATTAATAATGCATAATATACAGAATATATATGATTGCTCTATGGCATAACACTAACATATGCTATTGGTAATATAGGAACTTCTGTTCATATAACATTCTTCATGTTATTTGCTTGAACCCTAAATCCTTTACCCTTTTGTTTCTATTCTAATATCCATATTTCCCTACTATAGTTTGTTATTGTGCCGGTTATTTCTTAGGACTGTGTTCAAGGTCATGTGCAATAGCTGTGACGATTTGCAATGTCTTTGAAGCATGCTTTCTCTGGTTCTTGCAATGAATTGTGAAAAAGGAAGAAGGTTTATGGAATTCAATTTTGACTGTTAAGGCATCCGCTTTTTAAAATTTAATTGGCATTCACTTCTCAAATATTTTATTTTTATTGGTTGAAGAGTAACTTATGTGTTGTACGTAAGTTACTAACCTACTAATAAAAATAAAATATGTGAGAAATGAATGCCAACTTAACCTTGAAAAGCGAATGCCTTAATTGTCAAAATTGAATTCAACTAACCCTATCAGAAATAGGATTGACTACTAATTCTAAAGGAATTGGAGTTCCATCTCTTTTCCATTTCCATTTAAGAGTTCTTATGTGCTTACTTCATTTATGAATTTCATAGCAAGAGAAATATATGTCCTACCGAAACAGAATTTGTAACTTGCTATTGTCTTACCTAGAAGGCAAAAATGGACCTTCATAGAAAGGATGATTCATTCGAATCGACATGAGAGTCCAACTATATTACATTGCTAGAATCCATGGCTCTATTTTATTATATTCCATCCATATCTCAATTCCATTCATTTAATATCCCCTTAGTGTCATTGACATAATATATGTCGTTTCTAGTCTATCTCGAGTTGAGTTAGCATTTACTTTCTATATGTTTTATTTTCATTGATTGAAGAGTAACTTATGTATTATACATAAATTATTAATCTACCATCATAAATTGTCTCGTGGAAAAAAATAAAAATATCTAAAAGTTATACTCGAATGTTGATTTTTGTGAATATCTACTTGTATTCCTTGAATATTGGGAACCCTCATTCATGCCGAAAAGTCACGTGCTAGTGGAACTATTCAATGCATAACTGATTTTATAAAATCTATCACTGAAAATATGATAATACATATGATTTTCTTTTTTCTTTCACATAAGAAATGGTATCACCAAATATTGTTAATGATTGCAAATCTACTTTTACTGCTCTTGAGCATGCACATAGAACTCCAATAAGAATTCTAACGTGAGAGCGATTTTGCAATCAATGTTTTTAAAATCGCACCATCGAGTTGAAAAATTTACTACGTCAAGGTTCAATAATTCAATCACAATTAAATCATAATTGAATCAATAATATTATAATTTAAAAATTAAAAATATAACTATTGTAAATAACAATATTTTCAAAACCGAACGAGTTATCAAACTGAAAAATTTACTGACATATAATTTAATGATTTAACCATAATTAGATCGTAATTAAACCGATAATATTATAATTAAAAAATTAAAAAAATAATTTTTTTAAAAAATAATCAATAATATAATGTAATTTAAGTACATAAAGACATAAACATTTAAATCTATAATTAAAAGTAATCATTCTTAATTTATAACTAACAGTTTAACACACAACAAAATTTAAAGTAATGTATTGAATTATATAATTTAATTTACCTTCAAAATTCATAAAATTTGACCCAAAATTTTTTTTTTAACATAACCGATTCAATGTTGGACCGACCAGTTCAACACGACTTGATAAAAATATCGCTATTTTAAGAGAAGCCAGTTGGAAGGCTAAAACCAAACCGATAACAGTACCGATCCGATCCTAAAAATCATAGTAAATAATAAAATTAATTAATAATATATATAATTCAAATCTATAAAGACATAAACATTCAAATCCATAACTAGTATAATATACCAAAATAACAAATTTACTAATAAAATAATCAATTCACAGTTATAAATTCAAAAATAACTATTCTTAATTTATTAATTACATTTTTAAAATTTACCATGTTAATTTATTTTCTAAAATAAACCGGTTAATCCAATAACAGATCGGTCAATTCAACAATTTACTGGTCCTATCTAGAGATCCAAAACGATTTGCACAATCTACAACGATTTTAAGAAAAAAACAGATCAAAGCAACACACTGAACCAGAAAAGTCCCAATTCACGGTCCGCCCAGTCTAGTTCAAAAGCTGTGTTTGCAATCATCTACATTTGTTAAACCTGAAAAGGTTGATGACAAAACAAAGTTTAGTTAAAACTTACCAGAAGAATAAATGTTATGTTACGTAATACCCCAACTGACGTCCTTATAATGATAAATTTGTAGAACAAAACAAACTTCTCTATTTTATCAATAACCACTTAAGGTTTTTAATTGGCCGAGGCTTAGAGCACATGTAATCCTGGAACAACTGCCTAAAGTTTTGCAACAAGCTCTTGTAATCTTCACTAGGATTTTCATTGAGCAACTTCAGGAACAAATTTTTCCACAGATCAACTTGCCAATATCTGAAAAGTAAAAGTGGGGATATAGATGTACATGTATATATGATTAACTTTTATGCAAAATAAAAACAGTTGAAACATACAATATCTTTTTGTGGCACCCTTGTCATCCAGAAAAATAGCAAATGTCACTTCACAAGCTCCAAAAAGCAAGCAAATCTTAGGGGCCTATCCGTTTAACATGGTCAACTGGCAACTGTTCAGAATGTGCGTTTTAGAACTAGTGATTGCCTTAAAAATGGCCTTTCAACAAGCTTTGAAATCGTAGGATGATGTTTCACCTTAAAAGGACCAACCAAGCCTTCGAATATCAAACAGCAGTATATCATTCCAAAATGACTTGAATCCTGTCACCCATTGTATCATTAAAATCTAATAGCGCTTTGCCTCCTCCTTCTAGAGTAGCATCATCCAAGAGCGCTTTGATATTCACACCACCCAAAGCTGTAGAAATAATGTTAAGAACTATGAAATACATAGGTTGTTAATTTCCAGAATGTGCCATCTCCAACCAAAGAACATACCTGGAACTATATTGGTGATTCCTTCCAAAAATCCAGCCTGAGAATGAGTATTTATCAAATTAGATTGTGAATTAAAGATATTCATTAAACAATCACAAACACGTGAAAACAGAGACCCGTATCAACTTTAACAGGAGACAAATAGCATCAGCACTCCCATAGAGAAAGAGGAAGCATAGAAGCACCTCATCATATCTCTGATACTAATAGTTCTCATCTAGCATGTGTTAATATTAAGGTGAGTCAATTTATTCATAAGTTAAACAAACACGTCTAAAAACATAGACCAATCTACAACCAACCCAAAAGATGCAACATTAATGCATTGTTCTCCATACCTCTTTATTTATCTTTTTCTTTCCATTTGAAAGAAAAACGTATACATAAATTATCATGTGAAAAAATTGACTGCAGAGGTTGAAACAATTCCATGCATATGTGCACCCTCAAACATACGGACAACCCTTCTTGATGGATCTGTATGTATCATATCATTGCCAATGTTTGCAAATCGAGGAATTACCACCAACATCAGCTGTACTAATAAAATATGTTACAAGCAGTATGCAAGAAATAAAGTTAAGGTGAAAATGTGTTCCACCCATCAGAAAAGGCATGATATGATATCCGTACGCGCTCATTTCCAAGAGAAAATAATACAGTAAAGATTTTATGAAGATAGATATTATTATTACGGGTTACTCTCATTAATTGTTAAATATATTGGTGTGTAATGGACAATGGTCCCAAGATTAAAAATTTAAATGCATGCTTCTAACACTGAACATGCTAAACATATGCGACTCATTCCTCTAGACAAGGTGATCCTTATAGGCCACTCTGCAAGTTATACATGTAAAAATAGAACCATATGGATTTAACTTCAACACTGCTAGAACATACCCTTGTTTTCAGATTGAGTGTTTATTTAATTCATGCCATGCAGATCTGACTACGCTTCATAAAGTAAAAGTAAGCAGATCAGCTGGTAGAAGTAATTTGTAACAGCTCTCATGATTAATTAAAAGTTTGCAAGGACTAACTTCATCCAATGTTCCTAATCTCTATTTCCTGAACTTTGCAGAGAATTTCAATTCTCAAATTATCAGATTAAGAAATTGCCATCTTTTAATTTATTAATTGAAGAGTACTTAAAAGGAATTCTCATGCAATAACCTTTAGTTTATTGTTTCTTAATTGAGATATCTACCATGTGTTAATTTTCTTTTAAAGGAAAGCACTTTAGATTCAGGTTCCAAACTTTATTGCTAGTCATCTCAAGAAATCCCACAATTAACTAATACTTGGATACATTATAAATATATAACAATGTGTTTTACTAGGAGGTCCATAACTAGCCAAAAAATAACAAGATGCATTTTTGTAGCAATTACATATATCATCATATACAAGTATATATACACTTTACATACACAGGGAGGAAATGTTTTATTATAAGCCAAGAAAGAGTAAAATTCCAGTCAAATGCATCAAACAAATGCAGAGAAGTTTAGCCTCTTATTAATATAAATTTAGGGTCTATTTTGATAACTCAATTGAGTATTTATAAGTACTTAATTAACTACTTATTTAATTAAGCACATTTATTAATAGATATGATTTAAGTACTTAACTATTTAATACTCATAACAAATTCATATTATCACTTAATAAACTAAAATTCTTATAAATTTTAATGAAATTAAAGTTAGGGCCTATTTGACAAAGCAAAAGTATGAACATTTAAGTATTGCATTCTAAAATTTGAAGTTAAAAACCTGAATTTTGAACTCTAAAATCTAAATTTGAAGATTGAATTAATTATAATCATTTTACTTAAAATTTAGATCAAATAAAAAAAAGAATAATTATAAATAGATAAAAATCTAACATATTCATATTTCAAACTTAAATACCCATTATTTCACTTAATAATTATAACAAGATTTCAATATTTTTAATCAATTAAGCAATAATAAAAATCTGTCATTAAACACACTAGAATAATTAAATATTTAAAAGTATCTTGTACCAAATGCACTTAGTTGAAGTAATTTTAAGCATTTAGTTGAATTATCAAACAAATCCTCCTGAGTCTGAAATATAGATATGTTATACTTATCTTATTATTAGCTTTTTCTATTTAATGCAAAATATACTAAAATATAATATAAAATGAATTATAAATAATATAGTCTTCAAATTTAACATTCAAATTTTAGAATTCAGTTTTCAAACTTCAAATTTTAAAATTCAATGCCTAAATATTTATATTTCAATGTTCAAACTTCAACTTCATTAAATAGACGCATCAAACATTCAAGTGATTATTCTTGATGCATGGTTACTTTCTTGATAAGGCATGGAATGAATAATTTTCAACATCCAGTTAGTTTTCAAAATGATTAAGTAAAATAAATAACATTAGATCCCTCTTTTATTCTAGTTTTCCAACAAATCAGATTACTATAAAAACTTCTATGTATTATTAAATTTTTTTTTTCTTCATCAATTCCACTTTACCATGTTAGTGAAGAAAATACAAACATGAATGCCAACAACAACAAACTAAGCCTTAATCCCAAGTAACTTGGGGTCGGCTACATGAACCAACGTCAGGTAACGTGTGGTCATCCACATGAATCCTCTCTCGCCACTTTCTTCTATCGAACGTCATACTTTCATCCAAATCTAACAAAGACATATCTCTCTTAATTACCTCTATCCATGTCGTTTTAGGCCTACCTCTACCTCTACCTCTACCTCTGTCTAACCTATCCTGCCTCACTCTCTCCATCGCCCTAATAGGAGCATCCCTCAGTCTTCTCTGAACGTGTCCAAATCAACGCAAACGACTTTCTCTCATCTTTTCCTCAATAGATGCCACACCCACCTTTTTCCTAATGATCTCATTTCTAACTCTATCCTTCCTAATATATCCACACATCCACCGTAACATACGCATCTCAGCTACTTTCATTTTTTGAATATGACACATTTTAACTGCCCAACATTCTATACCATATAACAAAGCAGGTCGTACAACTGCCTTGTAAAACTTTCCCTTTAAATTCAACGGTGCATTACGATCACAAAGAATACCAGTCGCACTTCTCCATTTCAACCAACCCGCCTTAACTCGATGAATGCCACAGATATTAAAATTTGTCACACCAAGATAATAGGCTCTTCTTGTACAAAGCCTTCGATTCATTCGTAACAATATGATGCTTACTTAAATCGTAGTCTTTCCCTGGTT
Source organism: Voacanga thouarsii (assembly GCA_026120185.1). NCBI lineage: Eukaryota > Viridiplantae > Streptophyta > Magnoliopsida > Gentianales > Apocynaceae > Voacanga > Voacanga thouarsii. The sequence continues at coordinate 3,269,887 of JANUWF010003368.1, forward strand.
TAGCATACATGTAAAGAATAATTATGTTAAGACCCGATTATTCGAAATAAAATTGACTATTTCATCATTCAAATTTATAACGTGTCTTAATTGTTCTTGTAAACGAATATTGACAAATAGATCCAGAAAGAAAGTATCTACAAATTAATTTCTAAGTGTAATATTATCACTAGGTAGAACTACTCGAATCAAGACGAACATATAAGTTATTTTATTGGAATACTAGTTTGTAGTCACTTGAAGGTAAATCTAACAGTATTAAGAAAATGTATATGCACAAGCACCCAACAGGGATTCACCAATTTTTTTTTTTTTTAAATCCTTGAAATTTTTAACAAATAGCAAATAGTTTTTCAAAAACTACAGAATTTCACAATGTTATAAAATATTTCAGACAATTCATGTAATAATTAATCCCATTTATTTGGTATTTATATAAATTAATATATATCTGCACTTAAAGGTTAAACCATAGATATGAGCTAGTTACTAAGAATTTTAGCAAACATAAATAAATTTCAACAGGTAATCATCCAATATGAAAATATCCAATATATGTCTATTTCGAAACAATAAAATTTTAAAGCCCATTGACCCTGCCCATAACATAGAAGGAGTTACAATTGGTGGTTTCCAACATATAATTCACCCAAGTAGATAAAATGCATGCATCGGATAATTTTAGTTTAAACATTAACACAAGTACAATTAAAGTTGTTAATTATAAATAATAAAACTGCAGAAATTTTTGTTAATGATCCAGGTTAAATTTTCAAGTGTCAAATCAGAATCTAAACATGAAACTAAACAAAATAGTGTCCATCCTCTAATATATCTCTAGAGTGTCAACCTTTTGCACCTAGTTGATCCCTTAAAGTTTCCAAAAGAATCAACTGACTTACACAAGTACCCAAATATAATTTGATAAAAGTCACTTGCAAGATATTTCTATATCCACACATTTTCAAAGTCTCGTTATGTATTGCTATCTCAAATCAAAGTGCTTGCACCTTCCTAGAAGGGAAACGAGGTTCAAAATTAAAATTGTGATGATTCAGAACTCAGGGTTGGCAGCTCCCAAGTGCAAATCAATAACAAGCCAAAACGAAGCCAAATGTAATCCCCATCTCAATGATTGGCTTTGATTTCGTGTTTATTACCACAAATATTACACATAACCCCACCCCCACGCCCCCCAAAAAAAAAAGCTCTGTTACAAATATTTCACAAAATAAAGCCAACTTTATCATGGATTCTACTTAATCTCTTATCCTAAAAACCAATGTTTGGCACTAGAATCAAACTAATAACATTCCTGATACTCTTTTCCAAAGTTCATAGATCACTTTCCGTGGATTCTAATGTCACCTTACATGTTCAAGCCTATTTTCATATTCAAGCATATCAGATACCAACACTACATTCCGAGATCTTATGCATTGATACCACCTATAATGCCCCAACTCCTCCCAAGTAAAATGGGGCCGCGTAGACATATACCTGCCGAGTACAATCAATTTTCTCTGCCCTGTAATTACATTCTCAAAAGCTTCCCGTCTGGAAACTTCAACTCCTGACAATAACCCAGCTTTAGAGCCCATATTTTTCTTTCCAAATCATATAACCCAAGCTTACACTTTTGCATACCAAAATCTAGCAGAAACAGAATTAGTTCTCAGTTAAAAATATAACAACAGTGCACACAAAGACAACAGAAAACCATTCAGTAATTCCTTGAGGTACTGAAACCTAAGTGGTAATCTAACAGTGGAAAAATATGACTAATTGGTCTATTTTAGGAAAGTAATGCTATAGATATTGTAATACCAGAATCAAACTAAATTAGGGAAGTCTGACCCTTATATTAGGGGATTTTGTTATCAGTCTTTTAGGGTAGTTGCCGGTTTTGTTTCTTCGACAGCTTGTATATAATTGACTCATTGTAAACCCTAATGGATATGAAAAAGAAAACATTCTCTCTCAGTTTTAAGATACTAACTATTTTAATTCATTTGAATTGTTCAAATTCAACAACTAAATCATTCCCTAGCTAGTTCAGCATCTAAAACTAACCAATGGAGCTCATTAGAAATCAAAACATAGAATAACTGAGAAAAGAAAAGAAATTTACAGTGACCAGTAAAATTTTGTTCAAGCGCTTTGTTGCTTTTATGAAATCAAAATACAGTAAATGTTATGCTTCAGTTTTATGCTTAATCATTAAAAATCAGCTAGTGGTAACTCTTCAGATTTCTAAAGTTTGCAAGAATAGCATGACTTAACCTGCGTGAGTTCTTCACCAATCCAGGCTTAACAGATGCAATTCAAGAAACCTCAAGCAGAATCATGGAAAAAATATTAAAAAGAGAAAGAAAAAAAAAAGAGTAATAATCATAAACACCTAAAACCAACAATTTAGGGCTTCCAACATTACGATTGGGTGGTAATTACAGAACTGTCTACTGCCAGCACAGGCTAAAGCATGGCACAATGTTTTTGTTTGGACTAACAATTCAATTCCTGAAAACCAGCAATTTAGGGCTTTCCTATTGTCTTTGTGTTGAGATTAACAGAAAAAGTTCTCTCTCTCTCTCTCTCTCTCTCTCTCTCTCTCACACACACACACACATGCACACACACACACAAAAAAAAAAAAAAAAAAACACACCCTCACGTTCATAGAGGGTAGCAGAAGTTTAATTAGTCTTTTGTACCTTCAGAGAATGAAGTTTTAAGTGACTATTTTTGAGAGATGAACAATATACTGATGAATATGTATCAGACCTAGGCAGAACAATTAATTGCATCTTTGATGATTGTTAAGATTTATATCTTTGTTAGGGTCTTATTGAGAGTATAGATAATTCTAGGGACTTGTATGCTAAGTTGTAAAGGCTGTATATAAACCTAAATCGTTATCGAATAAATTAAGTTTTACTCGATTAATCAATTTGGTATCAGAGCCAAACCCAAACCGTAACCTGCTTCGCCGCACAGTACCCGCCACTACAGTGCCTCCGCCGCTACAGTAATCGCTCCAGTAACAGTAACCCTCCTTTCTCTCTAGGCCCCTCACAACTTCCAGTTTGTTTTCTATCTCCGTGCCCGTGCGGGGAGGGCGATACCCCATGGGTCCTGAGATAGCATGAAGATGCCGGAGTTCTAGACAAATCTTGATGTGTAGAAGATCGAGATCGGGTCAAGGAGAAGAAGAAGGGTAAGTGTGTGATAGAATCGTGTGATAGGTGTGCGGAACCTGAATACGAGTCGATGACAGAGGCTAGCAAGAATACGATGGAGGTGGTTAAGAAATTGGATCCTGCAGATCTTGCGACATTGATGCGGTTTATGAGGATGTCGGGCGGTGAAAATTTTGCGAGGCCACCTGCTGTTAAGGTGGAGCTTCCACCTGTTGATCTGAAACTCAATGGGTCAGCAACGTATTTGAGCTGGTCACGTCAGGTGAGGTATACTCTGGAAGGGAGGAATCTAGGAGAGTACTTGACAGCTGAGAAAGCAGAGCCAGCTGAGGGCACGGCAAGGAGAGATGAGTGGAAGTCAACTCACATGTTGGTGTACATGTGGCTTCTCAACTCAATGGTCCCGTCTATTGCTGCAACAGTGGATGGCATCGAGAAGGTCAATGATATCTGGGAGAAGTTGAGGAGAACCTATGATGGTGTGGGGAACAATTTGAGGGTGTTCCAGATTAAGAGGGACATCTATGCTACAGTCCAAGGAGATAGGACAGTGCAGGAGTATGCCACAGAGTTGGAACGTAAAGAACGCTTGTGGCTAAATCATGATCATTTCTCGCCTCGAGCATGCTGTAAAGATCCTGAGTGAAAGGGAAGAGAGGTCTTGATTCAGGAGAGGACTATGTTATTTCTCCAGGGGTTAGCCCCAGCATTTGAGCAAAGGACAACGATGCTGCTAGCTCAGACGAGGATCCCTTCACTTGAGGAGGCGGTCTCGGCCATGATACAGGAGGAGAGTCGTATTAAGCTACAGGTTGGGACAGGCGGACATCCTGGGATGAAGTCAGCGCTAGTGGTCTCCAACTCAGGTAACACAGGGTTCAAACAGGAGACTAGGCAGTGCTACAACTGTGGTGAAGTAGGTCATCTGAAACAAGCTTGTCCTAAGCTACCCAAGGAGAGAGACTCAGGTGGACGTGGACAGTTTGCAGTTCGTGGTCGCGGCCGTGGGGGCAGAAGAGGTGGAAGAGGCTATCAGGCCAATTTGATGGTAGCGGAGGAAGAGGAAGAGGCAGGTGTGGTCTTTACTGAGGAAGACCAGGCGCTATTAGAAATACTGAGAAGGAAGCAGAGAGCAGCAGGTGATGGAGCCAAAAAGAGTGCGGTTGAGGATGCATCCACCTCCGCTTTGCCCATGGGTAACACTGCTACCTATGCTCAATTGACCAAAGGTACTACTCTCGCCTCTATCTCCACCACTAGATCACCGTAATGGATCGTAGATTCTGGTGCATCTCGACATGTGACAGTAATGCTAGTGAGTTCTCTTCCTATACTCACTTAGCGATGCCGTAGAGCATCCATACCGCCGACGGGACAGCACAGACTTCGTGGTTGGTAAGGGTACAATGAAGTGTACGGGTTCGAGAACTTTGTCCAATGTTTTGCATGCTCCTTCTTTCCCAAGAAATCTTTTATCTATTAGTGCCATTATACTCCAACTAAAATGTGTGGTTTCTTTTGATATTCCCAAGGTGATCTTCCAGGAGAAGGAGACGGGCCGGAGACTTGGGACTGGCACGTGGCGTAATGGATTGTGGTACCTGGATCGTGAGGGGATGGACTCAGCATTGATATCTGTGGTGGAGAAGGTAGGAGTAGGAGGATCTGAAATGAGTGCTGAGGATGTGTTGATGCTCCATCACCAACGCATGGGACACATTTCGTTTAGTGTGTTAAGTCGGTTGTATCCAGTTTTATTTGAAAATGCCAATAAACAGAAAGTTGTGTGTGATGCATGTGAATTTGGAAAACTTACTAGAAGTTCTTATGTTAGTTTTGGTCATAGAAGCTCTCGTGCTTTTGATTTGATACATTCTGATGTTTAGGGACCTTGTTCCACTAGTTCTATGAATGGTTTTAGATATTTTGTGACTTTTATTGATTGTTTCTCTCGTGTTACTTGGTTGTATTTGATGAAAAATAAGAGTGATGTATTTGACTGCTTCAAAGACTTTCATAGGTCTATTTAGACTCAATATGGAGCAGTGGTGAAAATATTGAGGTCTGATAATGGTACAGAGTATACCAATAGAACATTTTCGGAATACTTGTCAACTCAAGGCATACAACATCAAACTACATGTCCATACACACCAGCTCAAAATGGGGTAGCAGAAAGGAAAAACAGACACCTTCTGGAGACAGCTAGGAGCATGATGATCGCGATGAATGTCCCAAAGCAGTTATGGGGGCAAGCGGTCTTAACAGCTGCTCAATTGATCAATAGGATGCCCACAAGAGTGTTGGACTGGAAGTCTCCATGTGAAATGTTGAAAGGAGATAATGGTGGAATCCTCCCATTGAAGGTGTTTGGTTGTGTGTATTTTGTGAAGGACAACAGACCATCCGTAGGGAAGCTTGGTCCTAGAGCTGTGAAATGTGTCTTTGTAGGATACTCTGCTACCCAGAAGGGGTATGTTTGCTGGAGTCCAGTAGAGAAAAGGCTATTTGTAAGCATGGATGTGCATTTTGGAGAGTTTGAACCATATTATACCCTGGAGGTGACCTCACCCATTGGTGACTTATCTGATAAAGGTATGAGGCGAGAGGGGGAGAATGGTGAGAGGTTGGTGCATGTAGGATCAATTCCCTTATCGATTCCTTATTCTGTTGACAGGAGGGAATCAGTTGAGGAGCACGAGAACAAAGAAGAGGAGGAACCTGTCGGTGTTGGGACTCAGGCACAGGGGGAGTTGAGAGTGTATACCAGGAGGAGGCCGAATGAGGTGCCAGAGTCAACATCTGCAGTACCACTGGTGCCATCAAGTCCCTTGTCCCGGCCTACTCCAACTTCTGAGACACCCACACCACCCTCAAACTCAGAAAACACAGGTGCTATAATTCCTTCTTCTCATCCCACTCCATGATAGTAAGGAGGACCTCTCGCAATAATGCAGGAGTTCCCCCCGACCGTTATGATTTCCCACATGACATTGCTCAATTTGTCTCATACTCTAATTTATCACCTAGCATTCATTACATCTTTGGACTCTGTTACTTTACCTAAGTGTTGGCAGGATGCTAAAGAGGATCTAAAGTGGAAAGCAGCTATGCAAGAAGAACTTGGAGCTCTGGATAAGAACAGAACTTGGGAGATAGTGTCACTACCACCAGGCAAGAAGGCAGTGGGGTGCAAGTGGATGTTCACAGTGAAGCAGACCCCAGAAGGAAAAATTGATCGCTACAAGGCACGGTTGGTGGCGAAGGGGTATAGTCAGACATATGGCATCGACTATGATGAGACCTTTGCTCCCGTGGCCAAAATGGGAACAGTAAGGACACTTGACTCCACTGCAGTGAATGGGGGTTGGAAACTACATCAGTTGGATGTTAAAAACGCATTTCTTCACGGAGATCTGCTAGAAGAGGTGTATATGGAGATTCCCCCAGGCTTTGGTACAAAACAGACAGTGGACAAGGTTTGTAGATTAAGGAAGTCACTGTATGGGTTGAAACAGTCTCTTAGAGCTTGGTTTGACAGGTTCAGAAGAGCTATGGTAAGCATGAGCTATCAGCAAATCAATGCCGATCACACAGTGTTCTTTCGACAACAGGGTGGTCACATTACTATGTTAGCAGTGTATGTGGATGATATGATTATCACCGATGATGACGAGGGTGAGATTGCTCAACTGAAGGCAAAACTGGGCAAAGAGTTTGAGGTGAAGAACCTCGGGCAGCTAAAATACTTCCTGGGGATTGAGGTGGCTCGTGGAGAAGAGGGGATTGTTCTATCTTAGAGGAAGTATGCGTTAGACTTACTCACAGAGACGGGCATGTTGGGTTGCAAGTCTGCGGTTTCACCAATTGATCAGAGATTCAAGTTGAGCACAGAGGCAGGAGAGCCGGTTGATCGTGAGCGGTACCAGAGGTTGGTAGGACGTCTCATCTATCTGAGTCACACTCATCCTGACATATCATTTGCTGTAAATATGGTGAGCCGCTACATGCATGACCCAAGGAAGGGCCACATGGACGCAGTATACCAAATTCTGAGGTACCTAAAGAGTGCACCAGGGAAGGGGTTAATCTTTAAGAAGAATGGACATCTAAATATTGAGGGCTATTGTGACTCTGACTGGGTAAATTGTGCTGATGATAGAAAGTCCACAACTGGATATTGCGTGTTTGTAGGAGGCAATTTGGTATCCTGGAAGAGTAAGAAGCAATCAGTGGTTGCAAGGTCAATAGCAGAGGCTGAGTATAGGGCAATGGCTTTAGGAGTTGCGGAGATGGTGTGGTTGAGAGCTTTGTTAGTAGAGCTCAAGATGGATAAAGGAGTTAAAATGAGGCTGTGGTGCGACAGCAAGTCCGCAATTAGCATTGCCAATAACCCTGTGCAACATGACAGAACCAAACATGTGGAGATTGATAGGTTCTTCATCAAAGAAAAGCTGGATAGTGGACTATTGGAGCTGGGACATGTAGCTACTAGAGAGCAAGTGGCTGACTGTCTCACTAAAGGACTTAGTTCATTAGATCTCTCAAGATTGTGTGACAAGATGGGCTTAATGGATATCTTCTGCCCATCTTGAGGGGGAGTGTTAAGATTTATATCTTTGTTAGGGTCTTATTGAGAGTATAGATAATTCTAGGGACTTGTATGCAAAGTTGTAAAGGCTGTATATAAGCCTAAATCGTTATCGAATAAATTAAGTTTTACTCGATTAATCAATTACGATAAAAGAAGCACCCAAGAAGCATTGAAGAGGAAACATTTGTCAATTTTCCTTGATGAAAGTATAATACAACTGAATAGGTGGACCCAGTATTGACTAGTTAATGTGCGTGCATAAGCAAATTTCCTCTATCTTGTCAAAAGTTGGAAAAAGGAAAAACAATGAAAAGATTAAAGGAACAGAAGGGATAAAAAGAGATGAAGCACAAGAAAACAGTAGTTGCACAGAATTCTAATAATGCAGTACCAGATATTGTGAAACTAAGAATCAGCTAAATGACAAAAATCATTATAGAAGAGAATCTTTTAAGAGTTGTTTTACATCTTGCAATACTTAAAAGTACTCCAGTACATATTGGAAGCAGGTTGACATTTCAATTCATCATCAGCAAGCAATAGCCTTCACTGAATATGTAAGTAGTATTATTCACAAAATCCACTAGAAGTTGAGCTTATTTCTTTCTTTAATCTGTTTGCGTAAGCCAACAAAAATTAAGTGGAATAAAAATATGACATACAGAAAGTATGCTCACTCATGACTTACAGGAATTCGGATGTCAAGTTTTTCGAATCCATCACGTCCAGTAATTTTGACTCTCAACTTTCTAGACCAGATCCCTGAGAATGGACCCCTAGAATAATCTGCAACATATTTATCCAAGATTTCAGGAGTAAATACTTCAGTCACACGATCTTGCGGGGTCTGAATGGTTTGCTCTTTATCACCTTGACCATTGAATTCATTGTTGCTTCCAGAGAAATTACCTAATATAGAGGAATTTAGGATATTGTGTCTCCATAAACTTAAGCTTAAGTTCTTTACTAACTTTGTTCAAATGGCAAATGGGAATGTCAAACCTGCAAATCTCAAGAAATCAAAGCAAGTTGAAGAGACAGTGCAAATATCACCACAGAAAAGATTTAGAAGTGCTTCACATGCAGGAATTTCAGAAGAATCCATTTTGTTCTATCTAGATATCACATATCCCACATTGATCATTAACCCTTCGAATAAGTCTGTGAAATATCTTTAATTTATTTTCCTAATTGCGCAAGAGAGTGCTCTAATTTTGATGGCTCCATAAATCAACTACTACTGAACAAATCATATTCGAATTTTCAAAACAGTCACTTTTTGACATGCAGATCACAAGAAGTGATGCTGTATTAACAGCATAGCCCCCTAGGCTTGAATAGGCCTAAAAATCCACTGACCTCTTTGTGAAGCAAATTGAGTGACATTGGTGACATAGTGGTTTTCTTCTTCATAATAATTGTTGAAACCTAATATCTCCTTAATTTCTTTGAAGGTCGGCATGCTTCCAGGAGAAGGCATACGGCCTCCCCTAATTGCTGTCAGTGCATCCTGTAAAAGAATTGGTACAAAGAGGTTGCACAAAATCAATTTTAAATGACCTACCAAACTAAAGCAGCAAAACAAAGTACTGCAGTGCACAAATTTATAAAAGTATAACAATTTCAAGGACTTCTTCATACAATGACCGCGAATGGAGTGTAACAGGCTGTTCTTTGGATATAATATAGACATTTTATTTGGAACTTGAGAAAAAGGGCTAATTCAGTATGGATAAAATCATCATATAACTTCACAATGCAGCGACTGAGCTAGAAAACACCTGCATGAAGCACACAGTGTAATATTACATTCTTTAGGTGTCTAAGAAAATAAATTTTATTTGAGAAAAATATCTTCTTAATTAGGAAGTGAAGGAACTTAATGGAAGTAATTTGAATAAAGGGACAGGAAATGTACAGGAAACATGAGACAAATGGGTTCATAATGAAAGCATCCAAGTTTGCCTCTTCAATTGTTGTATCATGCAGGCTTCAAACTAAAAATAATGTGAAAAGAGCTATCTTTATAGCACACAGTTTCCAAAGTCTATTCCAACCTATGAGTTAAGGCTAGTTTGGTTGGAGGCATGGCATGCTGCATCCTCTTTTGTTTGATGAATTTTCCAATCAGGATCAAAAAGCCCCTGTACATAATTCTCTCATGTGTGCAAGATAACACAATCCCATGGGTTTGGTATTATATATTAAACTTAACCCAATTAAATTTTGTATACCCCAATCAAAATTTAGCTAATAAGGTCAAAATTTTATTTAAATTGATAGTTTCTTTTACATCAATGGACTATCCAAGATGAACCAAACACAAGTGTGAAGAATAAACTAGAGATATAAGAACAATGATGGAGAACGCTTGAGATTATTGTCTCTCATTTGTTACGTATATATTGTACAACATTCCTTGTTTACAATGAATCCCACTAATTACTAGATCCCACTATTAATTACTATATTATACTAAATTAAGCCCTATTAGCAACCACCCCTGATACAATCACTTACACAATCAATCATAGAATCAACCTCCCCCTCAAGCTGGAGCACGCAAATCATAGGCTTAAGGTTGTTACGTATGTACTCCACTGTCTGTCCACTAACAGATTTAGTGAACAAATTTGCAAGCTGGTCATTTGTACCAACAAATGATGTGGCAATATCTTTTAAGATTAACTTTTTTCATAGAAAGTGGCAATCAATCTAATGTGCTTGGTTCTCTCATAAAAGACTGAATTAGATGTGATATGTAAAGCAGCTTGATTGTCACACACTAACTGCATACGAGGTAGGTCACAATTTTAGCACAATAAGCAACCGCCTCAACAAAATTAGCTCATAAGTTCCACGGGCCACAAACTGATATTATTCTTCTGCACTAGAACGTACCACCACAATTTGTTTCTTGCTTTTTCAAGAAATCAGATCACCAGCAAAAAGAACACAATATCCAGAAGCTGAGCCATCTATCTAAAGGGTTGCCAAACCCAATAAGCATCTGTGTATCCAACAACTTGAGTATTCCATTTGTTCTCAAAAAGTAGCAGTTTTAACATCTGGGTCAACCTTGACAGTGAACACCCATTGACAACAAACCACAGACTGGCCTAGCAGCAAAGGCAAAACTCCCAGTGTGCCAGAGGAATGAAGATCTCCTACATCTCATCTACCATTGCCTGCATCCATCAGGATGAGACAACACTTCCAGAACAGTTTTAAGTATAGAAACAGAAGACAAGGAAGACACAAAGGCAATAACTGAAGAACAAAAACATCTCCAAGTAGGTTTTCTGTACCTCAACAAATTTTGAGAACAGAAAGTTGCTTTTAAGAGCCAATAGAAATGGACCCTACAGTTCTTGTCTAGTCACTAAATAGCTTCCGCATCCCAGGAAAGCTTCATAACAATAAGAAGCTAGCAAAGAACACCATTCATGATTTATGCTCTCATATAGACAAAGAGATGAAATCATGTGCAAATCTTTTTTTTTTTGGGTAAAAATAAACTCTTTTTTGTCCATCACCATTGTCGAAATAGGTGAAACCATGAAGGCCAAGAATCCAAAAGCTAACCTGGAAATCAACATTTTTTTCATAAGTAATAAAAGCTTTGTTCATTGAAAGGGTTAACACCTGCATATAGAAGCTAGTTTTTACATTATCCAAACCTCTTTCCCCATCAGAAGGCCATGTTAGAATAGTCTGCCTAGTTTTTAATTGAAATACAAACAAAAATTGGAACTTGGTTTTAGTCATAAGCTGGATGGTCAAATAGCAGAAGAATAGCTTGATTCCTTGAGTGAATCAAAGAAAAAGAATAAGATGGAAAATTCTCACCTGCATTGCTCCAATAGATACCCCTATTAAGGAAAGTGGATATGCCACAAGCTTGTAACCAATTTCCTCAAGTTCAATAGGATTGAAAATTGGTGTTTTGCCTCCTCCTTCAAGCATGTTGGCCTTGTCAAGGCTAAAAGCATTTCAGTATGGTAAATTCCAATATATAAGGCTAAAATTATTTCATGAAATTCAAATCCTAAAAAACTAGTGGAGAAGGCATGTTTATTTACAAAAGAAATCAATTCAATTTCAGTGAGCAGCAATGAATATTATGAAGTGAAGATTGATTAAGAGTACAAATAGCTAGAGATGCAATTAAATTCCTTCCATGGGGTCAGCAGTTGACCAAGGAAAGAAAATCACAACCAAATTACTAAAAGCAAGATAGTGGAAATATGAAAAAATAGCATAACACTAGAGTGCACCTTCCAAGTGTAAAACATTTGAATAAGAATAGTGTTGGACAACTAGGAGATAAAGGGAAAAGAATAAAAAGAAACAAAAATTCTACAAGAAGGTAATAGGTATACTGAACTAAAATCTACCTCAAAGTGATACATGAGAAAAAATGTCATTTTCCATTCTCCTTTCCAATGAAATAATGCATCGACTCAAATAAAAAATAAATCAACTACGATAAAAATAATCGGATTAAAAGACAAGCACTCTGAAGATTCTAAGTTCTAAATTATTATTTCTGCTCATACTTCCATTCCCACCACCCCAACCCCCCCCCCCAACCCATCTTTTCCTTTTTCTTTTTACCCATTATCAGACAAGGAAGGTGATTCTCACTTAAGCTCAATTATCAGGTATGGAGAAATAGTACATATTCCAAAAAATACAATACGAACTCTTGGAACAGCCATCAAATTCAAGCCATACCATTTTTGGGACAAGGGGGCAAACTTCACAGAAAGCCTTCATCTCTTCTTTTGATTCAAGCGCATCAATGAATAGAACATCAGCTCCAGCATCAGCAAAAGAACGTGATCTCCAAAGAGATTCGTCTAAGGACACTGCTTGACGAGAATCTGTTCGTGCCACAATAACAATATCGGAGCCACTCTCTTTTCTAGCATCAACAGCTGCTTTTAACTTCATGATGGCTTCCTCTCTAGAAACAACTTTTCTGCCACGTGTATGGCCACAGGCTTTTGGAGAGACCTTGTGGGAACACCATTGTAATGTGAATAATAGAAAAGAGCAATATATTCAGAAACAGGGAATGCCATATCTGTTTGACTGATCTACAAGGAAATTATGTCTTAATGAATCAGATGCAAATTCTAGTAACATGTTAAATAATAACTTGTATGAGAAAATTTCCCTTCACATCTTCAACATATTCTTGGATGGTCATGACAAAATCTAGATTGACAACTTCTTTTTTGCTAAGCACCATTGCACTTTTATCGGTTAATTGCAATACAAGCAAGTATACAACAGTTAGGGATCCTAGGGAGCAACTTGTCAAACTAATAGGTTCAAAATGTTTTTTGCTGCTCATATGGCAACCTGAACTTGATGCAGCACCATATCAACTTTAGGCCTTGTTTTCAATTGCTTCCCATACAATCAACATCTTTTGTTTCTGAGTCTGTCATCCAATAAAGAGAAAATTTAGCTCTATCATCGCTGACTTCAACATCATCGTTCAGAGTCATTAAATTTTTGTTTCCATCTTTGTTTAAAAATTTTGATGTTGAGTCTTTTCATTGTGAAAAATGTGAACTTGCCAAACACAAACGTATACCCTTTCCATTGAGCAATAAAAGAAGCTCAATCCCTTTCTATTTAATTCATAATGATGTTTGGGGTGGGTCCATCCACTATCGCAAATATCTCTGAGGCACGATGATTTGTTTCCTTTATTAATGATTTTACTCGAATTTGCTGGATCTGTCTTCTAAAACAAAAATCTCATGTTAATACTGTTTTTCCAAATGTCTATTCCATTAGGTCTGATAACACAAGAGACTATTTCAATCAAATTCTAAATCCATATTTTCAAAAAGAATGGATAATACATGAGTCATCTTGTGTGAATACCCTACAACAAAATGGAGCAATTTATCCTCTTCTTTTCTCAATTCCACGAATAAGGATGCTATTTGGCTGTATCACTTACGGCTAAGTCATCCATCATTTAGGATTTTAAAAATTATGTTTCCTCATTGTGTCAAGAATTAGATATCTCTGAGTTTCATTGTGACATTTGTAAATTAATAAAACATATTTTTGTATCTTTTCCTATTAGTAACAAAAGTTCTCATCCTTTCCATTTAATTCATTGTCACATATGGGGTCCTTCTACCATACCTATTGTTTCTGGGGCTCATTGGTTTGTATCCTAGATTGATGACTGCACTCGGGTTACATGCTCTTTCTTCTTAAACAAAAATTTGATGTTGGTATTGTTATACTTAATTTCCACTCGATGTTTCAAAACCTATTTGGGGTTATGATAGGGGCCAAGTGTATCTATATTTTCTAGGTCATTTGTGCCATATTTGTTTTAAGTCTAAGTGTATATGACTACTGATTCCTACCTTTTTACCTTCTTTTGTGCAGAATTTATGGAATGGAAAGATATGAGAAAGAAGTTGAAAAGACCATAAAAGCGGAGCAAAAATGAGGGAAAAGCGGAAACCAAGCGGCGCCACTTGACCCTAATTGAGTAGGACCTCGTGGCTTTTGGAAAAATAAACTGCCACGAGCAGAATCTAGGCGGTGCTGCCTAGAAACTAGAAAGGAAGAAAAGTTGTTAAGTAGGGCGCCTGGTGCTTATAAACCATGGCTTTTTGGTACACGGAATCCTTGTCAGAATTGGTTTCTTGAATGATTGTTAGAAGGTTAAAACCCATAAATACAAGAGGAAAGGAACCACACAAAGACCGACATAAGATTAGAGATGGGAGCAGCCTCCTATCATAAGAACACCAAGAGGTGAGTTCTAAGAAGATCATTGGAAAAGATAAGAGCATTGCTCTAAAGAAAGATTTGCAAAAAGGGAGAAGATTTGGCTTGTCTACGAGTGTTTTTCTTATCTTTTCTGTACCTTTTTCAATTGTAAGGTTGTTTTCATTGTGTTAATTGTATTTTTGGAGATTAAACTCAAGATTATGGCTTTGTATTAAGTTTCACTTTTTAATTAATTAATTTTCAATCTCTAGTCTTTGATTACTTTAGTTTATTGTGTCATTTGGTTGTTTTGTGTTGCCCTCTTTTAGTGAACTCGAGAGAGAAGTTAAAGGTTGGGTTCCAATTCAATTGTTTTAATATTTGTTCTTCTTTGTTTAACTCAAGAAAGAGCTTTAAAGGGCAGGATTAGTAATCAAAAAGTATCACCTAGAGATAGAGGTATTGTTCTTCCATATTATGAATTGGGATTAATAAGCTTAATGTATCATTTGGTTGAATTTTTGAGATAGAGATATCTGTTGATTTTGCTAGAAGGTTGGAAATCTATAAGAGTAGAATTCATTCTTTGTAATCCTTAGGGGTTCTAGAATTGGTAGCTAATGGTCTAGAGTGCTTGCTTGATACTTGTCATATAAAATACATGTTTTTACTCCTTATCTTATTCCTTGATATTCTTCCGATCGATCTTGTGTGACGTTGTATTTGTTTAGTTGTATTTATTCTATCTCTTGAATTTAATTGGTTGAATAATAGCATAAAAGTGAATATATGTGTTTGCTCTTTGAGGATCAATACTCATTGATTCTTTATACTATGCCTTGTAATGAGTATACTTGCTCTAAATGTGTAGTTTTAGGATTAAATGTCTTAATTAAAACTTGATAAATTGTGGACTCAAAAAAGAAGGATTTTTTTTTTTATACCGAAAATCGCATACCATGTTTTTTGCGCCATTGCCGGGGAGCAACATATAGAAAGCTTGAGTTCTACTAATTTAGTCATGTATAGTTGTAAATATTGTGTTTAGGTGGTTTGTGAATGTTGTTATTGTTGTGTGTGAATTGTTTTGTTGTATAGAGTTTGTTTGTATATCAATCAATGATTGTTATTTTATTTTATTGTAATTGTTGTTGTGAATTTAGTAATGTTGTATAATTGTTTTCAGGTTAAGCTCCTTTGTTTATGACATGTCAAGGCAAGGGTGAAATTATAGAGTTCGATGCTCAAATCGAAAGGACATTGAGCGACCTTAGGCAGAAGAATAATCAGAGGACGATCAAATAGCAAGGATTAATCAGTCTCTCAAAGACATGGAGGTTAATCAAAGTGGAAATGATAATCATGGTGATAATGGTCGAAGAACTATGGCAGACTATGCTAGACCGGCTATATCTGGGGCCGATTCAAGTAATACTAGGCAAGGGTGGATGCAAAAAAAATCGAAATTCAGCCTAATATCATTCAGATGATCCAGCAAACAGTGCAATTTGATAGCTTACCGAAAGAAGATCCCAATGCTCATATTGTAAGTTTTCTTGAAATTTGTGATACATTCAAAATGAACAGAGTATCTGAAGATGCCATTAAATTGAGGCTCTTTCTATTCTCTCTAAGGGATAGAGCTAAGTCTTGGTTAAAATCATTGCTAGTGGAGTCCATTACAACTTGGAACAGTTTTTGCTGCAAAATTCTTAGCCAAGTATTTCCCACCAGCAAGGACTGCTAAACTCGGAACTAATATCTTCGCTTTTCAACAAATGGGGTCAGAAAGCCTATATGATTGTTGGGAAAGGTGGAAGGAGATGTTGAGAAAGTGTCTCTATATGGTTTGGATAGAGATTAGGTTTGTGGTCAATTTACGGATATGAAGAACATCTTTTAAAGTTCATGAACTGATTTTGATGTCCCTTGCACCTGCTACAGTGGTCAAGGAGTCGTTAGCAATGGCTATTTTCCTACTACTTGAATATGGTGTATATGTGAGAAAAAGATTTGGTGAATAGGTCAGATGATCTATGGCTCCTGTATCTATGATTTAGGAGTTGGCAAAGGTTGTTCTTGAGGTATTTAAGCTAATAAAGATATGCTGACAAACAAGTACCTGAGGGTTTGTCTAGGTTGCCATTAAGACATCTTACACTGTGGACTACTTCTTGGTTGAAACATTGGGGCGTCATTACTGATTGTGCTATACTGGTTGTCTTTACAATCTCCAACATCTCCTCTAATTAAAGAATTGATCTTTCGGCAATCAAGGCCGGTCACTAAACCACCAGCAATGAAAGGCTGGTTCAACTCAGCTTAAAGAAATGATCTTTGAGCAATTAAGCCTGATTACTAAACAGACTGCAATGAAGGCTGGTTAAAATCACAAGGTTGTTGGTGATAAAGACTAGGAATTCAATTTGATTTGCTCTTAGGGATTTAAAGCCTTACAGCTTTGACACCATGACAAGAATAGAGAGACAAGAATTGGAAAAAATGATTTCTATGGAAGATTTTCTTCTATTTTGAATAATATACAAGAAGTTGGATACAAACAAGTCCCCTAGAATTAAAAAAGGGAAGAGTAATCAAAATCCCATAATAATTGGAATATCTAATCAGCCCAATTCCAGGCATACAGAATATTAAAATATCTAATCAGCCTAATTCTAAGAAAACAAAATACTTTTAAAATATTCCTAATCATACAGCTAATTATACAATTAATTACAGGTTTTCCTTATACGTACAAATGATTAGCTTGCTGATCTATTCCCTAAATCCCTTAAGAGGACCAATAGTGAAACACTGATGTAACAAGCTTGGAACCTATGATTTGCCTGCTCCAACTTGTGGGAGAGTGTTGATTGTATGATTGATTGTATAGTTGATTGTACCAAAGATTGATGATTATAGGACTTAATTAGTGGGATTTAGTAACTAGTAGTGGCATCTAGTAATCAGTGGGATTCTCATAATTAATGGGATTGATTATAAATGAGGAGCGTTGTATACTGTAAATCCAGGAGCTGAGGGATATTACTCTTAAAAAATTCTTCAACATTCTTCTTCTCTCTGTAGTTTACTCTTCACAAAGCTTAATGCAACAATCCAGTCTCAAAAACATGCAATAGAAATTATTTGTTTCTTGTTGGTCTAAATGTTGAGATTCTAGGAGTATATGATATCTTCGTTTCATATAAAAATAAATCACTTTAGAAGAAAGATGTGAAGAAAGAATAAAAAATTTAAATGAAATAAAATATTTTCCAAGCAAACCTGGTCTTCAAGAATTATTCCAGCAAACCCCGCTCTAATATATCCTTTCACAGTTCTCTTAACATTCATTGCATTACCATATCCATTATCTCCATCCCCTATGACAGGTATGCGCACTGCTCGCGCAATCTGTTCTCCTTGATCCACCATCTCCCCAAACGAAATGAGTCCTGTATCTGGTAGCCCCAACCGAGCCGCTGATATTCCAAAACCTTGTTAAAGCATAACATGTGTTAACCTTTCTGCGCAGAAACAAAGAGCATGGCCTAAACAGAATTACGCATAAACTCAATTGAACTAGTAAGTACGGAAGAATTTGCTTTTCTTAGAAATCAGAATTAAAATCATTAACAGAACTGAAGAGAGACTTTTCTTAAGCAAACACTTCAGTGCCAAAAAAATAATTTTAAAAACATCAACGAGCACCGTGTTCAAGGAAAGGCAAAAGAGAAAATAGAAAGACAAATGCAGCATTCCTACACTGATATCTTCCATACATCAGATTTTCACTTCCCTTCAATCAAAAGTCGACAACATGCATAAATCAGTAACCATATATATTGCAGGTAACAACCAATATTGAAGATTTTCAAACAACAACAACAACAACAACAACAAACAACAACAAACTAGGCCTTAATCCCAAGTAACTTGGGGTCGGCTACATGAACCAACGTCAGGCAACGTGTGGTCATCCACATGAATCCTTTCTCGCCACTTTCTTCTATCGAACGTCATACTTTCATCCAAATCTAACAAAGACATATCTCTCTTAATTACTTCTATCCATGTCGTTTTAGGCCTACCTCTACCTCTGTCTAACCTATCCTGCCTCACTCTCTCCATCGCCCTAACAGGAGCATCCCTAGGTCTTCTCTGAACGTGTCCAAACCAACACAGACGACTTTCTCTCATCTTCTCCTCAATAGATGCCACACCCACCTTTTCCCTAATGATCTCATTTCTAACTCTATCCTTCCTAGTATATCCACACATCCACTGTAACATACGTATCTCAGCTACTTTCATTTTTTGAATATGACACCTTTTAGCTGCCCAACATTCCGTACCATATAACAAAGCAGGTCGTACGACTGCCTTGTAAAACTTTCCCTTTAAATTCAACGGTGCATTACGATCACAAAGAATACCAGTCACACTCCTCCATTTCAACCAACCCGCCTTAACTCGATGTGCAACGTCGCTATCGAGCTTTCCGTCTTTCTAAATAATAGATCCTAGATAGCGAAATCAATCAGCTAACGGTATATCTCTACCTTCCAAAGTTACACTCTGGGCTATGTTTCTGCTACCACTAAACTTACATCCCATATACTCTGTTTTACTCCTACTAATTCTGAAACCCTTGGATTCTAATGTCTGCCGCCATAACTCCAATTTAGCATTTACACCGGCTCTAGTCTCATCAATTAATACAATATCATCCACAAACAACATACACCATGGCACAGCCTCTTGTATAGTGCAGGTCAACTCATCCATAACGGCTGCAAAGAGGAAAGGGCTAAGCGCTGATCCTTGATGCACCCCGATATTAATAGGGAATTCTGCAGTCACTCCGGCGCCAGTCCTTACACTTGTACATGCTCCCTCATACATATCTTTAATGAGAGTAATATACTTTATTGATACACCTTTCTTGGCCAACACCCACCAAACTACTTCTCTAGGAACCCTGTCATAGGCTTTTTTCAAGTCAATAAATACCATATGTAAATCTTTCTTTCTTACCCTATGATATTCAATCATCTGCCGTAATAAATGAATTGCCTCCGTAGTAGAACGCCCAGGCATAAAACCAAACTGATTATTTGAAATTTGTATAATGCCCCGTAACCTCTGTTCAATCACTCTCTCCCAAAGCTTCATAGTATGACTCATGAGTTTAATCCCACGGTAATTGGCACAATCCTGGACGTCTCCTTTATTCTTGTACAGAGGAATCAGAGTACTCTTCCTCCACTCTGTAGGCATCCTATTAACTTTATATATTTTGTTGAACAAACTTGTCAGCCACGTAATACCTATATCTCCTAAACACTTCCAAACCTCGATCGGTATACCATCCGGTCCTACAGCTTTTTTTAGACTCATCCTTTTAAGGGCATCACGGACTTCATGCTTCTGAATACGATAAATCCATGCACGGTTAACCTCTTCGTTCGAAAGCGCCAGGCTACCTACACTCGGAACTTGGACTTGACTCCCGTTGAATAACTTATCAAAATATGATCTCCATCTCTCCTTTATTTCTTCATCCTTAACTAAAACATTGTGGTTTTCGTCCTTTACACAATTCACTACACCTATATCCCTCGTCTTCTTCTCCTTGTAACGCGCCAATCTATATGTATTCTTCTCTCCGTCTTTGGTATCTAACTTTTCATATAAATCCTTGTAAACTATGACTCTAATATTTCTGACAGCTTCTTTAGCTTTTCTTCTCGCGACCTTGTATTTCTCAAAATTTTCATCACTCCTACACCTTCATAAGTTTCTATAGCACTCTTTTTTACTCCTTACGGCTTCTTTCACTTCTTTGTTCCACCACGACACATCCTTGTTAAGAGGTATTTTTCCTTTAGATTCCCCAAGCACTTCCTTAGCTACCGTTCTAATACATTGAGCTATCTTTCTCCACATAGTATCTGGATCCGAATCCATATCAGAAGACCAATTATCTGCCTCAGCTACCTTATTGACAAAGGCTATTCTTTCATCCCCCTGAAGCCTCCATCACCTAATCCTAGGGTCAACTCGAAAATTCTGGTGCTTACTCTTTTTCCTAAAATTAAAATCGAGGACCAACAGCCTGTGTTGCGTAACTACACTCTCACCTGGAATAACTTTACAATCCGTACACCCACTACGAAACCTACGCCTCATAATAAAGAAGTCTATCTGATTGGCATTTAACCCGCTTCTAAAGGTCACTAAGTGAGAATCTCTCTTCTTAAACCAAGTATTTGCTATGGTCAAATCATAGGCCAAGGCAAAATCAAGAATAGCAGTTCTTGCTTCGTTTTTAGCTCCGAAACCCTGACCTCCATGAACACTCTCAAACCCGCTTTTATCAGTACCTACATGTCCGTTTAGATCACCACCAATGAAAAGCTTTTCTACACACGGTACACTCTGGACAATCTCATCTAAATCATCCCAGAACTGTTGCCTAACCGAATCATCGAGTCCTACTTGCGGCGCATACGCACTAATAACAGTAGTAATCTCGCCGCCAATCATGATCTTGATGCTCAAAATCCTATCACTCTTCCTCTGTACTTCAACCACATCATCAATAAACTTACGATCAATAATAATCCCGACTCCATTTCTATTTCTAACTCTACTTAAATACCAAAACTTATAACCCCATGGAGCGACTACTCTTGCCTTCTCACCTACCCACTTGGTTTCCTGAAGACACAAAATGCTAATCTTTCTCCTCCGCATTACCTCAACTAGCTCTGTCAATCTACCGGTCAAAGGTCCTATATTCCATGTAGCTAGACGAATCCTATCCCTATAGACCGTCTTTTTTACCCTACACCCTTACATATTTGACACCGCATCCGGAGACCGACACGGCGCGTTGCTTCCGGGCAACGACCTAGCAAATTCCCTTTTTTCCTTTTTATTTTCAAAAGTCATACTACAAAGTAGTAGTAGGGGTGATCAAAAAACTATTTAAAAAAAAAAATCCAAAACCAACCAAACCAAATATTTTATAAAAAAAAATCCAAAACCAACCAAACCAAACTGATAAGGTTTTTTGGTTTGCGTGCTTTGGGTTTGGTTTGGAAGCTAACTAACCAAAAATTCTTTTTTTTTTTTTGAAGATGTACTCAAACCAAACTAATATATTATGTTAATTTGAGGGGTTTCTTCAATTCTTTTCTTGTAGAGGACTTGAATTTAGAATTTAGTTTGAAAGATTTTTGCTAAGCTTCCAAGAAGAAGATCCGATTGCTCATTCCATTAGACAGGACCACTTTCTAGCTTTTGAAGTCTATGTAAATCATTGATCAAAGTCAGTGTTTTCCAAATTTGTACAAGAAGAATTTAGAGACATTTAGAAATAATACTAACCCAATTAGTAGTTATTGTGTGAATTTGTTTAGTGTTTAATTTAGTTTTTCTTTCCTCCTACCACTATTAAATGTTTGAAGCTTACATATTATTGACAAAGCATAGTGTTGTGCCACATTAACCAAGTTTTTATACGTTCTGAATTCTTTACAAGCTAAAACCAGTCAAACCAAACCAAATCAAACCGAAACAAACCAAGCCTAATGGTTTGAGGTTTAAATTGTTTTATTTAGTTTGAAAATTTTCAAACTGAAGTTATTGGTTTAGGATGAAAATTAAACCAAACCAAACCATGAACGCATCTAGACTACTACAAAGCATATGTGACATGGCTTCAAAAAAAATAATCCCTTCAGGAGCACAACCACTTGATCTTGTGCTTCAAACCAAGCCGCATATCACAGCTGCAAACTTAACAATATGGGCATCATTCCTCCAGCCTCACCTACTGCAACACTTAGAAATTTTGTACAATACACATCATATCTCAACGATCAGGTTCCATGACAAGAAAAACCAAAAAGGGGACATCCTTACAATACAAGATCTTAGGAAGTTCCAAGATTTTTCTTTCTCTCTCTCTCTCTCTCAAAGCAGCATCCCTCAATAGCAAAAATCAAGCGAATGACACATCAGGTAAATATTAACATAAACCTAGCAAATATGTATAACAATTTCTTCCCCCAATCACCTTGCTATAATCCACCAATCCAGCCTTCCAATATAATTATTGAAATTCCCAGCTATACATTCTTAATATGTTTCTTGCTTCTTTTAATAAAAAATCATAACCAATAAACAAAAACCCATTGCACTTGGAATCAACATTGTTAAGCATGCAATGTAAAGTTCAACAGTGATCCAAGAAAGCATCCTTGACCTTAAACCTCTATTGGCATTATATAACTGCAAAGAAATATGAGAGAAGGATTCTAAATTTCTTCATTTATGAATTAACTTTAAACGGTATTATATAGTAGATTACAAGAGGAAAAAGAATTACTCCCAAATCTGGGTAGTTATCTGATCAAATCCCTCCATTTAAGAGATTAAATTAATCTAATCATATCCCTTGATTTGGGATTTGAAACTGTTAAGATTTATATCTTTGTTAGGGTCTTATTGAGAGAATAGATAATTCTAGGGACCTGTATGCAAAGTTGTAAAGGTTGTATATAAACCTAAATCGTTATCGAATAAATTAAGTTTTACTCGATTAATCAATTTGGTATCAGAGCCAAACCCTAGCCGTAACCTGCTTCGCCGCACAGTACCCGCCGCTACAGTGCCTCCGCCGCTACAGTCCCGCCACGGCTACAGTGCCTCCGCCACTACAATAAAATCGCTCCAGTAACAGTAACCCTCCCTTCTCTCTAGGCCCCTCACAACTTCCAGTTTGTTTTCTATCTCCGTGCCCGTGCGGGGAGGGCGATACCCTATGGGTCCTGAGATAGCATGAAGATGCCGGAGTTCTAGACAGATCTTGATGTGTAGAAGATCGAGATCGGGTCAAGGAGAAGAAGAAGGGTAAGTGTGTGATAGACTCGTGTGATAGGTGTGCGGAACCTGAATACGAGTCGATGACAGAGGCTAGCAAGAATACGATGGAGGAGGTGGTTAAGAAATTGGATCCTGCAGATCTTGCGACATTGATGCGGTTTATGAGGATGTCGGGGGGTGAAAATTTTGCGTGGCCACCTACTGATCTGAAACTCAATGGGCTAGCAACGTATCTGAGCTGGTCACGTCGGGTGAGGTATACTCTGGAAGGGAGGAATCTAGAGGAGTACTTGACAGCTGAGAAACCAGCTGAGGGCACGGCAGGGAGAGATGAGTGGAAGTCAACTCACATGTTGGTGTACATGTGGCTTCTCAACTCAATGGTCCCATCTACAACAGTAGATGGCATCGAGAAGGTCAATGATGTCTGGGAGAAGTTGAGGAGAACCTATGATGGTGTGGGGAACAATTTGAGGGTGTTCCAGATTAAGAGGGACATCTATGCTACAGCCCAAGGAGATAGGACCGTGTAGGAGTATGCCACAGAGTTGGAACGCTTGTGGCTAGATCATGATCATTTCTCGCCTCGAGCATGCTGTAAAGATCCTGAGTGTAAGGAAAGAGAGGCCTTGATTCAGGAGAGGCCTCGATTTCTCCAGGGGTTAGCCCCAGCATTTGAGCTAAGGACAACGATGCTGCTAGCTCAGACGAGGATCCCTTCACTTGAGGAGGCGGTCTCGGCCATGATACAGGAGGAGAGTTGTATTAAGCTACAGGTTGGGACAGGCGCACATCCTGGGATGAAGTCAGCGCTAGTGGTCTCCAACTCAGGTAATACAGGGTTCAAACAGGAGACTAGGCAGTGCTACAACTGTGGTGAAGTAGGTCATCTGAAACAGGCTTGTCCTAAGCTACCCAAGGAGAGAGACTCAGGTGGACGTGGACAGTTTGCAGTTCGTGGTCGCGGCCGTAGGGGCAGAAGAGGTGAAAGAGGCTATCAGGCCAATCTGATGGTAGCGGAGGAAGAGGAAGAGGCGGGTGTGGTTTTACTGAGGAAGATCATGCGCTATTAGAAATATTGAGAAGGAAGCAGAGAGCAGCAGGTGATGGAGCTAAAAAGAGTGCGGTTGAGGATGCATCCACCTCAGCTTTGCCCATGGGTAACACTGCTACCTATGCTCAATTGACCAAAGGTACTGCTCTTGCCTCTATCTCCACCACTAGATCACCAGAATGGATCGTAGATTCTGGTGCATCTCGACATGTGACAGGTAATGCTAGTGAGTTCTCTTCCTATACTCACTTAGCGATGCCAGAGAGCATCCAGACCGCTGACGGGACAGCACAACCTGTGGTTGGTAAGGGTATAGTGAAGTGTACGGGTTCAGTAACTTTGTCCAATGTTTTGCATGCTCCTTCTTTCCCAGTAAATCTTTTATCTATTAGTGTCATTATACTCCAACTAAAATATGTGGTTTCTTTTGATATTCCCAAGGTGATCTTCCAGGAGAAGTTGGAGTAGGCCAGGACAAGGGACTTGATGGCACCAGTGGTACTGCAGATGTTGACTCTGGCACCTCATTCTGCCTCCTCCTGGTATACACTCTCAACTTCCCCTGTGCCTAAGTCCCAACACCGACGGGTTCCTCCTCTTCTTTGTTCTCGTGCTCCTCAACTGATTCCCTCCTCTCAACAGAATAAGGAATCGATAAGGGAATTGATCCTACATTCACCAACCTCTCACCATTCTCCCCCTCTCGCCTCATACCTTCTTTATCAGATAAGTCACCAATGGGTGAGGTCACCTCCTGTGTATAATATTGTTCAAACTCTCGAAAATGCACATCTATGCTTACAAACAATACTCCAACTTCTGAGACACCCACACCACCCTCAAACTCAGAAAACACAAGTGCTATAATTCCTTCTTCTCATCCCACTCCCATGATAGTAAGGAGGACCTCTTGCAATAATGCAGGAGTTCCCCCCGACCGTTATTGTTTCCCACATGACATTGCTCAATTTGTCTCATACTCTAATTTATCACCTATGTATGGAGCATTCATTACATCTTTGGACTCTGTTACTTTACCTAAGTGTTGGCAGGATGCTAACGAGGATCTAAAGTGGAAAGCAGCTATGCAAGAAGAACTTGGAGCTCTGGATAAGAACAGAACTTGGGAGATAGTGTCACTACCACCAGGCAAGAAGGCAGTGGGGTGCAAGTGGGTGTTCACAGTGAAGCAGACCCCAGAAGGAAAAATTGATCTCTACAAGGCACGGTTGGTGGCGAAGGGGTATAGTCAGACATATGGCATCGACTATGATGAGACCTTTGCTCCCGTGGCCAAAATGGGAACAGTAAGGACACTTGACTCCACTGCAGTGAATGGGGGTTGGAAACTACATCAGTTGGATGTTAAAAACGCATTTCTTCACGAAGATCTGCTAGAAGAGGTGTATATGGAGATTCCCCCAGGCTTTGGTACAAAACAGACAGTGGACAAGGTTTGTAGATTAAGGAAGTCACTGTATGGGTTGAAACAGTCTCCTAGAGCTTGGTTTGACAGGTTCAGAAGAGCTATGGTAAGCATGAGCTATCAGCAAATCAATGCCGATCACACAGTGTTCTTTCGACAACAGGGTGGTCACATTACTATGTTAGCAGTGTATGTGGATGATATGATTATCACCGGTGATTACGAGGGTGAGATTGCTCAACTGAAGGCAAAACTGGGCAAAGAGTTTGAGGTGAAGGACCTCGGGTAGCTAAAATACTTCCTGGGGATTGAGGTGGCTCGTGGAGAAGAGGGGATTGTTCTATCTTAGAGGAAGTATGCGTTAGACTTACTCACAGAGACGGGCATGTTAGGTTGCAAGCCTGCGGTTTCACCAATTGATCAGAGGTTCAAGTTGAGCGCAGAGGCAGGAGAGCCGGTTGATCGTGAGCGGTACCAGAGGTTGATAGGATGTCTCATCTATCTGAGTCACACTCGTCCTGACATATCATTTGCTGTGAGTATGGTGAGCCGCTACATGCATGACCCAAGGAAGGGCCACATGGACGCATTGTACCAAATTCTGAGGTACCTGAAGAGTGCACCAGGGAAGGGGTTAATCTTTAAGAAGAATGGACATCTGAACATTGAGGGCTATTGTGACTCTAACTGGGCAAGTTGTGCTGATGATAGAAAGTCCACAGCTGGATATTGCGTGTTTGTAGGAGGCAATTTGGTATCCTGGAAGAGTAAGAAGCAGTCAGTGGTTGCAAGGTCAATAGCAGAGGTTGAGTATAGGGCAATGGCTTTAGGAGTTGCGGAGATGGTGTGGTTGAGAGCTTTGTTAGTAGAGCTCAAGATGGATAAAGGAGTTAAAATGAAGCTGTGGTGCGACAGCAAGTCCGCAATTAGCATTGCCAATAACCCCGTGCAACATGACAGAACCAAACATGTTGAGATTGATAGGTTCTAAATCAAAGAAAAGCTGGATAGTGGACTATTGGAGCTGGGACATGTAGCTACTAAAGAGCAAGTGGCTGACTGTCTCACTAAAGGACTTAGTTCATTAGATCTCTCAAGATTGTGTGACAAGATGGGCTTAATGGATATCTTCTGCCCATCTTGAGGGGGAATGTTAAGATTTATATCTTTGTTAGGGTCTTATTGAGAGTATAGATAATTCTAGGGACTTGTATGCAAAGTTATAAAGGCTGTATATAAACCTAAATCGTTATCGAATAAATTAAGTTTTACTCGATTAATCAATTGAAACTGATCATCCTAATCTATTTATAGCTCATCCTAATTACTTTACAGCTCATTTACACCTCAACCCTCCCCCTCAAGCTAAGGAATAGATGTTATCCATTCTCAGCTTGGATATAATACTCTCAAATACTGAATTACTCAATCCCTTCGTAAGTACAACTGCAAGTAGACGTTGTGCAGGCACATAAGGCGTACAAATCAAACCACTCTCTAGTTTCTCTTCGATGAAGTGTCTATCAACTTTGATGTGCTTTGTACGATCATGTTGCATCGAATCATAAGCTATGCTAATCGCTAACTTACTATCACAAAAGATGAAGATGAAATTGAAAGGAAAAAATGGTTTAATTGTTAAGAAAAATGAATTATTGTTGTTCTTATGTATAATTGTTGATTTTGTGCTATGAAATTATTGATTTGCTGGGATGAATAGACCTGAAAATCAGAAAATTGAAGGGAGATATGATGAAAATTGAGGTGGAATAAGTGTTGTATAAATAGTTTAATTAAGGGAGAATAAAATAACAATGTTTATTTGTGAAATTAATGGTTGGATTTTAAGTGGGACTATTTCGCCCCAGCAGTACTGAAACGAATTCAGGATTGCGAAAATAGAATCCATAAGGTTGTAGTTGGATGTCTTACGAGCATTTTAGCAAATTTGAGGTTAATCGGAGTTGCATATTGAAAAATATGCTAAAAGTAAGAAGTAGTGCCAAAGTTGGAAAAATGCAAAAACTAAATTGAAGCAAATGGATTTCATTATTGTTTCAATATGTTCATGGAAGAATGAAGAGTTTAAAAAGGTTCATGAAAGTCTTTTATTCAAGTGGCGAAAAAGGGATAGAGAAGTACGTAATGGATTTTATTATGCAAAGAAATAGGCAAAATGGAAATTAGCAATTTCATTATATTAGTAACTAAGAGTCGTGAACTTTAGTTGCTAAGCTAATGTTGGAATGACCTTTAATGTAGGTTATTCACGTTAGGGATTTGGGAAAAAGCTAGAGGCATATAACTACAGCTACGTTAATTTAGGACACAAGATGAGTCCCTTGATTTTTATAAGTAAGATTTGCTAGTGAAATTACATTTTATTGAAGAAATGTTCTATAAATCCTTTTGGTTTCTCTGAACAAATAAATGGTTTCTTTGAGGAAGAATTGATATCATGCCATGATTGGATTTGAATGAAAAATTGAATTTTCATAAATGGAATTATTCATAATTAGTGATTAATTTTCCTAAAACCTCTTTATGACAAGGTTAATGGACCTTTGTGTTTTCCTGAGGAAATATGGTTTCTCTGAACGGGAAATTATTGAGGACTTTGGGAAATAGTATTTTCTATAAGGAATTTTGGATCTTTTGAATTATGAATAATTCTTAGGTATAAATATATACCTCAAAAGCTTTCTTTTCATTAATTATGAAACGAAATAATGTTTTACTCTGGGAAAGCATAAATATTCCTTTTTATGGAAGGACTTTTAGGAAAACGTGAACTATAGAATTATAATTAGTACTTCTTGAATTTAATTCTTCTTTTAGGATTAGAATTCTAGAATTCCTAAATAAAATTCCTTTGGAATCGGGTATTTGTCAAATGACAAAAATGCCCTTGGAAATATATTTTATCAAGCAAAAAGGACATTTTATCCTTTTTCGTTATGGTTTGGAAAACAATCTCCCAGTATGAGATTAACGTTTAAAACACGATACTTTGGCCTCGGAAAATGTTTTATTTATATTCCTTCGGGAATGAAATATTTGATTGGCCTTGTGAACCAATAGAATTGGATTGGTCTTGTGAACCAGTAAAGACGTTGAGTACTCAATAAGAACTTTGATCATTGTACTAGCTCGCATTAGAGGTAGACAACCCCAAATAACCTAGCTAGTTCTAGAGATTATCTTAATCCAAACGGGGTGATAGGGCATTGAGATTAGCCGTCCTGGCTAACCATTTAGCGCTTAGCAATTCCTATGCCTTGTGTGTGCATTATTTTGGATTGTTCACTGATGTTGGGTAGGGACACCCGGTGTGTTCAACCCCTTACCGCCTCGATAGTAATTGACATCAGGATTGGGACCCCTGTGCTTACGATGGCAAGTAAAACATTCTCATTTCTTTCGGTATTGTGTTGGTACACACTTACCACTCCGACAATGCACAATTGAGTACTACAGGCTTGT
Organism: Voacanga thouarsii; assembly: GCA_026120185.1. Lineage (NCBI taxonomy): Eukaryota > Viridiplantae > Streptophyta > Magnoliopsida > Gentianales > Apocynaceae > Voacanga > Voacanga thouarsii. The sequence goes on from JANUWF010003368.1 coordinate 3,299,295, forward strand.
ATCCTTAGTACAATATAAGACTGTGATGTCAAAGGGAAGCTCTATGAGCTTTGCACACACGCCGACCTTCTGTTGAAAGAAGTGCCTATATTTTTTAAACTGGAGCAGTGATGTTGAATAAAATTCGGTTTTCCAAAAATGATTGATTTCAAAATAAACCCTCTCCTAGTAAGTTGGTGAGTTATTTTCAGTGGAAAAATATGATACTTTCCTGTAACGGATCTTGAAACGAAACTCCAAAATGCTTGTGCCGGTTTGTTTTCATAAAACACTAACACCCATGGGATTCACTAAGTGATTTTCACTCACACGTGTCTTTTACTATATTTTATAGGATCCGGAGCATAGGGTGTAATACCCCATGTTAGACCATCTTTGGTAAGTAGGGGAAAAGTCATGCATGTCATATTGAGTTATACCGCATTTGATGATTTGAATTATTTTCCATTAAAATATTGATTGTGGATTGCATGAATTAATTTATTCTTGAAGTAGTTGGATTGCTTGAGCTTTCATTTATTGAGGAGAGTTTATTAGAAAAAGGGGTAAAGCAAGTGGGAAGAAATCAAGGGAGTTGTTAGGAGAATATTTAGAAAGAAAATGTAGTTTGGTAGATAGAGCTTGGCATTTAAACCTTCACGGGCTTGAGTTTGAATCCTAACTATTTTCAATCATTTTCATTCTCTTATTTTCTTTCCTCCTTCCCTAATTTTTCCCTAGCTTGGCCGAAATTCCTAGGAGAGTACCACTAAGAAATTAATTTCCTAAGAAGAGAAAAATAAATTAGGAGAGTGATTTATTTGAAAATTATTTTATAAAATATTTTAGAACAAATCAAATTTTTGGTTCTAATATCTTATCATAATCTTTTGGAGAATTTTAAAGATTACTAATCTAGATTTTCTTTTAGCAACATCTAAATGATATATTAGTAGAGAAAAATATATATAAGAAAGCATATAGGTATTATTTTCAAGGAAATATATTCCCATATTTTATCCCCTTTCAAATAATATTTTCTTGATGGAAATAAAAGGCTTAGAGGTGAATTTAAATGAAGTATTTATCTCTTGGACAAATCCAGGAATTTTCAAAGCCTTTAGGGAAAATTTTCAGTAGATATAAATAGGAAACCAGAATTTTTATTTCCTAAAATAACTATTTAATAGCTATTACCCAATTTAATATAGGGAATTAATTAAACTATTTCCTAATTAGATGACCTAATTCTCCTCTAAGATTTTCTGGAAAATTCTCTCAAAACTGCCGCCACAATGAAGAGAAATAACCTACCAAAAAACTCTTCAAAACCTAGCTGGGATTGGCCAAGAAAACTCTAACCAATTAGGACTTGTTTTCAACCAAAAGGAAACCAGAATTTCAGATCCTAGACCCTCAGAATTTTCGGTCACCCTAAGCCCATACTGCCCAAGATTTCCAGCCAAAACCCCATATCAAAAACCCCTCCAGCAGACCAGCAAAAACAGCTACACAAACCCTAATCTTTCCCTTCCTAATCTCGTCCAAGAAACAGCCAGAAAATCAGTATTTTTCCTTCTCCTTTTCCTCCAGATTTCGGCCACCTTCAGCCCTAATTCACCCATAAATTCCAGCACAAAATCTGCACAAAAGTTCCCTAGCTATCAAGCAGATAAACAGCTGCACAAAGGCCCATTCTTCCTCTCCTATTTTCGCTATTATAGGGACCCAAAACCAATCAGATTTCTCCTCTCTTTCTGTCCAAAATCTCGGCACCCTCAGCTTCACAAACATAGTAGCCACCAACCCTAATTCCCCTCCAAAATCTCGGCAGCCATAGAGAACACCAAAGCTGAACAATTTTCTGTTATGATCAAGAAACCCTAGCAAGACCAAAACTCCTTCAAACGCCTAAACCTAAAACCCTAGACTTTTCTATACAGCCAACCACGAAACTCTCACCTTCTCAGCCCTCCAAATACCCGAAGCAGTCAGCTAAAACCCTACCCACAATCTCGGATAGCTCTCTCCAAGAACACAACCAAAACCGAAATTCACTACAAGGTAATTGATCTTCAACCCTTCTATTCAAACCCTATTCTATTCTTTTCCTTTTCTCTTCCTTAAAACACGTCCATAAGGGACTGATTTTACCCATTCTTTGGTGAGTCTTGATCAAGGTCATCCAAGCGATCCAAACTCTTCAACTATTGATCAAACTCAAGCTACTCAACAAAGAGTTGCCGTGATTTAAGTCTAAATCGCTAAGAGGTAATCAAGATCCTATCTTTATTGATTCAAATGGTCTTAAACTTCAAAATATTGGCTTAAGGATGCCTATGGAGTCTAGTATGAAAGCATGAATATATTAGATTGATGAATATGTTGATGAAATCCATAGACAAAGCATGTATGAGATAGGACATTGATGTATCTTATCATGATGAATCTAGATCCCTGCTAAATAGGCAAAAGATGAGATCTTTTAATGTTTATGGGGCTATTTATGATGATTTTATGTTAGTTTAATATGGAAGATGTCATGTGATGAATTGATCTAGATCAATGCATGGTCATGATCAATAGAATCGTAAAGGAAAGTTATATATGTGATTTAGTGAATTAAACACCATGGATGCAATATGTAAATAAAGAAATTATGAAGAGTCATGTTGTATGAAATAATGGGTGGAACAATTAAATCCTAATTGCGGGGTTATTCGCTCTAGATAAGGAAGGAGTGGAAATTAGAGCAATCGATTGAGTTGGATTTGGCTGTGATATATCCAAGTAAGTCCCTGCAAAACTGTTTTGATAAATGATACTTGTTTGCAAGCAATTTTTATAATGTTATTTGGAATTGATGTCAACATGATGTTTTGACACAAGGATTGAGCCTTGACTAAAAATGATGAGTTATACTGGATTGTTGTGAGACTTGGATTGGAAACGTGTAATACCCCATGTTAGACCGTCTTGGGTAAGTGAGGGAAAAGTCATGCATGTCATATTAAGTTATACCACATTTGATGATTTGAATTATTTTTTATGAAAATATTGGTTGTGGATTGCATGTATTAATTTGTTCTTGAAATAGTTTAATTGCTTGAGCTTTCATTTATTGAGGAGAGTTTATTGGAAAAAAAGGGCAAAGCAAGTGGGGAGAGCATTTAAACCTTGACGGGCTTGAGTTTGAATCCTAGCAATTTCAAATCCTTTTCATTCTCTTATTTTCCTTCCTCCTTCCCTAACTTTTCCCTAGTTTGGCCGAAATCTCTAGGAGACTAGCCACTAGGAAATTAATTTCCTAAGAAGAGAAAAATAAATTAGGAGAGTGATTTATTTGAAAATTTTATAAAATATTTGAGAACAAATTAAATTGTTGGTTCTAATATCTTATCATAACCTTAGAGAGAATTTTAATAATATATTAGTAAAGAAAAGCATATATAAGAAAGCATATAGGTATTATTTTCAAGGAAATAAATTCCCATATTTTATCTTCTTTCAAATAATATTTTCTTAATGGAAATAAAAGACTTAGAGGTGAAATTAAATGGAGTATTTATCTCTTGGATAAATCCAAGAATTTTCGAAGCCTTAGGGGAAATTTCAGTAGGCATGAATGGGAAACCAGAATTTTATTTCCTAATAACTATTTAATAGCTATTTCCTAATTAGATGACCTAATTCCTCTCTAGGGTTTTCTGGAAAACTCCCTTCTAGCAGCCGCCACTTAGGGTAAAGACAACTTACCTAAAACACTCCCAAACCCTAGCTAAGATTGGCCAAGAAAACCCTAACCAACTAGGACTTGTCTTCAGCCAAAAGGAAACCAGAATTTCAGCCCTAGACCCTCAGAATTTTCGTCACTGTTCACACCTATTCTGCCTAAAATTTCCAGCACAAAATCTGCACAAAAGTGCCCTAGCTATCAAGCAGAAAAACAGCTGCACAAAGGCCCATTCTTCCTCTCCTATTTTCGCTATTATAGGGACTCAAAACCCATCAGATTTTTCCTCTCTTTCTGTCCAGAATCTCAGCACCCTCAGCTACACAAACACAGCAGCCACCAACCCTAATTCCCCTCCAAAATCTCGGCAGCCCTAGAGAACACCAAAGCTGAACAATTTTCTGTTTTGATCAAGAAACCCTAATAAGGCCAAAACTTCTTCAAACACCTAAACCCTAAAGCACCTCAGCCTAACCTATCTCCTTCATCAATCAGCCTCAAACAAACCCTAAAAACCCTCCATTGCTCAGAAATTCCAGCCGCCAACCCTCCTCCACATCTGGACCAAAATAGCACCCAAAACTCCATCAAAGCCGAAAACCAACTCTAAGGTAAGCAACTCCTCAACTCTTCATCAACTCCTCTTCAATTCCTCTCGTCTTCTTCTCCTAAATCTCGATCATAAGGGACTGATTTTACCCATTCTTTGGAGAGTCTTGATCAAGGACATCCAAGCGATCCAAACTCTTCAACTAGTGATCAAACTCAAGCTAGTCAACAAGGAGTTGCCGTGATTTAAGTCTAAATCGCTAAGAAGTAATCAAGATCCTATTTTTATTGATTTACAAGGTCTTAAACTTCAAAATATTGACTTAAGGATGCTTATGGAGTCTAGTATGAACGCATGAATATATTAGATTGATGAACATGTTGATGAAAGCCATAGACAAAGCATGTATGAGATAGGACATTGATGTATCTTGCCATGATGAACCTAGATTCATGCTAAATAGGCAAAAGATGAGATCTTTTAATGTTTATGGGGCTATTTATAATGATTTTATGTTAGTTTAATATGGAAGAGGTCATGCGAAGAATTGATCTAGATCAATGCACGGTCATGATCAATAGAATCGTAAAGGAAAGTTATATATGTGATTTAGTGAATCAAATACCATGGATGCAATAGGTAAATAATAAAATCCTGAAGAGTCATGTTGTATGAAATAATGGGTGGAACAATTAAATCCTAATTGCGGGGTTATTCGCTCTAGATAAGGAAGGAGTGGAAATTAGAGCAATCGATTGAGTTGGATTTGGCTGTGATATATCCAAGTAAGTCCCTGCATAACTGTTTTGATAAATGTTACTTGTTTGCAAGCAATTTTTACAATATTATTTGAAATTGGTATCAATATGATGCTTTGACACAAGGATTGAGCCTTGACTAAAAATGATGAGTTATATTGGATTGTTGTGAGATTTGGATTGGAAACGTGGATGTTCTATTTTCAAAAACGAATTTGCTAAATTTTAATTGTTCAAACTTCGAAAATGATTTCTTAAACCATTGTCAAACGATTTGAAAACGCTATTACGAAAAACCACGTTTTGCAATCAAATTAATTAAAGACTTTCGGAAAAGGGAAAATGATTACGCCTCGAATGGGGAGCGTTGAGTACTCAGCGGGGGTAGGCTAGTAGTACTAGTTTCGAAGAGCAGGAGTGAGTCTTCTGGTAGGTGGCCACCTCCAGAAGATAAACTCAACTTGGAAAGGCGACAGTACTACTTAGTCAGGCCGATCCGAGCTAGCATATTGGTCCATGTGGACATTGTTGATCCGGATTGGACAACCGGAATGTTGGGTGTAGAGATGGAGGAGTATCTCACCTAGTGGGTGAATTCCCCACTGCCCTTTGTTGAAAGAATACATTGGGAAGCTATCATGGTAATAGCCATGATATGGATTGTGTTACTATATTGTTGAATCATTTGCTAATCCCTATTTAATGAATAATGATTGTGATGAAACAATGATTTATTGTGAACTGTTTTGGATTGATTGAGCAAGGCTCCTTTTTATGACGGTTATTGATGAGATTGGCTTGCAAACACGATTTTGTGGTTTTGATAAATCTGCATACGTGAAATGGTTTTAACTGACATTTGCACACACGAGACTTACTGAAATGTCAATCTCACACCTTTTATATCATGATTTCAGGAGATTGCGTTCAGTGAGGGGGGCGAAGCTAGGGTTGAGCTCCAATTTATTCATTTAGTTGTGGTTGAATTTATTTCAAGAGACGAATGTTAGTTTTGATTTTCCAGACTTGTATAAGTTTTGCTTTCAGATGTAATGGAATTATCCTTTTAATTTTATTTAGCAGTTTTCGTTTTATTTTGTACCTTGTTATAAAGACCCCTGGTCCTTTGGTGGTCCTTTGGACGGGGCGACATCCTGCCCTATCTAGGTACCTAGGGTGTGGGGTGTTACAAAACGTGGATGTTTTATTTTCAAAATGAATTTACTAAATTTTATTTATTCAAACTCAAAAGCGATTTCTTACACTATTGTCAAACGATTTGAAAATGCTCTTACGAAAACCACGTTTTTCAATCAAACTAATCAAAGACTTTCGAAAAAGGGAAAATGATTCTGCCCCTAAACGGGGAGTGTTGAGTACTCAGCGGGGGTAGACTAGTAATACTAATTTCGAAGAGCAAGAGTGAGTCTTCTGACAGGTGGCCACCTCCAGAAGATAAACTCAACTTGGAGAGATGACAGTACTATTTAGTCAGGCCAGTCCGAGCTAGCATATTGGTCCATGTGGACATTGTTGATCCGGATTGGACAACCGGAATGTTGGGTGTAGAGAGGGAGGAATATCTCACCTAGTGGGTGAATTCCCCACTGCCCTTTGTTGAAAGAATACATTGGGAAGCTATCATGGTGGTAACCATGATATGGATTGTGTTACTATATTGTTGAATCATTTGCTAATCCCTATTTAATGAATTGTGAATGTGATGAAACAGTGATTTATTGTGAACTGTTTTGAATTGATTAAACAAGGCTCCTTTGTATAACTGTTATTGATGAAATTGACTTACAAACACGATTTTGTGATTTGGATAAACCTACATACACAAAATGGTTTCAATTGACACTTGCACACACGGAACTTACTGAGATGTCAATCTCACACCTTTTATATCATGATTTCAAGGGACTGCTTTCAGTGAGCAGGGCGAAGCTAGGGTTGAGCTCCAATTTATTTGTTTAGTTATGTTTTGAATTTATTTCAAGAGACGTTTGTTAGTTTTGATTTTCCAGACTTGTATAAGTTTTGCTATCAGATGTAATGGAATTATTCTTTTAATTTTATTTAGCAGTTTTCATTTTATTTTGTACCTCGTTTTAAAGACCTCTGGTCCTTTGGACGAGGCAACATCCTTCTCTATCTAGGTACCTAGGGTGTGGGGTGTTACATAAGGACCCCGTGGATAGAAGACGATACCACTACATAGATCTGCAAACTATACCTTTTGTGCATGTACCTTATATTACTATCATAGAACACTTGTTAGTGTGTCGTGTACTTTACTTTTGGAGCTGTATATGACAGTAGTGTGACCTTATTATATCAATATATGTACTTCTGTTTGTTATAAAGAACCCTTGTCTGGAAAACCAGACGAGACGACCCCAGACCTGTTACCAGTATTATTTATAGTAGGGGTTGAAGTGCTTATCCACCTCACATGCTTTGTATGATCATGAACCGAGTTTTAAGCTATGGCAATTGCTAACTTGTTGTCACATTATAATCTTGTAGGCAAAGCAATCTGAACTTAAGTTCTTTTAATAATCTTCTAATCCAGATAACTTCACAAATGCCATAAACTACAACCCTCAATTCTGCCTCTGCACTGCTCTGAGCACCCATGTTTTGTTTCTTGCTTCTTCATGTAACCAAATTACCTCCCACAAAAGTGCAGTAGCCAGATGCTGACTTGCAATATGTTACACTACCAACCCAATCCACATCAATATAGGCTTCAATCTGCATACGTCCTTGCTTCTTGAAAAGTAACCCTTTACCAGGTGTTCCTTTTAGGTACCTTAAAATTCAATAGACAGCTTCAAAATGTTTAGGTCTTGGTGAGTATATGAATTGGCTTACCATGCTGACCGCGTAAGCAATGTCTGGTCAGGTATGTGACAGGTAGATTAATCTGCCCACTAACCTCTGGTAACACTCTCTGTCCTAACATCTTTTGCAGCCTCCAGCTTTGTGTTGGTTCGATTGGTGTATTAGATATCTTGCAACTAAGCATACCTTTACTTCCAGGAGATCCAACACATACTTCCTCTAGTTGACAAAGATTCTTTCCATAGACCTAGCAAGCTCCACAGCTAAGAAATAGTTCAATGGTCTAAGATCTTTAATCTCAAATTCAGTAAAGAGTTTCTCCTTTAGCCTTGCTAACTCCACGATGTCATCCCCTGTTAGAATAATATCATCAACATAAATAATCAAAATGGCAATTTTACACCGTTTGAATGTTTGTAGAACATGGTATGGTCTGCTTGGCTTTGACAGAAACCAAAATGCTTCATTGCTCTACCAAATCGTTCAAACCATACCCTAAGGGTTTGCAGCCATACAAAGATGTCTTCAATCTACACACCTTCTCAGCCCTATCCTTTCCTTCAAACTCTGGTGGGAGACTAATAAAAACTTCTTTCTCTAACTCCCAATTAAGGAATGTATTTTTCACATCTAGCTAATGCAAGGGCTAATTTTAATTTACTGCAAGGAATACTACTATCCTAATAGAGTTTATCTTTGCCACGAGCAAATGTCTCTTGGTAGTCAATTCCTTGTGTTTGTGTAAAGCCCTTTGCCATCAATCTCGCCTTATATCTGTCTACACTCCAATCAGCTCTACACTTTACCATAAAAACCCATTTACAACCCACAGTCTTTTTACCCCTTGGCAAATCCACAACCTCCCAAGTCCCATTTTTCTTCAGGGCTCTCATCTCCTCAAATACTGCTAACTTCCAATTGGGGTCTTCTAATGCCTCTTGTATGTTTCTTAGCACAACAATTCTGGAAATATTAGATGTAAAGGCTCTATGGGATTTAAAGAGTTTAGCAAAGGACATGTAATTTACAATGGGCTATCTAGCACATTTCCCTCTTCCCTTTCTAATGGCAATAGGAACATCAAGGTTTTCAGTTTGAGAAACAAGAATTGGAGCTAAGAGTTTGTTTAGTTCAAAAAGAATGGATCCAGGTAGGGTAAGGTTAGAAAAATTACATGCATTATCTTCCTGATCATCATTCAGAGAGTGAGGTTGATCATTTACTGGAACAAGATATGGACTCATGTTTATGTGGATCTTCTTCCTACAATAAACAAGCAGATTAGGTTTAGAGTTTTCATCTTGTAGTGCTTCCTTTCTTGTTTGAGCAAAATCAAGTTCAACAATAACAGATTGAGGTCCAATATTACTTTCTTGAACAGTTTTTTCCTTTTCCTGAATTGAACTATTTTCTGTAGGAGATTCAGCTTGTCCTACTTTGATTTAAAAAAAAAAAAAATCAGGATTTTGCGTAATGAGAAGCTTGGGAGGCTTGAGATTGATTACACTGAGTAAGGGATTTTGTTCCCAAAAATTTCCTTCCTCACCAGACTTCTTCCCCTAAAGGAAATGTTTATCAAAGAATGGAATGTTTTCTAAAAATGTAACATCCATAGTAGTATAATACCGTTTTGTTTTTGGATGAAAACACTAATAACCCAATTGATTAGGGGTATACCCTACAAAAACACATTTTTCAACCCTTGGATCTAATTTAGAGCGAGATCGTTGGGAAAGGTGAACATAGACTATGCAACCAAAAATTTTTAGAGGTAAATCAAAATTCAACCTTGATTCTAGAACCTCGGATTTTAAACATTTCAAAGGGGTATTATATTTCAAAACCCATGTTCGCATCCGATTAACCAAGTAAGATGCAGTTAAAAGAGCATCACCCCATAAATATTTTGGCACATTTATCGAAAACACTATAGCTCAAGTAATTTCAAGATAATGTTTATTTTTCTGCTCAACTATATCATTTTGTTCAGGGGTATCACGACAAGTGGACTGATGAACAAACCCATTTGCTTACAGAAAATCATTTAAGACCTTATTGAAATATTCAATCCCATTATCAGTTCTTAAGATACTAATTTTTCTTTGCAACTGATTTTCAATCATATTGTAAAAGGTTTTAAAAATCTTTCCTACTTCAAATTTTTCACGCAACAAATAAATCCAACAAATCCATGTGTGATCATCTATAAAAGTTACAAAGCATTACATACCTATTACAGTGGTTACCGTGGAAGGTCCCCAAACATCACTATGGAAGGGATAAAACGGTCTTGAAGGTTGATAAGATTTAGGAATATAAGAATTTCAATGACTTTTTGCCAAAAAATGACTTTCACATTGCAAAGATTTAAGATTAATATTCTTAAATAATGATGGAAACAAAACTTTCAAATAAGCAAAGCTTGGATGCCCCAATCTATAATGCCAAACCATTATTTATTCATAAACAAGAATGGAACTTATACTACTAAAGACTTGAACTGTTTTTTTTCCATGAGTAGATATTCTAGGTTGTACATGCATGCCATTTAGTCTACACTTATAATCTATTGAGAAAAGTGCAAGATAGATTTTAATTCCATCGTTATGGTCAAGAGCAAAAGATCGTACATATGGGTGTAAAACTAGAAGCAATTTCCAATCTCCAACTGAAAAAGATCGTACTTAATAAAAGTTGCAAACAACACAGAATAAATTTTCACCTAAGCTACAAACAAGCTGTCTTCAAACATAACCATCAAAGCCACTTAAATGAGTAGTACACAATTTCAAACTAGTGACAATATTAAGTGACGGTATTACTTAACACAGCAAAGACAAAGCAACCAAATCATTAGAGATTAGATATGTTTGCTTTTTGCACACATAGCATTCTATAGGTTTCATATAATTAGAACCGGTCATTTTGGTAGGCAGTTAGGAACATAGTGGAATGATGCCCAACCCAAAAATAACACCAATTCCCATTTAGGTACTAGCGTGGACTCAGAACCATGTTCTAAGACTTCTGATATTTATAAAAAAAATTTAAAAAGGCAGAAATACAGATGCAGGTAAATACTACAAAATCAGTTTGTTTTTTGGAACTAAAACCACAAATGAAGATACTGTGAAACAGATTTTGCAAACAAGTCCCATTCCCCAAGTCAATAATTTATTAACAAGTAGAGAGAGAGAGCCTTTGCTTAAAGATAACACACTTATAATAATCTCTGAACTCTAAATAGTATTCCAAATTCTTGTAAAACAAAAATTAGATGAAAAACTTCTCCACTTGCTGCACAATGTCACACATAAAGTATTGGTGAATGGACTTCCAAAATTTAACAATCAAAAGTAGCAGATGTGTTACATATTATACTTCATCATATTTGCAAATAGTAGAACATAGGATGGCATGGCTTATATGAAGTAATATTGTGGTACATTTCATATCAGATATAATGTAACAATAACAGCATACAGTTTTTTGTTTAACTTTATTTTATGATTGTTTGGAGATTCCTTCAACATATCCCCAAAAGTTTGATCAATTCATAGCCTCCTCACTTTCCCCTAATTGAAATAAAATCTTTCCCCACCTCTTGCAAGCTAAAACTAAGTTATTCCTCCCTCTGCTTGAAAACAAGTGTCTTTATTTGATTTGACACAAACTTTTAGGAGAGACAATGATCAAATAATATTTCTATTCTAGCCTTATTGGACAGTGGCAAATTTGATAATTAATTAATTAACATTAATATAAGCAGCACTTATGAAGGCTTTGTGGGGACATTGATCAATGTACACCAACTCTAGAGGGCTACAGTGGATATTTAATTAGTAAAAATACTTAATTTAAGAAACTAGAATAGACATTCATTATGGAAAGTCCAAAAATATAAATTGTAAATGGTAGAAAGGGAGTAATATTTAGAAAGAACCAAACATTCCATTTCAATATTGTAAAATTAACTAAAGCAATAAAATTTTTTGTTTACCGCAGTGTTGCAGGTAGTTAATTTATTTATATTCCATATGCTAGGATGAAGAAAATTAACTAGTTCCAAAGCAAAAGCACATGATACAAAGTAAGGGGTTCATTAGCAGAGACAATTTGTGTGGCATGATCCTCTAAATGAAGAGTTTAACACAATTGAATTCCATGAAAGATTAATATTTGTTTGAATGATAAAGCAGACATACTTGAGATGTTTTATGTCAGCTTCAGTCCAAAAGAGAATCTCATGACCTGTTTAATTTACATTAATCTTACTTTAACTGATTTCAAGCATTATTTGCTTACTTCAATGCCAACAAAGTAATCTAATTAGGTAAAAAATGATTATTTTAATCTAGCTACTGGAAACTCCTTGAGGTTCTCGGTCATATTATCAATTTGGATTCTTCAGAAAGGATTTGCAAGTTCCACAAAGATTAAGTAGTGCAAGTCTCTGTCTAAATTCTATTTTCATTGCTTCAATCCAACTGGGAGAATAATGTGATTTAGCTTCAGATTGACCTCATGAAGCTTCTGGGGCGTTTCAGAAGATTTCTTTCATTTTGGATGCAACCTTATCTTGGAAACATTTTCGCTTATTTATTTATTTAGCCGACCCCAAGTTACTTGGGATTAAGGCTTAGTTTGTTGTTATTGTATTGAGTTAAAAACTTGGTTGTAATTTCTGAGAAACTCTAGAGAATTCCTAGGTTTATTTTCCTCCCTCTCATCATCTTATCTACCTTTTCCTCTCCTTTTTCTTTTTTTCTACTCAGGGAATTGCCTGAAACCATCACTGTGAAAACGTTGCCCAGCATAACCATCACTATGCACGGGAAGTACTGTACCTTAAGATGCATTAAAAGAACAGAAAAATGTTAAAGAAAGGTAACTACAGAAAAAAATAAGCACCAATCTAGATACTATATCGCTAGAATTAGCATCATCATGATTTTTTTTTTTTTTTTTAAAGTCAAAGTACCATTGCATTCAAAAAAGGAAAATGGAAATAAATAAATGGCAGGTGACTGGCTTACCAGTGGTGAAGCAAAATTCAAACCCAGCTCTCTCCACAAGCTTAGCACTCAAAGCATCAAAACAGGCCGGGCCCTGATAAATCCCCGGCGAGACCAGAAGTTTCCTCAGCTTCTGTGCTTGAGAAGAGGGATAATTCTCATCATCACTGGAGGCACCAGTATTTATTGAACCGCCGTAGCTAGCTGCAATATTGGAATTAATTCTTCCATTATTGATTGGAAATGAGCTGAATCGTATGCTCCAGCAGCTTCCGGAAAGCAAATGTAAGCGTTGGAGGGATTGTGCACTCATGGGATTGACAAGAGGGTTATATGGCTTCCAGGACACACAGAAGTTTCTCAAGTCCATGATATTAGTTGCTGTCTGCATCGCTGTATTTGATTCCTTTGCAGCCTGACGTTTATATTATTGGTTCCAAAGAGACGACCGGAGCTACAGCTGCCAACGGTTTGCGGATTCTTCTCCAAGGCCGAGGCCTTAGGGCTAGATTGCAAATTTAAGGGCTAGTTTGCAGAGTGCAAGGAAGAAAAGAAAAGACGGAACTCCTAGGGCTAGTTTGCGAATCCGTGAGACAGAGGGAGAGAGAAAAAAAAAAATTATTGGTGTAAGTGATATTAGTTTGAATAAATATAATAAAAAATTATTAAATATGTAGAATTAAATAAAGTTTAAAATAAGTTAATAAGAGGATATAATATATTGTAAATATATGATAAGTTTTGAAAAATAAAAATTATTATTATTTTATATTAAATGAAAGTTTTAGATTGGGAATAATTTCTTTTCAATTATACTTGTTATGAGAAAAAATGATAAGAAAGAAAGTAAAGTAATTTATATTTAATATTGTTTAGGAGTTTATGAGAAAAAAATGTTATAGTATAAATTTGATATTCTAAAAATAGTCCTAATATTACTAAAATTGAAAATGAAGAATAGGAGGATATTAAGGTAATTTCAAAAAATTTCCTTCATTATTCTCCACCATCCGTCTCTCTCTCTCCAAAAACAGAGGAAATGATTCTGAACTTGGAAGTGATCCCCAATCACTTCAAATCCTTTCTTTTCTTCTCTTCAAAATCTCCCAAACAATAGAAGATTTCTTCCTTCCCCTCCAAGTTCCTTTTTTCTCTCCACTTCTTTCATCAATTTGTGAGTTTAGAGAAGAAAAGAAAAAAAAAGGACTCTTAAATTAAGAAAAAAAAAGAAGATAAAATAAGGTGAAATAACTTATTTGTGTTATAAAATTAGGGTAATGTTAGAATAAAATCTACACACCACACACTAAGAAAATTCTAACTATTCTTTGCACAAGAATTTTTCTCTTTCTTTTCTCTCACAATTTTCTCTAATCTTTCTTTCACAAAATAATGGTGTATTACAAGTTTAGAGAATAGCTCTATTTATAGAGCTCTAATTAGTGGATTACATCATGGCATACATCATCTTCCACTAATCTTAATTAGTGGTGTCTCCACTAAATGGTGGACATCCATAAAAATCTTCTCTAATTATTCACATAAATCCATAATTAGTAGAGCCTCCACTAATTAATGGAGATTCTAATAATTCATAACACTCCCCCTTGGATGTCCATCCATTACATAAAGAATATGCCTCGTTAAAACCTTACTAGATAAAAACCCAATGGGAAAAAAAATCTAGTGAAGGAAAAAGAGTCACTATTATATATGTCTGTTTATTACTCCCCTGATAAGATGATTCATTTTAAACCGACGCATACCGATTTTATATCTCAACTTTTCAAATGTTGCAGTCGGTAAAGTCTTCGTGAAAATATCTGCGAGGTTGTCACATGACCGAATTTGTAGCACATCAATTTCACCTTTCTTCTGGAATTCATGAGTAAAGAAGAATTTTGGTAAAATATGTTTTGTCCGATCTCATTTAATACATCCTCCTCGTAATTGAGCTATGCAAGCTGCATTGTCTTCATAAAGAGGAGTTGGAATATATTTGATTGATGATAATTCACAACTTTCTCGGATATAATGAATCATGGATCGTAGCCATACACATTCTCGACTTGCTTCATGAATGGCTATAATTTCAGCATGATTTGAAGAAGTAGCTGCTATAGATTGTTTCGTAGAATGCCATGATATAGCAGTATTTCCACATGTAAATAGATAGCCCGTTTGAGAACGTGCTTTATGTGAATCAGATAAATAATCAGCATTTGCATAACCTATCAATGTTGGACTGGTTTTATTTGAATAAAATAATCCGAGATCAATTGTACCTTGGAGATATCGAAGGACTTGTTTAATTCCATTCCAATGTCGTCGTGTTGGTGAAGAACTAAATCTTGCTAATAAATTGACAGCAAAAGCAATATCAGGTCGTGTATTATTAGCAAGATACATCAATGCACCAATTGCACTGAGATATGGTACTTCAGGACTAAGAAGTTCTTCAATATCTTCTTGAGGTCGAAAAGGACTGGACGATCATTGGAATACTCAATGGATGTGCTTTGTCCATGTCAAATCTTTTTAGAACTTTTGCTGTATATGTTGAATAAATGTTCTACTTGCCAAATGTTCAATTTGTAAACCAAGGCAAAGTATACTTTTACGACCATCCTTGATGTCGAATAATCAATTGTTTCTTGGAGCTCTTCAAGAGTTCCAATAAGATTAAAATCATCAACATATATAGCTAATATCACAAATTTAGAACCAGATTTCTTAATAAAAATGCATGGACATACCTGGTCATTTTAAATCTCGCTTTCAATCAATATTCACTAAGATAATTGAACCACATGCGCCCAGATGGCTTCAAGCCATGTAATGATTTCTGCAACTTGATGGAGTAATTTTCACGAGGATAATATTTATATGCTTCAGGCATATGAAATCCTTCGGGGATTTTCATGTAAACATCATTTTCTAAATTTCCATACAAGTAAGCAGTGACAACATCTAATAGGCGCATATCTATATTTTCATGTATTGCCAAACTGATAAGATATCGGAGTGTAATAGCATCAACAACAGGAGAATAAGTTTCATCATAATCAATACCTGGTCTTTGTGAAAAACCTTGGGCTACTAATCGCGCTTTATATCGAATGATTTCACTATTTTCATTGCACTTTCGCACAAATATCCATTTGTAGCCAACAGGTTTTACACCTTCTGGTGTTCGGATTGCAGGTCCGAAGACTTCACGTTGTGTCAGTGCATTTAACTCCGATTGAATCGCATCTTTCCATTGCAGCCAATCTTTTCTATGCCGACATTCATCAACTGATATTGGTTCAGGATCATCACTATCCCGTATAACATCAAAAGATATTATATGCAAACATATGATCAATAATTGTTTCTATCCAATTCCAACTTTTACCAGAAGTGGTATAATGGATAGAAATTTCAGTGTTACTTTCATTTATGTCTGGTTCTTTGTCATAAGTTTTCTCTTGGTCTTTATCATTCTTTGCTTTAATATGATCATCTGGACCATTAATCCTCTCTTCTTTCGAGGATTTTTATCTTTAGAACCAAGAGGTCGGCCATGCTTCTGGCATGCTTTTGGCTTAGCAGCTATATGTAAAATCTTTTGTTCTGTTGGAACTTCAATTAGAATAGGAGCATTTATAGCTGGCATATGCGATTTTGTTACTCTTTTAGAGTCAACAAAAGCGTCTGGCATTTGATTTGCAATGCTTTACAAATGAATTATCTTTTGAACTTCAAGTTCACACGCGCTTGTATGCGGATCAAGATAATTTAATGATGTTGTCCAATCACGATCTTTCTTGTACTGTTTCTGTTCTCCCCCTAATTTAGGGAATAATGATTTCACAAGAGAATAAGAAAAGAAATATAAGAAAATGATGACAAGCAAGAAATGCCAAGAAAAATATCTCATTTTTTTTTTCACTCTTCCCGGTACCGACTTTTCATCTTCCTTTCTTATCTTTTCTTCTCCTCCGACCCTCTACCTACCATCTACCTCTTCTTCTTCCTCATACAGATATATATATATATATATATATATATATATATGTATCGATATATATCTCGATTATCGAGTCATTAGTAAACATAAAAAACAAAAATCACAAAGCGAGATATGGAGACTCGTAATTCATTTGAGACATGGTCAAATTTTGACTCGGTTTCTACAGCAGATGTTGATATATTTTCCTTTCCAAACCAATCGCTTCTGCCTAATTCGAACGTAGAAGATTTTGATATGTTTTCCTTTCCAAACCAACCGCTTCTGCCTAATTCGAACGCAGAAGATTTTGATATGTTTTCCTTTCCAAACCAACCGCTTCCTCCTAATTTCAGGTGAGATACCTTTGAGGGCTTCCATTTGTTTTTAGTATGCTTGATAATGAAATTAAACTCTCTTTTGGTTTGTTTTTTATGTAAATCAGTGGAAGTTTTGAACATACTGCTTTGGACCAAGTTGATCTGCCCCTACAAGAGACTGCTTTTGATACTATTCCTCTTGATGCTATTCCTTTGAATGAGGATATGATTGTGCATGATCCTTTCTACTCTCTAATGAATTTTGAACAAAGCCAGAATATGTTTCCAGGTTATTATACATTTAAACATGGATTTTGAATGGTATTACCTTTACTGATATTATTTTCTTTTTCTAGGAGAAATAATGAGTGGTCTTGACAACGAAGTCGGAGTAAGTACTCATGAAATGCACAATATCGAAGTTCAAGATATTATTGCGAGACAAAATTCCTGGGGAGAAGAAGATGATTAAGAGGCGAGAGAGAGAAGAAGGGCAATAACTCCCGAGACACTATCAAGAGAAACAATTTCGCGAGTACTTTTACCTACCAATCAAGAGCGCGACCAAAGAACTAAATATTGGCATAACCCGTCTCAAGAAAAGATGTAGGGAGTTAGGAATTCGTCGATGGCCTCACGAGAAATTGGTGAGCTTGGAGACCATAATCAAGAATGTTCAGGTTCTCTCTCATACATACTTATAATTTGCAAGTATGAAACTATGAAAGATTTATAAGTAAATAACCGATGATATCACTTCGATTTACAGGAGATGCAAAATAAAGAAGAAGGAGGACATATGGCTGAGAAGAAGTTGAAAAAAGCCATTGCGATACTGGAATGTGAAAAACAGTTGGTGGAAGAAAGTCCTAATACGCAGTTAGATGACCAAACACAGAAATTGAGACAAGCATGCTTCAAGGCCAAATATAATAAGAAATTTAATTATAATAAACTTAAGGAGATCATAAAATCTCAAGACTCATTTCGCAGTAATTTTACAGCTAATTCTGTTGCTAGTCTCGATGCTGGCTCAAAGGGGAAAGAAAATGAGGAGGATGTCGAAAAAGAGGAGCTGAAGTCCATAATTATTAATTGTTTGTCTTCCTCTAATGTAAATATTGAAAAAGAACAATTACAAACCTTCATCTTACATTTGTCAGCTCAATTACAAAAGAGCAACTATAAGCATGTATCCTCAAGTTCATATGAACACTAGTGATATGAATAAAAGATGTGATGCTTATTATTAATGGAAATATCTTTTTCCCTTATTATCTTTTCTTTTCCACTTCAGGTGGCTAGTATTTCTCTGTGATAAGGGAAATATCGAGTGTGTCCATGACCATAACCACGGCCACTGCCACAACTACGACTATAACAATGGTTTTTGCTGGAGCCAACAACATTCACTTAGAGTCTTTGTTGAGCCAGTTCATCTGGCTTCATGATTTCTCAATAATAACTCATGTTAAAGCTGTCAATTTTGGATACCCTTTTTCTCGATATTGTTACTGTAGAACATGAAAAGTGGAGAATGTCTTCTCCAATATAACTTCATCAGTAACTTTTTCTCCGTAAAATTTTTAACTAAGATGTAGTTTTATACATAACAGAGTTCACGGTTTTACAATATTGTAACTTCAGGTGCAACCATTCATACCGTACAGTGGGTAGTACGACCATCTTCAGGTGGTCAAATCTTTCTTTTTATCCACATGACATATGTATCTCCTTTTTTTTTTAGCATTTAGATGCATTTTTGTATGACATATACATTTTTTTTTCCAGAAATATCAAGGGCTACAAAATCGAATTTAGCGAGATCAATAAATGCGTACCTGTCTTCTGGCTTTAATAACGGCAGAGACTCGTGTTGATAACGTGTTATAAAATTAGGGTAGTGTTAGAATAAAATCTACACACTACACACTAAGAAAATTCTAACTATTCTTTGCACAAGAATTTTTCTCTTTCTTTTCTCTCACAATTTTCTCTAATCTTTCTTTCACTAATCTTTCTTTCACAAAATAATGGTGTATTACAAGCTTAGAGAATAGCTCTATTTATAGAGCTCTAATTAGTGGATTACATCATGGCATACATCATCTTCCACTAATCTTAATTAGTGGTGTCTCCACTAAATGGTGGACATCCATAAAAATCTTCTCTAATTATTCACATAAATCCATAATTAGTGGAGCCTCCACTAATTAATGGAGATTCCAATAATTCATAACAATTTGTAGTGTTGTTTAGGAGTTTTAGAAAGAAAAGAAGAAAGGAAAACTTATTTTAGGAGTTGATTTTACAAAATTAGTTATAAGAATTTTTTAAAATAAAATTTCAAAATGAGAAGAATATAAACAAAATTATCATTTCAATATCCTTGATCCATCCATTTCTCTCCATAATTGGAGAGAAACCATTCTAAAGGAAGGAGGGATGCAACACCACTCTACTTCTCTTCTTTTCTTCCCTTACAAACCTCCCAAATACCATAAATCAACTCACTTCCCTTCAAAATCTCTCTTTTTTCTCAAAATCATTCCTCCCAAACTAACCCTTAAGTTATGAAAGAAAATAAAAGAAATCCAAACAAACTCTTAAGTTATGAAAGAAAATAAAAGAAAAGATAGTAAAGCAGCTTATATCTAGTGTTACTTAGGAGTTTAAAGAAAAAAGAATTGAAAACTTATTTTAGAAGATAATTTTACAAAATTAATCATGAGAAACTTTTTAACTAATTTTTCAAAGTGAAAAGTGAAAAGATCACGGGAAAATAAAAATACAACGAAAATTAATAATTTAAAATTTTTTTCGAACTAAAGTTTAGAAATATTTACTTTTAAACCGTTTAGATTAGATAATCGGAGGATTTGAATTTGATGAAATCCTTTGATTCGTCACGACTACTTATTCCATAGAAATACCGACCAAATATCAACTCATTCGCATCAAGCACACACACTAAACTTCTTAATTTTAAATATTTTAAAGTATCCTCAAACGTTCTACGAGTTATCTACCAGTGAAAATAAAATAATAGATAAAAGAATAATTTTCTTAGAAGAATATTGAGAGGTCTATTTTTTTAAAAAAAAAAAAACAAGAATCCGCTAATACCAAAAAAAAAAAAAACAAAAGCTATATATATCTTTTGTTTTCTTGTTTCGTGTCCAAAGCCACGAATTGCCAAATTACAATGTGATCAGCGTCAGGCACCAAAACAAACCATATATTAGCTATTGTTTTGAAAAAGCCCACGCACGGTAGCCCGCAAAATCATGCAATTAGGAAACCAGAAGCGAATTTTTGGTTGCTTTCTTTTCCTTTTTTTTTTTTTGGTTCCATTTTTCTTTTTTTTTTTTTTCACTTAAGGGCTATCTTTTGTTTTCAAAAATAACAAAAGCCATTACTCACAACCATAATGGGCTAATGTTTTTCTAAATTAGCCCAAAGCTAATTAAATACTCTCTTATTAATTAATTATTTCATTTGGAACCAATATAAAATTACCTAAGATAATTAATTAATCAACTAATTTAATTAAATTAGTCCAATCTAATTAAATAACTCCATTATTAATTAGTCCATCGGAGAATGAAAGAATAAGTGAAAACACTATTAGATAGAACTCAAAAAACTCTTTTTTATTCCTTTATAATCCTATATGGTCTCTTAATCAACCCGTTATTATTTTGCCTTACAATAATTAATTACCCCTAGTACATATCATTACTTCAAAAGAACAGTAGACTCCTTGGAAACTATTGAATAGTGTTACGCTTATCTTGATATTATAGAATTTAAACTTCGTAAAATCACATGATGCCATCCGTGATTTTATTTATTGTATATTAACCAAACTAAAAAAAACTTACTTTAGCAAATATATTTTGAAATAAAAGCTAAGTTTTGATTTACAACCCCTTTGAACATAAAAAAAAAAAAAAGAGGGTCTGTGAGACCCATATTAAGTAGTCTTTCTTAAGTGCTTTTTCTAGTCTTTGGTACTTGATCCATTGATATGGGTAAAATTTATCTATATTTTTCTAATTATTTGAGAGTGTTTTGTGATACATTTATTGTAATAATTAGGTATATTCTTTCATATTTAATATTTTACCATTAGAAAGGTGTTTTTGACTTTTATTGCAGAAAATGACGAAAAAACATCGAAACCGTCACCGTCAGAATACGGCCGGCGCCGACCATGACCAACGGAAGTTGGCGCTAGCCCTGAACTGATCTAGAAGAACAGGGGAATTGTCGTCTAAAAAGTAGGACACAACCGGGCTGACCAGCCGGCGCCAACTCAGCTCTGCCCATGTTGGCGAATTTTCCAATTATGCTCGAATTTGGTAATTTCTCAAAAGTTTTGGTAATTTCCAATCTCCACTCAACCTAGAACTCTTAGGGAACGAATTTTGGCCTCTTAGAAGCCTATTTAAATAAGAAAAATACAAAACAAATGTGTGAATCTAAGGATCAAAGTGCTAATCACTCAAAAAAGGAGGAGTTCATCATTCAAAAGGCATTATTCAAGAAGGTTTCCAAAGAGAATATGAGGGCTTGCCTATGAGTTCTTTCTTTTACATTTATTTTCTTTTTCCAAAATAATGATATAATTAATGTTTCTATTGTAATTTGACATTATTTTTGGGATTCATAATTTCTTGAGTTAGTTTAGTCTTTTTGATCAATTAATTATTTATCTTGGGATTTGATTATTTATTTTTATTACGGAGTTGGTTGGTTGATTTTTGTTATTAACTTGCTTGAAAAATTGGTTGATAATGACTTCAATTAATTAATTTTATATTTGCTATCGATTACTAGAATATGGATTTATTAACTAATTTCATGTTTAAATCACCTAGAATATAGGAATTTATATGATGGTTGATTTTAATGCATCTTTTGAGTAAGACTGGTGAGATGGAATATATCTATTAAGTTACTTAGAAGATAGAGAATCATGAATTGCAAACGAAGTAATTCTAATTTATTCCTTCATGATGCCAAGATGATAATTGATTGTGATAATTGCTAAGTAGTTCATGGTCATGTTTTCAAGAATATTTGTCTAATTACATATTCTTCCAACCTTGAGTTGTATATATCTTTTCTTCATTTTTCTTTTTATTTTAACACTTTATTTGGTCAGTTAAACAATGAATGAAAAGTGATTAGTATGTACTTGTTCCTTTGAGGATCAATACTCGTTAATTCCCTATACTATACTTGCAATTAGTATACTTGCTCGTATGCGTATTTTGGGATTAATATTTTAATTAAAACTTGACTAAGAGACGGATTTAAATTTAATGATTTATATACCCAAAATTTATGCATCATCCATTTATATCCATCTTTCATACTTTGATATATATATATAGTTCATAAAGGTCCTGGTAGTTTTAAAAATAGTTTTTCTAGAATTGATTCTTCACAAAAACATCATGCCAATGTAGTATAATAATAATAATCTTGTAAAAACGGTTAATAAATTTTCAATTTTTTATAAACAATTGTTCTAATTTTCTAACAACTTCTTCTTGTTGAATTCTACTACCATAACTAGGGTTTTGAGCTGTTAAAATTAATTGAATTTTATTTGTAGAATTTTATGGATTTGGTCCTAAAACTAAATTATTTGCCAATTTTAATGAAAATTTTTCTTTATATTTTTTCCAAGCTGCTCTAGCTGTCTCTCATAAATGGTTTCTAAATAACTATACATTTCTTCTGCTGTATGATCAAAAAATTGTTGAATATAATGTTATATTATTAAATATTTCCAAGTGTCTATTATTCCTTCCCACAATTGTGGGTCATGGGCTGCTAAATTTAACATTCTATCATTATCTATTGTTTCTAGAGGTTGTCTTTTTCCTTTAGGTGCTATTTCTGACTGCATTTCTCTATAATCACTACATGTCATTCTAGGTAAATTTCCTGGGCCATAATGTCAACAACTTGTTATGGTGATACTGGCTATGGAGGAAGATAAGGATTACTAGATGCGGTAGTGGGAGAAGCAGTATTTATATTCTACACATTTATTATTTTCTTTTTCTATATTTTCAATATATTGTTCTACTTTTACTCTTATATTTCTATCCATATCATAATACAAATATTCAGTATCAGTTATTTGTTCCTTTCGTTCTAATTTTGTTTCTAACCTCATTAAATCTTCTTCTGATAATTCTAAACCTAATTCTTTAGAATATATTATTCTATTTCTGTTTCCATAATTTCTATACAAACATTTTCTATTCCTTACCTCAAAGATTTTGTATCTTCATGTTCTTCTGTTTTTACATTTGTATTGGAATAATTTAAAAATCTAACAATAGTTTCTCTTCTATTATTTGGATATATTACACTATCTCTGGGTACTAAAGGAGTATCCGATTCTAAAAATTTGCTAAGGTTCCATTCTTCCCCTACTAGAATTTTTGGATTAACTTTTATTGGTTTTATTAATTGAATTCCTTTACTAGCCATAACTTCTATAATAGGTTTTATTTATAATTTATAGTTTGTTCTAGATCCATTGGTTAATCTTCCTATAAATCCTAAGTTTATGATTAAATTTTCTCCACTAAAATCTTCATAACCCTTAGTTTGGGTGTCTATTTCTATATTTTTAGCTAAATCTTCTATGGTTATTAAAAAATTTAGACCACAATAAAAGATTCCTCTATTTTCATTCATGTTTACTTCTATAGTTGCTATGAGTGCTTTTTTAACATCTTTCCACCTTTTATCTAATATTGTTAATAAAACTTTAGTTCCTAATCCAAATCTCGCTAAACCTTTAATTCCTATTACTATCAATCCTAAATGCATAAAAGTATATGTGTTTTTCAAATTTGTAAAATTTTCATCAGTGACTAATTTGAGTGTTCTAGGTTCTGTAGTTATTGGCAAAGGTTCTTCTCTATTAAATCTAAATAAACCTATATGAGATTGTAACCAACCTACTTGATATAATCTTCTAAGATTTAATAAATATATATTATGATTTCTATAAATTTTGACATCTTTATTCACATCTATAACTTCTTCTAACTAAATTTGTCTATTTTCTAGATTGCCTAATTCTTCATAGAATGGATGTTTCTATACTAATATTTTCATTTAAAGTCCTACTGGGTGTTGAAAATGATAATCGCCTCATAATTTCTATAAATTACTTGTTTTTTCACTACTTGAATTTTCTAAAGATAAATATCTAAATTTATAGGTTATTTATTTTTTCTATTTTCTGTCTACTGGAATTCTATTGAATTTATCTGTAAGTTTATCTATCTTTTTTTCTAGGCTTAAGGCTGCTAATCTTTTTTCTATAATTTCTAATTTTTCACATATTTTAATTAATAATGCTATTTGGATATTATTTTGTTTTGGGTATATTTTATCTGAATTTGATGTTCCTAAATAATCAGTAAAGCTTAAAGATTTTGGATGATACTTTTTTAGTTATATAAGGCACTTTTTATAATCTAGATTATTTTCTAAAGACATTAACTAAGAATAATTTTTCTATATTATTTAATATTTTTTTTATTTCTAGATAAGACTTTTCTGTTTCCTGGGAATGTTTTTCAAAATTGACTACTATTTCTTTACAATGACTAGTTTCTTCTTTTAAATATTCTAAGTGTTTTACTCTTCTTATTATAGTATTGTTTTATTCTTTAATATATTCTAAATTTTTTGCTAATTGTTCTAATCTTTTATTTTTGTCTTTAATATGTTTTAATATAATTTCCCAAATATTACAAATTTTCTTCTCTTGGGCCTCTAATCTTTCTCCAAAACTAATTACTAAATCTATAAGACTATTACACTGCTGATTATCACCATGTAAACCATATGAATATTGAGAAGGAAAATAACAATTACGTCTATGTTTACTACCATAAATTGTGTTCTTAGTTTTTCCTACTAATTTAATATTTAAATATTCTATTTTTCTAATATCTGTCATACACTAAGCTAAATTTAATATTTCTAATCTTTTTATTAACAAGCTGTTTTCTACAGTGAGATTGTATATTCTATTACTTATATGGAAGAAATGAAATGAAAAAGGATCAATAAAAACAAGCAAGCGAGAATACCGTTTAATAAAATTTTTGTTAATTTTTGTTCTATTCCTTAAATGGTAAACACACAATATAAATACTACAAATTCGAAGCAAAGCTTAATAATTTTAATTGTTCATAAAAATCTACAAGTTCTAATTGCAGAATATAAAGAGAATAAATATACAACGTAATATTGGGAGAATAAGGATCAGTAATTTTAAGCAAATATTTGTATATCTTAATAAGTTTCAATGTACTTTTTAATTGTACTTTCAAATCATTTAAACAAAGCATGAGTATCTATTTTTATACAGAATTGAGTAATTTTAACTGTTCACAAATATCTGTAATTTCTAACTTTAATTGATACAATTGGTAATTATAATAGCCAACTTCTATTGAATTTAATTTTATAGTACAAAGCCCAAATTTATAAATTCTAACAAATTTTAATTTATTTTTTAGAAAATATAAACAAATCAAAAAAAGTAAATAGGCTGTATGAATTCAAAAGAAGAACATGGCTTTGATACCAAATTTAAGGGGGGTGCCTTTTTGGAATAGCTAAAATAGTACTCCTTATGTGCTATAGGAAAAGAAGACAAACACTAGTGCTTGATGGATAGGACATAGGACATAGGTTTTGGAAAAAGTAGTAAGTAGCAAAGATATATGCATATATGTTTTGTAAAAAAGTTATGAACTATATATATATATATATATATATATGTCAAAGTACAAAAGATGGATATAAATGGATCAAGCACTACAAAATGAAAAAAGCACTTAAGAAAGACTACTTAACGTGGGGTCTCACAGACCCTCTTTTTTTTTTTTTTTTTAATTCCCAAAAGGGTTGTAAATCAAATTTTAGCTTTTATTTCAAAATATCTTTGCTAAAGTAAGTCTTTTTTAGCTTCGTTAATATACAATAAATAAGACCACGGAGGGTATCATGTGATTTTACAAAATTTAAATTCTATAATATCATGATAAGCGTAACATTGTTCAATAATTTCTAAGGAATCACTGTTCTTTTGAAGTAATTATATGTACCAGGGGTAATTAATTCTTGTAAGACGTAATAATAACGGGCTGATTCAGAGACCATATAGGATTACTAAGGAATAAGAAAAGAGTTTTTAGAGTCCTACCCAATAGTATTTTCACTTATCCTTTCATTCACCAGAATGGCTCACGCTTCTTTCCCTAATATGCCTTTCACACATTTCTGATGGCTTTTCGGCTAAACGGGTATTTTAGCTCTTTTGCCTATAGCTACTAAAGATGTGCAGTGAATAACTCTTAGTGGTTCTTTCTTACTCTTTTTATTTCCATTAGTTACTGGTAATTTAGAAACTAAACATGACTATTGAAACAAGTGTTTGCAAAGTGGACATTTATTCATAGTAGTGAGGGTTGCTCACTAAAAAAGTTACAGGTTCTATCAGACTATTTCTATTGCATGGGTTTTTGAATCTACCTTTCTAGTTTGCACAAGGTTTTAGCATGTGTTTTCACATTTGTTTTTTGCATCTATCTGCCTCGTACTTAACATTCCCGAGACTGAGGTTTTTATACAAAAAAAATTCTAGGTCCTAGATGTACACCAGGGCTTGTTATAGATGTAACAACTCAAAAGCAAAAAATAATTTCATATCCTTGCAAATGTCCTTGTTGTAGAGTTAGTTGCACAAACCTTTCATGGGAATCTTTTCCTTTTGTCTTCATATATGAGGGGATGAATAGATGGTTGGCCGGTAGCAGTTTTTTTATCTTTTAACATATCTTCATCAGATTCACTTCCACATATTTCAGTTCTAGATCCTTCTTCTTCTTCTTTTTGTAGCTTCTATTCATAAAGATACAGATAATAGTGCCAAATGTTTGGAAATTTTATCTTGGTCTCAAATTCTACTTCAGCCAAAAAATATTGGTGTTGTACATATATTTTCTGCAGACATGTGACATCTTTGTCATCTTTTCATGATTTTGTCATGCTTAAAGGCAAGAGTTTTCAGTCTCCAATGTCTTAGTTGTCTTGCAATGCTTTTAGAGCAAATCTTTTTTCCGATAATCTGGATTCTATATTAATTGGTAAATCTCTTGTTGAAGTGATTCAGATACGATGAATTGAAGGAATGATTTCAAGGCCATCCCATTCTGGTGGGGTTGAGCTGATTTCGACTTTTACAATAGGTCATGCTATTTCAAATTCTTTCAAAATTGCAAGGGCTAGTTGTTTTGCAACAATATTTGTTTGTTCCAAAATTGTAAAGATAACTTGGTTAAGGCATCCATAGTCCAGAAGCATCCGTAGTGTGACTGGAAACACTTCTCCATTTTGGAGGGTTAACTCAAAATTTCTAAAATATGCTAAGTTGATATTAGCTGTTAATATTAAATATTCTAATTGATAGCTACATGTGATAAAATCAAAAGTATATGCTGTACAATTGGGTTGGCAAATTTTACAACTGTCAGGCTTACACTCTTTTGTAGGATGTTTACAATATACATGATGAAGAGTTAGATGAGGTTCTGTAATATTTTTAAGCCATTCTTGTAAAAGAGTAATTTTTTCTAGAAATTTATCCTAATTTTTTAAAGAAATTATTTCTATAATATAATCTAGAAACCTTGTTAAAAGTTGTTGTGCTTTAAAAAATATTCGAGGTACTAAAAATTCAAAAGGCCTGGTCTCTCTTCTGGATTTTTTGGAATAAAAACAACTTTTGATTCTTGGCTTTGAAAATTTTCCAGCTGAGTTGTTAGCCACACAATATCTTCATTTTGAGAAGAAATTATGCTAGTGTACAACTTATACTGTTGTCGCAATGAGAATTAATATCCTCATTGTAAGACCTGCACTTGTCATTTAATAGTTTAAATTTTCTACTTAAAGCATCACAGTGTTTACAAAATTGTAAATTTTGTAAAGTACTAGTGCTAGGTATGTTTGTGATTTGTAAGGAAGATTTATGCATATTATTTCTACAATCTGGGTCAATGAAAAAATTAATACCAAGTCTATTTTTAGCAAATTCTAATGCTTCAAAAAGATTTCTAAAACCTTTATCTATATGATTTTTAAAATTATTAATACATTCCATCACAGAGGTCCATTTAGAGTAAATACCTGGTTGGTGACCTTGTGTTACTACGTAATAGGAATAACTCTGTTTTGGCAAATTACTCAAATAAAATGCCAAGGCATGTAAACATTTTATCTTTTAGCTTGCATTTTGTGCATTCCAAAGATTGTCTAAAAATGTTTGGTGGATATCTTCTAAGTTACTTTCTACTGAAGTTCTAAAATGGAAATTTGTTCCTTTAGGATACTTGGTGAGCTCCCATTGGTCTATCTTTATATTATTTTTGCTGAGATCCATTTGTAAAGTTACACAAGATGTGTTAGTAGTCTTAACAAATAATCTGCAATTTTATTCTCATTTCCTTTAATATGTTCAAAAGTAATTTTATATCCATTATTAGTAAGTTTATCTAAGAAATTTAACTATCTTCTTTGAGAACTGTGTTTTTCATTTTCCTTGCTAATAAATTTTACGATTGTCTCACAATCAGTTTTAAGTGTAAATTCTAGTTTATTTAATATGAATAATCTAAAACTATGTAAGGCATAACAAATTGCTAATATTTTTGCATCAATACTGCTAATATTTCATTTTTCTCTATATTTACCACTACTATATCTACAAATTTGTTCTTCTAATTTATTACTATATTTATGAGGTTTAGATTTTAAAATGGCTCCCCATCCTTTGTCGCAACCATCTGTTTCTATAATTAAATAATCACTATCCAAAGCCCAAATTTATAAATTCTAACGAATTTTGCTTTAATTTTTAGAAAATATAAACAAATAAGAAAAAGTAAATAGGCTGTACAAATTCAAAAGAAGAACATGGCTCTGATACCAAATTTAAAGGAGTGCCATTTTGGAGCTAAACTTGATATATATATATATATATATATATATATATATATATATATATATATGATATAATATATATGTATATGTACTTTATATGGCTTTCAAGCAATAATACCAAAACAATAGCAACAAGAAAAAGGCTATGGGAAATATATGGAAACTAGAAGACAAAGGACAAGCATGATACACACACACTAAAGGACAAAAGTACAACATATAGATATAGAAATAAAAACAACAAAACCATCTATATGTAGCAAGGTATGAAGGATGGAGTATGAATGATATAAGTAATAGAAAATGGATCAAGCACTATAAAAGTGAAACTAACCAACGTGGGGTAAAGAATTACCCCCCCCTTTTTTTAAAGATTATAATATTCTATGTCCAAAAAGGTTTTAGAATATATATTAGTTTTTATTTCAAAATATCTATGCCAAATCAAGTCTTTTTTTAGCTTGGGTAATATATTATAAATAAGGCCACGGATGGTATCGTGTGATTTTACAAAGTTCAAATTATATAATATCAAGATAAGCGTAACATTGTTCAATAGTTTCTAATGAGTCTACCATTCTTTTGAAGTAATTAGGTACCAGGGATAATTAATTCTTGTAGATCATAATAATAACAGGCTAATTTAGAGACCATATAAGATTACTAAGGAATAAGAAAAGAGTTTTTGGAGTCCTACCTAATAGTATTTTCACTTATTCTGTCATTTACCAGGATGGCTCTCACTTTTTCTCCTGATATACCTTTCACGCCTGATATGAATTCTTGGTGGCTTTTCTGGGTATTATGGGTGTTTTAGTTAGCTAACTGTTCAATTCAAACAATGGGACCTAAAACAGTGATTTTTCTTGTGACAGAAGGAAAAAGTAACCTAACAACCTACACTTTTTCAAACCCTTGAAGAACAAAGCCTCAAAGACCCTCAAGACAAGTAGATAGTTCTGCTATAATCTCACCCCAATATCCTTGAAGCAATAAAGGTAAACAAGAACAAATAGAATAGAGAAAATAGGCACCCAAATATTGGATTTCAAACAAACCTTAGAAGAACAAAGCAACTAAGACCCATTCAAAGAAACAATATTGGATTATCCAAAAGATTTATAGACTCTTACAAAAGGAGGACTAACCCTTTAGCTTGGTCTTGAACAAGATGAACAAGGAGGATATGGTCTCTCAAGATTCTCTTCTCAAATTTGAATTAAAGTGAAGTGTATTGTCTTGTCAAATCACTTAAGGTGTTATTTATACTATCCTAACCCTAGCTAAATAATCCGAAGTTCTATTATAGTTTAGGGTCATAATAAGTCTTTTTAAGCAATTAAAAGTGAAGAAAATCGGAGAAAAATATTAAAACGCGGAACAGTCGACGGCTGCCCAGGGGAAGCCGGTGCCGGTTTGGACATCACAGCCGGCACCGGTTTGGTTCTGTTTTTGGGCCGGTTCATGTTGTGCTTGAGGTGTGGTTGGACAGAATGGAGCTGGCGCCGGTTTGGCTGCATGGAGTCGGCGCCGGCTGTCCTCTAAAAAGCCTCATTTGGTCAAGTTTCGTCCTCTTTTGCTGTTGGTTTGAGTTCTTGTTGGGGTCCTTCGTGGATGGTCATCAACACGTACTCTTGGCTAGCTTCCTCAACCTTCCAATCCTCTTTCATCTTCAAGCATGGTTTGATGACCAATTGAAAATCATCTTGAAGCTTCTTGGTCCTAACTCTTATCATCGGTCCTTGTCCTCCATGATGAAGTGAAGTCTCATCATCTCCCCCTCCTTGAAAAGGATTCGTCTTCGAATCATCGCCATCAACTACATCAAAGGGAGAGAGGTCACTAACATTAAAGGTGGCACTAACATGATACTCACCGGGTAGATCTATCTTATAAACATTATCTCCAACTTTGGCAAAAACTTGAAATGGTCCATCCCCTCTTGGGTCTAGTTTGCTCCGTCGTTGTGTGCGGAATCTCTCCTTACGAAGGTGCACCCATACCCAATCTCCCGGCTTAAATGTCACCTTTTTCCTTCCTTAATTGCGCTTATGGGCGATTTCTTCGTTACATTTTGCAATGATTTCTTTCACCTTCTTATAGAGTGCTTTCACCATTTCCGCATTTTTAGCTCCATCGAGGTTCAACCATTCACCTATAGGCAAAGGAACCAAATCTAAAGAAGTTAGAGGATTAAAGCCATATATAATTTCAAAAAGAGAATAAGAAGTGGTAGAGTGAATAGCCATATTGTAAGCAAACTTAATGTGAGGCAAGCACTCCTCCCAATTTTTCAAGTGCTTCTTGATTATGGTCCGCAAGAGCTGGGTGAGCGTTCGGTTGACCACTTCCGTTTGTCTGTCCGTTTGGGGATGACCAGCTGTGGAAAACAAAAGATTAATATCAAGTTTGTTCCATAATACTCTCCAAAAGTGGCTAAGGAATTTAGTATCCCTATCCGAAATAATAGTCCTTGGAATCCCATGCATTCTCACCACTTCCTTAAAGAATAAATCTGCAATATAGAATGCATCATTAGTCTTGGAATAAGCTACAAAATGAGCCATTTTAGAGAAATGATCAACAATTACAAATATGGAATCCTTACCCCCCTTAAATCTAGGCAATCCTAAGATGAAATCCATTGATATATCAACCCAAGGCACATTAGGTGTGGGCAAAGGAGTATAAAGACCACGTGGAAGAGATCTAGGCTTAGCTCTCCTACAGGTAATGCATTGAGAACAATGTCTCTCCACATCCTTTCTCATTTTTGGTCAAAAGAAATGTTCCTTGAGGATGCCTAAGGTTTTTGTAACATCAAAATGCCCCATTAATCCCCACTATGGGCTTCCCTAACTAGTAACATCCTAATAGAACCCTTTGGCATACAAAGCTTTACCTCCCTAAATAAGAAACCATCATGCCTATAATATTTAGCAAATGCACCCTGCTCACAAGCACGAAAAATATCCCCAAACTCCTCATCATCAATATACAAATCTTTCACAAATTCAAAACCAAGAAGTTTAGCATCCAATAAGTTTAGTAGTGCATACCTTCAAGATAGTGCATCCGCTACCACATTTTCCTTATCCTTTTTGTATTGAATGACATATGGAAATGTCCTAATAAACTCCATCCACCTTGCATGCCTTTTGTTTAAATTTTGTTAGCTCTTGAGGTGTTTAAAAGTCTCATGATTGGTATAAATGACAAACTCTCTTGGCAAAAGGTAGTGTTGCTAATATTCTAAGGTCCTCACCAAGTCAAAAAACTCTTTGTCATAGGTAGAATAATTAGGGCCGGCCCCAGACAATTTCTCACTAAAGTATGCAATGGATTTTTTATCTTGGGTCAAGACCGCATCTATCTCCACCCCACTTGCATCATATTCTATCTCAAAAGCCTTCTCAAAATTTGGAAGAATAAGAATTGGAGTTTGGCTCAATTTATCTTTGAGGGTTTGAAAGGCTTGTTGTTGGGCTTCCTCCCACCTAAATCCCATCTTTTTCTTTACCACTTCAGTTAAAGGGGCTGCTATAGTGCTAAAATTTTGGATGAACCTCCTATAGAAACTAGCTAGCCCATGAAAACTACGTACTTGGATAATGGTGGTAGGGGTTGGCCAATCTTGGATGACTTTCACTTTTCCCTCATCAACCTTAATCCCTTTGGCACTCACAACATACCCAAGGAATGTAATCCTCTCCAAACAAAAAGAGCATTTCTCAATATTAGCATACAATCTCTCCATTCGGAGGGCAACAAGAACACTTTGAACATGATTCAAGTGATCTACATATGGTTTGCTAGAGATTAATATATCATCAAAGTATATAATAACAAATTTCCCAATGAATTCCCTCAAAATATGGTGCATTAATCGTATAAAAGTATTAGGAACATTAGACAATCCAAAGGGCATGACAAGCCACTCATACAACCATTGTTTAGTCTTAAAAGTTGTTTTCCATTCACCCCCTTCTCTTATTCTAATTTGGTGATAACCGGATTTCAAGTTAATTTTTGAGAAAATGCATGCACCAAATAGTTCATCAAGCTAGTCATCTAGCCTAGGAATGGGATAGCGGTATTTTACCATTATGTTGTTGATAGCACGACAATCCACGCACATACGCCATGTCCCATCCTTTTTAGGCACCAAGAGAACCGAAACCGCACATGAATTTAGGCTCTCTCTCACATGTCCCTTCTCAAGTAATGCCTCCACTTGTTTTTGTAACTCCTTGGATTCCTTCGAATTGCTTCTATATGCCGGTCAGTTGGGAATGATAGCTACGGGCACAAAGTTGATTTGATACTGAATTCCTCTCAAGGGTGGTAGTCCTCCGGGCACCTCATTTGGGAAAACGTCTTCAAATTCTTGAAGAATAGCTACAATTTCATGAGGTAAAGACAATGTGAAATTATTAGTAGAAACATAAAAACCTTCGCATAAAAGAAGAATAACCTGTTTCTTAGCTTCTATAGCCTCTATGACCTCACTTTCTTTTGTAAAGAAATTCACTCTTCTTTTACCTCCCCTCTCTTGTCCTTACTCACTCCTATCCTTGATTGTCAAAGGCACTTGTTTGTTCAACCTCTCTCTCAACTCTTTTTCTTTTCTCTCTTGTTTTTTCCTCTCAATTTTTTGCTTTTGTTTCCTTTTTCTTTTCTTTCTCCTTCATGATTCTTTGATCTTTGTTCACCTCACTAGGGGCCATGGGAGTGAGGGTAAACTTAGTTCCCCTCATTGAGTAGGGAATAAGTGTTCTTCCTCCCATCATGTTTTACATGCCTATATATTGCTAATGCCTCTCTAGTAGCTAGTGACCCACTTTCATTGGTACCACATCACATAACACATCATTCTTGTACTTCCCCATTTCAAAAGACACCAACAATTGTTTGTTTACTCTCATTTCCCAACTATCGTTCAACCATTGTAATTTGTAGGGCTTGGGGTGTTTAATCTAACTCATATCCAACTCTTCAACCAAGTTTGCACTAATCACGTTAGTGCAACTCCCACTATCTACAATGACACTAAAAGGAGTCTTATTGATTAGACACTTAGTATAGAAAATATTCTCTCTTTGTTGGTGGTCTTAATCCTTAATGGCTTATGAACTCATTGTCCTTTTTGTGACTCCCACCAATGAGTATTTTTGACCAACAACTCCCCCCTCATCACTCTCCTCATCTTTATTTCCCTCTTGGTCTCCTTGGTATCTTTCTCAATCTTCTTCTTCGTCGGTAGAGACCTCACCATAGGGATTAGTATACATTGTTCTTTTGCTTGGACATTCATGGGAAGTATGTCCATATCCAAGGCACTTAAAACACTTGATATTTCTATTCCTTTGTGGCCTCTCCATGGTTTTCCCTTGTCCTTATTCCATCATTTCCTAGGTTTCCATTCCTCCCTAGGCTTCCAATCTTCTCTAGGTTTCCAAGCTTCTCTAAGTTTGTTGAAGTCCCTTTGAAATAGTTTAGGGGCTTCATCCTTCTTAGTTGGTACCTTGCTAGTTGTGTTGGGGTTTGGAAGTAATGGTCTAGTAAATGCCCTCCTCTTTAATTGCCTCTCAATTTTCATAGCGGCATGTATTATATCATCTAATCGATCATAGGGGTGTAATTATACCAAATTGGCAATCTCCCTATTTAATCCTCCCAAAAACCTTGCTCTTGTTGCTCTAGGATCTTCATGGATTTGAGTTCTCATTATCATAACTTCCATCTCCTTATGGTAATCTTCCACACTTTTGTTCCCTTGCTTAAGTGATTGGAACCTTTGGTAGAGATCATTATAGTAATGGTGTGGTATAAATCTTGCCCTCATCATATCTTTCAACAAATTCCAACTAGCCACGATTTCCACTCCCATTTGTCTCATTTGAGCACTAACTTACTCCTACCATACCAAAGCATACTCTGAAAATCCCAAAATAGCCAACCTCACTTTTGACCTCTTATTATAATTATGGTTTTCTAGAAATATCTCCATTTTGCTTTTCTACTCAAAATAAGCTTCGGGGTCACTCTTACCATAGAATGTGGGTATTTTTAATTTAATATGGCTCAACTCCCTTTCCACATCATTTCCTTCTCTCATTCCTCCTCTATTGCCCCATCATCTATGATGTTCCCCAAAGGCCTCAATGTGTTCCCTGTCATACCACTCATCAACTCCCTTAAATTCTCGTTCTAACCCTCTTAGATTGTTCCCTCCATTCCTTCTTTGTCCTCTACCTCGTCCTCCTCTCATACCATGTACTCTCCCTCTCATAGGAGCTTGTTGAAATCCCCCAATTAAATCTTCATCCCACTCTTCCCATTGTTGGGCATGTAACGAAGGAGTATGGGTATCACCATCCCTCATCCTTGGACTAGGCACTTCAAATCACTATTGGCCTCTCCTTTGTGCAACGGTAGAAGATTGTCCAAGATGATTTATCAACTCCCTTGTCATGTTTTGAAATTTACTTTGTATAGTCCTCATCAAAGCTTGTAAGTCCTCACGCAAACCCCTAGCATCAATAGGTTCTTCTTGAGGTCTACTAGGTCTACTTGAGTTAGGCCTAGAGATTTCTTATTCATGGGCCATGGTGATGGAATATTTACTTATACCTGCAAAATAAAGAGATTAGAAAGAAAAAAAAAATAGATCCTCACTGGTCTTACTTGCGTGTTGGTTCTCAAGGTTTATCACTCTATGCTATTTGCTCTCTTAGGCTCTCACTCTTGCCTTTTTCTCAACACTCAAACCTTCTTGTTCAATCTCAATTCTCTCCAATAGCTAAAATTTTTGTCAAACTTAGTGAATCACACAAATCAAATGAATTTTCCAAGAAGGGGGCCTTAGGGGAATTTCAACAAATACGTGTTGGGCGCCTCAAGCAAAAAAGTTTTAAGTTAAGAATTTTAAGAAAAGTGGACTCAAATCAACATAAGAACAAGCACTAGATGTAAAAGAAACACTCCTAAGCATGAAACAAACAAGAATTATCAAGAACAAAGAAACAAGAACAACTAGAACTAGGATGATGAAGAACAAGATGATCACAAAGGTGCAATAGTAAAATTGAGTTCAATGAACATGGAATTCAACGATAGAGTGATATACTAAGTATCAATATCCCAAGGAATAAAAATTAAGAATCAAAGATCCCAACTATGACAAAAAATATTCTCATAGAACACTTATCAAACACCTTGGATGCAATTCTTGTCACTTAAGAACAATTAGCATTTTCACCTATATTAAAGCCAAATTTCACCACAATCATAAGATAAATTTGTTCCCAAGGATTATGAAAAAATCAAGGAGCAATTTTCCAACAGAAAAATCAGATATAACAAAAATTTCAAGACCTTTTTGGAGCAATTTTTTGAGTGACGGGATTTTTCTCTGTTTTCTTTTTCTTCACTTTGTAGGGTTCCTTTTTCTTGCTTTCAAGCTTTGATGGGAATCAAGCTTTTCCTTGCTTTGATACCAAACTATTTGATATGAATTCTTGGTGGCTTTTCTTATTTTAGTTGGCTAACTATTCAATTCAAACAATGGGATCCAAAATAGTGATTTTTCTTGTGACAAAAGGAAAAAGTAATCTAACAACCTACACTCTTTCAAACCCTTGAAGAACAAAGCCTCAAAGACCCTCAAGATAAGTAGATAGTTTTACTATAATCTCACCCTAATATCCTTGAAGCAACAAAGGCAAACAAGAACAAATAGAATAGAGAAAATAGGCATCCAAATATTGGATTTCAAACAAACCTTAGAAGAATAAAACAACTAAGACCCATTCAAAGAAACAATATTGGATTATCCAAAAGATTTATAGACTCTTACAAAAGGAGGACTAATCCTTTAACTTGGTCTTGAACAAGATGAACAAGGAGGCTAGGGCCTCTTAAGATTCTCTTCTCAAATTTGAATTAAAGTGAAGTGTATTGTCTTGTCAAATCACTTAAGGTGCTATTTATACTATCATAACCCTAGCTAAGTAATCCCTGAAGTTATATTACAATTTAAGGTCATAATAAGTCTTTACAAGCAATTAAAAATGAAGAAAATCGAAGAAAAATGTTAAAACGCGGAACAGTCTACGGAAGTCGGCGCCGGTTTGGACATCACAGCCGGTGCCAATTTAGTTCTGTCTTCAGGCCGGTTCATGTTGTGCTTGAGGTGTGGTTGGACAGAATGGAGTCGGCGCCGGCTGTCCTCTGGGAAGCCTCCCTTGGTCAAGTTTCATCCCCTTTTGCTGCCAGTTTGAGTTCTCGTTGGGGTCCTTCGTAGATGGTCATCAACACGAACTCTTGGCTAGCTTCCTCAACCTTCCAATCCTCTTTCATCCTCAAGCATGGTTTGATGACCAATTGAAAATCATCTTGAAACTTATTGGTCTTAGCTCTTGTCATCGGTCCTTATCCTCCATGATGAAGTGGAGTTTCATCAACGCCTCTCAGATATCTTTTTGGCTGAACGGGTACTTTAGCTCTTTTGCTTTGTAATATAATGTTGTGAGGTTTTTAGACATACAAAATATAGGTCATAAAATACAATTGTCTTGTACCAACTAATTTAACCCCAATTCCTAAATATATATTTGGGCAAGCAAGGTATCGATTCCATAAAGAACTCAAAAGAAGTATACTCTTATATTCTCTTCTTCTCTTAATCTTATAAATAAACTCTTCAGTAATTAAATTAAATAAATTCTTTTGATGTCTTAAACATAAAACAAGTTGAGGGAAATCAAATAGGAAGGAAACTAATAAAAATAAAAAATAAAAACAAGAATCAAATCCAAAATAACTTAGGAAACTAATTTATCTTAGGAATATGCTTTGAGATTAAATTAAGAAACTTGTCATAGAAAGATGATTATCATGAGCAATTGATTTTTGGGACCTTTCTTAGCGATTTGAATTCTTATCCTTACAAAAGTATATTAACCCATCTTAGCGACTTAAATTAATTCCTAATCCACTTCTCAATCTAATCCTACTTGATTAACCTTTCTTAGTGACTATAATACTCAAATTAATCACTGTCTTAGACTAAAAACAAGATTAATAAGCATAAAAGACTTCACCAATATTAACTCACATTCCCACTTAACCTAAAAAATATGCAACTTGAACGTTACATAATTCCATATCAATTAATTCAAGCCAGTTAGCCTCAAAACCTAATTAGGTCAATAGATACTACTTAGAAAATCAATCAAAGATTAATTATCTTAGCTATTCAACTATATGTTTCAAAAGGTGTTTAGTCATACACAATTGAATAAATACGATTAATAGAGAAGAAATCCGAAATTATATAGATACTCAAAAGATAATCTCAAGAATATCAAAGATAGAATCTTTATTTAACAATCTCAAAGTCTCAAAAAATAATAATCAAAACAAGACTTAAGAACAAGATAGAATCTAGTTGAATATAAAAACTAAACAACAACTGACAATCGGAAACAAGAGAAAGTTTGAAAATCTCAAATTCTTCTTGCCTCCGAACTTCTTTCTCCCCTTGAAGCTTTCCTTTGGTGTTCCTTTCTTCAAAAGAATGAAAGAATTATATAAAGTTGTGAGTTATTTCATGAAATACTATCTTAGGGTCCTTTATATAGATTTTAAACTGGCCTAAGGTTGAATTTAGAGTTGCAAATTACCTTTAGATTGAAGTAAGAAGTTTTCTAAAAAATCTAGGAAGTGGTACTACCTCCTTGTACATTTTCTATTGTTGTTCCCTGAACACCAACATGGCATGGTTGTGTTGCATGTTGTCCACAATGTCCAATACGTGTATTTTTACTCTGTTCAACACGGCATGTAGTATGGCTGTGTACATTTTCAAAAAACTCTGTTTTCGCTCTGTTTACCATGGCTTGATACATGTGTCGTGCACCATCCCTATACATATACTGAAATCCTTTAAAAAATGTTCCAAACACATTCTAAGGCTTTCCAATTCCTCCAACAATCATCTTTAGTTGTAAAATTGATCATTTAAGTCCTTGTTTCGTTCATTTTTACCAAAATGTCTTAGAAACACATAAAAACACAAAATGAGTAGTAGTTGTCCATAATAACACAAAAGAGCATACAAAAAGCTAAGTAAAAAGAAAATTAAATATGATGTTTTCACACTTAAAATCCAACTAGATTAAAAAGGACAAAGCACGTTAGAGAAGGTAATCTTAGTGCCATAAATAGCTTATCTCACCATGTATAATGCTAACCAGAAGCATTGAACCACTTTAAATTTTGATCAAGACGAAGAGTGGAATGACGCAAATCCAACCCTTTGATCAAAACTACAAATTCAACATAATTATTAGTGGAAGTCCACAACAAAATATTATATGGTAGTAGCCCAAAAAAAAAAAAAAAATCACTTTCACTAATACATACAATACCTACTATCACTATATGCCAAGGTTATTCCTCAAGGCTCTATCAATGACAATAACATGACCATAATGAGCATGTGCTTATAACTATATGACTAGTCTAGTTAGCTTAGGTTGTTTCATTCCATCTACTAGTCCATGAGCAAATATAATAAATTTTATCCTCTTGGCTTGATATAAAAGCTGAAGCCACCTAAGAACGGACGCAATAATAGCCGCTAAAGAAGAATGAAATCTCAACTTCGAAAAAGAATTTGTTTCAGCTCTAAAGTTCCTAGATACCATTAGTGGAAAAATCTAGGAAGCTAAAGGCTTCTTGAAACACCAAAAGTAAAAAAAAAAAAAAAAAAATTGAAGAGAAGGAAGAAACTACCACCGTACTCATGGCCATGAAGTATGTAATATCCCACCTTATATGAGAATTTAGATAGAATAATGTTAGTAATAATAATGATATAAAAATATTTGTAGAAGTATTATTATTTAAAGAAAATTAAGGTGGAGAAAGAATGATATAAGGATAGACCATTAGGACCCACAATGGTTAATGAAGATGGCCCACATTATGTGATAATTTTGACTATACTTTGACCACCTTTGACTAACTTTTGACCACTCTTTGACCATGCAAGACTAAAGAAAATTCTTGAATTTTCCATAAATTTCTATTTAGATTCCACTAGTTTTTCTAGACTTCCATGAGTTTCCACAAGATTCTACGATATTCTAGATATGATGAATCATTTTCCACAAGATTCTAAGATGCTCTAGAATTACCAACTAATAAGGGAACCAATATATATAAGAAGAGAAAGGAAAAACAAGAAGAAGGAAAATTGGGAAAAGAGAAGAAAGGAGGAAAACTAAGAGAAGAAAAGAAAGGAAAGGAAGAAGAAAGAAAGAGAAAAAATGGAGAGGAAAAGAAGAAGGAAGGAAAGAGAGAATGAAAAGAGGACAAGAAAGAAAAGGAAAAAAGAAAGAAAAGAAGAAGAAAACCGAAGAGAATGAGGAGAGAAAATATCGGAACGAACGAGAGAGAACAAAGAGAAAGGGAAAACTGCGAAGGAAAGGGAAAAGAAAGGAAAGAAGAAATTGGTCATTTAAAAGATTGATCTTGTTCAATTACAAAGGTAAGGTTTCTTTTTTTGGAGCTAGAGTTGATATACATACATACATATATATATATATATATATATATATATATATATATATCATAGAAACTATTTATGATGTGAATATCATGTTCAAGCATTTGAAATTTAGAAAAAAGATGAAATGGAAATTATTATTCTTGTTGAGAGTGGAAAGTTGGTTGAAGGGAGATAATAGTGATGTATGGTAACCAGTATAATACATTTTAGAGAGGTTAAATTTAGAAAATTAGTTAGAGAAAGGAAGAAGGAACTTAAGGAAGGAAATATAGTGAAGCTATTTATTGTGGAAATAAATGAAATAAACATTTGTTAATAAGTTGTGAGTATTCCTTGAGCCGAGATGATTATGAATAGAGATGATTAAACTTAAACATGTTTTGGGAATATTTGGGAAGGCTTGGAGTAGGTTTTGTAGGAATTTGGTGGTTAGAAATCATTTGATATCACAATACCTAAAGCTGCCATTTAGGAGAGAATAAAATTCTGGTTTGGCAACTTTAATATAGCAGCTATGTTAGACAGTTGGAAGAGTGTTGGGGTTGAAAACAAGCTAAAACACCATTACTAGGATGTTAAACAAGGTTTTAAAAGGCTTAGATATGGTAGATTGTGTTAAAGACAATGTAGGAAAAACCTAAGAAAAATTGTGCATGGAAATGGATGTTTTTGCTTGTGTGATAACTCAGAAACTTTGTCACTAGAACTGAATGAAATAAGGAAGAATATTAGTATTCTATGAACTGAAATTTGTAGAGGAATGTTTTAGGAGTATTTGGGAACTAGTTTGACCTCATTTGGAGTTTTGTAGCAAAAGTTATGAGCAAAATATTAAAGGGTGATAAAGCTGGATATATTGATTACTTCAAGGGCAAAATATCTTGGTGACCCTCGAATTATTCCAAAATTCAAGTTTTGCTCTCTAACTAAAAAAAGCGTAAAATAATTCCTCAAACTTTCTAATCGTCTAGATCTTACCCCTCAGTCAGTTGACCAACAGTTAACTGATAATTCCGTAAAAAAACTAAGGGTAAAATTGTTAATTTACTATTCCTTCTTCTTCTTCTTCCTACAAAACTCCAATTAAGAATTTCAGTAACCCCAAAAAGTGGTTAATATCCACAGCTACCTTCTACCTATCATCTTCGACACATCCCAATTCTTCCCTTCTTGTTTTCTTAAATTTGCCTTCCCAGATTTCTTCATCTATCTCATTCTATCAAATACCCAAATCCTCCTCTCTGTTCCCTTCCATATCAATCACTCAGAC
The DNA here is from genome assembly GCA_026120185.1 of Voacanga thouarsii. Taxonomy (NCBI): domain Eukaryota; kingdom Viridiplantae; phylum Streptophyta; class Magnoliopsida; order Gentianales; family Apocynaceae; genus Voacanga; species Voacanga thouarsii. The sequence continues at coordinate 3,341,397 of JANUWF010003368.1, forward strand.
GCATCACAAATAGAAATGAATACAACCATAGAGGTCGCTGTTCGGGGTCATTGTTTCTGCTAAATTTTAAATTTTGATCAAAATTTGAGTTTTGAGGGAATTTAACTGTACCTCGTGCAATATTTGCCATAATTTCTCACAACAAAAGCATTAGTAGGATCTAATTTTAACATTTGCTCATAATAGGAGCTGAAGTTGTTTCGATTAGAGCTTCACAGATGATATTGGTAGCTGTTGGAGCTTTGAATGACAAAAGATGGCTCAAACACATCTACAATTTCAAAGCACATTGAGTCCACCTATGACAACCTTTGACTAGCTCTTAGATTAGTATCTAAATGAGCAAAACCTCATTTACTTCTATTCTTCTTCGATCGATTTCTGATTTCCAAAACCCTGAGTCCTTGGAGCATTTTAAATCCCATTACATCTAAAACTTTCACCATCTAAAGTTCTGGACATCGAATTGACATTCTTTGCGGGAAGTTACTGTTGTCATCAAATTTCTCATATCTATGGGCTTTGCTGCCGACCAAGGAAATGAGACATCTGATGAGAAAAAGACTGAAAATTAGCCAGCAGAAAGATGAGAGAAAAGTTAAAGTCTTAGTTTTTAATTTGCCCAATCTAACTAAAAAAATAAAAACTTTAATTAGCCTAAAAAACAACCCATTCAAGATGAGAAAGAATTAGAGCGGCGACGAGGAAGAAGAAAGGGCAAATTAGAAAAGTGAAAGAAGAAAAAAAGAAAAAAAAAAAAAAACTAGGAAGAAGAAGAATGAATAGTAAAATAGTGATTTTACCCTTTATTTTTTAACATATGGGATGGTTGACCATTGGTCAATTAACGGAAGGGTAAGATCTAGATGATTAAAAAGTTCAAATAACTGTTTTATGCTTTTTTTAGTTGGAGGGTAAAACTTGGATTTCAAAATAATTCGAGGGTCACTAGGATAGTTTGCCCTTACTTCAATTTCCTTTAGGCTTTTGAGATTAAAAAAAGGAAAAATGTACCATTTGCTCTTAGTGCTACATAGGCCTTAGTTTGAGAATATTGAATAATGTTTTATGAAAACTCCTCATTATTATAGGTGATCTAGTTTAGGAGAAGTCCTAGGCTTCCAAAAATGTGAGCAAACCAGTTCTATTAACCAAGGTGAGTCCCTTGGATTTTTAACTCTCGGTTAGCTAAATGTTTTTCTAATATAACTAAATGCTTTCTTGATATAGCTAAGTGTTCTCATGATATATCCAAGCATAAGCTTTATGCTTGCGTTTGAGAGCATTTGTTGCTAGATTCTAGTGTATACTATTCTCCTTGAAATTTATGCATAATAAAGCTTTTATACATTAAACCTTATTTATTATTAGAAATGGACTTTACGCAATTTCTCATGATTCCTAAACCTTTTTAAATACATATGTTATTTTAAAAGTTTTGTTGAACATATATTTTATGTATGCATGTTCTATGGTTTCGTATGAGCAAAATTTTTTAAAATTAACAAAACAGATCTACCTGACATCATTTAAATCACTCCAGCCAACATCGCTTACGTTCAATTATTTTCAAGACAATTTACATGACACATTTGTGAAGATTATGCTCTCATAAATACTGCATTTGGATGAACAAAATCCATTTGTACAATTATGCGTAAAGATATTTTGCCCAATAATATTCCAAAGTATGTTTTGTAATAATTGAAAGACATGTGTCTTTCTACATTTTATGAGTTGGGGAATGGTTACTCGGGAAATAATAAACATTTGGAAAATAATATTTTGGCTCCTGAAAAATATTTTCTTGATATTTCCTTGAGAAATATGATATTAGAACTGGTCTTGTGAACCAGTAAAGCTGTTAAGTACTAAGCAAGGGCTTTGACCTTTATAGTAACTTACATTAGAGAAAGATGACATCAAGTAATTCGGTTCTATTTTTGGAATTCATCTTACTTTAAATGGGGCGGTAGGATATTGGAATTAGCTAATTCTCTAGCTAGCACCGTCCTAATACATAAGCCATTGGTTGATATTAGGTGGGACACTTAGCAATCAACCATTGCCAGACCTTGTATGAAGGGAGTATAGGAGTTAGGGAGCCCATGCTACTATAAGTAAAATAATTGCCAAACCTCATATGAAGGGAGTACGGGAATGGAAGAGCCCATACTACCACAAATTAGACGATTGAGTATAGATATGAGGTGATGTGCTTGTATCACTCATTGTTCTGGCTCGACGCGGTTGAGTACTGATGGTGCAATCCTTGGTACAATATGACCGTTATAGTTGAAGGCGGAGCCTTGTGAGCTTTGCATGTAAGTGCCCGCTTTCTTAAAAAATTAGGGCTATATTTTTTGAAAGAAAATTATATTTTTTCCAAATGTACATAAATTTTAAATAACAAATTGGCAGAGTTTTCTACTACTTGACTTAAAGAGTTATTTTCAATGGGAAAACACTAGTACACATGGGACTCACTAAGTGTAAAACCCACACATTCTTTTATTTTCTTCTATATCATAGGACTCAGATAATAGTGACACCAATATCACTCCTTTGGCTTAGTCTAGAGGAAATTTTTGTAACTTTACCAAGTGTAAACCGTAGATCTACTTATACATTCTAGACCATGACATATGTATTATTCTGCAACTAGTATGCAAGTTTAATAGAATAGTTTATTTCCATTTTTCTGCTTTAAGTTTTATTTTGTTATAAATGTCCCTTTTCTAGGAGTTTAGACAGGGCAACGCCTTACCAAAACAGAGCCCACTATGACTGCAAAATGTGGAGTGTAATAATGTACTTCCTCACTTCTTAAGCCAAGGGATAGTAAAGAAAAACATAATCAAAAGACTCTTCCACTTGCACACATTAGTACCTTGAGGCTAGGGGTGTAAACGAATTGAGTTTTTATTGAATATGTTTGGGCTTGGTTTGAATTCGAAATATCGAGCTCGAGCTCGAATATAAATCTTATATTTAGACTCGAATTTTAAACTAGTTGAATTCGAATATTTAAGTATTAGGCTTGAAGGCTCGCGAACATGTTCGATTAATTAATTAATTAATATATTATATATATTATTTATAATATATTATATTATAAATTATTTATTTAAATTCGAGTTCGAGCTTAAACTCGAATTCGAGCTTATGATAATCGAACTTCGAATCTAACTCGAGCTTTAAAGTATTTCAAACGAATCGAACTTGAGCCAAAGTTTGACATTTGAATCGAACTCGAGCTTGAGTTCAAGCCCTGTATGAAAATAATAAAGTTTGACTTGATTATCTTAAGGTTTAGCTTGATTCGATTCGAGTATACTCATACTTGAGGCTACACAAAATTCTAGGAACATTTGTATGCTAGCTAATGCCAATAAATTGTTAAGCAATTTCCACATGAAAATAGATAATTTTAGTGGTGATGTGTGCTATTTTTATCCTTATTTTCTATATCATTTATGTTGTAATTGTGAAGAAATAATGTTTAGATGACTACTCACCTATACCTTTTCACCTATGTTGTGCAGGATTGTTAGATGTGCATATGTTGAAGAATAAAGATGAAAAGAGCTAGAAATTGAACATGAGAGAGAGCCAAGTGGTGCCTCCTAGTTCAAGGGAGTTAGTGTCGCTTAGCCACTAGAAATTAGAGGTAAGAGTTCTAAGAGCTGGTGGTGCTGCTGAGCTAAGGGAAGTGGCACTGCCTACTATCACGGATGTAGCTTGGTTTATACCAAGCACGTCCGCAAAACGATCTATTGTTCTCTTTTTAAGTACGTTTTTTTGAGAGTTAAAGAAGTTTTCACAAGAGAAAAACCTTAGAACAAGAGGAAAAGAGGAAAACCTTATAAGAAACACTAAGAGGGAAGCGTGATAAAATCTTTGGAGAAGGAAAAAAGCATTGCCCAAGAGAAATTATGAAAAAAGAAAGGTAATTAACTTGTCTATAAGTGTTCTAATAAGAATTCTTGGGGCTCTTTTAATGGTGAATTTCATGGCTTAATTGGTGTCAAAACAAGAGCTCAATTAGAAGAATAAAATATAGGGATTTATGTTGTGAAATGAAGAATCAAAGAAATTCCCAACCCAAAGCTTGCAATCCTAAAATAACTAAGACCCTAGAACCTTAAGACTATTGAATTAGGCTAACTAGATCAATATTCAAGAACCTTAGAATTAGTAATGATTCTAGAACTAATGGAATAGAAAGATTTAGGTACTCAAATTGAAACCTAACTATAGCCTTGGAATAACAAAGGATCTAAGACCTTAGCAAGAGTTGCAATTTGAAGTATCCTTAAAGGTTTATAGACTTGAACTTACTTAGGACTAAACTTAAGAAAAGGTCTTGTTACTTGAGGGAAGAACCCAAGAGGAAATCTTCTCACAAGAGAATTTTATGTTGTATTGATCATGTTATAATGAGATATTTATTGGCATCTTGACCTAACAAAATGAGATGAAACCTTAGCCATTTGATGCCCTATATTACAACATTTTAATACAAGAAAAGTTGTGGAAATTAAGAAAAAATTAATTAAGCTAAAACAAGAAAATAGCCAAAATGACTCTGCTTCCTGTAGCTGGGCGGCACCATTTAGGGTGGATTGGGAGGCACCACTCAGTCTCTACTAAGCTAAATGGCGCCACTACCCTCACTCTGGGTAGTGCCGCTAGATTTAAGGAAAATTCTCCTCTATTGCAAACTTAACTTATTTGGCTTAATCTTTGGTTTCCCTTGGCTTCTTAACTTATATGTCCATCAAAAAATATTTTTTGAAACCTTCAAATGATGAACAACGGTCTTCCATCTTCACATGAGCTTGCATGAAACCTTGAAGGCCTTCTTGAAATTATTTGAGCCTTTCCCTTGTAATAGGTCCTTGAATGCTTGGTATAGCTCTCATTTCTTGTACGTGATCAACATGATGAAGTGGATTTTCATCATATTCTCTATCTTCCTCTATAATTTTATTTTGGCAATAATGAATTAAATTACTTTAATTTTATTTGGAGGTTTGAATATGAAACTATGATATTGTATTGAATTCTTCTTTTGATTAATTGAATCTCCATTTTAGTATTTGATTACTTGTGCATATTGATTGGTACCAATTCAATTGATTTGATGATTTATTTTTCTTTGATTAACTCGAGAGATGAACTTAGGAGATAGAACTTAGTAACTAATGAGATTTGATATTGCATAGAGATATGTGTAGTACTTTTTTTTAGGTTTACCTTTGGGTAATTTAAGGATAGTTAAATTTAATGCTCCTAAGGGTTAAATTGATGAGATAGAGATTTTTATTAATTAAACTAAGGGTAAAAAATTTATAACTTTAGAAAAAATGGATTTCATAAGATTAAACCGTACCTATACTAGATTGGTGATTTGATTGGCTTAGGTTTGAATTCTTTATTGGATATATTATTGGGGAATTCTATTTAAATATATGTCTTTACTCCTTCTCTAACTCCTTGATACTTTTGTGACTTGTCTTGTGTGGGTTTGCTCTATTCTCTAGTTTTGCATTTTGTAATTGTTTTACCCTATGAATTGTTAGGCTAAATAATAGGATTAACATGAGTAGTGGTGGTTGCTTCTTGAAGATCGATACTTGGTAAATACCTATGCTATATATACAATAAGTGCATTTGCACTATTGTGTATTTTTTTTACATTTAATATTTTAATTAAAACTTAATTATCTGTATACTTGTCTATAATTTATCCTACACTCAAGTGCACCCAACAAGTGGTATCTGCTTAAGGCTCGGTCTTCGCTCTCAAATAGGACTCTCTCTCATGATTTGAATTTTTTGCTTTCACACCATATTATGATAACTCCCTAGCCACCAGATTACAGTTGGGGGAGGTGTTCATTCATATCTCTATTCTTTTTTCTATCTGAAACTCTGATCAAACCTATCTCCTTGCATAAAAGAGAGATGATAGTATTATTTACTATTGTGTGTTTTAGATTGGGAAATATTATCAATAATCCCCAAATATTCAAGTTTTAATTAAAATATCAATTTCTAAAACTACACAATAGGGTAAGTATACCTCTTATACATTGCATAGAGTAATAGCAAGATCAATTCGCAAGGACTCAACAACTACCACTGTTTCCTCTCAAATCTCATTGTTTAGCCAAAAATTGCAAGTAAGAAAAGCAATTACAATAACAACAATTATCCATATAATATACCCTCAAAAATATCAAGGAGTTAGGAAGAAGAGCAAAGACATCTAAGTAAATGACATTCCCCAAGAATACATCCACTAAAGGATTCAAAACCCAAATAAATCAAATTAAAATTATACTACCATTATGGGTCACAATTGCGAAATCCTCTCTCTATCTCTCTCTCTCTCTCTCTCTCTCTCTCTCGTTGTGAATTTCTTACCCTAAGCCCAATTAATAGATATCTCCATCTTAGTAATTAACCCTAAGGAGCATTAAACTTAAAACTCCAATTACTAAAAAGGTAAATTTCAAACGATATAAATATCTATCTATATCTCTAGGAAATATAACAATCCCATTGATTACCAATTATATGCCTAAATTCATCTCTCGAGTCAATCAAAGAAGAACAAATTACCAGATCTAAACTGGTAAACAATCAATTTGATCCATGAAACACAAGTAATGAATTACTTCAATTGGAATTGATCAATCAAAAGATAAATTCAATATAAAATAAAAAACTAGGGTTCAACCATTAGTTATAATTAAAACATGGAATTTAATCATTGTCAATCAAAAAAATATAGAGAAAGAAAGAACACTCATGGACAAGTAGATCTCTTCTTCTCTACAAATTCTTCTTGGCTAATGCTCTTTTCATTCTCTAAGAGTTTTCTCTTGTCTCACCTAAGTGTTTCCTCAAGGGTTTTCTCTGTTTCTTTCATTCTAATATTTTCCTCTAATGATCCTCTCTTTAAATTCTTTGAAAATCATGCTTTAAATAGAACAGGGCCTCGATTTGTAGACCAAGGGCCCTGCTTGGTGTGGACTAAGTGGAGCACTTGGTGCTTATTTTTCATTACTGCGATGATGAGTGGTATTGCCTCTCTCAACTAGAGTGGGACCATCAGCTCTTAGAGCCTCTAATTTTCTAAAGATTGCAAACCAGGTAGCACTGCTAGCCTTTAGAACTTGAAATTTTAATTTTGCTAGTGGCTTGATCGGTGCCAACTCTTGATCCAGGCGTCGCCATTTGACATTCTCAACTTCATTTTTCAGCCCATTTCAGTTTTATTTACCTTGATTCTTTAACATAGCTTCATCCAACAATTTTCCATGAAATAAGGTGAAAAGGTAGGGGTTAGAATCATCTAAACATGATTTCTTCACAAAGTTAGCACAAATGACATAGAAAATATATACAAAATCAACACTCATCATTTACGAAGGAAGAGAGATCTTTGGCTCATCCTTTCAAGTTTACTCTGATAGGTAAATTTAAGAGAGCTTATCCTCCATCAGAAAAAATCTATAAGGATTTTTAGACCTTCGATTTTAAAGGGTGATGTCACTATTGGTGTTGTGGATTACTCTCATATTCTTATTCGCCTAGCATTAGAAAAAGACTCTATCTATTTTTGGGTAAAACAACATAGGCATTTGTCTAGTGCTTCAATAAGAATTCATAAGTGGACTCCTAGTTTTCACATTACTACGAACCCATCTATTCTGCCCATATAGGTTTCACTAGAAAATTTACCTTTGCATTTTTTTCAAAGCACATACTTTTTTTAATCACTTTAGGTATTGATAACCTATTAAAAATTGATGAGGTTGCTTCATCCCTCCCTCATCTGAATATGGCCAGAATCTATGTCAAGACAGACATGATAAAGCCATGCCTCAATTGTATCTGGTTAGGGATCGATAGAAAAATGTTTCATTAGTTTGCTATCTATGAGAATTTGCCATATTTCTATTCTCAATGCCTTCGTATAGGATATGATTGCTCTAAGCAAGCCTCTAATTATCCTTTTGTTGTTGAAGTTCGAAACTTACATAAGAGGCTTGCTTTTGTGAAGCCTTGTGTGTACGACAACACTAGATGTTGAAGAAGTCTGTATTGAAACGTAGTGGAGAATCAAAAGATGTTGGGATATATGTTCCTTAAATTGATGGTAATACCTCTAAAAATGATAGCATAATGATAGATTCTGAACATTAAATACAACTTCAGATGCCAATGTATAGAACGCTAATGTGCTTGAACCCCCAAGGGGCTATTCTATGCCTGATCACATTATGCAGTAGCAATGTTCTCTTATTGAGCAGACATTGGTGCCTTTAGGAGAGAACACATCAATTCCAATAGGGCTTCATCATGTATCCTCTCCTTCATCCGATACACATAATAGTGGTTATAGCCTCATTGTGTAGATTACGTGAACCACCCTTTCGCAATAAAGATATCCACCTCTCTTTTTTTGACATTAAAGGATTAACAACTTCTAACTTTGGTCTCTAATGCGAGCCTTCAACTTGAGCCAGCAAAGGATTATGTCTATTTTTAGCCTCACACATTTTTACTTGAAGACGGTTACTTTTTAGAGGCTTCAGGTCTAAAGGAAGTGCAGATAGAGTTCACAAATGGAATTAGAGGGTAAGGCTAAAGAGTTGATTTCTAGAAAGGTAAAGCAATCTAAACTTTCTTTTCTTAGACGTGCTGCTAAGAAAATCTAACCATCTCATAAGGCTAAGGTAAGCAAATAGCCATCTCATGTGAAAAAAATCATGATAAATTATGTGATAAGGAATCTTCGAGGTATTGCTGCCTTTTACTTTTAGAGGATTGAGAAAGCTAATTAGAATGCACAACTTGCAAATACTAGTTCTAATTGAGGCATTCTTGTATAAAGAAAAGATTTTAGCCTATTTTTTTTTCACTTAAGTTTCCTTAGATATGTGATATAATCCCTTTTAGCTCAGAATTAGACCCAAAAATTCGTGATACAATAGGCCTAAAATCAGAACACAATTAGATAATAAAAAAATGAATTTTAATTATTGAAATTGGTTCGCCAATCTTCTACCTTTTCCATATACCAAGAACCCTAGAAGATCATGCAGCTAGGACCCCTAATTTAATGGATTCGGTCCTCTACAATGATAGTCTACCACCTAATTCCCAACAAGGAGAATAGAACCTAGGGATAGGAATTTATAGGCACCCAATTTGAATCCTAACTAGAATCCTAAAATAGCTATAAATATAGGACCCATAATTAGAGAAACAAGTTGAATTGTCCAAAAGACTTTAAAGACAAAAGTAAAGGCTAGATTAAGTCCCTTGTAGGTCTCGAATTTCAAAGAGAAAGCACCCAATTGATCATTCAAACATCACCAAAGTTGTGTTTCTCTCAATAAAGAGAGTTTATACAATTCTAACCCTAGATTAATTGTTTAGCAAGCCCTTAGGATTTTAGTAGCCCAATAATATGTCATACGACCTCAAATGTAAATATAACTCGTAAGAATTGAAATAACATTAAAACAAGAAGTGAACAAAACATAACAAAACGTAGCATTTTGCTAGGAAAGATGTGCAATCATGCATGATTCCTTGCATGCCATGCGGGCTAATTTTGCTGGATTTTGAATGTTGCATCCCCTACATTTAGCTTCCCAACTTGTTTTCAATCTTCTTCTTAGTCTCTTCTTGTGAACCTTTGACCTTCCACTTGTATTGTTGATCATATTTAGCTCATTTTGGTTCTGTATGTGAAATTAAGACCATTAGTTTTTAAATCTTAAGAACTTCCTTAATTTCACCCTCCATAACCATGGAAATCACATCCATTTTACCTCATCCTATGTTCTTATGCTCACTCTTTTTTTTTTTACTCTCTTGATTTTGTTTCTCTCTCCCCCTCTCTCTCTCTCTCTCTCTCTTTTTCTTATTTTCTCTCTCTTTTATAATATTTTGATCTTTGAACATCTCACTAATGGATAATAGAAGAAGAGTAAATTTCACTCTTTCTTTAGATAATGAATAAGTATTTCTTCTCATATTATGAATTATATTTTTATCATATTGCCAAGGTCTTTCCAACAACAAATGTCTCACTTGCGTGGGGGACACATCACAAACTACTTCATCCTTATATTCCTTAATTTCAAATGACACATTCGCTTGTTTGTCGACTTTCACCTTTCTACTATTATTTAACTACTGCAATTTATAAGGCTTTAAATGTTTGATGGAATGCAATTCCAACTCCTCCACTAAAGTAGTACATATCATGTTGGTACAACTCCTACCATCTATAATAACACTACAAGACACTTGATTGACAAAACACTTTGTATAAAAGATGTTCTCTTTTTTATGCTTGTCTCATCTTCTGTCACATAAGTACTCAAAACTTTTTCTAGAAAATGTGTTTTCTTTTCTTATGCTCATTTTATCTTTTATCACAAAAGTATGTAAGACTTTTCTAGCCACTCTAATTCATGAACATACTTAACCCACAACAATCCTATTATCACTTCTTTCTTCATCATCTTCAAGCTTACCCTTTTGTTTTTTTACCACAATCCTCTTCTCTGGAGAAATACCTCTTTGAGAATTTATGTACATCAACTTCTTGGTTGGACAATTATAAGAGGTATATCTATATCTTAGGTACTTAAAATACTTGATGTCTTGACATTTTTGAGGTACATCTATGGCATTCCCCTTACCTTTGTTCTATTCTTCCCTCGGTTTGTTGAATTTCTTTAGTGATAGTTTTGGTGGTTGTTCCTTCATGATTAGTGGTTGGCTTAATATAGTAGTGGTATAAGGAATATCTTTTGGATAAGATCTTCTCTTAAGCTGCCTTTCTACTTTAATAGCATATGTACCATTTCCTCTATAGTTTCATAAGAATAAAGCATTTTGCAATTTCATGATTCAACCTAGTTCAGAACTTTACCCTTGTATCCTTTGATTTTCTACTACATTGACCCTCATCATTGTAACCTCTAAGCCTTTATGGTAGTCCTCAACACTTTTACTCCATTGTTAAGTACTTATAGCCTTTGATAGAGCTCATTTTAGTAGTGATTTGGCATAAAACTAGAATTCTTCATAAGCTTCCAAGTAGCAACCGCTTGTTTACCCATCCTTCTCCTATTGTTGAGTATTTGTTCGCGGTAAGATATAGATCATGGATATTTAATATACATGAAATAGGTTCTTGATCGGTTGATGAAACTACGCATTTCATCAAGTGAAGATCATTACACTATAGTTTTCAGACGGGGAATAATTTATCTTTAACCAGTGAGTAGTCTTCTTACACTAATAGTGTAAGCGTATTTGAAATATGTAGAGTTAGACCGAATAATAATATTTATTATAAAAATACTATAATAAATAAAGATTGGACTATTGCTGCTATAGTGAGGACGAATGCTTTATGATTTAACTATGAGTTGGTGGTCTGATAAAGTTGATCGTATGTGCTTTGATATGTAATGGGTGATATTTTCACCATGAGATCAATAGCCTTGTATATTGAGTACATATCTTTATTTAATCAAGACGCACATATACAATAGAATTTCTATGTATTTCTTTATGAAATGAGTGATCACACTCTTATGACAACCACGATAATCTATGAAAATTTAGGGCCTTCGAAAATAACTAATATTATATTTTTATAGGAGTAGCTCTCTTGATAAATGATTATATCTTTGAAAGTCGTAGATTATTAGATGAGAGATCTAAGAATGGTAGATATCATTGAGAAATGTGATAGTTCCAAAATATCTTATCTCAATAATATGTGTTATATAGAGGAGTATTTTTGTCATTATATCTGTAGATTGGAGACATTACTATTGAAATATTATTCTTAAGGGTCAATATCTTTTTATAGTGATGAATGAAGATATCTAAAATAAATAAATGCAGCTCTTTATTAGTAGGGGCATTTTGATCATTTTAGTAGCTAAGGATAATATTTTTTTTGGTCTCCAAAGTAGTTTTAGAAATTATAATAGATATTTTGTTTTAGAAATTATAATGAATATTTTAGTCATCGTACAAATTAATTGGATGTTTAGGAATGACATAGAAATTTATTTTATTCTAGAAAGTCCAAATAAATGTATTGAGCTAAAATAATTAATTAAGTCATGGTTATATTAAATAATTAATTTTAGAAAGTCTAAGGTAATGTGTGAGCTTCAATAAAATAAATAATTAACTTAATAATTATATTGAGTCATGTATTTATTGTTTTAAATTTTAATTAAATTAAAAAGACCCAATAAACTAATAAATATGGTAAGTTATGGATTTATTATATTTAGATTGTAATTCGTAGAGAATTAAAAGATTTAAGATAAAAATAAAAAAGTTCACCATGTGAAAAAAACCTAGTCCACTAAGGCTAGAGTTGGCCGGTCTTAGAGTTAATAAAATCATAAGAGAGGCCAGTTGAGGAGCTTAATGCCTCAGCCCTAACTGTTGCCCTTAGTTGTTACGCCTCGTGCCTGCGAGCTTGTGAATGTGACTATAGGCCTGACAACACTGACAACCAACTACTTGGCTGTCGTCCTTGTTGGGCTAAAATGAATGTTTCAAGTTGGCAATAGGTACTTAGGCTCATTCTTATATACCATTCAAACTTCTTATCTCAATCCCATATGGGATTAGGGGAGGTGTCACATTCACTCTTCCTTTAGGCCCTAGCATCCATGCTAGACCTACACTTAGGGATCAAATCCATGACCAACTAGATAGTATGAGATTCTGGAGGTAGCTCCCACCGTGCATAGTGTAATACTTAGTTCCTATATTAGATGTTGGTTACCCACTCTAATACTAAATGTCACGTTCCATACCTGCGGGCTCGGAATATGACAATGGGCCTGGTAGTATTTACAATAAACTATTTAGCTACCATCTTCGCTACGTCAAAATGGATATCTCGAGTCGACAATGGGTACCCAGGTCCATCCTTATATACCATTCAAACTTCTCATCTCAATTCCATGTAAGATTAGAGTGTTACATTAGCCCTTGTATTCTCTCTTTTAATTTTTCTCTTTCTCAAAAAATACCATAGATTACTTTCACTAGTAGAATAGTTTGTGAGGTTGAGAGGATACTTTGGAAGACTAAATGAGTGATATTTATGTGTGTTTATACGTAGGAGCAATAGATTAGTTAGTTTTCTTTCTATTTCCACCCTGGAAATTGTGGTTCAGACAAGTCTAGGTAACTTACTACTCTAGAAAATCCTTTCATGCCCATGGTATCTTCTTGTACAAGAAAAAAAGTAATCATGTGATCCTAAAACTCTAATTTTTTATTATATTCTACTACGCTTTTATGATTTTAACCCTAGAAGTGGTATTAGAGCATTTGGTTTAAATACCTACGAGCATGTTTTAGGCAATAATCTGTAGTAGTTCCATAAAAATCAAATCTTTGTGATTTATATGATCTAGTATGATTAGTTTGTAGATTACATATAGACCTCGTGAGCGGAGGTATAGAATTTTGTAATTATAATTTTTCCTTTTTCGCAAGTTTTTTTGTTTTGATTAGAATCTAATATACACCTTGCTTGTGGATGTATAGATAATTGTAAAAGTTCACTTTTTTGCTTAAAACTTTTATCTTTGACATATATTCAGATTCTAGACATAAGTACCAACAATGGATAGAAGAAAAACTACAGAAAAAGGTAAAATAAGCAAAATCAGAAGTTGCCCAGGGCTGGACCAACTTGGCGCCACTAATCCAGATAGAACTAGTGCCGGTTCACTTAGTAGAACTGACATTGGATATAGTCTAGCAAAAAAAAAAAAAAAAAAAAAAGGCACGGACTGAGATAGAACATTAGCCTTATGGTACAATTCAGCTTCTAAATCCAGTTACCTTAGAACAGTATAAAAAGAATAAATATCGATATCTTCATATTGGATTAGTTCAAGTAGCAATCAAACCTCTTTATCGATTAGGAATCGATGCCCCGATCTGCCTTCTTCTGAGAGATAGTAGGCATCTCGATTTTCAAAACAGTTTACTTGCAGTCCTTGAAAGTAATACAACCCATGGTCCAGTATATATGTATTTTTGATGTCTTGACATTTTTGAGGTACATCTATGGCATTCCCCTTACCTTTGTTCTATTCTTCCCTCGGTTTGTTGAATTTCTTTAGTGATAGTTTTGGTGGTTGTTCCTTCGTGATTAGTGGTTGGCTTAATATAGTAGTGGTATAAGGAATATCTTTTGGATAAGATCTTCTCTTAAGCTGCCTTTCTACTTTAATAGCATATGTACCATTTCCTCTATAGTTTCATAAGAATAAAGCATTTTGCAAGTCTAGGGTAACTTACTACTCTAGAAAATCCTTTCATGCCCATGGTATCTTCTTGTACAAGAAAAAAAGTAATCATGTGATCCTAAAGCTCTAATTTTTTATTATATTCTACTACGCTTTTATGATTTTAACCCTAGCAGTGGTATCAGAGCATTTGGTTTAAATACCTACGAGCATGTTTTAGACAATAACCTGTAGTAGTTCCATAAAAATCAAATCTTTGTGATTTATATGATCTAGTATGATTAGTTTGTAGATTACATATAGACCTCATGAGCGGAGGTATAGAATTTTGTAATTATAATTTTTCCTTTTTCGCAAGTTTTTTTGTTTTGATAAGAATCTAATATACACCTTGCTTGTGGATGTATAGATAATTGTAAAAGTTCACTTTTTTGCTTAAAACTTTTATCTTTGACATATATTCAGATTCTAGACATAAGTACTAACGATGGATAGAAGAAAAACTGCAGAAAAAGGTAAAATGAGCAAAATCAGAAGTTGCCCAGGGCTGGACCAACTTGGCGCCACTAATCCAGATAGAACTAGTGCCGGTTCACTTAGTAGAACTGACATTGGATATAGTCTAGCAAAAAAAAAAAAAAAAAAGGCATGGACTGGGATAGAACTGGCTCTAAATCTATTCCAGTAGTGGTAGGCATTTTTTTCAAAACTAATCATACGAGGCCTTTTATTTTTTATGCATAACTTTTATTTATTCTAATAAATAAATTTCATGGAAAAGGTAGAATTGGAACCAGCCTAGGATTAAGCATGATCATTATTATTGTGATGATTAATTCTACTTTGTTTCATTATATAGGTTAAAAGAATAGAAAGAGCATGAAAGTAAATTTATTTTTACATGCTTTACTCTTTTATTTTTAACAAAGTATTAAAATTGTATTTTAAAGTAACTAATTTAATTTAGAATTTTTAAATGAAGATTCATGGTTTATCCTCTTAAAGGATTTGTGCCCTTAAGTAAAGAATAGTTTGAATCTAGAAATTTTAAAAATAATTACCTAGATCATTACTTGGAAATACTACAAAAAAAGCTCTATATATGATGCCATTTTTTACAGTAGCTTAAACGAAGGGTTTTTTCACGATAGCCCGTCATATAAAATCGTTTAAAATGGCAACTTCAATGACCATCGTATGTACTCTATTATAAATGACAAACTGTAGTATATAGTAAAGTAATTACGGTAGTCCATCATATAAAACAATTATGTACCACGACTTCTTAAGGTGCTGTAGTTTTAAATATTATTTACGGTGGTTTAAGGATCGTTGTAATTATAGGAATAAATACAACGACCTTTGAGATATTTACAATAGATTTGTGACCACCGTATATATCAGTACATTTATGTGATTTATTTACTACGTTTCTTAGCCACTGTGAATGAACATATTACTTATGATGGTCTTTTTTAATATTTACGGTGGTCTTCGGGTTGTCGTAAATATGGTCCTAATTGTTTTTAGCATTATTTATGATGGCTGTTGAAGCGTTGTAAATAAATCAATCCCCTTTGATGCACTTTTATCAAGGGTTAATATTGTCTGATAACTTTGTTTCCATACTACTAAATCTATGTATGCTCGATTTTCTTTTTAAAATTAATAAGTTTTGCCTAATTATTTAACTCATCTAACAAATCTAATGGTTGGATTATAAATTTGTGAATTGGTATTCTATTTTAATGTAGGTTATTGGACATTTGCTGTGGCAAAATATATTAATTATGCGAGATTATGGAGCAAAATATATTCAATTATCTTCAAATTTAGCAACGGTTAGATTGTTAATTTGATATATTTATATTTCTAAATGCGTTAGGTTTTGAGCTCTTATATAAAGATTATACTAGATTATGTGACAAAACATATTCAATTACCTTCAAATTTAGTCATGATAATTTTTTTTAGCAATTTAAATAAATCTAACATTTGGATAGTTAGTTTGAAACACTTTAAGTTTGTAAATGCATTAGGTTTTGGACTTTTCTATAGAGATTATGTGACAAAACAAATCTGATTACCTTTAAATTTGGTCATGATACTTTTTTTGGGGGCAAATTTAACAAATCTAATGGTTAGATCGTTAATTTGATATACTTATGTTGTATATATATACACTTAATATTTAGCACGTGTCATGTATATATATCGACACACATACATACTTGTATATATGTATATACCTATTATTATACATATATATATATGTGTGTGTGTGTGTATATAAGAGTGTGTATGTTTATGTATGTACATGTTGTTGTGTATATATATAAATCTATATGTATACATGTATGTTATGTTGTACAACACACACATACATACATACACACACACACACACACACACACAACACATATATTTACATGCACACATACACACACATGTACATATATATGTTTTGTAAAATTTATGCGTTGTGTGTATACATATGTGTGTGTTTATATATATATATATATATATATATATATATATATATATATATATATACCAAACAATTAAAATTGGCCCAAAAATTGAGTGTCACAATGCACTCCCACTGGTCCCAGGTTTGAATTTTCTCCAATTAATTGTGTGTGGGGCTTTTGGCGACAAAACTTCTGTAGTTTTAAAGCTTTTGTTGGTCGTAGAAGGGCTTTAGCTAGGAAAAAAAGAGCATTAATGAGGATTTTTTTTTTTTTTTGGTCACTAAAGGCTTTAGATAGGAATGTGAGGGCTTTGCTCACTTTGGCAATGGGACTTCAAAGCTTTTTTTGGTCACAGAATGGCTTTAGCTAGGAAAAAAGAGTTTTAGCGGGGAATTTTTTTGTCACCGAGGGGCTTTAGCTAGGAAAAAAAGAGTTTTAGCGAGAAATGTGAGGGCTTTAGTGAGTAAAATTATTTATTTGCTTTGGTGACGAGGCTTCAAAGCTTTTTTTATCGTGGAAGGGCTTTAGATAGGGAAAAAAAAATTTTAATGAGGAATTTTTTTGTCACTAATGTATTTTTTTTTGGGTGTATTTGTGTAAAATATGAAGAACACAAATACAATACATATATATGTGTATATATATTTGAAAATTTTTTAATCTAATATATATATATATGTATATATGTAATTATAATTATACTATGTAATGTATGAAAATTAAGTTTATTTAAAAAATATGACTTAATGATTGAATTAAACCACTAAATAAACTTAATTGATTTATACAATAAAATAAATAAATAAATTTATTTAAAAATTTAAAAATAAAATTATTATTTACAAACTAAAATTTAAATAAAGAAGGACAATTATTTGATAAATAAAAAAGATGTTTGGCTTTAGAAAAAATCTCACCAACTACACTTTAGTTAAAAAGTTTCCCCATATTTATACAAAAGTTCCCCATTTTCCTTACTCCCATTCGTTAATTCAAGGACAGAAGACTTCCCCCTCTCTTTTCCCTAGCTAAAATTTATATTTCGGCTAAAATTTTTCATCTTTCCCTTCAAAACTTTGGCGGATAGATGAAAATCCTATTCCCCCCTCTCCTCTTTTTATCTTCTAAGAAAATCCTCTCGCTTTTGAATCTCGGCTTTCGGTTACGCTATTACCCAAAAAGTCTTGGGCTTTTTGTAGTCTACATATACTATGATGCAAACCATTTAAGTTTAGTGGTTGATAAGCTAATAAATTGATTTAATAAAAGAAGGTGGTAGGGGCAACTAAGAAAGCAGTGAAGTCTGGGGAATTATCTAAGGTAGCCAAAGAAGCAGCGGTTGCTGTAGTTGCCGCTATGACGGCTACAAAGGAGAATAGAAGCGTAGATGATTTAGCCAATGGAATTGGGGTGCTTCAGATATAAGATCGGACTTGCACTGGTGTTCTTTGCTCACACCCTTTGTCTAGAGATATCTGGGTTAGTCCTTACAATATCTAATTTTGAGAATCCCATCGATATGTATTTTTGTATGCTAAAGATGAATTCTTGAGCTCTTTGAAATATTTTAACATTCATTGCACATCATTCTAGATGAAGAGGAGGGACATGCAAAATTTCTGTTTATAGTATATTATATTTATAATTTTCTTGATCGGTTTTTATGGTAGTAGGCCATGTATCCTTTTGTTTATGAAATTTCCCTTCATGGAAAGGAAAGAAAGGCAAAAAGAAGATCTTGCGAGGTTCTTGTCTTGATTGTGGCTAATGTTATATGTAATTAGAGATGAAATCATAGTAGTCGTTGAAAAATCTATTTGTTGTGCCTTCTCTGTAAATTTTCCCTATTGTATTCATGGAGCTTGTTAAAGAAATGCACAATGACTACCCAAATATGGACACGTGAGAAAAATAAGGGGAAATGAATATGATCTACTTTGTAAATTTAGTCATTCAATGTTCTTTTGAGTCCAATTGATTGCAAATAGTTGCATTTAAAACTTTGGGTGGACAACTCCGAATGAGAAACATCCTTTTCTTCATGGCTTTTGGCAGTTTCTTGTCCTGGTCTAGTATCAAAATTAAAAGTGAATTGTTGGTCTTCTAAGTTTCTAATAGAAAATCCTTTTTCAAGAATGCTTGACCATTTTATTAGATAGTATCATAGGTCACATTCTTGTTGATCTTTAAGTAAAACTTGTGGACCACCCCATTGTAATTGTAGTATCTTCAGTATGAGAAGAAGAAGAAAGAAAATGGAGCTAATAACTTTGTAAATAGCATGTCGGTTGTAACATCTCCTACTTGAAATAATTTAACTTTTTAATCATTATAGAACTCACCTTGGCTTTATGTAGATGATCTTGGACAAAAGAAAAAAAATAATCTGTGAAAAGAATTATTGTAGTGAGAAAGTTTCAAATTGAGGGGTGAGGGACAAGTTATCCTCTTGTGAATGCTTGTAATTGTTCTTTTTAGAGGAGGCCAGGGAAAATCTTTCATTTCTCATATTTTTTTTTTGAATCTAATTAACTTCATACTAATATTTCTGAACCGAAGAAAGGAAAAAGTTTGATGTTTATTTGTTTGATAGATCAAACAAGTGTTCAAATATTATCTTTCCAAATGAGAAAAACTTGTACTTTTTGTTGTTTGTCTTTATTATTTTCCACATTTTTGTCTGTCTAACAAAATTTTTATTAGGCACCCTTTATTTGTTTAGTCTTTAGTTGTGATCTATTGCACATGATTTTGCATGTGTAGTTGTGTGCAACATTGGAATTAATGTCAAATGAATGATTTATGTAGGTTCGTATCTCTTTTTTAATATTTTCAGCTACTTTACTGCATTCATTCATCATTATGATCTCTCATCCTCTTATCCTCTCAGAAGTTTTGGTTTGCTTGGATTTAATAGTTGTGGGAAGTCAACTCTTCTTGCTGCCATAGGATGTCAAGAATTGCCCATTCCAGATCATATGGATATTTATCACCTTACTAGAGAGATTGAAGCATCTGATTTGTCTTCACTTGAGGCTGTCATAAAGCGTGCTGAGGAAAGGCTAAAATTGGAGAAAGAAGCTGAAACCTTGGCTAGATAGGTTAGTAGAATTCAATAGAGATATCTAGTGCTTTATTGCTTCCATATTCTAAACCCCTTCCTTTGTTCAAAAAAAGAATCTTTTTCAGTTAAACATATTCTCCTTTTTGTTTCTTTTTCTATTTTTATTGAAAGATTATCTCTCCAGCTCATTTAAAAATGGGAGTCTACAAGAAAGTTGAAGCTAATGGAGATGAATCACAGTTAAAAGGTAATTTGACTAGAGAATTTATTCCTATTTGAATAATTACTCCTTGTATACAACATTCCATTTTCTCTTTACTAAGATTATATTCTTTGAAAAATGTTAGGAGAGAAACAGGATTAAATGAAGTTTCCCTTTCTAAGAAGAGAATCTAACTTTAATAGTTATAGTGGATTGACAATAAGGGATTAGTAAAAAGGAAATTCCTTACAATTTTGTTTTGCTATACATTTCTTGAAAGGAGGAGATAAAAGCATATAAAGTATTCCCTAGGGATGGCAATAGGGCCGGACCGGGCTGGGGACTAGAAATCCCGGCCCTGCCCCGCCCCTACATATGCCCTCATTTCTCCATCCCTGGCCCGTCCCCGCCATGGGGAAAGGCTGGGATCCCTGCCCCCGGCCCGTGAAAATATTTATAAAGATTTAAAAAAAAAAAATTTGCCTCCAATATATTTTTATTCAAAAATTTTTAATCATATAGAAAACTTTAGTGGTGGTTTCCAATAATTCACGTATTTATCATATCACTAGATTATTAAGAGTAAAATTGATAATTTTTTTCTTTTTTTTCTCTTCTTTTCTATTTTATTTTATTTTATATACATATATAATCTACCTTTATATACATATATAATCATATATAATATATATAATTTACCTATAATTTATATAGTCTATATATATATACATATAATATGTAAAGCAGGTCGGTCCGGCCGGGGGTGGGGATCATGCAATCCCCATCCCCGCTTAAATCGAGAAATCCTGTAAGTCATCAAATCAATAGCATAGAAATTGAAAAAATTGATAGGAAGAGAAATATCATAATAAATGACTTGTATTTATGGCACCTTAGATTGTAACATATTAATCCTAATTAGATTCACAGCTTATCCATGATGGGCATTTGGGCTATTGAGATTGAAAGAATGGCCTCAGTGTCAATCATTTCTTAATGAAAAAATGACCAAAAGATCATTTAACCAAACGGCAAAACAGGCCAAAGAAATACTAATCATTGTTTATAGAAATATTTGTGGTCTAATGACTACACTGGCTAGGAGTGGATACGAGTATTTAGTCACATTTATTGATGATTACTCACACTTTGGTTATGTTTACTTCATAAGGCACAAATCTGACTTTTGTTTGAAGATTTAAAGAGTATAAAGTTGAAGTGGAGTATTGAATAGGTAAATAAATTAAAGTATTGAAATTGGACCATGATAGAGAGTATTTTTCGATGAGTTTAAGGACTACTTGGTACATAATGAGTTAGGTATGTGTATATAAAAATTATTCATTTTTAAATACACTCCCAATCAAGTTTTTATTAAAACATTAACCCCAAAATTACACATATAGAGCAAGTATACTTGATGAGGGCTTATTATATATATATTTTCTAGTATTTTGTGTTTTAATTGTAATAAATTCTTACACAAATCACTACTCACCATATCATTTTTATCTTGTTTCTGTAGGAAATAAAGAAAATACCAATTGAAGATGAAAATGATGAAAAGAAGGAAAAAGGAGTAAAAAAGGAAGAATTGCACAGAGAAGAGGCCGCCTAAGGAAGTACTTCCCTAGGCTGCCTAGAGTTCAAAGGGACGCCTAGGGAAAAGAATAAAGGCAGCCAAGGGAAATCAAAGTTCCTTAGGCCACCTAGAAGAAACAAGAATGCTAGGGGAAGAAAGCAGGTGGCCTAGGGAGGTAAAACCTTCCTCGGCCGCCTAGGAGAATAAGGATGGCGGCCTAGGAGAACAAACCTGGCAGCCTAGGGAGGTTCTACCTCCCTCGGCCACCAAGCACATTTTCTTGTACAAAAAAAAAAAAAAAAGAAAAAAGAAAAAAAATGGCAACCCAGGGGAGTATAACTTCTCTAGGCCACCCAGAACATTTCAAAATAGCGCCCAGGTAGAAACCAGGGAAGTTGAATATGTATATGATGAGCCCTCATCATACACCCCCATAGTTAAACGTTTGCTTGCCCTTAAACAAACCACACTTATTCATAAATAAGGAATTGACTAATATACAATCTAACACCCTATATTTATGCACAACTTAACTAGTGTACAAATCAAGAAAAATACATTGATTCATAAGGACAAAGAATAACTAATTCACAAGTACAATAAAAAATATTCCACATAGAATTCTAGATGAGTTTACCAGAACAACTTAGCATATATGCAATAAGGTTAAAATGGTAAAGAGATTATTTCTTCTTCTACCCTAGAATTCATCTTAACGCCAATCTATCCAAGTTAATCCCATGTATACTCTTATATTAAGTTGGATACAACCAAGAACATCAAAGTGAAATTAAACAAGTTTATGCCAAATAAATGTGATTCACTCTACTTCTCCAATCAAGAATAAAGTAATGTTGGAAAGTATGCCCTCAAAGACTATGTATTTTGTGTAAATATATTGTAATAAAATATTTATTCAGTCAATTTAGTTTGTTTCTTATATTATTGTACATTTAAGGTCTAAGTGTGATAAGTAATAGTCTATGTGTTGTGTCGTTCTTCACAGTAAGATATAGACCATGGGTACTTATCATATAAGTAAAATTGAGTTCTTAGTCGTTTGATGAAATGCCCCATTTCATCAAGGTAAGACTATTATGCCGTGAGTTCCAATGAGGAATGGTTTATCTTGAATCAGTGAGTAGTTCACTCACATCATTGACATAAGCATATTTTGAATATGTAGAACTGGACCTGTAGTAGTGGTCTCTCTTAAAGTATTATAATTATAGAGACAAAACTATTACTACTACAGCGTGGACGGATACCTTTATACTTGAGTATGAGTTGATGGTCTGGCGAAGTTAGGGTCTTGTACTTTGCGGTATGTTGGGTGAGATTTCTTTTGTGAGATCAATAACCTTGCACATTGGGTGTATTACTCTAGTTAGTTAAAACGGGCTAATGTAACAGAGTTTCTATGCTTCACTTTGTGAAGTTAAATTACCGTCTTGTGATTGTCCATGATAATCTCATAATTTAGGGCCTTGAGAACGTGACTGTAGAATGTGTGCTTTTGAGTAGCTTTCAATGATAAGCAAGTACATTTGAGTGAGTCATGAATTTTCGGACTAAATATCTAAGGATGGTAGATGTCTTTGAGATGGGTGTTAATAGAGTTATTTTGTCTCATTGATAGGTGTTACATAGAGGAGTATTTCTGTCATTTCACATGTAGGTCGGAGACATTGCTTTACTAGTATTATTCTTGGGGTTAATATTTTCATATGGTGATAAATGAAAATATTTAAAATGGTAAAATACAGCTATTTAATAGTAAGCGCATGTTGGTCATTTTAGTAATGTCTCTTGGTCCTCGGAGTAGCTCAAGTTATCTTGGTGTTGTTTAGACACAATCTGGACTTAATGGATAATTATTTGGAAGATAAATAAAATTGATTCTAAATGTCCAATTAGAATTAATTAATTAGTCTTGGATTTTTTATAAGGCTTAAGAAAGATGATTAATTAATTAAGAGAATTGGACTGGAATAAATTAATTAATTAGGTTGCTATATGTTGACATATATTAAGAGTCCAATTAGAATTAATTAATTAGTCTTGGGTATTTAATAAAGTCCAGAAAAAATAATTAATTAATAAAGAGGGTTTGGCCAGTCTTGGACTGATTTATGAATACAACACTAAGCCCATTAGGGCTTATTGTTTTTCGGCCACTAGGGCTGGCTTAAATTAAGGAGTAAGAGAAGTAGGTTTTTGGCTGAACTCTCTTTTTTTGTATGCAGCCACTCTTCCTCTTGGTTCTCTTCATTCTCTTCTTTCTCTCTTAGAGAGCATCTTGATTATCTAAAGAAGGAGATTTCACTAAGCTAACCCAAGAGTAAGGTAGAGTCATACTTCGGAAGACGAAGAGAAGAAGTTTGGAGACTCTTGATGCGTAGGAGTAGAAGATTGGCGGGAATACCGGTTGAACTGTAGGCACCTCCTTCTCCCTTTTCAATTCAAGTTCCAGTGCAACCCGGCACCTTGTTGGTTAATCCGCGACCAATAAAGAAAAGTAAGTACTCTCTCCTAGATGGTGGCTTGGAAAACTAAAAATTTTCCGTTGCGTTTTCTTTGATATTTTCTGTTTTGATCCTTGAAGTAATTCAAATGAGATAAGATCAACCGACTCACTCAAGTCTTGTAACTTTTCCCAAGTACAAGTATTACATCTGTTACATTACAATATAGCAAGACCTTACACTTTGTTACAATAATACATTTCAATTTGATATAACAAATTATGAGCCTCTCATTTTTCATCATTTTTCTTTTTACAAAGGGAATACATTTATAGTGATTTTAACTTAATGTTCTCTTTGTATCCCTTGCATGTTTTGCTTTTTACTTTTCTTGCCTTTTCTTTTCTTTTTCATCACACATTGTTTTTCATCATTAGACATGCATTTTGCATTCCTAGAGCCTTTTTTCTCCTCACTTCAGTAGGTGTATCAAGTAACCTATCTCTTGCTCTTATTTGCCTTTTTATTGAAAAATATAATAAACAATTGAAAATTTCTATAATACAACATACAAAACAATTCAATGAATGAATGAATGAGATTAGCCACGAAACTAGAGATAAGCTTACGACCCACACTCTATATTTTATCACTAAGTTTTTATCCATTCTCAAAGAATTAAGCTTCACAACTTTTTCAAAGGTCTAAACAAGATTAACTAACTTATCTAAATTTAGCCTATGTTATGCCCAATATATAAGTGTACATAAAAATAACTTTTCTAAAAAAGTCTTAAGTAGTATTCCTAAGCAAAAAGATAAATAATAACTCCACCAAACTAACATATATCAATATACATACCAGCAAGTTTTGAAAACTAACCCAACAATGCGAAAAACTTTTAGCCAAAATGAAAAAATAAAAATTTTAGCCCAAAAAATAAGAAAAATGCCAAAATAAATAATACAAAATTCTAAAAAAAAATATTATTCAACCTCTCTTATACACTTAAATTGGACAATGTCCTCATTGGCCACAAATCAAACAATATATGTATTTTTAATTCGACTAAAAGAAATAAAAGGGAGAAGAAGGTAAATATATACTCTCCTAACATCTTGAAGCTCAATTTATCGTAGAACGAGGAATAAGTGAATGGTTGTCCAAAAGAAGAAAATCTTCTATCCTACAAAAAGAAAGAAAAATACAATAGTATACCAAGGCTAAGAGATAGTAATAAAAAGAATACAAACAAAATAATAGATAAAGAATATAATTCAAAAGAAAATATAAATAAAAATGATTCAAGGAGTTGTTACAAAAATTCATTAGTCTCAATACTAAGAACAAATAATCCATTGTATACATATGTATATATATACACAAATATTATTAATAGGCCATAAAATCAACTAATATAAATAATACCAAAATATGTATTAGTACCAAGAACTATACTACTATCAATACAACAATGCCACAAAAAAAAAAAAAAAAAACCCAACATTTTCTCTAGGAATACCTAAAATCAATATACATATGCTAATGTACCATTATCAATACGTAACTTATATACACAACAAAATACAAGTTTACCAAGCAAAGAACCACTACACAACACACTATAAACTCCATGAAATTCAACCAATGAATAACTCCCACACTTCAATAGCTATAATACACAAGGTGTCAAAAGTTAACCAAATTTGCAAACAAAAATCAATAATCAGCAAAAACACAATACCAACTATGCAAACCAATCAACTTCTCAACTTATTCACCACTACTACAATCAAAATTTCAACCTCTATAATATATATAGTACAACAACAACAACAACAACAACAACAAAGCCTTAATCCCAAGTAACTTGGGGTCGGCTACATGAACCAACGTCAGGCAACGTGTGGTCATCCACATGAATTCTTTCTCGCCACTTTCTTCTATCGAACGTCATACTGTTATCCAAATCTAACAAAGACATATCTCTCTTAATTACCTCTATCCATGTCGTTTTAGGCCTACCTTTACCTTTCCCTCTGTCTAACCTATCCTGCCTCACTCTCTCTATTGCCCTAACAGGAGCATCCCTCGGTCTTCTCTGAACGTGTCCAAACCAACACAGACGACTTTCTCTCATCTTTTCCTCAATAGATGCCACACCCACCTTTTCCCTAATGATCTCATTTCTAACTCTATCCTTCCTAGTATATCCATACATTCACCGTAACATACGCATCTCAGCTACTTTCATTTTTTGAATATGACACATTTTAGCTGCCCAACATTCCGTACCATATAACAAAGCAGGTCGTACGACTGCCTTGTAAAACTTTCCCTTTAAATTCAACGGTGCATTAAGATCACAAAGAATACTAGTCGTACTCCTTCATTTCAACCAACCCGCCTTAACTCGATGTGCAACGTCGCTATCGAGCTCTCCGTCTTTCTAAATAATAGATCCTAGATAGCGAAAACAATCAGCTAACGGTATATCTCTACCTTCCAAAGTTACACTCTGGGCTAAGTTTCTGCTACCACTAAACTTGCATCCCATATATTCTGTTTTACTCATACTAATTCTGAAACCCTTGGATTCCAATGTCTGCCGCCATAACTCCAATTTAGCATTTACACCGGCTCTAGTCTCATCAATTAATACAATATCATCCGCAAACAACATACACCATGGCACAGCCTCCTGTATAGTGCAGGTCAACTCATCCATAACGGCTGCAAAGAGGAAAGGGCTAAGCGCTGATCCTTAATGTACCCCGATATTAATAGGGGATTCTATAGTCACTCCGGCGCTAGTCCTTACACTTGTACATGCTCCCTCATACATATCTTTAATGAGACTAATATACTTTATTGATACACCTTTCTTGGCCAGCACCCACCAAACTACTTCTCTAGGAACCCTGTCATAGGCTTTTTCCAGGTCAATAAATACCATATGTAAATCTTTCTTTCTTTCCCTATGATATTCAATCATCTGCCGTAATAAATGAATTGACTCCGTAGTGGAACGCTCAGGCATAAAACCAAACTGATTATCTGAAATTTGTATAATGTCCCGTAACCTCTGTTCAATCACTCTCTCCCAAAGCTTCATAGTATGACTCATGAGTTTAATCCCACGGTAATTGGCACAATCCTGGATATCTCCTTTATTCTTGTACAGAGGAATGAGAGTACTCTTCCTCCATTCTGTAGGCATCCTATTAACTTTATATATCTTGTTGAACAGACTTGTCAGCCATATAATACCTATGTCTCCTAAACACTTCCAAACCTTGATCGGTATACCATCCGGTCCTACAGCTTTTTTTGGACTCATCCTTTTAAGGGCATCACGGACTTCATGCTTCTGAATACGACGAATCCATGCACGGTTAACCTCTTCGTTCAAAAGCGCCAGGCTACCTACACTCGGAACTTGGACTTGACTCCCATTGAATAACTTATCAAAATATGATCTCCATCTCTCCTTTATTCCTATATATAGTACAACAATGACCCAAAACTACGAACAATAGTTTCATCCTCAAAATGACAATTAAATCCTCAAAACTCCAACACTATTACAACAACAATGAAACCACTCCTATTATGCAACAATCAAACACAATAATTATCATACAATAACATCCCCTCAACAACAACAATAATAGCTAATTACAATAATATTTTCATCCTAAAGATGCTAACAGAACAAAAAAAAAAAAAAAAAAACAATAATATTCCCCAACAACCACAAAAAAAAAAAAAAAAAAATCCACAACAAAAAGGCTATATGCAAGAACAAAACTTAAGTCCTAAGAATCCACTACATAAACAATTCTTCAAGATAACAATATACAATCAATATAAAAAATAATAATAATACAACAAACATGATGATATAACATATTGGAACTTAATACAATTTATTTATCTCACAGATAAAAAATAAAGAATTAAAACAACATACAAACAAGGTATACAAAGGAAAAAAAATCTATATACAAGTAATGGTTAGTACTATGCACAAATATAGAAACAAATATTTACATAAAAAAAATTAATAGTATTATGCACCGGTATGAGATTTCAATAATAAACTTTACACTCTCTCGAGTTATGAGATTTTTTTCATGCGACTCAATTAATTGGTATCTCTACCTAATCAATCTAACTCAAGGAAGCATTACATTCATTCATCACCCAAAAGGTACTCGAAAGCTCCAATATCCATATCTCTACCTATATGCACAAATATAGAAACAAATGTTTAAATAAAAAATTAATAATATTTACAAATTATACATAGCTAAATTGTAATACCCCACTCTAGTCACACCTAGTTTATGAGAACTAACATGCATTGAATATGAACATATATATATATATATATATATATATTTAAATATAACATATGCTTATTTCATGAATCTGCAAGGCTGTGTTGTGGTGATATGTGCATATGTGTATAGAAATCGGATGTAAATTTTGCCTAAGGAATAAATTCTCTTTCAAAAATGGACTTGCATAAATTCAAAATTTTGATAGGAAGCAGAATTAAAAATCCTTGACATAAAAGTTCTCAAAAAAAAAAAAAAACAAATAAACATCCAAATCAAAATAACTCCTAGTCCTCTAATCCTCATCAGAATCCTCATCATCCGCATCATATAACCATTCCCCAGAGTTCTTAGAAAAATCCACCCCAACCCCGCTAGCAAATTCCTCCATTGGCTCCTTCCCCGGGCACCTAGAACTCTCCCCGGGCTCAACTTGGCTAAAAGAAGGAAGGAAGGAAGGCTTAGGTGGAGACTCATAGTCTATCTCCCTCGGGTTATCACTATCTGCTGTTAAGTCCACCTCGGGATTAGGAGGGTAGGGTTCATGCTCCACTATCATCACCTCATCCTCACTGTCTGAGCTTATGTCTATCACCGGGATTGGGGGTGGCTCAAGGATCTGGACCTCGTCGTCACTGCTATCCTCCATAGGGTTAACCTCATCATCACTGTTATCCTCCATAGGGATAACTGGTTAAGGGACAGGCTGGGGAATTGGAAGGTCTTCCTGGTATATGGGGATATGCGGGTGCTATTGCTACCCTTTTCTCGTGGTTCTAAGCATTCTAACCATCCTACAACATAAACAAGATAAATTAGATAAAGATTTTAAACTTAAATAAATGAAACATATATCATCAATATTTGCCTATAACCTAGGCTCTGATACCACTTGTAACACCCCGCTACCTAGACTCGCCAGGGCCGGGGATGTCGCCCCGTCCAAAGGATAAGGGGTCTTTATAACTAGGTCACACAAATAAAATAGCGGAATAAAAATAATACTTTAACTTAAAATTTATTACATCCCAAGAATAAATCCATGAATTCCCAAAACAAATCCATAAATAAAATTATCTACTCTCAACTCCCCAAAGCAACACATAAAAATAAATGACAACATTCTCTTCCAAGGCAGATAACACTAGCTTCTCATCCCCACACCAGGATCGACATGAAATCATGGTAAAAAGGCGATGAGACAGAAATCTCAGTAAGTCCGTGTGTGCTTTGAGTGTCTAGTGGAAATAGTTCGTGAATGCAAGGTATAAAACCTTTATAAGAGAAATACTGGCAAGTAATAAACATTAGTCAAAAGCAAGAGTGGTGCTTTGGCTTTCTCAACCATACATAATCAATAAAATCAACCACTCAAAAGAAATGATCATGGGTTATCACAAGTTAGGCCCCACAATCGGTCAGAATGCCACACTTTGTGCAGACTGACAAAAGGTAGGTGATCGGTCTATCGGGCAAGATACTCCTCATTCTCTATACCCAAACAATAACCGAGTGTCCATTCCGGCAAAACACAGTCACTTGACTGAAAAATAAACAACTGCTAGCTCGGATCGACACGACCCACTGGACTGACATCTTATCCGGGAAGGACTCACCCCTTAGAGGTGGCCACCTACTGAGAGACTCACCCTAACCCTTCAAAGACTAGCCCCAGCAGTCCACCCTTATTGAGTACTTAACGTAACGTAACCCACTTGGGAAAATGAACAAACCATAGTTCCACATGAAAATGGCAATTAAGGGTCTCCAAAATCTTTGTCAAAATCAGTTTTGGAAAGAGTTTTGAGTTTGAGTAAATCTGCTTATGGATTTTCAAATAATTTGTTTGACTGAAATAAGAAAGGAGTCAATCCTCAATTGCCTTATAGAAATGAGTGTCCATGCACTCCACATTTAGCTTGCCATAATAAACATTTTACATCAATCATGTTTTATGCAGGAGCTTACCTGATTCCTACTCACAATAAAAGGTCTCCAACAGCTGACCTAATCCCGCATGGGCAAATACAAACTACAATCAAACTCAAGCCAAAATCCACTTTCTCAATTTAAAACAACTCAACTCACTACTACCATGATCCTAGTGTCCCAAGCTTTAAGGCCAAACAATAAATAAATAGGTTTATAAGCTAAGCCTAATTTGATCTTTGAAATAATTAAGGTTTTGGGAAATAAGTACTACTAAGTTGATGGTTTAAAGCTTGCTAAGAAGAATTTAGAGTTTATTTGATGAAGAGTCCTAGGCGGTATTAGGTAAAATAATGATTTATTAATAATTTAGTTGTTAAAAATAATTGATAACTAAAATAAGTTGAAAATAAATTTAATGAGTCTTGCTTGAAAAATAATAAATAAAATTTTAATAGGTTTTGATTAAAGATAATAATTAATTTTTTTAGTAATAAATATTTTACTAATTATGATTATTTCCATAGAAGGCTTTAGTTGATTTCATTATTTAATATAATATCTACATATATATATATATATTATTTTTCTCGCAAAAACTATTATTTATTTGACTAAAATATCCTCATTATATATATAATAATCCAAATCTACCCCTCCTAGGATTTTTTTTTTCAAAATTACTAGCAAAATCATATTATGAAATATTTTATTCATGAAATAAAAATTAGCTTAGGGAGAACTAGGTCATGATCATATTTCTATGGCTAACCACAATCATGAACATATACAATCCTTCAATTCATCAACCCATCCAAATCATGCATATAAGCATAGATCTAGGCTTACTAAGGCATGATCTAACCTTTACTAGCATAAATATAATTATGGCTTTAATAATCATACAAGAATATAAATCCTATTCATCATAGATGACATAATCTCTAGCATACTTGATCATGGAGGCATGCATTAAACCTCAAATCATCAGACAATCAACCAAGATAATCCCTTCATGCATAAATCCCATCTCCATCATATTCATACATATACTCATGCTTCACTCTCAACTCATCACAACAATATATACTCAAATCCCATTCATGATTCATCTTCAATCAACATCATCCTAGAGACATGAATCTAGAATTTAAAAGAAGGGTTAAAAAGGCTAACTTGATTGATGAAAACCTTAAAGGAGTTTCGAATGAATCTCAACTCCTAGATGACTAGATCCGTCCAAGGAAGATAGAGAAAGCATGGCCATTGGAGAAGAAGCCATTCAACCAAGAGAGAGAGACCATTAGCATGTTTATTCATATATATATTCATTAGAGATCAAGATTAGAGAAGATGAAGTTGTTAGAACAACCTTACCTTGAAGGTGTTCTTGAGCCTTCACAAAACTTCTGGTTTTTGATCCAAAAGAGCAAGTTGGATTTAGGAGTTTGATGTTAAAAATGGTGTGGATAGACTCACAGTAGTGAATAGATGAAATTTGAAATTTTTAGAAGAAGTTTGAAGTGATTTGGAGAGGTATTAGGTGAAAGGAAGGAGTATGTGTTTTTGGTGTTCTATGTGTGCTAGAAGGTTGAAGAGGATGGAGGAATTTTGGTTATTGCTGGCCAAAATTCTGAGGGAGAGAGTGACTGAATTATTTTGAGAGGTTTTTGAAGATGATTTTTCTGGTTTGAAAGGAAAATGAAAGCTAGTTGTTGAAATCCCTCAAGCATATTTTTGGGAAGCAAATTTAGAAACTAAATATTACAAGAATATCTTTGATTGTTGGAGAGCTTTTGGGAAGCTGCCATGGCCGAATTTCTGTGCAGAGTTTCGGCTAGATGAAAGCTGGTTGAAGGAAGCTAAGGGTGGCAAAAAATAAGGAGTATAATGGTGAAGGGAAGGTCTGGTTGTTTGAGGGATATTTTATGGAAAGTTGCTAAATTATGATGGCTGGAATTTTGGTATCCAAATCAAGGCATGATTGCAGAAATTTGTTGGAGAGATTTTTGGACAGCCATGTCTGAATTTTGTGCAGGAGCTTGGGGAAGACAATGGAGCTCTGATCATGGCTGTTTAAGAGTGGTTTGTGCAGAAGAAAGATGGAGTTTCGGCCAGGGCTGAATTAGGAAACAAAGCTGGAAAATTACTGCACAGGATTTTTGCTATTGCTGGAATTTTTCTGGGCAGTTTCGGCAGCCATTTTCCAGCCATTTTGAAGGAGATTTCAGAGGCCTTTCAAGGCTGGTTTCCAGCCTTCTTTATGGAGGAAAAATGTGACTAAGATGCTGAACAAAAACTGAAAGAAAATAGCTTGGTTTCAGACCTCCAAAGCTGCGATTTTGCCCAGGGATTTTTCTGGTTTTGCACAGCTTTTGTGCAGTCCGAAAATGGCCAGAAATATTCAGGTTTCAAGCTGATCAAAAGGACCCTTTTCTGGTAGCATTTGGGAGGGAATAATAGCTAAGAATTTCGACACCTTGAAGGAAAATGAACCTAGCTAGAGTGAAGTTTTAGAGAGTTCACTAGGGAAATTAATTCACTTGAAATCCTTCCCCCTCTTCCATGGTTTCGGTCCATAAGATGTCTTTCTCTAAGACATTTTGAACCTTCAAAGCCACAGCACATTGTTGGAATTTTCCTAGAATAAAATTGGCTTAAACAAATTGAACATCCTAATGGATTGAAAAATAGGAAAAATTAAGGATCAAGAGGAAATGAATTCCCCTTAGAAATTTTGTGTAGAGCAAAAGAATAGGATTAGGATACTCCTATCACGACTCTCTTAAGACAACATCTCTACCCTATTCCAAAGCACATAAGGCCGAAAATTCCACTTCCCAAGCAAAAATAAAATTTAATCATTCTAAAGCTCCCATGATGGAATTTGAACCCAAGACCTCAATATTTAATTTCAAAGCTCTAACCATTAAACCACAACAACTCTTGTTCTTATTTTCTCTCTAAAAATATTTTCCTATTCAATTCTTAAGCTATCACCCTTTTTCCACCTCAAGCAAAAATCACCATTTTGCCCTTTTGACTCAATAATCATAATCAAGCCCTCCAGACTATAAAACACAAATTAAATGCACATAAAATCATATAAAAATATATTGAAATATGCAATGAAATATGATATGCATCCCAACCCCCTTACTCTAAGGTTGGTTTTGACTGGGGTTTCACAGTGCTGCTTTGCTTGAACCCAAAACCTTTTTCTTCATTTTTGGAGACGATTTTTGCCCTTTCTTTGGTTTTGGAATAGAAGATATTTAGGAATAGTGGAAGGCATTATTTGATTATTGTGTCATAAAATACTTTACATGAAAAATATTATTATTATTTTTATTATCATTATCATTCCTAAAAAGCTATTATATTTTCCATTTTTGGTTGGTCATCTATTAATTATCTATAATAGTAGTAATAATAATTATTATACTAATTAGAACTATAATGTTATTATTTATTATCTATTGAAAACTTATTTATTGTTATCGTTGTTTTCAGTTGATGAATTATAATAAAATTATATATATATTATCTTGATAATATTATAACCAAATGATTTCCTTTCATTCCATATATATATATATATATATATATATATATATATATATATATTCTTTGTATGATATTAAATTGTGCATTCATGTGGTTGGTCTCGTTCAGCCATCCTATTTGAATTACCTAGTCCTAGCAATTTTTGCTTTAGGTAAATTAATATAATAATTGGGTAATATTATATTAATACTTTCTTCTACTTTGCATTAAAATATTATATGCATACTTTGGTGGGATATTATGTACCGGTTGGCATATATGATCATTTAGTTAGGAGACCTTTTGTTTTTTTCCTTTCATTGTTGCCAACCACCCCTTAGTACTTCTCGGAACTGGTAAAAAGCAATTAGTACCTATAGGATTATAGTTTGATTAGAAGTGTGTTTGAAATTAAACAAACCCCACATTTTTCTCCTATCAACCGATGCATCTCAACTGCCCTAGCTTCACGATTTTCCTTTCTTTGCCTAAGGAAAATCTCAGCTTACCTTCATTCCTAGGAACTCTTGAAACTTTCAAGAACTTCAGCTATCATCGTGCATTGCTTCTTCTCTCCAATGGCGAACGATTTCCTCTTCAACTTGAACAACAAAATGCTGCCATAGTGAGCAAAACAGCCGACACACATACATATTTCTTTAACCAGCTTCATAGCAAACTCTCTTCAATTTTGTTATTGTGTCTGACACCCACATCAGCTAACATCCTAGGCTGGTCTTTTCTTCTCCTAAAAGGATTTCAAGAGGTAACAAGCTTGATCCTTCCTTTATTTTCTCTTGAAAAAAAGAAAAACCAGTATGTAGATGTGTTTTGAATGGGTTTGGCCAGCATGCTGGCTGCTTTAATTGTCACATTGTGCACAAATTTTAAATGGAAAATTGCAAGGCATGTTGGTTGCTTCAATTTATCTCCTTGTACACAAAATTGAAATGGAAATTGCAAGGCCTACTGATTGCTTTATCTTGTCCTTTTGTGCACAAATTTTAAATGGAGAATGCTTGCTGCAATTTATTCTCTTCTACTTGTTTCTTTTCATGATCCGGATGCTTACTTCTATTTGTTCTCTTCTACTTGTTTCTTTTCATGGACTGAATGCATATGGAGGTTGTGAATAGTTTCACAATATATGCTCCTATTTGTCTCTTCTATTTTTTTTTCCAAGTGAACCGAATGCATGTTGAAAGTTGAAGTTTTACTATTTATTTGGTAGTTGTCAATTGACCTCAAGAAAATGCAGGACAAGATTGGATTTTTGAAGAAACTTTTGAAACTTGTTTTAATACATAAATATCATGTTTTCATGTGGAATATTATTCTGGAAGTTACTCTAGTCTATTGCAGAATTTTTTTAAAGGGAAAAAAAAAAAATAAGAACAGGGGATTTTCGGAAGTCATTGGTCATTGTTTTGCAAACTGTTTTGAGCATGGTTTTGAAGGCATAGAAAACGGAAAACACAGGGCACGCAGCGGAAGCGAAGATAAAAAACTAGAAAAACAAAGAACAGGGGAATTCCAGGGTAGAGTTGGCGCCGGTTAGGCTCTATACAGGTTCCGAGATTTTAAAATTTTTTACCTCTATTCCTCGTTCTAACAATTGACTGGACTAGAATGTGTGCCGCCAGGGTAGGTACGCTGGTGGAAGCCTCTGGTGCGATTCTTGTAAGCCTCCTACTCCGTCTTTGTATATAGGTGAATGCCAATCTCTCGATCTTCCAGTATATATCCTGCTTAAATCCATTTGGTGAACAACAACAGACTAAGGAACCTTCTTTCTGGAGAGAGAGAGAGAGAGAGAGAGAGAGAGAGAGAGAGAGAGAGAGAGAGAGAGAGAGAGAGAGAGAGAGAGAGAGAGAGAGAGAGAGAGAGAGAGAGAGATAGAGAGAGAGACGTCTGGCTTTTCACAGAGAAGAAGCCGTCTCAGAGAGTGTATGTTATTCTAACAACGTTGTTTTTTTAATCCTCCTGTTTAACCTAAATAAAACCCTAAGTTAAACTGGACTGGGCCATTAGATTCGTAGATTAACCTTTTGGGCTTAATTAATTATTCTAATTAGAACCGACCTAATAGCCCAATTAATAATTAAATTTTTAGCCCACATAAACTAGTCCAATTAATAAGCCTATATTAATTTAGTCTCAGGTTAATCTTTAATTATTCAAACTGGGCCAAAGCCTTGAATAATTAATTAACCCACTAAACTAATTTTTTTAATTCTCTCTCCATGGACCTTTATTTTATTCTAACCCAATAATTAAATCAAGCTACTTAAATAAAATAAATTCCATATAATTTAAAATTAATTCCTTAGCTCGTATTTAATTAGGACTCACGGTCTATACTGGGGATCAAAAGACACACGGACTTGGCTACTAAAATGACCAAAATACCCTTGCCATATAAATAGCTGTATTTTGCATTTTAAATATTTCCTAGTATCACCATAAGGAAATATTGACTCCAAGGATAGTGCTGTGTTAGCAAAGTCCCCGACCTACAGGTGTAATGACTAAAGTACCCCTCTATACATCACCGCACATTCAGAGAGGAAGAAGTGTACTAACACCTCTCTAAATGACATCTACCATCCTTAGGCCTCTAGTCCAATGATCCACGACTTCCTGGATTGTTTTCGTTTTCCAAGGGAGCTATCCTAAAGCAAATATCCAAGTCATGTTTCCCAGGGCCCTGGATATTTAGATCATTCAGATAACCACAAGGGGCAATATAGTATAGAAACTATCTTGTACAAGTCTGTCTTAACTAACTAGTCACACATACCCAACATGCAAGTATATTGGGTCTACGATAGAACCTCAACTATAGCATATCAAAATATATGCTTCCAGCTTCGTCAGACTACCAACTCATACTCAAGCCGTAGAGTACTGGTTCACGCTGTAGCGGTAGTAGTCTAGGTTTCTACCATATAGTACTTTTAGAAAACACTACTACAGGTCCTGTTCTACGTATTCAAAATACACTTATGTCATGAAGTGAGTGGACTACTCACTGGTTAAAGGTAAGCCATTTCCCATTTAGAATTCACAACATAATAACCTAGACATGATGAGATTCACATTCTCATTAATCGGTTAAGAACGAATGTTTATGTGTTAAGTAACCCGTGATCCATACTTTACTGTGAAAGACCTCCATTCACATTGACCACTTATTTAAACACAATGGGTCTTTTCCGAATGTAATTATGCACAAATAAAATTGCAAATTCACAAATAATTTCTGAAAATAAATCTTTTATTAAAACATTCGATTTTTACATCAGAAACCTAGCCTAAGAGGGCATACATCTCCCACTTGCACTCTAAGACTAAGTAAGTCCGTAGGTGCCTACCCCTATGGCGTCGAAGTGTCTTTTGAAGACTCTCTCAGCCAAAGGCTTGGTGAATGGATCTGCTAGATTGTTCTCAGAGGCAATCTGTTCCACCACAACTTCCCATCTCTGGATAAAATCCTAGATCATGTGGTACTTCCTCTTGATATGCTTCCCCTTCTTGTGGTTCCGAGGTTTTTTGGATTGCGATACTGCTCCAGTGTTGTCGCAATACATCACAATCGGCCTGTCCATGTGTGGCACGATTCCAAGTTCTGAAAGGAACTTCCGGAGCCAGACTGCTTCCTTGGATGCCTCCGAAGCTGCCACATACTCAGCTT
Organism: Voacanga thouarsii; assembly: GCA_026120185.1. Lineage (NCBI taxonomy): Eukaryota > Viridiplantae > Streptophyta > Magnoliopsida > Gentianales > Apocynaceae > Voacanga > Voacanga thouarsii. Next base: position 3,379,035 of record JANUWF010003368.1, read on the forward strand.
TTATGGTTAAGTCAGTAATGTAAGATTGCTTGATACTCCTCTATGAAATAGCTCTTCTAGGTAAGGTGAAGATATATCCATTAGTGGATTTTCTCTTATCCTTATCTGCCTAGAAGTCTGAGTCTGTGTATCATGTAGAAACCAAGTCTTCAGCCTTGTAAACCAGCATATAATTTCTTGTTCCCTTGAGGTACTTGAGTATATGCTTTACAGCTTGTTAATGAACCTCTCCAGGGTTTAACTGATATCTGCTAACCAAGCCTACGGTAAAGTAGATATCTGGCCTAGTATACAGCATGGCGTACGTGAGACTTCCCACAGCCGAAGCGTAGGGAATCCTACTCATTCTTTTCTTTTCTTCTTTTGATTTAGGACAGTTCTTTGAAGAAAGTGACAACCTATGTTTGCAAAGGATTAAGGCTTCCTTGCATGAGTCCATGTTGTACCTGGCCAGCATCTTGTCAATGTATGCAACTTGGGATAATCCTAACATTCTCTGCTTCTTATTTTTAAGAAGTCTAATCCCGAGAATGTAGCTGGCTTCTCCCAAGTCCTTCATACTAAATTGACTAGACAGCCAAACTTTTGTAGATGACAATAACCCTACATTATTTCCAATGAGTAGAATGTCATCTACATACAAGACAAGAAAAACCACATTAATGCCTTCAAGTTTTCTATACACACATGGTTCATCCTTATTTTGAATAAAACCATAAGTTTTTACAGTCTCAGCAAAACGAATGTTCCATGCCCTTGATGCCTGCTTAAGTCTATAAATGGATTTCTTAAGCTTGCAAACCATATGCTCTTGGCTTTTAGAAATAAAGTCTTCCAATTGGGACATATAGATGTCTTCACTAAGATGGTCATTTAAAAATGTCGTCTTGACATCTGTTTGCTATATCTCATAGTCATAATAACATGCGATGGCAAGGAGGATACAGATGGACTTAAGCATGGCTACCGGGGAAAAGATTTCCTCATAATTGATTTCCTCTTTCTGAGTATACCCTTTTGCCATAAGCCTAACTTTGAAGGTTTCCACCTTCCCATCTACTCCCCTCATTCTCTTGTATACCCACTTACACCTTATGGGTTTTATCCCTTCAAGTGAAGCTACACGATCCCAAACCTGATTGAGATACATAGACTCAATCTTGACTTTCATTACTTCATACCACAGATTTGCATTGGTATCAGCAATAGCCTCTTCGTATCTAGTAGGTCTTGTTCCTGATGGTCGAAGACAAGCTCGAAAGCTTCTCCAGTCCATCTCTCTGGAACCCTAGACACTCTCCCATTACGACGAGGCTCTATATGTACAGGCTCTTGAGACTGTGCCTCTTCTTGTTCCACAATCGGGTCAGAAGAAGTTGCTTCTGATGATAACTTCTCTTCCAGTTCCAACCTAGTTGAACCTTTCGTGGAAGTACTTTGATCATCTTCTAAGTATCTAGCATTGGTACTAACCAGTATCTTCTGCTCCTTAGGATGATAAAAGTAACCACCATTTGTCCGTTTTGGATACTCAACAAAATAGCAAAATTCTAATCTTGATTCCAACTTATCTCCCTTGACCAATACATAAACTAGACAGCCCCATATTCTGAGATGATTCATACTTGGCTTATGCCCAGTCCACATCTTATAGGGAGTCCTAGGTACTGACTTGGAAGGCACCAAGTTCAGAATATATACCGTTGTTTCAAGGGCATATCCCTAAAAAGACACTAGAAGAGTAGCATGAGACATCATGCTTCGGACCAGTTCCATCAATGTCCCGTTCCTTCTCTCAACTACTCTATTCTGTTGGGGTGTCCCCGGTACAGAGAGTTGGGATACTATCCCATGATGTAGCATATAGTCCTTGAATTCACCAAGGAGGTACTCTCCACCACGATCTGATGGTAAGGTCTTGATCAATTTACCTGTTCGACGCTCCATTTCAACCTTAAACTCTTTGAACTTGTCAAAAGAGTTAGACTTGCGTCTCATCAGGTAAACGTAACCAAACCTTGTACAATCATCTGTGAAAGTGATGAAGTACTTAAAACCTCCTCTAGTTGGTGTAGACATGGGACCATACACATCAGTGTGAATAAGACTCAATACCTTCTTGGCTCTATCCGCCTTAGGGGCAAATGATCTTTTGGTCATCTTTCCCACCAGGTAGGACTCACACTGAGGCCAATTTTCCAATCTCAATGAGCCCAAGGGCCCATCATGGATCAACCTCTGAATTTTGGTTGAGTTGATATGCCCCAACCTTAGATGCCAAAGATATGAGTCATTGACATTGGTCTTTCTCTTCTTTATTAAAGGTTCAAATCGAGCATTTTTTAATTGATTGTTAATAGGGTTTAAGAAAAATAGAGTCTCATACATGTGCCCAGTACATAAAATTTCTCCACTCTACTGATAGAAATACTAGAATAAAAAGATACAGAATATCCTTGATTTATTAGTTTCGCAACCGAAATCAAATTCTGTCGAAATCCAGGTACATGTAAAATATCTTTCAAAATCACTATTCTATTACAATCAAATACAAGATTCAGCCCTCCCACTGCAAGGGCCTAAACTTGTGCTCCATTTCCCACACGTAGTCCATGTTCGCCCTTCTGAAGTCTTCTAATATTTCTAAACCCCTGCAAAGAGTTACAAATATGATCAGTGGCTCCTGAATCAACAATCCAAGTGGAAGTTAATCCAACCATTAATATAGACTCTAGATAGAAAACATTACTTGTGGGGTTTTTCTTAGCTTGAAGATCTGGACACTCATTTTTCTAGTGTCCCTTCAGTCCACACTTGAAGCACTTGCCCTTGGGTTTGTCTTTGGGCTGGATCGTTGCGTTCCCCTTCTTCTTCTTGAACTTCCTGGGCTTGGGCCCAATTCTAGAAGATGATGCCTTAGCAATCATAGCCTTAGATTATGGCTTCATGACCTTTTCTGCCATCTGGAGCTCCTTCATCAACTCAGTCAAACCTATGTTCAACTTGTTCATGTTATAGTTCAACTTGAATTGAGTAAAGGAACTCGGTAGAGATTCGAGAACCATGTCTAATTGGCTCTCGGGGTCAATGATAGCCCCTAAGATTTCTACCTCCTCGAAGTAGCAATCATCTTGAGCATATGCTCTCTGACTGATGCTCTCTCAGCCATCTTAGTGTTAATGATGGTTCGAAGAGCCTCCTGCCTTGCGGGTCGGCTCTTATCCGCGAACATCGTGGCTAATGATTGGGTTATGTCATACGCAGTGGTCATGTGCTCATGTTCGGATTGGAGCACATTAGACATGGAGGCCAACATGTAACAACGAGCCATCTCGTTGGCCTTCTTCCAAGCCTTCTCAACCTCACACTCATCGGCGGTGGAACCCTTCTCGATAAGAGGGCATGCTTCGTAAAGGATATACTTATACTCTTTCGCTGTGAGTATTATATCCAGGTTCCTTTTTCAATCCACATAGTTTGGTCCCGTTAGCTTATTCTCTCAGAGAATAACGACCAATGGACTAAAAGAATCTCCCACCATTTCTGAAAAATTGAAAAAAAAAAAAGATTCAGTTTGTGAAAATAAAACAAATATGTGTACTTTATCCTTATTATCAAAACTGACAATAATCAATTTAGCTCTTAGGAAAACTGACATAACTTCTTAGGAAGATTAATAGTTTCCTAAACTAAGTGTGTTAACCACTACAAATTAATTTCCCTTCTAGGTAATGATCTAGAAGATAACTCCATCGAGGGGATGGTCATTTCCTCTCATTTTCTATGGACATATCTCGCACTATGACCTCCAACGAGGGGCTGGCTGATCATAGTACGTGCCCTAGGTTATTAATTACATCCCTCCATTAGATCTAGATCCTTGTGGTATCCCCATCCTATACGGGTTCACTCCCAGGGTGATGCGAGGGGACCTACGATCTCTAATGAGGATCGTGATGGAAATCGTGGGGCCGTTGGAACCCCTCTCCCATTTAGTCTTTTAAAATAAGGGTTTTCTGAAAAATATCCTTTTGAAAATTTCCATTAAGTTTTTCCTTAACTCAAAAATAAAATGTCTAAGTCCATAAAAATCTCTATGTTAAGGCTTATATCCTTTGAGAGTTTTTCCCATGGACTAATTTTTTTTAAGTTAAAAACTTAATGATTTCAAAATTTTTTCAATTAAAACTTTCTAGAGATTTTGGTCTCAAGTTTATTTGACAAAACAATTTTTCTTGTGCCAAACTAAAACAAAATGGCTTTCTATTTTAACTTTACAAAAATATCTAAATTGAATATATTTTCTATGTCAAGGATTAAATCCTTTGAGAAAATATCTAAGGATTAATTTTTGTTTAAGTTAAAATAACCATTTAATTTATAGAAAAAATATTTTCCTTGTCAAAAACATTCCTAAAGACTTTGGTCTTTGAGAAAACGTGCACATAGGTACCAAAAATAAATAGCATGCTAGAAAACTGTAGACGTTTTCATGCTCTTTTATTTTTAAACCTAAATGTCTAGATAATAGAATTAATTAATTAATTAATTAATGGTCTTGTTTAATCTTAAAATTCCTTACTAATATTTTTTATGCAAAAATATTCCTTGAATATTAATTATTGCAAAATATTTACTTCGTCTGGTATGGACAAAAAAAAAAAAAAACGCAAGAAAAATTACAAGGAAAAAATAAAAAATTTCTACTTGGTCCACTGCACCCGCTACATTGGATCATGCACCCATCTGCACTATGGTCCACTGCACCCGCCGCACAGAACTAGGACCCACAAGAAACCAGCGCGCGGACCAGCCTCCCAGACCTTATCCTGTAGTTTTTTTTTTCTGCGAATTTCCTACATTTTTTTGCATAGCTTCTGCCTTCGATGGCTCTCCGATTTCAAACTAAATACAATGAAATCAATCAAAACCAACAATCGACTATACCCATAAACACTGGGCTTACACGATTTGCTAAGAAAAACAGTAAATTACAAATCTCCTATACCTCCACTTGCGAGATTTAACAGAGAATCTATCCATACCATAAACAGCGAAGGATCACAATTTTAATCACACATATGTGACCAGTTTTATTCATCTAGATGCATGCTTCCTATATTTTCACAAAACCTTCATGCTCCGATACCGATTGAAGGCATAGAAAATGAAAAACACAGGACATGCAGCGGAAGCGAAGATCAAAAATTGGAAAAACAAAGAACAACGGAACTCCAGGGCAGAGCCGGCACCGGCTCCGGCAGTCCTAGCCGGCGCCGGTTAGGCTTTGTACAGGTTCCGAAGTTTTAAAAATTTTACTTCTTTTCCTCGTTCTAATAATTGACTGGACCAGAATGTGTGCCATCGGGGTAGGTACGCTGATGGAAGCCTCTAGTGCGATTCCTGCAAGCCTCCTATTCTGTCTTTGAATGTAGGTGAACACCAATTTCTCGATCTTCCAGTATATGGCCTGCCTAAATCCATTTGGTGAACAACTACAGACTAAGGAATTTTTTTCTAGAGAGAGAGAGAGAGAGAGAGATCTGACTTTTCACAGAGAAGAAGCCGTCTCAGAGAGTGTATGTTCTTCCAACAACATTGTTTCCAATCATCCTGTTTAACTTAAATAAAATCTTATGTTAAACTGGACTGGACCATTGGACTCTTAGTTTAACCTTTTGGGCTTAATTAATAATTCTAATTAGAACTGACCTGATGGCCCAATTAATAATTAATTTTCTAGCCCAAATAAACTAGTCCAATTAATAAGCCTATATTAGTTTAGTCCCAAGTTAATCTTTAATTATTTAAATTGGGCCAAAGCCCTGAATAATTAATTAACCCACTAAACTAATTTTATTAATTCTCTCTCCATAGATCTTTATTTTATTCTAGCCCAATAATTAAATCAGGCTACTTAAATAAAATAAATTCCATTTAATTTAAAATCAATTCCTTAGCCTGTATTTAATTAGGACTCACAGTCTATATTGGGGACCAAAAGACATACCGCATTGGCTACTAAAATGACCAAAATACCCTTGTCATATAAATAGTTGTATTTTACATTTTAAATATTTCCTAACATCACCATAAGAAAATATTGACCACAACGACAGTACTGCGTTAGCAAAGTCTCTGACCTACAAGTGTAATGGCTAAAATACCCCTCTATACATCGCTGTACATTCAGAGAGGAAGAAGTGCACTAACACCTCTCTAAATAACATCTACCATCCTTAGGCCTCTAGTCCAATGATCCACGACTTCCTGGATTGTTTTTACTTTCCAAGGGAGCTATCCTAAAGCAAACATCCAAGTCATGTTTCCCAGGGCCCTGGATATTTAGATCATTCAGATAACCACAAGGGGCGATATAGTATAGAAACTATTTTGTACAAGTCTGTCTTAACTAACTAGTCACACATACCCAACATGCAAGTATATTGGGTCTACGATAGAACCTCAACTATAGCATATCAAAATATATGCTTCCAGCTTCGTCAGACCACCAACTCATACTCAAGCCGTAGAGTACTAGTTCACGCTGTAGTGGTAGTAGTCTAGGTTTCTACCATATAGTACTTTTAGAAACCACTACTACAGGTCCTGTTCTACGTATTCGAAATACGCTTATGTCATGAAGTGAGTGGACTACTCACTGGCTAAAGGTAAGTCATTCCCCATTTAGAATTCACAACATAATAATCTAGACATGATGAGATTCCCATTCTCATCAATCGATTAAGAACGAATGTTTATGTGTTAAGTAACCCGTGATCCATACCTTACTGTGAAAGACCTCCATTCACATGGACCGCTTATTTAAACACAATGGGTCTTTTCCGAATGTAATTGTGCATAAATAAAATTGTAAATTTACAAATAATTTCTAAAAATAAATTCTTTTTTTAAATAATCGATTTTTACATCAGAAACTTAGTCTAAGAGGGCATACATCCCAATAGGTTTGTTCGGGTAAAAAGGTTGATAATGCAGGCTTTTGTGTGCTTAAACAATCTGGAAAAGTTAAGGTTAAAACGGGGTCAAAGTTGGAAGTTATTAATTTTCTTTTCAGCATGGCCAAAATTGAGTAAGATTTGGGTAGTTTGGGTTTAGAATTTTTTGCGATTTGTATGAGCCTGATTTTTTGAATGTGCTTAGTGTATTTCATTTATAACATGTTAAGCTATGTGCCAGCAAAATTTGAGGTCAATCGGAGTGGTTCATATAGGGTTTTTACCTTTAGGAGTTTAGACTATGGTTGCTGGAAATTGAAGGCAGCTAAGGGGTTTTGTGCTAAATTGCTAAGTTTGATGTAATTTCGTGAGAAATGTTAAAGGGTGGATTTTATGCTTTCTAAGGGATTGATAGGATTGATGGAAGGTCTTAGGTGTTGAGTATATGTAGAGTTCATACTTGGTGCTCATTGGTATTATTTGGTGAACAAAGGATAGTATAGGCATGATATATGCTTAGGGTGTAATATGGACTTGAATTTTTTTTGGGATGATTTAGGAAGTGCTGTGATTAATTTATATAAACTCCTTGCTAGATTTGGAAGATTATCAAGGGTAAGGACCAACTTACTAGAGTTCATACCTTAAGCCTAAGGATAAGGTAAGTTCCCTTACATTCATGAAATCGATTTTATTTTATTATCTTGGTTTGAAAGAAAGGTTGGTGAGTATCTCTTGCAAACACGAAATGTTAGCACGATAGCTAATTTTTGAAAACTTCTATATTTAGAAACTTCTTATTTTGGAAACTTTCTACATTTGGGAAACTTCTAATTTTGGAAACTTCTAGATTTAGAAATTTTTACAATATGTCAAGCATGACTTAGGAGCTAAGCATCAAACATTTTGATTTGTTTTCAATATGCAAGAAATGAATTCTTGATCCTGCATATACTTTTCGAAAATCATAGCATGACTTATTTGAGCATGTGGCTCCTTCTCTATGAACACTTGGAATAAATTATTAACTTAAAACCATGCCTTTTAAAGTTTTTGTACGAGTTGAAAAATGTTGTTTGGAATTGTATTGAGCTAATTTTGTAAGATCCGCTTTGGAGCCTTATGAATTGTAAAGATTGAATAACGTTGAGTACTCAATGGGGGCTAGACCTTTATACTAACATTTGGTTGGTCTGGGGATATCTCTCAGCAGGTGGCCACCTTCGAGAGGTTGACTCTTTTCGATCAGGGCGTCAGTATAGAAGATTGAGCCGTCCTCAGCTAGCGACGGGGTTCTAACCGACGGCCGGAAGTGGTACAGTCGGATTGGATTGAGTGAGAGAGGGAGGAGAATCATTCGGTAGGATGTACACCTACCAAGTGTTGGGGGTCAAGTGCTTCACAGAAGTGAGAGCCACCTCTATGCCCTTTCATCGCCTGACGGGAGTTATATGCTTCACCTAGTGTGAGAGCCACCTCTGTGCCCTGTCACATTGTCTTGGTTGCTTTTAATTGATGAACTATTTTCGTGAAACTGTCTAAAGTGTCCTTGGAATTTTATTCAAAGCTGAATATCTTTTTATTATTCATATCTTTCCAAACAAAATCCTCTAAGAGTATTTTGCTTCATGACTTCTCACTACTATCTTTCAAGAAGTGAGAATTAAATTTGTAAAGAAAGCATGATAAAGTTTTTGATATACTATTAGTGCATGCATCATGAAAAGTGTTTTGTTCTCTTAGCCCGACTCACACACGGGGCTTACTGAGATAACCAATCGCACACTATTTTGAACTCATGTTTTCAGGGTGCCTTAAGTCTTGATCAGTTTGGAAGATCAGTAGCTTGAAGTTTCTGTTATGGAATTTCTTTGTCCATTTGTTGGATATTTACTTTGAATATTAATTTTATGTGGGAATTTTTGTATAAGTATTGAAGTTTTTTTTTGGTTAAAATCAAATTTTCCCTTAGACTTTCTTTAAAAGTTTAATTTCTTTTATTCTTTCGTTATAAAGACCCCTAGTCCAAAGGATGGGGCAGCATCCCCGACCCATTTTGGGTTACGTAAGTAGGTGAGGTGTTGCATAAATTAATAAGACTTAAAGGTTTCATGATATTGCCAATCCTCGGTATTGGCGCCAAAAACTTAGTTGTAATAAACCTCAATGAGCATTGGTATAAGTTTTTAATAATAAACTTCACACTCTCTCGAGTTATGAGATTTCTTTCCTAAGACTCAATTAATTGGTATCTCTACCTAATTAATCTAACTCAGGAAGCATTACACTCACTTATTACTTAAAAAGAACTCAGAAGCCCCAATATCCCTATCTCTAGGCAATATTGAAAACCTATTGACTACCAAGTTCTAATTATTCAACTTCTCTCTCTAGTTAATCAAAGGAAAATAAATATTGGACTAATTAATTTGGTGTTCAACTCCTAACCCCATCTCTCGAAATCATTAAGAGTGAACTAATCAATTGAATAAATTAATCAAGCCCAAACAATCAATCCAACATAATAATGCCCATGTAGTCAAATATAAGATATTAGAATTCAATACATCATAACAATAACTCAATACAAGAATATAGATTAGGGTTCATCCCTCAAACTAAACTAAAATCATATAAAAATCAACATTGTTAAAGTGTATTACAAAGAAAAAGAAAGAATTTCACTCATAGACAAGATCTTGAACCTTTTTTTCCTTGAATTTTCTTGAACAACCTTTTTTTTCTTCTCATTGCTTTTCCAAGATTTTCCCTTTCTTGGTATTTCTTTGAGCTCCCTAAGGGATCTCTTGGTTGCTAGCCGACCAAGGATGATTATTTAGGGTTTATAATGTGGTATTTATAGTGTACATTGGAAAGAAATGAAGAAAGTCACAGAAAAATATGGATCTGTGCATTTTTGTAGCAAGGGGCGACTCAGAGAAGGGAAACATCCCTAAACCAGGTGGCCTAGGGAAGTTCCACTTCTCTAGCTTGGCGTGCTTTTGCAATATTTTAGGTAGCCTAGGGAAGTATACCACTATTAATTTTTCTCCTGGCATGAATTGTTTGTGCCTAGGTGACCTAGGGAGGTTTCTTCTCCCTGGGCCGCCATTTTGCTAGACAATTGTATTCTATTTATACTCATTATTTTTCCTATTCATCATTTTCATCTCCAATTGGTATTTTTCTTATTTCCTACAAGGACAAGATGAAAAGGGTGTGGTAAGTAGTGATTTGCATAAGAATTTATCACAATCAATGTAACACCCCACTATCTAGGCCCGCCAAGACCGGGGATATTGCCTCGTCCAAAGGACAAGGGGTCTTTATAACTAGGTCACACAAATAAAATAGCGGAATAAAAATAATACTTTAACTTAAAATTTATTACATCCCAAGAATAAATCCAAGAATAAATCCATGAATTCCTAAAACAAATCCATAAGTAAAATTATCCACTCTCAACTCCCTAAGGCAACACATAAAAATAAATTCTCTTTCAAGGTAGATAACACTAGCTACTTATCCCCACAGCAGGATCGACCTGAAATCATGGTAAAAAGGTGATGAGACAGAAATCTCAGTAAGTCTGTGTGTGCTTTGAGTGTCCAATGGAAATAGTTCATGAATGAAAAGTATAAAACCTTTATAAGAGAAATACTGGCAAGCAATAAACATTAGTCAAAAGCAAGAGTGGTGTTTTGGCTTTTTCAACCATACATAATCAATAAAATCAACCACTCAAAAGAAATGATCATGGATTACCACACGTTAGGCCCCATAACCGGTCAGAATGCCAATACTTTGTGTAAACTGACAAAAAAGGTAGGTGATCGGCCTACCGGGCAAGATACTCCTCATTCTCTATACCTAAACAACAATCGGGTGTCCATTCCGGCAAAACACAATCATTTGACTGAAGAATAAACAACTGCTAGCTCGGATCGACACGACCTACTGGACTGACATCTTATCCGGGAAGGACTCACCCCTCAGAGGTGGCCACCTACTGAGAGACTTATCCTAACCCTTCAAAGACTAGTTCTAGTAGTCCACCCTTATTGAGTACTCAACGATGTATCCCACTTGGGAGAAAATGAACAAAACACCGTTCCACAAGGAAAAGCAATTAAGGGTTTCCAAAGTCTTTGTCAAATTCAGTTTTGGAAAGAGTTTTGAGATTGAGTAAAATTGCTTATTGATTTTCAAATAATTTGTTTGTCTGAAAAAAAGAAAGAAGTTAATCCTCAATTGCCTTTGCAGAACTGAGTGTCCATGCACTCTATATTTGGCTTGCCATAATAAATATTTTACATCAATTAGGTTTTATGCAGGAGCTTACCTGATCCTTACTCACAATAAAAGGTCTCCAACAGCTGACCTAACTCCGCATGGGCAAATACAAACTACAATCAAACTCAAGCCAAAATCCACTTTCTCAATTTAAAACAACTCAACTCACTATTACCATGATCCTAGTGTCCCAAGCTTTAAGGCCAAACAATAAATAAATAGGTTTATAAGCTAAGCCTAATTTGATATTTAAAATAGTTAAGGTTTTGAGAAATAAGTACTAATAAGTTGAATGTTTAAATCTTGCTAAGAAAAATTTAGAGTTTATTTGATGAAGAGCCCTAGGTGGTATTAGGTAAAATAATGATTTATTAATAATTTAGTTGTTAGAAAATAATTGATAACTAAAATTAGTTGAAAATAAATTTAATGAGTCTTGCTTGAAAAATAATAAATAAATTTTTTAATGAGTTTTGATTAAAAGATAATAATTAAATTTTTAGTAATAAATATTTTACTAATTATGATTATTTCCATAAAAGGCTTTAGTTAATTTCATTATTTTATATAATTTCTACATATATATATATATATATATTATTTTTCTAGCAAAAGCTATTATTTATTTGACTAAAATATCCTTATTATATATAATAATCCAAATTTACCCCTCCTAGGGTTTTTTCGAAATTACTAGCAAAATCATATTATGAAATATTTTATTCATGAAATAAAAATTAGCTTTGGGACAACTAGGTCGTGATCATATTTCTATGGCTAACCACAATCACGAACATATGCAATCATTCAATTCATCAACTCATCCAAATCATGCATATAAGTATAGATCTAGACTTACTAAGGTATGATCTAACCTTTACTAGCATGAATATAATCATGGCTTTAATAATCACACAAGAATATAAATCATATTCATCATAGATGACATAATCTCTAGCATACTTGATCATGGAGACATGCATTAAACCTCAAAACATCATACAATCAACCAAGATAACCAATCCATGCATAAATCCCACCTCCAACATATTCATACATATATTCATGGTTCAATCTCAACTCATCACAACAATATATACTCAACCTATTCATGATTCATCTTCTATCAACATCATCCTAGAGACATGAATCTAGAATTTAAAAGAAGGGTTAAAAGGCTTACTTGATTGATGAATACCTTGAAGGAGTTTCAAATGAATCTCAACCCTTAGATGTTTAAATCCATCCAAAGAAGATGAAGGAAGCATGGCCATGGAGAAGAAGCCATTCGGCCGAGAGAGAGAGAGAGAGAGAGAGAGAGAGAGAGAGAGAGAGAGAGAGAGAGAGAGAGAAGAGAAGAAGAAAGTCCATTAGCATGCTTAAACACATATATGTTCATTAGAGATTGAAGATGAGCAAAGATGAAATCGATTGAATAAACCTACCTTGAAGGTGTTCTTGAGCCTTCACAAAATTTCTGGTTTTTGATCCAAAAGTGCGAGTTGGATTTTGGATTTTGATGTTAAAAATGGTATGGATGGATTCACGGTAGTGTATGGATGAAATCTGAAATTTTTAGAAGAAGTTTGAAGTGATTTGGAGCGGTATTAGGTGAAAGGAAGGAGTAGGTGTTCTTGGTGTGCTATGTGTTCTTGAAGGTTGAAGAGAATAGAGAGCTTTTGGGATTGGAGGCTACCGAATTTCGGTAGGGTTTAGGGCTGCCAAATTTCTTGTAGGGCTTGGTAGATGATTTTCTGGTTTGGAAGGGAAAATGAAAGGTTAGTTGTTGAAATCCTTGAAGAATATTTTTGGGAAGCAAATTTGGAAACTAAATATACAAAAATATCTTTGATTATTGGAGAGCTTTTGGAATGCTGCCATGGCCGATTGCTTGTGCAGTATTTCGGCTGGATGAAAGCTGGTTGAGGGAGGCTAAGGGTGGCTAAAAATAAGGAGTATAATGGTGAAGGGAAGGTCTGGTTGTTTGAGGGATATTTTATGGAAGGTTGTAAAATTATGGTGGCTGGAATTTTGGTAACTAATCAAGCATGATTGCAGTAATTTTTTTGGAAATCTTTTAGGGCAGCCATGATTGGATTTTCATGCAGAAGGTTGGGGAAGACAATAGAGTTCAGTTCATGGCTGTTTAAGGGAAGACTGTATAGAAAATTGGAGGAGTTTCGGCTAGGGTTGAATAATGAAACAAGGCTGGAAAAATCACTGTACAGAATTTCGCAAGGCTAGAATTTTCTGGGCAGTTTTCGGCTGCCCTTTTCCAGTCGGCTTGCAAGGGGATTTTAGGGGCTTTCAAGGCTGGTTTCCATCCTTCTTTATAGAGGAAAAACGTGGCTAAGATTCTGAACAAAAGCTGAAATAAAACAGCTTGGTTTCGGACATCCAAAGCTGCGATTTTGCCTAGGGATTTTCCTGGTTTTGCACAGCCTTTATGCAGTCCAAAAATGGTCAGAAAAGTCCAGGTTTTAAGCTGATCAAAAGGGTCATTTTCTGGCAGTATTTAGGAGGGAATAATGGCTAAAAATCTCGACACCTTGAAGGCACAAGAAGCTGGAAAAATTTCAGTTCTATGCATGAAGGAAAATGAACCTAGCTAGAGTGAAGTTTTAGAAAGTTCACTAGGGAAATTTAATTCTCTTGAAATCCATCCCCCTCTTCCATGGTTTTGGTCCATAGGATGTCTTTTACTAAGACATTTTTAACCTTCAAAGCCACAACACATTTTTGGAATTTTTCTAGAATAAAATTGGCTTGAACAAATTGAACATCCTAATGGATTGAGAAATAGGAAAAGTTAAGGATCAAGAGGAAATAAATTCCCTTTAGGAATTTTGTGTAGGGCAAAAGAGTAAGATTAGGATTCTCCTATCATGTCTCTCTTAGGACAACATCTCTACCCTACTCCAAGCACCTAAGGTCAAAAGTAATACTTCCCAAGCAAAAATAAAATTTAACCAAGCTAAAGCTCCTATGATGGAATTTGAACCCAAAACCTCAAAAATTAATTCTAAGGCTTTAACCACTAAACCACAACAACTCTTGTTCTTATTTTCCTTCTAAAAATATTTTTCCTATTTAATCCTCAAGCTATCTCCCTATTTTCACCTCAAGTAAAAATTACCATTTTGCCCTTCTCACTCAATACTCACAATCAAGCCTTCGAGACAATAAAATATAAATCCAAAGCACATAAAATCATATAAAAATATATTTAAACATACAATAAAATATAATATGCATCCCAACCCCCTTACTCTAAGGTTGGTTTTGATTGGGGTTTCACAATCTAAGTACAGAAACACTAAAAAATATGTATATGATAAGCCTTTATCACATATCCCACACTTAATCTTTGCTTTTCCTCCAGTAAATCACACTTATTCACAAAATAAATAATTAACTAATGTACAAATTAAGCACCCTATATTTATTCACAAGGACAAAGAATAACTAATTTACAAGTAAGATGAAAAATATTCTACATAGCGTTGTAGATGAGTTTACAATAACAACTTAGCATAAATGTAATAAGGCCAAAATGGTAAAGAGATTATTTCTTTTTCCACCTTAGAATTCATCTCAAGACCAATATATCCAAGTTAATCTCAACAAGTTTATACCAAAAAAATGTGATTCACTCTATTTCTCCAATCAAGAATTCAAACAAAGTGATTCATATGAGATAAGATAAAACAACCCACTCAAGTCTCGTGGCTTACCCCAAGTACGTACAAATAATACAACACACTATGCTTTGATACAATAATACACTTCAATTTAAACTGGCAAAGTAGGAGCCTCTCATTTTTCATCATTTTTCTTTCTATAAAGGGAATGCATTTATAGTGATTTTAACTTAAATGCTCTTTTGCTTCCTTTACATTTTTTATTTTTGCATTTTTTATTTTGCTTTTCATTTATTTTTCATCACACATTGTTTTTTATTATAGGACATGCCTTTTGCATTCCTAGAGCCTTTTTTATCCTAATTTCGGTAGGTGCATTAAGTAACCTTCCTCTTGCTTCTATTTACCTTTTTATTGTTAGTTATTTTGGAGATGCTATGGTGTTTTAGGAAGGTATAGTGCTCATGTATTGGTGGTTGGTATTGTGAAAATATTTTGAGTTTCTTTTCAATAAGCCACTAAGTCCTTGATTCTTCACTTTTTCTTTTCATTCATTGAGTTTATAGTGTGTGTGTGTGTGTGTGTGTGTGTGTGTGTGTGTGTGTGTGTGTGTGTGTGTGTGTGTGTGTGTGTGTGTGTGTGTGTGTGTGTGTATGTTGTATATTAGTTCTAGTGCTTTGTTAAAAACTTGTTTTTTGTTTTTTTGTGCATTAGAAATAGTATAAACAATCCACAAAAATTGAATTTTAAATCAAAATGCTAAGAACTAAAGCCACACATATGGGCAAGTATACCCATCGCATAGTATAGGAAATAGCAAGTATCGAATCCATGGAAACTTAGCAATTACCACAACTTTTCTCTAATCTCATTGTCTAGCCGAAATGAATATAGAGATAAAGTAAATAAAACTAACTAAACTAAACTACTACAATAGAGAGTGCATCGGACCCACACGAAAAAGTCACAGGGATAATCAAGGAGTAAGAATACGGGAAAGACTATGTACAAGAAGAAATCCCCAAAAATAATGTCAAGTAAAGAGTATACCGCTACGTTTATCGAATCCCAATTCGAGCACCGGTATGAGTTCTCAAGAATAAATTTTACTTTCTCTTGAGTTATGGGATTTCTTTTCTAAAGCTTAATTAATTAGTATCTCTCCCTAATCAATCTAACCCAAAGAGGCATTATACTCAGTCATCATGCAAAAAGTACTCGGAAGCCCCAATATCCATATCTCTAGGCAATATCGAAAACCTATTAACTATCAAGTTCTAATCCTTCAACCCTCTCTCGAGTTAATCAAAAGACAACAAATATTGGATTAATTAATTTGGTGTTCAACTCCTAACCCTATCTCTCGAATTCATTAAGAATGAACCAATCAATTGAACAAATCAATTAAGCCCAAACAATCAATCCAACATAATAATGTCCAAGTAATCAAATAAAACATATTAGAATCTAACAAATTATAGTAATAATTCAATACAAAAACATAGATTAGGGTTCATTCCTAAAATACAACTAAATCATATAAATCTTAACATTGTTAAAATGTAAAACAAAGAAAAAGAGAGAACTTCATTCATAGACAAGATCTTGAACTTCGTCTTCCTTGGACTTCCTTGAACAATCCCTTTTTCTTTTCCTTTCTTCTCCAAGATATTCCCTTTCTTGGTGTTTCTTTTTATAGAAAAAAATAAAGAAAATTGCAAAAAATGTGGATCTGCACGTTTCTGTAGCAAGTGGGTAGCCTAAGTTTTTGCCTGGGTGCTATTTTGAAATGTTCTGGGTGGCCCATAACTTCCCGAGACTGATATATATATATATATATATATATATATTTGGTACAAGAAAAGGTGCTAGGCGGCCTAGGGAGGTAGACACCCAGAATATTTCAAAGACAGCCCAGGGAAGTATAATTTTCCTGGGCTGCCAAGTTTGTTCTCTTAGGCTGCCATCCTTATTCTCCTAGGTGGCCTAGGGAGGTGGACCCTGGGCCACTTGCTTTTCTTCCCTTGGCATTCTTGTTTCTTCTAGGTGGCCTAGGGAACTTTGATTTCCCTTTGCCGATTTTATTCTTTTCACTGGGCATCCCTTTGAACTCTAGGCAGCCTGGGGAAGCTTCCTGATGTGTTAAATTTGGGTATATAAAAATCATGCAATTTTGTATCCATTCCCAATCAAGTTTAAATTAAAATATTAATCCCAAATTACACATATGAGTAAGTGCAGTCATCATTAAGCATAATATAGGGTGTTAATGAGTATCGATCATCAAGGAACAAGTATACACTAATAACTTTTCATTCAATATGTAACCTACTCATTAGATTGATAAAGAGTAAAACAAAAAAAATGAAAATAAAGACAAAATGTATACATAACTCTTGAAGAGAAATACATGTGATTAAATAGTTATTCTTGAGAACATGAAGTGACCTATCCAACACTTATCACAACCAATCATTGTCTTAGCATCATAAAGGAATAAAGATAGAATCCATTTCTTTCCCAATCCATGGAATAAATATTTCCTGATTAAATTAGCAGATTTTCCAATCAAACTAACATAACCAAAGAAATGCATTAAACTCATTCCTCATTACTATTCTAGGAAATATAAATATAAAATTAGTCAATAACTTTATGCTCTAGGAGAAATTAACTAACGTTTGATTATTTAGGTTTAATTCTTAACCTTCTTTCCCAATCCAATTAAGATAACAATTAGCAGATTTTCCAATCAAATCAACATAACCAAAGAAATGCATTAAACTCATTCCTCATTACTATTCTAGGCAATATAAATATAAAATTAGCCAATAACTTTATGCTCTAGGAGAAATTAACTAACGTTTGATTATTTGGGTTTAATTCTTAACCTTCTTTCCCAATCTAATTAAGATAAAAATTATATAGAATTAATTAAATTGAACTCAATCTAACTTTGTTTCCCAAGTCTATTAGAAAGAATTCAACTCCATCAATCTACCAAATAAAAGCAAGTAATCAAATACCAAGAAAAACAATCGATTGATCAAAGATTAAATATATTACAATATCATGAATCCAAAAAATAACATTCAATTAAAATTAAAACATTAATCTCATCATTGTTCAAAGAGAAAGAAAACCAAAGTCTTAGAAAAAACTCATAGATAAGCCATTTGAAGGATCAAAATGGAAACAATCAAAGAAAACGCAGCGGAATTTTTTTTTTTTAGTTTTTCGAGCCACATCTAGGAGAGAGTACTTACTTTTCTTTATTGGTTGCGAATTAACTAATGTAGGGATGGGTTGAACTGGAACTTCTTCTTGCGTTGGAGGGGGAGAAGGAGCCGCCTGCTATTCAACTAGAACTTTTGCCAATCTTCTACTCCACGCATTAAGTGTCTCCAAGCTTCTTCTCTTTGTCTTTTGGAGTATGACTCTATCTTACTCTTAGTGTTAACTTGGTGAGAGCTACTTTTGGATAATCAAAACACACTCTACTATAGAGAGAGAAGAGAAAGGACAAAGGACCAAAGAGAGAGGAGAGGAGACGACACACACTCCAGAGAAGAAAACTCACAAGAACAACATTGTTATTTTTTCCTCCTCATATCACTATACTCGGCCAGCCTAGGGCTTTCTCAAGCCCTAATGGGTTAGGTGCCGTGCTCAAAAACTAATCTAAGATTGGTCCAATCATCTTAATTAATTAATTATCTTTTCTAGGCCTCATTAAAAACCTAAGACTAATTAATTAATTCTAATTAGACTCTTAATATATGTCAACATATGTTAGCCCAATTAATTAATTTATTTTAGTCCAATTCTCTTAATTAATTAATTATCTTTTCTGGGCCTTATCAAAACCCATGACTAATTAATTAATTCTAATTGGACTCTTAGAATAAATTTTATTTCTATTCTAAATAATTATCTATTAAGCCCAGATTTTGTCTAAACAACACCAAGGTAACTTGAGCTACCTCGGGGACCAAGAGATATATTCATAGCTACTAAAATGACTAAAATGCCCTTACTATTAAATAGCCTCATTTTATCATTTTAAATATTTTCATTTATTACTATATGAAAATATTGACCCCAAGAATAATATTACTAAAGTAATGTCTCTGACCTACAGGTGAAATGACGAAAATACCCCTTTATGTAACACCCATCAATGAGACAGGATAAATGTACTAACACCCATCTCAAAGATATCTACCATCTTTAGATCTCTAGTTCGGTAATCCATGACTCACTTGAATGTACTTGCTTATTATTGGAAGCTACCTAAAAACACACATTCTATAGTCACGTTCCTAGGGCCCTGGATCATTAGATTATCCTAGACAATCACAAGGGGTGATTTAACCTCACTAAATGAAGCATAACTCTATTGCATGAGTCCATCTTAACTAATTAGAGCAATACATCCAACATGCAAGGATATTGATTTCATAAAAGAAATCTCACCTAATATACATTAAAGTACAAAACCCTAACTTCGCCAGACCACCAACTCATACTCAAGTAAGAAGGTATCTGTCCACGCTGTAGCAGTAATAGTCTGGTCTCTACAATTATAGTACTTTAAGATAGACCACTACTATAGGTCTAGTTCTACGTATTCGAAATACGCTTATGCCAATGATGTGAGTGAACTACCCACTGATTCAAGGTAAATCATTCCTCGTTAGAAATCATGGCATAATAGTCTTACCTTGATGAAATGCCTAGTCCATCAAACGACTAAGAATTTAATTTTACTCGTATGACATGTACACATGGTTTATACCTTACTGTGAAGAACAACACAATACATAGACCATCACTAGTCATAATTGGACCTTTAAATATGCAATAATATAAGAACAAACTAAATTGAATGAATAAACATTTTATTACAATATGTTTACACAAAATACATAATCTTTGAGGGCATACTTTCCAACAATCTCCCACTTGCACTACAAAGACTAAGAAAGTCCACAAGTGCCTACCCCTATGACATTTAAGTGTTAGTGAAACATATTTTCTATCAAAGGCTTGGTAAAGAAATCCGCTTGATTGTTGAGTGAGAAAATCTGATCGACCACAATCTCCTGTTTCTGGATGAACTCTCAGATATAGTGATACTTCCTCTTTATATGCTTGCCCTTCCTACAGTTTCGAGATTCCTTGCATTGTGACATTGCTCCAGAGTTATCACAATAAATGGTGACAGGCCTATCCATGTGTAGTACTACTCCAAGTTCTATGAGGAACTTCCGGAGCCACAAAACTTCTTTAGAAGCCTCTGAAGTAGTAACATACTCAGCTTCCATGGTAGAATAGCAATGCAAGATTGCTTGATACTTCTCCATGAAATAGCTCTTCTAGATAAAGTAAAGACATATCCACTAGTGAATTTTCTTTCATCTTTATCTGCCTGGAAGTCTGAGTTTGTGTAACCGGTATAAACCAAATCATCAGCACGATATACAATAATATAATCTCTCGTTTCCTTGAGATATTTGAGTATATGGTTTACGGCTTGCTAGTAAGCTTCTCCTGGGTTTGACTGATATCTACTAACCATGCCTACTGTGAAGCAGATATCTGGCCTAGTACAAAGCATAACATACATGAGACTATCCACAGCTGAAGCATAAGGAATCCTACTCATCACTACAAAAAAACAAGACAAATACGACGGTCGCAAAACAATTGTAATAGGCTAACTAATACGATGGTTTGGTAATTATCGTATTAGTGAGGGTTTATACGACAGTTGAAGTAAAACCGCCGTATTTGTTCGCAAAATACGACGGTTTAGAGTAACCGTCGCAATAGATTAGGACAAATATGACGGTTTACAAGAACCATTGCAATAGATTAGGATAAATACAACGGTTTATAAGAATCGTCGCAATAGAGCAGGCCAAATATGATGGTTTACATGACCATCGCAATAGATTATGACAAATACGATGGTTTACTCTTACCGTCGCAATAGAATAGGCCAAATACGACAGTTTACATGAACCATCGCAATAGATTAGGACAAATATGACGTCGCAATAGAGCATGTCAAATATGACAGTTTAAATGAACTGTCGCAATAGATGTCCTAATACGACGGTTACTAAAACTGTCATTTTTAATCTAATTATAACAAAATTCCTCAAAATTATTTTAAATTTTATTTGATTATTTTCAAATTTAGTCACAATACTTTTGGTAATTATTACAATAAATTTAACGACTGGATCATTAATTTAATATATTTCTATTTGTAAATACTAAGACATATTTCTATTTTATAGATATTATTGCATAAATGTGATAAAATAAAACGAATGATCTTCAAATTTGGTCAGTAAACTTGTTTTGACTTTATAAATACATGTAATGGTTAGATCATTGATTTTTCAAATGAATTTTTGATCACATCGTAAGTTTTCATATATTTATATGAAAGAGCTTGAATTTCATTTTAATTATTAGTTATTCTAAGATATATATACATATATACATATATATTATTTATATATAGTATAATATATTCTTATTAGTTAGTGAGTATTGGATTAATGTGTTATATTAAATAAATAATTTTTTAATTACAAACATACATATGTGTGTATACATATATATCTACATACCTAGGTGGAGCATACTATCTCATAACTATATATATAGACATTCTATCTATAATTTTTATTGTAAAAGTAAACTTTATATAATTTTATTTGTCACATTAACTATTTATATTTTTATATTATTTTTTATACATATTTTTTAATTTTTTAAAAAATTATGAGATTTAAATATTAAGCATACTGAAATTATTCTAATAAAATCTTTCCAAGCATATATTTGAGAACTAGAATTAACTTGTTTTATTTTATTCCATTGTAAATTGTTTTGTTTATTTTATCTTATTATGTTTATTATTTTTCTTTGTAAATTGTCAAAGAACCTTTCTTTGTTATTATATCTTTTCCCATATATTATCTTGTATTTTCCATCATACTTTTTTGAATCACATTTTTAATTAAAATTTGCAAAAAATTATAAAATTATTTTTTATTATATCTTTTCCAGTATTTTATGTTGTATTTTTCATCATATTTTTCTAATATATTATCTTGTATTTCCCAATTTTGGGCATAATATTATTTTCTATTTAAAAAAGCACAATATTATCTTTTATTTAAAAAAGAACCACACTATTATTTATAGGATATGCTATTTTCTAAAAGTACTTTGATTACCCTTTGAACTAAATAAATTTATACAAAATCCAAAATTTAGGATATGCTATTTTAAGATTTATTTGGATTGGAATTATATTGAATTTTTTAAAATACAAATATAAATTTTGAATATTATTAAGAATTTATGGATTCAAAAAATCAAAATTACAATCTATCGAAATGAAAAATTAAACTGCTAATATTTTCCAAAATAAAATTAATTTATATTAAGTCCATTTTTTCCCAAAAAAAGACATTAAATGATTTCTTTCGAAAAGAGCTAGTAGTTAAGCACATCCTTATTTTAATTTTTCAAAGAACACGAGTTGTGTACTATTGGGTAATGGTTTTATGTCCTGGGCAAAAGGGTGACCAAAGAGTTGGGTTTTTTGTCCACTCGCACACTAAAATATCTCACTATAAAACATATAATTAACTATTAATAAATAGTATATTTTTTGCCTTTTCTTTCACTTGCAAATTCAAATTCATTAAATCATTATATGTGGGACCAGAAGATAATTTGTCTACCAATAGTAACCACAGTTCAATTTGTCTGTTGATTCCAGCAACAATAACTACTTTATTTGTCCGATTCTCACCTTTAATTAGCAATGGCTAGTGGGCCGGTTCAGCCTGGCCCGCGCGGCCGAACCGCCCACTGTGCCCGGTCTGGGCCAGGGGGTAAAACCCCTAGCCCGCCACGGGCCGGCCCGTGGGAACGGCTCTCCAAGTTTTATTTATTGCATTTCAGCCCCCCTAACGGTTGAAATGTTTTTTTTTTTGCATTTTGGTCCCTAACGGTTATATTTTCTTTTTTAACCCCCAAAACTCTATAAATACCCCCCAATTCAACCCAAAACTCATCAAACACTCTTTAATTCTCTCAATCTCTCTCCAATTCTCCATTTTCTCTACAAAAGGTATTAGAATAGAATTTATTTTTGTGTTATATTTTTTCAATTCTTCAAGAAAGTCTTTATATTTTGGAAGATTGTTGAGTAGCGGAATAATGGATACTGGATACAAGAAGTAAAAAGCTCCACAAAGTATTGTTATTCTTGAATCTTGGTCATCAACGAGTTAGTATTTCTTAATCTTACATTCTTATATTTTGGCTTTATTAATTGTTTATTTGTTTTAGTTATTTGTTTAATTTTAAGTTAATTTATTTTTTTATATTTTTCAATTCTTTTTTTTTCATTATTTGTTAATACTTTATTTTTTTGAACTTTTATTTGAATTTTGGTTGCTTGTTTTTTTTTTAAGAAATAATGGATCCAAATCAATATCATCATTTTTCTTCATCCTAATTATCTGCACATTTTGATTTTAATATAGATCCAGCTTTGAATTTAATAAATAATGAAATAGGTAATGGAGATGAAGGTCCTAGTAGGTCTAGTGTTAGTGTTTCATAATCACAACCAAGTCCAACAATTAATCCTGACGAATCTAATATAGGTGAGGATGATGTTGAAACAATGGATGTTACAACTAAAACAAAAACATCTATGGTTTAGAATATTTTTGAAAAAGATAATGATAGTGGTAGGGCAATATGTAAAATTTGTAGGGCGGTATATGCACATAAGAAGAGAGGAGGGATGGGAACATTAGTTAGACATATGAAAAGGTCACATAATGATTGGTTAGAAAACCTACTTAAATAACAACAAATACGTACTACAGGAGGTCAAATTATTGGTAATTTTCAATATGATCATAAAAAAAATAGAAATGCATTTGTTAAAATGATTGTTCAAACTAAATGACCTTTTAATTTTGCAGAAAATCCATATTATGAACAATCTATGCAAAATAATTGTCAACCAGCATGGAAAATAATTCCTAGAACAACATTAAAAAATGATATAATAAAGATATATAAAGAAATGAAAGAGTATCTAATTGCTATGTTTGATTCTTGTAATTGGAAATTTGCTCAAACTTGTGATGGTTGGACTGCAATTACTAATGAATCTTATTTGTGCATTACATGTCATTGGATAGATCATGATTGGTTAGTACAAAAAAGAACTATTTGTTTTAAATTATTTGAACATCCTCATGTAGGTAGTAGTATAGTTAGAATGATTACTCAAACATGTCGTGAATATAGGATTTTAAATAAAATTATTTCTATTTCTTTAGATAATGTTTCAAATAATGATTCCACTGTAACAATTTTAAAAAATACTATGAATCCTATGTTAGATGGTATTTTATTTCATACTAGGTGTGCTTGTCATATGCTTAATTTGTGTGTTAAAGAAGGATATAAATATATTGATGATATTGTTAATATAATTAGAAATGTTGTTTTATTTATTAAAACCTCCCCAACTAGGCAACAAAATTTTAAAGCATTATGCCGAGAACAAGGTGTATCTTTTAAAAAATTTAGATTAGATTGTAAAACTAGATGGAACTCAACTTTAGATATGTTTGAAAGTGTTATACCTTTTCAAAACCAACTTATTGAATTTTGTAATAGTAATAATTTTTAACCTCCACTAACTGAAACACATTTTGAAAATTGTATTGTACTTTTAACATTTTTATTTACTTTCAAAGAAGCTACTGAACTTTTATCGGGATCTTATTATCCCACTACTCATCATATTCTTCCAACACTTGCTAAGGTAGCACATATTTTTGGTTAATATATGTATCATCCCCAATATGGTTTTTTTATGAGAAGTATGTTTAAAAAATATAAAAAATATTATGAAGATATTCCTATTTTATATTGTATGGAATTGTGTATGGATCCTAGAGTAAAGACGCCTGGTTTTCATAGTATTATGAAACATTAGATTTTGATGAATCACAAACACTTAAACAATGTATGATAAAAGACATAAAAGATAAAATAGCTAAAGCTTTATCTGACATGTATAATTTGTATGAGTTTGAGTCTTCTTGTTCTAGTTCTCCTAGTTTAAGTAGGCAAGCTTCATCATCTAATAGTCACTTTCAACCTCCGCGAAAATCTACCTCTTCAATTTCATCAGTATTTAATCCATGGAGTATTATGAAATGTAAAAAAAGATCGACTACCACTTACAACGAGATGACAATTTATGAGATGCAGCCCTTGATAGAAAATGAAGATCAACATTTTGATATTTGTGGTTGGTGGAAGGCTCATGTAAGTCAATACCCCATTTTATCTAAAATAGCACGTGATCTTTTGACACCACCAGTCTCTACAGTGCCGTTGGAAAGCGTCTTCAGTGAGAGTGCTCGAACAATCGATGAAAGAAGATCTCGATTGGCTCCTCAAACTTTGGAGATATTAATGTGTTGTAGTAGTTAGTTTGCAGCCAAAGATAGGACGGCTAATTCGTGGATTATTGATGATGACTCAAATGATGAATGGGGTGAACCAAGTAGTTAGTTTAGTATTTTTGTAATTAGAAATTTAGGATAAGTAATATTATGTATTTAATTTTATTTTTAGGATATTTATTATATTTTTAAATTTTAATCATTGTAATATTTTTAAGAGGTTTAGGCATCAAGTCTCCTTCTTATGTAATCTTTATTTTATTAATTAATAAAATAGATAGGGGTCCAAGCCAAACCCCCCACCATTTCAAGGTGGCTTTTTTATAATTTAAAAAAATTGTGTTAAGTAGGAAAAAAAAAAGAGGAATAAGCCCACGGGCCGGCCCGCACCGGCCTGCGGGTCTTACGAGCCAAGGGCTTGGGCTGTGCCGGTCCTAAGGCCTCTGGCCTAGGGACCGGCCCGCCCCTCTCTGGGACCGGTCCACATGGAGCCTGGCCCTGCACGGCCTAAAACTGTGCTGGTTGGCCTATTAGCCATTGCTACCTTCAATCATGCTCTCTATTTCTGCTTTCCATCTCCATTCTCTTCGGCTTCCTATGTGCCTTCTTCTCTCTTCCCTCTCCCTCTTCTTCCTATCACTCTTTTGAGAATTCTAGCTAACCCAAGCTATTTTCCTGCTACATGTTATAGCCAACAACAAGAACTGCAAGCTGGGAAATATTTTGTGCTTCTCCCTTTAAAGTCTGATGTATTCCCATGAGCTAGAAGGTCACGTTGAACATGCCAGTCTTCTTTTAGTGTATTTGTTTTCTAGTTTCTAGTTCGTTTATGATCCTCCTTGATTCTTTTTTGTTTTCTTATGGTGACAGAAATGCTGAAAGTTATGCAGAGAGAGAATTGCAGAGAGGATGAAAGCTCTGCAAGAACTCGTACCCAATGCGGAGAGGATGAAAGCTCTCTAGCTGAAGGTCCCACAATAGATTCTTAGAACAACACTGCTGACAACATATCCATTTTCTTGTCCTAGATAGTCATTTTGTTGGGTTTGCTTTATTCATTTTTATAGTATTAAAATACTCAGAAGCTTAGCTTTTGTTTTTTGTTTTTTGCTTCTACTATGCATCTCCTATATAGATATTTGAAGCTGCTTTTCCTCATTCTATCGCAGGGTTGGCTTAGTTTATTAAGAGTTTAGCTCCCCCCCCCGAGAATCGATTTTTATGTCTTGAGGTTAATACACTTTTCTTGCTTGCAAGGCTATAAGGAAGGTGAATATTTCATTGTAATCTTTGTAAGCCTTTTAGTCATTCATTTATAATTACCTTCTTTCTGTGCACTGAAAATGTTGATAAACCTCAAAAGTTGATAACTGGACAATGAGAATGGTTTCTCTAGTTTATGATCAATTGACTGGTAAAGTTTGTAAAAGATTCAATATTTAATGCTTTTTTTTTGTAGTGCATGAATTTCTTTTGCCATTATATTAGATGTTAATGCAAGTCTTGTAGATTTTTTAGTTTTAGTTCTATAATACCTAAAGAGTCCTTTTATTCATGACTAGATTGTTATGCAGACTAGGTTTTTTTTTTCTTTTTCTTTTATGTGATTGTGTTCTAATCAACTTTTGGCTATATTAGCTAAAGAGTCCCACGATAGGGTCCATTACCTCCCCTCTTCTTCCCTAGTCCATGAATTAAATTAAAACATGGACTCATGGGCTGACTCGTAAGGTTCATTGTGCATGAGTGCTTTCCATGTGCAGTTCTGTTCTTGCATGTACTTTTCTCCATGTTTTTAAAAGACATGTAGTCAGTATCTATTAACCATGGAAGCTGAACTGTGCTGTGATATTTCATGCTGAAATAAAAAAATCTAAGTTATTGAAGCCCACGTTTTTCTTGGTCTTTCAGTTTATATAGTCTTGAATTCCTCGACCTATGTTGTCATTTCTTTTCTTATCTCTTATAGAAATTATATTATTATTTTGGAATACTAAAGGGCATAGCATGTGATTAGTATATCATGATGCAAGTTGTTAATGTTAATCCATTCAGAACATTGAGCCATTTGCATTATTTATGTTCACTTTGGTTTCTTTGATGTTGATTGCATAGGATATTTTTCTTTGCTATTAGGATTTGTTTGAGCACAATCATACATGGAATGCTTGGAGGAATAAAATGATATATGGATATACTTCCTGTTTGAATATGAATTGCACAAGCTTGGAGGAATAATTTGCTAAAGTAAAACAGTTCTGGAATAGCTGGGTTGAAGGGATGCCTAAAACACCTTCATTTGAGTCTTAAACATGATTTAGTTTTTTTTTTATTATAGTTGGTCTTGAAGCATACTTGTCTCAGTCTTTTAGTTCGGTCCTCCAACTGTGTATCAGGGATTTCTTCCAACAATTTCTTTTCATGTTCCAGTATCTCAATGGCTTCTCTCAAGTTCTTCTTAGCTATATGTTCTCCTTCTTCATTTCGCATCTCCTACAAATCCAAAGGCATGCTCTCAAATTATTAGTTTTTTGTTATCTTGGGAGTATATAATTAACTTATTTACAAGTGTGTGTGAGAGAGAACCTGAACTTTCTTGATTAGGGTCTCCAAGCTTATCAACTTCATGTGAGGCCATCGACGAATTCCCAACTCCTTAAATCTTTTCTTGAGAATGGTTAGGCCAACATTTAGTTCTTTGGCCGCCCGAGTGAGTGGCATGTAAAAGTACTTCAAAATAGCTTTTCTTGATAATATCTTGGAGCTACAGCCCTTCTCCTTTCTCTGCTTCCTGATTATCTTCTTCTCCATAAGAACTTCGTTTGAAGTGATACCTTCAAGATGCATTTCATGAACTATATTCTAGCTTTGTTCAAAATCTATTATGGAGTAGAAATGATCATGCATATCCACCATCAGAGGAAAAGTATCAAAAGAAGTCTCTTGAATAGGCAGATCAAATTGGAAATCCAAAGCAGCAGTCTCTTGAATGGGTAGATCAAAATAAAATGGTTGGATTGAAAAGGAAAATACATCGAAATCTTCTTCTTTGGAAACTAGTTCAAAATTTGACCACATCTCAAATGAATTAAGACTATCCATTTCTGAGAAAGGGATATATATATCTGTGCGGGAAAAGGGGAAGGATGACTGAGGAGAGAAAAAGACTAAGGGATGACTAATGACTGATGACTAAGGGATATATATATCTGTACAGGACGAGGGGAGGGATGACTGAGGAGAGAAAAAGACAAGGAGGAAGAGAAAGAGATAGATGACAGGTTCTGTGCGGGAAGAGGGGAGGGATGATTAAGAAGAGAAATAGACAAAGAGAAAGGGGAAAAGACGAAAAATCGTTATTAATAATCCAAGACCATACATATTGATAGACAGATTGATTGAAAAAATCATGACGATTGGTTTGCTCATTTTACATAAAATATTTTAATTACTGCTTTATCTTTTATTAGAGCCACATGACTGCGCAAAATATTTTAATTGCATTGTCCTGACATTTTTCTGTTGTTGTGACTTTAAATATAATTAGGCTTTGTTGCAGAATATGCACATTAGTTTCATAGTTTAGAAAATTTATGTCGGTATATGTCTACATTTTAATATTGGAATCATTTAATTGTCAAGACTGATATTCGATTTGTGTATTGTGCAGGTAAGGAAATGTTCTAAAGCCCAACCTACTTACCTTGAGCTATGTTTGGTAAAAACTAATATTTTGTCGAGACCGAAGAGAGGAAGAGACAAGAAGGAAGGGGAAAAGATGATACCACGAAGAGACAAGAAGGAAGAGGAAAAGATGATACTAGGGAGGATTGACGTACTCAATTTTGTTTCTTGTTTTACATGTACTACTATTTTTAATAGGTTTCTTGACATTTCCTACTTGTTATATATGTAGTATTACTTCTCTTGTGGAGTTTAAGGATTATTTATGATTTCAATGTTCAAGAGATTGATTTTGATTTGTTTAGCATTAAGCAAATTGTGCTTTGTTTTCATTGGTGTTGAATGAGTTGAACATATTGTATTTGGTTTGAAATTGCAGGTGGATATGTAACACCCCACGACTACGTACCCTAAAAGGGCGGGGATGTCGCCCCGTCCCATAGGACAAGGGGTCTTTAAAACGAGGTATAAAATACAAAGGCAACCTCCAAGAGATTCAACTTAGATAAATAAAGAAATACTCTTATTACATCAGGCTCAACTTGGAGCAAAACGAAATAAAAATAATTAATCGTTCAACAGCTTAAACAACAAATGTCTCCTAAGCAAAGATGACAATAATTAGAAAAGCTTCAACTATCAATGCCCCGCTGACTCAGCACAGTCTATCTCCTGAAAACATGATGTAAAACAGTGTGAGAATAAATCTCAGTAAGTCCTATGTGTGCACATAGTGTTTAAAACTGTACGTGTATGCAAAGTGGAAAACATTTGTAGAAATACTTGGCAAGTCATAAATAATTTCTCTTTCGCAAAGAGTGGGTCTCCCATAATCATACTTTACACAAAACAATCATCCACTCGAATAAACAGTCATGTCACCACACGTTGGGCTCTATGAGAACAAAATGGCCAAGGCACCACACTTTGTGCACCTTGTCCGGACCAAATTACCACACGTTGGGCGTTCTGATCAAGGTGAGTGTACAGCTCACTGGGTGAGATACTCCTCATTCTCTACACCCAACAAAACCATCTAGGTGTCCATGCTGGGAAAATAAATAATACCTTATCAGGTACACATGCTAGCTCGGACCGGCGTGACCAACCAATACTGTCGCCTTTTCAAGCAGAGCTTATCTTTTGGAGGTGGCCTCCTGCCAGAAGACTTACTCTAGCCCTCCAAGACTAGTATTGTTAGCCTACCCTTATTGAGTACTCAATGAACATATCCGTCAATTCCTGATTCACAATATTTCCAAACCTTGGCTTTGTAAAACGTGATTTTCTTTAAAAGAGATTTCTAAAAGTTTAAGGAAAAGAATATTTTTCTTGATAAAATCGTTAGTTTGACAAAACCGTTTAAAGAATAAATATCCACGTTTACAACCCAAGCAAACATAGTTCAACAATAGCTTTACAAAGCTTCACAACATAAACTTGCCATCACAACATTTAACAAAAGAGTTTATGCAAGGACTTACTTGATATGCCTCAGATAAATAAGATAAATTCACTGCTTGCTTTCTTCAATTATCCTCCTGATCTAAACCATATAATATTATGATCAGGGCTTCAATTAATTTGAACATGTGCCAAACTCATTTATTTTCATAACAATTCACAATCCCTTAAGATCATATACTATGACCATATATTCAACAAGGTAATAGACATCATCTACTACCTTAAACCTTAATTCTGGCATTAAGGGTAAGTATTTCCGTACCTTACAACAACCGGGTAGCAAGATCCCGATGCTCCTATGGTGATTGTCCCGAGTTCGTTGAATTAGAAGAGAAAAGTTGTCTCCTTTTTCCTTCCTTATGACCGAGAATGCATAAAGAGATGAAATTAGCCTTGAGATGGCGTGATTCCAAAGAAGAAAATGAATAGAATTGATGGAAGAAAGGAATCAAGAAGTTGAGATGGTTTTTGCTTACCTTGGAGGGTGATCGGTTTTTCCTAGGTGTTGTTCTTGAGGTTTTCGAAAATTTGCTGTGGAGTTCTTGCTGGAATTTTTGTGTAGAATGGAGAGGATAGACGGCTGCTATGATTTAGAGTTAGAGAAGATTGGTTTAGGGTTAGATGGTGATGTTTAGAAAGACTCCTAATGGCTTTAGGTTTCTTGGACAGCAAGGCCGAAAATTGCAGCTCACGAGTGCCTTCTTGCTGCCGACTTTGAGAGGGTTTAAGGGAGAAAATATTTTGCAATTTTGCTCCCTTGTTCTGGCCGAACTATTGCTCAAGAAAAGGGCTGATAGTGTTTAGAATTTTGGGCTAAAAAAGAAGAGTTTGCGAGGTTTTTAGGGCTGAAATTTCTGTGCGCGTGCAGTAGTTTTGTTGTGCGAAATTGCTGAACAGGAGAGGAAGAATTTCCGGACTGTTTTAGCTGTGGTTTTGTCGAAATTTCCAGAGAAAAAATGAGGATTTTAGGCACTGAAAAATAGCTTGATCAGCTAGGGTTTTTCGGTGTGTTTGTGTGCAAAATTTAGGTTGGAATAGGAGTACAAGGCTGGCCGAAATTTTCTGTACAAAGCTGTCAAAAATTCTGGTTTCCTAGCTGGCCGAAATTCTGGAATTTGTGTGAGTAAAATCTAGTTTTGCACAGCAAAGATAATCTGAATTGATGGAAGATGTTTTAGGGGATTTGAGCTAGGGTTTGAAGGGTTGGATTGTACTTAAAGGTGCTGGAATTTCGGACAGCTTGTGTTAACACAAAGCTGCCGAAATTCTGCTAGGTTTAGGAAGAAAATCCTAGTCGAATTAGGATTGCAATAAAAATCTGATTTGCTAAAGGATTTAGGATAAGATTTCCTAGCTTTGGAAGAGTTTAAGTTGAGCTAAAATTCCTCTAAGAAGTGGCAGCACTTGCTTGAAATTTTTTTCCAGATTTTTAGCTTAGGTTCTAGGGTTAAAATCAACAAGGTTTCCTACTAGAAAAATGCTTCATTAATTCCAACTATCCATGGCAAGATCTATCTAGCTAAATTCAAGCTGAAATTTTAATTATTAGCTAGGGGTTTTTCGAAAATCCTAAGGAATAAAAGCTGAAAATTAAAAGTGAACTTTATTCACATCAAGGTCCTTAAATTTAGGAAATAAATATAGAGACTTATTTCCTTGGAATAATGACATTAAAATTTCTCTAGGTTTGCTAGATCTTTTTCGGCCAAGACATGGAAACTCTAAGGAAAGGAATTTTCAAGAAGAGAAACTAACTTCACAAAAGGTAGGATTCGAACTCAGGTCACCAAAGGAAATCACCAACCTCCCCGCTATTCCAAAACAACTCCAATACTAATTTTTTCTACAATCAGTTCTCACCACCCCCCAATACTCATCCTTCCAAATCTTCGACCAAAACTCCCTTATCCAAATCTTTAACAACACAACTATTTCACATCAATTAATTCAAATGCAAGAGCAACGGAAAAATCCACATGCATCCATGCAAATAAAATAATTCTAAGCTACCACATAAGATGCAAAATGCTATGCAATGCATGACTTTTCCCATAGTCAAAGGTGGTTTTGGGCGGGGTATTACAGGATAGGCCTAAATTCCAATCATTTATTGTTTTAAAAAATTAATCAAATATGACGGTCACTTATCAAATGCGACAGTCACAAAACTGTCGTATTTGCTTATGAAAAGCGACGGTCACAAACAGTCGCATTTGGTTATGGCTTAACAGAACAAAAATATGATGGTCTGAGCCGTCGTTTTTATTAATGGACGCAATTGCTCCAAAATTTATTGCCATGGTTGTAATTACGACGATTAGATATCGCCACAAATACTCAACAATTGCGACGGTTAGGGCCATCACAAATACAAGTATTTGTGAAGGTATAAAACAGTCGTATTTACGGAACAATTGCGATGATTTTTTCACCAAATATGACGGTTTGTAGAATTTTAGCCCGAGTGAGTAATTGCGACGCTTTTCCTTGACCGTTGTATTTACACTGCTGCATTAGCTAAATAAGACGATTTTTCGACATTTTTAATAAAAATGACGGCATTATATACGATAGTCAAAAAATCATCGTTTGACCGTTGTTTATATAAAAAATGACGGTTTTTTGGCCATCGTATTTGCTTGAATTTTTAGTAGTGCATGTTCTGCTTATCTTCCTGTGTCTGAGGACACTGCTTAGAAGATAAGAATAATCTATATCTAAAGGGTATAATAGCCCCTTTACATTGATTCATGCTGTCTTGACCAATATCTTGTCAATATAAGCAGACTGGGATAAGCCTATCATTCTGATGTGTAAATTTTGGGCATATAAAATCTTCAATTGTAAATCCATCCCTTAATCAAGTTTTAATTAAAATACTAATCCCAAAATACACATATGAACAAGTATATTCATCGCAAGTATAGTACAGGAAATTAATGAGTATCGATCCTCAAAGGAACAAGTACACACTAATCACTTTTCTTTCATTGTTTAACTAACCTAAATAAAGTGAGAAAAGATAAAAAAGAAAAACTAAAGAAACATATACAACTCAAGAATATAGGTTTATGCAATTTAGACAAGTCTCCTAGAAAACATAACAACGAACCAAATAACAATTCTCTCAACTAATTATCATCTTAGAATAATGAAAGAATATAAAGTAAAACTCAATCGTCAAATTACAATGAAAACATTGAATACATCATTGCTAAAAAAAAAAGGAAAACAAAGAGAAAAGAAAGCATTCATAGACAAGCTTCTTTCTTCTTCCTTGAAGACTCCCTTTGAACAATCTTCCTTGGCTTGGGTGAATTCCTCATTGAATGAGAAAATATGATTTTTTGCTCTTTAATTCACCTCTCTTGGTTGTATATATCAAACCATTGTGTTCTTTTATGCTTTTATAGGCCTCTTAGATGCCTATTTTGTGGCTGAGGAAGTTTTGGCCGAGTAGGAATAGGAAAATATCAAAATCTTTAGAAAAGTCCTAATTCCGCGTACAAAAATTTCGCCTTCAGAACCTACCTAGCACTGGGTACCTTCAACCAACCTGGCACCAGGCACACTTTATTTTTCCTTTGTTTTGCTTTGTTTTTAGCTGTCTTTTCCTTAGCAAGCAGAATGGACCCGGCGCCAGGTACACTTGCCAGACCTGGCGCCACGTCTATTCTAGAAAAATCACTAAAGCTCGTTCAATCTCTGCTGCTGGACAGAATGGACCCAATGCTTGGTCCACTGGCTGGCCCTGGTGCTAGGTACATTCTGGTTCTGTACACTTTCTGCTCAATTTTTACTTAAATCTATACATATTTGCCAAAAACACCTTTTACAAGCAAAATGTCAAATAGGAAGGAATATACCTAGTTATTACAACAAATGTATTTAAAAATAACCTCAAATAACTAGGAAAAGAATGGTGATTTTAACCCCTATCACATACCCCCACACTTGAACATTTGCTTGTCCTCAAGCAAAACACTTTTATCCAAGAAAAATTATTAAGACAACACAAGGTTTTCTTCTCATTCCAAAAGTTTCTTCATCATAGCAAAGCTCATGTCTTCCTTTCAAACTTTAGATACAACCTTTGTCATTCATACCCTTTTGAAAACAATTTCAAAATTTTGAAACATTAGCCAAGATATCACAAACCTTTTGAAGTCAAATTAATCAAGTGCATACCTTAGTCTAAGAAAATTATTTCACTTTTCAAGTAAAAATATAGATAACATGAATCACATAGGTCAAGCCATCTACCAACTCAAGCATTATGAATCTAAAAATTGCACACTTAAGTTATGATGTGAGGAAAGCACTCAAAAAATTTTCTCTTAAAGTTTTTTCTCTCAAAGTTTTTTCAATGACTTAGGGAATTAATAACCTCAAGTGCATGGATTTCTCTTCATACACCGTATTGGCCCCCTTTATAGCCATCACTCATTATTTTTTTCACAATTCTTTTTTCTATGCTCTTCCTTGCCTTTTTGCCTTTGGGATAGTCTCAAGAGAGTGCACCAAATACACTTGCTACTTCTTCCCATATTGACTCCCTTTTTAGCTAAATGTCTTCAAAGATCATTAATAAGAATCTTTTCTCTAATTAACACCAACAATAGTATTGTTTTCACTCATTTTTTTTTTTCTCAACTCAAATCACCTTTTTCAACATTCTCCTCAATCTTTTCTCTCAAGGATCTTTTTACAGCTCGTATTTTTTTTTCCATCATAACTCAAAGCTTGCAATATTTAAACCCATAACATAAAAGTTAGCCAATAAACTCTTCCCATATTCATCATATCTTCTATATTTCAACTAGATAAGTTAAATAATATTCAAACACCAATGCATAAACAAGATTAATCATAATTCTCAAATCTTGACAAATATCTTATCCAATAAAATCAATTTTCATCAAATTCCAACTAATGAATGAAAAAACTCATATCCAAGGAAGAAAAAGAATTACAACCTTACTTAATAAAGAAATCACTGAAATTTTTGAAAAAATTATCACAAATCACAACCTGTATTCATCAAATTCTTATGAACCAGTATTTCAACCTTTATTCTTCCCTCCACACTTAAACTGGACATTGTCCTCAATGGCCAAAGATAAAAGAATAGAAGTACAGCCAAGAAGGCTAAGATGAAGAAAGAAGAAGAATAAAGTGAAGAGAATACTTCCATTACATTCTTGTGCCATCATGTTGAACTTGTATCAAGGAGAGATCATTATAGGAGTACCTACTAAAAGAAAAGAAACAAAAGAAAGAAAACATAAATCTAGAAAAAGAAAATTAACTAAACAAGATGAAAAAGAAAAGAAAAGAAATGAAACGGGATAGAGTATTCGAAAGGCAAATAAGCCAAGTAGGCTCACGGCTTATTAAAGGTAACATCGAGATTCTCCAAAGTGCCTAATTCATTCCCCAAATATGGTTTTAATCTACTTCCATTGACTTTAATGATTCCTTTAGTTAGGTGAGAAACCTCAATAACTCCAAATGGACAAACTTGATGTATCTCATATGGCCCCGTACATCGAGATTTTAACTTACCTAGGAAAAGTTGAAGTCTAGAATTAAAGATTAACACCTTATCTCCTTTTTGAAACTTATGGGGTGCACAAATATGCTTATCATGCCACCATTTCATCTTATTTTTGTAAATCCTCAAAATTATGTAGGCATCGTTGCGCCAGCTATCTAACTCGTTCACTTGAAGCATTCTTTCTTTTCCTGCAAGATGGAAGTCAAAATTGACAAGCCTTATTACCCAATGAGCCCTATGTTCAACTTCTACTAGTAGATGACATGATTTCCTATACACTAAGCGATTAAGGGTTGTACCAATGAGAGTTTTAAAAGTAATCTGATAAGCCTATAGAGTATCATCTAGCTTTAAACTCCAATCTTTTCGTGTGTGATTGACCACTTTTTTCAAAATCCTTTTTAATTCTCTATTGACCACCTCAACTTGGCCACTAGTTTGTGGATGATAGGGAGTAGTAACCCTATGAATAACCCCTACATGTTTGAGAACTTTATCAAGTTGGGTATTACAAAAGTGGGTTTCCTTATCACTAATGAGCACCTTAGGTACTCCAAATCGGGTGACAAGTTTTTAAAAATTTTGACAACAACCCATGCATTATTAATAGGCAAGACTTGTGCCTCAACCCATTTAGATACATACTCTATTGCCACCAAGATGTATTTGTTGCCTAAAGAACTAGGAAACGGGCCCATGAAATCAACCCCCCAACAATAAAAGATTTCGCAAGCTTGAAAAAGTTGTAATGACATCTCATTAGATTTGGAGATGTTACCTATTCGTTAACACCTATCATAACTTTGAACAAACCTGTGAGCGTCCTTGAATAGTGTAGGCCAATAAAAATCGGACTCAAGTACTTTTCTTGCGATGTTGTTGGCTTAGTAGTGGCCTCCCACGGGTCCTTCATGACAATGTTTCAAGATATTAATGCTTTTCACGGAATCCACACACCTTGCAACACCAAAACAAGCACGGATCTTCCCAAAAGTAATACTTTACCTCGGAGAGGAATTTTTTCTTTTGTTGGGCATCGAAGTCATCTAGAAGAATTCTTGCAACCAAGTAATTAGCAATATCCACATACCAAGGAAGATGAGAAATATTGCCATCAATAAGTAAAAGTTGTTCATCTGGGAATGTGTCATTGATGTCTTTCTCGGCTAAGGACCCAAGGTTGGGATTCTCCAACCTAGACAAGTGATCTGCAGCTAAGTTTTTCACTCCCTTTTTGTCCCTAATTTTCAAGTCAAATTCCTGCAACAATAAAATCCATCTTATCAATCTTAGTTTGGAATCTTGCTTGTTTAGTAGATACTTAAGGGCAGAATGATCCGTATACATAATGACTTTGGACAAAACAAGCTAAGAATGAAATTTATCAAAAGCAAACACTATTGAAAGAAACTCTTTCTCCGTTGTGGTGTAGTTCTCTTATACTGTCGTAAGAGTCTTGCTTCCATAGTACATAAGCTGAAAATGCTTTTTCCTCATTTGTCCAAGCACTGCACCTATAATGTAACACCCCACTATCTATGCCCCCGTTAGGGCTGGGGATGTCACCCCGTCCATAGGACAAGGGGTCTTTATAACTAGGACACATAAAATAAATAAAAGAAATAAATCAAAACTAAACTTATTACAACCTAAGCAATACATGAACAAGATAAAAAATAAATGTCTACTACTGTTTCTTAAAAGAAATACATAGGAAAAATAACAACGAGTCTTCAAAATATAAGCAATTCTCTAGCTAATAACCTTCACAGCAGGATCGACTTGAAAACATAGTATAAAAGGTGGTGAGATAAAAATCTCAGTAAGCCCGTGTGTGCTTTGAATGTCTTAGGTAAAATAATTTATGTATGCAAGTTGTAAAAGTTTCATAAATGCTGGCAAGCCTTAAATAAATTTCATAAATGAAGAGTGTTGTTTTACTTTCCAAAACATACACGTGACAATAAATACAACCACCCAAAAAAAGGTAGCCATGGCACCACACTTTGTGTACCATGATAATATAATGATCAGAATGCCACACGTTGAGCATATTAACACAAGATAGGTGTACGGCCTATTGGGTGAGATACTCCTCCATCTTTACACCTAAACTTACTGGTTGTCCACTCCAGAAACACACAGTCCACTTGACTGAACTTGCTAGCTCGGACCGGTATGACCTATAGGACTAGCATTCTATTTGGAAAGGACTCACCTCTCAGAGGGGCCACCTATTGAGAGACTTACCCTAACCCTTCAAAGACTAGTCATAGTAGTCCACCCTTATTGAGTACTCAACATTGTTTGTCCCACTTGGGAGGAAAAAACCCATGCAATGATTCACTTGAAAATGGCAATTATGATTTCTAAAATTCTTGCCAAAGTTGGGTTTTTTAGGAAAAGTTTAGCGTTTGGTGTGAAATTGCTTGTTAGTTTTAAATGGTTTGCTTGACTGAACAAAAAAGGAAAAATTGTCCATAATTGCCTTCACAGTATACATACTCGTATATATTGAGTTTGACTTGCCACAATAACTTTGGTCTTCAAATGGTTCCATGCAGGAACTTACCTTATCTTTT
The DNA here is from genome assembly GCA_026120185.1 of Voacanga thouarsii. Lineage (NCBI taxonomy): Eukaryota > Viridiplantae > Streptophyta > Magnoliopsida > Gentianales > Apocynaceae > Voacanga > Voacanga thouarsii. The sequence goes on from JANUWF010003368.1 coordinate 3,417,753, forward strand.
GCTCTTCTTGGATTCCAAAGTCTTCCAAGGTCAACCTAACCCGCCTGGGGTAAACATAAGGTATAAGATAATATCCAGACCATATTCACCTTAAATAAATAATTATTAGTTCAACTAGTCACAACCACAACTAACCATGACCATAATGTCTTAGGCTTTAATACTAGTTAATAAAATATTTAGGGGTTTTGGTTTTCAGCTTAGAGAGTGATATGATTTTGTGTGGGCTTTTTCTTGGTGTTGCGAGTGGTTTAGTGGTTATGTGTTCAGCTCAACCAATGGGACCAAAAATAGAGATTCTTCTTGAGATAAAAAGGAAAAAATGAAATAACAATATATCCTCTATCAAACCCTTGAAGAACTAAGCTTCAAAGACCCTTAAGAATAGTAGAAAGTTTTACTAGAATCTCACCCCAATATCCTTGAAGCAATAAAGGCAAACAAGAATAAATAGAATAGAGAAAATAGGCACCCAAGTAATGGAATTCAAAGAAACCTTAGAAGAACAAAGCAATTAAGACCCATTCAAAGAAACCACATTGGATTATCCAAAAGATTTATAGACTCATTCATAAGGAGGACTAACCCCTTAAGCATAGTCTTGAACGAGATGAACAAGGAGGCTAGGGCCTCTCAAGATTCTCTCTCAAATTTTGAATAAAGTGTGTGAATTGTGTTGTAAAACTACTAAAGGTTCTATTTATACTACCCTAATGCTAGCTAAGTAATCACTGAGGTTCTATTATAGTTTAGGGTTTTAATAAGTCTTTACAAACACTTAAAATTGGATAAAATCGGAGAAAACATAAAAAATGTAGGGTAGCCGTCGGCTTCCCAGGGCGGCGCCAGCTAGGGCCCTTAAAGCCAGCACCGGTTGTGCGCTGCTTTCGAGCTGGTCGTGTTGCAGATTAAGGCTGGCATCAGTTCGGAAGCTTGGGTTGGTGCTGGCTATCCATTGTAAGGCCTCTTTTTGGTTGAATTTTATTTGTCTTTGTTGCCAGTTTGAGTTCTTGTTGAGATCCTTCTTGCTCTCATAAAAAAATGAGCTCTTGGCTAGCTTCCTCAACTTTCCAACCCTCTTCCTTCCTCAAGCATGGTTTTATGAGCAATTGAAAATTAACTTGAAGCTTCTTGGACCCAGATCTTGTCATCGTTCCTTGTCTTTATATGGTCACACCTCCCCCTCCTTGATCTTGACTTCCATGATTAAGCGGAGTCTCATCATCTCCCCCTCATTAAGAAGGATTCGTCTCCGAATCATTATCTTCATCTACACGGAGTGCCTTCACAATTGCCATATTCTTAACTCCATCAAGGTTCATTCATTCACCTATAGACAAGGGAACCAATTCTAAAGGAGTTAGAGGGTTAGAACCATACACAATTTCAAAAGGAGAATAAGAAGTGATAGAGTGAATAGTGTGAAACCCCAGTTAAGACCAACCTTAGAGTAAGGGGGTTGGAATGCATATCATACCATATTTCACGATTTAATATATTTTTATACGATTTTTATGTGCTTTGGATTTGAGTTTTATTGTCTTGAAGCGTTGTTGGTGAGTATTGAGTGAGAAAGGCAAAATGGTAATTTTTGCATGAGGTGAAAATAGGAAGATAGCTTGAGGATTAAATAGGAATTATTTTCTAGTGGAAATAACAACAAGAGTTGTTGTGGTTTAGTGGTTAGAGCTTTGGAATCAATTCTTGAAGTCTTGAGTTCAAATTCCATCATAGAAGCTTTAGCTTGATTAAATTTTATTTTTGCTTGGGGAAAAATAATTTCGGCCTTATGAGCATGGAGTAAGGTAGGGATGATGTCCTAAGAGAGACATGTTAGGAGTAACTTCATTCTACTCCCTTACCCTACTCGAATTTCCTAAAGGGAATTCATTTTCCCTTGATCTTTGATTTTCCATAATTCTCAACTCATTAGTTTGATCAAGTGATTCAAACCATTTTCTTTCCAAAAATTTCAGTAAAGTGCTATGATCTTGTAGGATCAAAATGTCGTAGTAAAAGACTTCTTATGGTCTGAAAAATGTGGAAGAGTTGTGGGAAATTCCAAGAGGAAAAAATCCCTCTAGTGAGCTTGCTGAAAATTCACTCTAGCTAGTTCATCTTCCTTCTTGGAATGAGCTGAAATTTTCCAGCTTATTGTGCCTTGAAAATGTCGAGTTTCTTAGCTAACACTCCCTCCCAAATACTGTCAGAAAAATGGTCTTTAGGATCAGTTTCCAATCTGAATTTCTTGGCCATTTTCGGACTGCTCAAGCTGGAGCAACAACAGGAAAAATTCCTGTACAAATTGCCACTTTGAGAGTCCAAAACCAAGCTGTTTTCTTCCAGATTTTGTGCAGCACCTTAGCCATGTTTTTCCTCCATGAAGAAGGCTGGAAACCATCCTTGAATACCCCCGAAATTCCCCTTCAAACTCTCTACAAGTTGGCTGGAAATGGCAGCCGAAAATCTGTCCAGAAAATTTCTGCCCAGCGAAATTCTGTGCAGGAAAATTTTCTAGCTTTGTTTCCTAAACTTCTTCCGGCCGAAACACCACCCTTGTTCTGCATAAACCTTTCTTAAACCTCCAGTAACAAAGCTCCATTGTTTCCCTTAAGCTTCTGCACAAAATTCAGCAATGGCTGTCCGAACATCTCTCCAACAAATCCCTGCAATTATGCTTGATTGATTTCCAAAATTCCAGCCACCTTTGTTTACCAACTTTCCATAATTCATTCCCCAAATAACCAGACTTCTTCTTCACCATTGAGCACCCTACTTTCGGCCACCATAATCTTCCATAAACCAACATTAATCCCACCAAAATTCTGCTCAAACAGTCGGCCATGGCAGACTTCCAAAGCTCTCCAACAATCAAGATATTCTTGGAATATTTAGTTTCCAAATTCACTTCCCAAAAATATTCTTCAAGGATTGTAACAACTAACCTTTCCTTTTCCCTTCCAAATCAGAGAAACAACTTCCTAAACCTTACAGAAATTCGGCCAGCCCTAGCTCTCACAGAATTTCGGCAGCTACACAAATCCAATCTCTCGAATTCTCTCAACCTGCAAGAACACACACACACAAACACACACACACACACACACACACACACACACACTACACCAAGAACACTTACCTCTTTCCTTCACCTAATACCCCTCCAAACCATCTAAAATCCTCTCTAAAACATCCAGATTTGACCTACTCACTGCCGTAAGTCTATCAACCCCATTCTTAACATCAAACTCCACAAATCATCTTATTGAAGGATAAGAACACCTTCAAGGTAAATTTATTCTAACAACTTCATCTCCTCCAATCTTGATCTCTAATGAGAACCTATGTGTGTAAACATGCTAATGGTTTCTTTTCCACTCTCTATCTCTTTCTCTCTCTCTCTCTCTCTCTCTCTCATGGCTGAGAACCTCCCTCTCTTGGCCGGATGGCTCTTTTTCCCCATGACCATGTTTTCGCCATCTCCCTTGGACAAAGTTAGGCATCAAGGAGTTGAGATTTATTCTAAACTCCTTCAAAGCATTCATCGATCAAGTAAATCCCTTCAATCCTTCTTTTAAACTTTAGAATCATGTCTCTAGGATGATGTTGATAGTAGGTGGATGGTGATAGGATTCGAGTATATATATATTGTTGAGATTGAAGCATGAAAATTTGTATGATTGTGAAGGAGATGAGATTTATGCATGGAAGGATTATCTAGGTTGGTTGTATGATGATTTGAGGTTTGATGCATGTCATAGGTCGTATTTGTGATGAGGTATGCTAGGGATCATGCCACCTTTGGTGAATAGGATTTATATGCATGTTAGATTATTGAAGCCATGATCATCTTTATGCTAGTAGATGTTAGATCATGTCTTAATAAATTTAGATCTATACTTATGTGCATGATTTGGATGATTTGATGAATGGAAGGATTGCATATGTTCTTGATTGTGGTTAGCCATAGAAATTTGATCATGATCTAGTTGTCCCTAAACTAATTTTATTTCATAAATAAAATATTTAATGATATTAAAATTTTCCTAGTAAATGTCGAAAAAACCCTAGGAAGGGTAGATTTGGATTATTATATACATAAAGGATATTGTGGTCAAATAAATAATAATTTTTCTAGAAAATAAAATAAATGAATATTATTTAAAATAAAGAAATCAATTGAAGCCTTTTATGGAAATAATTATAATTAGTAAAATATTTATTAAATCGAATCCCTTTTTAAAAGTTTACTTATTATTTTCCAAGCAAGACTCATTAAATTTAATATCAACTAGTTTTAGCAACCAATTATTTTCTAACAACTAAACTATTATTAAATCATTATTTTACTTATTACTACCTAGGACTCTTGAGCAAATAAACTCTAAATTTTTCCTAGCAAGATATAAACTTTCAACTTGTTAGAAATTATTTCCCAAACCATTAATTATTTTAAATATCAAATTAGGCTCAACCTACAAACCTATTTATGTATTGTTTGGCCTTAAAGCTTGGGACACTAGGATCATGGTAGTAGTAAGTGGAGTTGATTTAAAATTGAGGAAGTGGATTGTGGTTTGGAATTGATTGTGATTTGTATTTGCCCATGTGGGGTTAGATCAGCTGTTGGAGACCTTGTTGTTGTGAGAAAGAACCAGGTAAGCTTCTACATTAAACCTGATTGTTGAAAAATGTTTAATTATGCAAGTCAAATGTAGAGTGCATGGACACTCATTTTTGTAAAGACAATTGAGGGTTGTCTCCTGTTTTATTTCCGTCAACTGAGTTATATGAAATTTATCAAGCAGATTTACTCAAATTTAGAACTCTTTCTGAAACTATTTTTGACAAAGATTTTGGAAACCCTTTATTTGCCATGTTCAAGTGGAACTGTGTTTGTTCATTTTTCCCAAGTGGGATATGTTACGTTGAGTACTCAATAAGGGTGGACTACTAGGACTAGTCTTTGAGGGGTTAGGGTAAGTCTCTCAGTAGGTGGCCACCTCTGAGGGGTGAGTCCTTCTCGGATAGGACGTCAGTCCAGTAGGTCGTGCCGGTCCGAGGTAGCAGTGTTCTCTTCAGTCAAGTGACTGTGTTATGCCGGATTGGACACCCGGTTGTTGTTTGGGTATAGAGAAGGAGGAGTATCTTGCCCAGTAGGCCGATCACCTACTTTTGTCAGTCTACACAAAGTGTGGCATTCTGACCGACGGTATGCACAAAGTGTGGCATGCTGACCATTCGATTATGGGGCCCAACGTGTGGTAACCCGTAATCCTTTCTTTCGAGTGGTTGATTTTATAAATTATGTATGGCTGAAAATGCCAAAACTCCACTCTTGTTTTTGACGGATGTTTATTGCTTGCCAGTGATCTCTTATAAAGAATTTTATACTTTGCATTCACGAAATGTTTTCTCCTGACACATAAACACACACGGACTTACTGAGATTTCTGTCTCACCACCTTTTTACCATGTTTTCAGGTCGGTCCTACTGTGGGGAGGAGTAGTTGGATTATGCCCGCTTTGGAAGATTTTTGATGATTTATGTTTGTGTAAAGTTATGGAGAGATGAGAGTGGATGAATTTTTATTATGGATTTATTTTTGGTATTCTCGGATTTATTTTGGATAGATGTTTATTTTGGGATGTAATAAATATTTAAGTTCAAGTATCATTTATTTTCGCTATTTTATTTGTATGACCTTGTTATAAAGACCCCTTGTCATTTGGACGGAGCGACATCCCCGGCCTTGGCGGGCCTTGGTAGCGGGGTGCTACAAGTGGTATCAGAGACTAGGTTTAGGCAATTAGTTGATTTTTTTGGATTTTTATTCCTTAGGTATTTTAACCTGGTTCTAATCCTTGCGGTTTGTTTATAGGATGGTCAAGAGAGTTGCATCGGTTGTCAGAGATTGGCCCGCTAGTTGCGGGAACCCACCTGCCCCATTACCTGTAGCAGATCCTCCCTTGTCTGACTCAGAGACAGAGCTTGGGGGAGGTTGGTTTTTGAGTGAGGACGAGATGGAGCATAAGCCTCCTATGCTAGATGACCCGGTTGTTGAGGCAGAGATGGAGGTTAATGTGGGCGTAGGTGAGTACGATGGGGATGTTGAGGGTGAGATAGATGAGCTTGTTAGTGAGGGTGAGGGAGATGAGGAGATGGCTAAGCTGAGTGAAGGGGAGGTAGATGAATTTGGGGATGAGAGTGAGGAAGAGATGGATGGGATAGATAAGGAGGATGAGGATACGATGGAGGCTCCTCAGACCCCAAAGATAGGTGAGTATGTTAGGATTTTTACTTGCTATGACCTCAAGGAGTCCAGTGATGAGGGTTATAGGCTGAGGAATGGAGTTACCTTGGCATTAAGGGAGCTTAGGCAGCCCACTTTAGGAATGGAAGATAAGGGGAAAGGGAAGCTAGAAGAGAGACTTAAGAGGAGTGGACTTCGATATAGACTAGGTGTAGATGCTAAGTTAAGGAGAGATGGATTGTTTGACTTGTATGACTCGGAAGACTAAAGGCCTGCACCTAAGGGTGCGATTAGATTTGCTTTGGATGAGTTTTATGAGACAGCTATGAGAGCTAAGAGGGGTAATGAGGGTGATTTAGGTCAGCCAAGTGAGAATGCAGGTTTTGCGAGGGATTATGTGGGGAAACCCGATAGCTCCATGGGGTGGCTCGTGGAACCAGCCTCTGACAATCCAGATGCCTCTACTGACTCTAGCGGCGAGTAGAGTGTAGAAGATTAGTAGTATTTGCTCTCTCTCTCTCTTTTGGGATTTGCATTCTTTTGTTCATCTATTCTTTTCGAAGAAGCGTGTTGATGGTAGGGTTCGATTATTTTATAAAAAAAAATGGTATCGCGTGTGATGACCTCTTCTTTATGAAAGCATAATTTTATGAAAAGCATGAGTTTTATTTATTACTTGGTTTTCCCCTAAATAACATCATCAAATTTTCTTTTAAAATGAGTAGATATCATTATTATCTGATCATGTACAAAAACTTGCATCTGATTCTCTTTTTCTAAAACCTGAATGTGAATGCATGCTCAAAATGTTTTAAACTTGAATGCATACACTCATTATCTGGGCACGGTTGAGAATGGCGCCCAAGCGCCATGTAGCTACATTAACAGAAGAGTTCCGGAAGCACTGTAGCACTGGAGTTTGAGATGACTCAAATGCCGTCACCTAATCGGGGGGATGAGAAAGAGCCAGATTTGGAATGGGGGTCTGAAGCACCAGATAATGTGTCGATGGGACAGGCATTCAGTAAGATGGTGGAGGTTCTGCAAACCCTGATGCAGCGGAGGGTCCCTAAGGGAGAAGATGAGGCATTAGAGTGGTTTTGAAGTTTCAGTCGTAGTCTTCTTGGGTGAAGTTGAGCAAGATCAGAAGGCAGAGCAATGGATCGAGTAGATGGAGGATATATTTACAACGCTCCAATACATCGAGGAGCGGATGGTTAAATTTGCAGCATTCCATTTGAGAGGCTCAGCTCGGGCATGGTGGCAGCAGATTCAAGATGACGGGAAAATGGTCGAGTAGGAATGGACGTGGTCCAGTTTCATCGGAGCCTTCAGAGCTGAGTACATCCCTCAGTGGGTAGTGGAAAAGCGAGAGGATGAATTTCAGAATTTGAAGCAGGGAGGCATTTCAGTGGCTTAGTACACAGCACGGTTCACCCAGCTGTCGAAGTACTACAAGAGATTAGTGGACACAGAGTAGAATAGGACAAGGCAGTTTGTTAAAGGATTGAGGCTGGAATTGAGGAAGGCGTTAGCACCTTCTCCTCCAACGACCTATTCAGGGCCCGTAGATGCAACTGCCCGGATAGAAAATGAGGACCGCAGCAGAATGGCAACGAGGCCTTTCCAGTCGCCAAGGCAACCGCAAGGACCTTTCCAGAGGTAGCAATCCAACAAGCACCCTACCAACCAGGAGTAGGAGACCCGGGAAGGCTAACATTGTTGTTGATGCACTGAGCAGAAAAGTCGGTATGGCCAGACTAAGAATGTAGGAGATTCAAGTGGTTTAGGATGTGTTGGACAGAAGTGTGGAAAGTTGAATTCGAGGTATTTGAGGCCGTTCCTGATAAAGGAAAGGATTGGACCGGTAGCATACCGACTCGATTTGCCAAATGGGTTAACTGGAATTCATGATGTGTTTCATGTGTCACAATTGAAGAAGTACAGTGTCGATCTCGGCCATATTTTGAATAATGAGCCGTTGGTGTTGCAACCCGATCTGAGCTATGTGGAGAAGCCCGTGCAAATATTAGACCGCAGTATCAAGAATCTCCGAAACAAGCAGATACCGATGCTAAAGGTTCTGTGGGAGCATCATGGCACGTAAGATGCCACATGGAAATTCGAAGATTGGGTTAAGCGAAAGTATCCCGATCTGAAATAGAAGTATGCTTGAATTTCGGGACGAAATTCTTCTAAAGAGGGGAGGATGTGAAACCCTGTCAAGACCAACCTTAGAGTAAGGGGGTTCGGATGCATATCATACCTTATTTCACAATATAATATATTTTTATATGATTTTTATGTGCTTTGGATTTGAGTTTTATTGTCTTGAAGCCTTGTTGATGAGTATTGAGTGGAAGGGCAAAATGGTAATTTTGCATGAGGTGAAAATAGGAAGATAGCTTGAGGATTAAATAGGAATTAATTTTCTAGTGGAAATAACAACAAGAGTTGTTGTGGTTTAGTGGTTGAGCTTTGGAATCAATTCTTGAGGTCTTGGGTTCAAATTCCATCATAGAAGCTTTAGCTTGATTAAATTTTATTTTTGCTTGGGGAAGAATAATTTCGGCCTTATGAGCTTGGAATAAGGTAGGGATGATGTCCTAAGAGATACATGTTAGGAGTAACTTCATTCTACTCCCTTACCCTACTCGAATTTCCTAAAGGGAATTCATTTTCCCTTGATCTTTGATTTTCCTTAATTCTCAACTCATTAGTTTGATCAAGTGATTCTAGCCATTTTCTTTCCAGAAATTTCAGTAAAGTACTGTGATATTGTAGGATCAAAATTTCTTAGTAACAGACTTCTTATGGTCTGAAAAATGTGGAAGAGTTGTGGGAAATTCCAAGAGGAAAAAATCCCTTTAGTGAGCTTGCTGAAAATTCACTCTAGCTAGTTTATCTTCCTTCTTGGAATGAGCTGAAATTTTCCAGCTTATTGTGTCTTGAAAGTGTCGAGTTTCTTAGCTAACATTCCCTCCCAAATACTGTCAGAAAAATGGTCTTTAGGATCAGTTTCCAATCTAATTTCTTGGCCATTTTCGGACTGCTCAAGCTGGAGCAACAACAGGAAAATTCCTGTACAAATCGCCACTTTGAGAGTCCAAAACCAAGCTGTTTTCTTCCAGATTTTGTGCAGCACCTTAGCCATGATTTTCCTCCATGAAGAAGGCTGGAAAACAGCCTTGAATACCCCTGCAATTCCCCTTCCAACTCTCTGCAAGTTGGCTGGAAATGGCAGCCGAAAATCTGTCCAGAAAATTTCTGCCCAGCGAAATTCTGTGCAGGAAAATTTTCTAGCTTTGTTTCCTAAACTTCTTCAGGCCGAAACACCACCCTTGTTCTGCATAAACCTTTCTTAAACCTCCAGTAACAGAGCTCCATTTTTTCCCTTAAGCTTCTGCACGAAATTCAGCAATGGCTGTCCGAACATCTCTCCAACAAATCCTTGCAATTATGCTTGATTGATTTCCAAAATTCCAGCCACCATTGTTTACCAACTTTCCATAATGCATTCCTCAAATAACCAGAATTTTTCTTCACCATTGAGCACCCTACGTTCGGCCACCATAAGCTTCCATAAATCAGCATTAATCCCCCCGAAATTCTGCTCAAACAGTCGGCCATGACAGACTTCTAAAGCTCTCCAACAATCAAGATATTCTTGGAATATTTAGTTTCCAAATTCACTTCCTAAAAATATTCTTCAAGGATTGTAACAACTAACCTTTCCTTTTCCCTTCCAAATCAGAGAAACAACTTCCTAAACCCTACAAAAATTTGGCCAGCCCTAGCTCTCACAGAATTTCGGTAGCTACACAAATCCAATCTCTCGAATTCTCTCAACCTGCAAGAACACACACACACACACACACACACACACACACACACACACACTACACCAAGAACACTTACCTCTTTCCTTCACCTAATACCCCTCCAAACCATCTCAAATCCTCTCTAAAATGTCCAGATTTGACCTACTCACTGCCGTAAGTCCATCAACCCCATTCTTAACATCAAACTCCACAACTCATCTTACTACTTCGGATCAAAACCAGAAATTTCTGTGAAGGATAAGAACACCTTCAAGGTAAATTTATTCTAACAACTTCATCTCCTCCAATCTTGATCTCTAATGAGAACCTATGTGTATAAACATGCTAATGGTTTCTTTACCACTCTCTATCTCTTTCTTTCTCTTTCTCTCTCTCTCTCATGGCTGAAAACCTCCCTCTCTTGGCCGGATGCTCTTTTTCCCCATGACCATGTTTTCGCCATCTCCCTTGGACAAAGTTAGGCATCAATGAGTTGAGATTTATTCTAAACTCCTTCAAAGCATTCATCGATCAAGTAAATCCCTTCAATCCTTCTTTTAAACTCTAGAATCTTGTCTCTAGGATGATGTTGATAGTAGGTGGATGGTGATAGGATTCGATATATATATATATATATATATATATATATTGTTGAGATTGAAGCATGAACATTTGTATGATTGTGAAGGAGATGGGATTTATGCATGGAAGGATTATCTAGGTTGGTTGTATGATGATTTGAGGTTTGATGCATGTCATAGGTCGTATTTGTGATGAGGTATGCTAGGGATCATGCCACCTTTGGTGAATAGGATTTATATACATGTTAGATTATTGAAGCCATGATCATATTTATGCTAGTAGAGGTTAAATTATATCTTAATAAATTTAGATCTATGCTTATGTGCATGATTTGGATGATTTGATGAATGGAAGGATTGCATATGTTCTTGATTGTGGTTAGCCATAGAAATTTGATCATGATCTAGTTGTCCCTAAACTAATTTTATTTCATAAATAAAATATTTAATGATATTAAAATTTCCTAGTAAATGTCGAAAAAACCCTAGGAAGGGTAGATTTGGATTATTATATACATAAAGGATATTTTGGTCAAATAAATAATAATTTTTCTAGAAAATAAAATAAATAAATATTATTTAAAATAAAGAAATCAATTGAAGCCTTTTATGGAAATAATTATAATTAGTAAAATATTTATTAAATCGAATCCCTTTTTAAAAGTTTACTTATTATTTTCCAAGCAAGACTCATTAAATTTAATATCAACTAGTTTTAGCAGCCAATTATTTTCTAACAACTAAACTATTATTAAATCATTATTTTACTTATTACTACCTAGGACTCTTGAGCAAATAAACTCTAAATTTTTCCTAGCAAGATATAAACTTTCAACTTGTTAGAAATGATTTCCCAAACCATTAATTATTTTAAATATCAAATTAGGCTCAACCTACAAACCTATTTATGTATTGTTTGGCCTTAAAGCTTGGGACACTAGGATCATGGTAGTAGTAAGTGGAGTTGATTTAAAATTGAGGAAGTGGATTGTGGTTTGGAATTGATTGTGATTTGTATTTGCCCATGTGGGGTTAGGTCAGCTGTTGGAGACCTTGTTGTTGTGAGCAAGAACCAGGTAAGCTCCTGTATAAAACCTGATTGTTGAAAAATGTTTAATTATGCAAGCCAAATGTAGAGTGCATGGACACTCATTTTTGTAAAGACAATTGAGGGTTGTCTCCTGTTTTATTTTCGTCAAATGAGTTATTTGAAATTTATCAAGCAGATTTACTCAAACTCAGAACTCTTTCTGAAACTATTTTTAACAAAGATTTTGGAAACCCTTTATTTGCCATGTTCAAGTGGAACTATGTTTGTTCATTTTTCCCAAGTAGGATACGTTACGTTGAGTACTCAATAAGGGTGGACTACTAGGACTAGTCTTTGAGGGGTTAGGATATGTCTCTCAGTAGGTGGCCACCTCTGAGGGGTGAGTCCTTCCCGGATAGGACGTCAGTCCAGTAGGTCATGCCAGTCCGAGCTAGCAGTGTTATTTTCAGTCAAGTGAATGTGTAATGCCGGAATGGACACCCGGTTGTTGTTTGGGTATAGAGAAGGAGGAGTATCTTGCCCAGTAGGCCGATCACCTACTTTTGTCAGTCTGCACAAAGTGTGGCAAGCTGACCATTCGGTTATGGGGCCCAACGTGTGGTAACCCGTAATCCTTTCTTTCGAGTGGTTGATTTTATAAATTATGTATGGCTGGAAATGCCAAAACTCCACTCTTGTTTTTGACGGATGTTTATTGCTTGCTAGTGATCTCTTATAAAGAATTTTATACTTTGCATTCACGAAATGTTTTCTCCTGACACATAAAGACACACGGACTTACTGAGATTTCTGTCTCACCACCTTTTTACCATGTTTTCAGGTCGGTCCTGCTCTGGGGAGGAGTAGCTAGATTATGCCCGCTTTGGAGGATTTATGATGATTTATGTTTGTTTAAAGTTTTGGAGAGATGAGAGTGGATGAATTTTTATTATGGATTTGTTTTTGGTATTCTTGGATTTATTTTGGATAGATGTTTGTTTTGGGATGTAATAAATATTTAAGTTCAAGTATCATTTATTTCTGCTATTTTATTTGTATGACCTAATTATAAAGACCCCTTGTCCTTTGGACAGGGCGACATCCCTGGCCCTGGCGGGCCTAGGTTGCGGGGTGTTACAAGTAGCCCTTTTGTAAATAAACTCAAGGTGTGGCAAGCATTCCACCCAATTGTTCAAGTTCTTCTTGATTATAGTTCGTAAGAATTAGGTAAGCATTCGATTGACTATCTCCTTTGGAAAAATGTCTTCAAATTCTTGAAGAATAGTTGTAATTTTATTGGGCAAAGACAATATAGAATCATTAGTAGAATCATAAGAACCTTTGCATAAAAGAAGAATAACCGATTCCTTAGCTTCTATAGCCTCTATGACCTCACTTTCTTTTGCAAAGAAATTCACTCTTCTTTTACCTCACCTCTTTTGTCCTTACTCACTCCTATCCTTGATCGTCAAAGGTACTTATTTGTCCATCCTCTCTCTCAACTCTTTTTCTTTCCTCTCTTGTTCTTCCCTCTCAATTTCTCTTTGCTCTGATACCAAACTTATTTGTTTATTCTCAATTCCCCACTATCGTTCAACCATTGCAATTTGTAAGGCTTGTGGTGTTTAATCCATCTCATGTCCAATTCTTCAACTAAGTTTGGACTAATCATGTTAGTGCAACTCCCACTATCTACAATAACACTACAAGGGGTCTTGTTGATTAGACACCTAGAGTAGAAAATGTTCTCCATTTGTTGGTGATCTTGGCCCTTAATGGCTTGTGAATGCAATGACCTTCTTGTGACTCCCACCAAAAAGTATTCTTGACCAACAATTTCCCCTTCATCACTCTCCTCATCCCTTTTTCCCTTTTGGTCTCCTTGGTACCTTTCTCTCTCTTCTTCTTTGTCGGTAAAAACTTCACCATAGGGATTAGTATACATCGTCCTCTTGCTCGGACACTTATAGGAAGTATGTCCATATCCAAGGCACTTAAAACACTTGATATCTCTATTCCTTTGTGGCCTCTCCATGGCTTTTCCCTTGTCCTTGTTCCAACCTTCCCTAGGTTTCCAATCCTCCCTAGGTTTCCAATCCTCTCTAGGTTTTCAAGCCTCTCTTGGTTTGTTGAAGTCCCTTTGAAATGGCTTAGGGGCTTCATCCTTCTTAAATGGTACTTTGCTAATAATGTTGGGGTTTGGAAGTGGTGGTCTAGTAAATGTCTTCCTCTTTAATTGCCTCTCAATCTTCATAGCGGCATGTACCATAACCTCCCATCGATCATAGGGGTGCAATTCTACCAAATTGGTAATTTCCCTCTTTAATCCTCCCAAGAACCTTACCCTCGTTGCTTTAGGATCCTCATTGATTTGAGCTCTCATCAATATTGCTTCCATCTCTTTATGATAATCTTCCACACTCTTGTTCCCTTACTTGAGTGATTGGAGCCTTTGGTAAAGATCCTTGTAGTAATGGTGTGGTATAAACCTTGCCCTCATCATGTCTTTCAATAAATTCCAACTATCCTCAGTTTCCACTCTCATTTGTCTCCTTTGTGCACTAACTTACTCCCACCATACCAAAGCATACTCCGAAAATCTCAAAATAGCTAACCTCACTTTTGACTTCTCACTATAGGTATGACTTTCTAAGAATATCTCCATCTTACTCTCCCACTCGAAATATGCTTCGGGGTCACTCTTGCCATAGAATGTGGGCACTTTCAATTTGATGTGGTTTAACTCCTTCTCCTCATCATTTTCTTCTCTCCTACCTCCTCTATTGCCCTATCCTCTATGATGTTCCCCAAGGGTTTCAACTTGTTCCCCCTTATACCATTCATCAACTCCCTCAAACTCTCTTTCTAACCCTCTCAGGTTGTTCCCACCATTCTTTCCTTGACCCCTGCCTCGTCCTCTTCTTATACCATATCTTCCCCCTCTCATAGGAGCTTGTTGGAATCCCCCAATAGAGTGCTTATTCCACTTTTTCCCTTGTTAGGCATTTAACGGAGGGGTATGGGCATCACCATCCCTCATCCTAGGGCTAGGTACTTCAAATCGCTCTTGGCCTCTCCTTTGTGCAATGGTAGAAGATTGTCCAAGACGATTTATCAACTCCGTTGTCATATTTTGGAACTCACTTTGCATAGTCCTCATCATAGCTTGCAAGTCTTCACGCAAACCCCTAGCATCAATTTGTTATTCTTGAGGTCTACTAAGTCCACTTGGGTTAGGCCTAGATATCTCTTGATCATGGGCCATGGTGATGGAATATTTACTTACTTATACCTGCAAAACAAAAGAGATTAGGAAGAAAAATAGTTCCTTACTTTACATCCATGCATGTTGGCTCTCAAGGGTATTTGAGCCGATTGCAGCTTCAACCATTTTCTAAGTAATACCCCACTACCTAAGCCTAATAGGGCCGGGGATGTCGCCCCGTCCAAAGGACAATGAGTCTTTATAATTAGGTCATATAAATGAAATTAAAAATAATACTTTAAAAATTGAACTTATTACAACCCAAAAATGCAGGAACAAATCCAAAATAAATTTTTTACTATCATCTCTCAAAGCAACACATAAAATAATTTACATAGAGTCTTCCAAGCAGGCAACAAATCTAGCTACTCATCTCTATAGTAAGATTGACCTAAAAACATGGCATAAAAGGTGATGAGATAAAAAATCTTAGTAAGCCCGTGTGTGTTTTAAGTGTTTCAGGTAAAACAGTTCATGTATGCAAGTTGTAAAATTTGTATAAAAGAAAATGCTAGCAAGTAATAAATAAGGATTAAAATAAAGAGTGGCGTTTTGCTTTTCAAACTATACATGTGCATAATAAATACAACCACTCAAATGGGTAGCCATGGGTTACCACACGTTGGGCCCCATGACCATATAATGGTCAGAATGCCACACTTTGTGCAGACTAACAAAAAGGTAGGTGATCGGCCTACCGGGTAAGATACTCCTCTTTCTCTACACCCAAACATATCGGTTTTCCACTCTGGAAACACACAGTCCACTTGATTGAAACTTGCTAGCTCGGACGGGCATGACTAAGTAGTATTGTCGCTTCTCTAAGTTGAGTTCATCTTCTAGAGGTGGCTTCCTGCCAAAAGACTCACTCTTGCTCTTCAAAACTAGTACTACTAGCCTACCCTTAGTGAGTACTCAACGTTGATTATCCCACTTGGGAGAAAATGGTTAAAACATTGCTTTACTTGGAAATAGCAATTAAGGGTTTCTAAAATTCATGTCAAAGTTGGTTTTTAGAAAGAGTTTAGTGTTTTAGCAAAACTGCTTGTTTGATTTTCAAATGATTTGTTTGACTGAACAAGAGAGGAAACAGTCCTTAATTGCCTTTATAAAATGAGTGTCCATACACTTTGCGTTTGGCTTGCCATAGTAACCTTTTGTCATCAAATAAGTTTATGCAGGAGCTTACCTGATCCTTTGCTTGCAAATTCACAAATCTTCCAAAGCTTACCTAATCCCATCTGGGGTAAACACAAGTCATATGGTTATACTCAAGCTATATTCTCTTCCGTAAATAATCCTAGTTCAACTTATTACAATTATGACCCTAATGTCCTAAGCTTTAAGGCTAGATGATAAAAGGGTTTTATAAAATAAGTCTATCTTGATAAGTGAAAATAGCTAGGGGTTGTAAAATAATTACTACTAAGTTATAGGTTCAAATACAAATCTTGAGTGTTATTATTAATAAATAAATTAGGGTTTAATTGATGAAGAATCCTAAGTCCTAGATGATATTATTAAAATAAATAATAAATTATTACTAATCTCTTAATTAATAATTAATAGATAGAAAATAATAAATAAAATTTATTAAATTTTGATCAATAGATAAAAAATAAATTTCAATAGTATTTATGAATATATAGCCTACAAGATTAATATTTTACCTATTATTATTATTTATATAAACGGCTTTATTTATTATTATATATAATATTTATATATATTATTTTTAATAAAAGATATCATTTATTTGGCTAAAATATTACTATTCCATTTAATATTCCAATTCCAACTTCCTAGGGTTTTCGAAATCTTTAGAGGAAATCATAATATTAAAATTGGCCAATTAAAATAGCTTAGAATCAATAAGGTCATGATCATAATTTTCCTATTGCTAACAAGAATCAGGAACATAAATTCCAACATCAATCAACAAACTATTTTATTCATGAATAAAGGCTTAAATCCATACCTACTATCACATGGCCAAATCTTTACTAAGCATAATCATATTCATGGCTTTAATGAAAACAAGAATATAATACTCTATTCACCAAAGGTGACATAATATCTAGCATGCTTAAACATTCATACTCACTTAAAACACGAGGAACATGCATCGATCTACAAGAAATTTCATAAAACTTAACCATAGCCAAACATTCTCATTCTCCAATCTCAATTCCTTCATACAAAAGCATATACTCAAACCCCGATCATATTCCATCCCTTTCCATCAACATCTAAGAGACATGACTTTAGAATTAAAGAGAAGGTTAAAGAGAAATACTTGGTTGATGACTATCTCGATGAAGATTTAAGGAGATCCACATGCTTAGGAGGCTTGAATCATCCAAGAAAGAAGAAGAAAAACAGCCATGGTTGTAGCAACCATTTCGGCCGAGAGAGAGAGAGAGAGAGAGAGAGAGAGAGAGAGAGAGAGAAAGTATTAGTATATTAGAAGATGAACAAAATTGTTGTTGGTTACCTTGATGGTGTTCTTGAGACTTCAAGAAAAATTCTGGCTCTTTATCTGATTGCATATTTTTTTTTTTCAAGATTTGATGTTATAAAATCTAGAAATGGACTCTAGGGAGTGAGTAGGTGTGATCTAGAGTTTTTGGAAGGGATTGGAGGTGTTTAGAGTGGTCTTAGGCTTAAAGAAAGGTAGTGTGTGTTCTTGGAGAAATGGAGAGAATTGGAGAGGAAACTGGATGAAATGTTGAAGATGTTGGCCAAATGATTGAGGGATTTCTATGATTTGATTTTTAGATTAGGGAGATGAGGGAAATCTGGTTGTTTGAAATTCAAATGGAGTAATTTATGGAGTGTTTTAAGGTAGAAGATATGGTAATGTTGTTTGATTTATGGAGGTTCTTGGAAGCTACAATGGCCGACTGGTTTTGCTGAAATGAATGAGGGTTGAAGGAGCTATAAGGTTGGCCGAAATTCTAAGTGAAATGGTGGGAGAATTTCTGGTTGTTTGAAGCTTAATCCAAGGGAGTTTTCATGGAACAATTGCTGGAATTTTTGAACTTCAATTGAAAGTTTGATTGGAGTAATTGAAGGAGGGATTTGAGGAGTGGCTATGGAGCCTAATCGTGTAAGGTCAGTGGAGGAGGGTAATGGAGTTCAGTTCATGGCTGGCTAAGGTTAACTTCACAGAAGTTTGAGGTGGTTTTCGGACAAGGCTTGAAGAGAGAGCAACGCTAGAATTTTTCTGGTTTGAGATTCGAATTGTTTGCTGAAATTTACTGTGCAGTTTTTCTGCAATGTTCTAGCCGATTTGCAGAGAGTTTGGAGAGGTATTTGAGGGTCCTTTAAGGCTAGTTTCCAGCCTTCTTTATGGAGGAAAACAGAGGTAAATTACTAGTTTGAAGGCAGAAGAAACAGTTTTGGTTTTTGGCCTGCTATGCTGCGAAACTTTCTAGAATTTTTTTCTGGTTTGCACAGCTTTGTGCAGTCCGGCTTTTGGCAAAGAATTTCAGTCTTCAAGCTGAACAAGTTGGCCATTTTTATGGTAGTATTTGAGTAAGAAAAATGGTTGAAGTTTTCGAAGGCTAGACTGTCTAAGAACTTGGAAAATTTTTAGATTACTTCCATGAAGAAGATGAATACTATGGAGTGGAGTTTGAAGGTTCAACCAAGGAGATTAATTCTCTTGGGAACCTTCCTTAACTCCTTCCCTATTTTCAATCAAAACTCTATCCTCTAAGAGCCATTTTCAAAATTCCAAGGTCAATAAACCTTGCTGAATTTTTGAATTAAAATATGGATTTGGATAAATTGAACAAACTTAATTGGTAAAGAATTTAAAGTAAGCTAGAGAATAAAAGGTATGAATCCCTTAAGAATTATTTTAGGGCATAAGAATAGGATTAGGACATTCCCTTCATATCTCCCCTAGGACCACACTCCTATTTCTACTTATGGAATGCAAGGGACAAAAAATTCAACCTTAAATAAAATAAAAATAATCATGATAAAACTTAAATGATGGGATTTGAACTCAAGACTTTAGAGATTAATTCCAAATCTCTAACCACTAAACCACAATAACTCTTGTTCTTATTTTCTCTCCCAAATATTCTTCTTATTTAATTCTCAAGCTTTCTTCCTATTTTGACCTCAAGCAAAATTACCATTTTACCATTCCTACTCAATAAGCACAACTAAGCGTTCTAAACTATAAATCATAATTCCAAAGCACAAAAATCATTCAAAAATATATATATTCATACAAGAAAATATGATATGCATCTCGAACCCCTTACTCTAGGGTTGGCTTTAGGTGGGGTTTCACATGGTCACTCCATGCTCGTCTTTGCTCTCTTAGGCTTTTTTAGTAATAGGCTCACCCTCTTACCTTTTTCTCAATACTCAAGCCTTCTTGTTCAATCCCAATTCTCCTCAATAGCTAAAGATTTAGTCCAACTTAGTGAATCACACAAATCAATGGATTTTTCTAATTAGGGGTTCTTAGGGAAATTTCAACAAACACTTATTGGGCACCTCTAACAAACAAGTTTTAATCAAGAATTTCAATAAATATGGACTTGATCAACACAAGAACAAACACTTAGATGCATAAGGAAACACTTCTAACCAAGAAACAAACAAGAGTTAGCAAGAACAAAGAAACAAGAACAACTAGAACTAGAATTATGAAGAACAAGATTATCACAAATGTGCATTAGTAAAGCTGAGTTCAATAAGCATGGAATTCAACAATAGAGTGATATAATAAGTCTCAATATCCCAAGGAATGATAATTAATAATCAAAGTTCCCAACTATAGCTAAAAATATTCTCATGGAACATTTATCAAACACCTTGGAAGCAATCCCGTCACTTAAGAACAACCAACATTCTTACCCATATTCAAGCCAAATTTCACCACAAACACAAGAAAATTTTGTTCCTAAGGATTATATTAACATCAAGGAGAAATTTCCCAAAAGAAAAATCAAGATATAACAAAGATTTCATCACCTTTTTGGAGCATGTTTTTGATAAAAATTTTTCATAACAAAAATTTTCTTTGTTTTCTTTTTCTTCAACTTTGTAGGGCTCCTTTTCTTGCTTTCAAGCTTTGATTGGAATCAAGATTTTCCTTACTCTGATACCAAACTCTTTGATATAATCTTGTATGGGCTTTTTCTTGGTGTTGTGAGTGGTTTAGTGGTTATGTGTTCAGCTCAACCAATGGAACCAAAAATAGAGATTCTTCTTGAGAAAAGAAAGGAGAAAATGAAATAACAACCTACCCTATATCAAACCCTTGAAGAACTAAGCTTCAAAGACCCTCAAGAATAGTAGAAAGTTCTACTATAATCTCACCCCAATATCCTTGAAGCAACAAAGGTAAACAAGAACAAATAGAATAGAGAAAATAGGCACCCAAGTAATGGAATTCAAAGAAACCTTAGAAGAACAAAGCAACTAAGACCCATTCAAAGAAATCACATTGGATTATCCAAAAGATTTATAGACTCATTCATAAGGAGGACTAACCCTTAAGTATGGTCTTGAACAAGATGAACAAGGAGGCTAGGGTCTCTCAAGATTTTCTCTCAAATTTGAATAAAGTGTGTGAATTGTGTTGTCAAATCACTAAATGTTCTATTTATACTACCCTAACCCTAGGTAGGTAATCCCTGAGGTTCTATTACAGTTTATGGTCTTAATAAGTCTTTACAAACACTTAAAATTGGATAAAATCGGATAAAATATAAAAAACGTGGGGCAGTCGACGGCTGCCCAGGCCAAAGCCGGCGCTGATTGTGCGCTGCCTTTGGGCCGGTCGTGTTGTAGATTGAGGCCGGCGCCGGTTCGGATGCTTAGGCCGGCACCGGCTATCCATTGTAAGGCCTTCTTTTGGTTGAATTTTGTTTATCTTTGTTGCCAGCTTGAGTTCTTGTTGGGGTCCTTCTTGCTATCATAAAAAATGAGCTCTTGGCTAACTTCATCAACCTTCCAACCCTCTTCCTTCCTCAAGCATGGTTTTATGAGCAATTGAAATTAACTTGAAGCTTCTTAGACCCAGATCTTGTCATCGTTCCTTATTTTTACATGGTCACGCCTCCCCCTCCTTGATCTTGACTTTCATGGTGAAGCGGAGTCTCATCAGAGAGGGAGAGAAAAATCTAATTGTTTGAAATTCAAATGGAGAGATTTGAGGAGTGGTTTGAGGTAGAAGATATGTTAATGGTATTTGATTGTTGGAGGTTTCTTGGTGCTGCAATGGAGCAGATTGGACTGCTATGTTTTACTGAAATGAATGAAGATTGATGGAGCTTTAAGGCTGGCTAAAATTCTGAGCTCAATGGCAGCGGAATTTCTGGTTATGAAGACTAGTTCAAGGGTGTTTTCATGGAGCAAATGTTGGAAATTTTAAAGTTCAAATGGAAGTTAGAATGGAGTGATCTTAGGGGATATTTGAGGTGTGGTTATGGAGTCCAAGTGTGCAAGGTAAGTGGAGGGGTTAATAGTGTTTAGTTCATGGCTGAACAAGGGTTAATTTACAGAGGTTTGAGGGTGGTTTTCGGCCAAGGATTGAAGGGAACAAAGCTAGAAATTTCTGATTTCAATGTGCTCTATGATTCGAAGGTTTGCTATAATTTTTCTGTGCAGTTTTCTACAATGTTCCAGCCTGATTTGCAGAGGTTTTGAGAGGTGTTTGAGGGTCCTTTAAGACTGGTTTCTAGCATTCTCTATGGAGGAAAATTAGAGGCATTTTGTTGAGTTGATGACAGAAGAAAACAGCTCCATTCATAGGCTGCTATGCAGCGAAAACTGCCCAGAATTTTTCCTCGTTTGTGCAGTTTTTGTGCAGTCCATTTTTGCACAGGAATTTCAGTCTTCAAGCTAAATAAATTGGCCATTTTTCCGGCAGAAAATGAGTAAGAAAGATGGCTGTGATTTTCGAAGGTTAGGTTGCTTAAGAACCTGAAAAATTTCCAAATTTCTTTCATGAAGAATATGAACATTATGGAGTGGAGTTTGAAGGTTCAACCATAGAGATTAATTTCCCTTGGGAACCTTCCCTAACTCATCTCCTAGTTTCAGTCAATTCTCCAACTTCCAAGATTCATTTTCAAAATTCAAAGACCGAGAATCCTTGCTGAATTTTTTGGAATTAAAAACATGAATTTTGATAAATTTTGAACAAATTTAATTAGTGAAGAGGTTAGGACAAGCCAGAGGTAATAAAAGGACAAGAATTCCTCTAGAATTCTTTTTAGGACATGATGATAGGATTAGGACATTCTCTTCATATCTCCCCTAGGACAACATTCCTATTTTTATGGAATGCAAGAAAATAAAAATTCAAACTTAACTAAGATAATTATGATAAAAACGTAAATGATGAGATTTGAATTCATGACCTTAGAGATTAGTTCGAAAGCTCTAACTAACTAAGCTCTAACTACTAAACCACATAAACTCTTGTTCTTATATTATCACCCAAATATTCTTCTTATTTAATCCTCAAGCTATCATCCTATTTTAGCCTCAAGCAAAATTACCATTTTACCCTTCATACTCAATAACCATAACTAAGCCTTTTAACCAATAAATCATAATTCTAAAGCACATAAAATCATTCAAAAATATATATATTCATGCAAAATAATATGATATGCATCCCGACCTCCTTACTCTAGGGTTGGCTTTAGGTGGGGTTTCACATTATTAATATGGTCCACAAGGTCATTTGATATTAATTAATTCTAATATTTTATTATTTATTTTTAATAAAAGGATTTTATTTATTTAACTAATAAAATAATAATATTTTTAAATAATACTCTATTCCACACCTATAATGTTAGTCAAATAATTCTAGAATTAATAGAGAATAGTTTTTCCAATAATTTTCTATTGTTAGAGAAGATCTATGAACATATACTCCCATAACGTAGTAATCTATCCATGAACAAACACTTGAATCAACACATACTAACACATGGCTAATCTCATACTAGGCATAATAATTATCTATGATTTTATTGAAAAATAAGAACTTAGAGGCCTAATCACCATTGGTGTCATAATATCTAACATGCATCAAAACATCCATAAATCCCTTTAATCATGATGAGCATATATTGATTCAAAAGAAAAATTCATAAGGCCTAATCATATATTCCAACTCTCATGTCCTAACTCCATCCTTTTCACCTACATACATATACTCAACCCCTACTTTATTTAATCATCCTATCAACATCTAGGAGTCTTGATTCTAAAAATTAAAAGGAAGATTTAAGGAAAAATACTTGATGGATGATCACTTGATGAAGGATTTTTCTTGGTTAGTGAAGATCCTCACGAGCTTAATGGCCTTTAGTGGTCTAGAAGTAGCCGTGGTTGATCATCACCATTTTGGCCAAGAGAGAGGGAGAGAGTGAGAAGGAGACGAATAAGAGTAGAGAGGAATATTAGAAGTTGAATAGAAGAGGAAGAACAAGGAGGTTGTTCTTATTTTACCTATTGGTGTTCTTGGAACCTTCAATAAAAAAGGTTGGTTTTGATCCATTTGTAAATTCCACTTTGCGTGATTCGGTGTTATAAAGGCAAAAATGAAGATTATAGGTTGAATATGGATGATCTAGAGTGTTTGGTAGTGATTGGAGGTATTTAGGATTGGTTTAGGCTTGAAGATGAGAAGTGTGTGTTCTTGGTGTTCTTGGTGTTTTTTGAGAGAGTTTGAGAAAAAAATGGATTTTGAGAGTTGCTGGAATTGTGATGGCTAAATGGCCTAGTGTAGAAGGGAGTTTTGGCTATCAAGAATGAGAGAGAAGGATTTCAGATTTTTTTAAAATTCAAATGGAGAAAAAGGTGGAGTTGTTTGAGGTATAAGATTAGTTAATGGAGTTTGTTCATGGAAGGTCTCTTGTTCTTCAATGGTGTAAGGCTGAATTAGCTAGGTTTTAATCAAAGAATGGAGGGTTGTTCAGTACTTAAGGCTGGTCGAAAATAGCCTTATAATGGCAGAGGGTTTTCTGGTTTAATCACTTAGCCATAGGTATGTTTTAATGGAACAAAATCTGATATTTAGTTTGAAGTTTGAATAAGTTTTAGATTGATGTGTTCGGACTTGGGTATAAAAATCATACAAAAACTAAGCACATTCCTAATTAAGTTTAAATTAAAATGTTCAAACCAAATCACATATATAAGCAAGCGTACTCATCATTAACTGAGCATAGGGGTTCAAACGAGTGTCGATTCTCAAGGAACAAGTAGACATTAATCCATTTTTTTTTCATTGTTTAACCAACTTGATAAAGTGAAAAACAAATAAAAAGAAAAATAAAATGAAAATATGTACATGTCAAGGATGGAGAAGTATGCAATTCCAACCATTGTTTAGACAAACATAATCTTAAAGTACCCAACTTTTATCATAACTAATTATTCCCTTGGCATCATGAAGGATTAAAGTAGACTCACTTCGATGGTCATCCATGAAATCACTATCTTCTAGATAAATTAGAATCACTTGGTCCGTCTCAACTAATTCATCCAAAAGATGCATTAAATACAATCCTTAATTAAATTCCCTTGGTCTCGGAAAATTCAAAGTACGAAATTAATCAATGAATCCTTGGTCTCAAAAGACATCAATTAACCTTCAATTACTAGTTCTAAGCAATCAACCCCTTTTGGTCCAGCAAGTCAATAGCCAACAGAATATGAAATTAATAAATTGAAACTACCATCAACCCCCTTTGGTCCATCAAGTCAATGGATAGAACCAACCAACTAATCTCGTAATAAGCACAAGTAATTGAATACCAAGAATAATAACCAATTAATCAAGAGATCAAACAACTCTAAATATCATGAGTATCTAAACAACGTTGAATTATAATAAAATAATTAACATATCATTGTCAAGAAAAAGAAAACAAAGTAAAAGAAAGCACTCATAGACAAGCCTCCTTCTTCTTCCTTTTAAGACCTTCTTGTACAACCCTTCTTGAACTTGAAGAATTCCTCCTTTGGTTGAGTAATTTTCTGTGATGATCAATGAATTTTCCTCTTTTCCCTTGTGTTTTTCATCTATTTATAGGCTTAGGAAGTGCCTAAACTCGTAGGTACAAAGTTCTTGGCCGAGTAGAAGTTGGAAGATACTAAAACTCCTCAGATTACCAAAAATCGTATCGAAAAATCACAGCACCGCCTTGGCTTCAGGGCACAGCTGGCGCCGCCTTAACTTTTGGAGGCGGCGCCAGTAGTGTTCTGTACCTCCACTTGTTCGCTGATTTTTCTTTGAATTTTGTACAATATGTTCCAGAATGCAGCCGGCGCCGGTACTAGCTTCATAGCCGGCGGCACCTTGGTTCTGTTATGCTCTTTTTCAACAATTTTTCCATCGCTTCGAAGTTCGTTTCAACAGTGCATGGCCGACGCCAGTTCTAGGATCCTAGCCGGCGCCGCCTCTCCTCTGTTTTGCGACATTTTTATTTCGTTTTACCCTAAAAATCTGAAATAAAGAACAAAATACCTTTCTAAGGGTAAAATCTCAAACATGAAGGAATATGACTAGTTATTGAACAAAATGTATTACAAAAGAACCTCGAATAACTAGGAAAAACATGACTAATTTTGCCCCTATCAATTCCTCCACACGTAGCTCTTTGCTTGTCCTTAAGCAAAGTATCAAGAACAAGTAGGAAAATACAAGGTTTGACAAATCACTTAATCAATTTCAAAACCATATCTTCAATGCTTTCTTCATTCAAGAATATAAAACACATGATACGACATCTTTCACAACCAATGCAAGACTTGTGTTAGTGATCAATGACTTAGTAGAACCATCTCAATACTTCACAATATTCTCAAACCATTGGAAATAATTTAGCTCAAAAAGAATATGCATTCTATATGCTTACTTTTCATACACTCTCTCCACTAATCCATTGGAATACTTTATGCAGTTGTTTAAAGATTTCCAAGAACTTGTTAAATTGTGGATGTTTTCTTGCTTTGTGTGTGTGAGTGGGGTAGGGTACTGGTAGCTGAAAATTTGGTTTTTTAGGCTGTTTTTCGAAAGGTTCACCAATAGGGGTTGGTTTCGACCAATCTTATTTAGAGGGTACCGGTTCCGTGCTAGGATTGGGCAACTCCTTACCACTCCTTAGTGTAATAGCAGCTCAATCATGTTGTACTTCTACCCTTACTGGTGACTTTATCACTAAATCTGTTAAAAACCAAATTTATCTTTCCATATTTCTAACCATGCCCTCAAAATTTTCTAGTGTGTCTTCTATCTCAGAAAAACACATAGTTACATAGGTGACAAATTTTTCCAATACCCCTTCTAAGGCAATGGAGTCGAGTGGTTGAGATGTCATTCCGTGAGATATGTTTGCATACCATCCTAAGCTCCAATTGGCCATCTTACTTATACAAAATAGCTGGTTAGTATCATATATACACACATCATAATTAAGTTAGTTAGTGAAGGTATACAAGCTAAGGTACAAATTATGTTACAAGAAATTACAATATACAGAGACATTAAAGTACAAGAAAACAAGATAATAACATATAGCATCTAGTCATACAAGGAACATATTTACATATTTACATATAAATTTATTAACATGGTTAAATCAACAAAGTCCAAGCTTTCATGATATTGTTCCCTGGCAATGACGTCAAAAACTTTATGCATAAATTTTGGATATATAAAATCATCAATTTTAAATCCATCCCTTAATCAAGTTTTAAGTAAAACACTAATCCCAAAACACACATATGAGTAAGTATACTCATTGCAAGCATATTGCAGGGAATTAATGAGTATCGATCCTCAAAGGAATAAGTACACACTAATCACTTTTTTTCATTGTTTAACCGATCCAAATAAAGTGAGAAAAGAATAAAAAGAAAAACTAAAGAAATATATACAACTCAAGAATGTAGGTTTATGCAATTTAGACAAGTCTCCTAGAAAACATAACAATGAACTAATTAGCAATTCTCTCAACTAATTATCATCTGGCATCATGAAGGAATATAAAGTAAAACTCAATCGTCTCACAAGTCATGATTCTACTTAGGTAAATCCCACTTCATTTCCCAATCCATGGAATCCTATATTTTGATTATATTAACTGATTTGCCAATCAAGCTAATCCTAACCGAAACACTCATTAGACTCAATTCCTTATAAACATGAAATTAGCTAATAACCCTTTGCTCGAGGTGAAATTAACTAACCTTTGATCACTTAGTCCTATAACCTTAACTTCATCGCTCAAGTCTATTAAGATTAGACAAATACGAAATCAATGCAACGAAACTCTTAACATTGTCATCTCAAGTCAATTAGAAGAACTCCCATCAATAACCAATGAAATCAGGTAATCAAACACCAAAGATGACAAAGAATTGATTAAATAACTAAATTAACCCAAAATCATGAATCCTAAAATAATGTTAAATTACAATGAAAATATTAAATACACCATTGCTAAAGAAAAAGAAAACAAAGAGAAAAAAAAGCACTCATAGACAAGCTTCTTTCTTCTTTCTTGAAGACTTCCTTTGAATAATCCTCTTTGGCTTAGGTGAATTTCTCCTTGAATGAGAAAATCTGATTTTTTTGCTCTTTAATTCACCTATCTTGGTTGTATAGATCAAACCCTTGTATTCTCTTATGCTTTTATAGGCCTTTTAGATGCCTATTTCATGGCTGAGGAAGTCTCGGCTGAGTAGGAATAAGAATATACCCAAATCCTTGGATAAGGCCTAATTCTGCGTACAAAAATTTCGCCTGCAGAACCTACCGACGCCAGGTACCTTCGACCAACCTAGTGCTAGGTACACTCTATTCTTCCTCTATTTTGTTTTGTTTTTAGCCGTCTTTTCCTTAGAAAGCAGAATAGACCTGGGGCTAGGTACACTTGCCAGACTTGTCACCAGGTCTATTCTAGAAAAATCCCCGAAGCTCATTTAATTTCTGCTACTGGACAGAATGGACCCGCGCCTGGTCCACTGGCTGGGGTTGGCGCCAGGTACATTCTGGTTCTATGTACTTTCTGCTCGATTTTACAAACAAAATGTCAAATAAGAAGGATTATACTTAGTTATTACAACAAATGTATCTAAAAATAACCTCAAATAACTAGGAAAAGAATGGTATTTTTAACCCCTATCACATTCTTTACTTCTTATCTCTAAGAAGTTTAATTCCTAGAATGCAGCTAGCTTTCCTCATATCTTTCATGCTAAATTTGACTAGATAGCTAAATTTTAACGGATGACAATGTCCTTATATCATTTTCAATGAGTAGAATATCATTTACATAAAGTATCAAGAAAATCACTTTGCAACTGTTTAATTTCTTATACACATACGGTTCATTTACATTTTGAATGAAACCATAAGTTTTCACGGTTTCATCAAAACGTATGATCCATGCTTGTGAAGTTTGCTAAAATCTATAGATGGACTTCTTAAGCTTAGAGACTATTTATTCTTGACCTCTAGCAACAAAACCTTTTGGCTGGGATATATAGTTGTCTTCACTAAGATAGCTATTTAAGAAGGCCGTCTTGACATCCTTCTGCCATATCTCGTGGTCATAAACTTAAGCATGGCTACAGGTGAAAAGGTTTTCTCATAATCGATCAATTCTTTCTAAGTATAACCTTTAGCAACCAATCTTACTTTATAGGTTTCAACCTTTTCATTTGCACCTCTCTTCCTCTTGTATACCCACTTACACTCGATAGGTTTTATCCTATCAGGCATAGTGACAAGATCCCAGACCTGATTGGAGAACATTTGTCTAGCTGCTATTTGTCTGCATCAGCAAATGGCTTGCTGCCATTTGTCTGCATCAGCATCGACAATGGCCTCCTCGTATCTAGTGGGATCTTATTCCTGATGATCAGAGACTAGATCATAGATCTCTCTAGTCCACCTTTTTAGAACTCTTGTGATCCTCCCACTATGATGGGGCTCAGTTTGTATAAGAATATCCGGTAGTATTTCTCTTGATTCCTCGATTGGAGTGTTAGAAGTACCTGAAGTAGAATTAGTGACCAATTTCTCTTCTAACTCTATTCTTCTTGAACCCATGGTGGATGTAACTTGTTCATCCTCTAAGTATCTAGCATGAGTACTAATAAGTACTTTATACTCTTGAGGATGATAAAAATATCCACATCTTATTCCTTTTGAATACCCAACGAAGTAGCATAACTCTGATTTTGGTTCTAGCTTACTTCCTTTTGTCATCACATAAGTTGGACAACCCCATATCTTAAAATAGTTCAGATTGGGCTTTCATCCAATTCACATCTCATAAGGTGTCCTATGTACTGATTTGGAAGATACCAAGTTCAAAACATATGTCGCTGTTTCGAAGGCATATCCCCAAAAGGAAATAGGAAGAGACGCATGACTCATCATGCTTCTAACCATTTCCATCAAAGTTCTATTTCTTCTCTCAGCTACTCCATTCTGTTGGGGAGTCCTAGGCGCAGTTAATTGAGATACTATGTCGTGATGTACTAAGTAATCCTTAAACTCATCGAGGAGGTATTCTCCACCACTATCTGATCTCAATGTTTTAATTAATTTACTTATTTAACGCTCCACTTCAGCCTTAAACTTCTTGATTTTATTAAAAAAGTCAGACTTGTACCTCATCAGATAAATATAACTAAAATAAGTGTAATTATCTATGAAAGTGATGAAGTATTTATAGCCTCCTCTAGTTGGTGTAGTTATCGAACCACAAACATCCGTATAAACTAGTGCCAGTATTTCCATGGCTCTATCCACCTTTTTGGTAAAGGACCTTTTGGTCATTTTACCTTTAAGGCAAGATTCACATTGAGGCCATTCTTTTAGTCTTAATGAACCTAAAGGCCCATCATAGATTAGCCTCTGAATCCGATTGGGATTTATATGTCCCAATTTTAGATGCCATAAATACGAGTCATTTGATATGGCTTTTCTCTTTTTATTATCAAGTTTAGTTTGAATATTGTTTATTTAATTTAGAATAGGATGTATATAAAAAAAATTCTCATACATGTTTCCTGTACAAATTAAATTACTATCTCTACTGATGAAAGCAGCAGAATAGAAAAAAATAGAATATCCCTGATTCATCAATTTAGAAATTGAAATCAAATTCTGTTTAAAACAAGAAATATATAAAATATCTTTTAGAACTAACTTTCTATTATAATAAAAAAATAAGCTCAAAATCTCCCACTGCTTCAGCCCATATTCTTGTTCTATTGCCTACTTGAAGTCCATGCTTACCCTTACTAAGTCTTCTTGTCCATCTGAACCCCTGCATAGAGTTACAGACATGGACAGTGGCTCTATAATTAACTATCCAGGAGGATGTTGATCTAACTATGAAAATAGACTCTAAGTATAGAGCAATACTTGAAGTAGATTTGGATAAGAAGTCCGGACAATATTTCTTCCATTGTCCCTTCTTGCCACACTTGAAACATTTGCCTTTAGGCGTCCCGTTGGGCTTGGCCTGACCAGATGCTATAGGCTGGGCCCTTGCGTTGTTCTGGACCTTCTTCTTCTTGAATTACTTAGGCTTTGCCTTAATTCCAGAAGAAGAAGCACGATGAGAGACCAAAACATTTGACATAGGCTTCATGATCTTCTCTGCCACCTGGAGCTTTTTCATAAGCTCTGTAAGATTCATATCCAACTTGTTCATGTGGTAGTTCAACTTGAACTGAGAATATCAATCAGGTAGAGTTTCAAGAACCATGTCAATTTGGCTCTCAGGATCTATTGTCGTGCCTAGGACCTCAGCCTCCTCGAAATAGGCAATCATCTTGAGCAGATGCTCTCGAACTGATGCCCCCCCTCAGCCATCCTAGTATTCATGATTGCCCTAAGAGCTTCTTGCCTTATAGGCCAGTTTTTATCAGCAAACATGGTACGCAATGAAAAATTTATATCGTACGTAGCGGCCATATGCTCATGCTTAGATTGGAGCACACTAGACAAGGAAGCCAACATGTAGTATTTAGCCATCTCATCGACTTTCTTTCATGCCTTCTCGACCTTCTGGCTCCTGATAAGTGGATTCTTCACCAATTTTAGGATAGGGATCCGTAAGAACATACATGTACTCCTCGGCAGTGAGTACTATATTCGGGTTCCTTTTCTAGTCTATATAATTTGGGCTTGTCAACTTATTCTCCTTAAGAATGATTGACAATAGACTGAAATCAGACATTTCTGAAATATTGCAAAAAACATTCATTTAGTTTGTAAAAAATAAAAAGCACATTCTTTATATTATTTCTTTGATAATAGATTACTCCTAAAACCATTATCAATAATATAAATAGTTTGGCTCTTAGAAAAACTAACAGAGCTTTGTAGGAATATTAATAGCATCATAAGTTAAGTGTATAACCATCACGAATCAAAACTTTCTAAAATAGGTAATGGTCTAGAAAAAGTTCCATCGATAGGATGGCCATTAATTCACACCACTTACGGGCAATCTAATGCTAAAAACCTCCAACGTAGGTTGGTCAACCCTAGCAAATACCCCAGGCTTTTAATTTTATTCTTCAATTAGTTCTAGATATTTGTGAAAATCCATCCTATAGGGGTGCTCAGAACGATACAAGGAAATCCACTATCTCTAATGAGAGTGGTGATGGAAGCCATGGGGTCATTGGAACCCCTCTCCTACTTAAGCTTTTATTGAAAATAGAGTTATCAGCCAAAAACGTTTTCCATAATCTTATGGTTTTATTAACTTTAGTAAAAATCTAAAATTTAATACTATTCTCTATGTCAAGGTTTAAATCATTTGAGATAATAAACTATGAATTTATTTTACTATTCTAAGTTATTAACCAAGAAAAACTTTTTTAAATAACCTTATGTTCAATATTATTCTCTATGTCAAGGATTATATCTTTTAAGAGAATAAACCATGAACTCTTTTATTTTTTAAAGTTTCTTAGATTAAAACATTTTATCAAGGAACTTCCTATCTAGTGAGACTTTAGTATTTCAAGAACTCATGCATTTGATCACAAAAACCAAATAAGCATGATAACAAAAGTAAACTTTTTCGTGGTCAAACTATTCATTTATTCCTAAGTGACCAAACAATGGATTAAACATCATAAATTAAAAATTAATGTCATGTTTATTCCTAAGGTGGTTCCACCCTTTACTATTCATTTCATGCAAATTATTCATTCATAGATAAATAAAACTATTACAAAAAATTAACCTCATACAATAGTTTCAAAACATAATTACATCAAGGAAAAAAAATTGAGGTACAAAACTTCAGCAGTGCTCTCCTTTTCTTGAACAAATTGCGCACAACTGCCTTTGGACAAAGTGGATCTGGCACTTTGTCTGTTGGGCCCACCTGGTACTGGGTCCAGTTTGTTTCTCCACAAATTCTAGCCGGCAGAATGGACCTGGCACCTAGCCCGATCGGCCTACCTGGAGCCGAGTCCGCTTTGGAGTTCGTCGATTTTTGGAAAATATCCAATTTCTTAGCCACTTTTTGCTCCTCAACAATTCCAGCAACCACATTCTTCCTGTCCCAAAAATTACAGATTAAAGAATACAAAGAAATGCAAAACTAGGCATAAAAACATGACATTACAAGTACCTATACTTCTAACCATGAGTCATACATCAAATCTACTTAAAACCAGCAAAACAATGGAAAAACTATTACAATACATGATCCTATACCTCTAACCGCGAGGCGTACACGAACTCTAGAAACCAATGTAGGAGGGAACACATGAAATCACAAAATATTCATTTTTTAATAGTCAAGGAACCATCTTTTTCCAGTTTTAACCCTAGTATATACTCTTAGATGAAAATAGTGACTCTAATACCACTTGAAGGATCAAAATGAAAAACATCAAAGAAAACACAGCGAAATTTTTTTTTTAGTTTTCCGAGCCACATCTAGGAGAGAGTACATACTTTTCTTTATTGGTCACAGATTAACCAACATAGGGCTGGGTTGGACTGGAACTTCTTCTTGTGTTGGAGAGGGCCACCTACTGTTCAATTGTAACTCCTGCTAATCTTCTACTTCTAAGCATTAAGCGTCCCCAAGCTTCTTCTCTTTGTCTTCTAGAGTATGACTCTACCTTTCTCTTGGCGTTAGCTTGGTGAGAGCTACTTTTGGATAATCAAAACATACTCTACTATATAGAGAGAAGAGAAAGGACGAAAGACCAGAGAGAGGGGAGAGGAGACGGCGCACACTCCAAAGAAGAGAACTCACAAGAACAATGTCGTTATGTTTTCCTCCTCATGTCACTATATTCAGCCAGCCTAAGGCTTTCTCAAGCCCTAATGATCGAGAACATGAAGCCCTAATGGGCTAGGTGTCGTGCTCAAAAACCAATTCAAGACTGGCCTAATCCTTTTAATTAATTAATTATCTTTTCTGTGCCTTATCAAAACTTAAGACTAATTTATTAATTCTAATTGGACTCTTAGAATAAATTTTATTTCTCTTCTAAATAATTATACATTAAGTCCAGATTGTGTCAAAATAATACCAAGGTAACTTGAGTTACTTCGGGGACCAAGAGACATATTATTCATAGCTAGTAAAATGACCAAAATGCCCTTACTATTAAATATTCATATTTTATCATTTTAAATATTTTTATTTATCACCATATAGAAATATTGGCCTCAAGAATAATATTGCTAAAGCAATGTCTCTGACCTACAGGTGAAATGATGAAAATACCCCTCTATGTAACACCCATGAGTGGGACATGATCACTATACTAACTGAAGGCATAGGAAATGGAAAACACAGGGCACGCAGTGGAAGCGAAGATAAAAAATTGGAAAAAACCAAGAATAAGGGAATCCCGATCAGAGCCAGTGCCGGCTCGGCAGCCCTAGCCGACGCCGGTTGTGCTCTGGCGGGACTCCGAGGTTAAATTTTTTTTACCTCTTTTCCTCATTCTAAGAGTTGGCTGGATCGGAACGTGCGCAACAGGGGTAGGTGTGCTGGTGGAAGCCACTGGTGCGATTCCTGCAAGCCTCCTACTCTGTCTTTGCATGTAGGTGAACTCCAATCACTCGATCTTCTAGTATATGGCCTGCCTAAATCCGTTTGGTGAACAACTACAGACTAAGGAACCATTTTTCTGGAGAGAGAGAGAGAGATAGATGTCTGGCTTTTCATAGAGAAGAAGCCGTCTCAGAGAGTGTATGTTCTGACAACCACGTTATTTCGAATCCTCCTATTTAACCTAAATAAAACCCTAGGTTAAATTGGACTGGGCTATTGGACTCTTAGTTTAACCATTTTGGGCTTAATTAATTATTCTAATTAGAATCACCCTAATGGCCCAATTAATAATTAATTTTTCAGCCCAAATAAACTAGTCCAATTAATAAGCTTATATTAGTTTAGTCCCAGGTTAATCTTTAATTATTTAAACTGGACTAAAGCCCTAAATAGTTAATTAACCCACTAAACTAATTTAATTAATTCTCTTTCTATGGACCTTTATTTTATTCTAACCTAATAATTAAATCAAGCTACTTAAATAAAATAACTTCTATTTAATTTAAGATCAATTCCTTAGCCCGTATTTAATTAAGACTCACAGTCTATACTGGGGATCAAAAGACACACCGTCTTGGCTACTAAAACGACCAAAATACCCTTGCCATATAAATAGTTGCATTTTGCATTGTAAATATTTTCTAATATCACCATCAGGAAATATTGACCCCAAAGACAGTGCTGTGTTAGCAAAGTCTTTGACCTACAGGTGTAATGACTAAAATACCCCTCTATATATCGCCGTACATTCAGAGAGGAAGAAGTGTACTAACACCTCTCTAAACGACATCTACCATCCTTAGGCCTCTAGTCCAATGATCCACGACTTCCTGGATTGTTTCCGCTTTCCAAGGGAGCTACCCTAAAGAAAAACATCCAAGTCATGTGTTCCCAGGGCCCTGGATATTTAGATCATTCAAACAACCATAAGGGGCGATATAGTATAGAAACTAGCTTGTACAAGTCTGTCTTAACTAACTAGTCACACATACCCAACATGTAAGTATATTGGCCCTACGATAGAACCTCAACTATAGAATATCAAAGTATATGCTTCCAGCTTCATCAGACCACCAACTTATACTAAAGTCATAGAGTACTAGTCCATGCTATAGGGATAGTAGTCTAGATTTCTACCGTGTAGTACTTTTAGAAACTACTGCTACAGGTCCTATTTTATGTATTCGAAATACGCTTATTCATGAAGTGAGTAGATTACTCACTGGCTAAAGGTAAGCCATTCCCCATTTAGAATTCACAACATAATAACCTAGACATGATGAGATTCCCATTCTCATCAATCGGTTAAGAATGAATGTTTATGTGTTAAGTAACCCGTGGTCCATACCTTACTATGAAAGACCTCCATTCACATGGACTACTTATTTAAACATAATGGGTCTTTTCTAAACGTAATTGTACACAAATAAAATTGTAAATTCACAAACAGTTTTTGAAAATAAATTCTTTTATTAAAACATTCGATTTTTACATCAGAAACCTAGTCTGAGAGGGCATACATCCTAACACTAACACCCATCTCAAAGACATTTACTATCCTTAGATCTCTAGTCTAATAATCCATGACTTACTTGAATGTACTTGCTTATCATTGGAAGCTACCCAAAAGCACACATTTTAGAATTACGTTCTCAGGGCCCTGGATCATTAGATTATCCTAGACAATTACAAGGGGGTGATTTAACCTCACTAAGTGAAGCATAAAAACTCTATTGCATGAGGTTGTCTTAACTAACTAGAGTAATACACCTAACATATAAGGATATTGATCACACAAAAGAAATCTCACCTGTTACATATCAAAGTACAAAGCCCTAGTTTCGCCAGACCACCAACTTATACTCAAGTGTGAAGGTATTCGTCCATATTGTAGCAGTAATAGTCTAGTCTCTACAATTATAGTACTTTAAAAGGGACCACTGCTACAGGTCTAATTCTACGTATTCGAAATACACTTATGCCAATAATGTCAGTGAACTACTCAAATTATTGACTAGACTAAGTGAAATAAGGAAGCACTCCATTTTTTTCTTTTAATGACTTAAGAAATTGATAGCCTCAAGTAAATAGATTTTTCTTCACACACCGTATTGGCCCCCTTACAGTCATTATTCTTTTTTTTCATCATTTTTCAACATTTTCATTCCTTTTTGTTCTTTGCTCTTTTTGCCTTCTTACCTTCAGGATAGCCTCAAGAGAATGTACCGAACAATAATTGCTATTTCTCTCTATATTAACCCCATTTTTCAGCAAAAGGTGTTCAAAATTAAAAAGAAGAGCATTTTATTTTTCATCATTTTTCAGCTCACATAATAATGAATTTTCTTACTCATTGTTTTTCTTATTTTCTCACATTCCTTATTCACAACTCAAAATCAAGAAAATTATAAATCCATAGTAGAAAAGTTAGTCAGCAACTCTCCTCATATTCATCATATCATCCACATTCAAACTTAAAGAATAAAATGAACTCAAATACTGAATATAACCAAGGTTAACTTAAATTTTCAAGACTTAGCAAAAACTAACTTAATACACAAGTTTACCTTTTAACAAAAGTCTAACTATAATGAATGACAAATCCATATCCAAAGTTAAAAAGAAAATCATAACTCCATCATAGAAAAATTCTAAAAAATTTAGCAGAAAAATCAACTTCAACAAAAAAAAAAAAATTTTTTTTAAATCCAAAATTAGCTCAACATGCACAAAAAGTTCAAGTGAATCAAGAAGAATGAAGAAAGTATTGACTTGAATTCCTCTCCCCACACTTAACTTGGACATTGTCCCCAACAGCTAGAATAACATAAGAAAAATTATCCAAGGAACTAAAAAAACAAAAGAAAGGGGAAAGAAAGCTAAGACAAAGAAATACTTTCTATAGCCATGTATTGCTGAGAACAATGTTGAATTCAACTCAAAAAAGCACTGTTTCCTTGACAATAATTGAGTCAGTCCGAAATAAAGAAACATAACAAAAAGTAGAAAACTAGAATAAAAAGTAAAAATAAAAAATAAAATAACTAAAAGACAACTATCTAAGAAAGGCCATTAAAATCAAAAGAAAAAATAAACAAAAGTAAAACTAAAAGAAGAAATAAAAAGAGAAAATCATGGGCATCTTCCTCAGAATCATCATCATCCTCATCAACATCATCATCATCATCATCAGCATCTCTACTAGTGGTTGCACCTCCTCCTGGTACAAGAAACTGTTATATCCAAGTAGTCAATCTCTGCTCATGAGCATCCTGCCTCCTATACATATCATCTATAGAATCTCGAAGTTGGAGAAGAATAGTTGTCTGGGTCTTCATCCCGAGCCTAAGCTGTTCTATTTGGGTACGTATCTTAGCATCAAACCCAACATTAGGCTGTGATCTCGAATTACTGGCACGTGCTCGAGGTTGTGGTGGCTCCTTCTCCTCCTCATCATTAGCAGGGGGTATCTCCTCCATCCCAGGATATTGGACTTTAAAGGGTCTCATCCATCTCCTCTCTTTCTCTCTTGTGAAATCGATACCCGTAGTGGACCAATGTATGCTCAGTCACTACGTCCCGCTCAGTGGTGGTCTCAGTAAGATCCCCATCACAACTCACTCCAAAGGCCTGAAGAATACGCATGATGAATAAAGGAAAAGCAAAGGCCTTAGAGGAAAAGTGAGAGTAGACTATCTCCCTCATAGACTAGATGATAAGTGGAGTGAGGGGGATAGGCTCACTCTGAAGCATCTTGTGAAGGATATAGATATCAATCACTATCGACTCATTATAACCACTAGCCTTAGGTACGACATTGAAAAAGAAGATATAAACTAAGGCTCGCAGTTGGGCTTCAAGGTAATTATTGGAATAGTCACCCATTTGTCCCATAGGACCCCACCTATACATCCCTAGGGTAGTGCGGGTGTCACTTGAGCTCCAGTTAGACTTAGAAATAATCTTTTAGTTGTGATGGTTCACAACTATCCATGAGCCCTTATTGGGAACACTCAAGATAGAGGTTAGCCTAGCCCTATCAAACTTAATTGGGACCCCCCTTTACCATAGTAGAAATAGTCTCCAGGCTATTTTTCTTTTTGTCTTGCATGTTAGCATAAAACTCCTTAACCTTTACTGGACAATAAGCACTCTAGATCTAATAATGGGGGTCCTATCCCAATCTGCTAAGCATGGTAGAGAACTAAAGTGTATTGTCAACAAA
Organism: Voacanga thouarsii; assembly: GCA_026120185.1. NCBI lineage: Eukaryota > Viridiplantae > Streptophyta > Magnoliopsida > Gentianales > Apocynaceae > Voacanga > Voacanga thouarsii. The sequence continues at coordinate 3,456,047 of JANUWF010003368.1, forward strand.
TGGTTTGAATGTCTTCTCTACGATGATTTTGTTGTATATATGGGTTTGGTACCAAATTTGGCACGTAGGCTCAAAGAATTGAGTAGGCTGTGTAGGAAAGGGCTCGAAAGAGGAAGTAGAAGAAGATGAGGCCCTAGACCTCTTAGCATGTGGATCTATGCTCCTTGGTTTAGACATGATTACTCAGAAAAGAGAAGATAGGTCAATAGATGAAAAAGTGATCGCAACCCCACTCACAATAACCACACTCTCAACCAAGCTTACCAAACAACATTTTTCAACCTAAACACCATCTCACAATCACAACAAAATTTCCCTCAACAATATTAGTACAAAGATCACAATAACCCAATTCAAGCATAATGCTAATATAACTGCTTAATGGATCAACTAATTGACAATAAAGATCATGATCATGATAACAACATAATGATAGAATCAATATAATCCCACAACAAACATCTCTCAAACATAAAGAAGTCTCATTGCATAATCACAATGATAACACGAAAGGCATGCTTAATCAACCATAAGAAGATCAAAGCATGAGTTTTTATCAACAAAATACAATACCAATTATGAACCCATGCTAGTTTAGTAATAACGAATTCCACAAGTTCATTAAATCAAAACAAATAAGAAGAATGTGGAATTTTCACCCAAAAATACCAATAAATTCATATAGAAAGTCTAGAAAAATCATGCCACAATGTTCTTAGATGTATGGGCAAGCATCCAATGCCAAGGGATTGAAGAAATCATGCACCAATTAGGTTGATTGAAAACTTGAATTTTTTTTTAAAAGAGATTTTTCTTGATTTCAATCAAAATCTTTAAGAGAGAATCAAGGATTTTGTGTATGGAAGGTGTTTTGGAAGTGTTTAAAATAATTCGGTGGTGTTTGGAAGTAGAAACCGACGATGGGTTGAGAGAAAAAAGGAGGGAAGTGAAGAAATTTTTGAATTTTTTTTTTGCTAAAATCAGCCATTTTGTAAGCTTTGTTCGATGTAACCTGGTGCCGGATCTGAGCACCTGTGTAATACCCTGTGTTTTTACATTTCAATTGGTGACTACTTTTGATAGAATGAAAATTTGTATCAGTGGCAAGAACAAGAAATGATTATTAGTATAATGAGATGAATGTTTTGGTGCGATAAAAATATTTAGAGGCATTATTGGAATTTTGAAATTATAGGAACCTAGATGAAAATTTAAATTTGTTCTACCTGAACTTTTATTTTTCAGTTAATGACTACTTCAACTAAAATGAGAATTTTGGTATGCGCTCAGAACAAAGGATGATCAACGTGATGGGGCGGACGATTTGGTATAACTTGAGTTATTTGGGGTATTATCGTAATTTTAACCGCAATCGGGATTTTGATTGCAAATTGGAAAGCATTGAGAATTTTGATTCCCACTATTAAATTTAGTAAAATTTATATATTCCATCGGTGGAATAAAATATTTTTTTGATACGGACTGAAATTATAGTTATTTTCTAAGGAAATTCCAAAATGCAGTAGAAATTGAAACAAGTGGCATAATATAATTGGTGGATGAAAACAAGTGTAAAAATACTATTGGAGAAGTGAAATATTTATGAGATTATTAAATTGCAAAAAGCTTATTGAATAAGCTTAAGAATTATCTATTTAAATTAAATCCACCAATAAGAATTTAGCTTTAAATGGATAGCCCACGATGTAATAAATGTTTGTTGACTTTGGGCACAAGAATAGCGGTGGAAGGGCTGTAAAATAGCCATAAATTCGTCCAAACAAGAAGGGAGAAGGAGGGGAAGAAAAAGAAAAGAAAAGAAAAGGAAGGAAAATAGAGAGAAAAATAGAGGGAAAAAGAAAAAGGAGAGAGAAAGGGTTTTCAAGGAAGAACAGAAGGGAAACTTGGAGCAATTCAAACTTGGAGAATCTTATACACAAGGTAAAAACTTTTACTTCATGAATTAAATTTGTAGTTTGAAGTATGAGAATCATTTTGGTATAAATTATGTTGAGAAAATTCATGATTTTCATGATTTTTCTTAGAATGTAGCTATGTTCTTCAAGTGATTGTGTGTGCAATGTGTGCCGGTTGCTTGCAGAAGCTATATGCTATATTTTATATGGTGTATGAAGGTGTTTTGGTGGTGGCTTCAATGGCGGTCCATGGTTGTACAAGAAGGCATAAGAAATGAAAAGGAAACCTACCTTAATCGTTACAACCTAGACCGACGGTGGGTCGGGTCTATTTTCTGTCAGTTAAAAAGCCAAAGCTGGACCGGTGCCAGGTCAAACTTTCTGAGCCAGCACCTAGTCAATTTTGTTCGAGATTTTTTTTTTTTTTTTTATAAAGATAGAAATAAAAAGAAAACATCCCAATTTTAAAAAGCACAAATGCATGAACATACTAACAAAAAAGACGAATGATGAAAATAAAAGATTGTCCAATACTAAAAGTAATAAAGTAAGTAAAATTCAGCATTTTCCACTAGTCTCATGGATTGTTCTCCATGTTTTCAGGTAGAGATCTAGCTTGACGATCCCCAAGAAATTTAGCCAATTGACCAATTTAATTCTCCAGGTTGTGCATTGAAGCCTCCAAGTTCCTGGTCATTGCGTCCACTCCTTGAAAATGTATTTCAGTAGAACATACCATGCGGTTAACGAACTCTTCTAATGATAGCTTTGGTGGTGATAAATTGCAGGGCAAAGAAGGTGGAGTCCTTTGGTTTCTAGTGAAGTTCGAGAGGTTTTGCTTTAGTTGGTTTTGCTTGGTCCAAAAAAAGTTAGAGTGATTTCTTTAACCAGGATTATAAGCACCACTGTATGGATTGTTACCTTGTCGCCCATTCTCTATAAAAGTAGCTTGCTCTAAGGATTTTAGAGATGATCCCATATTTTGGCACTCATGGCTGGGGTGCCCTTCTCTACAAAAATCACACTTACCATTCATTACTTGTGAAGGACCTGCCATTTGTTCCATCTGTTGAGCTAGTGCCTCAACTTTTTCTTCCAAAGCAATCGTAATATCCACTTTATAAACTCCCTGAACATGAGCTTTAGACCTTCAATTGCTCAATGAGTAATTGTTCATAGCAATATCCTCAATCAACTCATAAAACTCTTCAGGGGTCTTAGAGTTTATTGTTCCTTTGAGGATGCATCCATCAACTGCTTTGAAGATAAATTTAATCCACTTGTAAAAATCTACATTTTCATGCCTAGTTTAAACCCATGACATGGACACTTTCTAAGCATTTCCTTCCATATTTCCTAACACTCATATAGGCTTTCAGACTCCAATTGTTGGAAAGCAAATATGTCGGTCCTAAGCTTAGCTGTCCTAGTTAGGGGAAAATATTTAGCTAAGAATTTTTCAGCTAATCCAATCCAAATAGTGATTAACCCTATGGATATGAACTTTAATAAAGATTTGGCTCTATTTCTAAGAGAGAAATGGAAGATTCTCAATTTAATAGCATCTTTTGACATACCATTTATTTTGAAAGTGTCACAAATTTCCAAAAAACTAGTAAGTTGGGAGTTAGGGTCTTCATCAGGTAACCGATCAAATTGGGCCATGTTTTGAATTATTTGGATTATATTGGGTTTTATTTCGAAATTGTTGGCTTCTACCCTTGGTCTAGTTATACTCAAGTCCATACCTGAAATTGCAAGCTTAGCAAAATCTCCTATAGCCCTTCTATTATTTCCACCATTACTGCCATTATTGTTTTGGTTAACTTCCATCTCTCCTATGGAACTAAATTGGTCAGCCCGGCTTTTATAGGCTATTCAAATCCTCATTAGTGTTTTTTCGATTTCTAAATTAAAGTCCATGATGTCTTTTGCGTTTTGTAGAGTCATAAACCAAGAAGTCTTCCTATAGAAAAAAAAAAAAAAGGCTATAAGAATTTGGACTTTACACATATACAAACAAGCTACTAGCATCATATACAATAGTTAACCTATACAACTTCTTACATTATGCAACAACTTATGGTACCTATTTAAACAAAGAACATATATATATATATATATATATATATATATGTATATATAGACATATAAACATGGTTAAATCAATAAATTCTAAGTTTTCACGATATTGTTCCCCAGCAACGGTACAAAAAACTTAATGCGTTAAATTTGGGCATATAAAAATTATGCAATTTTGTATCCATTCCCAATCAAGTTTAAATTAAAATATTAATCCCAAATTACACATATGAGCATGTGTCCTCATCATTAAGCATAATATAGGGCATTAACGAGTATCAATCCTCAAGGAATAAGGATACACTAGATACTTTTCATTTAATATTTAACCTACCCATTAGATTGATAAAGAGTAAAAATAAAAATGAAAATAAAGACAATGCGTATACACAACTCTTAGAGAGAAAAACAAGCGATTAAATAGTTATTCTTGAGAAATGACATGAACTATCTAATACTTATCACAATCAATCATTGCGTTGGTATTATGAAGGAATAAAGATAGAATCCACTTCTTTCCCAATCCATGGAATCACTGTTTCCTAATTAAATTAGCAAATTTCCCAATCAAATCAACACAACCAAAGAAATGAATTAAACTCATGCCTCATTAATATGCCTATACTCTAGGCAATATAAACATAAAATTAGCCAATGATTCTATGCTCTAGGTAAAATTAACTAACTTCTAATTACTTAAGTTTAATTCTTAACCTTCTTTCCAAATCCAGTTAAGATAACAATTGTATAAAATTAATTAAATTGAACTCAATCTAACTTCATTTTCCAAATCCATTAGAAAGAAATCAACTCCATCAATCTACCAAATAAAAGTAAGTAATAAATACCAAGAATAATAATTATTTGATCAAAGAATAAATATATCACAATATCGTGAATCTAAAATAACATTCAATTACAATTAAAACATTAATCTCATCATTGTTCAAAGAAAAAGAAAACAAAGGTCTTAGAAAGAACTTATAGACAAGCCATCTTCTTCCTCATTTGAGAACCTCCTTGAAACAATACTCCCCTGAATGATGAATTCCTCATTCAATTAGTGAATTAAGCTGTTTTTCCTTCAATCTATTGAATCCCCCTATATACTTCACTTGTTCTTGGTTAAATAGGCCTCTTAAATGCTAAAATTCATCCTTCAAATGCCCTGGGCCAAGTACAAGCTAGAAACAATTTAACCTCTTTGGCAATTTCTAATTTGACTTGAAAAAAGACTTTGAACTGCCACAACAGAGTAGGGCTAGTGCCTGATCACTTTGTCTGGACAATTTTTGAAAATTAGATTCTATTTTGTTCTTAAGTCATGTTTTGATTATTGAATTTTGAGACTTGAGATTATTGAACAGGATTCTATCTTTGATATTATTGACATTGTCTTTTGAGAATTTGTGCAATTTCAAAAAAATTTCTTTATCAATTATGTTGATTTCTTCTATGTTTGGCCAATATAGTTGAGAGGATATAATTGCAGAGCTAAGTTAATTGATCTTTTTGATTGATTTACTAAATAGCATATATTGATCTTAATTGAGTTGTAGTGATTGGCTTGATTAGATTAATAGGGAATTGTATGATTCAAGTTACTAATGATTGCAGCTAATGGTTATATATGACTTGACATTCGTGATTCCTTGATGTGCTTATCAATTTAGTTTTTAATCTAAGACACAATTAATCTAATAGGTGTTAAGATGTTAGTTAATCAAGTTAGATTAGGTTAGGAACTGAGTTAGAGATTTTAACTTAGGCGTTGAGCAAGGGTTAGTCCATTTTTGTGAGGATAGGGATTTTAGACACTGAGATAGAGTGCTAAAATCAATTACTTTGATATACTAGTGAGATATTCACTTTGAGATCAACATCCTTGCATGTTAGATATATATCTTTAGTTTGATCAAAACGAAGAGATCAATATCCTTGCATGTTAGACATATATCTTTAGTTTGATCAAAACAGACTTGTATAATAGAGCTTCTATATCTTTCTTCATGAAAGGAGTGATCACCTCTTATAACGGTCTAAGATAATCTATAAAAATCTAAAATCCTAGGAAATGATTAAGAGTATTACTTTAAGCATTGCTCTCTGTAGATAAGCAGTTATACTCTTGGAGATCATAGATTATGGACTAAAGGTCAAAGGATGGTAGATGTCATTGAAAAAAGTGATAGGTACCAATCAATCTTATCTCAATAATGGGTATTATATTTTTCGTCATTATGCTTGTATGTCGAAGACCATGCTAAAATAATATTGTCCTTGGGCGTTAATATTTTCATATGGTGATGAATGAAGATATTTAAAATGAAAAATATAACTATTTATTTAATAGGGGAATTTTAATCTTTTTAGTAGTTAAGGATAATATGCCTTTTGGTCCCAAGGTAACTCTAGAAAGCCAAATGACTATTCTGATCATTGCACAAATTATTTGGATTATTTGAGCAATGAGAGCATTTATCTTATTCTAGAAAGTTCAATTTGATATATAGGCTTGAATAAAATAAATAAGGATTGACTTAATAATTATAATGAATCATATATTTATTATTTTGGATTTTAATTAATGCTTAGATAAAATAATAAATATATTGGGCTAAGGTTTTATTATTTTGGGTTTTTATAAAAATATCTAAGATAAATAATAAAACGCCTAATGAGTGAAAAAGACCCTAGCCTTTCTTGGACTAGGGAAGCAAAAAATGAAGGCTTATTGAACTCTCATAGAGGCTAGCAAATGTGAAGAGCCAGAACTTTAGCCGCCATTCTCATTATGCTTTTTCTTAGTTTCTTCATTAGAAAAATAATCTAACATACTTTTACCTGTACTGTAATTTTTGAGATTGAGAGAATCCCTTAGAAAGTCAAAAGCTTTAGCATATTATGCCTCTCATGCGTAAGAGTAGATGTTTGGTAGGTCTTCTAGTCAGTACTATCCTGGAAGTCGCGATTTAGATAATTTCATGATACCTATCAGTCACTCTATCTGGTTATTGCTGTGGTTTTTTCTTCTTTTTCAAAAAGAAAAATTAAGCTTGTAATCCTAAACTCCGACTTTATTTTAATTTTTTACTGTGCTTGTGTGATACTCATCCTATAATAGTATCTTAGTTATACTTGCGACATACAAGCAGAATAGACTAGCTAAGAGAAGGAGTGGAACTTTGTTTAAAATGGCCACATGCATGATTAGTTATGCATTTTTTCCTAAATCCTTTGGGGGATATACTCGAGAAATGGTAGCATACATTCTAAACTTGGTAGCTTCCATATCGGTGCCCAGGACTTTTTATGAAATGTGGACTGGACACAAGCCTGGTTTAAATCATCTTAAGATATAGGGATGTCCAGCTTAAATACTGCTTAGGAGAAGTAAGTTAGAATAAGGATTAGAATTTCAAGTTAAGAGAAATTAGAAGAGAGTATGTTTACCTCTTCAATTGTAACTGCCCCAATTGAGGAACTTAGAAAGACACAACTTGATATTTCTATGCAAGTAGAACCTCATCATAGTAGGAAAGTGTAATACCTTATCTACCTATGTAATCCAAAGTGGGTCAGGGATGTCCCTTCGTCATTTAGACAAGAGGTATTTATAATGGTGACAGATAAATTTTAATAAGTCCTGTGGGTGCTCATGTCAAAGTTAGGATCTAATGATAATGCATGTAAAATAATAAGCTTAAAATAGTTACGAGTAAATAAATTATGCCTTCACAATTTCCTAAAACAAACATCCTAGAAGAATCGCACAAGTGCATGTGAAGTGAAGTGTAATCATGTTGTTATCAGGAAAATGTGATCAAGGTAATTTCAAACACAATTATGACATTTTATATTAAACCTTGAATCATTTTCAATACTATATCATGAAAACTCTAACATAATACCAATTCCTGGAAAATCATAAGTATCAAGTTTTAAAAGTCACTGCTTGTATTTGTGGAGCACTAATAATAACCAAGACGTGTGTGAAAAGGCAAGAGGAGGCCACTACTTTCGTAAAGCACGTGCAATCCCAAACTATCTGGTTGGTATACATCCTATCAAGTTAGACACTCCTCCTTCTTTCACTCAATCCCAATCCTAGTTGTTCCATGTCTGACATTAGTTCCTCTAGAACCCCATCCCTAATTAAAGACTAGCTCAACTTCTAAGTACAGTTGCCTTATTTGGAAAGTGGCAATCTTTTGAAAATGACCAATCTACAAGCTAGTACTAGGAGTCTTGTCCCCATTAAGTAATCATTGCCTTCATATTCACAATTCAAAATAGCTCTCGTAGCAGGTTTTTTACAATGTTAGCTCAATACATTTTCCAAAGTTGAATTCCAAAACATAAATAAAATTTTCATCCTGATAATACTTTGAAAATCATACAATCATACGGTTTCCAAAGTTTATAGAAGGCATAGAATTTCAAATTTAAAATTCACTGTATAAGAAGTCATGATAGGTGGAGTCATTGTTTTCATAATTCATGATATAGCTTTCGTAAACATATGCATGAAAGTAAACTTATAGTTTGATTATCCTAGATATTCATAAAATTCAATACATAGCTCCTAATTCATACATAACAATTTTAGAAAAGTTTCCAAAAAAAAGTCATGCATAAAAAATTTCATGAATCACCTTATCCAAGCAAAATTGATATTCCTAACCTAGGTTGGTCCTTGTCCTCCGAATTCCACCACATCCACCATAAGGATTAAATCAGTGTTAAACACCTATATGTGTTCTAAATATGGTAACATAATCCCAAATACAACCCTAGTACAAAGAGAGCAACAAGTACACGCGTATACTCACATCCTCACATCAAGTGTTTATCATAAATTGAACATAGATATCTTAAATAAAAGTTGAACTACATGTAAGGGCAGCAAACATGTAACCCATTCAATTATCTAACAAAAATTCAAGCTCTCATCTAGAAAACCTAGGAAATTTTCATCATGAAAATGCATGTAAGATAAAAGTTGTTTACAAAATTTCTAGCAAGTATAGGGTCTAGTTTTTGAAATAAAACACTCACATACACTTCCCCAAATAATCCTAAATCGTTATAGGATAAAGTTAGACATGTATGCACTTGGTTTCCATAAAAATTTCTAACAAACTATGTAACAACCCTAATCTTTATGATGAGCCTTGTATTGTTGGGTGTCGCCTTGTCTGATCCTCTAAACAAAAGGTCTTTATAACAAGTCAAAATTTAAAATGAAACTACATCTCAAATTTTCTTATAAAAGATTATACATCAATTACATGCCATAATGTACATTCAACTCAAAGGTTATTTACAAAAGATTATTTTCATACAACTAATATCTACAACAAGATAATCCAAACCTTGTACTTGTTCCACTATACTTTTGCTGTACTTTTTGATTGCTATACAAATCATTAGAACATAAAACATAGGAATAGAGAGAAATGTGTGAGTGGAACTACACAGTGAGTCCTGTGTGTACTAGTGACTTTTCACTTAAAACAACTCTTAATAAAATTAAGGTTTTGCAAATAATGCTTTCAATCTTACATATCTGGTTGGTTTATATTTGAAAAACCTTTCATATTGATACCTCATATTTGAAAGAAAGCATGCACTCCTCTCAAAAGAATGTCAACCTACATGCCATGTTTGAGAACTTCGCCTTCGGCTAATATGCTACATCGTGCCAGGTACAATTCTAGCACATAGCCATAATTAGCCAGTCCAATAGAAATGTCGTCACATTTCATGAATTACCTTAATTCAAGTAAAATTGATATTCCTAACTTATTAGGTTTGTCCTTGCCCTCCAAATTCTATCACATATACCATAAGGATTACATATGTGTTAAACACCTATATGTGTTTCAAAAAGGTAACATAATCCCAAACTCAAACCTAGTATAACTAGGACAACAAATACACACTTATACTCATATATCCAAATTAAGTTTATATCATAAATTAAAAATATATATCTCAAATAAAAGTTGAACTACACGTAAGGGCATAAAACATGTAACCTATTCAATTATCCAACAAAACCATTCAAGCTCTCAACTAGAAAACCTAGGAAACTTTTTTCATGAAAACGCATGTAAGATTGAAATTGTTTACAAAATTTCTAGCAAGTATAGGTTTTAGTTTTTGAAATAAAACACTTACATACACTTCTCCAAATAATCCCAAATCTTAATGGGATAAAATTAAACACACACACTCACACGCTCTACCTATTACATACCTTCGATGGTTATCCCTAATCCCGTCTGTTCCACACCAAGAGTGGGCAAGGGTTATAAATCATTACTTACACGTGGGGACCTATTCCTGCCCATTTGCACCAAAGAGGGAACAAGGGGTCAACCAGGCACTTACCTACCAACGAGGTCACCAATCCCGTATGGACCTCACACAGAGCAAGGTAAGTCCTCCCATGTTAGCCAAGGATGGCCCTTCCTAATGTCCTATCACCTCGATTGGAGTAAGATAGCCCTAAGAATTAGGTCAGGTTACTTAGGGTTATCTATCTCTAATATGAGCTAGTACAAAAGTCAAAACCCTTGCTAATTACTTAACGTTTTCATAGATGTGTCCGTTACTCAGGGTGCACTTATCACATAGTTTGCAATCCTGTGCTGACTATGAAATGCCTTATGCAAGAAACCATGTGTCACCATGCTCTTTAAAACCATATAAAAGGACTCATAAGGTCTGCATTTCTAAAAATTGTCACAAAACTTATTTTTACTTGCATGTAATAGCAAAGCACATTTTTCAAACAAGACTTAAAAGCCTAGAGATTCACAATAGTCATTTTTTTCCCCATAAAATTATTTGATAAAAGCTCAATTTCAAATCATTTAGGAAAGCCACCAGTTGAAATGTAATGTTAAAGTAAAGGGAGACACAAATGTCCGTGTTTCTTGGAACCATTGAATAGAAATGCTATATTTAAATAGTTTAGGAAACCACTAGACAAAACAGAGTTTATAAATAGAGGAACTCACTTTATTTAAACTCAAGTTGTCACAAGCTCTATGTCTTCCCCTCCAATTCACCTATAATAAGAACATTCCATTATGTTCTTAATTGTATTAGGATCTAAAGGAAAAGATAAATGTAAATGCATATGGTCCTCACACTAAACTGACTTATTCATCATCTAATGGGGTTTTGTTTCTAGCACTCTCAAGTAAGGTTCCTTTGTCTTACATCTTGTCAATATGAACAGCTTGCATGATTTAGCTGCCTGTTGCTACTGTTTCTCCTTCTATTGTATATATACATATTACATTCCAATACTAGATGACCATAAAGTATAGTACTCCAACATGATTTCTTTTTATCAGAGTTTCTAAACTGAACTTCTTGTATTGTGATCATAAAATAGGCTTCCTCTGTTTCATCTTAAGTGAGAAACAATGATAAGCTAAAAGTCTTACAATCTTATATTTATATGCCAAATTGACCACTTCAGCATAATACCTTAGTTGGCATTCAGCATAACCCCTAAAAGTTCACAGACAAAACCTCTTCAATTATTAAAATATAAGTCCCACTTCTCACTTCGTTTTATACATCAATGCCTTTCTTTATTTGCTCATTTCATTTTCATATCCTCCATCTATTTCCCAAGTGAGTATCTTTCACTTGGTATGATATGCTGTCTTAATTTCCATTTCCATCATCGGTTTCCTTCTCCAATTATTTATGCCATCGCATTTCTCTGTCAATTTCAGCTAGTGACAATAGAATAGTTAGTTGGTTTTCTTTTCCTTTTGGCCGGCTATGATTTTCTTCTCTTCTTCCTTGCTATTTTTTTTTTTTCCTTGTTATCTAAATTTGTTCTGCCTAATTCCCATGTCTTCCATTCACACTCATTTCCATTTTCTGCTTTTTATAGCCATCAAGCTTTTTACTTAAATCCTCCAACTATCTATTGTGTTATGTTAGTACCGACATTCTACTTCTCAACCTACTTACACAATTTGTGTAACACCCTTACTTAAAGTAACAGCAAAAGCATATCAAATTGGGTGTCACCCTATCTAGTTACCCAGACAAGAGGTCTTTATAACGAAGAACCAAAAGAGTATACAAGGTCCAAATACATTAAACATCCCATACTGATGGTCACACACACACACACACACACACACACACACACACACACATATAACAGGGAATCTCACACATGCCATCTCCATACTACATTAGTAATAAAGTACATAATCAAAAGGGAGATTGTTCGAACCTAGGCTGCTGTCTGTGGTATCGTCCCTCTATTCGTAGGCCCGCTCAACTCTGAATCCTACAAAAGTGTAAGATGAAAGACCCGTGTGAGTGAAAATTTTTTCAGTGAGTCCTGTGTGTACTAATGCTTTGTGAAAGAACCAAAGTACATAAAACCTTTGTGGAAGAGCATAACATTTTCCTACTGGAAAACAATTCCAAAACTCTCTAAAGAAGAGTTTATTCATAACTTAATTATTTTTGAAAAATTGTATTTCAATTTCAAATCATTGCTCCAATTTTTAAATCATAGGCACTTCTCCAACAGAAGGTCGACCTGTATGCTAAGCTTACAAGGCTTCGCCTTCAGCGCCACATATCATTGTACTTAGACCGTAGCCTATAGCACTCAACCATGCATCACCGGAAAGGTAAGTACACCGCAGCTTACTACCAAGAATAAATAATAGGTATACCATAGCATACTAAGTACATCGCGGTGTACCGTAGCATACCAAGTATACCGTAGCATACCATCGCGGTGTACTGAGAATGAATAATAAGTATACCGCAACACATTCTTGCCACCGTAAGTTAGGGGTCCCAATCCTGACGTCAATCACCATTGAGACGGCAAGGAGTTAAACGCATCGAGTGTCCCTGCCCAGCATTCAGCGAATGTCTCAAAATACTATGTGTCCGCAGATGCGACAATTGTCAGGTGCTAAACGGCTAGTCAGGATGACTTATCTCAATGCTCTGTTGCCCTGTTTGGAGTAAGACAAACCCCAGAACTAGCTAGGTTACTTGGGGTTGTCTATCTCTAACATGAGCTAGTACAAAGATCAAAGTCCTTGTTGAGTACTCAACGTTACCAATACCAACCCCTACTGACTGATCAGGCCAGAGGGTTATTTGTTCCCGCAGGATTTTCAAAACAAATATTTTTGGGGCAAATATCATTTTCTAGAAATTGATCCCACTGACTCGCGCCAATTAATTCATTCCATAGGCAAATCAGGCCAATAATGTAATTTTCGGGATCAAAATATCGTTTTTCAAAAGTCAATCTCATATCGAGAGATCATTTCCAAAAATTGTGTCGAAACAGCGTAAAGAGTTCTTTTCACACATTAAAATAAGTTTCCAAGAGTATTCGGGTCATTTTGCCCGTACTCAATCACACAAGTCATTTCCAAGGGTATTCAGACCATTTCACCTGTATCCAATTCTAAAAGACTTTTCGAGGGTATTCAGATCATTTTACTCTTACTCAATTTTAAAAGTATTCACAAAAGTTTTAATAATGATATTTCGGTCATTTATCGAATACTCGATTCCAAAGGTTTCCATACAACAATCCAATAAGGACATTTGGACCATTTTCCAAAAACTCGATTCCAAAAAGGAACTCATTTCAAGAAATCCAGAATTCTAATTCTAAAAGAGGATTAAATTCAATGTTTCCAAACATGTTTGCATAAAATGTTCCAATAAGGGAATTTTAGTCAATTTGTGAATACCCAAATTCTAAAATTTACCATTTTCTGAAAATCCCAAGCATTTAATCCTAAAAGGATTAAATTTACAAATTTTATGCTTTAAGCATCCTTTAAGGTTTCCAAGTCAATTATGAAGTTCGTTCAAGCCTAGAATGGCAGAAAATAAGTCTTGTTCAGATAAACCTTAAATATATTCAGAGATTTCCAAAACGGTATAAAACATAGCATTTCATAGAAAAATAAAGCATACTAGCTTTCAAAAGGTTTTAGAAGTCAAAGGGGCTCACCTCGTGTCCTAATTAAACTTTTCCCGTTCACGGCCGTTCGACCACCATTTCCACCATTTTCAACGTATTGTTGGCCGTTTACCAACAAACCCACATCAAACATCATTTTTAGGTTTAGTCATGTTTGGTCGAAAAATAACCGACGTGCCCGACGGTTAGCCGACGTCTAACTGATGGTCAGCTGTCGTTCATGAAAACACACGATGGTCGTTCGCGTCGTTTTTCCGTCGTTTGTTCAATTCTTTCATTTTCCTTTGTCAATATCCATTCTCTCTTCATGAACAAGGAATTATGATCATGTTTTCCATTCTTTTCATCCAAAAAATCACATAATTAATCATTCTTAAGTTCATCCATTTTCAAACTAATTTATGGAATTTCACTACTTGACACACGATTTTGTTTTGCACATAACTCTCAATCTACAACTCCGATTGGACTTTACGATATATCAAAACAACCGTAAAACTCTTAAATTTAATTATGTATAAGCTCTTTCCTGAGTCCAGGTGTTTGTGACATAGTAAAGAGGCAAAAACATCCCCAGTAGTTTGTCTAATCTCAACCATTCATATTATCTTTTGCTATCCTTTAACCTTTAACACCTTGAGAACTTTAAATTCAGTCAATTTTCCCTTCAAATCATCTTTGATCCTTCAATTTTCAGATTCCAAAAAATCATGAATTTCATGTTTATTCAACACAACTTCACTTCTTTCAATTAAAACCTAACATAATTAATCCTTCTAACCAATTAACAATCATTTTCATTCCACTTTGATCCTTATTTCATCAACCAAGATCAGCTTTGAAAGCTACCATGAAAACCCATTCCTTCATCACACAAAACAACATCCATAAATCTTCTAGGCAGCCGACACACATAGACACATAAAAAGTTTATCAACAAAGTTTATAAACCCCAGCTTTTGATCTAAAATCAAGATATGAAAATCATGTTTTCATATTAAAATTGATATCATAATGATCACCATTCACCCAGCAACAACTTTAATTCAAGCAAGGTAGGGTTTTATCTTGTATTTAGAGCTCTTTGGTCTATTTACTCCAAGAACCTCTTAAGAACTCACACACTACATCAAGAACACACACTAGCTACCTTTTTCTTTCTTTTTTCTATTTTCTTTTGATTTCTTTTCTCTTGTTTTTCTCCCCTTGAGGCTGCCAAATTTTTCTGGCTATATAATAGCCTTCCCACCACCATTTCTCATCAGATTTTGGTTAAGGAATTTTTAATTCAATTAATTATATGGTAGAATTCATGTAGGTGTGTTCCAATCACAATTTTACACGCCATTTTCCTTAATTTTTCTTCCTTAATTTTTCCCTTCTTTTCACTCTTGTGGCTGCCGATTTTCTGGCCAATTTTCAGCCATTCCACCACCATGTCTATGGAGAAATATTGGCCACTTAAATTGATCAAGGCATTAATTAAATGGCTCACAAATGCTGTGTTCCAATCATAAAAATACACATCATTCTTTGTTTATTTTGTAATTCTTTAATTCCATGTATCTTGCATGAATTTCTCATGCAACCTCTCATAAATTGACACATGTTCATGGACTACCAATCACAAGACGCCACACGTCCAAATTTTCGATCGCATTTTCAATTTTTTTCTCAGAAATGACCAAAATTGGGTCCGAAATGGAAACATATTTTACTTTACTATTCAACTCCAAAAATTCCACTGAATCTATTGGTATTACTTAAACCCATCAATTCCTTCTCAGTTTGGTCAAATTCGCAGTCAAAGTCACGGGTGTGGTCAAAATGATGAAAATGCCCCCAATAACTCGAATAACATAATTCACATCAAAACGGGTATTTCATCGCACTAATCAATTTCTTTTCTCAGTGTACCCTCAAATTCTTATTTTATTAATAATATTAGCTTTTTGAAGATTTAGGGTATGGGTAGAACAAATTAATAATTACATCTAGGTCCCGACAAATTATTATTATACCGAAATATTCGTTTCATTACACTGATCATCTTTTGTTTTGGTCATTGATACAGATTCTCATCCTATTACAAGTAGTAGCCAATCAAAGATAAAAATGTAGAGTGTTACATTCTTCCCTCCTTACAAAAAATTTCGTCCTCGAAATTAGCTTACACCTAGAATAATTCTGGATATTGTTTCAACATCTTCGCCTATGTTTCCCAGGTCGTGTCTTGCACTAGATGATAATTCCACAACACTTTTACAAGTGGAATTTTCTTATTCCGTAGCTCCTTTTCAGCATATTCCAAAATCTTAATAGGCTTTTCCTCAGACTTCAAGATTGGAGTCATTTCAATAGGCGCTTCGTTCAAAATATGTGCAGGATCAGCTATATACTTCTGAAGTTGGGAGATATGAAACACGTTGTGAATACCTTGAAGCTCTACTGGTAACTCCAATCGATAAGCCACATTCCCAATCCTCTCGACAATAAGGAATGGTCTAATGTATCTAGGAGCCAACATCTTCCCTTGTTCATTGATTCCCAATTGTCGTTGTGGAGTCAACTTCAACAATACACGATCTCCTTCTGTAAATTCCAAATCTCTCCCGCGTAGATCCGCATAACTTTTTTGTCTACTTTGAGCTACCTCCAATTTAGTTTTGATTATCTCCACAGCTTGTCAAACTTCTAAAAGTTCAAAAGCATCCTATTCACCCGTTTTCCGACCTAAACATTCCCAACACAACAGGGACTGACATTTTCTTCCATATAAAGCTTCAAACAGGGCCATTCCACTTGTTGATTGATAACTATTATTGTATGTGAATTCTACATATGCCAAATTATTAATCTACGTAGTTCCAAATACAAAGCGCAAGCTTGCAACATATCTTTCAAAACTCTATTCACTTGTTTGGTCTATCCATCTGTTTGTGGGTGCGTTGCTATGCTAAACTTCAATGTTGTCCCATTCCTCTGTTGTAGTTTAGTCTAGAACTTTGAAGTAAGTTTAGGATCTCAATCTGACACAATACTAGAGGATATTCCATGTAGTCTGATTACTTTCTCCATATAAATATTACTTAACTTCTCTAAAGAATCCCGTTAGTTAACGAGAATGAAATGAGTAGACTTAGTCGATTCACTATTACCTATATAGTATCTTGCTGTCCTACTACCATGGGTAATCCGGTAATGAAATCCATAGTAATTTCATCCCATTTATGTTGGAGTAGGTAATGGCTGTAAAAGCCCTCTAGGCCGTTGTTGATCAACTTTCACCTACTGGCAATTTAAACATCAAGCTACAAAGTCTGAAATTTCCTTCTTCATACCAATTCACAATAATGCTATTTCAAGTGCTAATACATCTTTACGGCTCCTGGATGGATGGTATCTTTCTCCGATGTGCTTTCATTAAGATATCTAGTCTTATTGCAGATTGTTACAGAATACAATATCGATTTCAGTAACATATAATCCCATAATTATCCTTTCGGAATTCATCTCCTCCCTTAGCCACCTCCTTTTGTACAAACTTTTGCAACTCTTCATTTTTATCTTGCTCTTCCTTCAATTGATGCAGGAAAGCCGGTTGTTTGGAGATGTTACTCATTCTTATTTCTCTATTTACTGCAAAGGCTTTCAATTCTAGAATTCGTAGCATCTAAAGAACTAACAAATTCACTTTCCTACTAAGGACATCTGCTACTGTGTTTGCTTTTTCAAGATGATATCTAATTGGACATTGGAATTCTTCCAAAAATTCCATCCACCTACGTTGACTCATGTTCAAATCCTTCTGAGTAAAAACATACTTCAAACTTTTATGGTCGATGAAGACTTCAAACTCAGCTCCATACAAATAATGTCTCCACTTCTTAAGAGCAAACATAATGGTGGCTAACTCCAGTTTGTCACATATTTGGGTACAATGCTACTAATAATTCACATCCCAGTGATCATTAGAATCTCAATTCCTTCTAAGGGTAAATTAACTTCCTCAGTCAAAGGTATCTCCTATTCCAGTTTCCACCCACCAAATTTAAAATTTCAAGTAATTTTTCCCACATATCCACCTCTACTCACAAGTTCATTTAAGAGGGTCAAAGGCTAAACTTAATGTTTTAGACGAAGTTTTCCTCAACTTAATTCCTTTATCAATGACCAACAACAACACTCCAAGTCTGAAGGATTGTGGGAAAGTAAAAACGCAGCGGAAGTATGCAATTAAATTTTTTTTTTCCCAAGCCAAAATCTAGGAACACTTGTTTTTAGGTCACTTTGGTTGAATAACCCATATCAAATTCAAATTTGATGGAACTTCTTGGATTGGAACGACTACATATTCTGCGGGAATTCCAACTGGTCGTCGACTCCTTTCCATCAAACACACACTAAGTTTGCTAATTCTTGATCTTCTAGTATGAAATCCCAGTTAAAGCCAACTTTAGAGTAAGGGGGATGGGATGCATATCATGTCATTTTGCGTAAAAATATACTTTTTGAATGATTTTATGTTCCTTAGAATTGGGTTTTAGAGGTTAAATGACTTATTTATGCTTGTTGGGTAGAAAGGGTAAAAAGGTAATTTTGCTTAAGGTCAAAATAGGAAGATGGCTTGAGGTTTAGATAAGAAGAATATTTGGGCTCTAAGGTCATGAGTTCAAATCCATCACTTAAGTTTTATTCATGATTATCTTAGCTGTGTTTGAATTTTTTATTTTCTTACATTCCTTAAAGATAGGAATGTTGTATTAAGGGAGACATGAAGATAATGTTTTGATCATGTGATCATCTCCTAAAAAGAATTCTAGAGGAATTCTTGTCCCCTTTAATTTCTCTAGCCTTGTCCTAACATCTTTATAATTTAAACTATCCTTAATCCATTCTTTTAATTCCAAAAAAATTCTATGATAAACTCCTAGCAATTGGAATTCGAAAATCAGCCTTGAGGGATAGGGGATTACTGGAAATAGGGAGGAGAGTTAGGATGGGTTTCCAAGGAAAAGAAATCACCATAGTTATGCCTTCAATTCTACCTTCATCTGGTTCATGTTTTGGTAAAGGGAAATCTGGAAATTTTCCAGAATTTTTGCAAGATTGTTCTAAAAAATTTCAGCCAACATTCTTACCCATTTGCTGCTAGAAAAATGGTTATTTCATGTAAGGTTGAAGGTTGGAAATTCAGAGAATTTTTGGACTGCACAACCTTTACAAATTAGAATTTTTCCTTCAGCAAATTCGCTGCCTTGAAGCTAGATTTTTAAGCCACCTTTAAGTTATAAGAACAGTTGGAACTTCCTCCGTTTTTCTTCAGAAAGAAGGCTGGAAAACCACCATTAAAAGACCTTCTAACACTATCAAGAATTAGCTGCAAATTGGGCCAAAGAATGCAAAAAATTTTGCACAAAAAATCATCTCCATTCTAGGTACTTTTGAAGCATTGAAAATCAGAAAATTTCTAGCTTATTGTTCCAAGGCAAAGGTTGAAAACCTACATTCAAACCTCTAAAATTCAGACCTTGATCAGCCATGGACTGAACACCATTGACCTCCATACTAACCTTGAGTGTTTGGACTCTATGATCACACCTCAAAAAGCTCCTAAGATTACTCTATCCAAAGCTCATTTGAACTTCAATCTAATTCCAGATTTTTTTGCTCCATTAAAACACTCTTGTAGCAAGTGATCAAACCAGAATTTCTCTACCATTATAGACTAAGTTTCAGCTAGTATTATAAGCTGAATGAACCTCCATTCCTTGCACTAAGACTAGCTTGTTCAGCCTTACACTATTGAAGAGCAAGAGACCTCCCATGAACAACCACCATTAACTAATCCTCTACCTCAAACAACTCCTCATTTTCCTCCATTTTGAATTTAAAAAAAAACTGAATACTTCTCTCTCCTTCTTGCTAAACCAAAACTCCTATCTACACTAGACCATTCGGCCAACAACAATTCTAGAAATTCTCCAGCCATTTTCTTTCAAACTCTCTCAAGAACACCGAGAACACACACTTCACATCTTCAAGCCTAAACCTATTCTATACATCTCCAATAAATCGTAAATACTCCAGATCACTCATACTTAATCTATAGTCTTCATTTCTAGTCTTTATAACATGAAATCATGCAAACCAGAATTTGTAAATGGATCAAAACCAGTTTTTTTGTTGAAGGTTCCAAGAACACCAAAAGGTAAAACAAGAACAACTCTCTTGTTCTTTCTCTTCTACTCAACTTTTAATATTCCATTCTAATGCCCTTCGTCTCTCCCCCCCCCCCCCCTTCCCCCCCTCTCTCTCTTGTCTAAAATGGTGATGACCAACAATGGCTGTTTTTCGGACCTCCAAAAGGCTCTCAAGCGTGTGGACCTTCACTAATCAAGAAACCTTCATCAAGAAATCATCTATCAAGTATTTCTTCTTGAATCATCCTTTTTAATTTCTGGAGTCATGTCTCTTAGATGTTGATAGGAAGATTGAATATGAATAGGGGTTGAGTATATGTATGAAGGGGATAGAGTTAGGACATAAGAGTTGAAATGTATGATTAGGTCTTATGGATTTTTCTTTTGAATCAATATATGCTCATCATGATTAATGAGATTTATGGTTGTTTTAATGCATGATAGATGTTATGACACCAATGGTTATTAGGCCTTTATGTTCTTAAGTTTCAATAAAGCCATGGATGATGATTATGCCTAGTAGGAGATTGGCCACGTGTTGGTATGTGTTAATTCAAGTATATGTTTATGAATGGATTAGCTTATTATTTAATGTTTGGGAATGTGTTCATGAATCTTTTCTAACAATAGCAAATCATAGTAAAAGATTATTTTCTTTGTTAATTCTAGGGTTATTTTTGTTAACAAATTTTATTGCTTTAATTAGAATTACTATTATATTTTCTTTATGAAATAGAATATTAATTAAAATAATAATATTTTTATTAGTTAAATAAATAAAATATTTTATTAATATATATAATAAAATATTAGAATTAATTAATATCAAATGACCTGTAGACCATAATAATTAGCCTTACTAAAACATTTACCTATATCTATAAATATTATTTATATTAAAATTTATTTATTATTTATTAATTAAAAAATAAGTATAATTCATTTATTATTAATTTTATTGGTTATTTATTATCTATTAATTATTAATTAAAAATTATAGTGTAATTTATTATTTCTAACAATAGTACTATTTAAATATTACCATTTACCAATATTATTTATGACTTAGTATTATCCAATATTTAACACTAGTTTATTCATTAACAATAATACTTATAATTTATTGTTTGAAACTATAACTTATTAGTATTTATTTTAGAACCCCTAGTTATTTTAACTCATCAAGTTAGATTTATTTTATAAAATACATTATCAACTAGTATTAAAGTCTAAGACATTATGGTTATGGTTAGTTGTGGTTGTGACTAGTTGAACTAGGAATTATTTATGTAAGGTAGATATAGTCCGAAGGTCATCTTATGCCTTGTGTTTACCCCAGGCGGGGTTAGGTTGGCCTTGGAGGATTTTTGAATTCAAGAAGAGCAAAGGATCAGGTAAGTTCCTGCATGGAATCATTTGAAGATCAAAGTAAATGTGGCAAGCCAAACTCAATGTATACAAGTATTTGTTCTGTAAAGGAAATTAAGGACAATTTTTCTTTTTATTTTAGTCAAGCAAACCATTTGAAAGTAAACAAGCAATTTTATACACAAACGCTAAACTTTTTCTAAAAATCCAACTTTGGCAAGAATTTTTAGAAACCTTAATTGCTATTTTCAAGTAAATCATTGTATGATCATTTTTTCTCCCAAGTGGGACAAACAATGTTGAGTACTCAATAAGGGTAGACTACTAGGACTAGTCTTTGAAGGGTTAGGGTAAGTCTCTCAGTAGGTGGCCACCTCTGAGGGGTGAGTCCTTCTGTACCACCCCGCTACCTATGCCCGCCAGGACCAGGGATGTCACCCCGTGCAAAGGATAAGGGTTCTTTATAACTAGGTTACACAAATGAAATAGCAGAATATAAATGATACGTGAACTTAAAATTTATTACATCCCAAAATAAATATCAATCCAAGAATAAATCTCAAAATACCACAAACAAATCCGTAATAAAATTTATCCACTCTCATCTCCCCAAAACATTACACAAAAATAAATCATCAAAAAATCTTCCAAAGTAGGCATAATCTGGCTACTCATCTCCACTGCAGGATTCACCTGAAATCATGGTAAAATGGTGGTGAGACAGAAATCTCAGTAAGTTCGTGTGTGCTTTGGGTGTTCAGTGAAAACAGTTCGTGAATGCAAAATATAAAATTCTTTATAAGAGATCACTGGCAAGCAATAAACATCAGTAAAAAATAAGAGTGGTGTTTTGGTACTTCCAGCCATATATAATTTATAAAATCAACCACTCAAAAGAAAGGATTACGGGTTACCACACGTTGGCCCTATAACTGGATGGTCAGCATGCCACACTTTGTGCAGTCTGACAAAAGTAGGTGATTGGCCTACTGGGCAAGATACTCCTTATTCTCTATACCCAAACAACAACCAAGTGTCCATTCCGGCAAAACACAGTCACTTGACTGAAAAAGAACACTGCTAGCTCGGACCGGCATGACTTACTGGACTATCGTCTTATCCGGGAAGGTCTCACCCCTCAGAGGTGGCCACCTACTGAGAGACATAACCTAACCCCTCAAAGACTAGCCCAGTAGTTCACCCTTATTGAGTACTCAACGACGTTTCCCACTTGGGATAAAATGAACAAAACACTGTTCCACATGAAAATGGCAATTTAAGGGTTTCCAAAGTCTTTGTCAAAATCAATTTTAGAAAGAGTTTTGAGTTTAATTAAATCTGCTCATTGATCTTTAAATAATTTAATTGTTTTAAATAAGAAAGAATTCAACCCTCAATTGCCTTTACATAAATGAGTGTCCATACACTCTACATTTGGCTTGTCATAATAAACATTTCACATCAATAAGGTTTTATGCAGGAGCTTACCTGATTCTTGCTCACAATAAAAGGTCTCCAACAGCTGACCTAACCCCGCATGGGCAAATACAAATCACAATCAATTTCGAGCCACAATCCACTTCCTCACTTTTAAATCAACTCAACTTACTACTACCATGATCCTAGTGTCCCAAGCTCTAAGGCCAAACAATAAATAAATTGGTTTATAAGTTGAGCCTAATTTGATATTTAAAATAATTAATGGTTTGGAAAATAAAATCTAATAAGTTAAAAGTTTAAATCTTGCCAAGAGAAAATTTAGAGTTTATTTGATCAAGAGTCCTACGTAGTATTAAATAAAATAATGATTTATTAATAATTTAGTTGTTAGAAAATAATTGATAGCTAAAATTAGTTGAAAATAGATTTAATGAGTCTTGCTTGAACAATAATAAATAAATTCTTAATGGGTTTTGATTTAAAGATAATAATTAAATTTTTAGTAATAAATATTTTACTAATTATAATTATTTCCATAGAAGGCTTTATTTGATTTCATTATTTTAAGTAATATATATATATATATATATATTATTTTTCTGGCAAATACTATTATTTATTTGACTAAAATATCCTTATTATATTTAATAATCAAGATCTACCCTTCCTACGGTTTTTTTGAAATTACTAGTAAAATTATATTATTAAATATTTTATTCATGAAATAAAAATTAGCTTAGGGACAACTAGATCATGATCAAATTTCTATGGCTAACCACAATCAAGAACATATACAATCCTTCAATTCATCAAATCATCCAAATCATGCATATAAGTATAGATCTAAATTTATCAAGACATGATCTAACCTCTACTAGCATAAACATGGTCATGGCTTCAATAATCCAACATGAATATAAATCCTATTCACCAAAGGTGACATAATTTCTAGCATACTTCATCACAAATACTACCTATGACATGGTAACATGTATCAAACCCCAAATCATCATTCAATCAACCAAGATAAACCTCCCATGCATAAATCCCATCTCCTTCACAATCATACATATATTCATGCTTCAATCTCAAAAATACATACTCAAATCCTATCACAATCCACATACTTTCAACATCATCCTAGACACATGAATCTAGAATTTAAAAGAAAGATTGAAGGGACTTACTTGGTTGAGGAATACCTTGAAGGAGTTTAGAATGGATCTCAACTGCTAGATGCCTAGCTTCGTCCAAGGAAAGATGGAGAAAGCATGGCCATGGGAGAAGAAGCCATCCGGCCAAGACAAGAGAGTTTTGGCCATGAGAGAGAGAGAGAGAGAGAGAGAGAGAGAGAGAGAGAGAGAGAAAGAGACCATTAGCATGTTTATTCATATATATTTTCACTAGAGATCAAGATTGGAGAAGATGAAGTTGTTAGAACAAACCTACCTTGAAGGTGTTCTTGAACCTTCACAGAATTTTCTGGTTTTATATCCAAACTGGCAAGTTGGTTTGTGGAGTTTGATGTTAAGAATGGTGTTGATGGACACACGGCAGTGAGTAGGATAAATTTTGAAATTTTAGAGAAGGTTTGAAGTGGTTTGGAGGGGTATTAGGTGAAAGGAAGGTGTAGGTGTTCTTAGTGAGTTGTGTGTGTTCTTGAAGGTTGAAGGGATTTGAGAGATTTTATTTTGTAGCTGCCGAAATTCTGTGAGAACTAGGGCTGCCAAATTTTCTGTAGGGTTTAGGAAGATGGATCTGTGGTTTGGAAGGGAAAAGGAAAGGCTAGTTGTTAAAATCCTTGAAGAATATTTTTAGGAAGTAAATTTGAAAACTAAATATTCAAGAATATCTTGATTATTGGAGAGCTTTGGAAGTCTGCCATGGCCGACTATTTTGAGCAGTATTTCGGTTCATTGAAAGCTGGTTTAAGGAGGCTTATGGTGGCCAAAAATAAGGAGCATAATGGTGAAGAAAAAGTCTGGTTATTTGAGGGATACTTTATGGAAGGTTGCTAAACTATGGTGGCTGGAATTTTGGTAATCAATCAAGCCTGATTGTAGGGATTTGTTGGAGAGATTTTCGGGCAGCCATGACTGAATTTTGTGTAGAAGCTTAAGGGAGATAATGGAGCTTAGTTATTGAAGGTTTAAGGGTGGTTTATGCAGTACAAGAATGGGGTTTCGGCTAGGAGAGAATTAGGAAACAAAGCTGGACAAAAATCTGCACAGCATTTTCGCAGGCTGGAATTTTTCCTGGGCGGTTTTCGGTTGCCATTTCCTAGCCAGCTTGCAGAGATTTTGATGGGGAATTTCAGGGGCTTTCAAGGCTGGTTTCCAGCCTTCTTCATGGAGAAAAAACATGGCTAAGGTGCTGAATAAAATCTGGAAGAAAACAGCTTGGTTTTGGATCTCCAAAGCTGCAATTTGCACAGTAATTTTTTCTGGTTTTGCACCACTTTTGTGTAGTCCGAAAATAGCCAGAAAAATCCAGATTCTAGGCTGAACAAAAGGGCCTTTTTCTGGCAGCATTTAGGAGGGAATAATGGTTAAGAATTTTGACACCTTGACGGCACACAAAGCTGGAAAATTTCAGTTCTATGCATGATGGGAAATGAACCTAGCTAGAGTGAATTTTTTTAGCAAGTTCACTAGAGGGATTTATCCTCTTAGAATCTCCCACAACTCTTCCACATTTTCAGACCATAAGATGCCTTTCACTAAGACTTTTTGATCCTACAAAACCACAGTACTTTACTGAAATTTCTGGAAAGGAAATGGCTAGAACAACTTGATCAAACTAATGAGTTGAGAAATAAGGAAAATCAAAGATCAAGGGAAAATGAAATCCTCTTAGGAAATTCGTATAGGGCAAAGGAGTAGAATGAGGATACTCCTAACATGTCTCTCTTAGGACAATTTCACTACCCTACTCCAAGCACATAAAGCCGAAATTATTATTTCCCAAGCAAAAATAAAATTTAACCAAGCTAAAGCTCTTATGATGGAATTTGAACCCAAGACCCCAGGAACTAATTCCAAGGCTCTAACTACTACACCACAAAAACTCTTGTTCTTATTTTCCCTCTATAAATTATTTTCTTATTCAATCCTCATGCTATCTCCCTTTTTCCACCTCAACAAACAGAAAATTACTATTTTTCCCTTCTCAAGCAATACTCACAACCAAGCCTTCAAGACAATAAATCTGAAATCCAAAACACAGAAAATCATATAAAAATATATTTAAACATGCAATAAAGTATGATATGCATCCCAACCCCCCTTACTCCAAGACTGGTTTTGACTGGGGTTTCACATCCTCCCCTCCTTAGAAGAATTTCGTCCCGAAATTCAAGCATACCTCTATTTCAACTCGGGATACTTTCGTTTAACCCATTCTTCCGACTCCCATGTGGCATCCTGTGAGCTATGATGCTCCCACTGAATCTTAACCATTAGTATCTGTTTGTTCAGGAGAGTCTTGACACTGCGGTCCAATATCCGTACAGGCTTCTCCACATAACTCAGGTCGGGCTACAATACTAACGGTTCATCATTCAATACATGACCGGGATCCGGCATTATACTTCTTCAGTTGCGACACATGAAACACGTCATGGATACCCGTCAACCCGTCTGGCAGGTCCAATCGGTAAGCTACCGGTCCAATTCTTTCCTTAATCGGAAACGACCCCAAATATCTCGGATTCATTTTTTTGCCCTTTGGATGCTTCAAAATTCCTCTATGTTACTGTTGTGCCCTAGAGGCAATCACTTGTACCATGTATACTGCATATTAAATTAATAAGAGGCATTCTTTATCTTTCAGTTTGATTGTTATATCTAAATATGTGTACAAACCGTTAGATAAAGTCCCTAGTACAACACAGTGTTAAGGAAATCATGACAGAGATCATGATGTGAGATTCCTACTACACTATACAGTGTTTGTACTTAAATAATTCCCAGTCATAGTATTAATAAGATGGGACATTATTAATACGCTAAGACTGGCACATGTTATATCTCTTGATTGGATCAAGCGGTGGTTCTCATATCCGTGGGTATTGGGATGCTCAGGATTAACGTGTGGATGCTTGTTTTGAAACAAGTTCATTAGATGACCTAGCTACGAGATAATCACTTGGATAACTATTTAGTGCCAGTGATAGAATCTCATTATAGCAAGTGTGCAAGTATCCTTAGACTTGAGATCTCCAAGGCACTTTGTTTATCGAGCGTTGTACTTTGATTCTAATCTTTGGAGTCTTATCTAGGACCGCCTATGGGATGGATATTGGGTACAACGTAAAGTAAACGAAAATAGTTGAGAGGGACAATAAAGGATTCACCACTCCTAATAGTAGGAGAGTATATCTCAAGGCCACTTGTAGAAATCATTACTCATGAAGTCCTTGGCCAAGGCGACTATGTGATGGAAATGGTTCCAATTGATACACATATCGAGTAATGGATTTCTTGAACAAGTACTAAAATATTCGGGCCAGAATTAATAATATTCTGGAGGGAGTTAGCACTAATTCCATGCTCTAGACCGAATGAGATATTGTATGTTGAAAGGCGTTTATTGCACTGATAATTTGCTATTGAAAGGTTCATGTCAAGCCACTTGACTTTCTGAACTTTTGGGTGGTCAAGAGTCATTGCTAGATGTCGCTCTTGATATTCTAAATATGAATTTATTAATTAGAGAGTTAATAAATTTAATCCTTTATTTTATTAAGGATTATTAATTCTAATATTGTTAGAATTAATTCATATTATGCTACCAATAAGACCAGGAAACCTAATGGGTCACACACAATAAAGGTTTGAATGCTCAAATATATTATTTGATAATATTGTGGGGTTAATTAAGAGAAGGGAATATATTTATAGGTGAATTATAAGTTTGTTATAATTCATGGGACCTAATTGTAATTAAGTAAACTCCAAGGACTAATTTGTTGACAATTGGACGTTGAAGGACTAAGTTGCAATTTATGGTAATTATAAATCTATAAATATAAGAAAACGGTTTCCTTAGGGTTGAGACATACTATTCACGCAATAACAGAGAAACCGTTTCTCTGCCTCTCTCTCTTGATCAAACCCTAGCCGTCTCTCTTCTTGATCAAAACCCTAGCCTCCCGAATTCTACTAGCATAGAATTGTGAGACTGTGAGCATTCAACCTTGTGTGGATTATCATTAGAGGGAGTTCTTTCTTGGACTTCAGTTGAGCTGCAGTGAACGGTTTTGGATAATCTGGATCGCGCCTGCGTTCTTGTTTCTGAAATTTTTGAATTCCGGCTTCACGAGGTAATAGACGTAATCTTCTCATTTTTCCCGTTTCTATTGAAAACCCGTGATCCGTGGCTTGGATTTCTTGTTGTTTTTCGCTGCGCTTAATCTGATTATGCATGATAGAAATCCTACAGTGGTATCAGAGCCAACGGGTTTGTGTTTTAATGGGATGTTTTATTGCTTTGAATTGTTCAAGCATGTGAATTTCATGATTACAGTATGTTAATTGTACGATCATGTCTGCTGGTTTGTATGTAATCATCTAGGTTTTTTTTTGAATAATCTGGGTTGCAGAAATCGTTTCCGCGTTGTGGGTTTTATGCTTTTGAAAATATTGTAGAATGGTTCTGCGTCTGTGTTCAGGTTTTGGCTTCAGTTGATGTTCATCCTGTAATTAAGCCTTCCGTTTAACAATTTAGATTGTTAAATTGATTGTGAGAATGATCACAATGGTTTGTTAATAAAGATTAACAAAGGTCAACGTCAAAAACTGGTTTTGATTGATCTTGGAACGGCCCCGAATTGAACCAAAAAAAAAAATTTCAGAAAATTCAAGCCATACGCGGTGGTTGCTGTTCGGTTTTTTTTTTTTTTAAAAGGTTCTGGAATAGAATTTTGAAAGGAAAAATCTCATTTGACGAGAGGTGGTAAAATATAAAATTTTCCACGGGACCGCCATTATCGTTGCGTGACGGGACCCAGAAGCATTTTCTCAAAATTAGTTTTGAGACAATCAATTTTATTTTTCAAAATAGTGATTTTGAAAATTTAAAATTAATGTATTTTTCTTAAATGTTGATTTTAGAATTTGTTTTATTTTCCCAAAATACTGATTTTGGAATAATAAAAGTATATGTTTATTTTGTTTAAGCATAGTTAATGGCATGGTGGATGGTTATGGACTAAAACAAATTATATCTGTTCATGCATTTTTTTTACCGCTTTGTTTTAATGAAATAGGGCCTGCATGTCCTGCCTTCTCTCAAATTCTAATGTAATTCTCTTCTCAACTAACTCTCCTTGAATGTAACTCGAGGTTTCTCCTTTTAGGAAATTATGTAATTAGATTATATAGGTTAGATTGAGGTAGAATTTTATTTTCAAGATTTTGAAGATGACGTTCAAAATAAGGCGAGATGGTAAGACCCTCTACCTGTATCATGCATGAACACATAGGGTTGACCATATTAATTTCCTTGGTGGCTCGAGGAAATTAATTTAGAAAGTCCATTACCATGCCACGTAATTATTTATTACCATGTTTATCAATTTATGCTGCTTATTGATAAATTGTATGCATGCCTAACAATGAGACCACTAAAAGGAATAAATCCCTCAAATAATATTAAATCTAATGTCTTCCATTAATATAGTGAGAACGAGAGATCTTTTTCGAGACCATGTTGTTGGGCAAACCCAAGCCTACTTGACATCGAGTATGTTCAAGCTATAGAATTTAAATTCATGTTAATGGGTTGGATTTAACTAATTTCTTCATCCCGGTTGGGCTAACCCAAGCATAAAGAAAATTAGAGGCAAAGTTGGGCTAGTATTTGATACTTTAATGATTAAAAGATGTTAATCACCCAATGATTCAGTAGTTACTTTTTGATGTAATTGGTATTGGATACCTACCACTGAACTTAAGAGTGGCTTGTTGGGCTAACCCAAGGTTATTCTTAAGGAATTTGGATACTGATCCACTAAGAAAGTTTCCAACGGGCTTTCCCGAGTCAATAGTGAGGGCTATTGGTTTGAGTAAAATAGTGGAATAATTATGCGCTTAATTAAAGACCTAATTAATTGCATTGCATTTGCATATACATGTTCTAATAATTCTATCTTTACATCTAGGTCATTTGCATCATGTCGACAAACCTAAACTTGCGTAGCATCTTGGAAACAAACAAGCTCACCGAATCAAACTATTTGGACTGCTATAGAAACTTGAGAATCGTTCTCAAGTCGGAAAAGTTGCTCTACGTGCTAGAAGCTCCTATTCCGCCACCTCCAGCTCAAGATGCTCTCGTCGAAGAGCATGCTGTCCACAAGAAGCACAAAGAAGATAGCGACACGAAGCATCTTGTATCATGTCAAGCGTCAATGTCTCCTAAGTCGTAAAACAGACATGAGCATATGGATGCTCAATCAATGATCCTCCATCTTAGAGAGCTATTTGATAAATAAGCTAGAACAGAGAGATATGGGATCTCTAAACAACTGTTCCATGCTAAGATGGTTGAGGGTGCTTCAGTGGCCACTCATGGGCTGCAGATGTTGGGCTACATTGAAAAACTTGGGTCTCTTGGGTTCGTAATGGATCATGACTTAAGTATTAACTTAATTCTACAATTATTACCAAGTAGTTTTTCGCAGTTTGTGATCAACTACCACATGAATAATGTTGAGACCACAATACCTGAGCTAATCAATTTGCTTAAGACTGCTGAGTCCTCTATGAAAAAGGATGATAAGGCAATCTTGTTAGTAGGTTCTTCATCTTCTAAGAAAAAGGTTTCTAAGAAGAAGAAGAAGAAGAGCACTCCTACTAAGCCCAAAGGAGGTGTCAAGAAGAAGGAGGCTGCCCCTAAAGGCCCATGTCATCATTGTGGCAAAATGGGCCATTGGAGGTGTTACTGCAAGGCCTACTTAGAGACTGTGAAGGAAATGAAGGAGAAGGAGGAGCTTGTAAGCACTTCTACTTCTAATCCTGGTATGTTTATGATTGAGATTACTACTGCCTTTAATAATGAGATATGGGTATTGGATACCGGTTGTGGATCTCATTTATGCAATAATTTGCAGGGACGAAAGGACAGTAGAAGGTTAGAGAAAGGTGACGTGGACCTACGAGCTGCAAATGGAGCAAAAGTTGATGCTCTAGCTGTGGGGACTTATCGTCTCAATCTACTTTTTGGATTAGTTTTAGAACTACAAAACTGTTATTTTGTACCAGTTTTGTTGAAAAATATTATCTCAGTTGCTTGTTTAGACTTATTTGGATTTCATTTAAGTTTTAAGAATAAATGTTGTTCTTTCTCATTAAATAATATTCATTATGGTTCTGCAACTTTGATCAATGGTTTATATGTTCTAGACATGTATAATCCAATTCTCAATATAAGTAAAAAGAAACATAAAAATGATAACTTAATCTCATCTTACTTATGGCATTGTCATTTAGGCCATGTAAATGAAAAACGTGTGTCTAAGCTATACAAATTAGGTGACTTAGGGTCATTTGATTACGAATCATATGACACATGCGAATCTTGTTTACTTGGAAAAATGGCTAAAACTTCTTTTTCAAGAAAAGGAGAAAGGGCAAAAGAGTTATTAGAACTCATACATTCAGATGTATGTGGCACAATGTCAATACAGGCAAGAGGAGGTTATCAATACTTCATTACCTTTATTGATGATTATTCTCGATATGGGTATTTTTATATGATGAAATACAAATCTGAAGCCTTTGACCGTTTCAAAGACTTCAAGAATGAATTAGAGAAACAACTTGGCAAAAGTATTAAAGCTCTTAGATCCGATCGAGGAGGTGAATACTTAAGTCAAGAGTTTCTAAGTTATCTAAGAGATAACGGAATATTATCTCAATGGACTCCACCATATACACCTCAACATAACGGTGTATCTGAGAGAAGGAATCGAACCCTTCTAGACATGGTAAAGACCATGATGGCTTTTGCAGACCTACCAAAATCGTTTTGGGGGTACGCACTGGAGACTACTGTTTACATTTTAAACGAGTTCCGTAAAAATGGTTGATACCACTCCTTATGAGTTATTCTTTGGTAAAAGACCAAAGTTATCTCATTTAAGGATTTAGGGTTGCCCTGTTTTTGTTAAAAAGGTAATGTCAGACAAACTTGAAAGTAAGTCTGACAAATGTTTGTTTGTTGGATATCCAAAAGAATCGTTTGGATATTACTTCTATCTTCCTTCTGAAAATAAAGTTTTTATTTCAAAACATGCTGTCTTCTTAGAGAAGGAGCACATGTTCAAAGAAGATAGTGGGAGCAAGCTTGAACTTAGTGAAGTTCAAGAAGAGCAAACAAATATTGATCAATCTTCTGAACCTGTATCTATTCAAATAGATGAACCTTCTAACACACAAGAGCTTCGTAGGTCAAGTAGGATACGAGTGGCACCTGAGATATATGGATTTCTCATAAGTGACCATAATGACGTATTGCTCATAGATGACGATGAGCCTACTACTTACAAGGATGTTCTGAATAGTTTAGAATCTGACAAATGGCTCGAAGCTATGAAGTCAGAGATGGATTCCATGTATGACAACCAAGTATGGACTTTGGTTGATCCACCTGAAGGAATAAAGCCTATAGGGTGTAAATGGGTTTTCAAAAAGAAAACTGACATGGATGGTAATGTGGTTACCTATAAGGCTCACTTGGTAGAAAAAGGTTATCGTCAACGACAAGGTATTGACTATGACGAAACTTTTTCACCAGTTGCGATGTTGAAATCCATAAGAATACTCCTAGCTATTGCTGCTCATTACGATTATGAGGTCTAGCAAATGGATATGAAAACAGTTTTCCTTAATGGAAACCTGATTGAGGAAGTGTATATGACACAGCCTGAAGGTTTCATATCCGAAGATGGCACAAAGGTGTGCAAGTTGCAAAGGTCCATTTATGGACTTAAGCAAGCATCTAGGAGTTGGAATATCTGTTTTAATGAGACAATTAAAGAATTTGGTTTCATTCAAAACATGGATGAACCTTGTGTGTACAAGAAGGCTAGTGGGAGTAAAGTTGTTTTCCTATTGCTTTATGTAGATGACATATTGCTTATAGGAAATGATGTTTCCACTCTTCAATCAGTGAAGATTTGGTTGTCCAAGATGTTCTCCATGAAAGACCTTGGAGAAGCAACCTATATTCTGGGAATAAAGATCTATATAGATAGATCTAGAAGGTTGCTAGGTCTTTCACAGTCTACATACATAGACAAAGTGCTGAAAAGGTTCAGCATGGATCAATCCAAAAGAGGATTCTTACCCATGACACATGGTGTAAGCCTTTCAAAGTCCATGTCTCCAAAGACACAAGTTGAAAGGGATCACATGAGTAGAATTCCATATGCTTCAGCAATTGGGTCTATCATGTATGCTATGATATGTACTAGGCCTGATGTATCGTGTGCTCTTAGTTTGACGAGCAGATACCAATCTAATCATGGAGAGGGTCACTGGGCAGCTGTAAAGAATATCCTTAAGTACTTACGAAGGACTAAGGATGCATTCTTGATATATGGAGATGGTGATTTACAAGTAAGAGGGTATACTGATGCCAGCTTTCAGTCTGATAAGGACGACTTCAAATCATAATCTGGCTATGTATTTACATTAGGTGGTGGGGCAGTTAGTTGGAAGAGCTCCAAACAAGAGACTACTGCCGATTCAACTACTGAAGCAGAGTACAGAGCAGCTTCTGAAGCAGCTAAAGAAGCAGTATGGATCAAGAAGTTCATCGCTGAACTTGGAGTGGTGCCCATCATTGTTGATTCGATACCTTTGTATTGTGACAACAATGGAGCCATTGCACAGGCAAAGGAACCACGATCTCATCAACGATCCAAGCATGTACTTAGACGCTATCATCTGATTAGAGAAATCATAGATAGAGGAGATGTAAAGATAGAGAGAATTCCCACAAGATTAGAACATAGCTGATCCACTCACTAAAGCATTTTCCCAGAAGAAACATGATAAATATGTTGAGTCATTTGGTATTCGATACATGAATGATTGGCTCTAGTGCAAGTGGGAGTTTGTTAGTGTTGTGCCCTAGAGGCAATCACTTGTACTATGTATATTGCATATTAAATTAATAAGAGGCATTCTTTATCTTTTAGTTTGATTGTTATATCTAAATATGTGTACAAACCGTTAGATAAAGTCCCTAGTACAACATAGTGTTAAGGAAATCATGACAGAGATCATGATGTGAGATTCCTACTACACTATGCAGTGTTTGTACTTAAATAATTCCCAGTCATAGTATTAATAAGATGGGACATTATTAATACGCTAAGACTGGCACATGTTATATCTCTTGATTGGATCAAGCGGTGGTTCTCATATCCGTGGGTATTGGGATACTCAGGATTAACATGTGGATGCTTGTTTTGAAACAAGTTCATTGGATGACCTAGCTACGAGATAATCACTTGGATAACTATTTAGTACCAGTGATAGAATCTCATTATAGCAAGTGTGCAAGTATCCTTAGACTTGAGATCTCCAAGGTACTTTGTTTATCGAGCGTTGTACTTTGATTCTAATCTTTGGAGTCTTATCTAGGACCGCCTATGGGATGGATATTGGGTACAACGTAAAGTAAACGAAAATAGTTGAGAGGGACAATAAAGGATTCACCACTCCTAATAGTAGGAGAGTATATCTCAAGGCCACTTGTAGAAATCATTACTCATGAAGTCCTTGGCCAAGGTGATTATGTGATGGAAATGGTTCCAATTGATACACATATCGAGTAATGGATTTCTTGAACAAGTACTAAAATATTCGGGCCAGAATTAATAATATTCTGGAGGGAGTTAGCACTAATTCCATGCTCTAGACCGAATGAGATATTGTATGTTGAAAGGCGTTTATTGCACTAATAATTTGCTATTGAAAGGTTCATGTCAAGCCACTTGACTTTCTGAACTTTTGGGTGGTCAAGAGTCATTGCTAGATGTCGCTCTTGATATTCTAAATATGAATTTATTAATTAGAGAGTTAATAAATTTAATCCTTTATTTTATTAAGGATTATTAATTCTAATATTGTTAGAATTAATTCATATTATGCTACTAATAAGACCAGGAAACCTAATGGGTCACACACAATAAAGGTTTGAATGCTCAAATATATTATTTGATAATATTGTGGGGTTAATTAAGAGAAGGGAATATATTTATAGGTGAATTATAAGTTTGTTATAATTCATGGGACCTAATTGTAATTAAGTAAACTTCAAGGACCAATTTGTTGACAATTGGACGTTGAAGGACTAAGTTGCAATTTATGGTAATTATAAATCTATAAATATAAGAAAACGGTTTCCTTAGGGTTTGAGACATACTATTCACGCAATAACAGAAAAACCGTTTCTCTGCCTCTCTCTTGATCAAACCCTAGCCGTCTCTCTTCTTGATCAAAACCCTAGCCTCTCGAATTCTACTAGCATAGAATTGTGAGATTGTGAGCATTCAACCTTGTGTGGATTATCATTAGAGGGAGTTCTTTCTTGGACTTCAGTTGAGCTGCAGTGAACGGTTTTGGATAATCTGGATCGCGCCTGCGTTCTTGTTTTTGAAATTTTTGAATTCCGGCTTCACGAGGTAATAGACGAAATCTTCTCTTTTTTCCCGTTTCTATTGAAAACTCGTGATCCATGGCTTGGATTTCTTGTTGTTTTCCGCTGCGCTTAATCTGATTATGCATGATAGAAATCCTACACTCTATTCGGCGTCAACTTCAAAAATACGCTGTCCCCGACTTGAAATTCTAATTTTCTTCACCGGTTGTCCGCATAGCTCTTCTGCCGACTCTGTGCCGCCTTTAACCTCTCCCTGATCAATTTCACTTTATCCAATATCTCTTGGACACATACTTCTCCGGTTTTGCTCATATGACCGTCTTCAGACCAACTCCAATACAACGGTACTTGACATTTGTGCCCATACAAAGCCTCATACGGTGCCAGCTTGATGGCTATTGTTATATGATAATTCTGCATACGGTATACACTCTATCCATTTATCTCCGAAGTCCAAAACACAGGCTCTCATC
Organism: Voacanga thouarsii; assembly: GCA_026120185.1. NCBI lineage: Eukaryota > Viridiplantae > Streptophyta > Magnoliopsida > Gentianales > Apocynaceae > Voacanga > Voacanga thouarsii. The sequence goes on from JANUWF010003368.1 coordinate 3,492,216, forward strand.
ATATCTTCCAATATCTGTATCACCCTCTCTGACTGCCCCTCGGTCTGCGGATGCGCCGTCGTACTGAATTTCAGATTCAACCCCATTGCTTCCTAAAACATTCCCCAGAAACGAGACGTAAACCTCGGGTCTCGATCTGACACTATACTTGAAGGCACTCCATGTAGTCGAACGATCTCTCGGACATAAGTCTGGGCCAGCTTCTCCATCGAGTCCCTCACATTCACCGATATGAAATGGGCCGACTTCGTTAGTCAATCCACCACTACCCATATGGCGTCCTTTTGAGTCCTTGACATGGGAAGCCCGGTGATGAAATCCATAGTCACCTCTTCCCACTTCCATTTGAGCACTGGCAATGGCTGCAATAGTCCTGCTGACTTATTATGCTCCGCTTTGACTTTTTGGCAGGTGAGACAAGTCGAGACATACTTGACCACATCTCGCTTCAGTCTAGGCCACCAATAGGCACTCTTCAAGTCCTGATGCATCTTGACTTCCCCCAGATGAATGGCGTACTTGCTCTTGTGTGCTTCTTCCAAAATTCGGTCCTTTAATTGCTGCTCTCTGTGTGAAACCCCAATCAAGACCAACCTTAGAGTAAGGGGGTTGGGGATGCATAACATACTTTATTTCATGTTTAAATATGCTTTCATATGATTTTTATATGCTTTGGATGTGAGTTTATTGTTTTGAAGTTGTGTGGGTGAATGTTGTGTGAGAAGGGCAAAATGGTAATTTTTGCCCGAGGTGAAAATAGGGAGATAGCCTATGGATTGAATAGAAAATAATTTTTCTAGTGAAAGTATCAACAAGAGTTGTTGTGGTTTAGTGGTTAGAGCTTTGGAATAAATTATTGAGGTCTAAGGTTCAAAGTCCATCATAGAAGCTTTAGCTTGAGTAAATTTTATTTTGCTTGGGAAAGGTTGGTTTCGGCCTTAAGGGCCTAGATTAATGTGGTGATGATGTTCTAGGAGAGACATGATAGAAGTAATCTCATTCCACTCCTTTTACTCTTCTCGAAATTCTTATAGGGAAAATCATCCTTCATTGATCTTTAATTTTCCTCAATTCTCAACTCATTAGTTTGATCAAGATGTTCTAGCCTTTTTCTTTCCAGAAAATCCAGTAGAGTGCTGAGGTCTTTTAGGATAAAATGTCTTGGAAAAAGACTTCTTTTGGTTTGAAAAATATGGTAGATTTGTGGAAAAATTCAAGGGGAAAATCCCTCTTGAAAGCTTGCTGAAATTTTCCTCTATCTTAGTTCATCTATCTTCATGGAATGAGCTGAAATTTTTCAGCTTGTTTTACCTTCAAAAGGTCGAAAATTCTTGCTCACATTCCCTCCCAAATGCTGCCAGAAAAATGGTCTTTAGGATCAGTTTGAAACCTGAAAATTCTTGACCAATTTTGGACTGCACAAGCTGGAGCAAAGCAGGAAAAATTCCTGTACGAAAATCAGTTTTGGGAGCTCAAAACCAAGCTACTTTCTCCCAGATTTTGTGCAGCACCTTAGCTATGTTTTTCCTCCATAAAGAAGGCTGGAAACCAGCCTTGAATACCCTTGAAATCCCCTTCAAAACTCGCTGCAAAATGGCTCTAAATAGCATACGAAAATCTGCCAGAAAATCACTGTGCAGTGAAATTTCTGTGCAAAATTCTTTGTCTAGCTTGTTTCCTATTTTGTTCCAACAGAAAACCCCAACCTACTTCTGTCAAAACCTCCCTTAAACCTCCATTAACAGAGCTACATTGTTTCCCTCAAGCTTCTGGACAAAAGTCAGCAATGGCTGTCCGAAAATCCCTTAACCAAATCCCTGCAATTTAGCTTGATTACTTTCCAAAATTTCAGCCATCTTGTTTAACAACTTTCCATAAAATTTTGCTCAATTGATCAGACATCTTCTCCACTATTGTGCACCTTAGTTTCGGCCATCCCAAGCCTCCTTTAACCAGCTTTAATTCCCCAGAAGAGCTGCACAATCCAGTCGGCCATAGGAGACTTCAAGCTGTCCAAACAAATCAAGATATTCTTAGGATATCTACTTTCCAAATTCACATCCCAAAAATATTCTTCAAGGATTGTAACAACTAACCTTTTCTTTTCTCTTCCAAATCAGAGAATCAACTCCCTAAACCCTACTAGAATTCGGCCAGGCCTATTCCCACAGAAAAATCGGCAGCTGCACAAACTATCTCTCCCTCTCTCGATTTTTCTTCAAGTATCAAGAACACACACACACTACACCAAGAACACCCACTTCTTCTCTACACCTAATACCCCTCCAAACCACCTCAAACCCTCACGAAAATCTCCAGATTTAGTCTACTCATTGCTGTGAATCCATCAACACCATTATTAACATCAAACTCCTCCAAACATCTTGCTACTTCGGATCAAAGCAGAAATTTCTGAACAAGAACATCTTCAAGGTAAATTCACTCTATCAACATCATCCTCTTCAAACTTGATCTCTAGTGAGAATCTATATAAATAATCATGCTAATGACTTCTTCCTCTCTCTCTCTCTCTCTATCTCTCTCTCTTATGGACCAAAATTCCCTCTCTTGGCTGAATGGTCTCTTCCTCCATGACCATGCTTTCGCCACCTTTCTTGAACAAGATTAGCCATCTAGGAGTTGAGATCTTCTCTAAACTCCTTCAAGTCATTCATCAACCAAGTAAGTACCTTCAATCATCTCTTTAAACTTTAGAATCATGTCTCTAGGTTGATGTTGTGAGAAGTTGAATGGCAATGGGTTTGTGTATGTGTTGTTGTCGAGATTGAAGCATGAGTTTATGGATGATTGTGAATGAGATGGGATTTATGAATGGAAGGATTATATTGGTGGATTGAATAATGAGTTAAGGTTTTATGCATGTCATAGGTAGTATTTGTGATGAAGCATGCTAGAGATTATGTCACCATTGGTGAATAGGATTTGTATGCATGATTAGATTTTGAAGCCATGACCATGTTTATACTAGTAGAGGTTAAAGCATGTCTTAATAAATTTAGATCTATGCCTATGTGCAAGATTTGGATGATTTGATGAATTGAAGGATTGGGTATGTTATTGATTATGGTTGACCATGGAATCTTGATCATGATCTAGTTGTCCCTAAGCAAATTTTATTTCATTAATAAAATATTTACTAATAATTTTTGCTAGAGAATTTCGAAAACCCTAAGAAGGGTAGATTTGGAATTATAATATATGTAAAGGATATTTTAGTCAAATAAATAATAACTTTTCTAGAAAATAAAATAAAGAAATATTATTTAAAATAAAGAAATTAATTAAAGCCTCTATGGAAAAGATTTATACTTAATAAAATATTTACTAAATCAAAACCCTTAAGGATTTACTTATTATTTTCCAAGAAAGACTTATTAAATTTAATCTTAACTAGTTTTAGCTATCAATTATTTTCTAACAACTAAGCTATCATTAAATCACTATTTTACCTAGTACCACCTATGATTCCTGATCAAATAAACTCTAAATTTTCCTTAATAAGATTTAAACTTTCAACTTATTAGAATTTATTTCCTAATCCATTAATTATTTTAAATAACAAATTAAACTTAGCTTATAAACCTATTCAATTATTGTTTTGCCTTAAAGCTTGGGACACTAGGATCATGGTAGTAGTGAATTGAGTTGATTTAAAATTGAGGAAGTGGATTGTGGTTTGAATCTGATTAAGATTTGTATTTGCCCATGTGGGGTTAGGTCAGCTGTTCGAGACCTTGTTGTTGTGAGCAAGAATCAAGTAAGCTCCTGCATAAAACCTGATTGATGTGAAATGATTTCCTTATGGCAAGCCAAATGTGGAGTGCAAGGACACTAGGTTATTTGAAAGCAATTGAGGGTTGAATTCATCATTAATTCCAATGCTTAAATTATTTAAAAGTCTTTGAGCAGATTTTTCCAAACTTGAAACTCTTTCTAAAACTAATTTCTCCCAAAGCTTTGGAAACCCTCAAATTGTTATTTTCATGAAGAACAATGCTTTGTTCATTTTATCCCAAGTGGGGAATGTCGTTGAGTACTCAATAAGGGTGGAATACTAGGACTAGTCTTTGAAGGGTTAGGGTAAGTCACTCAGTAGGTGGCCACCTCTGAGGGGTGAGTCCTTCCTGGATAAGATGCCAGTTCCAGTGAGTCGTGCCGGTCTGAGCTAGCAGTTTATTTTGTTTCAGTCAAGTGACTGTGTTTTTTCCGGAATGGACACCCGGCGGTTGTTTGGGCATAGAGAATGAGGAGTATCTTGCCCAGTAGGCCGATCACCTACTTTTGTCAGTCTGCACAAAATGTTAGGCATTCTGACCGGTTATGGGGCCCAACGTGTGGTAACCCATATCCCTTTCTTTCGAGTGGTTGATTCATTACTTATGTATGGCTAGAAGAGCCAAAATGCCACTCTTGCTTTTGACTAATGTTTATTGCTTGCCAATGTTTCTCTTATAAAGATTTCACACTTTGCATCCACGAACTGTTTCTACTAAACACCCAAAGCACACACGAACTTACTGAGATTTATGTCTCACCACCTTTTATCATGATTTCAGGTTGATCCTGTTGTGGGTGAGTAGCTACCTTAGAAGAGAATGTGTCTTTTGATTTTATGTATTGTTTTGGGGAGACGAGAATGGATGATTTTAATTATGGTTTTCGTTTTGGAATTTCATAGATGTACTTTTGAAGTATTTTGGGTTGTAATAAATTCTTTTTAGTTTGAGTATTATTTATTTCAGCAATTTTATTTGTGACCTAGTTATAAAGACCCCTTGTCCTTTGGACGGGGCGACATCCCCGGCCCTGGCGGGCCTAGGTTTTCCAGGGTGTTACGCTCTGGGTATACACAATCGATCCCTGAAATGTAGAACTCCCGTCTAGATTTACTGCCAGGCCGTTTTAGCTCATTATCCTTGAAAAGTTGGAACTCGGCGTTGTTTTGCTGAGTTTCCACGATTTCTTTCTTCAGGTCCGGCACCAACTTCAAATTACTGATAACAATTCCTTTATCTTGCACTTCCACCCTTCTGTCTAACACATCCTGAACCGCTTGCATTTCCTGCACTCTTAACCTGGCCATCCCAACCTTCCTGCTCAGGGCGTCTGCCACAACATTAGCCTTCTCGGGATGGTAGTTGATCGGGCATCGGAATTCTTCTAAGAATTCCATCAATCTTTGCTACCTCAAGTTCAGATCCTTCTGGGTGAAGATATACTTCAGACTTTTATGATCGGTGAACACCTCATATTCGGCTCCATACAGGTAGTGTCGCCATTTCTTTAGGGCAAACACTATAGCTGCCAGCTCCAAATCATGAGTGGGGTAGTTGACTTCATGAGGTCTCAGCTTCCGGAAAGCATAAGCAATCACCTTCCGGTCCTGCATCAACACTGCTCCCAGTCCTTCTTTCGAAGCATCGGTATACAGCGCATATGGTTTGCCTTCCTCCGGTAGACTTAATACCGGTGCTGTCATCAGTCTGCACTTCAGTTCTTGAAAACTCTTCTCGCATTTCTCGTTCCACACATATGGAACATCCTTTCGCAATAATCGGGTCATTGGTGATGCAAGTGTCGAAAATCCCTTGATAAACCTTCGGTAGTAACCGGCCAGTCCCAAGAAACTACGGATCTCGATGATACTCTCCGACTGCATCCTTTGCCGGGTCTACCTTAATTCCCTCCTTGGTCACCACATGGCCAAGGAATGCCACACTGTCTAACCAGAATTCGGACTTGCTGAACTTGGCGTACAACTTGTGCTCCCGAAGCTTCTCCAATATGAGCTTCAGATGCTCTGCATGCTCCTCCGGACTCTTGGAGTAGATCAAGATATCGTCGATGAAGACCACTACAAACTTGTCCAGATAGGGTCGGAATACTCGGTGCATCAGGTCCATGAATACTGCTGGGGCGTTTGTCACCCCGAACGACATCACCCGAACTCGTAGTGTCCATATCTGGTGTTTAAGGCTGTCTTGGGGATATCAGCCTCTCTTATCCACACCTGGTAGTACCATTGCCTCAGATCCAACTTAGAGTAGCAACTGGACCCTTGCAACTGGTCGAATAGTTTGTCAATCAACGATAAGGGATATTTATTCTTGACCATTAAGTTATTCAAACCCCGGTAGTCAATGCATAGCCTCAGAGTGCCGTCCTTCTTCTTCACAAATAGCACAGGCGCTTCCCAAGGCGACGTGCTAGGTCTGATATAACCTTGACTTACTAACTCCTCCAACTGCTTTTTCAACTCTTTCAACTCTGCCGGTGCCATCCGGTATGGAGTCCACGATACTGGTTCTGCTCCCGGAACTAAGTCGATGGTAGGAGGTAGAGAATCAAGTTCTGCCAGAAACACATCGGGGGAATCCTTCACTACTTCAGTGTCCTCTAGAGTGCACTGGTCCTTCGACTTGTTTATCACGTAAGCCAGGTACCCTTGACACCCTTGCTTCAACAATTTTCGAGCTTCAGCCCCCACAATCAAGTACTTACATTCTTTCACCCTTTTGCCATTAAATTCCAATACGTCACAACCCGGTCTGACGAACTAGACTGTCTTATTTTTACAGTCCACCCTAGCCCCATGCTTGGCTAGCCAGTTCATCCCCAAAATCAAGTCATAATCCTCAATATCTAACACTATCAAATCTCCTTCCAGGCTTTCTCTCCCCACATTAATTTTACACTCTTTTACATACCGATCCGCTCGCACTATTTTCCCCAGAGGTGTGCTTACCTCTAGAATGAAAGGTAGCTCCACTCCATCCCAACCCAAATGACATGCACACAACTTGTTTATATAGGAGTGAGTAGAGCCAGGATCAATCAAAGCATTAACGGAACGTCCTTAAATAGTGAACGTACCTTCAACCACCGCTGCATCGGCCCCAACTTCCTCTCTGTTGAGAGCGAATACCTTGGCTTTCACCTACGGCTTCAGTGCTCCACTCTCGGATGCTCCCGTGGGGTTGGCTCGGTTGGGTCCCGGGTTCTGAGCCAGGTTTCCTTACCCGACTCGGTGCAATTTGGGGCAAATGTTCCTCAGGTGGTTCGGGTCGCCATTGTGATAGCACTTCTTTTCACTACCCTTAGACCAACAATTCCTTTCGGTGTGGCCTTTCCTTCCACGCTGCCTATAGGATGGAAGATTCGGGACAGGTCCACCTGGTGCTGTCCGGGCTTGCCCCGATTTTGCCATTGGTGATTGGCCGGGCGCTTGTGGGGTTGTGGCCTCAGGAAGTGTCACTGCGGCTGCCTTGGCGGTTGGAAGGGTTTTGCCGCCATCCTGTTGTGATCCTCATTCTCTGTTCGAGTAGTTGCGTCTACAGCCCCCAAATAGGTGGTTGGTGGAGCAGGTGCCAATGCTCTCCTTAACTCCGGTCTCAGCCCCTTGACGAACTGCCTCGTCTTATTCTGCTCGGTATCCACCAATCGCGCGCAGTATTTGGACAACTGGGTGAACCGGGCCGCGTACTGGGCCACCGACATGCTTCCCTGCCTCAGATTCTAAAATTCGTCTTCTCACTTCTCCACAATCCACTGTGGGATATACTCTACCTTGAAGGCCGCAACGAAGTTGGACCACATCCATTCCTGCTCGTCCGCCTGCCAGTCGTTTTGGACCCGCTGCCACCATGCCCGAGCTGGACCTCTCAATCGGAAAGCTACAAACTTAACCATCCGCTCCTCGGTGTACTGGAGCGTTGCGAATATGTCCTCTATCTGCTCGACCCACTGTTTTACCTTTTGATCTTGTTCTACTTCGCCTAGGAAGACGGGCAGCTGAAACTTCAAGAACCGTTCTAAGGCCTCGTCTTCACCCATTGGGTTCTGCCTCTTGGTCATCGACTGTAAAATCTCGGCCATTTTGCTGAATGCCTAGCCCATGGTCACATCAACTGGAACTTCAGACCTCGATCCTATTTTCTTACTGTTCCCTTCACCCCGGTTAGGTGCTTGCATCTGGGCTGTTTCCACTTCCGGTGCTAATTGATTAGCCTCCGGAACTCTTCCACCTACTGAAGCTGAAGATGTTATTCATATATATTTTCACTAGAGATCAAGATTGGAGAAGATGAAGTTGTTAGAACAAACCTACCTTGAAGGTGTTCTTGAACCTTCACAGAATTTTCTGATTTTTTTATCCAAACTAGTAAGTTGGTTTATGGAGTTTGATGTTAAGAATGGTGTTGATGGACTCACGGCAGTGAGTAGGTTAAATCTGAAAATTTTAGAGAAGGTTTGAAGTGGTTTGGAGGAGTATTAGGTGAAAGGAAAGAGTAGGTGTTCTTGGTGAGTTGTGTGTGTTCTTGAAGGTTGAAGGGATTTGAGAGATTTTGTTTTGCAGCTGCCGAAATTCTGTGAGAACTAGGGCTGATGAATTTTCTGTAGGGTTTAGGAAGATGGCACTCTGGTTTGGAAGGGAAAAGGAAAGGCTAGTTGTTAAAATCCTTGAATAATATTTTTAGGAAGCAAATTTGGAAACTAAATATTCAAGAATATCTTGATTATTGGAGAGCTTTGGAAGTCTGCCATGGCCGACTGTTTTGAGCAGTATTTCGGTTGATTGAAAGCTGGTTTAAGGAGGCTTATGGTGGCCGAAAAAAAGGAGCATAATGGTGAAGAAAAAGTCTGGCTATTTGAGGGATACTTTATGGAAGGTTGCTAAACTATGGTGGCTGGAATTTTGGTAATCAATCAAGCCTGATTGTAGGGATTTGTTGGAGAGATTTTCGGGCAGTCATGACTGAATTTTGTGCAGAAGCTTAAGGGAGATAATGGAGCTCAGTTATTGAAGGTTTAAGGGTGGTTTATGCAGTACAAGAATGGGGTTTTAGCTAGGAGAGAATTAGGAAACAAAGCTGGACAAAAATCTGCACAGCATTTTCGCAGGCTGGAATTTTTCCTGGGCAATTTTCGGCTGCCATTTCCTAGCCAGCTTGTAGAGAGTTTGAAGGGGAATTTTAGGGGCTTTCAAGTCTGGTTTCCAACCTTCTTCATGGAGGAAAAACATGGCTAAGGTGCTGAACAAAATCTGGAAGAAAACAGCTTGGTTTTGGATCTCCAAAGCTGCAATTTGCACAGTAATTTTTTCTAGTTTTGCACCACTTTTGTGCAGTCTGAAAATAGCCAAAAAAATCCAGATTCTAGGTTGAACAAAATGGCCTTTTTCTGGCAGCATTTGGGAGGGAATAATGGTTAAGAATTTTGACACCTTGACGGCACACAAAGCTGGAAAATTTCAGTTCTATGCATGATGGGAAATGAACCTAGCTAGAGTGAATTTTTTTAGCAAGTTCACTAGAGGGATTTATCCACTTGGAATCTCCCACAACTCTTCCACATTTTCAGACCATAAGATGCCTTTCACTAAGACATTTTGATCCTACAAAACCATAGTACTTTACTGAAATTTCTGGAAAGGAAATGGCTAGAACAACTTGATCAAACTAATGAGTTGAGAAATAAGAAAAATCAAAGATCAAGGAAAAATGAATTCCCCTTAGGAAATTCGTGTAGGGTAAAGGAGTAGAATAAGGATACTCCTAACATGTCTCTCTTAGGAAAACTTTTCTACCCTACTCCAAGCACATAAAGCCGAAATTATTACTTCCCAAGAAAAAATAAAATTTAACCAAGCTAAAGCTCTTATGATGTAATTTGAACCCAAAACCTCAAGAACTAATTTTAAGGCTCTAACCACTACACCACAACAACTCTTGTTTTTATTTTTCCTCTATAAATTATTTTCTTATTCAATCCTCAAGCTATCTCCCTTTTTCCACTTCAACAAAAAGAAAATTACTATTTTGCCCTTTTCAAGCAATACTCACAACCAAGCCTTCAAGACAATAAATCTCAAATGCAAAATACAGAAAATCATATAAAATATATTTAAAAATGTAATAAAGTATGATATGCATCCCAACCCCCCTTACTCCAAGACTGGTTTTGACTGGGGTTTCACACATTCCCAAATAGGATGCTAGTCCTGTAGGTTATACTGGTACGAGCTAACAAGTTCAGTCAGGTGGACTGTGTGTTTTCGGAGTGGACAACTGGTAAGTTTGGGTGTAGAGATGGAGGAGTATCTCATCTGATAGGTCGTACACCTACCTTGTGTCAGTATGCTCAATGTATGGTATTCTGATCGTTATATTGTCATGGTGTACAAAGTGTGGTGCCATGGCTACCCCTTTTGAGTGGTTGTATTTATTGTGCACATGTATGTTTTGGAAAACAAAACACCACTCTTCATTTATGACATTTATTTAATGCTTGCCAGCACTTTTTTTTATGAAACTTTTACAACTTGTATGCTAGAACTGTTTTACCTGAAATACTCAAAGCACACACGGGTTTACTTAGATTTTTATCTCACCACCTTTTATACTATGTTTTCAGGTCGATCCTACTGTGAAGGCCATTAGCTAGAATGTTGCCTATGTCTTGAAGACTCTCTGTTATTTTTCTTATGTATTGCTTTTGAGAGACAGTAGCAGACAATTATTTTTGAATTTGTTCATGTATTGCTGGGTTGTAATAAGTTTAATTTTGAAGTATTTATTTTATTTTATTTTGTGTGTCCTAGTTATAAGACCCCTTGTCCTGTGCATGGGGCGACATTCCTAGCCCTGATGGGGCATAGGTAGTGGGGTGTTACATCTAGAGTATTCTCAAATCTTTATGGACTACTACCAGTGAAAGTAGAATATTAGGATGAAAAGAATAAGGAAGAAAATTGGGAGAGCTAATAACTGGGAAAACATGAATAGAAGACTGGCAGCCTAGATTAGGAAGAATAAGATGTTTCCATTTTTTCGTGGTCTCACCTTCATGAATAGGAAAACAAGAATAAAACAGTGGCATGCACAAAGAAACAACAGCTTCTTAATCTTTTTACATACCACACGATTGCCTCCTATTTTCCTTTTTTTCCTTTTAAAATGTGGCAGCTACTTGGTTTCCTAAAAACTAGTAGCTGTCTCTCTTAACCTGGCGGGCCAGGATTTTTTCTTAATCAGTGTAAGACTAATTAAATAACTCTCTTATTAATAAATTAATTTACTTGGGCCCAATATAAAATTACCCTAGACAATTAATTAGTAAACCAATTTAATTAAATTTACCAAATAAATTATTCTAGTCCAAATAAAAATTAATTGGACTCTTGGAGTAATTCTTTCAAAATTAAATTCACCCATTAAGCCTATATAGTAAATAAATTTACTCAGGTTACTTGAGCTACCCTAGGGAGTAAAAGACATATTAGTCTTGGCTACTAAAATGATCAAAATATCTTTTCTAATAAATAGCTATATTTTATCATTTTAAATATCCTATTTAACCACCATGCAAAAATATTGACATCAAGAATAATATTACAAGTGTAGTATTTTCGACCTATTACGTGTAATGGCAAAAATACCCTTCTGCGTAACACTCATCATTGAGATAAGAAAAATACTAACATATTTCTCAATGATATCTACCATACTTTGATATCTAGTCCGATAATCTATAACTTCCAGTATATATTTACTTATCTCAGGGAGCTACCCAAAAGCATACATATTTAATCACATTTCTTAGGGCCCTAGATTATTTAGATTATCCTAAACAATCACAAGAGGGTGATGGCTTCACCAAGTGAAGTATATAAACTCTATTCTATAAGTCTGTCTTAATTAACTAGAGTCATACATCTAAGGTTCAAAGTTATTAGCGTTACGATAAGACCTCACACATCATACAATAAAGTGCGCAAGTTCTACTTCACTAGACCACCAACTTATACTTAATTCTTAGAGTACTTGTCCATGCAATAGTAGCAATCTTTATTTATTTTAGTACTTTTTTAAAGGTTATTATTATGTGGTCTAGTTTTACGTATTCCAAATATGTTTATACTATTGGTGTGAGTGGACTAGGTAAATCATTCCCCATTTAGAAACTGTAGTGTAGTATTCTAAGCATTAATGAAGTGCCCAAATTCATCATTCGATCAAGGATATTTTTTGTTTATGTGTTAGAAGCCTATAACCTACACCTTACTGTGAAAGTACAACCAAATCATGTAGATTTCTTACTAACACACTTAGACCTTAGTGTACACATAAATGTAAACAAATAACCATTTTGAATAAAATATTTTATTAATTTTCAAAATACAAAAATACATAGTCTATGTTAGGCATATATTTCAACAATCTCCTACTTACACTAAATAGATTATGAGAGTCCATATGTGCTTATCCCTATGACATCTAAGTGTCTTCGAATATCTTCTCTATCAAAGGCTTAGTAAATGAGTTCGCTAGATTATTCATAGAGGAAATCTGATCAACCACTATTTCTCATTTTCAGATAAACTCCTAGATTAGGTGATACTTCCTCTTAATGTGCTTGCCTTTCCTATGGTTCTTTGCATTGCAACATAGTTCTAAAATTATCACAATATATAATAATGGGCCAATCAATTTGTGGCACAATTTCAAGTTCTATGAGAAGATTTTGGAGCCAAACTACTTATTTTGAAACTTCTGAAGTTGCCACATACTCAGTCTCCAAGGTGGAATCAACAATATAAGATTGCTTAATACTCTTCCATGAAATAGCCCCTCTAGACAAAGTGAAAACATATCCATTAGTGGATTTTCTGTCATCTTTATATGCTTGAAAGTCTGAGTTAGTGTAACCAGTAGGAACTAAACCGTTAGCTTTGTAGATAAGAATATAATCCCTCGTTCCATTTAGGTACTTAAGTATATGCTTCATAGCATGCCAATGTTCTTCCCAGGTTTGATTGATATCTACTAATCATGCCTACAGTAAAGCAGATATCCAGCTTTGTACAAAGTATGGCATACATGAGACTTTCCACTGCCGAAGCGTAGTGAATCCTATACATTCCTTCCTTCTTTTCCTGTATTTTGGGATACTGATTGGAAGATAAGGTCAATTTGTACCTAAAGGGTATGATTGCCCCTTTATACTGATCTATACTAAACTTAGTTAATATCTTGTTAATATAAAGCCTATTGCGATAAGCCTAACATTCCTTATTTCCTATCTCTAAGAAGCTTTATACCAAGAATGTAGCTAACTTCTTCCATATTTTTCATGCTAAATTAACTTGATATCCAAACCTTTATAGATGACAATATCTCTACATCATTTCCAAAGAGTAGAATGTCATCTACATAAAGTACCATAAAGGACATGTATAGTTCATCCACATTCTGTATGAAATCATAAGACTTTATAGTCTCATCAAAACATACATTCCATGCACGTGATGCTTGCTTAAACCCACAAATATTATTGGCACCTTATCCAGAAAGAGTTCATTTCCCAGAGGAGGCCTTTACCGGAAGATTTACTCTAACCTTCTAAGGCTAGTACTATTAGCATACCCTTAGTGAATACACAACGTTTACTTGTTCTATTCTAGAAAAGTTCAAAATGTACTTTTTTGTTTTAAAAATGCAATTATGTATTATGTGAGTTTTGATTTGAAATTTGCATTTTAGGAAATCAACTTTTATTTATTTAAAAACTCTTTTTGGCTAAAAGTTTGTTTTTACAAGAAGAAGGAATTATCCACAATTGCATCTCATATATACAACTTTTACAATAGAAGTATATTTTGACCTGCAATGGCACATTTATATAATAAATAACTTTTATGCAAAGACTTACTTGATTTTCTTTTCTCAAAAATAAAAAGTCTCTTAATGCTTTGGTTAAAAGAACCTAGACTGTTTAAAGAAAATACAGATATTCTATCACAATTCACCTAACAATTCTCATAAATAGAAGACATAGTCATTTAACATCTCTATTGCACATATTACTTAACCAGCATCAATAGTGCATTCCCTTAACTTCTAATGACACATTAACAAATAGATCAACCGCTAATATAAATAGCACCTTTTCACAAATATCTCTATTTCCTTCATATTTTATGCTTGACAAGAAATCACAACTCATTTTTTCTAAAAGATCAAAACATTTGTTTTACAACATAAAATCATATATTAATCAAGCTTCCAATCTTAAAGGAATCACATACACAAAAAGAAAAATATCCAAATATCATAATGATATCATGCTGTTAATCAGATCATAAGTAAATCCTCTTTCCTAGATATAATCAAGTTGACCATAAAATAATATCATATAATCATGACATAGTCATATAAACTCATCTCATATTTTCAAAAGCGATCCATAACATCTCATATAAGTATGTTTTAGTCTTAATTACTCATCATATAACCCCAAAATAGAATCAACACATCTCAAATAATAGGGTATAACATTACTCTTCCATAAATCACATTTATCACATATAACTCCATACATATATCTCTTCCTCCAATCAACAATACAATCAATAAGATAGCCTCAATATAACTCATCCTCAAATCACCATTAAAACATAGTTCCTTGTATGACTTGAGTTTATTAAAAGTAAGAGTAGGTTAAGATTTACTTGGTGGAAGATTAAAGTGCCTTGTTTGATGATGATGCGGATTATGGTTCAAGTAACATTCGAAAATTAAATGCTTTAATAATCAAGGCTTTGATTCCCTTTTGGTTGAGATCAATCTAAGCAAAGATGGTGTAAAGAAAGAAATAATGGGAGTGAATGACCTATTAATCTCGGTCTAAAAGGGAAGGAAAAGATCGAAAGAATTTAGAGGTGAATAGAAATGGAAATTAGAGTATTTCTTAAATATTAAATCATGAAAGAGATGAAGATAGTCTTCAGCATTGATCTTGACAAAGAATGCTTTGTTTGCTTGATAATGATTTGAGAGAGAGAATGATTCAAGTCTTGGTTGTGAGTGCTTAGAGAAAATAAGTGTGTTGAAAGAGTTTTGAAAAGGTGAAGATTGATGGTGTGTATTCTTGGAGTTCTTGGTATTTTGAGAGAAATGAAGAATAGAGGATGAGAAGCTTATGTGTTTGGGTGAGTCTTGTGTATAGAAATGAGAGTAACTAAGTGAAGGAGGTTTAATATAGGTGTTTTGTTGCTATGAGAGTGCTAGATAGTTTCTAGGAACTACTAAAAGGTTTTTAAATTTGAAACTTCAAAGAATGTTTGAAAGAATAATATAGGTTAAAGAAATGGTAAAATGATGATGGAGGTTGAAGAAGAGAGGTGATTGAATGAAGAAGAAAGGGGGTTGACGACTATTTGGTCTTATGGAGAACAAAGAAGACTAGTGTAGTCTTCTTGTATAGCTTGGTTATAATGAACCAATGGAAGACTGATAATTGTTGTTATAGGCTAACTTAAAGTAGGGCACACAATCAATCCATTTATCACCAAAGTCCAATATATATGCTCTCAACATATCCTCTAGTATTTGAATAACTCTTTCTGATTGACCGTCATTTTGAGGATTTGCTGTTGTACTGAACTTTAGAATAGATCCTATAGATTTTTGGAACTTAATCCAAAATATAGACGTGAACTACGGATCTCGATTAGAAATGATGCTCAATAGTACCCTACATAATCTTACTGTTTCTCAGATATAAGTTTTTGCCGACTTTTCCATTGAATCCCTTATGTTTACATGTATGAAATGTTCCATATTTGTTAATCCGTCCACCACTACCCATATAGCATCCTTTTGAGCTTTTAACATCGATAGACTAGTAACGAAGACTATAGTAATTTCTTCCCATATTTATTCTGGTACTGGTAAGGGCTGAAGTAGTCAGGCTGATTTCTTGCATCCCACTTTAACCTTCTACTAGGTCAAACATGTTGATGCAAGTTTTGTAGTGTAGAAAACATTATCAACAAAGACCACAATGAATCAAGTTTTAATTAAAATACTAATCAATAAAACCACACATACGGGTAAGTATAACCATTATATAGTATAGGGAATAGCAAGTAAGTATCGAATCCACAAGAACTTAGACTCCCATCTTAACCCAAATCCTTAGTATTTAGCTAATAAAATTAAGAAATAGAAGTAAATAACCTACTAACCTAATATACTAGAGCATATGTCAAGTCTTCACAAGAAAAATCACAAGGATTATCAAGGAGTAAGAATAAGGAGAAAAGACATGCAATGAAGACATTACCCTAATATGACAAGTAAAGAAAATATCATTAATCTATTAAGTCCCAACTCAAATACCATTGAATTCAAGATAAATTCCTTTTTCTTTCGAGTTATGAAATTCTATTCTTGACTTAATCAAAGAGTATCTTTACCTCTCTAATTAAATCCAAGAAGCATTCTGATTAATTTAATTAAACAATAATGTTGCTATCTCTAGGTAACACTAAATTCTTTATGGAAGAAATCAAAAACTATCTCTAGGTGAAATTAATCGCTCTTTAATTACTCAGTCTTTTCCCTTAACCTCTCTCTCGTTTTAATTAAGAGATAACAAATATTGAATTAATAGTTGGTACCACTCTTCTAACTTCTCTCTCTCGAGTTAGTTAGAAAAGAACCAACCAATTCGACAAAACAATAAATTCAAGTAATCAAATATTTGAAGTTGGAATCACTAGATCAAAAGAAATCTAATCCATGAACATAAACTTAGGGTTCAACCCTTAAATATAATTAAAACATAATAAACTCAAATTCTCAATAAATTACAAAGAAAAGGAAAAGAAATCACTTATAGAGAAGTAAGCCTTTTTTCTCTTCATTGAAACCTTCTTGATCAACCTCATCTTCTTCTTGAAGAATTCTCCTTGATCCTCCTTAAGCTTGGTGCTCTTGAGACTCTCAAGGAGTTTCCTATTGGGTCGCAAGTCCCAAAGGTGAAAACTATGTAATAAGTGTTTATCTCTTGTATTTATAGGAGTTTAGATTGGCAAAAAGTGTATACAAGAGTCCTAATTCAAGTCCAATTTAGTTTCCAAAAGATTTCAACATAAGTTGCCAAATTATGCTCCACAACTCATTTTTCGTGTCAAAACGAATTGCAAACAACCTTTGAACAGGTTTGGGCTAACACCGGGTCATTTCGATTGGACTAGCATCGGTTCTCCTCTGTTTCGTCCAGTTCAGTTACATGGGCTGGCACTGGGTTTATGCTGGAAATCTGACGTTTTGACTCCAATTTCATCTATTACTGCATAAAATCATCAAAAGACATTTCAATAGGCAAAATATCAAATAGGAAGGGAATTGGCTAGTTATTGTATCAAATGTATCAGAAAATGACATCAAATAACTAGGAAAATATATGTACATTTAGGCTCTATCACATTCCCCCACACTTAAGCTTTGCTTGTCCTCAAGCAAATAGAACTAAACATACCAAGCAAATAACCTATGAACAAGAAGATTTTAGTAAATATGACCATTATAGTAAAGATATTATCCTTCTTTTAGTTTAAGAATTCAATCTAATACCTATTCAACCAAGCCAATTTCATGTAAATTTATGTATTAAGATAGATATCACCAATGCCATTAAAGTTGAGTTAAATAAGTCCATATTCATTCAATGTGTTTCACCCCATTCCTTAAGTCAAGAATGCAAGCATTGTGATTCATGTAAGTTAGGAATAATAATCAATTCAATTTCTATGACTTCCAAACTACTACAGTCTAAGTAGCAAACTAGGGACATTCTCACTAATTTTTTCCTTAGGAATTCATAGCCTCAAGTGAATGGATTTCTCTTCACTCATTGTATTGGCCCCTTTAATTTCTTATTTCTCTCTCTCTCTCTCTCTCTCTCTCTCTCTCTCTCTCTTCTTGCTTTCTTCATTTAGGATAGCCTTAAGAGAGTGTACCGAACAACACTTGCTATTTCTCTCCATATTGAACCCATTTTCAGTAGGAATATATATATATATATATATATATATATATATATATATATCTCTTAACATTCTGTTCATCAATTTTAACATTTTGTTCATCAATTTTTTTTCAAGTCTTATTTTCTTCCTTTTTCTTTTTTTTTTCACTCATGATTTTACCACTCTAGTCCTTATTTACTTAAACTCAGAGAATGACTAGTTTAGAGCACCATAGTACCAAAATCAACCAAAACTCCATACTTATATTTTATCACAAAATCAACATCAATCCTTAAGAAAAAAAATTCACAACATCTAATAAAACATAAACAATATTAATCTAAATTCTCAAGACTTAGCCTATATTAGACTAAATATATAAATTTACACAAAACCAAACTCAACCAAATAAGTCTTAAACTAAATTCTTATCCTAAAAGAAAAATAATAACAATACCATAATAGAAAATAAATTGCACCTTAGCTCCAAAATTTTCAAACTTTCAAAATTTCAAAATTTAGCCAAATTAACCCAAAATTTCAAGAAACACTAACGTATTTAACAATAACTTGGACAAAGAATATCACCAAACCACTCTCCAAAACTTAAATTGGACAATGTCCTCATAGGCAAAAAATTAACACAAGAAAGCAAATCTAAGTGACCAAAAGTAATAAAGGGAGGGATAAAGTTAAGCAATACTCCCCAAATGTACTAAGCTCCCAAAAGATGTAAAACACGGAAGAAAGAATTGAGTAGGTTCCAAGAAGACTTTATTCCATCCTGCAAAATAAAACACACATAAAAGAACAAAGAAAATAATAACCAAAATAAAACACACCAAAAATAAAACACAAGAATGCAAAATACTACTGGAAAGCCTAAGAAAACAAATAAAAACCGAGACTCACTCCCCCACACTTAAGATGGGATATAGTTTCCTTATTATTAGAGGAAAGGGACACCTAACAACTTAAATAAAACCAAACCCAAAACAAAGATACAAACTCTTTCTACTCATGCTTTCTCATCAAACTTTTTTAAAAGAAATTTAAGCTTAAAGTAGAAGATAGGCATGATGAGTATAGAAAGAATGGAGGTTTTTGTAAGAAATAATGTTCATAGAAAAAATTAGTTGCAATAAATGTAAATGCATGACTCTCTTTCCGTAGCACCTTTTGAGACATACAAATCAACTTCCCAATATAAAAATGCAAATTATATCTAAAAAGTATATAAACATTAGAATCACTAGTTATCCCTTCAAAAGATTTGTTACAATGGAAATTCCCTTTTAAACTTAGGAATGTAGATCTTAAAGACGGGATTACGAAATCCTTACTTTTTAATGCATGGTCTATAAAAACTAAATTACCTCCCTTTGAATGGGGTAAAGGGTAGAATTTGTCTACATCCTCCAAGGACTTTGTATGATGTAGCATTGAAAGATCCAACTCCTTAAGGCATGGTAAACTCATCATCAACAACATCAATAGGCTCTATGAATCGAGAGGTACCCTTTTTTTCTGCGGTTTTTAATGTCCCTTTGTGGATTTCATCAATCAATTTTACTAGTTGTGTTCTTTTAGAGCTTACTCATTGGGATGATTCTTCATACTACAAAATGGATGAATTGTGTTGGCAACAAAAGAATTTATTGATACTTCAAGTGACATCATACAAAAGCATCAATGTGAGCTTGAAAACCTACCAACGTATCAATATTGTACCTCATTTGATTCTGCATCCATGGCCATACACTTCCCCAAGAATATCCTCCCATGATGATGAGTATTTTATTTTTTTTCAAAACTCAAAAAATAAAAGAAAAGTTAGTAACAAGAAACATTCAAGAGATACAAAAATACACAACTGAAGAAGAAACATACAAAAATAAAGAAAAGTTAATGGTATTTATAGATACAATAATGGCTAAATCAATAAGACTCGAGTATTTCTGATAGCGCCCTTCCCAAGCAATGAAGCCAAAAACTTGATGCGTGTTTTTTAGTGTAGAAAATATTACCAACAAAGTCCATAATCAATCAAACTTTAATTAAAACGATAACCACTAAAACCATACATATGGGTAAGTATACCTATTACTTAGTATGGGGAATAGCAAATATCGAATCTATAAGAACTTAGGCTCCCATCTTACTTTGCCCAAATCTTTATTGTTTAGCCAATAAAATAAAGAAATAGAAGTAAATAACCTATTAACCTAATATACTACTCTCTCTCTCCCCTTTTATCTGTCCATTTTAATCGATTTACATATTTTAAGAAAAACAAGATTGTTTTGGTTAATTAATTATTATTTTCTATTTTACCCTCAAAGAATCTTTCTTTTTATTAAGGAATAATCAAATTCCAAAGCTTTATGTGTTGTAAGCATATTTAATTTACTTAGATTTTTCACTACAAGTGCATAATATTCATTGTATTAAAGAGGGTATTTGTGAAAAAATAACAATTAATATTGTCTTAGTTTGCTAATGAGACAGATAAATTGGAACAAAAATCTTAGTTAAAATGGATAGATAAAAAGGGACGGAGGGAGTAGAGAATATATCAAGTCCACACAAGAAAAGTCACAAGAATTATCAAGGAGTAAGAATAAGGAGAAAAAACATGCAATGAAGACATCACCCCAAATCTATGACAAGTAAAGGAAATATCATTAATCTATTAAGCCCAAACTCAAATACCAATAAGTTCAAGATAAATTCCACACACACTCTCTCAAGTTATGAAATTTTATTCTTGGCTTAATCAAAGGGTATCTCTACCTCCCTAATTAAATCCAAGAAGCATTAAGATTAACTCTATTAAATAATTAATGTCCCTATCTCTAGGTAGCACTAAAGTCTTTATAGAAAAAATAAAAAACCCTATCTCTAGGTGAAATTAATCTCTTTTTGATTACTTAGTCTTTACCCTTAAACTCTCTCTGGAGTTAATTAAGAGATAACAAATATTGAATTAATTAGTTGGTACCACTCTCCTAACCTCTCTTTTGAGTTAGTTGGAAAAGAACTAATCAATTCAAAAAAACAATAATTCAAGTAATCAAATATTTGAAGTTGGAATTGCTAGATCAAAAGAAATCCAATCTATGAACATAAATGTAGGGTGCAACCATCAACTACAATTAAAACATAATAAACTCAAATTGTCAATAAATTACAAAGAACAGGAAAAGAAATCACTCATAGACAAGCAAGCCTTCTTCCTTCTCCTTGAAACTTTCTTGATCAACCTCCTCTTTTCCTCGAAGAATTCTCCTTGATCCTCCTTAATCTTGGTGTTCATGAGACTTTTTAGGAGTTTCCTATGGGGTTGCAAGTCCCAAAGGTAAAAACTATGTAATGAATGTTAATCTCTTGTATTTATAGGAGTTTAGATTGTTAAAAAGTGTATGCAAGAGTCCTAATTCGTGTCCAATTTAGTTTTCAATAGATCTCAACATAACTTTCCAAATTATGCTCCACAACTCCTTTTCCGCGTAAAAAAGAACTACGAACTGCCTTTAAATAGGCTTGGGCTGACGCGAGGTCACTTCGACTGGATTAGCGCTAGTTCTCCTCTAAAACCTCTCTGTTTTCCTATATTTTCCTCTATCTTATCCAATATTGAGCCCCAGCCAATTTAATTTCATGGGCCGAGACTGGGTTTATGCTGGAAATTTGACGTTTTGACTCCAATTTCATCCGTTACTGCATAAAATCATCAAACGACCTTTGAACAGGAAAAATATTAAATAGGAAGGGAATTGGCTAGTTATTGTATCAAAAGTATCAGAAAATAACCTCAAATAACTAAGAAAATATAGGTACATTTAGGCCTTTTCACATGTTGAAACAAACTGTATAACATCCATCATTATTCCAGATCACCAGAAAGTGTTCGTTAAGTGTTGGTATATATTTACCTCTCCTGAATAAATGGCATATTTACTTTTGTGTGCCTCTCCCCAAACTTTTTTCTTCAACTCCTGGTTATTAGGCACACATATATGATCTTGAAAATACAACACTCCTACCCTATTTACTCAGAAATCCTTACCTCCTCTTTTAATCTTCTTATCCTAGAAAACTTGAAACTCTGCACTATCTTGCTATGCTTTGATAATCTTCTATTTCAAGTCTAGCATTAGTCTTAGATTACTTATGCATATTCTCTCTTTTTGTACTCGTACTTTTAAATTCAACAATTTTTGTACTATTTGAACATCTTGCACTCTTAATCTTGCCATTTTTACCTTTTGACTCAGTGTACTTGCTACCACATTTGTCTTCCTGGAGTGATAATTGATTGGACACTAGTATTTTTATAAGAACTCCATCCATCTTTACTGTCTTAGATTCAAATATTTTTGAGTGAAAATATATTTGAGGCTATTATAGTCTGTGAATACCTCATACTCAGCTCTATATAAAGAATGCCGCCATTTTCAATGGAAATGCTATGGTAGTCAATTCCAGGTTATGAGTTGGGTAGTTGACCTTATGAGGCTTCAAATTTCTTGATGTGTAAGCTACAGCCTTTCGATCTTGCATCAACACTACTCCTAACCTTTCTTTAGATGCTGATGCGTATGGATTTGGGTATAAAAATTACATAAAAATAAGCTTATTCCCAATCAAGTTTAAATTAAAACGTTAACCCCAAATTACACATATGAGCAAGCGTACTCATCATTAACATAGCATAGGATTGAAACGAGTGTCGATCCTCAAGGAACAAGTATGCATTAATAACTTTTCTTTCATTGTTTAACTGATTCAATAAAGTGAAAAAAAGAAATAAAATAAAAGAAAAGAAAATAAATATATATACATGTCAAGGATGGAAAAGTATGTAACTCAAACCATTGTCTAGACAAACATGATCTTAAAGAACCCAACCATTATCATAACCAATCATTCTCTTGGCATCATGAAGGATGAAGATAGATTCACTTCGATGGTCAATCCAAGAAATCACTATCCTCTAGATAAATTAGCATCACTTGGTCTGTCTCAACTAATTCACCCAAAAGACGCATTAAACACAATCCTTGATTAAATTTCCTTGGTCTGGAAAATTTAAAATATGAAATTAATCAATGAATCCTTAGTTTGGCAAACATCAATTAACCTTTAATTTCTTAATCCTCAGCAATTAACCTCTTTGGTTTAGCAAGTTAACAGCCAATAAATACGAAATTAATCAATTGAAACCACCATCAACCTCTTTGGTCTAGCAAGCTAATAAAAAGAAACAATTAATTAATTTCGTAATACGTCCAAGTAATTAAATACCAAGAAGAACAATCAATTAATCAAAAGATTAAATAACTCTAAATATCATGAATATCTACAACAATGTTGAATTATAATAAAACAATTAACATATCATTGTTCAAGAAAAAGAAAGCAAAGTAAAAGAAAGTACTCATAAACAAGCATCATTCTTCTTCATTTGAAGACCTTCTTACATAACCCTACTTGAATTGAAGAATTTCTCATTTGATTTGAGTGATTTTTTGTGATGATGAATGAATTCTCCCTTTTTCCTTTATATTTTCCATCTATTTATAGGCTTAGGAAGTGTCTAAATTCGATGGTGCAATGTTCTTGGCCGAGTAGAAGTTGGAAGATACTAAAACTCCAAAGATTACCAAAAATCGAGTAGAAAAATCACAATCCCGCCTTTTCCTCAGAGCACAGTCGGCACCGCCTTGGCTCTCGGAGCCGGCACTGGTTGTGTTCTGGTTCTCTACTCGTTCGCCAATTTTTTTTCGAATTCTGCACAATGTAGTCTAGCATGCAGCCGGCGCCGCCATAGCTCTTGGAGCCGGCGCCAGTTCCACTCTGTTCCACTTTGTTTTGACAATTTTTCATTATCTCGAAGTTTGTGTCATCAGTGCATGACCGGTGCTGGTTCCAGTACCCTAGCCGGCACCGATTGTGTTCTGTTTTGCGATGTTTTTGTTTTGTTTTGCCCAAAAAATCTGTAATAATGAACAAAATACCTTTTCAAGGGTAAAATCTCAAATATGAAGGAATATGACTAGTTATTGAACAAAACGTATCATAAAAGAACCTAAAATAACTAGGAAAAGTATGACTAATTTAGCCCCTATCAGATGTATTTGTATATAGGGCATAGGGTTTATTCTTCTCCGATAAACTTCACATAGAGGAAGCCATCAACCTTTACTTAAGTTCTTGAAAATTCTTCTTGCACTTCTTGTTCCAAACAAAATGAGTGTCTTTCCTCATTAATCATGTCATTGGTGAAGCCAATATTGAGAAACCCTTAATAAACTAACAATAATACTCGGCCAGTTCCAAAAAGCTTCTAATCTTGATTATATTCTCGGGTTGCTTCCAATTTGGGGTTGCCTCCACTTTAGTTGGGTCAACTTTAATTCCGTCCTTTTACACCACGTAGCTAAGAAATTGTTAGATTTCAATCATACAAATTTGTTTACACATAGTGAAAAATTAAAATGAAATCCACGCAAAGGATCACTCGTATGTAATTAAATGAATTATGAGAAGGAAGAAAAATTAGTTACCTAAAAAACGTAGCTTTAAATTTTTTTCTTCCACATAAATCCTCTTAAAAAACAATCGAGCCACCAAATTCTAAGCATAGGAATTCTTTAACAATAATCCACATAAGGAATTGTACTCAAGTTAGATACCAAAACCCTATGCTACTAGGTAATATACAGTGGCTTAGAATTAATTTTATTTGGATAAAAAATTTACTTCTTTTCTTTGAAAGAAAGAAGAGTATTGTTGTGTTGTGCGTTCTGTATATTGTTGGCGACCAATGGTTTTTCCTATATCCTTATAGAGAATAAATTCTCTATTTTATAGGAAACTGATTTTCGTTTCCAAAATCAACCACCACTAGAAAAGTAAAAAGAACACATACAAAATATTTTTTAGGAAACAAATATTTTGTTCCTCTTTTCCAACTATGGGCTTGGACTTTTAAGAATTGCAATTTGACCCTTTGAATTATAACAAGTTTAAAATTTACCCATAAGGATTAAATAATCGCAATTCAACCCCAACTAATTATAACACTTTATAATTAGCCCATAATAATTATTTTTTCTCACAAATTAACCCTATAATATTATCAAGTAATGTCGTGGGTACCAATTCCTTTATTGTGTGTGATCCATTAGGTTTTCTAGTCAATTGGTAGCTGATATGAATTAATTCTATCATAATAGAATTAATAATCCTTTTAGCTAATTGAAATTAATTATTAATTCTAATTAGGAATAAGTTTATTAATTCTATAATTAATAAATGCATATTTAGCATATCATGAGAGATATCTAGTAATATATCATGACCACCCAAAAGTCTAAAAAATCAAGTGACTTGACTTGAACCATTCAATAGCGAAACGTTAGTGCAATAAATTTCTTTCACCATACAATATCTCATTCGGTTTAGAGTATAGAATTAGTGCTGATTCCCTCTAGAATATTAATTAATTCTGGCCCGAATATTTTAGTACTTGTTCCCAAAATTCATTACCCAACATGTGTATCAATTGAAAATATTTTCAACACATAATCGTCTTGGCGAATGACTTCTTGAATAGTGATTCCTATAAGTGGCCTTAAGATATTCACCCATACTATTAGGAGTAGTGAATCCTTTATTGACTCCTTCAACTACTTTCGTTTACTTCACATTATACCCAATGTCCATCCTATAGGCAGACTTGTTAGTACTCTAGAGATTGGAATTAGAGTACAAAGCTTAGCAAACAAAATACCTTGGAGTTCTCAAGTCTAAGGATACTTGTACATTTTATCACTGACACTAAACAGTGATCCATGTGATTATCTCATACTTAGGTCATCCAATGTACTTGTTTAAATAACAAGGATCTATATGTTAACTTTGAGTATCACAATACTCATAGATGTGAGAACCACCACTTGATCAAATCAAGAAGTATAACACGTGCTAGTCTTAGCGCATTAATGATGTCATATTATATTAATACTATGACTAGGGATAATTTAAACACAAACATAGTTCAGTGTAGTAGGAACCTCACATCACGATCTCTATCATAATTTTCTTAACATAATGTTGTACTTGGGATTTGATGTAATAGTTTTATACACATAAACATATGAAACAAAGAAATTGAAAGATAAAGAATGTCTTTTATTGATTTAATGTGCAAAATACCTTATACAAATGATTGCTTCTAGGGTACAATCCTAACAGAAATGACAGAAATGACATCGTGCCTAGCCAGAACTTACATTTACTAAACTTAGCATAGAGCTTGTGTTCTCTCAACTTTTCCATTATTAGCTTTAGATGCTTAGCATTTTCCTCTGGGCTATTAGAATAGATAAGTATATTATCAATAAACACCATAATGGATTTGTCCAAGTATGGATGGAATACTCGATGCATTAATTCTATAAATGCTGCTAGTGCATTGGTCACTCCAAATGACATTATCATAAATTTGTAATTTCTATATCTAGTGTTGAAAGTCATCTTAGGAATGTCTTCCTCTTTGATATGGACTTAATAATAACCTTACTTTAGATCCAAATTTGAATAACAGTTAGATCCTTAAAGTTGATCGAACAACTTGTCTATCAGGGGTAGGGGATACTTATTCTTGATTGTCAGATTGTTCAAGCCCCTATAATCAATGCACAATCTCAACATCTCGTCTCTCTTCTTCACAAATAGCATAGGGGCTCACTATGGTGATGTATTAGGTTGGATATACCATCGCTTCAATAATTCTTCTAGTTACTCCTTCAATTCCTACAGTTCTACAGGGGCTATCCAGTATGATTTTCTTGATATTAGTTATGCGCCTAAAATTAGGTCTATTGTAAACTTAACTTTCTGAGGAGAAGGAAGGAAAATGAGTTCTATAGGAAGAATATCTTGAAACTCCTTTACTATCGCATCCAAAGTGCATTAATCTTTTGGCTTACTCATTAAATAAGCAAAGTATCCCTAGCATCCTTATTTCAACACCTTCTGGGCCTTGATTCCCACTATCAGAAACTTTAGTTCCTATACACGCAAGCCATTAAACTCCAACACATTACATCCCAGCCTAACAAATTGCATAGTCTTGTTCTTACAGTCCATACTGACTACATGTTTTGCCAACTAATCCATCTCGAAAATCAAATCATAATCATCAATGGCTAAAATAATAAGATCTGCCACTATGTTTTTTCCCCCTACCTTAATATTACAGCCCTACACATACTTGCCTGCTTTTACCGTCTTTTCCAAGTGGGTACTTACCAATAATATATAGGGTAATTCAATCTCGTTCTAACCTAAATAATATGCATAAATCTTGTTTACATAAGATTACATTGATTCGGGGTCTATTAAAACATTAACAGGGTGACCTTGGATAGTAAGCGTACCTTCAACCATGACTACACTTGCCCCTATCTCCTATCGATTTAAGGCAAAAATTTTTGCCTTCACTTGTGGTTTCTGACTTCTACTCCTAGATGTTCCAGTAGTTGCCCTTTATTACTGCTAGTAGGTTGAGCCGAGGTCCCTTGTCCAATTCTCAATGGTTTAGGAGATGCATCATATCTTCACAATTGTAGCATTTCATGACAACGCCTTTAGACTAAGAGTCTTTCTCCACATGCCCTCACTTGCCACAGTACCGACAAGTAGATGAATTCTGTGTTAGGCCTGCTGGTGCTGTGCGAGCTTGCTTCCTGATGTTTCGCCAATGCTAACTAGGTGGTTGCTTAGTGGTTTGTTGTCCTTGAGGATGCTTTTGTAGCGAGAAAGTTCTATGGGCCATTCTATTCTTATTCTTGTTTTTAGTCTTGGTAGCCACATCCAGTACTGCCGAGTAGGTAGTTAGTGGAAATGGAGCCAAAGCTCTCCTTAATTCTTATCTTAACCTTTTTACAAATTACTTAGTCCGATTCTACTCAGTGTTGACCAAATCTTTTACAATACTAAAATGAGCAACGTACTAAGCTACAGACATACTTCCCTACTTTATGTTTTGACACTCATTCTCTCTCTTCTATACAATCTACCGTGGGGTGTATTTTGTCGTAAAAGCTTCAACAATGTTGTTCTAGGTCTAATCTTGGTTAGTTTTTTTTCCTAATCGTCTTAGACATATTGACACCAAGCTCATGCTGATTCTATCAGCATAAAAGTTGCGAACTTGACTATTCTCTTTTTTTAATACTATATAGTGGAGAATATGTCATCTATCTATTCAGTTCATTTCTCCACATTCTGGTCCTATTCAGCCTCTCCAATAAGGGAGGTTAGAACTTCAAGAACATCTCTGTGCTTTATCCTCTCCTCTTGGGGTCTTTCTTTTCAATAAGGTATATAGTATTTTTGTCATCTTATTGAAGCCTTGCCCTAAGGTGACCTCTATGGGTACTCTTGATTCCATCTCTTGTTTTGACACAAAATCTCCTCCTTTATTCGGGGTTGAAAGTTGAGTAGCTTCATATTTAGGAGCCATTAGTTCTTGCCAGGAAACCACTCTGTTATTTGTGGCAACTTGATGCTTTCAGGCCATTCTACTAACAATGCACCAACGTAATGAGCATGCATCAAAGTTTTAAATTGCTATGCACTCAAGTCATACAAATCTTGTGATAATATCTTGTGCAGATTTTTACTCTATTCTAAACTCATAAATTCTGTCAAATATTTAAAAGATAAAGAAAATGATTGAAATATTAGATATATGAAAGACATATAACTTTTATATAAAAGGAAAGGACACATTTACAAAAGAAGGGATATTTAAGGATGTCATTTAAAAGACAAAATCAAAGAAAGAAAAAAGCATAAAAAAGTTTCCTCTCTACTAAATTTATTGTAAAAAGAGGAAAGCAAGTACTCTTCAGATATGCTAAAACCATAAACTTCAACTCCTCATCAGAATTTCCAAAATTAGCCTCATATAACCATTTGCATAATTTTAAAGAAGTCTATTCCTATACCATAAAAAAAACCCAAAGTCATAGGTTCCTTTTCAGGTTTTCTTGAACCCTTCCCAACCTCAAAATGCCTTAATTAGGGTATACATAGGTGCCTTGGTAGGGATTCATAGTCTATTTTCCCTAGGTCATCACTATTTATAGTGAGATCACTTTCTTGAAATGGTGGGTTTGAGGTAGGTTCTAAGATTTCTACCTCGTCTTCACTATCAGTTACCAAGTCTATTATAGTATAGGTAGTGGTTCAATGATTTGGACATTATTATCACTGCTTTCTTCTATAAGGTGCTTAGGTTTAGGCTCGAAATCAGATGAAGGAAAATTAGCTGGTTCGATGAGAATTGGTGGGTGCCATGAACACCATTCATGGTTTTTCCTTGCTGTCCTATACATTCTAACCATCCTATCTATATGAACAATTTAGGTTAGTAAACGATTACATTTCTTAAGAAATAAAACTAAATAGATTAGTATGTTGTCCAAACCTAGGCTCTGATATCACTTGCAACAACCCACTACAAATGTATCCTAAAAGGGGCAGGGATATCACCCAATCCGTAGGAATAGGGGTCCTTATAACTAAGTAAAGTAAAGACTTAAAAAAATAAATCTAAAATGCAAACTTATTACATCCCTTCAAAACTTATACACGCCTTAAAATAATAAAATAAAGTCCTAAAAAAAATACATCAAATAAATAAACAAAGTCTTTAGGCCTTAGGTAATATCAACCTTGTTAGTGAATGATCCTCTTGAAAACATGGTATAAATAAAGTGAGAATTACTTCCCAGAAAATCTTGTATGTGCTCTTGAAAATTTAAAATTTGTTTTATAAATGCAGTTTTGAATAAATCACGGGAAAAGCTTGCAAGTCAATCCAATACATTTTTTAGAATAAGAGTTGTATTTTATAACTTTTATTTACAAACAAAGTGTACATTTAGAAAAAAAAAATAAACCACTCTCAAGTATAGGAGACTACGAAACCCCGCATCATAGTTAAAGTCAGGAAACCTTGCATCATGATCATGTTATTGGAGTGTATACCCAAAATGTACTATGTATCTCTGTATTTTGAAAATTAATAAAATATTTCATTCATTAATGGTTATTTGTTTATATATATTTGCACATTAAAGGTCTAAGTGTGTTAGTAAGTAATCTACGTGTTTGGGTCGTACTTTTACAATAAATCTAGGTATTTTTTAAAGGTTTAGATAATTACACTACGGATTTTAAATGGAGAATGATTTACCTTTAACTAGTGAGTATTCCTCTTATGCCAATACTATAAGCGTATTTTAGAATACGTAGAATTAAACCATGTGATAGTAATTTTTAATATAGTACTATAATAAATAAAGATTGGTCTATTGATGCTACTACATAGACGAGTACCCTAAGACTTGAGTATAAGTTGGTGGTTTGGTAAAACTGGACCTATGCACATTGATGTATGTTTGATGAGGTCTTATTGTAAGGCCAAAACATTATACGTTAAGTGTATGACTCTAGTTAATTAAAATAAACTTATACAATAGAGTTTCTATGCTTCATTTTTGAAGGTATCACCCCGTATGATTGTCCGGGAAAATTCTAAATAATCCGAGGTCCTGAAAAATGTGACTAAATATATATGCTTTTGGGTAACTCCCTAAGATAAGTGAGTGCATACTGAAAGTCATAGATTATTGACTGGTTATCAAAGAATGGTAGATATCATTTAGAAATGTGTTAGTACAATTATCCTATCTTAATGATCGGTGTTACGTAAAGGGATATTTTCATCATTACACCCATAGGTTGAAGTATTATACTTGTAATATTATTCTTGGGGTCAATATTTTCATATAGTGATAAATGAAATATTTAAAATGATAAAATACACTTATTTGTTAGCAAGCGTATTTTGGTCATTTTAGTAGCCAAGTACAATATGTCTTTTGGTCCCCAGAGTAACTCAAGTAACTTTAGTAAATTTATTTCACTATATGGGCTTATTGGATTAAAGTAATATTAGAAGAATTATTCTAGGAGTCTAATTAATTATTTACTTGGGTTAGAATAATTAAAATAATTAATTGGACCAATTTAATTAAATTGGTTTACTAATTAATTGTTTTGCATAATTTTATATTGGGCCTAAGTGGATCAATTAATTAATAAGAGAGCTATTTAATTATTCTTGGACTAATTAAGAAAAACCCTGACCCACTAGGGGTTTGAGTAAGGTGGCAAAGGATTTGAAAACCTGGGTGCCACCACGCATAAATGAAAAGAATATAAAGGAAAAGAAAAGGAAACAAAGGTGCATGTGTGTCAATGTGAGCAAAAGAAAAAGAAGCAGTTGACTTTTGGTAAAAAGCCACGGTTCTTGGTTGTTCACTGGGTAAAAAAAAAAAAAAACAAGAAAAAATGCTTTTGTTTTTCTTAACAGGCCATCGTTTCCTTTCAATTTTCTTTTAGTTAGCTTTCCTAGGAAATTCTTCCAACAGTTATCCTTCACCATAGTTCTACATTCACTGGTAGAAAGTCCATACAAGGTTCAAGAATACCATGGAAGGTTAAGAGTTAGCAAACATGGACCGTGTTAGATGCGAATGAGTTGAGGGTTAGCTAAATTCCCAGGGAAAAAATGAATGTTCCAAAGCAAGAAGCTCTATCGAACCCAAATCTAATATTGGTTATTCAACCTAGGTGTTCCAAAAGTAAGTATTCCTAGACTTTGGCTCGAGAAAAATTTAAATTTGTAAACATCCATTGCGTTTTTATTTTCCCGCGATCCTTCAAGTGCTATCAGAGCCCTGGTTATAATATAGGAGCATGCTTAGGGTTAATAACCGAAAAAGATGGTTCTTTTACCAATAAAAATGTAATCTTTGTGATTGTATGGATCCTTTGTGGTTTTTGATATAGGTAGATGTTGTGTACGCCTCGCACGTGGAGGCATAGACACCTGTAAGTTATTGTTAATTGCTTTCCGTAGAATTCTTGTACGCCTTATTTTGAAAGGTACAGGCAATTGGGATTGTATTTAAATTCAATCTATTGAATTTTTGTAACAATATTGGTGCTAGATCAACACTAGAAAAATCCTTGAAAAGAAGCTGGAGGAAATTCGAAGAGAAAAATCGCAACAGTTTGGACATAGCTAAGTTGCAGCCAACTTGCCTTCAAGCCACAGCTGACTTAGTGGAATCTTGTTCCACAAGCCACATTTGGTTTGTCTTCAAGCTACGACTGGCTTGGTAGAATTTTATTCCACAAGCTTCCACTGGCAAAAGGTAAACCACAACCAGTTTAGAGCTTGCAAGTCGTGACCGATTTACCTAAAACCGTGGCCGACTTCAAGATTCTGTGTCTCACAAGCCACGGCCAGTTTCGATTAAAGTTGGTCTTAGCAGTTTAGGTCCTTGTTTTTGGTTCTGGTTCGGGCATCCTGAAGGCAATTGGCTTTTCCAAATTTCCTTGTAATTTCTTTTTCTTATGGGTCTCATATCACACAAGGCTATTTTCTTGCAATGGTTTGTTTATGGTGATAAATAATTTCATATGACATTGGTTAGTAAAGGAGAAACCATCTTAGGATTAAAAAAGATCATTTTAAATTTGTTATTATGATGTTTAATGCACTATTTGATCACATAAGAATTAAATGATAGAAATAGCATGTAAAAAGTTTATTTTTGGAGTATGGCTATTTTATTTAATTTTTTGATCAAATGCACAAGGTTTTTGAGAAATTAATATTTTTCTGGATAAAACAATTAAGAAAAATATTTTAAAAGGGAATTTTAGAATTTAAAATAAAATTCATGATTTATTCTTCCAAAAGCTATTATCCTTGACATGGAGAATAATTTGAATTTGAGTATTCTAAATTTAGTTCCTATAAATGATTTTAACTTAAATAGTGAAAATTAAAATCCATAATTTATTATCTCAAAGGGTTTATCCTTGACATAGAGAACAATATTGAATTTTTAATTTTTTACTAAAAAGTTAATGAAAATCAAATATATTTTTAAAGAACGTTTTTCAAAAAAAAAATCTATTTTTGTAAAAAGATTAAGTGGGAGAGGGGTTCCAATGGCCTCACAGCTTCCATCACAGATTTCTGTTTGATATTGTGGTTATCCTTGTGTCATTCTAAGCATGACCCCTTATAGGATAGATTTTTACAAGAATCTAAAACTAATAGAGGAATTATAATTAAAACCATGGATATATGTTAGTATTAACCAGCCTACGTTGGAGATATTAACATTAGATTATCCGTAAATAATGTGAGTAGTAGTAATCCTATCAATGGAACAATCTCTAGATCATTAACTATTAAGGAAGTTTAATTTCTGATGATTATACACATAACTTAGAAAATTGTTAACCTTCTATGAAGCTTTGTCAATAATTCTAAGAGCTAAAATTTTCATATTTTTAATAATGACTTTAATAGGTTAACCATATTATGGATATAACATAACGTTTCAAATGTGCATTTCTTATATGTTTTTCAAAACAAATATTTTTTCTAAATGAAGTTTTTTTTCTAATTAACAAAAATTTCTAGTTTCAATCCTTTATCAATTATTCTTAAAGAGAACAAATTAATTGGACCTAACTATATGGACTAGAAAAGGAATCTGAACGTAGTGCTCATTGTTGAGGAGTATAAGTATGTTCTGGCCGACCCCTGTCTTGAAATTGGTGAAGGTTCTATGGATTAAGATCATGAGACTGAGAAGGCATAGTGGAAAGCTAATGAGATGGCTAGTTGCTATATGTTTGGTTCTATGTCTAATGTTCTTTAGTCTAAACACGAGAATATGCCTACTACATATGATATTGATATATCGTTGTGCATTATATTTGCTGACAAGAGTTGGAATGAAATATAGAAAGCTCTTAGAGCAATCATGAACATTAGGATGGCTGAGGTGCATCGGTTCATGAGTATATGCTCAAGATGATTGTTCATTTCGAGAAGGAAGAGGTTTTAAGGACAACAATCAATTCAGAGAGTCAAATTAACATGGTTCTTGAAACTTTGCCAGATTCATACTCTCAGGTCAAGTTAAACTATAACATGAACAAGTTGAGTATGTTTTTGACGGAGTTAATGAAAGAACTTTAAGCTGATGAGAAAATCATAAAGCATGTATCAAAGGCTTTGGTTACTCATTCTAGTTCATTTTTTAAAACTAGGGCCCAGCCTAAGAAATTCAAGAAGAAAAAGGCCTAGAATAACTGATAGGGACAAAATTCATCTATATTTTCCTAGTTATTTGAGGGTATTTTATGATCATTTGGTGCAATAACTAGGTATATTTCTTCACATTTGATATTTTACCCTTGAAAATGTGTTTTGTACATTTATTGTAGAAAACAACGCAAGAACATCGAAATCGTTGCCGTCAAAGAATGGCGTCGAACGCAATCTGGAAGAACAAGGGAATTTTCATCTAAAAAATAGAACACGACCAGGCCAACAAGAGCACGGCCGGAGCCGGCTCTGCTTTGTCCTATGTCAGTGAATTTTCCAATTATGCGTGAATTTGGTAATTTCCCAAGAGTTTTGGTATTTTTCGATCTGTACTTGGCCCAAAACTCTTAGGGAACGAATTTTGGCCTATTGGAAACTTATTTAAACAAGAAAAACACAAGATAAAGTGGTGAATCCATGGATCAAAGTGCCAATCACTCAAGAAATAAGGAGTTCATCATTTAAGGGGCATTAATTAAGAAGGTTTCCAAAGAGAATAGGAGGACTTGTTTATGAGTTCTTTCTTTTACCTTTGTTTTCTTTTTTAAGAATAATGATGTAATTAATGTTTTTATTGTAATTTGACATTGTTTTTGGGATTTATGATTTCCTGAATTAATTTAGACTTTTTGATCAATTGATTATTTGTCTTAGGATTTGATTACTTGATTTTATTATGAAATTGGTTGGTTGATTTTTGTTGTTAACTTGCTTGAAAAGTGGGTTGATAATAACTTAGATTAATTACTTTCATATTTGATATCTCTTAACTTGCTTGAGAAAGGGATTAATTGTTAAAGAACTTGGGTAATTAAAGGTTGGTTGATGATTGCTAGAATATGAATTCATTGACTAACTTAATGTTTTACATCACCTAGAATATGTGGATTTATATGAGGATTGCATTTAATGCATCTTTTGAGTATGACTGGTGAGGTAGAATATATCCATTAAGTTACTTAGAAGATAGGGAATCATGGATTACAAACAAAGTGGTTCTAATTTAATAATTCATAAGACCAAGATGATAATTGATTGTGATATTTTCTAAATGATTCATTGTCATGTTTTCAAAAGCATTTGTCTAAATTGCATATTTTTACACCATTAAGTTGTATATATTTTTCTTTTTATTATCTTATCAGTTTATTTAGTTGGTTAAACAATGAATGAAAAGTGATTAGTGTGTACTCGTTCTTTTGAGGATCGATACTCGTTAATTCCCTATACTATGCTTGCGATAAGTATACTTGCTCATATGTGTATTTTGATATTAATGCTTTAATTAAAACTTGACTAAGAGATGAATTTAACTTTAATGATGTTTATATACTCAAAATTTACGCATCAAGTTTTTGACACCGTTGCTGGGGAACAATATCACGAAATTTTGGATTTTGTTGATTTAGCAATGTTTATATGTTTATATGTAAATATGTGAATATGTATATATATTTTTTGTGTAACTAAGTGCCATATCTTGTTGTATGTCTACATGTATCTTAACTAATTAACTTGATTTAATATTGTACTATGTAAATATGATACTAACAAGCTACTTTATGCAGGTAATATGGCTAATTGGAATATGGGACGGTATCCTAACATGCCTCAAGAGATGACATCTTGACCATCTGACTCCACTACCTTAGAATAGGTATTAGGAAAATTTGCCACCCTTATAACCAAATGCTTTCATGAGACAAATGACATATTAACAAAATTTGAGAACATGATTTGAAATATAGAAAGACAAATATGGTTTTTAACGGATTTAGTGATAAATTCACCATTAGAGGTGGAAACACAACATGATTTAGCTGCCATTACTTTACAGAGTGGTAAGGAACTACCTGATTCTAGCATGGAACCGGCACTATCTAAAGAAAATGTGTGAAACCCCAGCCAAAACCAACCTTAGAGTAAGGGGGTTGGGATGCATATCATATTTTATTGCACGTTTAAATATATTTTTATATGATTTTATGTGCATTGAATTTGTGTTTTATAGTCTAAAGGGCTTGATTATGATTATTGAGTGAGAAGGGCAAAATGGTAATTTTTTCCCGAGGTGAAAATAAGGAGATAGCTTGTGGATTGAATAGGAAATAATTTTTCTAGTAGAAATAGCAACAAGGGTTGTTGTGGTGTAGTGGTTAGAGATTTGGAATTAATTCTTGAGGTCTTGGGTTCAAAGTCCATCATAGAAGCTTTAGCTTGAGTAAATTTTATTTTGCTTGGGAAATGATGGTTTCGGCCTTAAGGGCCTAGATTAATGTGGTGATGATGTTCTAGGAGAGACATGATGGAAGTAACCTCATTCCACTCCTTTTACTCTTCTCAAAATTCTTATAGGGAAAATCATTCTTCCTTGATCTTTAGTTTTCCTTAGTTTCAAATCATTGGTTTGATCAAGATGTTCTAGCCTTTTTCTTTCCAGAAAATTCAGTAAAGTACTGAGGTCTTTTAGGATTGAAATGTCTTGGTAAAAGACTCCTTATGGTCTGAAAAATAAGGAAGAGTTGTGAGGAATTTCAAGAGGAAAAATCCCCCTAGTAAGCTTGCTGAAATTTTCCTCTAGCTTAGTTCATCTTTCTTCATAGAATGAGCTGGAATTTTCCAGCTTGTTGTACCTTCAAAAGGTCGAAATTTTTAGCTAAAATTCCCTCCCAAATGCTACCAGAAAAATGGTCTTTAGGATCAGTTTGAAACCTGAAAGTTTTTGTCCAATTTCGGACTGCACAAGTTGGAGCAGAACAAGAAAAATTCCTGTACGAAAATCAGCTTTGAGAGCTCCAAACCAAGCTGTTTTCTCCTAGATTTTGTGCAGCACCTTAGCCATGTTTTTCCTCCATAATGAAGGCTGGAAACCAGCCTTGAATACCCCTGAAATCCCCTTCAAAACTCGCTGCAAAATGGCTTTGAATAGCAGACGAAAATCTGCCAGAAAAATCACTGTGCAGCGAAAATTCTGGGCAGAAATTTGTCCAGTTGTTTCCTCTTTCTCTTCCAGCCAAAACACCAACCTTAATCTGTCAAAACCTTGCTTAAACCTCCATCAACAGAGCTCCATTGATCCCCTTGAACTTCTGCACGAAATTCCATTAATGGCTGTCAAAAAATCTCTCAAACAAATCCCTGCAATTTAGCTTGATTGGTTTCCAAAATTTCAGCCATCTTATTTAGTAACCTTCCATAATATTTTGCTCAATGGACCATACTTCCTCTTCATCATTGTACAACCTACTTTCGGCCACCATAAGCCTCTATAAGTCAGCTTTAATTCCGCAGAAATTCTGCTCAAACAGTCGACCATGGCAGATTTCCAAAAGCTGTCCAACAATCAAGATATTCTTGGAATATTTAGTTTCCAAATTCACTTCCTAAAAATATTCTTTAAAGATTGTAACAACTAACCTTTCCTTTTCCCTTCCAAATCATAGAATCAACCTCCTAAACCCTACAGAAATTCATCCACCCCTATCTCTCACAAAAATTCAGCAGTTGCACATTACCATCTCTCGATTTTCTTCAACCTTCAAGAACACACACTACACCAAGAACACCTACTACTTCCTTTCACCTAATACCTCTCCAAATCACTTCAAACTACCTCTAAAAATTCCAGATTTCATCTATTCATTGCTGTGAGTCCATCCGTACCATTATTAACATCAAACTCCAAAATCCAACTTACACTTTTGGATAAAAAACCAGAAACTTCTGTTAAGGTCAAGAACACCTTCAAGATAAATTTATTCTAACGACTTCATCTTCTCCAATCTTGATCTCTAGTGAGAGCCTTTGTGAATAAGCATGATAATGGTCTCTCTCTCTCTCTCTCTCTCTCTCTCTCTCTCTCTCTCATGGCCGAAAATTCCCCTCTCTTGGCCGGATGACTTTTTCTCCCATGAACATGCTTCCGCCACATTTCTTGAACAAGATTAGCCATCTAGGAGTTGAGATCTTCTCTAAACTCCATCAAGTCATTCATCAACCAAGTAAGTCCCTTCAACCTTTCTTTTAAACTGTAGATTCATGTCTCTAGGATGATGATGATAATAGGTGGATGGCGATAGGATTTAAGTATATATATATATATATATATATATATATATATTGTTGAGATTGACGCATGAATGTATGTATTAATATGAAGGAGGTGGAATTTATGCATGGATGGATTATCTTGGTCGATTGTATGATGATTTGAGATTTAATGCATGTCTCCATGTCATAGGTAGTATTTGTGATGAAGTATGCTAGAGATTATCTCACCTTTGGTGAATAGGATTTATATTCATGTTGGATTATTGAAGCCCTGATCTTATTTATGCTAGTAGGGATTAGATCATGTTTTGATAAATTGAGATCTATACTTGTATGCATGATTTGGATGATTTGATGAATTGAAGGGTTGTATATGTTCATGATTGTGGTTAGCTATAGGAATATGATCATGATCTAGTTGTCCCTATGCTAAATTTTATTTCATTAATAAAATATCTAGTAATATGATTTTTCTAGTAAAATTTTGAAAACCATAGGAAAATGTGGATTTGGTCTTTTATATAAAATAGTGATATTCTAGTCAAATAAATAATAGTTTTTGCTGGAAAATATATATATACATATATTATTTAAAATGATAAAATCAATTAAAGCCTTTTATGGAAATAATTATAATTAATAAAATATTTATTACTAAAAATTTAATTATTATCTTTTAATCAAAACCCATTAAGGGTTTGCTTATTATTTTTCAAGCAAGACTCATTAAATTTATTTTCAACAAATTTTAGCTATCAATTATTTTCTAACAACTAAATTATTAGTAAATCATTATTTTACCTAATACTACCTTGGACCCTTTTTCAAATAAACCATAATTTATTTTTAGTAAGATTTAAACCTTCAACTTTTTGTACCTATTTCTCAAACTCTTTTTATTTTAATATCAAACTAGATTTATTTTATAAACCATTTTATTTATTATTGAGTCTTAAAGCTTGGGACACTAGAGATATGACTGTAGTAAGTTGAGTTAGTTTTATTTGAGAAAGTGAGTCTTTGGCTTGAGTTTGATTGTGGTTTGTATTTACCCTATGTGGGTCAGGTCAGCTATTGGAGACCTTTGTTGTGAGCAAGGATCAGGTAAGCTTCTGCATAAAACTTGTTTGATGAAAAATGATTTTTTTTTTATGGCAAGCCAAATGTAGAGTGCATGGTCACTCATTTCTGTAAAGGCGATTGAGGATTATTTTCATTCTCATTTCAGACAAATAAATTATTTGCAAATCGAGGGGCGGTTTTACTCAAAACCTAAAACTCTTTCTAAAACCAGTTTTGCCCCAAAACTTGGAAAACCTTAATTGCCATTTTCAAGTGGAAATGTGTTTTGTTCATTTTCTCCCCAAGTGGGATATGTTACGTTGAGTACTCAACAGGGGTAGGCTAGTAGTACTAGTTTTGAAGAGCAAGAGTGAGTCTTCTAGCAGGAGGCAACATCCAGAAGATAAGCTCAACTTAGAGAAACGTCAGTACTACTTAGTCAGGCCAGTCCGAGCTAGCAGTTTATTTTGTTTCAGTCAAGTGACTGTGTTTTTGCCGAAATGGACACCCGGTGGTTGTTTGGGTATAGAGAAGGAGGAGTATCTTACCCAGTAGGCCGATCACCTACTTTTGTCAGTCTGCACAAAGTGTTAGGCATTCTGACCGGTTATGGGGCCCAACGTGTGGTAACCCATAATCCTTTATTTCGAGTGGTTGATCTTATAAATTTTGTACGGCTAGATAAGCTAAAACGCCACTCTTATTTTTGAACATCATTCATTGTTTGCCAGTATTTCTTTCGTCAGTCTGCACAAAGTGTGGCATTCTGACCATTGTATGGTTATGGGGCCCAACGTGTGGTAACCCATGACCACCTTTATGAGTGGTTGATTTTATTGTGCACTTGTATGGTTTCAAAAAGAGGAAAACACCACTCTTGCTTTTGACTAATATTTATTGCTTGCCAATATTTCTCTTATAAAGATTTCACACTTTGCATCCATGAACTGTTTTCACTGAACACCCAAAGCACACACGGACTTACTGAGATTTCTGTCTCATCACCTTTTACCATGATTTCAGGCCGATCCTACTGTGGGGATGAGTAGCTAGTGTTATCTGCCTTGGAAGAGAATGTGTCTTTTGATTTTATGTATTTCTTTGGGGAGACGAGAGTGGATAATTTTATTTATGGATTTGTTTCCTTTTGGGAATTCGTGGATTTATTCTTGGGTTGTAATAAGTCTTAAGTTGAAGTATTATTTTTATTATTTTTATTCCGCTATTTTATTTGTGTGATCTCGTTATAAAGACCCCTTGTCCTTTGGACGGGGCGACATCCCCGGCCCCGGCGGGCCTAGGTAGCGGGGTGTTACAAGTGGTATCAGAGACTTAGTTTAGGCAATTATTCATAGTATATATGCTCTTTATTTAAGTTTAAATCTTTATTTAACCTATCTTGTTGATGCCGTAGGATGGTTGGAAAGCTTAGGACCGCGGGGAAAGGGCAGCAGTGGCACCCGCCTATCCCTATATACTTGGAGGACCTTCCAATTCCCCAGCCTGCCCCTCTTCCAGTTGTTCCTATGGAGGATAGCAGTGATGATGAGGTCCAGATCCTTAAGCCACCCCCAATCCTGGTAATAGATATAAGTTCTAACATGAAGATGAGGAGATAGCCGTAGAGTATGTTCCCTACCCTCTTTGTCCCATAGTGGATTTATCGGTAGATAGTGATGACCCGGGGGAGATAGATTATGAGTCTCCACCTAGGCCTTTCTTTGTTCCTTCCTTCATTTCTCCTCCCCACCAAATCGAGCCTGGAGAGAGTTCTAAGCGCCCCGGGAAGGAGCCCATGGAGGGGTTTGCTAGCAGGATTGGGTAGATTTCTCTAAGAACTCTGGGGAATGGTTATATAAGGTCAACTTTGAAGATTCTGATGAGGACTATAGATGCTAAGAGCTTATATGATCAGGATGCTTATTTATTGCTTTTCGTAAACTTCTGTGTCAAGGAATTTCCTTTCTATTTACTGCTTTCATTTCAAAATTTATGCAAATATGAGTACCTAGAGTACTCTAAGATTTAAGAATTTTTTTTTTATGCAATTCTTTTTACAAAAACCTGCATATGATTTTCTTTTACCTAAACCTGAATGTGAATGCATGCTCAAAATATTTTAAACTTGCATGCATAAACTCATCATCTGGGTATGGTTTAGAATGGCACCCAGGAGCCGTGCAACTTCAATAGCAGAATGGTTCCGGGAGCCGATCAAGTGGTACTGGAAGTCGAGACAGCCCAGATGCAACCACCCAACTGGGGTGAAGGGAGTGGTCCGAATATGGGATCGGGGTCCAAAGTTCCAATTGATGTGTCATTGGGCCAGGCATGCTGTAAGAAGGCTGGAATTCTGCAGACTCTGACCGAGCAAAGGTACCCTAAGCGAGAAGATGAGTTCCAGAGCTTAAAGCAGGGGAATATGACAGTAACTCAACATGCTGCTCGACTCAATCGCTTATCCAAGTACTGTCAACGGCTAATAGAATCAGAGCAAAACATTACCCGGCAGTTCATGAAGGGATTGAGACAGGAACTTCGAAGGGTATTGGCACCATTTCCATCAACGACTTATGCTGCAGCGGTGGAAGCCACAACTTGTACTGAGAATGAGGATAAAGGTAGAGCAGATAGCAAAGCATCGAACTTATCTGAGCGTGTTACTCCTAAGAGGCCTGCAGGGCAGCAACACGAAAATAAAGGAAAATAAGCACGGACCGCGCTAGCTATGGCCACTGCAAATGCAGTAACCTGCCATCACTGTGGCAGGAGGGGGCACAAAATGAAGGATTGCTGGTCCAAGAAGGAGAATTGAAAATGCTTTATTTGTGGAGACCCTTCGCATATGAGGAATAACTGTCCAAAAATTGGAAGTACCAACCAAGGAAACCCAGCAATGCTTGCTCGCGCGGCCAGTCGAGCCGACATTGGTGGAGCTGCAGGAAGTGAGGATAGAAATCTCAGGTGAATGCCGGAGACCGAATGCGGAGGTACAAGAAGCAGATGCAGCAATAAGAGAAAGTAAGCCTACTATTATGCAGACATTTTAATTTCTTCTAATCTTGCACCTCATTATGTCAAATTGGATTGGCCATGTTAATGGGAATGTGATGGATCGAAATTGCCGTACCCGATGGTAAAGGTTCAGTGGGAGTATCATGGTACGCAGGATGCCGCATGGGAATCAGAAGAGTGGGTTAAGCGGATGTATTCCGATCCGAAATAGAAGTATGCATGAATTTCGAGACGAAATTCTTCTAAGGAGGGGAGGATGTGAAACCCCAGCCAAAACCAACCTTAGAGTAAGGGGGTTGGGATGCATATCATATTTTATTGCACGTTTAAATATATTTTTATATGATTTTATGTGCATTGAATTTGTGTTTTATAGTCTAGAGGGCTTGATTATGATTATTGAGTGAGAATGGCAAAATGGTAATTTTTGCCCGAGGTGAAAATAAGGAGATAGCTTGTGGATTGAATAGGAAATAATTTTTCTAGTAGAAATAGCAACAAGGGTTGTTGTAGTGTAGTGGTTAGAGCTTTGGAATTAATTCTTGAGGTCTTGGGTTCAAAGTCCATCATAGAAGCTTTAGCTTGAGTAAATTTTATTTTG
Source organism: Voacanga thouarsii (assembly GCA_026120185.1). Classification (NCBI taxonomy): domain Eukaryota; kingdom Viridiplantae; phylum Streptophyta; class Magnoliopsida; order Gentianales; family Apocynaceae; genus Voacanga; species Voacanga thouarsii. Next base: position 3,535,065 of record JANUWF010003368.1, read on the forward strand.
CTTGGGAAAGGATGGTTTCAGCCTTAAGGGCCTAGATTAATGTGGTGATGATGTTCTAGGAGAGACATGATGGAAGTAACCTCATTCCACTCCTTTTACTCTTCTCAAAATTCTTATAGGGAAAATCATTCTTCCTTGATCTTTAGTTTTCCTTAGTTTCAACTCATTGGTTTGATCAAGATGTTCTAGCCTTTTTCTTTCCAGAAAATTCAGTAAAGTACTGAGGTCTTTTAGGATCGAAATGTCTTGGTAAAAGACTCCTTATGGTCTGAAAAATAAGGAAGAGTTGTGAGGAATTTCAAGAGGAAAAATCCCCCTAGTAAGCTTGCTGAAATTTTCCTCTAGCTTAGTTCATCTTTCTTCATAGAATGAGCTGGAATTTTCCAGCTTGTTGTACCTTCAAAAGGTCGAAATTTTTAGCCAACATTCCCTCCCAAATGCTACCATAAAAATGGTCTTTAGGATCAGTTTGAAACCTGAAAGTTTTTGTCCAATTTCGGACTGCACAAGTTGGAGCAGAACAGGAAAAATTCCTGTACGAAAATCAGCTTGAGAGCTCCAAACCAAGCTGTTTTCTCCCAGATTTTGTGCAGCACCTTAGCCATGTTTTTACTCCATAGAGAAGGCTGGAAACCAGCCTTGAATACCCCTAAATCCCCTTCAAAACTCGCTGCAAAATGGCTTTAAACAGCAGACGAAAATCTGCCAGAAAAATACTGTGCAGCGAAAATTCTGGGCAGAAATTTGTCCAGCTTGTTTCCTCTTTCTCTTCCAGCCAAAACACCAACCTTAATCTGTCAAAACCTTCCTTAAACCTCCATAAATAGAGATCCATTGATCCCCTTGAACTTCTACACGAAATTCCATTAATGGCTGTCAAAAAATCTCTCAAACAAATCCCTGCAATTTAGCTTGATTGGTTTCCAAAATTTCAGCCATATTATTTAGTAACCTTCCATAATATTTTGCTCAATGGACCATACTTCCTCTTCATCATTGTACACCCTAATTTTGGCCACCATAAGCCTCTATAAGTCAGCTTTAATTCGACAGAAATTATGCTCAAACAGTTGACCATGGCAGTTTTTCAAAAGCTGTCCAACAATCAAGACATTCTTGGAATATTTAGTTTCCAAATTCACTTCCTAAAAATATTCTTCAAAGATTGTAACAACTAACCTTTCCTTTTCCCTTCCAAATTAGAGAATCAACCTCCTAAACCCTACAGAAATTCGTCCACCCCTATCTCTCACAAAAATTCAGCAGCTGCACATTAACATCTCTCGATTTTCTTCAACCTTCAAGAACACACACTACATCAAGAACACCTACTACTTCCTTTCACCTAATACCTCTCCAAATCAATTCAAAATACCTCTAAAAATTCCAAATTTCATCTATTCATTGCTGTGAGTCCATCCGTACCATTTTTAACATCAAACTCCAAAATCCAACTTGCACTTTTGGATAAAAAACCAGAAACTTCTGTTAAGGTCAAGAACACCTTCAAGGTAAATTTATTCTAACAACTTCAACTTCTCCAATCTTGATCTCTAGTGAGAGCCTATGTGAATAAGCATGCTAATGGTCTCTCTCTCTCTCTCTCTCTCTCTCTCTCTCTCTCTCTCATGGCCGAAAATTCCCCTCTCTTGGCCGGATGACTTTTTCTCCCATGAACATGCTTCCGCCACCTTTCTTGAACAAGATTAGCCATCTAGGAGTTGAGATCTTCTCTAAACTCCATCAAGTCATTCATCAACCAAGTCATTCATGTCTCTAGGATGATGATGATAATAGGTGGATGGCGATAGGATTTAAGTATATATATATATATATATATATATATTGTTGAGATTGACGCATGAATGTATGTATGAATACGAAGGAGATGGAATTTATGCATGGATGGATTATCTTGGTCGATTGTATGATGATTTGATATTTAATGCAGGTCTCCATGTCATAGGTAGTATTTGTGATGAAGTATGCTAGAGATTATGTCACATTTGGTGAATAGGATTTATATTCATGTTGGATTATTGAAGCCATTATCTTATTTATGCTAGTAGGGGTTAGATCATGTATTGATAAATTGAGATCTATGCTTGTATGCATGATTTGGATGATTTGATGAATTGAAGGGTTGTATATGTTCATGATTGTGGTTAGCTATAGGAATATGATCATGATATAGTTGTCCCTAATCTAAATTTTATTTCATTAATAAAATATCTAGTAATATGATTTTTCTAGTAAAATTTTGAAAACCATAGGAAGATGTGGATTTGGTCTTTTATATAAAATAGTGATATTCTAGTCAAATAAATAATAGTTTTTGCTGGAAAATATAGATATACATATATTATTTAAAATGATAAAATCAATTAAAGCCTTTTATGGAAATAATTATAATTAATAAAATATTTATTATTAAAAATTTAATTATTATCTTTTAATCAAAACCCATTAAGGATTTGCTTATTATTTTTCAAGCAAGACTCATTAAATTTATTTTCAACAAATTTTAGCTATCAATTATTTTCTAACAACTAAATTATTAATAAATCATTATTTTACCTAATACTACCTTGGACCCTTTTTCAAATAAACCATAATTTATTTTTAGCAAGATTTAAACCTTCAACTTTTTGTACCTATTTCTCAAACTCTAGTTATTTTAATATCAAATTAGATTTATTTTATAAACCATTTTATTTATTATTGAGTCTTAAAGCTTGGGATACTAGAGATATGACTGTAGTAAGTTGAGTTAGTTTTATTTGAGAAAGTGAGTCTTTGGCTTGAGTTTGATTGTGGTTTGTATTTACCCTATGCAGGTCAGGTCAGCTATTGGAGACCTTTGTTGTGAGCAAAGATCAGGTAAGCTCCTGCATAAAATCTATTTGATGAAATATGATTTTTTTTTTTTTATGGCAAGCCAAATGTAGAGTGCATGGTCACTCATTTCTGTAAAGGCGATTGAGGATTATTTTCATTCTCATTTCAGATAAATAAATTATTTGCAAATCAAGGGGCGATTTTACTCAAAACCTAAAACTCTTTCTAAAACCAGTTTTGCCCCAAAACTTGGAAAACCTTAATTGCCATTTTCAAGTGGAAATGGGTTTTGTTCATTTTCTCCCCAAGTGGGATATGTTACGTTGAGTACTCAACTGGGGTAGGCTAGTAGTACTAGTTTTGAAGAGCAAGAGTGAGTCTTCTGGTAGGAGGCCACCTCCAGAAGATAAGCTCAACTTAGAAAAATGTCAGTACTACTTAGTTAGGCTAGTCCGAGCTAGCAGTTTATTTTTTTTTAGTCTAGTGACTGTGTTTTTGCCGGAATGGACACCCAGTGGTTGTTTGGGTATAGAGAAGGAGGAGTATCTTACCCAGTAGGCCGATCACCTACTTTTGTCAGTCTGCACAAAGTGTTAGGCATTCTGACCGGTTATGGGGCCCAACGTGTGGTAACCCATAATCCTTTATTTCGAGTTGTTGATCTTAAAAATTTTGTACGGCTAGATAAGCCAAAACGCCACTCTTATTTTTGAACATCATTCATTATTTGCCAGTATTTCTTTCGTCAGTCTGCACAAAGTGTGGCATTTTAACCATTGTATGGTTATGGGGCCCAACGTGTGGTAACCCATGACCACCTTTATGAGTGGTTGATTTTATTGGGCACTTGTATGGTTTCAAAAAGAGGAAAACACCACTCTTGCTTTTGACTAATATTTATTGCTTGCCAATATTTCTCTTATAAAGATTTCACACTTTGCATCCACGAACTGTTTTCACTGAACACCCAAAGCACACACGGACTTACTGAGATTTCTGTCTCATCACCTTTTACCATGATTTCAGGCCGATCCTGCTGTGGGGATGAGTAGCTAGTGTTATCTGCCTTGGAAGAGAATGTGTCTTTTGATTTTATGTATTGCTTTGGGGAGACGAGAGTGGATAATTTTATTTATGGATTTGTTTCCTTTTGGGAATTCGTGGATTTATTCTTGGGTTGTAATAAGTCTTAAGTTGAAGTATTATTTTTATTATTTTTATTCCGCTATTTTATTTGTGTGATCTCGTTATAAAGACCCCTTGTCCTTTGGACGGGACGACATCCCCGGCCCCGGCGGGCCTAGGTAGCGGGGTGTTACAAAATGGGCTAGAACCAACCCCTCTTAGTGAACCTATTGAGTGTCTCAGGCTTGTATCATATACGGCGCAGCAGAAAATAAACAAGATACCATCCCAATACCCGTCTATGTGTGAAAAACAAGACATAAAGATAATAAAGGTAGCAGCTTTTTACCTTTGTTTGTTCATCCGAATAATAAAATTTCTTCTTCAAGTCGAGGCGCGGTCTAGAAATCCTCTTATGCAAACTCCACGAGAGTTGGACATCTAATCACTATAATCACAATGTGTGATTATCTCTAACAGTAATCCACACAGAGGAATACTCAAGCACTAAAATTTCCTGTGTTAGCAGAAAAAGATGGCGGCTAGGGCTATTTTCGTTTTTAGCAAAATGAGAGAGAGAGAGAGAGAGAGAGAGAGAAGAAGAAGAAGAAGAAGAAGAAGAAGACGTTTGTTTTTTGTGTCTCCTATTTTCATGTGGATCACATTTTAATTAGGGTTTCGAGCATATCCAATATATGTTCCAAAATCCACTGAAAATCTAAAATTCTAAAACAATTAGAATTTCCTAATTGTAATTGGAAATATCAAGTTCCCATTATTACAACTTGGACCACAAATTATAACTAATTATGATTTGTCTACAACAACTTCTCTTTCTCGCAATTAACCCCTCTATGTTAGCAAATAACATTTTGAGTATATAATCCTCTATTGTGTGTGACTTATTAGGTTTCCTAGACAATTGGTAGCAAATATGAATCCAAACGTCTTTGAGATTAATAATCTATAATTAATTAGAATTAATCCTATTAATTCTAATCAGGATTGGTTTATTAATTTGTCAATTAATAAACCCATATTCCTATATCATGAGCGGTATCTAGCAACACATCAGGACCCCCCAAGAGTCCAGGAAGTCAAGCGCCTTTACATGAACCCTTCAATAACAAACTTCAGTGCAATTAACTCCTTTCACCATACAATATTTTATTCGGTTTGGAGTACGGAATTAGTGCCAACTGTCTCCAGAATTAATTCTGGCCTGAACACAATAGTATTTATACAAGAAACCCACTACTCTAGATGTGTATGAAATGGAATTATTTCCAATACACAATTGCCCTGGCCAAGGACTTCTAGAGTAGTAATTCCTACAAGTGGCCATGAAATATTCGACCTACTATTAGGAGTGGTGAATCCTTTATTAACCCTCTCAACTACTTTCGTTTACCTCACAATGTACCCAATATCCATCCCATAGGCAGCCCTCGATCGAGCTCTGGAGATTGGAATCAAAGTACAATGCTCAGCAAACAAAGTACCTTGGAGATCTCAAGTCTAAGGATACTTGCAGGTTTGCTATATTGAGATTATATCACTGGCACTAAATGGCTATCCATGTGATTATCTCAAAGCTAGGTCATCCAATGAACTTTTTTCATTAGCAAGCATCCATGTGTTAACTTTGAGTGTCTCAATACTCACGGATATGAGAACCACTGCCTGATCAAATCAGCAAGTCTAACGCATGCTAGTCTTAACGCATTAATGATGTCCTATCTCATTAATACTATGACTATGGACTATTTATGTACTAACATCATCCAGTGTAGTTGGAATCTCATATCATGATCTCTATCATGATTTCCTTAGCACAGTGTTGTACTAGGGACTTTATTGAACAGTTATATTACTTAAAGTAAACAAAAGAAACTGTAAGATAAATAATGCCTTTTATTAAAATAAAATGTGTCATATATAATGTACAAGTGATTGTCTCTAGGGCACAATACTAACAAACTCCCACTTGCACTAGAGCCAATCATTCATGTATCTAATACTGAATGACTTAACATGACAATCATGCTTCTTTTGCGATAGTGTTTTTGTAAGCGGGTCAGCTATGTTCTCATCTGTGGGAACTCTCTCTATCTTTTTTTCCTTAGCTGCTTCAAAAACAGCAATGTACTAAACTTCTGTCGTAGAGTCGGCAATAGTCTCTTGTTTGGAACCTTTCTAACTTATTGCCCCTTCGCACAATGTAAACACGTAGCCAGATTTTGATTTGAAATCATCTTTATCAGATTGAAAACTGGCATCAGTATACCCGTTTATTTTCAAATCACCTTCTCTATATACTAAGAACATATTCTTAGTCCTTTGTAAGTACTTAAGAATATTCTTTACAGCAGCCTAATGACCCTCACCAGGGTCAAATTGGTATCTGCTCATCAAATTGAGAGCACAAGATACATCGGGCCTAGTACATATCATAGCGTACATGATAGATTCAACTGCCGAGGCATATGGAATCTTACTCATGTGATCCCTTTCAACTTGTATCCTGGAAGACATTGACTTTGAAAGGCTTACACCATGTTATATGGGTAAGAATCCCTTTTTAGATTGGTCCATGCTAAACCTCTTTAGCACTTTATCTATGCATGTAGACTGCGAAAGACCTAGCAACCTTTTGAATCTATGTCTATAGATCCTTATTCTGAGAATATAGGTTGCTTCTCTAAGGTCTTTCATGGAGAATTGTTTGGACAACCAAACTTTAACCGTTTGCAAGACAACTATATCGTTTCCTATTAGCAATATATCATCTACATAAAGCAATAAGAAAACAATTGCACTCCCACTAACCTTCTTGTATACACAAGGCTCATCTATATTTTGAATGAAACCAAACCCTTTGATTGTTTCATCAAAATGGATATTCTAACTCCTAGAACCTTGCTTAAGTCCATAAATAGACATTTGTAGCTTACACACCTTTATGCCATCACTGGATGTGAAACCTTCGGGTTGCGTCATATACACTTTCTCAGTTAGATTTCCATTTAGGAAAGCTATTTTCACATCCATTTGCCAAATCTCATAATCATAATAAGCAGCAATGGCTAGGAGTATCCTGATGGATTTCATCATGGTTACTGGCGAGAAGGTTTTATCATAGTCAATACCATGTTGTTGATGATAACCCTTCGCCACTAGTCGTGCTTTATAGGTAACTAAGTTACTATCCATGTCCGTTTTCTTCTTGAAAACCCACTTGCACCAAAGTCCATACTTGGTTGTCGTACATGGAATCCATCTCTGACTTCATGGCCTCAAGCTATTTGCCAAATTCTGAACTATTCAGAACATTCTTGTAGGTAGTAGGCTCATCTTTATCTATGAGCAATAAGTCATTGTGGTCACTAATGAGAAATTCATATCTCTCAGGTGCCACATGAATCCTACTAGATCTACGAGATTCTTGTGTATTAGAAGTTTCATCTATTCTCTCAATAGATGTGGGGTTAGACGATTGATCCTTGTTTGTTTGATCTTCATGAACTTCACTAATTTCAATCTTACTCCTACTGTCGCCTCTGAGCATATGCTCCTTCTCTAAGAAGACGGCATACTTCGAAACAAACAATTTGTTTTCGGAAGGTAGATAGAAGTAATATTCGAAAGATTTTTTCGGATATCCAACAAACAAATATTTGTCAAACTTACTATCAAGTTTGTCTGACTGTGGCCTTTTGACAAAGGCAGGACAACCCCATACTCGCAAGTGAGATAACTTTGGTCTCTTACTAAAGAACATCTCAAATGGGGTAGTATTAACTATTTTTGTTGGAACTCTATTTAATATATAAACAGAAGTCTCTAGTGCATACCCCCAAAACGATTTTGGTAAGTCTGCAGAAGCTATCATAGTCCGTACCATATCTAGAAGGGTTCAATTCGTTTTCTCAGATACACTGTTATATTGAGGTGTATGTGGTGGAGTCCACTGAGATAATATCCCATTATCTCTAAGATAACTCAGAAACTCTTGCCTTAAGTATTCTACTCCTCAATCAGATTTTAGAGTCTTAATACTTTTGCCAAGTTGTTTCTTTATTTCACTCTTAAAGTCTTTGAACCTTTTAAAGGCCTTAGATTTGTATTTCATTAAATACAAATACCCGTATCGTGAGAAGTCATCGATAAAGGTTATGAAATAGTTGTAACCTCCTTTTGCTTGTATTGACATTGGGCCACATACATCAGAATGTATGAGTTCTAATAACTCTTTGGCCCATTCTCCTTTTCCTATAAAATGAGTTTTAGTCATTTTACCTTGTAAACAATACTCGCATGTGCCATATGATTCATAATCAGATAAGCCTAAGTCACTAAGCTTGTGTAACTTAGAAATACAATTTTCGTTTACATGGCCCAAACGACAATGCCATAAGTAAGACGTGTTATAGTTATCTATTTTAGGTTTCTTATTGTTTATATTGAGAATTGGATTATCCAAATCTAGAACATATAAACCATTAACCAAAGTTGCTAACCATAATGAATATCATTCAATGAAAAAGAACAACATTTATTCTTAAATATTAAATAAAATCCATATAAGTCTAAACAGGCAACTGAGATAATGTTTTTCATTAAAACTGGTACAAAATAACAATTTTGCAGTTCTAGAATTAATCCCAAAGGTAGGTTCAGCTCGTATGTCCCTACAGCAAGTATAACATCATTTACCCTATTTGCAGTATGTAGGTCGATATCGCTTTTCTCTAGTCTTCTACTACTCTTTAGTCCCTGCAAGTTATTGCATAAATGAGATCCACATCCAATATCTAATACCTATATCTCATTTTTAAAGGTAGTATTTACCTCAATCATAAACATACCCAGAGTAGAAGTAGAAGTGCTTGTAAGCCTCTTCTTTTGCTTCTTGTCCTTAATAGTCTCCAAGTAGGCTTTGCAGTTGTGCCTCCAGTGGCCCATCTTACTACAATGATGGCATGGGCCTTTGGTAGCTACGTCCTTCTTGTTCACACCACATTTGGGCTTCATGTGAGCCTTCTTCTTCTTCTTTTGAACTTTCTTCTTAGAAGAGGAAGATTCTACCATTAAAACTGCATTGGAATCCTTCTTCATGGAGGACTCCGCAGTTTTGAGAAGATTGATCAACTCAGGAATGGTGGATTCCATCTTGTTCATCTAATAGTTAATCACAAATTATGAGAAACTATTAGGCAAAGATTGAAGAATTAAGTCAACACTTAAGTCATGATCCATTGCAAACCAGAGAGATCCAAGCTTCTCTATTAAGCCCAACATCTTCAACCCATAAGTGGCCACAGAAGAACCCTCTGCCATTTTGCAATGAAATAGTTGCTTCGAGATCTCATATCTCTCAGTTTTGGCTTAGGCATCAAATAGCTTTCAAAGATGTAGTATAATCGATTGAGCATCCATATTCTCGTACTGTTTTTGCAACTCGAGAGTCATGGATGCCAGCATAATATATGATGTTGTATCACTATCCTCCTTGTGCCTCTTGTGGACAACATGCTCATCAGCATGAGTATCTTGGGCTGGTGGTAGTGGAATAGGAGCACCTAGCATGTAGAGCAACTTTTTTTATTTGAGAACGATTCTCAAATTTTTTTCCCAGTCGAGATAGTTTGATTCGGTTAACTTGTTAGTTTCCAAGATGCTACGTAAGTTTAGGTTTGTTGACATGATACAAGTGACCTAGATGTAAAGATAGAGGACATTAGCTACTTGTATATGCACATGATATGCAAATAATTAAGACTTTAATTAAACTTATTTTTACTTCACTATTTTACTCAAACTAATAGCCCCCACTATTGATTCGAGAAAGCCCGTTAGAAGCTTTCCTAGTGGACTGGTATCCAAATTCCTCAAGAATAACCTTGGGTTTGCCTAACAAACTTCCCTTAAGTTCATTGGTAGGTATCCGATACCAATTACATCATATGTAACTACCAGATCATTAGGTGATTAACAATTTTTAATCTTAAAGCCTTTTGGGCTACCTCAACTTTTCTTCTAAATTTCTTTATGCTTGAGTTTTCCCAACTGGAATAAAGAATTTAGTTCAACCCAACCCATTAATTAGGAATTTAATTGCAAAGGAATTTAACTCAATAGCTTGAACATACTCGATGTCGAGTAGGCTTGGGTTTGCCCAACAACCTGGTCTCAAAAAAGGACTCTCGTTCTTACTATATTAAAGGAAAGAATTAGGTTTAATATTAATTGAGGGATTTGTTCCTTGTAGTGATTTCTTTGAATGACATGCATAAAAATCAATAAATCACATAATTGATAATCATGGTAATGAAGTGATTACGTGGTATGGTTATGGACTTTTCCTAAATTAATTTCTTTGAGCCATAAAAGAAATTAATATAGTTAACCCTATCTGTTCATGCATGATTTAAGTAGAAGGTCTTACCTTCTCACCTTATTTTGGTTGCCATCTCCAAAATTAAAAATAATTCTACTTCTATCTAACCTATGTAAAATAATTACATAATTTCCTAAAGAGAAAAAACCTCGAGTTACATTCGAGGGGAGTTAGATGAGAAGAGAATTATACAAGAATTCTAGAGAAGGCAAGGCACGCAGGCCCTATTTCATAAAAACCAAAACTGTAAAATGCATGAACAGATATAATTGGTTTTAGTCCATAACCATCCACCATGCCATTGACTATGCTTAAACAAAGTAAACACATACTTTTATTATTCCAAAATCATTATTTTGGAAAAATAAAACAAAATCTAAAATCAATATTTAGAAAAATACATTAAAATTTTCAAAATCACTATTTTGAAAAATAAAATTGTTTGTCTCAATACTAATTTTGAGAAAATGCTTTTGGTCCCGTCTCGCAACAATAACGGTAGTCCCGCTGGTCGGTCAGCGGGTGGGGGTTAGGGGGGCAGCGCCCCCGTGGAAAATTTTTTATTTTGCCACCTCTCATCAAATAAGATTTTTCCCTTTTCAAAATTCTATTCCAATTTTTTTTTTTTTAAACAGCTGGATCATGCAAAACAGAGCATAACCGATGTCGGTTTGGAAGCCAGAGCCGGTGCCGGCTCTGTTCTGGTTTCCAAAAAATTTTCTCTTCCAAAAACAATTTCTGGACATCACGAACAGAACAAAACTAGCACCGGTTTGGAGGTTAGAGCCGGTGTCGGTGTAGTCGAAAAGTGGCGGCGATTTTCAGAAAAATTTTCCAGAAACAATTTCTGGTGCCCTAATCTTCTGCAGAATTTTAGTGAGAACAATTCTCAACAGAATTTTCTGTTTTGAAGCTCAAAACCAATTTGTTAGTTTAGATAAAACAAAACAGAAAATCAAATTCACAAGATGAAATGGAGGACAACTACCATGTTTAAGAAAACATTTTTTTGCAGAAAATTTTCAGCACATAAAGAAAGCACCTTTCGAAATATGCTATAACTTTTACACAATCATATTGTGCTACGGACCCAATCCACAAAGCTCGAAACAATTTCAACTCAAGTGAAAACGATTTTCACAGCAAACAAAGACAAACACGAATACATGAAAATAGTTTTTCATGCCAAAATAATGTCCGTAGACCACACATTGCATGTCTCTAATACCATTGTTGGATATCTTAGGCTCGTATCATATACGACGCAATGGAAAATAAATGAGATACTATCCCTGGACCCGCCTATGTGTGGAAAACAAGATATAAAGATAATAAAAGTAGTAGCTTTTTACCTTTGTTTGATCGTCCGAAGAACAAAATTTCTTCTTCAAGTCGAGGCGCGATCTAACAATCCTCTTATACAAACTCCACGAGAGTTGGACGTCTAACTACTATAATCATAGTGTGTGATTATCTCGAACAGTAATGCACACAAAGGAATACTCAAGTACCAAAATTTTCTATGCTAGCAGAAAAGGATGGTGGCTAGGGCTGTTTTTGTTTTCAGTAAAGCGAGAGAGAGAGAGAGAGAGAGAGAGAGAGAGAGAGAGAGAGAAAAGACGTTTGTTTTTTGTGTATCCTATTTTCATATGGATCACCTTTTAATTAGGGTTTTCAGCATATCCAATATATGTTCCAAAATCCACTGAAAATCTAAAATTCTAAAACAATTAGAATTTACTAATTGTAATTGGAAACATCAAGTTCCCACAATTACAACTTGGACCACAAATTATAACTAATTATGTTTTGTCCACAACAAATTCTCTTTCTCACAATTAACCCCTCTATGTTATCCAATAACATCTTGAGTATATAATCCTCTATTGTGTGTGACCTATTAGGTTTCCCAGTCAATTGGTAGCGAACATGAATTAATCCAAACGTCTTTGAGATTAATAATCCATAATTAATTAGAATTAATCATATTAATTCTAATCAGGATTGGTTTATTAATTTATCAATTAATAAACTCATATTCCCAGATTATGAGCGGTATCTAGCAACACATCTGACCCCCCAAGAGTCCAGGAAGTCAAGTGGCTTTACATGAACCCTTCAATAACAAATTTCAGTGCAATTAACTCATTTCACCGTATAATATCTCATTCGGTTTGGAGTACGGAAATAGTGCCAACTCCCTCCAGAATTAACTCTGGCCTGAATACAATAGTACTTGTACTAAGAACCCACTACTTTAAATGTGTATCAAATGGAACTATTTCCAATACACAATCGCCTTGGCCAAGGACTTCTCGAGTACTAATTCCTACAAGTGACCGTGAAATATTTGCCCCTATTATTAGGAGTGGTGAATCCTTTATTAATCATCTCAACTACTTTCATTTACCTCATAATGTACCCAATATCCATCCCATAGGCTGCCTTTGATTGAGCTCTGGAAATTGGAATCAAAGTACAATGCTCAGCAAACAAAGTACCTTGGAGATCTCAAGTCTAAGGATACTTGCACGTTTGCTATATTGAGATTATATCACTGGCACTAAATAGTTATCCATGTGATTATCTCATAACTAGGTCATCCAATGAACTTGTTCCATTAGCAAGCATCCATGTGTTAACTTTGAGTATCTCAATACTCACGGATATGAGAACCACCGTCTAATCAAATCAGGAAGTCTCACACATGCTAGTCTTAACGTATTAATAATGTTCTGTCTCATTAATACTATGACTAGGGACTGTTTAAGTGCTAACATCATTCAGTGTAGTAGGAATCTCATATCATGATCTCTATCATGATTTTCTTAACACAGTGTTGTACTAGGGACTTTATCCAACAGTTATGTTACTTAATGTAAACAAAAGAAACTGTAAGATAAATAATGTCTTTTATTGAAATAAAATGTGTCATATAAAATGTACAAGTGATTGTCTCTAGGGCACAACACTAACAGAACCAATTGAAAAACACGCTAAAAAACTAGATTTTCAACTATTGGCACCTTACCCCACTTGAACCCAAAAAAATGCGTAATTTGATAAGCTTTTAGTAGCGTTCAAACAACTGCACATAAATATTCCACTCAGTGAGGCTTTGATACACATGCCTAAATATGCAAAGTTCCTCAAAAGTATTCTTGTTAACAAAAAGAGGTTGGAAGAATTATCTACTGTAGTTTTAAATGAAGAATGCTCAACCATCTCGCAAGACCAATGTAATTTTCCACGAAAAGGAAATGATCCAGGGACTTATATGATGTGGACTAGACACAAGCCCAGTATGAATTATCTCACAGTATGGGATCATCTAGCTTATGTACTGACTAAGGAAAATAAGCTAGACCTAAGATCAGAATTATGCTACTTTGTAGGGTATTCAAAAGGATCAAGGGGTGGATACTTTAATCATTCCTAAGAGCCAAAGGTACTTGTTAGTCCTCATGTTAGATACTTGGAGGATGAATAAAATGTGTCCATTAAGGTTTCGAATAAGGTGGAATTGGAAGAGAAGTTGAATGACACTTCAACTTCTAATACCCTAGTTGAGGAACCCGAAAAGACACAACTAGATATTCCTATACAGACTGAGTCACATCGTAGTGGGAAGATATCTTAGATTCTAGAAAGATGGATTGGAAAGGTCTTTGAGGTAGTCTCCAACATCAAGAACAAGATCCTACTAGATACAATGAAGCTATTATTAATGTTAATGCATACAAATGATAAATAACAATGGATACTGAGTTGAGTCTATGTATCTCAGTCAATTCTGAGATCTTGTTATTGTACTTGAAGGGATTAAACTCAAAGGGTACAAGTGGGTCTACAAGAAAAAGAGAGGAGTAGATGGAAAGGTGGATAACTATAAAGCAAGTTTAGTTGTAAAAAGTTATACTTAGAAAGAAATGATCGATTATGAGGAGACCTCTTCACCTGTTGCCATGCTTAAGTTCATTCACATTCTCTTATCCATCGCATGCCATTATGCCTATAAGATTTGCTTATAAGATAGACAACCTTTCTAAATGGCTATCTTAGCAAAGATATCTATATGACCTAGCCTGAAGGCTTTATTGCGAAGGGCCAAGAAAATATAGTTTAGAAGCTGAATAAGTCCATTTATGGACTTAAGCAAGCATCATAAGTATGGAACATGCATTTTGATAGGACTATAAAGTCATGGTCTCATACAAAACGTAGATGAACTATATGTATAAGAAGTCGGACGGGAACAAAGTGTTCTTTATGGTACTCTATGTAGATGACATTCTATTCATTGGAAATGATGTAGGGATATTGTCATTTGTAAAGGTTTGGATATCAAGTCGTTTTAGCATGACATATATGAGGGAAACTAACTACATTCTTGGTATAAAACTTTTTAGAAATTGGAAGCAAAAAATGTTAAGCTTATCTCAATCTATGTATATTGACAAGATATTGGCTAAGCTTAGCATGGATTAGTGTAAAGCAGTAATCATACCTTTTAGGCACGAATTGACTATGTCTTCTCAATAGTATCCTAATACATAAAAAGAGAAGGAAGGAATGAGTAGGATTCCATATGTTTCGATAGTGGGAGGTCTTATGTATGTTATACTTTGTACAATGCTAGATATATGCTTTGCTATAAGCATGGTTAGCAGATATCAGTGAAACCTAGGAGAAGAACATTGGCAAGCTGTAAAGTGCGCATATACTCAAGTACTTGAAGGTAACGAGGGATTATATGCTTGTCTATAAAGCTGATGAATTGATTCCTACTGGTTATATTGAGTCAGATTTTTAGGTAGATAAAGATGAAAGACGTTAGCCTTAAGGGCATTCTCCTGTGTTTTGACGTATGACAAATATTGATAAGGACTAACTTGTGTAACTTATATGTGATAGGACATGTTTGACCTCAGTTCTTCTAAAGGTATGCAAATGAGACTGCTAAGCAATTCTTAAGCAATGGAATCTAAATCAAGTATATCGTCAATTTGTTGTGTCTAAATTCCTATGTCTCCTTTATCTTGTGATTCAATTTATTTTTACCTTGAAGTACAAAAATAAAATGATTTTAAAAAGTAAGTCTTTAGATGTTTGGATTGAGTAGTTTGGATGGACTTTCCATCCAAAAACTTCGTCCAAAACTCTATAACAGTGTCTGAATTGTTCTGCCTAAAAAAGTGTCATTTTAAACTCACATTTTGGATCCACCCTCGGTCGATCCTTGAGTCCAAAACTCTAAAAAATCTAACAGCGAAACACTAGCAGTTGCTATGTCGCCTTTTGCTCCTACAAAAGTTTTCAAAACTTGATTTTGAAGCATATTTTTGTGCTATCTTTTTCAGAAATACTCGTACACTTTAGAATAAAATAATATCCTTTTTTACTGTGTTTTAAAGTGAAATCAAATTGTTTCATAAGGTAAAAAGGTATTTATGCATAGTTGTTCATATCTGCTAAATCTGTGAGCTATTTCTATACTCTATCTTTTATTAGCTTTGTATCAAGGTTTTAGGAAGCAAACCCGATTGGAGTGAACCTTGAATTATTGTGTATCAAGGTTAAGAAAGTAAAACCCAGTTAGGGTGAGCCTTGAATATTGATTTTAAAGAGGTTTGGTATAAAAAAAAGTGTGGTGATCCTCTTGTGTAAAATTGGTGTTGCCTACTACCATTCATTTGGGAAAAAAATTTTAGTGAATGTGCTGAAATTCTTAAATGGGTACTTAAGGTAGTGGATATAGATCAATTGAGGATTGAACAACTATAAATCCTTGAGTCTTTTCTTCTGCTTTTTATCTGCACTTTGTCGTTGCATTTTCTTTGGTTATTAGTTCAAATAGTTCAATCTTTATCTCTGCAATTATTGATCACCTTTACAGACTTTATTTTTCCGTGGCGAATCTGCGATTATTTTCTTGACTGCCCATATTTAAAACATACTATCTTTTCATCATTTTGTGCTAATTCAAAAGATTCCTATCTGCCTCCTATAGCTGCAAAGCAAATCTGTCATTGTGAACACAAGCATTACACTCCTCATTGCATTCATCGATATGATCAAAGACTTTATGTAGTTTGATGAATCTATTATTGTTGCTTAATTTACCCATCTTAATATAGATCTTCTTTCCATCATTTAGTGGAGCATTGAAAATTTTTTAGTAGCACATTCATAGTTGCACGAACAAATTTTTTTTTTAGCTTACTCTCTTTGTTGGTTCTTGCCTTAAGATTTTCAGAGGATTTTTAAAGTTTGCATTTATTTTTCATAAATCTTATTCTCCCCCAAAAGTTCATTAATTCGTATAAGAACATTGGTCTATATTATTTTTGGCTTAACAACTTTATAGCAAAGATCTATATGGCAAATACATCTGTTCTACCTTATATTAAGGATCTTCCACAAATAGACCTTATTTGTGCAATGGAAGCAATTATACATTCTAGAAAAATAGAAGGAAAATTTATGTTTGCTCAATCAATTTTGAGCTATAGAATCTGATTGAAAATGCTCAATTTGTTTCATCAAAATTTGTTAAAGGCAGAAAAGTGCCTACACAGAGTAATGAATATGACAGTGAAGATATTTTGAAAATCCTCTAAATTTTCAGGCAATGAATATATTGTGTTGTGCTTTTTATACAAATGAATACAACCAGGTTAGTGGTTGTGATTCAGCTTGCAAAATGTGGAGATTACTTGAGGTCACCCATGGAGGGACTAATCAAGTAAAAGAATCAAAGTTAGGACTTTTAGTCTGTTCACTATGAAGCCAAGTGAGAATATAACTGATCTATTCACCAGATTTATAAACATCATGAATACACTAAAGGCATATAGGAAAATCTATTCGCTCGGTGAGCAAAACAGAAAGTTACTTGAAGCTTTACTGAAAAGCTGGCAGGCAAAAACCTTGGCTATGGAGGAATCTAAGAAATTAAATAGCTTACCAATTGAAGAGCTGAATGAATCTCTTCTAACTCATGAAATGAAACTTCAAAGGTTTCAAGACCATCATGATGATACCAAAAGAAAAAGAGAAACAACCTTAAAATCTAGAAATAATAAAGCTATCAGCGAATAATCTAAAGGTGATTGTGGTACTAATCTGGACAATGAAGAATTGGCTATGGCAGTTAGAAAATTCAAAAAGATATTCAAAAAAGATAACTTCAACAAAGGGAAGAAGTTTGTTAAAAAGAAAGGACAAACTTCATCCTTTAAACCTCAATGCTATGAATGCAAGAGTATATAGTATTTTATTGTTGATTGCCCAATAGCTAAAGAAAGAGAAGCCAAGCACAAAAAGAAGAAAAGAAAAGGACTGGTTGGGACTTAGGACCAAGCTAAATTCGAGATAGAAGAAAGCTGTGAATCTAAAAATGAGAAAGCAAACATCTACTTTATGGCCCTGAAGGATAAGGTAAACCCCACTTCTCCAAATTTGATATCTGAATTGCATGGTTTTGATAGTGAGAAGCCTGATGATCCGAATGAACTACTTTTTGACATGTTTCATGAACTTAAAAGGTTATCTAGAAGAAATAAGGAAATGAAAATAAAAATTGGTTCCTAGTTAGATGACAATGCTAAGCTGTTAATTGAGAACAAAGCCTTACTAGATTCCATTATGTGCTCAAATGTTGAAAATGATGTTATCCTAACTTCTTTGCATTGTATGTGACACTTGAGAACAAATGTTTGTGCGATAAAGTACTTTCTCTTGAAAATATACTCAGTGATTTTAATAACATGAAAAATAGAGTTGATGACCTCACCACATGCATTGAGAAGTTCACAAATGGCAAAAATAACCTTGAAAAATTACTTGGTGCACAACACGTAGTTGGAAACAGAAATAGTCTCGGCAATAGGCATGAAAACAAAGTTGGAAATTACATATCCTACTTTGTAAAAGCTGTTTCTTCATACATGACTTATATTTGTTGCACATATTGTGAAAAATTTAGACACAAAGCATCTAGATGTCATGTTATGAATAAAGTGGAATTTAGTGCAAAAATAGTTTGGAAAAGTAGAGAAAACAATACTAACCCCCATGGGCCTAAGAAAATGTGGATACCAAAAGCCATTCTTCCATCTCATGATTAGGTACATCAGATGGAAAAATTGAGCTCCACATAATAGTTCTTGGATAGTGGATGCTCAAGACACATGTCGGGAAATGCAACACTAATGGATGGCATTCAAGCTACAAATGATGGATTTGTCATATTTGGAGATAAGAAAAAGTAAAATAATACTCGGTATAGGTAATGTTGTTAAGGGATCCTTTATCATTATCAAGCAGGTATTATTGATTGATAAATTAAAGTACAACTTGCTCAGTATTAGTCATTTGTGTGACAAATGGTTGCAAGGTTAATTTTGAAAAGATTCATGCACTATCATTGATAATTCTAATGATAAAATCATTTTTTTTTATTGCCAACCGCATTGGTAATGTCTATGCATTATATCTTAATGATCCTATTGCTCATGATGTAAGATGCCTCTCCATAAATAATGATGATGGCTACCTTTGGCATAAAAGGTTAGACTATGTTTCTATTGATTTACTAAATAGATTGTCCTCAAAAGAGTTTGTTAGAGGACTACCCAAAATGATATTTAACAAAACTAATTGTGTGATGCTTGCTAATTTGGAAAATAAACTGAGACACTTTTCAAACACAAGAAAATAATTTCAACCTCAAAACCTCTTGAGCTAATACATATGGTTCGTTTAGACTAATGAGGACCACTAGCCTAGATGGTAAGAGGTATGCTTATGTATTAGTAGGTGATTTTTTGAGATTTACTTGGACCTTATCTTTTACACAAAAAGATGACGATGATGTAGGTAACTCAAAGAAAAATGGCATTGAACATCATGAAGCTCAATTACTTGACAACCACGCCAAAGAAGAAGAACTAGAGGAACAACAAGTTAAAGATAGTGAGCAAAGAAGTGTCGAGCACCCTAATTAGAATCTGCCAAAATTTTGGAAGTATAAAACTGTCCATCCAAAAGAACAAATCATTATTAATTCTAGCCGCGGAGTCAAAACTAGATGGTATTTTGTTGATAATGTTTGTCCTACTTTCCAGCACTGAACCTAATTGTATTGATGTAGCCTTACATAATGAATTTTTGGATTATGGCCATGCAAGAAGAGCTGAACCAATTTGAAAGGAATCAATTTTGGAAGCTTGTCCCTAGACTACTTGACCATCCTGTAATTGGTACCAAGTGGATTTTCAAAAACAAACTTGGTAAGCATGTCATTGTTATTAGAAATAAAGCTAGATTAGTTGCCCAATGATTCAATCAAAAAGAGGGCATTGATTATGATAAAACTTTTGCCTCCATTGCTCGATTAGAATCCATTAGAATGTTACTTTCTTTTGCATCTTTTAAATGTTTTATGTTCTATCCAATGGATGTCAAAAGTGCTTTCTTAAATGGTTTTATTGAAGAAGTATATATGGAGCATCCTCCAGTTTTATTCATGAATATTTTCCAAACCATGTCTTTAAACTTTTCAAAACTCTTTATAGTTTAAAACAAGCTCCTCGTGCTTGGTATGTAAGACTTAGTAGATTTCAACTTTCAAAAGTTTTTTTTTCAAGATGATTGATTGATACCACTTTGTTCAATAAATCTAAAAATTCTGACGACCTTCTTACTATTCAAATCTATGTTGATATTATCCTTAGAGCTACTAATGACTCTTTTTGCAAGAAATTTACCAAGATAATGCAGCAAGAGTTTGAGATGAGTATGATGGGAGAAATAAATTTCTTCCTTGGATTACAAATCAAGCAAACCATAGATGGTATCTTCCTAAATCAGGCTAAGTATGCCAATGAGCTACTCAAAAGATATATGTACCAAACCACTGGCTGAAGAATGATTCAATCATCTGAGGAGAGGTTTGGAAATTACTAGATTATGTAACTAATGATTTTTCTAGATATTGGTTGTTTATATTTGCAGAATTCCTAAAGATCTTCTGATTTTGGATAGAGATATTGGATGCAGTATTTGAACCGTATTTTAAGTCAAAAGTCACAATATATTTTGATCACATGTGACATAAATTTTGGGCAGGGAAATTAGATAGACAATCTGTGTCCAAGTATTCAAATCTTTTAAATTATAAATGTTCCCGCCTTTTTTTTTTCTAGCCGCAACACTTTCTCTATTCTTATTAGAATATCTTTACATATTTTCAAAAATCACCTTTCTCAAATGTACTAAATTGTACTTATACTCTTCAATACCTCATAAACCCTGAAAAGAATTCAAATCTATTTGAATCTTCTTCTCATTTAAAAAAAATCAAAAAGCTATTATTTATCTTAGCACTTTTCTCTTTCCTCTAGCCTTCGTTCTCTCACCAAAAACCTGAAAAATCAAACCCTTCAATTCTGTTCGCCATGAGTAAAACTCCAAAACCTAGCAAAGGGGTGGATCTAATAATAAAGAAGATCAATAAATGCAAGACAATGAAAAAGAAATCAGATGCTACCGGACCAATATCTACAAAAAAGAAGGAAAAATGAGTTGTCATTGATGAACAAACTCCTTAAATTGCATTATCAAAACAACCTCCAGAAGAGAAAATCACGGACACTTAGGTACCTTGATTTCTCAACTCAAAAAGAATGAATCTAAATGCAATAACTGGGTATCTAGAAATAGAACTATGACTGTTGGATATCGTGTTGCCCCCAAATCTTTCTTAAACTATTTAACTGTTCTTAGTATGTTTAAGTCACTTGGGGGGGAGGGGTGCTTTGCTATCTATTGATGACAACCTCTACACCACCTTAGTTTTGGAATCTTATGCGAATCTGAAAAAGGGATGACATGGTAAAACAGTGAATGGGTTTATTGTGCAATGGTATACACATAGATTGGAGAAGTGAGCTTCAAGTTTTGACTATGGTATGTTAAACAGAATTTTTTTTAATGTCAGAGATGGTGGAGTTCAATCTTTCAAAATGATCAAACTGCATGAAAATTTCTAAATTTTTTTTAACTGAGTTGTTTTGAGATGAAATTTACTGGTGCCAAGAGCTTTAGAAATTCAAGTGATTAAAATGCTAAATGGTTAAATGGAATTGGAAGATTGCTACATCACATGGTTTTAACCATGGTGATGCCTAGTTTTGGCTACAAGACATCTATATGTATTTTACAAATAGTATTGATGCTAGCTCTATCAGAAGGAAAACAAATTAACCTTGGGTTTTTGGCTGTGAAATCGATAATCACGGAACACATCAAACAAAGCATTATTTTTTGGAAACTTTCTCACCAAGCTATTCAAGTACTTCAATGTTGATTTAAGTGAGGTTACCCCTGAGCACTACAAGGTAAACATCCATAGTAGATATTCATTTGAGAAAATGGGGCCCATTCAAGCGGATAATCAATGGATATTACATAGAGAAGCCACTGAAGAGGAAGAAAAATTGGTGAAGGCTAAAGAAAATATGCTACATCAGGATGAACAAAAAGAAAAGTTAAGACTGAAATTCAAGGGGAAACATCAAGTAGAGAGAAACACAAAACTCAGGAAAGTAGAATAACTCAGAGTATTTTGGATTCTATAAATCTACTATCCACCAAGCTAGATAGTCTAAGTGCATAAGTCAAATGTGAACTAAAAAATTTGGGAAATAGACTGACAAATGTGGAAGGAAAGTAATATGAAGTTGCAGGCAATTCGATTGAATAAGATCCTCCACCCGTGCTAGAGCTTGAACTTATTATTCCTTCTTCATAGGAAGAAACTGATGTTCAGCTAAAGAAGGAGAATGAGAAAGAGAACGAGAAAGAGACTAATATTACTAATGTTCCATCTCTGCATACCAAGGAACCCACAATTACTACACCCACTATTGACAAGGAAGTTCCCAAGCAAAATAAACTAGCTGCATTTGGCAGCTCATCTTGCTGAAGGTAGAAGTATGTCGTTGTAAAACAAAAGTGCAACAAAATTGCTGGACAACATTCAAAGAAGGGTGCCAGTGCTAAGCCTGCTACTATCCTCATCCATGAGATGTGACACATGACGACCGATGATTGATGACCTCTTCTGCCACTTTTATTCTAATGACACAACTTTATTCTTCCAAATTTCATGCTCTCTGCACTATATTTTCATGAACATCTCACTTTTATTGGTGAATTGATGAAATTGGATTTTCTTTCTAATGAATGGACTTGGGAAACAAAGTTAGAATTGAGTTTAATTTAATTAATTCTATAATTGTTGTCTTAACTGGATTTGGAAAGAATGTTAAGAATTGAACTTGAATAATCAAAAATTGGTTAATTTCGCTAATAGTATATGGTTATTGGCTAATTTCATGTATATATTGCCTAGAGTATAGTGATATTCATAAGGAATGAGTTTTCATGCATCTTTTGGTTACTTTGGTTTGATTGGGAAATATACTAAATTAAGTAGAAGGTAGTGATTCCATAGATTGGGAAAGAAATGGAGTCTATTTTATTCCTTTATGATGCCAAGATGATAATTAATTATGATATTGCTAATTAATTATTGTTATGTCTTCTAAAGTTTCTGTCTATTTATATGTCTTTTCTCCTTATTCTCACTCATTCATTATCCTTATGACTTTTTTTGTGTGACTTGATTTTCTCTAGTATATTAGGTTTGTAGGTTATTTACTTTTATTTATTTATTCTATTAGCTAAACAATAAAGATTTGGGTAAATTAAGATGGGAGTTTAAGTTCCTGTGGATTCAATACTTACTATTCCTTATGCTGTATGATGCGTATATTTGCTCGTATGTGTAGTAATGGTTAGCATTTTATTAAAACTTACTTAATTGTTGCCCTTTGTTAATAATTTTTCCAACACTAAAAAACACGCAATAAGTTTTTGGTACCGTTGCTGGGGATAGGCACTATCAGAAACCCTCAAGTTTTGTTATTTAGCCTTTGTTGTATTTGTAAATATCACTAATTTTTATTTTTAGGTACTTTGTGAATATTTGCTTATTTTTACTAGTATATGCTTTTGTTTTTTATTTATTTGATTTTTTACTATTTTTATTTTTCTTTTAAGTGTGAGGCTGACACATCATGGACATTCATTCTTGGAGAAGTATATGCCATTGGGCACAAATTCAAAGGAGTTATAATGATGGTAGATTGGCACAATTACAAGCTTACATTGATGTGTTGAGTAAGATGTCACATGAAGCATCATTAAATTCCTTTGTTAGCAATGCAAACGCTTTAGTTAAAGGATAAGAAGAATCATCCCAATGAATGAACTCTAAAAGAACACAACTAACAAAGTTGGTTGATAAGATCTGCAATAGGGAATTGAAAATCGTAGAAAAATAGGGGATGCCATACAGTAAGCAACCAACACTGGTTGGGATACTTAAAGAGGCACTAGCTCTATCCCAAAAAGCTGAAACGATGACTATTGAGCTTTCTTTGGCTCAAATTTTAGAACATCTATGCCCTTTGAATGCCAAAGCCTATATATTTGAAAAGGAAAACCCCGAAGAAAAGGAGATAGGCTATGTGGAACAATTGCATAATGTGGAAAGAGAAGTATTTGATTCTACTTTATGCACTAATTCTCCTAATTTCTTTTTGTCATATGATTTTATAGGTACATCTCAATTCTTGGAGAGCAATGTTGCCCATGATGATGTGTGGAGTTTAGTATACTTGAAGAAGTTGGATTTTTCCATGATGCATTATAAGAAATCCTTGGAGGATGTTCACAAATTTTTGTTAGGATTCGTAGACTCCTAAACGCGAAAAACATTCACAAATCTCGTCTGAGGATCTAAGCCAAACGATTAAGACAATTTAGGGATTATAGAATTACATCTGTTCTTCGTAATTAGATTTTGATTTTGGTGTCGTACATGTAACTTGAACGATCACCAGACGCTGCAATGTGCAAATGGCCTCTATCGGATACACATGGTGAACCAACTCGTTACCCTGGGAGTGCTAGCACCTAGGGTTTGAGAGGCTTGAATTTTTCTGGTGAATGGAGGCATGAATATTAACAAAGAGCATCCTTGAGAAGACGACTAGGGTTATCTTTTAAAACCACTCGAACCTCTTGGAGTCAAACTTTGATAATATCTTATCATAATTTATTTTAAACTCAAATTAAATTAAAACAGATATGATAAGATTCACTATTACTCGATAATTTAAGTAATTAATTTACCGAGTCCGATTCTTACAATTTGAACAATATCCAGATATATCGAATGTTGACATATTTTCAGATTCATTGTATTTAGTCAATTTTATGGGTTTGATTAATTTAGAAATATTTCCAAATTCATCGAACCTAGTTACCGAAAAATAACCTAACAAGTTCTCTTATTGTGTGACCCTATAGGTTTATTTAACACTAGCAATGTGCTCAAATCACATTTAAATGGCCCACAAGTTATAAACGATTTCTAGCAAAACATTATAACTATCTAGATTAAATGAAGATCAGTGATCTCTTTGAATCAAACCATAACTTTATATTTATTCCTTTTGTCACATAATATCTAGATTAAGCAGAAGGCATGGAGCATGTCATCCTTATTAAGCTTAATCAATTATTTCTTTTTCTCATAGTAGACTGTTTAAACAAATGATATCAATATCTCAGATTGATATATTTGAGCATAGCCATGCATTTTAATAGTCTAACTCATCAAGGGGCCCATGGATATCTCTCCCATAATTGAGAGGGACAAATTCTTTCAGTATCAATATATTCCTCTCCCTGATTTATTCTATATCCAATAGCAGTCTAATTTATTATCTGGTTAAAGAAAACTTTAGACAATGTCAAAATATAGAATTTACCAAGTAGGAAACTATGATGAATTCAGGTTGAAGGACTTTTAATATCATTATGGTGAGAAAGTACTTATGACATGTTCCATGAAGTACACTTACAGTGGGTCATGTCCAATACAATATTCTCTAATATTTATTTATGTTTTGACTTGATATCACATATATCCATAACCAGTAAAACATAGCCATCAAGTCACAAACATACTAATCTTAATTTATTATTGTTCCACTAATAATAATCGATCAAAGAAAGTTTAAGAATAGTCATTATATTGATTGTAGGGTTTTACTATCAAGTCACATACTTGATGACCACAAAACTAAATGCACTATTCATGGAAAAAAATACCTCATATTATTACATAATATATAATGATAATAGTATAAGTACAAATTGACTTTAGGGCATATCCCCAATAATTTTACCCACCGCTCCATTTAAAGGGAGGTAACTTGGTATTTGTAGATGTAATAGAAAGAAAGGATGTCTTGATCCCATCTTTAAAAACTCAACTACTAAGCTTAAAGAGGAATTTTTATTGTGGCAAATCTTTTGAAGAGAAACATAGCGATTTCAAGATTGATGCATTCTTTAAACTTCATTTCAAGATTGATGCATTCATATGCATTCATAAATAATTAAGGATGTCTTGATCCCTAAAAATAAGTAGACTATGTCCCATCTTATGTGTGGGGGAGTGAGTCTTGGTTTTTATTTGTTTTCTTAGGTTTTCCAATAGTATTTTGCATTCTTGTGTTTTATTTTGGTTATTATTTTCTTTATTCTTTTATGTGTGTTTTCTTTTACATGATTGAATAACGTCTTCTTGGAACCTACTCAATTATTTCTTCCAAGTTTTACCTTTTTTGGAGCATTATTGCACTTGGGGAATATTGCTTAACTTTCTACCTTCTTTATCATTTTTGGTCCCTTTAGAGAGCTTTCTTGTGTTAGTTTTTGGCTAATGAGAATATTGTCTAGTTTAAGTGTGGGGGAGTGGTTTGGTGATATTCTATGTCTAGTTATTGGCAATTTCGTTAGTGTTTCTTGAAATTTTTAGTTGATTTAGCTAAAATTTGAAAAATTTTAAAAATTTAAAAATCTAGAAGTTTGGAAATTTTAGAGCTAAATTGCGATTTTTTACTATTATGGTATTGTTGTTGTTTTCCTTTTGGTATAAGAATTTGGTTTAAAACTTATTTGATTGAGTTTGATTTTGTATTGACTTATATATTTGGTGTGATATAGGCTATGTCTTGAGAACTTGGATTAACCTTGTTTATTTTTTAGTAGATGTTGTTGCATTTCGTATCTTGAGGATTGATGTTGATATTGTGATAAACTATTAGTATGGAATTTTGGTTGATTTTGGTGCTATGGTATTCTAAACTAGTCCTTATTATGATTTTAAGAAAATAGGGACTAGAGTGGTAAAATCATGAGTGAAAAAAAAAGAAAGAAAAAAAGATAAATAGAATGTAGAAGAGAGAGAGAGAGAGAGAGAGAGATTCCTGCTGAAAATGGCGTCAATATGGAGAGAAGTAGCAAGTATTGTTTGGTGCATTCTCTTGAGGCTATCCAGAAGGCAGCAAGCCCAAAAAAAAAGAAAAAAAGAAAAAAAGGGAGTGAGAGAGAGAAAAGATAAGAAAATTAAGGGGGCCAATAGGGTGAGTGAATAGTAATTCATTCACTTGAGGCTATGAATTCCCAAGAAAAATGTGGTGAGAATGTCCCTAATTTGCTACTTGGACTGTAGTAGTTTGGAAATTATAGAACTGGAATTGATTATTATCCCTAACTTATATGAATCACAATGTTTGCATTCTTAACTTAAGGAATGGGAACATGGAAAACAAAAAGAGTGGACATCTAAGACAAATAGAAACATCAGTAAAGGGAGTCCCAATAATTCTCACTAGGCATCATTGGTAACCGTTTTAGGTGTTGGTGATGATGGCCCTTGGGTAGAAATTCACCATTACAATAAAAGAGTATCTTCTAAGCCAACTTGGGATTTTAATGCTACTTGTCACCTTTTGGGCTTGGAATTGAGAACGTATACCAATGGCTCTTTCTTTCTCTCTCTTTTTGATCTTGCTCCTCAATTGAGGGTTATTTCGTACTTTTTATGCTTCAATCCCTCGATCAAGTAGCTTGAATGAAGTAAAGGTGATTAATGTTTATATATTGTATAAAATGCTTCATGGAGAATCTATTCCCCTTGTTTCGTTGTTATTACTTGCTATGAGAGACGTAGTGGCTTATGGCCTTGCTACTAAAGCATTTGTGTTTCTCTTAGTGATTTCACAAGTTTTGAATACTTTTGATGTTGACACAGAGAATGAACTTGTGGAAACTACTACTAGGCATCATGTGGTCACTGAACAAGTCCTAAATCACCGTGGTTACAAGTATAGTGTCTCAACATCTGAATGGTTAAGGCTGCGAGAGGTTGCCCAAACTCAAGTTCCTAAGCTACATGTTGAACCTGAAGAAGAGCTCCTTCTACCACCAAGGTATGTTGGACAACCCTCAAATGTTAGGGATGATATTCTAGCTTAAGTCCATACATCCTTGGAGCAACTAAGGATCAAGATAGCTGGGATGAGAACTGTTTAAGAAAACCAAACTCAAAGGCTTGATTGAGTTGAGGAAAATTAGTAGTAGCATGGTGAGATCTTATGCAATCTTAGTCTCATTCATGCCGTCCATAGCAATGATTAGAGAAACTTTTGGGATCGTTTTGGAGGTCGTGGAGGCCTATTTAGTGGCCCGTTTGGAGGCTCTTCTTCAAGGGATTTTTTAGTGTTTATTTTCCTATTCTTCTTTTTCTAGTTTCTTTTAGTTTGCTCTTCTTTTGTGTTATTAGTTTTCTTTAGTTTTTTTCTATTTTTTGGTATTTATGTTTTTTTTATAGGTGTGATCACTCTACTCTTGATGGCAATACTTCTTTCAACTTTTGGAGGGCGTAATTTTTTCAATTAAGCTAATCTACCATGGGGAGTGTTATTCCCTTTTTCCCTCTTTATTTTTTTAGTCCCTTGGATATGCTTCATTGTGTTATACTTTAGGCCATTGAAGATAATGTCCAATTTATATATGGGGGAGGAGTTCCATGCTTTCACCAAGTGGATCTTCTTGATCTTCTTGAAATTTTGAGCGTGCTTGGGCTGATTTGGGAAACTATTTTTGATTTTTCTATGGATTTGCATAGACTTGATTTTAACCTTACAATTGAGTAATTTGTCCAAGATGAAGTTATGACTTTCTTTTTAACTTTAGATATGAAATTGTCATTCATTATGGTTGGATTTTTATTAAAAAAAAAATAAACTTGTGTATTAAGTTAGATTTTGCTAAGTCTTGAGAATTTAAGTTAACTTTGGTTATATTTGGTATTTGAGTTCTATTTTATTCTTTGAGTTTGAATATGAATAGCATGATAAAATATGGGAAACATTGTTGATTAATTCTTATGTTGTGGATTTATAATTTGTTTGATTTTGAATTGTGAATAAGGAATATGAGGAAATAAAAGAAATGAGTAGAAAAATAATTATTATGTGAGTTGAAAAAAAGACTTGAGTTGAAGAACAAATGCTCTTATTTGAAAATTTTGAAGACCTTTTTGCTGAAAAGGGGATTAATATAGAGAGAAGTAGCAAGTGTTGTTCAGTGCACTCTCTTGAAGATATCCTAAAAGAAAAAAAGCAAGAAAAAAAAAGAAATGCTGAAAAAATGAGGATGACTATAAATGGGCCAATACGGTGTGTGAAGAGAAATACATTGACTTGAGGCTATCAATTCCCTAAGTCATTGAAAGAAAAGAGTGGAGTGTTTCCTTATTCTACTACTTGTGTTGTGCAAATTTTAGTTCATGATGCTTGAGTTGGCCAAATAGCTTTACTTGTATGTTTTGTGTTGTCTATGTTTTGCTCAATGGATTGAATAATTTACTTGTATTGGATAAAAGTTTGTTTAACTTAACTTTTATGGCCTTGGATTATTTAATTTAATTCATGAGTTTGTAAGGTTTCGAAAGGGTTAGGTGGATGACAAGTTTATGTTCAAGATGGAAGAAGGTTATGCTTTGTTGTAGATAAATTTGCTATAAGGTTGATGAATTGTTTGGTCTTACTCATAAGCTATTTGCTTAGTGTTTAATTCTTGTATGCTTAAGGACAAGCAAAGCTTAAGTGTGGGGGAATGTTATAGGACCTAGATTTCTCTATATTTTCCTAGTTATTTGAAGTTGTTTTGTAATACTATTGATTCAACAACTAGTCATTTCCCTTCCTATTTGATATTTTACCTATGGAAAGGTTTTCTTGTGATTTTGTGCAAAAATTATAGAATTTAGAGTTGAATTATGCAAATTTAGAATGGACTCGGTGCCTGCCTACACTGCCTAAACTGGCTCTAGTTTGGTTCTGTAAAAACAGAGTTGAACCAGCACTCAGTCAAGCTTTCGAACCGACGGCCGACTCAACAAAAGAATAAAGAAGGAAATTATGCGAGTGAAGCTGTAGGTGGCTTCACATTAGCCGCGGCCAGCTTCCAAAAAATTTGTGAGAGGAGCTGTGGGCAATTTCAGTGAAGCTATGGTCAGATGGCAATAATTTTGTGAGTAAAGCTGTGCTCGACTTTAGTACAAGCTGTGACTAGCTTTGTTGGGCAAAGTCTTGGCTCAGGCAGTCGACTTAAAGAAGGAGTGATGCAGCACGACAACGGCTCTAGTGTAAGAACAAAAGGAACAGATCAGCTTCGACGGCTCATCAAAGAGAAAATGGCTTAGATTCTTCAAGGGCTCGGCTTCGATAAGAAAAAAAAGGAAAGTGGCTTTCAGTAGCTTCTTGGCTTTGTGGTTTCAGCAAGGAAATGGCTTGAAAAAAAGGAAACAACGTCGGTACAAAGAAAATGAAGATGCAATTGGCTTTAATAAAAAAAGAAAGTGGCTTGGCTCGGTCAACTTAAGAACACAAGAAATCTTTGACCCACACTTACACATTAAAGGTGGTCGATTTGTGTCGAATATCAAACCCCATTAGGAAAATACTTCTTTTCACCATAGGATTTTTAGGAAAGTTGTACACTTATAAATACCCGCCAAAAACTTGCTAACCAGGGTGTGCACAATGGAAGGTTAAGAAAATATTGAGGGTGCGCCATTTATATAGGGAATTCATCGCTCAAAGGAGTATTGTTTCAAGGAGGTTATCGAAGGAGGAAGAAGAGAGCTTGTCTATAAGTTCATTCTAAGACCTTTGCATTTTTTTTTCTTTGAACAATGATGAGATTAATGTTTTAATTGTAATTGAATGTTATTTTCAGATTCATGATATTGTAATTTATTTAATCTTGGATCAATTACTTGTTATTCTTTGGTAGATTGATGAAGTTGATTTCTTTCTAATGGACTTGGGAAACGAAGTTATATTGAGTTCAATTTAATTAATTCTATATAATTGTTATCTTAACTAGATTGGGAAAGAAGGTTAAAATTCAATCTAAGTAATCAAATGCTAGTTAATTTCACCTAGAGCACAGGGTCATTAGCTAATTTCATATTTATATTGCCTAGAGTATATGGATATTCATGAGGAATGAGTTTAATGCATTTATTTAGTAATGTTAATTTGATTGAAAAATTTACTAATTTAATCAAGAAATAGTGATTCCATGGATTGGGAAAGAAGTAGATCCGATCTTTATTATTTTATGATGCCAAGACAATGATTGATTGTGATAAGTGTTGGACAGTCCATATTGTGTTCTCAAGAATAACTATTTAATCATTTGTTTTCCTAGAGTTGTGTATATATTTTGTCTTTATTTTCATTTTTATTTTTACTCTTTATCAACCTAATGGGTAGGTTAAACATTGAATGAAAAGTAATTAGTGTGTACTTATTCTTCGAGGATCTATACTTGTTATTGCCCTATATTATGATTAATGATGAGTGTACTTGGTCATATGTCTAATTTGGGATTAATATTTTAATTTAAACTTGATTGGCAATGTATACAAAATTGCATGATTTTTATATACCAAAATTTAACGCCTCAGTGTGTTAGTAAGTAATATACGTGATGGAGTTGTGCTTTCACAGTAAAATATAGATTATGGACTACTAACACATAAGCAAAAATTTATTTTTCATCAATTGATAAAAGCTGGGAAACATTATCAATGATCTACACTATGGTTTTTAAATAGAAAATATTTTACCTTCAACCACTTTGTACTTCTATCATGCCAATAGTGTAAGTGTATTTAGGAATATGTAGAATTGGACTACATGATAGTAATCTTTAATAAAGTACCATAACAAATTAAGATTGGTCTATTGATGGATGAATACCCTAAGAATTTAGTATAAGTTGTCACTTTGATCTACGATAGGCAACGACTTATTGTAAGGCTAATAACCTTGTACGTTGGATTTATAACTTTAATTAATTAAGACAGACTTATATAATGGAGTTTTTATGCTTCATTTTGTGAAGGCATTGCCCCTTATGATTGTTTGGGATAATCTAAATAATCTTGAGCTCTAAGCAACGTGACTAAGTATGTATGCTTTTAGGTAGCTCCCTGAGATAAGTGAGTATATACTAGAAATTATAGATTATTGAACTAGTTATTAAGGGATTATAGATATCATTGAGAAAGATGTTCGCACAATTATCCTATCTCAATGATTGGTGTTACGCAAAGGGGTATTTTCGTCATTACATCTGTAGGCCGAAGACATTGCACTTGCAATATTATTCTTGGGGTTAATATTTTCATATGGTGATAAATGAAATATTAAAAATGACAAAATATGACTATTTATTAGTAGGGGTATTTTGATAATTTTAGTAGCCAAGAATAATTTATCTTTTAGTCCCCAAAGTAGCTCAATTAACCTTAGTAACTTTATTTTACTACATGGACTTATTGGATGAAATTAATATTGGAAGAATTATTCTAGGAATCCAATTAAATATTTACTTGGACTAGAATAATTAATTGGGTCAATTTAAACAAATTAGTTTATTAATTAATTACCTTGGGTAATTTTTATATTGGGCCCATATGGATCAATTAATTAATAAAAGAGTTATTTAAATAGTCTTGGACTAATTAAGAAAAACCCTGGTCCACTAGGATTTTAGTGAGGTGGCAAAGGATTTGGAAACCTAGGAGCCGCCACACATAAACAAAAAGAATATAAAGAAAAAGAAGAGAGGTGCACATGTGTCAGTATGAGCAAAAGAAAAAGAGGTGGTTGACTTTTGGTAAAATAGCCATAGTTCTTGGTTATTCATTGGGTAAAAAAAAAGGAAAAAAAATGTTTTCGTTTTTCTTAACAGGCTATCATTTTCTTTCGATTTTCGTTTAGCTAGCTTTCCTATGAAATTCTCGCAACCGTTATTGATGTGTCCGGACTAGGATATAAAAATCATACAAAAATTAAACACATTCCCAATCAAGTTTAAATTAAAACGTTAAACCCAAATCACAAAAACGAGCAAGCATACTCATCATTAACTAAGCATAGGGTTCAAACGAATGTCGATCCTCAAGGAACATGTAGACATTAATTACCTTACTTTCATTGTTTAATCGACTCGATAAAACAAAACCGAAATAAAATAAAACAAAAGAAAGTAAAAACAAAAATATATACATGTCAAGGATGTAGATTTATGTAATTCAAACAATTGATTAGACAATCATGATCTTAAAGTACCCAACCTCTATGATAGCTAATTATTCCCTTGGAATCATGAAGAATTAAAATAGACTCACTTCTTTCTCAATCCATGAATCCCTATCTTCTAGGTAACATAGTATCGCATACTCTGTCTCAACCAGTCTTACCTAAAAGATGCATTAAACATAACTCTTTGATCAAGTCCCATTCTCAGGCAAACTTAACCCATGAAATTAACCAATTGAATCCATATTCTGGCAAACATCAATTAACCTTTAATTACTTTGTTCTTGCAATTAACCCCATTTTCAGGCAAGTTAAAAGGTAACAAATATGAAACCAATGAATTTAAACCATCAACCCTATGCTCAAGCAAGTTAACGGCACAATCAATTAATCTTGCAATTAACCTGAGTAATTAAATACCAAGAATAACAATCAGTTAATCAAAAGATCAAATATCTCTAAATACCATGAACATCTAAATTAATGTCAAATTACAATAAAACAATTAAAAATCATTGTCAAGAAAAAGAAAACAAAGGAAAGAAATAGATACTCATAGACAAGCCTTCTTTTTCTTCCTTCATAGACCTTCTTGTACAATCCTCCTTGAATTTTTCATCTCGAGAAAATATTGGTGATGCACTTAAAAATAAATCTAAGTCCCTACATTGTGCACCCCCCCCCCCCCCATTTCTATGTACATTGGCCTTTATTTATAGGCTTACAAAGTTCCTAAAAGAATCCTAAGTAAAGAAGAAGAAATTACCTAAATATAATCCAAGACCAAAAAGAATAATGAAAGGTCTAAATAAAACTAAGGAAAAAAAATAAAATAGTCCACCACCTGTTGACTTTGTAGAATTGGAAATTGATTTGGACTTTTGTCTTCTTGTGCTGGAACACAATTCTGTTGAATTTGGAGTTGTGAAATTAGTTCAATTGATGTTAGATTGTAATTACCTAAAATCGGCTTCCAATTTGAGCCTTGTGAAAGCTTTCTTTTAGTGTCGGCTAAATTGAGCCGCTCTCTGCTAGCCACACGGAAGCTGCCTTCTCTCTTTGTTCTTGCTATTACCTTCTCCGAGTCGCACACCACTGCTGCTTTGTTTATGTTGTTGCGTCGGCTTGCTGAGCCGCAAACTGAATTTCCTTTTTCTCCTCTTGTTGAGCCACCGCCTAATATTGTTGACTTCTTTTTTCTCCTTGGCGTGGCCCCACCGAATTCAATTCTTTCTTTTTGCTGTCGGCTCAAGTGATGAAGCCAGCCGAAATTCCTTTCTTTTTCTCTCCAATTTCCAATTGCAATCCCTTCTTTCATTCTTTCAGTTGCTCTGCACTTCTCTATTTTTCCAGTGGAAGACCGGCGCCAACTGTCCTTCTCGAAACCGGCGCTGCCTCTATTCTGCTCTGTGATGATTTTGCTTTAATTTATCCCTAAAATCTGAAATAATGCACAAAATACCTTTCCAAGGGTAACATCTCAAATATGAAGGAATATGGCTAGTTATTTCACAAAATGTATCACAAAATAATATCAAATAACTAGGAAAAATATGACTAATTTAGGCCCTATCAGTTATTCTTCACTCTAGTTCAACTTTAATTGGTAGAAAGTCTATAGAGATTCGAGAATACTATGGAAGGCTAAGAGCATACAAACGTGGCACGTGTTAGATGCAAAAAAGCTGGTGGTTAGCTAGAATTCATGTGGAACAAATGAATGTTCCAATACAAGAAACTCTATTGAACCTGAATCCGACTCTAGTTATTCAACCTAAGCATCTTTGAAGTAAGTATTCCTAAACTTTGGCTTGTAAAAAATTTAAAATTTCAAACTTTTACTATGCTTTTATTTTCCCGCGATCCTTCACATGTATTGTGAAACCCTGTACATAGTACAAGTACATGATTGGCCTATTGGGTTATATACTCTTCCATCTCTATACCCTAACTTACAGTTGTCTACTTTTAGGAGCAGTCTACTTAGACTGAGCTATAAGTTTAGACCGGCCTAATTAACTACTATTGGTACCTTGTCCAGAAGGAGTTCATTTCTCAAAAGAAGCCTCTACCGAAAGACTTACTCTAACTTTTTAATGCTAGTACTATTAGCCTACTCTTATTAAGTACTCAACGTTTGCTTGTTCCATTCCAAAAAAGTTGATAAAGTACTCCATTGTTTATAAATTGTATTCATGGATTAAGTGAGTTTTGATATGAAACTTGCTTTTTAGGAAATCAACTTTTATTTATTTAAAAATTCTTTGCTTGGCTAAAAGTTTATCTTTACAAGAAGAAGGAATTATCCACAATTGCATCTCATTTTGTTGGTGTGCATGAGTGATTTGTGCTATGTATATAAGATAGATCCAATACTCAACAAAGTTTTAAAGTAAAATACAAATTTGACTCACATACGCACATTTTGGGCAAGTATACCCATTACATAGTATATAGTTGTTAGGGATATACCCTAAAATAATATGTACTTATACTATTATCATTATGTATTATGTAATAATACGAGGCATTTCTTTTCATGAATAGTATATTTAGTTTTGTTGTCATCAAGTACGTGACTTGATAGTGAAATCCTATAACAAATATAATGACTATTCTTAAATTGTCCCTGGTCGATTATTATTAGTGGAATAATAATAAATTAAGATTAGTATGTTTGTGACTTGATGGCTATATTTTACTGGTCATGGATATATGTGATATCAAGTCAAAACATAAATAAATGTTAGAGAATTTTGTATTGGACATAACCCATTGTGAGAGTATTTTTTATGGAACATGTCATAAGTACTTTCTAGCCATAATGATATTATAAGTCCTTTGACCTGAATTCATCATAGTTTCCTACTTGATATATTTTATATTTTGACATTGTCTAATATTGTCTTTAACTAGATAATAAATTAGACCACGATTGGATATCGAATAAACCAATGAGAGGAATATGATTGATAGTGAAGAAATTTGTCCTTCTCAATTTTGGGAGAGATGTCTATGAGCCCCTTGATAAGTGAGACTATTAAAATGCATGGCCGTGCTCAAATATATCAATTTGAGATATTAATATCATTTGTTTGGATAGTCTACTATGAGAACAAGAACTAGTTGATTAAGCTTAATAAGGATGACATACTTCGTGCCTTATGCTTAATCTAGATATTGTGTGACAAAAGGACTAAATATAAAGTTGTGGTTTGGTTCAAAGAGATCACTAATCTTCATTTAACTTGGATAGTTAATATTTTACTAGAAACCGCTTATAACTTATGGGCCATTTAAATGTGATTTGGACACACTGCTAGTGTTAAATGAACCTATACGGTCACACATTAAGCAAACACGTTAGGTTATGTTTCTGGTAACTTGGTTCGATGTAACTAAAAATATGTCTAGGTTAATCAAACCTAGAAAAATGACCAGATACAATGAATCTAGAAGTATGTCCATAATCGATGTATCTGGAGGATGTCCAGATTATAAGAATCTGATTCGATAAATTAATTAGTTAAATTATCGAGATAATGACAGAATTTTATCATATCAGTTTTAATTAATTTGAACTTAAAATAAAATATGATAAGATATTATGAGAATTGGACTCCAAGAAGTTTGAATAGTTTTAAAAGAAAACCCTAGCCGTCTTCCTGGGTAGACCTCTTCTAAAAAATCCGTGCCTCTATCGCCAGGAAAATTTAAAAAACCTCTCAAAACCCTAGGCGCTAGCATTCCCGGGTGACGAGTTGGTTCGCTGTGTGTATCCGATAGAGGTCGTTTGTACATTGTAGCGTCTAGTGATCACTCGAGTTGCACATATGCCTGAAAACCAGAAGATAGGGATCTTGATTACCACAAACAGAGGTAATTCTGTAACTCCTAAATCGATCTGAGTTGTTTAACTTGGATTCGCAGAAGGGATTCGTGGATGTTTTTTGCTTTTAGGAGTCCATGAATCCTAACAATAGTGTGGTTAGTAAGTATCGAAGATCCCAAAGAAATGGCACCAACTACCACTACTTTCTCCCCAATTTCATTGTCCAATCAACCAAAATAAAGAGCTATAAATAACTAATTATTATAAGTCAAGTGTCAAGAGGATCAAAAAGAAAAAATATAACTAATTTTCAAAAAAAAAAAACTAAGAGATGGCTAAAGCAAAAGTAAAGTAGAGAAAAGGGGACTGGCCATGCAATTAAAGAGAAATCTCCACTTATATCCAAGCAACAAGCATCATTCAACCAATCAATATATTATTCAAGCATTGGTAAGATTTTCTAGAAAAATTGAAGTTCATTCTTTCACAAGTAATGAATATCCTACCATTGAGCCCAATCCATAGATATCTCCATTCATATGAATCAAACCCAACGATGTATAAAATTAATGAAATCAAAACCTCAATCCAAAAAGCCATAGAATCTCTATCTCTAGGTGACCCTATAACCTCATTGATATCAAGTTCTAAATCTCCCAAATTCTTTCCCAAGTTCATCAAGGGACAACAATTCTATTGGATCAACATATAAGGGAATCCATCTTATACATCCTTTCTCAAGTTCAATATAAGAGCATTATCCAAACATTTAATCTAATCAATCAAAAACAAAGTGATAGATTACTCAAAATAGATAATAATAGATCAAATAACAATTAAATAAAAGAGTAATATAGGATATAACCTTTTAATTACATTTCAAATCAAATAGATCTTGCAACCACAAAGTCAAATTACAAAGAATGAAAAGGGAAAACTCATAGACAAGGGCCCTCTTCTTCTTTGCAATTTTTCTTTGGGAACCCCTTTTTCATCTTCAAATTTCCTTGATCTTCTCTTCTTGGCCTTGTTTTGTAGTTCTAGGAGGTTTTCTCAAGTTTCTTAAGTTTTCCTCTTGGTCTCTCTTTTATCTTCAAATTAAAAAAGTATTTATTGGTTAGGTGGCCACAAACCTCGAAATTTGTCAAATAGAGAGTCATCTACAATGTTGCATGACACCATGGAAGGTGGCTTGCATGTTGCTATGCATGCTCTGATGCTTTAGGTCTTCTTTGAAATCATGTTGTGGCTCTTGATTTCTTCATGTGTAGGAAACGTGCATGGCGCCATGACTAGTGAAATGCACGACATTGTCAGGCTTCAACATTCCTACTATTTCTGATTTATGAACTTGGATGGTGCCATGCCGTATGGGATGTATGGCTCCACGGACCTCCAGATTCATGATTCCTGACCTTCTAATCTTGCACCCCACTGTACAGGACAAGAATTGTAACACCCCACTACCTATGCCCCTATTAAGGCTGGGGATGTTGCCCCATTCATAGGACAATGGGTCTTTATAACTAGGACTTACAAAATAAATGAAAGAAACAACTCAAAATTATACTTATTACAACCCAAGCAATACATGAACAATTTCTAAAAATAAATAAATAACTACTAAAGTCTCTCAAATGAAATACATAGGAAAAGAAATAAGTCTTCAAAACTTAGGCAATCTCTAATTAATAATCTTCATAGCAGGACTGACCTAAAAACATAATATAAAAGGTGGTGAGATATAAATCTCAGTAAACCCGTGTATGCTTTGAGTGTTTCAGGTAAAACAATTCATGTATGCAAGTTGAGAAATTTTCATAAAAGAAAGTGCTAACAGGCCTCAAATAAATTTTACAAATGAAGAGTGGTATTTTTCTTTCAAATCATAGATGTATACAATAAATACATCCATTCAAAAGAGGCAGCCATGGCACTACACTTTGTGCACTATGACAAAATAACGTTCAAGATGCCACCCTTTGT
The DNA here is from genome assembly GCA_026120185.1 of Voacanga thouarsii. NCBI lineage: Eukaryota > Viridiplantae > Streptophyta > Magnoliopsida > Gentianales > Apocynaceae > Voacanga > Voacanga thouarsii. The sequence goes on from JANUWF010003368.1 coordinate 3,573,856, forward strand.
GCATACTGACACAAGATATGTGTACAGCCTATCGGGTGGGATATTCATCTATCTCTACATCCAAACTTACCGGTTGCCCATTCTAGAAATACACAGTCCATTTGATTGGATTTGCTATCTCGGACCGGTATGACCAATAGGATGGCATTCTATATGAGAATGACTCATCCTTAGAGGCGGCCACCTTCTAAGAGACTTACCCTAAGCCTTCAAAGACTAGTCCTAGTAATCTACCCTTATTGGGTACTCAACGTTGTGTTCATCTCACTTGGGAAAAGAAAGATCATACGTTAATTCTCTTTGAAATAGCAATTACGAGTTCCAAAATTCTTGTCAAAGTTGGTTTTTAGGAAAAGTTTAGCATTTTGTATAAATTTGCTTGTATATTTTTAAATGGTTTGCTTTATTGAAAAGAAAAAAAAAATTGTCCATAATTGCATTTATAGTACAAATACTCATATACATTGAATTTGACTTGCTAAGGTAACTTTGGTCTTCAAATAGCTTTACGCAGGAACTTACCAGATCTTTTGCTCTTCTTGGGTACAAAAGTCTTCCAAGGTAATTCAGGTCAACCTAACCCCGGTTGGGGTAAATACAAGGTATAAGACAAACATCCAGACAATACTTACCTTAAATAAATAACTCTTAGGTCAACTAGCCACAATCAATATCTAACCATGACAGCAATGCCTTAAGCTTTAATACTAGTTGATAGAATATTTTATAAAATAAAAATAATTTGATAAGTTAAAATAAATAGGTATTATAAATAAAAAATAAGTAATGAATTATAATTTTAACTATTCATTAACAAATACTAAATAATGAGTGATATTGGTAAGAAATAAAATTAGTAATAAATAATGGGTAATAATAAATCCTAAATAATTTTAGTAATAAACAATATTTAAATAGTATTATTAGAAATAATAATAAATTATACCTAATTTTAAATAATAAATAACAAATAAAATTAATAATAAATAAATTATTATAATATAAATAATATTTATAAACATAAATAAAAGTTCTGGTAAGGCTACATAATAATAATAATATGATTTTGAAAGTCATTTGATATTAATTAATTCCAATATATTATTATTTATATAAAAAATATTTTATTTATTTAACTAATAAAATAATAATATTTTCGATAATCTTCTATTTCGAAACTACTTAATGTTTTTCAATTTTAGTAAATTAAATAAAATAATAATATAAATAATAATAGCAAAAATAATTCTAAAAATAATAAAGGTTGTTCTTACAATAATTTTATTGCTAGAAAAAATCCATGTACATATTCATATACACAAGGATTCAACAAATAACATGTTAATCTATCAAAAAAAAAAAAAAAAGACTTGAATTAACATATACCACAACAAGGATAATATTCTACTAGGCATAATATTGTCTATGGCTTTATTGAAAAATAATATCATGAAGGCCTAATCAACAATAGCGGCATAATGTCTAACATGCATCAAAACATCTATAAAGCTCTTAATCATATTGAACATATAGTGATTCTAAAGCATAATCCATAAGTCACCTCATTCATTCCAATTCTCATGTCTTAAATCCACTCCCTCCACCCACATATATATCTTCAACCCCACTTTATTCAATCAACCTATCATCATCTTAGAGTCTTGATTTTGAGAATTTAAAGAGGAGATCAATAAAGAAATACTTGATTTGATGAATGTTTGATGAAGGTTTCACCTTGCTTAGTGGAGGTCCTTGAGTGCTTGATGGCTTTAATGGTCTGAAAATTGTCCATAGTTGTCCATCACAATTCAGCCAAGAGAAAGGGAGAGAGTGAGAGAGGAATAAAAGAGAGTAAGAAGAGAAGAATATATAGAAGTTGAAGAAAAGAAGAAGAACAAGAAGATTGTTCTTATTTTACCTTTTTAGTATTTTTCAAATCTTCAACAGAAAATGGTGGTTTGATTTGTTTGAAGGTTCTATTTTGTGTGTTTTGGTGTTATAAAGTGCACCAAGGAAGAATATAGGTTGAATACTAATGGTTTAGAGAGTTTGGGAGTGATTGGAGATGTTTAGAAGTGATTTAGGCTTAAAGAGGTGTAGTGTGTATTCTTGGTGTTTTTTGAGAGAGATTGGGAGAAAAAGGAATTTTGTGTGTGCTGTGTGTTTGATGGCCAAATGGCCTAGCTTAGGGGAGCCTTTCGGTTATCCAAGAATGAGAGAGAGAGTTTCAGCTTTTTCGAAATTCAAATTAAAAGAAAAGTGGAAATGTTTGACATAGGATTGGGTAATGGTGTTTGCTCTTGGAAGGTTTCTTGTCCTTCAATACTGTATGGTTGAACTAGCTATGATTTAACCAAGGAATGGAGAGTTGTTTCAGTCCTGGGCTAGCTGAAATTGGCTATGGAATAGTAGAGGATTTTCTGGTTTTATCCACTAGATAGTTGAGTGTTTAATGAAACAAAATCTGAAATTTTAATTTTAAGTTTGAATAAATTTGGATAGAGTGAAAATAGGAGTGTTTTGAGGTTTGTTAATGGAGTCCTATTGTTCAAGGTAGGTGGAGAAGCATAGAGGTTCTATCCATGGCTGTATGAGGGCCGAAATTTGATCAAGTTTGCTGAAGAAATTTGGCCTTAGCATGAAGAGGCAAAGTTGGAAAAAAAATTCTCTAATTGAAGCTCAAGAACACTTAGAATTTGAGATGGTTTTGGTGAAGAATTTTTTGTCTTCTTTGAAATGATTTTACAGCTGGAATTTATGGGTGCTTGAAGGTCCATTAATGGTGGTTTTCCAGCCACCATCTTGGAGAAGAAAGGAGAAAGTTTCAGCTGTCAATGAGTCCTAATGGATGGCTTCAAGATCTTGTTCAATGGTTGCTAGTTTGCTGTGAAAAAAATTCTGGTTTGGCATTGTTTGTGAAGCTGCAAAAATTTACGGAATTTTAGCCTTCATCCTCACACAAGATGGTTGGTTCCTTACAAGAATTATGTAGGGAATCTTGCTGCAATTTTTTGAAAACCAGCTTTGAAGAAAATCTGGAAATTTTTCCAGATTTTTAACCATAACAAGAACTAAAAGAAGATGGAGGTTTTGAAGAAATAGCTATGGTGATTTGATGGAAGCCTCTTCCTATTCTTCCTCCACATTTTCGGCCATCTCCTATCCGACAAGAGCTGGAATTTCAAAATTCCAAGCAAGGTATTTATCGAAGAATTTTTTGGATAAAAAATGAATTAAAGAATTTGGAATAGTTTAAATTCGAAGTGGTTAGGACAAGGTTTACTAAATTAATGGAGACAAGAATTCTTCTACAATTCTTTTTAGGACAAGACCATATGGTTAAGATATTACTATTGTGTCTTCCCTAAGATAACATTCCTAACTTTAAGGAATGTAAGAAAGAAGAAAATTCAAACATGGGTTAAGATAAATATGAATAAAACTTAAGTGATGGGATTTGAATTCAAGACCTTAGAGATTAATTCACAATGTTCTAACCACATAACAATACTAACTCTTGTTCTTATTTTCTCAACCAAATATTTTTCTTATCTATGCCTCAAGCTATCTTCCTATTTCGACCTCAAGCTAAATTACCTTTTTACCCTTTCTACTCAATAAGCACAAATAAATCATTAAACCTATAAACCACAATTCTAAGGCATATAAAATCATTTAAGAGATATATTTCATGCATGATGATATGATATGCATCCCATCCCTCTTACCCCAAGGTAGGTTTAGGTGGGGTTTTACATCCTTCTCTCTTTAGATGAATTTCGTCCTGAAATTCAGGTGTACCTTTATCTCAAGTCGGGATATTTCCGCTTCACCCATTCTTCTATTTTCCACGTGGCATCTTGAGTGCTATGATACTCCCACTGTACCTTCACCATAGGAATTTGCTTATTCCGGAGAGTCTTAATACTTCGGTCTAAAATTTTCCTGAGTTTTCTCCATATAGCTTAAGTCGGGTTGCAATACCACCAGTTCGTCATTTAAAATATGTCCAGGGTCAGCATCGTACTTCTTCAATTGAGACACATAAATACATCGTGAATTCCTGTCAAACCATCTGGCAAATCCAGTCGATATGCCACTGGTCCAATTCTTTCCATTATCAGAAATGGTCCCAAATATTCAGATTCAACTTTCCTCCTTTCGAATGCTTCAAAATTTCTCTACTCAGAGCCAACCTTAAAAACACACTATCTCCTACTTGAAATTCCAACTCCCTTTACTTATTATCCGCATAACTTTTCTATTGGCTTTAAGCCTTTTCAACCTTTCTTTGATCAGCTTCACCTTATCCGACATTTCTTGAATGCAGAGTTCTCCAGACTTGCTTATGTGGTCGTCTTCTAACCAACTCTAGTACAGAGGTACTTGACACTTACATCCATATAATACTTCATATGGGGCAAAGTCAATCGAAGATTGGTAGCTATTGTTGTCAACCAATTCCGCATACGGTACACATTCGATCCACTTATCCTCAAAATCTAATCCGCAAACTCTTAACATTTCTTCCAATATCTAAATAACCCTTTCTAACTGGCCAACGATTTTGTGGGTGAACCGTCATACTGAACTTCAGATTAGAACCCATCGATTCTTGGAACTTGCCCCAAAATAGGGATGTAAATCTCGGGTCTCGGTCGGACAAAATACTCGAAGGCACTCCATGCAATCTGACTATCTCGCGCACATATGTTTGAGTTAACTTCTCCATTGAATCCCTTACGTTCATCGGTATAAAATAAGCTAACTTGGTCAATTTATCTACCACTACCCATATGGCGTCATTTTGGGTTCTTGCCATAGGGAGTCTAGTAACGAAGTCCATGGTCACCTCTTCCCATTTCCACTCCGATATCGGTAATGGTTGCAATAATCTTACCAACTTTTCGTGCTCTGCTTTAACTTTCTGATAGATCAGGAATGTGGAGATATACTTCACCATATTCTTCTTCATTTCGGGCCACCAATAAGCCTTCTTTAGATCTTGATACATTTTTACCTCTCCTGGATGAATAGCATACTTGCTTTTATACGCCTCTTCCAAAATCTTATCCTTAAGTTGTTTCTCATCAGGTACACACAAACGATCTCGGAAATACATCACTCTCATCTCGTCCTGCCAGAAATCACTACCCTACCGTTTAAGTTCTTTGTCCCTGAAAAGTTGAAACTCTGCATTACTTTTTTGAGCTTTGATGATTTCCTGCCTTAGATTCGGTATCAATCTTAGATTACTGATGATAATCCTTTCTTCTTGCACTTCCGTCATTCTATCCAACACCTCTTGGACTGCTTGAATCTCTTACACTCTTAGTCTGGCCATTTTGACTTTATGACTCAGGGCATCAGCAACAATGTTGGCCTTTCCAGTATGGTAGTTAATAGGACAATAATATTCCTCCAAAAATTTCAACCATCTCCGCTGCCTCAAATTTAAGTCCTTTTGGGGTAAAAATATATTTCAAGCTCTTATGGTAGGTGAACATTTCATACTCGACTCCATACAAGTAGTGTCACCATTTCTTTAAAGCAAATACAATAGCAGCCAACTCCAAATCATGTGTCGGATAATTGACTTCGTGAGGCTCCAATATCCGAGAAGCATAGGCTATTACCTTCCTATCCTACATTAATACCACTCCCAAACCTTGCTTTACAGCATCAGTATACAAAACGCAGGGTTTATCTCCCTCTGGCAAACTCAGTACTGGACCGTCATTAACCTCCATTTCAGCTCTTGGAAACTCTCCTTGCATTTTTCACTCCAGACAAAGGGTATATCCTTTCTCAACAATCAGGTCATAGGTGATGCTAACATTGAGAACCCTATAATAAACTGCCTATAATAGCCGGCCAATCCCAAGAAGCTTCTAATTTCAGTGATGTTCTCCGGTTGCTTCCATTCTAAAACTACTTCAACTTTTGCTAGGTCCATTTTGATTCCATCCTTGGTCATCACATAGCCAAGAAACGACACATTGTCTAGCCAAAATTCGCACTTGCCAAATTTGGCATAAAGCTTGTGCTTTCTTAGCTTTTCCAATATTGGCTTTAGATGCTCTGCATGATCCTCTGGACTCTTGGAATATATAAGTATATCATCGATGAATATCACCACAAACTTGTCTAGGTAGGGCTGAAAAACTCGATGTATCAAATCCATAAACACTGCCAGTGCATTAGTTTCCTTAAAAGGCATCATTACGAACTCGTAGTGACCATATCTCATGTTGAAGCCGTCTTGGGGATATCCTCCTCCTTTATCCGCACTTGATAATATCCCTACCTCAAATCTAGTTTGGAATAACAACTGGAGCTTTGCAATTGGCCAAATAGCTCATCAATTTATGGCAGAGGATATTTATTCTTGATGGTTAGATTGTTTAACCCCCGGTAGTCGATACACAATCTCAAAGTCCTATCCTTCTTCTTCACAAATAGCACTGGAGCTCCCTAAGGTGACGTGCTAGGTCTTATGTAGCCTTGCTTTATCAAATCCTATAGCTACTTCTTTAGTTCCTTCAACTCTGTCGATGCCATCTAATATAGGTTCTGCTCTTAGAATTAGATCTATTGTGAACTCAACTTCTTAGTTGGGTGGAAGAGAAGTGAATTTTGCAAGAAATGTGTCGAAAAAAATCTTTTACCACCTCAGTATTTTCTAGGGTGCACAGATCCTTTGGCTTGTTTATCACCTAAGTCAAATATCCTTGATATCCTTGCTTCAACAATTTTCGAGCCTTTGCTCTAGCTATCAAAAATTTCAACTCTTTTACTTGCTTGCCGTTAAATTCAAGCACATCAAATCGCGATCTAATGAATTGGACAGACTTTTTCTTACGGTCTACTTTAGCTCCATGCCTAGCTAGCCAATTTATATCCAAAATGAGGCCGTAATCATCAATATCTAAGACTACCAAATACCCCTCCAAGCTTTCCTTCCCCACTTCAATCTTACAATTCTACACATACTGATCTGTTTGTACTATTTTTCCCAATGGTATACTCACCAACATTGTAAAAGGTAGTTTTACTCTATCCCAACCTAAATAATTTGCATAATTCTTGTTTAAATAGGAATGTGTAGATCCAAGGTCTATCAATACATTAACTGAATGATCTTAGATAGTAAACATACCTTCCACCACCGCTGTATCTGCTCCAACCTCCTCCCGATTAAGAGCGAAAACCTCCGCTTTCACTTGTGGCTTCTGAATTCCACTTTCGGAGGCTCCTACAATATTGCCTCTATTGGCTCCTGCGGTCTAGGGTAGGTTTTCTTACTTGATTCGAAGAAGTTTCAAGTAGGTGTTTCATAGATGCGTTAGATCTCTGCAATTGTAGCATTTTCGATGAGCTCCCTTAGACCAACAATTCTTCTCTATATGACCCTTCTTCTTGCAATGTTGGCACAACGGGAGATTTTGTGCAAGACCAGCTGGTGTTGTTTGTGCTTGCTTTCCTCGATTCTACCATTGCTGGATGGCAAGTCGCTTATTAGTTTCCTGCCTCTAAAAAGGTCTCGGTGGTTACCTTGGTGGAAGTACGGTCTTGGTACCATCCTACTTCGATTTTCGTTCTCTGTCCGGGTCGCCACGTCTACTACACCTAAATAAGTCGTCAGTGGAGAATGTGCCAAAGCCCTTCTCAGCTCTTACCTTAACCCCTTGATAAATTGCCTAGTTTAGTTCTGCTCGGTATCTACCAGCCTCTTGCAATACTTTGACAATTGGGTAAAATAAGCAGTATACTGAGCCACGGTCTTGCTCCCTTGCCTCAGATTTTGGAACTCATCTTCCCTTTTTTTCACTATCCACTGAGGGATATATTCCGCACTAAATGCCTCCACAAAGTTGGCATATGTCCAGTCTTGATCTATTATTTTCCAGTCCTCTTGGACTAGCTGCCACCATGCCCACAATAAATTTTAGCATTTGCTTCTCAGTGTATTAGAGGGTGGCAAAGATGTCCTCCATCTACTCTACCTATTGCTCTACTTTTTGGTCTTGTTCGGCTTCTCCCAAGAAGGTGGGAGGTTGAAACTTCAAAAACCTCTCTGAAGCTTCATCTTCCCCCTTCGGGTTCCTTCGTTCGGATAGGGTTTGCAGAATCTCTGTCATCTTATAGAACGCTTACCCTATGGTCATATTGGTAGGCTTTTTGGACCCCACTTCCTGCTCACTTCCTACTCAAGTTCATTCTTATCTCCCCGATTTGGTGATGATAGTTAAGTTGCGTTAAATTTCAGAGTTACGGGTTCTACTTCAGGAACCCTTCTACTGGATACTGCTGCACGATGCTTTGGTGCCATTCTAAACTATGTCCCCAGATAACGAGTTTATGCATCAAGTTTAAAATATTTAAATCAAGCATGCATTCACGTTCAGACTTTAAGTAAAAGTAAATTAAATGTAGTCTTTGCATAAATAATTGCATTGTTTCAAGATTAGAGTACACCAAGGTACTCTTATTTGCATAAATTTCGAAATAAAATATTAAACATAAATGAACCCCTAGCACAGGAGTTTATTGAAAGTAGTAAATATCAACTTCCTAAGTATGACAAAACTTAGCCCCTAATCCTCATCAAAATCCTCGGTGTCAGCATCATACAACTATCCTCCAGTATTTTTAGAAAGGTATATCCCTACACCATTCACAAACCCGTAGTTCATTGGTTCCTTCCCAGGTCTCCTAGAACTCTCTCTTGTTTCAACATGGTTTGGTGGGGGTATAAAAGAAGGTCTAGGTGGAGATTCATAGTCTATCTTCTCCGGATCATCACTATCAATAGTTAAATCAATCATGGGGCTAGATGAGTTTGGGACATACTCCATGTCAATATCATTATTCTTACTATTAGCAGTTAAGTCTATTATAGGTATAGGGGGTGGCTCAATAATCTGAACATCATCATTATTGCTTTCTTCCAAAGGTATGACTGGTTGGAGTGCAGGTTGTGGTGTAGGTTATGGCATTAGTAAGTCTTCCGGGTAGATAGGGATTAGTGGATGCCATTGCATCCTCTTCCTCACAGTTCTATACATTCAAACCATCTAACAACATAAACAACTCAGATTAGTCAAAAGAGCTTAATCATAATGAAATAAAACAAATACTTTCAACAATTGCCTAAACCTTGTCTCAGATACCACTTGTAACACCCCACTACCTATGCCCCTATTAGGACTGGGGATGTCACCCCGTCTACAGGATAAGGGATCTTTAAAACTAGGACTCACAAAATAAATGAAAAAAATAACTTAAAATTAAACTTATTACAACCTAAGAAATACATGAATAAGTTCCAAAATAAATAAATAATTGCTAAAGTCTCCCAAATGAAATACATAGGAAAAGAAATAAATCTTCAAAACTTATGCAATCTGTAATCAATAACCTTCACAGCAAGACTGACCTGAAAACATGGTATAAAAGGTGGTGAGACATAAATCTCAGTAAGCCCGTGTGTGTTTTGGGTGTTTCAGGTAAAATAGTTCATGTATACAAGTTGAGAAATTTTCATAAAAGAAAGTGTTGGCAAGCCTCAAATAAATTTCACAAATGAAGAATAGTATTTTGTTTTCAAATCATACATGTATACAATAAATACATCCGCTCAAAAGAGGTAGCCATGGCACCACACTTTGTGCACCATGACAAAATAACGCTCTGGATGCCACACTTTGTGTATACTGACATAAGATATGTGTACGACCTACTGGGGTGAAATACTCCCCCATCTCTACACCCAAACTTATCGGTTGCCCATTCTTAAAATACACAGTCTACTTGACTGAACTTGCTAGCTCGGACCGATATGACGTATAGGATTGGCATCCTATCTAGGAAGGACTCGCCCCTAGAGGTGGCCACTTACTGAGAGACTTAAGGTGAGTTTGGTTAGAGTAAAAATGGGAAGGAAAATAGGAGGGGAAGTAAAATAGGAAGTAAACGTGTGATTTACTTAGTTTGGTTGGAGTGATTGGAGGAGAGGAAGTATATGTGGAAGGGAATTGGATCCCTTCCACCTCAGATTTTTCTTCCTCTCTATTTTGGAGGGTTTGGGAATTAAATGAGGGTGAAAAGACCCTCCTAGGGTATTTATTTTATTACAATTCTACTCTACTTTGCAATTTTTTATGAATTAGCCTTAGGGGTATAATAGTAATTTAATAATTATTTCCTCCCTATATACTTTACAACCAAACAATGAGAGGTAAATCATATTTACTTCCCTTCCACTCCAACTAAATAGGATGAAAGTAATTACATTTACTTCCCCTGATGGAAGTAAAATGTTCCACTCCCCCTCCCCTTTCCCCTTCCTCTTCCCTTTGTGAACCAAACTCACCCTTACACTAACCCTTCAAAGACTAGTCCTAATATTCTACCCTTATTGAGTACTCAACGTTGTGTTCGTCCCACTTACGAAAAGAAAGATCATACATTGATTCTCTTTGAAATAGCCATTACGGGTTCCAAAATTCTTGTCAAAGTTGGTTTTTAGGAAAAGTTTAGCATTTTGTATCAAATTGCTTGTTTAATTTTAAATGGTTTGCTTGACTAAAAAGAAAAGAAATTTTGTCCATAATTGTATTTATATTACAAATACCTGTATATATTTAGTTTGACCTGCCAAAGTAACTTTGGTCTTCAAACCGCTTATGTAGGAACTTACCTGATCTTTTTGCTCTACTTGGGTACAAAAGTTTTCCAAGGTAATTCAGGTCAACCTAACCCCGGCTGGGGTAAATACAAGCTATAAGCTATAAGACAAACATCCAGATAATACTTATCTTAAATAAATAACTCTTAGGTCAACTAGCCATAATCAATTTTTAACCAAGACATTAAGTTTTAATACTAGTAGATATAATATTTTATAAAATAAAACTAATTTGATAAGTTAAAATACATAGGTGTTATAAATAATAAATAAGTAATAAATTATAATTTTTACTATTCATTAACAAATACTAAATAATGAGTGATATTGGTAATAAATAAAATTAGTAATAAATAATGGGTAATAATAAATCCTAAATAATATTGGTAATAAACAATATTTAAATAGTATTATTAGAAATAATAATAAATTATACCTAATTTTAATTAATTAATAATAAATAAATTATTATAATATAAATAATATTTATGAACGTAAATAAAAGTTTTAGTAAAGCTAACTAATAATAATATGATTTTAAAAGTCATTTGAAATTAATTAATTCCAATATATTATTATTTATATAAAAATATTTTATTTATTTAACTAATAAAATAATAATATTTTAAATAATCTTCTATTTCGAAACTACTTAATGTTTTTCAAATTTAGTAAATTAAATTAAATAATAATATTAATTATAATAATAATAATAGCAAGAAAAATTCTATAAATAATAAAGATAGTTCTTACAATAATTTTATTGCAAGAGAAAATCCATGTACATATTCATACAAAAAAGGATTCAACAAATAACATGTCAATCTATCCAAAAAAAAAAAAAAAGAAAAGAAAAGAAAGACTTGAATTAACATATACCACAACAAGGATGATATTCTACCAGGCATAATATTATGTATGGTTTTATTGAAAAATAATATCATGAAGGCCTAATCAACAATAGTGGCATAATTTCTAACATGTATCAAAACATCCACAAAGCTCTTAATCATATTGAACAAATAGTGATTCTAAAGCATAATCCATAAGTCACCTCATTCATTCGAATTCTCATGTCTTAAATCCAACCCCTCCTCCTACATAAATATCTTCAACCCCACTTTATTCAATCAAACTATCATCATCTTAGAGTCTTGATTTTGAGAATTTAAAGAGGAGATCAAGAAAGAAATACTTGATTTGATGAACGTTTGATGAAGATTTCACCTTGTTTAGTGGAGGTCCTTCAGTGCTTGATAGTTTTAATGATCCGAAAATTGTCCATAGTGGTTCATCACCATTTCGGCCAAGAGAGAAGGAGAGAGTAAGAGAGGTACGAATGAGAGTAAGAAGAGAAGAATATATAGAAGTTGAATAAAAGAAGAAGAACAAGAAAATTGTTCTTATTTTACCTTTTTAGTGTTCTTCGAATCTTCAAGAAGATGTTTAGAAGTGATTTAGGCTTGAAGATGTGTAGTGTGTGTTATTGGTGCTCTTGGTGTTTTTTTGAGAGAGATTGAGAGAAAAAGGAGTTTCGTGTGTGCAGTGTGTTTGATGGCCAAATGGCCTAGCTTTGGGGAGTCTTTCGGTTATCCAAGAATGAGTGAGAGAGTTTCAACTTTTTCAAAATTCAAATTGAGAGAAAAGTGGAGATGTTTGAGCTATAGGATTGAGCTATGGTATTTGCTCTTGGATGGTTTCTTGTCCTTCAATGGAGTATGGCTGAACTAGCTATAATTTAACCAAGGAATGGAGAGTTGTTTCAATCTTGGGCTGGCCAAAATTGGTTGTGGAATAGCAGAGGATTTTCTAGTTTTATCCACTAGCTAGTTGAGTATTTAATGAAACAAAATCTAGAATTTTAATTTGAAGTTTGAATAAATTTGGATAGAGTGAAAATAGGAGTGTTTTGAGGTATGTTAATAGAGTTCTATTGTTCATGGTAAGTGGAGAAGCTAAGAGGTTCTGTCCATAGTAGGTGGAGAAGCTAAGAGGTTCTGTCCATGGCTATATGTGGGCCGAAATTTGATCAAGTTTGTTGAAGAAATTCGGCCTTAGCATGAAGAGCCAAAGCTGGAACAATAATTCTAGAATTGAAGCTTAAGAACACTTAGAATTTGAGATAGTTTCAGTGCAGAATTTTTTGTCTTCTTTGGAACGATTTTGCAGCCGGAATTTAAGGGTGTTTGAAGGTCCATTAATGGTGATTTTCCAGCCACCATCTTGGAGAAGAAAGGAGAAAGTTTCATCTTTTCATGAGTCCTAACGGATGGCTTCAAGATCATCTTCAAAGGTTGCTAGTTTGCTGGAAAAAAATATTCTGGTTTGGCATTGTTTGTGAAGTTGCAAAAATTCAAGGAATTTCAGCCTTCATCCTCACACAAGATGGTTGGTTCCTTGAAAGAATTAGGTAGGGAAACTTACTGCAATTTTTCAAAAACCAACTTTGATGAAAATCTGGAAAATTTTTTAACCAAAACAAGAACAAGAAGAAGATGGAGGTTTTGAAGAAATAGCTATGGTGATTTGATGGAAGCCTCTTCCTATACTTCCTCCACATTTTCGGCCATCTCCTATCCTAAAAGAGCTAGAATTTCAAAATTCCAAGAAAGGTAATTATCCAAGAATTTTATGGATAAAAAATGAATTAAAGAATTAGGAAAAATTTAAATCCAAAGAGGTTAGGACAATGCTTGCAAAATTAATGGAGACAAGAATTCTTCTACAATTCTTTTTAGGACTAGACCACATGGTTAAGATATTACCATTGTGTCTTCCCTAAGACAACATTCCTAACTTTACGGAATGTAAGAAAGAAGAAAATTCAAACATGAGTTAAGATAAATATGAATAAAACTTAAGTGATGGGATTGGAACTCAAGACTTTAGAGATTAATTCACAAGGCTCGAACCACTTAACCATACTAATCTCTAACCAGTTAACCATACTAACTCTTGTTCTTATTTTCTCAACCAAATATTTTTCTTATCTAAGCCTCAAGCTGTCTTCCTATTACGACCTCAAGCTAAATTACCTTTTTATCCTTTCTACCCAACAAGCACAAATAAATCATATAACCTATAAACCACAATTCTAATGCACACAAAATCCTTTAAGAGATATATTTCATGTATGATGACATAATATGCATCTCATCCCTCTTACTTTAGGGTAGGTTTAGGTGGGGTTTTACCTGAGTGACGGTGCTATATGTTTCCAGAGTTGTTCTTTTTTAATCTTTTTTTCCTTGAAATCTCTTCTTATTTTTATTCATCTACATCTAAAAAGAGAAAATGCAAAAGATAAATGGCCATATATAATGAATTTTAAGAATTTAAACCTCCAATGCTATGTAAAATGTGTATACAATGATCAAACATCGCACCCCCACACTTAAGCTTTTGCATGTCCTCAAGAAAATATTCACTATATAAATGCACTCCCAGCAAAAAGCACGTATATCAAGAGTAGATTCTTGGCAACAATGACGATTATGGAAATGATATTCATTTTCTATTGAGATGAAAATTTTGTTCAAGTTTATTCAACAATATTAAACTTGTGTAAAAATATATATTTGAATAGATAAAACCAAAACTATCGAAGTTGGATTAAACAAGTCTATATCTATTTAACAAGTGCCATCCCATTTCCCAAGTCAGAAATACAACTCAAGTGATTCATATAAGTAGAGAATGATGAGGTACTTTAGTTTTCTGCCTTCCAAAAGCTATTACAGTCCAAGTAGTAAACAGATGATTGATCTATGTGCTCACTTTTGTAGGGTAATATAATTGCCAAATTAAGATAAATCGAAAGTTTTTTTTAGCTTTTACATTATCCATAAATCTTATTTTCTTTCTAGTGCAATGTAATGTAATTGTTTAATAAAGATATACTTAAAAAATTTCAGCAATTGCATTACTTTACTTATTTCTCTCATGATTTTAACCCAATCTACATTTACTTATGTAACACTCTGCTACTTATGTACCCAAAAGGGCGGGGATGTCCACCCGTCCAAAGAACCAGGGATCTTTATAACAAGGTACAAAAGAAACAACTAATAAAAGGAATGAAATAATCTTATTACAACTGAATCAAAACTTATACAAGTCTAAACATAAAAAAATGAACAATTGTCTCTGAAGCGAAATACAAAGATAAATAAAACAAGCTTCAATCTCTAAGTCATCTAACCTACTTAGAAATTGTTCTCCCCTAAAAACATGATAGACACAGTGTGAGTTTGACATCTTGGCAAGTCCCATGTGTGCATATGACATTTTAAATATTTAATGTATGCAGGTTTATCAATATTCACAAAATATGTTTGCAAGTAAATTTTATCAATAAGCATTCATTGAGTGAAACAATATAAAACATATCCAAAATAATTCTCAGAAATCCATCCACTCATCATTATAACAGAATCATAAAGGGATAAAATGATTCAATGATAACAAAGTCCATATCATGAGTTCCATCATGATAGCTTCCCAGTGTAACCATTCACCAATGGACAATGGGTGATCTGACCACTAGGGTGAGATACTCCTCCATCTTTACACCTAACATACTGGTTGTCCAACCCAAGAAATAGTCTATATGGACCAATGTGCTAGCTTGGACCTGCCTGACTAACTAGTACTGACACCTTTTTGAGTGGAGTTCGTCTTCTGGAAGTGACCTCCTGCCAAAAGATTCACTCCTACCATCCAAGACTAGTACCAATAGCTTTCCATTATTGAGTACTCAACGTTCACTATCAGGCTCAATAATCAATCCCTTATTCACAAACTTTGAATACCTTAGCTTTGCAAAATGTGGTTTTCACATAGAGTGTTTTTAAAATATTTTTGTAATTAAAAGAGAAAAATAATTTTCGGATAAAGACGTGATTTGACAAAATCATTTAGAGAGCAAAACAACCACGTTCCCAGCCCAAGTAATCACAATTCAACAATATCATTTCAACATCATTACAACATGTAACTTGCAAGCAAGAGTCTCATTTATCAAAACAGTTATACTACCCATTATTCTGCTATTATTATTTCATGCAAGCATGAATCCCCACGATCCCATTATTTACATAAATCATCCATGGCATCTAAACAAATTAGTTCTTCAATATATATTCATAACCTTCCCTTATCATGCTACTCATCATCAAGCATTCATATTCCCAATTAAAACCATCAATATGACAACTCTGCTATTCAACTACCATGAAATCAACATAATAAGCCCAATTGAATCCAAAAGGTCTCAACTTAGCCAGTATAGCATAGATCCAGATTCATCATGACAAGATATAATAATGTTCTCTTTCATGCATGCTTTGATCAATACGTACACTATCATACTCAACAGTCCAATCTATTCATGATTTTCATGCTAGACCCTATACAAGCATGCTTATAACATTACTATAAAAATCAAATCCATTTATGCTAGTAGGGAAAGGGTCTCAAATACCTCTTAGCGAAATTGATCAAAGAAATAAGATGACTCCTTGGTGATTGGCTTGAGTCCACTTGAGAAGAAGAAACGGTTGGTTCACATAGACATTCTTGACTGAGAATCCCAAAGAAAAGGGAGAAATCAGTCCCTCCTAACCGTGATTTTAGGGAAGAAGAAGAAGAGAAAGAATGAAAAAATATTGATAGAAGATTGAAGGGTTAGTTACCTTGAGAGTTGATTTCGGTTTTGGTTTGGTAATGCTTGTGTGCTGGCCGATACTATGGAGAGAGTAAGAGAGGCTTCTTGATTTTGTGAGTTTGAGAGGTTTAGGGAGTGATGATTTGTTGGTTTGATAGAGAGAAGAGAATAGATTTGGGTGTTTTGTTGTATTGAAGAGTTTCACATAGTTTTGGTCACTTGATCTATCCAACAAGAAAATGGTAGCTTTGCCTCTTCTATGTTCGCCAAAAAATGAGCAAGGTTTAAGGAGAGGTTATGGTTGTATCTTGGGTTCTAAAGTTGGCCAAAATAAGAGAAAAATGGGAGAAGAATAAAGGCTGAAATCTGCTCTTGTTTTGGCTGAAATTGAGAGGAGAAAGAGAGGTCTTGCGCGAGTTGTGTTTTGGCTAAACAAGAAGAGAGTTTGTGTGCTTTTAGGGCTTAGAATTTTCGTGTATGTGTGAGTGTGTATTGGCTGAAATAATGAAGAAAGAGAAGAAAAAATTCTGGTATTGTTTTACCAAAATAAAATCTGATTTGTCAAAGCTATTTTGGATAAACTTATCCAATGCTTTGAAGAGTTTGATTTGAGCTAAATTAGCATCCAAGGTGGCGCCCAAGCTGGATATTTTTCCAAAAAAATTAAGTGAAGAAAATAAGATAATTTTTCAAGAAATAATTTAATTGATACATTAAATTACTTTAAACAAATTAAGTAATTATAAGATAAATATATTTAAAGATAAAAATTCTGGTTTCTTAAAGATAAAGCTGGAATTTTTTTTATCCCAACTCTATATTTTCAAAAATCCAAAAATCCAAGAGATAATAACTTAAATTAAAATCAGCATTATCCTTTTATTTCCATTTAAAAGTCTTATATATATATATATATATATATATATATATATATTATTTCTTAATAGGTTACTTAGATAATAACTTTAAAATCCATATTTTATAATATTTAAAATTCTTTAAAAGGTTAAGATAAGATGTTAATAAAGGGACGGGAAAACAGAGGAAGTATGCAGTGACGGTAAAAACAAAGGGAAAAAAAACGCAAGCCTTAAGGGCCGCACGGAAGCGTGAAGATCATACCTTTGTGCTCCTTAAGCCTTCTAGGTTGAGTAGAAGTGGATTGAATGACGGGAATCACTCCACCTTGCCCACTTGAAGAAGCTTCCGGTTGAAAACCCGCTAGCCTCCTACTTCGCCTTGTTTGCATTAACGCCAAGCCTTTCAGCTCTCAAATATTCCTCTGCCTATCCTCTAGTCGGTGAATACAATAGAGAAGAAGAACGGTCTCAAATCTCTTTGGTTCTCTTGCTATTGATTAGCAAAGAAATAAGAAGAAACCAGAGAAGAGGGAGGAGTGAGCAAGAGAGAGAGGGACATGAGTCTCAGAGAGAGAGACGTGAGTCTTAGTTGTGTTAGGGAGATTAGGGTTTTTCCTTGTACCAGAGACTTGTTTATTGGTCAGCCAAAACTAGGTCTCTCATTATCTGATAAACATATTTCCGGGATATCAAATTTCAAACACCCGGATATTATCCTGAGAATAAGTTTGGCTTAACCCTAAACTCTTCTCAACCGTATCTGGAAAAAACCCTACGGTCCAAGCTATTGGGTCGAAATAATATTTATTATTTCTCTTGGACCCAAATGGCCCAAAATAATATATAGTAATTATTTATTTCTTGGGCTTATATAAACAACCCAATAAATAATTAATGAGCCCAAATGAACCATAATAATTAATCTTTAATTATTTATTTCTTGGGCTTATATAAATAACCTAATAAATAATTAAACATTAATTATTTCCCCTAGTTTAAGCCTAGGTTAATTTTCTAATTATTCATACTGGACCTAGGCCCTGAATAATTAATTAACCAATTAAACTAGATAATTAATTTCTCTCAATTCCTATTTTATTTTATTTATTTATTTTGTTCCAATCTAATAATAAATTAGACATCCTGAATAAAATCAAATAAAATAAAATCCTCTTGAACTGAGACCAATTCCCCAACCCAAAATTAATTAGGACTTACGGGCTATTCTGAGGACAAAAAAAACACTTCGCCTTGGCTGTTAAAATGACCAAAATACCCCTGCTATATAAATAGTTGTATTTTGCATTTTAAATATTTCCTAATATCATCATAAGGAAATATTGACCCCAAGGACAATGCTGCATTAGCAAAGTCTCTGACCTACAGGTGAAATGACTAAAATACCCCTCTACACATCGCCGTACATTTAGAGAGGAAGAAGTGTACTAACACCCCTCTAAATGACATCTACCATCCTTAGACTTTTAGTCCAATAGTCCACGACTTCCTGGAGTGTTTCCGCTTTCCAAGGGAGCTACCCTAAAGCAAACATCCAAGTCATGTTTCCCAGGGCCCTGGACATTTTAGACCATTCGGACAACCACAAGGGGCGATATAGTGCAGAAACTATCTTGTACAAGTCTATCTAAACTAACTAGTCACACATACCCAACATGCAAGTATATTGGCCCTACGATAGAACCTCAACTATAGCAAATCAAAGTATATGCTTCCAGATTCGCCAGACCATCAACTCATACTCAACTCGTAGAGTACTGGTCCACGCTGTAGCGGTAGTAGTCTGGGTTTCTATCATATAGTACTTTTAAAAACCACTACTACAGGTCCTATCCTACGTATTCGAAATACGCTTATGTCATGAAGTGAGTGGACTACTCACTGGCTAAAGGTAAGCTATTCCCCATTTGGAATTCATAACATAATAACCTAAACATGATGAGATTTCCAGTCTCATCAATAGGTTAAAATAAATGTTTATGTGTTAAATAACCCATGATCTATACCTTACGGTGAAAGACCACAATTCACATGGACCACTTATTTAAACACAATGGGTCTGTTCCAAATGAAAATTGTGTTCAAACAAAAAGTAAATTCATAAACAATTTCTAAAAATAAATTCTTTTATTAAAATATTCGATTTTACATCAGAAACCTAGTCTAAGAGGGCATACAATACAACAATCTCCCACTTGCACTCTAAGACTAGGTACGTCCATAGGTGCCCACCCCTATGGCATCTAAGTGTCTCTTGAAGACTCTCTTAGCCAAAGGTTTGGTGAATGGATCTGGTAGATTGTTTTCTGATGCAATATGTTCCATCACGACTTTTCGTCTCTGGATGAAATCCTGGATCAGGTGGTATTTCCTCTCGATGTATTTCCCTTTCTTGTGGTTCCGAGGTTCCTTAGATTGCGATACTGCTCCAGTGTTATCGCAATACATCACAATCAGCCTGTCCATATGTGGTATGACTCCAAGTTCTGAAAGGAACTTTCGAAACCAAACTGCTTCCTTAGATGCCTCCGAAGCTGCCACATACTCAGCTTCCATGGTTAAGTCAGCAATACAAGACTGCTTAATACTCCTCCATGAAATTGCTCCTCCAAACAAGGTGAAGACATATCTACTAGTGGATTTTCTCTCATCCTTATCCGTCTGGAAGTCTGAGTCTGTGTATCCTGTAGGAACCAAATCATCAGCCCTGTAAAGTAGCATATAATCTCTCGTTCCCTTTAGGTACTTGAGAATATACTTTACATCTTGCCAATGAACCTCCCCTGGGTTTGACTAATATCTACTAACTAAGCCCACGACAAAACAGATATCTGGCCTAGTACACAGTATGGCATACATGAGACTTCCCACAGCCGAAGCGTAGGGAATCATACTCATTCTGTCCTTTTCTTCTTGAGACTTAGGACAGTCATTCGAAGAAAATGATAACCTATGTCTGCAAGGGATTAGAACTCCCTTGCATGAGTCCATGCTGTACTTGGCCAGCATCTTGTCAATGTATGTTGCTTGGGATAACCCTAACATTCTCTGCTTCCTATTTCTAAGAAGCCTAATCCCGAGAATGTTGCTGGCTTCTCCCAAGTCCTTCATAATGAATTGACTAGACAGCCAAACTTTTATAGATGACAATGTCCCTACATCATTTTCAATGAGTAGAATGTCATCCATATACAGGACAAGAAAAACTACATTAATGTGTTCAAGTTTCCTGTACACTCATGATTCATCTTTGTTTTGAATAAAACTATAAGACTTTACAGTCTCATCAAAACAAATGTTCCATGCTCTTGATGCCTGCTTAAGTCCATAAATGGACTTCTTAAGCTTGCAAACCATATATTCCTGGCCTTCAGCAATGAAGCCTTTTGGTTGGGACATATAGATTTCTTCGCTAAGATGGCCATTTAAGAATGCCGTCTTGACATCCATTTGCCATATCTCGTAGTCATAGTGACATGCGATGGTAAGGAAGATGCGGATGGATTTAAGCATAGCTATCGGGGAAAAGGTTTCCTCATAGTCGATACCTTCTTTCTGAGTATACCCTTTCCCATAAGCCTAGCTTTGAAGGTTTCCACCTTCCCATCCGCTCCCTTCTTTCTCTTGTACACCCACTTGCACCCAATACGTTTTATCCCTTTAGGTGAAGCTACAAGATTCTAAACCTGATTGAGGTACATAGACTCAATCTCGGCTTTCATGGCTTCATGCCAAAAATTTGCATCGGCATTAGCAATAGCCTCCTCGTATCTAGTAGGGTCTTATTCCTGATGATTAGAGACCAGCTCAAAGGCTTCTCCAGTCCATCTACCCGGAACCCTAGACACTTTTACACTACGACGAGGCTCCACTTGTACAGGCTCTTGAGGCTGTGCCTCTTCTTGTTCCACAATCGAGTCAGAAGAAGTTGATTCCGTAGATAACTTCTCCTCAAGTTTCAACCTCGTAGAACCTTTAGTGGAAGTACTTTGATCATCTTCTAAGTATCTAGCATTGGTACTGAGTAGCACCTTCTGCTCCTTAGGATGATAAAAGTAACCTCCTCTTGTCCATTTTGGATAGCTAACAAAATAGCATAATTCTGATCTTGGTTCCAACTTGTCTCCCTTGACCAGTACATAAGCTAGACAACCCCAAATCCTGAGATGATTCAGACTTGGCTTACACCCAGTCCATATCTCATAGGGAGTCCTAGGTACTGACTTGGAAGGCACCAAGTTCAGAATATATGCTACTGTCTCCAAGGCATATCCCCAAAAGGACACTGGAAGAGTAGAATGAGACATCATGCTTCGGACCATTTCCATCAATGTCTTGTTCCTTCTCTCAGCTACTCTGTTCTGCTGGGGTGTTCCCGGCGCAGAGAGCTGGGATACAATCTCATGATGTACCATGTAGTCCTTGAATTCACCTAGGACGTACTCTCCACCACGATCCGATCATAAGGTTTTGATTAATTTACCTGTCCGACCCTCCACTTCAACCTTAAACTCCTTGAACTTGTCAAAAGAGTCAGACTTGCGTCTCATCAGGTAAATGTAACCATACCTCGTACAATCATCCATGAAAGTGATGAAGTACTCAAAATCTCTTCTAGCTGGTGTACACAACAGACCACACACATCAGTGTGAACGAGACTCAACACCTCCTTGGCTCTATCCGCCTTTGGTGTAAATGACCTTTTGGTCATCTTTCCCATCAGGCAAGATTCACACTGAGGCCAACTTTCCAATCTTAATGAGCCCAAAGGCCCATCATGGATTAGCCTCTGAATTCTGGTTGAGTTAATATGACCCAACCTTAGATGCCAAAGGTATGAATCATTGATATTGGTCTTTCTCTTCATAGTTAAAGGTTCAGACTGAGCGTTATTTACTTAGTTGTTAATAGGGTTTAAAAAGAATAGATATCTATACATGCGACCAGTACATAAAATTTCTCCATCTCTGCTGATAGAAATACCAGAATGGAAAGATATAAAATATCCTTGATTAATAAGTTTTATAACTGAAATCAAATTTTGACGAAAACCAGGTACATATAAAATATATTTTAAAACCACTATCTTATTACAATAAAAAAAATAAGATCCAACTCTCCCACTACAAGGGCCCAGACTTGTGCTCCATTACCCACTTGAAGCCCATGTTCGCCCTTCTTGAGTCTTCTTATCTTTCTAAACCCCTGCAAGGAGTTACAGATTTGATCAGTGGCTCCTGAATCAACAATCCAAGTGGAAGTTAATCCTACCATTGATATGGATTCTAGATAGAAAACATTACCTATGGGGTTTTTCTTGGCTTGAAGATCTGGACACTCCTTTTTCTAGTGTCCCCTCTTCCCACATTTGAAGCACTTGCCCTTTGGTTTGTCCTTGGGCTGGGCTGCTGCATTCCCCTTCTTCCTCTTGAACTTTCTGGGTTTAGGTCTAGTTCTTGAGGAAGAAGCCTTGGCAATCATGACCTTTGACAGCGGCTTCATGACCT